>CM064912.1:57927159-59324825 GCA_032727855.1 Quercus ilex subsp. ballota | reverse complement strand
AACATAGCATGTTACAGATGATATATACAGTTGAACTAAATACAAGAGAACTTGATATTTAATATTTCAATGTAGTAAGTAGAAAGAAGTGTCAACTTATGATAGTTGACAACCATATCATAAGCTAGTAGAGAAAGATACCACCTGGAACAAATAAATATATATAAATTCTAAATCAAATGGTAGAAGAAGATATTAAATATTCATAAAAAAGAAGAAGAAGACATTAAATATAACAAGGCCACACGCCACAAAAATTTTAAAGCTCAATCGGTTTTGTAAAGTCAACAACAATATTTTTTTGGTCACTAGTCACATCCCTTAAATAGTAGTAATAGACAAATGTTAACAAGCACCGCACCGCATCGATACTTGTTAAGGTTGTACTAAGGTGAGTCTCATTTAATAATAATAAAAAATAGAGATAAATAAAAGAAAAATACATAAAACTGGTCCTATAAGTTATTTTTATATTTTTTTTCTCTATAAAATTGGCCCCACACTGAAAAAAACAACATAAAACTATAGAAAAAGACAAAAAAAATGTAAAAAAAAAAAAAAATCAAAAAGTTGCTGTTAATGGGCACCGTAATATTTGGTCCCATCCAAAAAAGAAAAAGAAAAAGAAAAAAAGAAGTAATTTATGGGGTTTGGTTTTGTATAGAAAACATTTGAAACATGAGGAACTATCTTCTGAGGGTTAATAGTTGTGACAAATACAAACAAAATGTAATGTAATAGCTTTGGAGATATTCGGAAATCAGTCTTATTATGTCGGTAAAGTAAAATCAAAGATCAAATAAATGATGGATTTTTGCTTCTTTTTCTTTCACTATACACTTGGGTGTTTCCTTTTTTTTCTTTTTTTTCTTTGCCAGGTCTACTTGGGTCTTTTCTTTTGGCACATTTTTGACCACCAATTCAGCATATCTTCCTAATTCAATGCCAATTCCGGCTTTTATAAGCCATTTCAACAACAAAAAAAAGTACCTATTTTGATTCTAAGATCTCTTTTCTATATAAGCACTGATCACATACTAAATAAAATTTCTTTCAAAACTAATTTGGAGAGAAACCTTACAAAGTCTTCATATATCTTTATATTAAGTGTAAATTTTGAAAATCTAACTGCTAGATTGTATGTTCTTATTATATCTTTCATGCTTATAAAATTTCAAGAAGATCAAAGATCAATTGCTATGTTATCAAGCAAATGTTAAAATTTCAAGTTTTTGTAATTTAAAATTATATATAAAAAATAAGTTTATTGATCAAATGGTAAAAAGTATCTAATTTAAACGAAATTTGATATGCATGTTAAGAATATAAGGAATATAAAATTTAAACATTTATATTTTCAAAATTCATACCTAGAAAAAAGATATATGAAAAATTTGAAGATATATGATAAATTTGAAAAGTTTCTCAGAAACTTTGTTCGCACATACTGATAGCTCACATAACATTATTAGGCCCCATAAGAACAAGTAAAGAATTAAAACAAAGTTACCAATTTATTTGCTTTAAAAAAAAAAAAGAAATTTGCTAATCCAATTCACTTGCTCTTTGTTCAAAAAGAAAAAATGCAATGCTACAGTCATAAACTATTTTATAATATTTTTACAAAATGTTGATTGGACCAACTTTTTATTAATTTTCATCTAGGTCCACCATGAATATTACTTTTTTATTTATCAATAATTATTCACCACATTAATAGTTTGTAAAAAAATTTGTATCTCTAGCATTACTAAAATAAAAAATAAAAAACTTATATGAGACACTAAATTGATAAAAATAAAAATAAAATAAAAGGTACAATTCACACCTGAAAGCAGAAATTGTTCTTTGCTCAAAAAAGAAAGAAAAAGTAGGAACTGTTAAAAACTATACATAAATTAACCATAATAAAGAAAGTAAACTATAAAATTTAAACTCATCCAAATTCCAAACACAGGATCAAATTATTTTTTTTTAATTTTGTTTTAATGTCACATTTGGTTAAACAAAAGTAAAAAAATAATTTGATCCTGTGTTTGGAATTTGGATGAGTTTAAATTTTATAGTTTACTTTTTTTTATGGTCAATTTGGTTAAACAAAAGTAAAAAAATCAAAAGCCACCGAAATTTCTTTATCTTCTCTTAATAAATGTTTTGTTATTGTTTTGGGGAGAAGTGAAAAAGAAAGTCCAAATTGTTTGCATACATTTAGGCTACCAAAAAAGTCCACCCTATGCTAACAAGAACCCGGCAAATTCAACGGGACGGACCTAATTGGTCCCCCCCGAAATTCAAAATCTTTTAAATAACATTTCCATTTCTAAGATTTAAAATCAAATCATTTCCCAAAATTCAAAAATTTTAAGATTGAAAAAAAAATAAAATAAAGAAAAATAGTACTATAAGACAGTACATGCAATGGGCTAAAATCCAAAACCAAAAAACAGTGTTAGGACTTAAGAATTGCATGCTCAAACAAACGGAGACACTGCTTAGTTGCATACATGTGTTATGTCTCTCTCTCTCTCTCTCTGTCAGTCTCCAACGGATCTCACCCAATCTCTCTCTCTCTCTCTCTCTCTTACAGCATACATATCATATACAAACTCTCTGAGATTCTCTCTTTCTCACTCACTCACTTGCTTCTTTCACTTGCTCTTTCTCTTTCATACAAGCTTACAAAACTCTTTTTTTCTTTTTCTTTTTTTAATATTCAAGTATTAGTCTATTTCTCTCTCTCTCTCTCTCTCTCTCTTGACTATCGTTTTCTTTGAAAGAAGCCCTCGTGAAGTGCATGTGAAGCTAGCTGGGAGATCCAGGACTTAATGATCCAAATGGGTTCGCTTGCCTTTTTCTGATTCAGGTGATAGGGGTGTTTCCCTTCTTGCTTTTTTCTTCTTCTTCTTCTTCTTCTTCTTCTACTTCCTTCTTTTTCTTTTTTTCTTATTGTGTTGTTACATTAAGTTCCTTCTTGTTTTCTAGTGGCCTTATCTGATTCTCTCTGGTTTGTCGAAATCCATAATCTTTTTCAAGGTTTTTGAAGTAAAGCGGCTTGAGATTTTGATTGCTGCTGGGATTTCAAAAGATGGGTTACTTTTAGTTTGTTCTGGTTCTGGGGTTTTTTGCACGTTGAAGTTCAGAGGGTGGTGGTTTTTGTTGAGGTTGGGGTTTTTGATTGTAATCTCATGCATTGGAGTTCAGGTGGTGGCTAATAATGCTTCTTTTGGAGTGGCATTTGAGTTTCGCGCTTTAAAGCTTGAATCTTTTTGAGCTTTGATTTCATGGGTTAAAAGGGATTGCCCTGCTTACTTTATATTATTGGTTGGTTTTATGCCTTTGAGTAGCTTTGTTGTACTTGAGGGTGTTATTATTGGAAATGGGGTTTTACTAATGGGTGGTTTTGTTATTGATGGAGGATCTTTAATTGCTTCAATTTTGGCATTGTTTTGGGCTTTGCTATGCCTTCATTGAGATATCATTGGTGGGTGTTAAGGAAGTAATGCCATAATTGCCAAGAGTTTGTGACAGTTATACAATAAGAAATGCTATATACATTAATTTCTTTCCTAAATTTTAAAGAGATTCTGCTATTGGAGGCTTTAGTGTTCTGATCATGACCAGAGCTGTCCGCGATAGGATTCTTAAGGATGCGAATGGTGATATCGGTGATCATCTACGCAACCACATACATTTGACGAATTGTATTCACTTGAAGAATCATATGCACAAGAATAGCCCCATATTAGCAGATAGGACTCTTTTGAGGGACCTTGTGGTCCTACAGAGGTCAAGATCTCTCAGGGACCCTTCTGCAAGTCCTCCCTCATGGCACTCACCTTCCATTGTTGATCTACTTCCAAAGAAGGGTGAAAATGATGCGAGGATTCGTGAGGGGAGAAGGTCTATTGGCATTGAGCGTCGGAGGGAAGCTAGGAGGATGTCAGGAAGCTCACCAACATTACCAAATTTATCCACATCAAAAGTTGCTCCTGGTGAGGTCAGTGGGGGATATGATGGGGTAGCGGCAATAAGCGAACGTAGTAGCAAGAGTGGAGTTGGGAATGGTAGAAGAGTTAGGAGAGAGGAGTCTAGTCGGAAGAGTAATAGGACTGATGTTTTGGGTGGTAATGAGGAGCCTCCACTCAATCAAGATGGAAATGTCTTGGCTCATGATGTTGTTTCTAGAAACTCTGTATCTAAAGATAGAAAGAGTAAACAAAAGGGGAAGCAAATTGGAGATGTTCAACTTAAGACCCTGTCTGAGCAGTTGAATGATGGTCCAACTGATGATGTAGCATCTTCTAACATCCACCTTCGTGGAAGTCATTCTCGATGGGAGAAAACTGTTGATGAACCAGAAGCCAGCATTCATGGGTACTCCAGTGGGTTAAATAGAGTTAAAAGACGCAAGTTTCGAGGCACAAGAAGAACTCGAGCTGCTACAGCTTCAAGAGATGTTGGAGCTCAGAATGAATTGTCTGTGGCATCTAACACATTAGCTCAGGGTTCAGCTCGTGCCAAGTATTTGATGGAGGAGGAGGGGGAAGAAGAGTATGGCAACACAAATGTCACTAGGGCTCCAAGAAATGGGTGTGGGATTCCTTGGAATTGGTCAAGAATTCATCACAGAGGTAAAACTATTCTTGACATGGCTGGAAGAAGTTTGTCTTGTGGTTTATCAGACTCAAGGTTAAAGAAAGGTGGTTCAACTGCCCATGGGAGAGAAATGTCTGACATGCCAATGGCATCTGATTACACAGGCTCATCTACAAGATCTAATTCAGAGGCACTGCCTTTGCTGGTTGAGGCATCTGGATCTCAGGAAACGACGGACAATGCTGGTTGGGTCCATAACTATTCCGGTGAACTTGGAATTTTTGCTGATAATTTATACAAGCATGATGTTGATTCAGACCTTGCTTCTGAAGCTAGGTCTGGTGATCAACGCAAGTTGAGAGGCTACCGGAAAAATAGACACCAGAGCCTCACACAAAAGTACATGCCAAGAACCTTCAGGGATCTGGTGGGACAGAATTTGGTTGCGCAAGCTCTTTTAAATGCTGTCATGAGAAGGAAGGTTGGATTGCTGTATGTGTTTTATGGACCTCATGGCACAGGTAAAACTTCCTGCGCCCGCATATTTGCCCGAGCTTTAAATTGTCAATCTTCGGAACATCCTAAACCTTGTGGGTTTTGCAATTCTTGCATTGCACATGATATGGGTAAGAGTAGAAACATACGGGAAGTTGGTCCAGTCAGTAATTTTGACTTTGAGAGCATTATGGATTTACTTGACAATATGATTATTTCCCAGCTGCCATCACATCATAGAGTGTTTATCTTTGATGACTGTGATACTTTGTCCTCTGATTGCTGGAGTGCCATATCAAAGGTCATTGATCGAGCTCCCAGACGTGTGGTTTTTGTCCTTGTCAGTTCGAGTCTTGATGTTTTGCCTCACATAATCATATCCAGGTGCCAGAAGTTCTTTTTTCCAAAACTAAAGGATGCAGATATTATCTATACTTTGCAGTGGATTGCAACCAAAGAAGATTTAGAAATTGATAAGGAAGCACTAAAACTTATTGCATCAAGATCAGATGGATCATTGAGAGATGCTGAGATGACTCTTGAGCAACTGAGTTTGCTTGGCCAGAGGATCTCTGTCCCTCTGGTTCAGGAACTGGTAATTTTATCTTCACTTTTGCTATCAGAATTAGAATTTTATATTTTTCATATCCTCTTATGTTTGCTTAATGCCTATCATCTTGAAAATATATGTTTTAATCTTGAACCACATAATGTAAATATGCTTGAGATTTTGCAACTAGATATGCATGGTGACGTACCCACAAAATATTAATTCTGGAGCTGCTTCGTATGCCAATTGTCCTTTAGGGGAGTTAATTATCAATGTTTTTGCTAAGCATTTGTCTTTTGTGGTGGGGGATGGTTCTTGTATTCTTTTTTGGCATGACAAATGGACTAGGGATGTCCCTCTTAAAATTCTTTATCCCCAGTTATTTTTGTGTTCAGCCAATAAAGAAGCTTATGTTTCTGAAGTGTTAAGCCCTTCAGTGGGGGATAATAACAGAGTGTGGTGTTTAAGCTTTTTTAGGGATTTCAATGATTGGGAGCTAGTGGCTTCTTATTCCCTACTTCATTTCATCCAAACTCGGATTCCTAGGGGTGATAGGGGTGACAGGCTTCATTGGGGTCTTAATGGAAGTGGGAAGTTTAACATTCGGTCTTTTTATCATAAGATTCGAAATGCAGCTCCTTCCACTTTCCCTTGGAAGGGCATTTGGAAAGTCAAGGTTCCTAAAAGGGTGGCATTTTTTATGTGGACGACAGCTCATGATCAGATTCTAATCTTGGATAACCTTATGCTTCGTGGCCGTCCTTTGGTGAATCGTTGTTGTATGTGTTGTTGTAATGAGAAATCTGTGGATCATCTGTTACTTTTTTGTCCAATTGCACATTCTTTGTGGACTTATATGCTTCGGTTGTTTGGGATCGATTAGGTCATGCCAGGTTCAGTAGCGGACTTATTATTTTGTTGGTACCATTGGCTTGTGAAGCTTAGCTTCGATATTTGGAATTTGGTTCCAGGTTGTTTAATGTGAACTATTTGGACTGAATGGAATTGGCGTTCTTTTGAGGATAAGGGGAAAACTGTGGTTCAGATATTAGATTTATGCCAACGGACCCTCTTTGTTTGGTCTTGGTGTTGGGGTCTTTTGGATTGTTTTACCCTTATGGATTTCCTTTCATCTATTAGTTTTTCTTAGCGGCTGCTTGTGGCTGCTTGTGTCTTTTTGTTCACTACCGTGAACACTTTGTATTTTCATGCTTTTTCCTTATTAATAATATTTTCTTCTTACTTATCAAAAAAAGATTTTGGATGAAGTTTTTGTGTATGAAAGATGAATATTAATGGGCTGACACTTTTCTCTAAGCCACCAAAAATGATGAGAATTCTCATCTTTTCTCTTGGGAGATTACAAGGCTAAATGATAATAATCGCTATCAGTGTGTAATAATATCCGGAATTTCAGATTATTTTAGCTTTACAAGTGTTTGGTAAGGTAAGTAATTGAGTACATTTATGATGTATTTATTAGTCTAATATTAATTTGATTAGGTTTTATTTCTATAATAGTCGATGTTTGGGTTTCTATTTTATACTATGTTGCTTTTGAAATTACTATATTTCAGTTGCATATTTTTTAAACTTTATATTTCCCTGTTTATTGCATTTCTAAGTTGAACATGAGAAGACTAATGACATGAACAAATTATTTTACTTATCAGCCTATGGGAATGTATGGTGCATGTTAGGTTTATGATTTTACTTATTTAGTGTTTCTGCTGTATCTGATGGTTATTTGCATCCTCTATGAATGTTTTCCTGTAGATGTAAAGAAGTTGTTGTCATTATTTCAAATTTCAATCACTGTTAGCTCCTTTGGTTGCATATTATTGTCTTATCATCTGCAAGTGTGGCCTCATTTTCTTTCCTTCTGATGTACCCTAATTCAAAAAAAAATTTCTTGCCTTGATGTACCCTAATTCAAAATTTTTTTTTATTAAATCTTCTTGTTTTATTTATGATGCACGTCCATAAAAAAATTTTCTCTGCATTTTTTGTCTTTAGAGAAAATTCCCTTCTATGTACTTTCTTTCCAACACTTGTTATTAGTAACAGATGTCATTGATAATTATTATATCCATAGTATACAGGAATGCTTTTCTACCTTTACAACAACTGAAAGTTATAAAAACTTTTTTCAGGTTGGGCTTATCTCAGATGAAAAGTTGGTAGATCTTCTTGATTTAGCACTATCTGCAGACACAGTTAACACTGTGAAGAACTTGAGAATAATAATGGAAACTGGTGTAGAGCCATTGGCTTTGATGTCACAGCTTGCTACAGTCATTACCGATATACTTGCTGGTAGTTATGACTTTACAAAAGACAGGCATAGAAGGAAGTTCTTTCGACGACAACCATGTGAGTAACTGTTACCAGCTATATTAGAAAAAAAAATACTAATTCATTTATTTATTCACAAGTTTTGGTGATGTTGATCATATTATCTCTCTGAAGATATGTGTATTATCTGTAATTGCGTCATTCCTGGTTCTTTTCTTCATCTCATTTTTTACCAATTTCATGTTGTGCAACTCTCTTTCAGCCTTCCTCTTTAAATAATAAATTGAGCTTAGTTTGTGCCAACTTTTCCTTTGTGGCTTTTCTGATTACAGCTCAATCTTTGTTCCTATTGGCTGCAGTATCCAAAGAAGATATGGAAAAACTGCGTCAAGCTCTGAAAACTTTATCAGAGGCTGAAAAACAATTAAGGATGTCAAATGACAAATTAACATGGCTAACAGCTGCGTTGCTTCAACTAGCTCCTGATCAGCAGTACATGCTGCCCACTTCTGCGGACACTAGTTTTAGTCACAGTCCCTTAGCCCTAAATAATGCGGGTGGAAGAGATTTAGCCAGGAGAGTAAGTGAGCATTCTGAGATGTCCAATAAGGAGAGACGCTTGTCAACAAATTTCAGAGTAGAAAATCTCCGTGCTGGAAGTTCTGCTGATTTCCGAGAAAGTGGCACGCTTAAGGGTATTAATTTAGAGAGAAAAAGACATGCTGGGACTAGTATGGTTCATCAACAGACATCCACACATTCTACTGACAATAACAGGGTAAGTGGCAGGCATATTTCTGGTAAAAGCCATAGAGGAATTGCAGATATCTGGTTGGAGGTGCTTGAGAAAATTCAAATTAATGGTGTGAAGGAGTTTTTGTATCAAGAAGGGAAGCTGATCTCAGTCAGTTTTGGTGCAGGTACACCCCAATAGGCATTCATCATTTGCAAGTGCCATAATTAATGCCCCAATATCTCTCTGTTAGAAATTTTTTTCATTATTGTCCTGTTTTATGTTAATTTCATATGTGAAAACTCTTAGTGCATAGGAATTTGAAAAGTTTTGGGGATCAATTGGTTTGTGGAGGCATAAAATCTGGGGCCAAAATTGGAAACTCAAAAATTGAAGTAACTCACATTGCTTTTTCCGTATGTGTGCCAGCAACACTAAATTTAATTGAAGTGCCCTAACTTCTCAGTGTTCAAGATACTAAAGTTTCAATTTGTTGCCAAAACATCCATCTGATCTTACCAATGTATTTACATCATTCTTCCTCTGTTGTTTACGGAATCTGGTTCTTTTGGGGTTATAGTTGATGGTTCTTTTTCAATTCCATCTCCCTTTTCAAGATGTTAAGAAGCAGACTAGCCTTGAAATACTTATGACCAATAGTTTATTTTTTTTAGGCTACAAGTTAGGTAGAAACTTCATAATCATATAAGGGATTCCTTGCCCTGGATGTACTCAGAAAACGAATTAGATTGTGCATTAATGTGACTCTTCATTTAATTTACCCTTTAAATGTTCTATTCATTGGAAGTCAAAGAACTAAAATCTTTTTAGGGGTTTCTATATTTGTCCCCTTGGACTTTCCCCTTGCGTCTATTATGCTCTAACCTTTCCTTTGTCGCAACACCTGTGTCGCTTTTGCAACCTGTGTCCTGTCAATTGATTTTTGTCACATAGTCATGAAGGGGATAGGGTGTTGTGCATGAGAGATTGGCTTTGCTGGTCATCATACAAAAATATACATCAATCATCTTATCAATTGCTTGGTTTGTTATTTTGGGTAAAACTATCAATAACTATCTTGGAGTGATGATTGAAAACTCAATTATCATATAATTGAATAGTCACATATGGGTCAAATGGCCACTTTGTAAGTTTCTTGAGATCCCCTATTAATAGATGACATAAAACTGTTGACTGAAGGAGCTAATTGGCACAGGCAAATTCCAGGGAGGGCATTGCTTCTAAGGAAAATTTGACGAACAGGAGAAAAATTCCAGGGTTTAACTATACAGATGACTTTCTTTTATGCAGTGAAATGACAAAGTGGAGGTCTTGGGTTTAACAATTACCTCACCCCAGCTCATATAGCCAAGGAGTATCCCTCCCTTAAATAAAGGGGAGGTCTTGGGTTTAGCACATGGGAGATGAGATTTAGGACTGCTATTTCAGATGTAGACTACTACTGTCATCTTCTTGGGGTGGGGGGTGGGGGAGGGAAAAAATGACCATTATTGCCTTCTTGTTTGTCTGTGTAGTCCATTGGTATTTATCCAATCCACAGGATGGGAGCAATTTGCAAGGTTTGAGGCTATTACCCATTGTGTGACCTATGAATATCACCTGATTTGGCTCATTGTTTCTGTCTAACCTTGAATCTCTTGGTGTTTGTAAAGTATACTTACCCAAAATACCTTCACCTCTTTTAGCCAGTTTCACCCAGATTCCCTTAAATATCAAAAGATGTAAAGAACTTGCCTCTTTTTGCCACTCAGGAAATATGAATACATGTGCTCATTATCATAGCAAAGATTTATTTGGAAATTTTTATGATTAGGTGAGGCTGATTCCAAATTTCTGTTTTAGTTTTAAAGGCAAACTGGCAAATTCCAAAATTCAAATTTCATTTTTGAATTTAGAATTAGATTTTATTTTATTTTATAATTTTGAATTTGGGCTTTGATGTTGTGGAGGGTTTTATGAGATGTAATCATGTCTTAATGTAATCCCTAAAGCCTAATTAAAAGAGGCTCCTGGAATAGTTTGAAGTGGATTGAATAAATATTCTGATTAGAGATGTTTCTCTAGGCTTGGTGGTGAAGGTGAAGACTAGGATATGTCCTATTTATTCATTCTTTTCTATTTTTCATCCATTCCAATCTGCATCAGTCCAGCTGCCAGCACTGACACCTCTTCACTTTAAGTAATGCTTATCTACATTTATTTCTTGACTTCCTGTGGAGTAACTAATGGTTTGTCCAATTAAATTGCTTTTTCTTGCAGCCCCTACTGTGCAGTTGATCTTCACTTCACAACAGACTAAATCAACAGCTGAGAAGCTGAGGGAGCACATTTTAGAAGCATTTGAGGCTGTTCTGTGTTCCCCAGTGATAATTGAAATTAGATGTGAACCAAAGAAAGATTCAGGATCAGGTGTACATGTGCCTCTTATCTTATCAGCTTCTAGGGACAGTTCATCTCAAATTAGAGATATAAATGGAGTCGGCACTCAAGCCCAGCTCTTGCAAACTGACAATCTTGAAATGGGAAGAAGTGAAATTGTAGAAGTAGCAGCTTCTCCGAGGGAACCCAAGGGTAATGAGCATGGTGATAATCATGCAGCAGCTGATAAAAGAGGCTTAGGAGGATCTGGTGTGGGAGAAGGAACAGCTTCTTATAAGAAAGCAACCATGGCTTCACTCCCAGAAAGACGAAAATTTGGTGAACAAAGTCAGAGCCTTGTTAAAAGCAAGGTGTCCCTTGCCCACGTAATTCAGCAAGCTGAAGGATGTACACAGCGAAATGCATGGTCAAAACGCAAAGCAGTGTCTATTGCCGAAAAGCTTGAACAGGAGAATTTGTATGTAATGCAATCCCATTGTTCTCTTTCAAAATTAATCTTCTTTCTAATTACACTTTACCTTAAAATTGAATAGCATTTGATGGTTGACAAGGAGCAACTGAACCTCTTATCACAATTACATTGAACTTTAAAACTTTAATACCTTCAAATGACTGGAAAATTTGCTGTTAGCACCTCCTCCCCCCATAAGAATGGAGTGGAGTGGAGTGGAGTGTAAGGTCGTGGGTTCAAACCTTTCAGGGTGCATTTGTTACTTATCAAGAAAAAAAAGGTTGTTCGTGATATGAAATTATTTGGTCAGGTGTAATAGACATGGATTTTGAGTATGTGGAATTTCTTGTCAAAGTTCAATTCCATCTTCTCAATTCAGTAGTTGCATCATCATATGGCCATAATTGTCCTCTGGTCAAATTATGGGATTGGGTGATTAATAAGAAAGGACTTATTCAATGTTAAAAAATCATAATATTAATGGAAAAATGGCCAAAAGCTAAGAAATTATAAGAAAATTAGATAAAAGTATGGTACGCAAAGAAGCAAGAGAAGCAAGAGAAGTAATGACTTGAAATTTGATCCAGTTTACGAGTAGAAAAATAGAAAAAGGTTTGCATAGAAGAGGTCTTCTTAACTTCATTGAAGTTGTTTGAGAATGCATTATGGTGAAAATATTTCTTTTCCAGATGTTAAATATTTAAATAAAACGAATTGGTGACCTTTACTTGGTCTAAATTGCTCATTTCGGGAAGATAACAAAGAGAAGCAACTTTGGACACATTCCTTTTATAAATAAAAGCTTAGACATATAAGTTTGAACAAATTTAACTTCTTTAATTATGTGACAGCTTGATTTTCAGGAATGTGTCCTTCCTAAGGAGAGAAAACAGAGGAACTTTTCTTCTATATTTCATGTTTAATTTAGTATGAGTACACTTATACTGTGAGCAGAATAATGGTTGGATAAGTTTCCTAGAATAACAACTAGGATCCATTTTTGCCCAATTCAAAATGGAACTCTTTGGTATTTAAGACAGTGATGAGAATATTTTGTACGCTTAAACATAATCTTGTCTCATTTTAAATCGGTTCTAAAAATTCATAAATTTACAGGAGACTGGAACCTAGATCAAGAAGCCTACTTTGCTGGAAAGCAACTAGAGTAACTCGTCGGAAGGTAATTCATAGTGATTTCATATCAGTCTTATGATAAATTCTTTAAATTCCACTCTTTTGAGTTGTGGATTTTTATTTAAAAAAAAAAAAAAAAAGAGTTGATATTCTCCTCTCATGCACATTACCATGTTGTGCATTCTTGCAATTAGTTAAGTCCAGTATTAGAGGAGGCATTCCTTTTTTTTTTTTTTTTGGGTAATTGAGTAAAGTTAATATAACTTTAATGTTTGTCCTGGTTATGTTAATGGAGAGGCATGCCAAGGATCAGTCTGTTAGGGGCCAGAAATGGAAGAAACCTCTGTGTGTTTGTTTTCAATTCTGTTGTACATGGTTGAGGGCTGATTGATGTGGGATGAGGCTATATAAGGGCTTCATTAATATTTCTTACATAGTTAACCTCATAACCTAGTACCTAATACTAATTTTTCTTGGAAAATTTACCTCTGCATGAACATATATGGTGCTAAATGTTTCAATTGAAAACATCAGAATAGCAAAAGCAAAGCAATAGATGTGGATTGATCAAGGGGATATTGGGAATAAATTACATGATGGATATGCTTAAGTTCATATGTGTTCATGCTCAGATTTATTTATAAATTAAAATCAGGCGGGCTTGAGGAATAGCAAAAAGCCAACCCACAATAGATCACTAGTTTGCAACCCATCCCTCTTATCCATGTGAGACAGTCATTAAAATAAGCTTGAGTGGGGGCAAACTATTGGTTAACCCACCTCATTTTCTTACCAGAGCCTCATCAGCCTATCATAGTACTTCAACCAATTCTTTTTTTTTATAGGTAATAGCAGCTTTATTGATTAGAAAAGTACAATTTGTTGACGATAGTAAACCCACTGCACTTGAAACGAATACAAACAAATAAAAAAGAAGAGCTAATAGAAATCAAGAAATCAGATATGGAAATACAATGTGTAAAACCCCAAATACGAGACCTCTCAAACAAAGTCCTAGCTAGCAAAGACCTCAAAAGATCCACAGGTCTCTCAATATCTTCAAACATATGTGAATTGCGTTCCCGCCAGATTAACCACATAAGAAAAAGAAAATTAATAGTACTTCAACCAATTCAACTGCTTTCTTCTCTAAATAATTATTTCTATGCTCATCATTTCTTCTTTTGATCTTCATTCAAAAGTTATTTAACTCTTTAGGTGTCATGTTCTTTCCAGAGTTATTGTTCATGTTTTTCAAGGCCATATTACATTATGTTTTTCCTTAAGTGTAAGCTTAGTCAAATTAAATAAATAAAGAAAAGAAAAAAAAGAAATGATATTAGTGTAAAAGAAAGTTCTAGCCATGCATAGTTTTTTCTATACTTGATTGGACCTACTGCCAGTCATTGCCAAGACCATCTTGTTAAAACTTACTAACTTGTCTTTATAAGATTTTCCAACATTTAAATTTTAAGTTGCTAAATTATTCAGTAAGATCCATTTGGTTTTTTACCCCTTTTTTTATTTCTAATCTCATTTTAATTAATAGCTAAGTAATGATTATTTTATTGTGATCTGTTTGAGGATGTTGCTTATGAGTGTGGTCATCTGCAGCTTTCACGGTTGAAAATTAGGACGCGAAAACCACATTCATTGCTGAAGCTTGTTTCCTGTGGAAAGTGTCTCTCAGCTAAATCTCCAAGGTAATGCAAGAAAGGGATTTAGGATGGCTTAGAAGGGTAGATTGTGCAACATCATTTGTATTATTTGTATTTAGCGATTTTCCTGCCATTTCTAGGTTAATTTATCTTTAAAATATTTTTTCATTGAATAAAGGTATGATTTATATCTGATTAGAAAATGTAGGAAAGAAATTAGATAGTGCAGCCTCTATTAATGATATTAATTTTTTATGAGCAACTGTTCTGTTTTTAGGCCTTCTTGTATTCAGTCAAATGCAGGCTTTAATTAGTTGTGGTATTAATTTTGGGTGATGGATACTACAAATGTGACATAAGGCTTACAAACTGATGTATCAAAATTTTAAACGCAAAACAAAAAATATTTAAGAAATTTATTTCTTATGTTGTTGATGTGCCAATCATCTTATTCATTCTCATGTCAGTTTGTAAGCCATTTGTTGTAAAATTGGTGGTAGCTTCCACATTTTCCGTTAATCTTTCACACTTTGTGCCGATCAATAATAAGCCTGTGCAAGGCATTGGCACAGTACGTGCATTACAAGAAATGCCTAGTGTAACTGTTTGTAGCTAGAGCTCTTCCCACTTGTCTACCTTGCTTTACTTCTAAAAATGGGTAGGGAAATGCGTATCTAATCAGTGTTAAGGAATTGTAAGTTGAGAAATTGTAGAATCAGAATGTCTCCCACAGAAAGTTGGTGTGCTCCTCAAAAGGTGTCTATAAAACTTTTTGTAGATAGAACTCTTCTAAGTTCCAACTAGTGTACCTTGCTTTACTTCTAGAGATGGATAGAGAAATGTGTATCTAATCAGTGTTGAGGAATTGTAAGACAAGAAACTATGGAATGAGAATGTCTCCTTCAGAAAGTGGCTGGGCTTCTCTCTAAATGTCATTACCTAAAGTAGAAGTATAAGACTGCCTCACTGTTACATAATTCTCTCGACACTGTAATGTTCCCTCGTGCCTGACTTGTTACAAAGATTTGAAAAATGATCCTTGCATAATCCTTGGCAAAAACATCTCCCTGCTTATCACATGACTTAATAGAAGATGTTATTGTTGTTGACTTATGTAAAGCAAGCAACGTAGCAAACTCAAATTGTCTTGGGACTTCAGCTTAATCCAAATCTATAGTTAAACCTTTGCAGGGGTGATTTCCTGTAAATAAAAATATGTTACTATCCTTATTATCAGAGGGGAGTCATGTTTGCTTGTATATTAGGTCAAACCTCTTGAGTGGAAAAACTGACTAATGTTACTTGAACAGATAACAGGGTTTTCAAGCTCTCAATATCTAGAAATCACTTATTTTTCTTCATTTTCATTGACAATATTGAATTGTGTTGCCTCTTTTCCTTATGTGAAGAATTTGAGGCATATATACGCGACCTTTTGCTGATATTCCACTTCCATTCTGGACCACTGATCTTTCTGCCAGCTGTGTTTCATCAGTAAATTTGAACTCCTTTGCCAAAATGGCAAAGAAAAAATAAAAAGCTTTTGATATGTAGTCATGAAAAAATTTATAACCTTTCTTGACCAACTTTTAGCTTTGAGTGGTTTTTTTTTTTTACCCCATAGTCTGGGCTACATGATGGGATCCCCCTACATATAATTGCCCTTATCTTGGGCGAAGGCCAGATCAATCCCAAGTCTCACGTATGAGTCCAAGAGACTTTACCAGCTGAAATATATGTTATTCGGTTATTCCCATAGCCATTGGTTCCGTGGTGCAAGACTGTCTTTGAGTCCTTAAAAATTCAACATGTTGTAGTACAATTTTGTCTAACCTAAAAGTTGTTATTTCAGCTTGGCTTGGATTAGTTCGTCAATTACCTGCATTGTGGATTGGGTTGTAAAATAGCTAATCCTTTCTCATTCTCTGTTTAGTGTTGTAAGTAGCGGTGAAGTAAGAAACTATCAATAGCCATTAAACTCTGCAAAAGATTTCCGTCCTTATTCCCGTAAAATAACTATTGATAGTCATTAGATTTTTGGTCTGTCTCCACTAAATTCCCAATTCAGAACACATTGTTGTAGAGTTAAAAGTGCTCAGGTTGGACTGCAAGGAGAATTTACTTTAGCTAGTCATATGTTTACTGAACTTTTTACTATAGCTAGTCAATAAAAATGATTATATATGAGCACATATTATTCAAACCACATTGGTCTTTTTTTATCATAATTTTATGGTTTCTGGTAGAACAGTATCTCATGTGTGAGAGTTGTGTTTCTAGCAAGAACCATGATTTCAATATGGTTTTTGAATGAGATGACTATACTTGTTAAACAGGGTCTTTAATACCACCTCTTTGCACCTAAATGGACCGTCTGAATTTCAGCTTTAAGAGCCAATTCATCTGAAGTATGACTATAAAAATATGAATTTCTAATGCTTTTCGAGTATTCTATTCAACAGTGATGCATACGCAAATTGTTTAATAAGCTGGTCTCACACTCCATGATTGACCCAACACTTGTGGTTGGCACAAGATGCTTCTTTTTTCTATTATACCCTTTCACACGGACAGTCTTATTGTATGGGTGTTTCTGAATAAATTTCTTGCAGATTGTGTTATAGAGCATCTGGGATTTGATTATCAAACTTAGCAATGCTATTCATCTCTTCCCCCCTTCCCTTAAAAAACTCAAGCTCGGTCATAAATAGTCATTGACTCCCTCTATGAACTAAGTTCACCACTAAATAATGGGACTAACATTGTTACCTATGTGTTATAATTCCAAACTCGATGGAACTTCAAAACTACCAGTCTAGAAGCAAACTCAAATCATCTGTTTGGTTTTGAAGTTAAAACCAACTAACAAGGCACAAGAACGATATTGCGGTTTTAAATTGAATGATTATGATGGAAATTCTTGTTTAGGGGAAACTGTGTAACAATATTCCCATCATCATTGAGATTTTAGGCATCCCTGAATTCTAAGCTAACTTTGTGAAATCTGCACCCTTTTTTTTGTTGTTGTTGCTGAAATCTGCAATGGTTGTCAAAATTCCGATCTGGATCCTACGATTTTACGATTCCACCTGCCCAAAAAGATCTGGATCTTTCAAAGATCTTTGTGATTGTTCAGGATTGGTAGGATCGTATGATTCTGACGATCCCAAATGACTTTAGTTTCTTGCAATCTTCTTTAACCTGATAGAAGACTCAGTTGGACCTAAATGAAAAATAAAATCCCAATAGACCAAGTTTTTTCACTCCAATGTAGAGAGTGTGTCAGTTGAACCAAAATAAAAAAAAATTCCAATAGAGTGTCACATTTTGAAGTTTTTGGCCTCTTTAAATAATGCTTACAAATGGATGTAGTAGTGTATGATAATTATATCAATGAATGTATAATTTATGTGATTATTTAACGTATTAATGTGTATTTTTTGTTTTTTTCTCAAATAATGTAGGATCTTACAATTCACGATCCGATCATACGATTTACAATCCCACCTACCTCTCATGATCTTACGTAGGATCCCGATTTTGATAACCTTTTCTGCACTCTTATTTTGTACAGGTTTATATATTGTGTTTCATGTTTATTTATTTTAGAGTCAATTTACAGCCCGGCTCACATAAAAAATAAAAATAAAAATAAAAATATTGCCCCGGCCATTATTTAGAAAAGTAAAAAATTCGGTGCTTAACATGTTAAAAATACTATTTAGAAGTATGGTTTTAACTATTTAGTTCAAGCTACAGCTACAAGCCCATGTATTCTTAATTCTTTACTATTTTGTCAGTGTCTTTGTCCAAAGGATATAGTAAGTTGTTTTGAAATGTTATCCAAGACATAAATAAAACATTTGATCTTCCTTGTTGGTACTTTGTGTAATATCACCATCAATAATAGTAATAAATAAATTAAATAAATAATGTTCCTTGATTGAACCTGGACTAAACACACTCGTATTATAGCATTCAAAAGCTATTGTCAAAATGCGGTGGGAAGTAATATCTGAACACCCAGAAATGTGAGCTCGCTGTCATTTTCAGTGACACAGGTTTTGAATAAACTAATACTAAAATTTTGACTTGTTCATCATGAAGAAAGAAAGTGCAAACTAAAAGATTAGTCTCGATTTGAAGCTGTGTGAATCCGTGGTCGGCCCGTTTGAACTCGGAAAGCGACCAGAAGAGCTGAATGTTTCGCTTACTTTGCTGAAAGGCAAAGCCTTTTTTTGCAACAAGTGTGAAAGTGTTTTACTGGAAACTGTGTTCTTACTTACTTGTAAAGCATGTTTGCACACTCAAAGGTGAGGAGGGAGGCAGTTTCTTAGCAATGTGCATGGTACCATTTTTTATAAAGATAGTTGAAAGAGTAAACGCTAAACAAAAGTAAAGGTTGTGAATGTGTTATATGCTGATTGCTGACCCTACCAATCTACCACCTTGAGTGATTTTGTAATCATGTTGTATAATTCAGAGGTCCCTCTTGAGCATTCAATAAACTTGTGGAGCAAATAGGGGCTTTCTTCCTTTTTTTGAGGGCAGACTTTTTTCTTTCTTTTTTTAAAGAAAATTTTATTTAACTTATAACTAATGAAGATGGGGAGATTTGAATCCCAGATTCTCTTCACAGGAAGGATCGGACAGATATAAAACTCTTGAGTCCTAATAGGAGAGCTGATGTGATAAAATTATTTGTAATTCACTTTTGGAAGTAATAATTCACATGATACATGGATTTCATGGTAATCCACCCTGGAGTCAGGTAGAATTTTTTTTTTATGAGAATCATTGCAAATACAAGAAATTTGGGTATTAAAGTAGGTTTTCTCTAAATGGTTAACGAGTGGAGTGATTTTTGTGAACAAGATGAAACCCAATATATATGAATATCTTGTGTGTAATATATATATATATATATATTGAATGAAACGTGTGAGAGAGGCCATTTAATTGTGGCTATATAGCTCTTTTACCTAATTTCAAGTTTGTGAAAGCATCAAATATACAGACTCTTTTAAGTGAGTTAAGTTCGTCGTAAAAAGCTTTGTAACTTAATTAACAATTTTTTATATTTTCAATAGAGAAAATTCGGGGGTTAAATTTTCCTCTCAAATGATCACATTATAAAAAATAAAAAAAAAAAGAAAAGAAAAAAAGAAAAAAAAAAAAGTAATTTAAGCTAGTCTCATCTCAATCCCACTTAATGCATTTGTGATTGGAGATGATAAAAGTAATAGTCCTTATCACTCCTTATGTCAAACTAACATCATGTTTTTGTTGCCTAAGGTTTGAGCTGAGGACATGCCACAATATCCTAACCACTAGGTCATTGTTTTGAGTGCTTGTCATGTGTATGTAGTCTTTAACTAAGGTCCGACAGTACATTTGCAATATTAAAAAGTGGCCAAATCTTAATCTCCTTAAAATCATAGTGGTATAATTAGTTTCTTTTCATGGTTCCGTAATCTATTTCGCAGATTATGCAATTTTCAAAGACAACACAAACACAATGGCTCATGCTTCGTGATGCAAACTAAAAACCAGAATGATACATGCAATCCACACGGATTGATTCTATAAAATACTCCATGCTCACATTGTTAGAATTTGTCAGCATAAGCCAGTTTAATATAATTTTAATATGACAAAACGTTGTTTTCGATCAAAAACAAATTAATTATATGATTTTGATGGAACTAAAAAAAACCTTCAAATCATATAATTCTTTTTTTTTTAATCAGAAAAAACGTTTTGAATTTGGATTTGAATATTTTGATTATTTTCAAACCCAAATTCAAGTTATTCAACCATATTTATTGATTCTCAAAAAAAAAAATCAACTATATTTATTAGAGTTATGTAATTATTACCCACCAAAGCTGTCCACATTGCACGGATCTTGACTTCAATATTTTGGCCTGTGAGAAAATCTTGCGGAGAATGGGAAAATCTGTCGATCGCCGTATGAATTTATTTAACTGTACGTCATAATGCTGGTTGTTCAAACTTCAATAGCCCTTTTTTTTTCTTCGTTAAAAATTCAAATGGTTTATGCTCCACACGGTTTAAGAGTCACCCTTTGACGATCCGTTTGTTTCGCCTAAAAATGTTTTTTAATTTTTTGAAAATTAACTTATTTTCTTACATTTTGTTGCAATCTTAAAAATTACTAAAAAAAAAAAAACATTTTCTATTGTTTGATTCAATGATTCATACAGAAATCATTGATATTTCTTATAATTTCAAACAAATATATGAAAAAAATTATTCACGTACAAATTACTTTAATAAACTTATTAGAAAACTTATTATTCAAATTTTGTTTTTTTGTTAATTGTTTGATTTAAAAAATACAAGTTACTTTTAATAAAATTATTCTCCAAAAAACATGGCTTATTGGATGAATATCAATCTTCAGTCCTTAAATACCGTTGCCAGAGTTGTTATTTGAATATTTTCACATGCAAATGTTTAAAATTTTAAATGACTTAATTTTATTTAACTTTAAAAAGCAACAAATGAAAAATAAATTACATATCCCGTTTAAAAACAGGATTTTAAACCTATCTCAAATTTCAAATTTTTCTTTTTGTTATGATGCTTAATATTTAAGTCGATAAACAAATGTAGCTAAAAAAAAAGTTGATAAAAAAAAAATCATAACAGATTTCTATATAATACTAATTATATGATAGCTACAATTTACTGTAAAAAATGAAGAAGATCTATGTCAAACCGTAGAGTGATTTTGGTAAAAAACTGAAAATTGGATAACCATTTATAAAAGTGTAGTTTTAACTTTTAAGGTGAAATTTTGATTTAAAGTCACAATTTTAAGTTTAAGTTAGCAAGTGCTATTTCACAAGGAGAGCTTAAAACCACAGGTTGAACTCACGATTTTACTCAAGGTAGAGATTAAAAATAATTGACGGTCCAAAAGTTCCCTTTCTCCTCTATATGTGTTGCTCACAAAATTCCTTCAACCCCACTCTTCCTCTGTCCTTCAGCATTCTTTCTATCCAAAACAAGTTTGCCCCACCCTCTTTCTTTCTTATGAGTCATGGGAGTCACATACTTCTCACCCAAAACAATGCGAAACCTAATCTTTGTAATGGGTTCCCCTTTCACAATAGCTAGAGAACCAAAAAAATTGTTTGAACTAGGGACGTAGCTATTCTTGGACCGGGGGGCAATGGCCCCCTCTGGCCCAATGAGAAAAGGCAAAATATAAAATATATAAAGCTTGGTTTTGAATTTTCATGCTTCATTTTTGTTCAATACTTCCATACTTTCATAAAATGTACACTTTCTTTATTCAAATTTTCATTAAATTTTGTTTCTTTTTGTGAGTTTCTGTCTGGGTTTTAAATGATTTATGAAATTTATCTTAAAGCATTAGTATAGAATAATTGCAATTTAAAGTGTTTGATGAAGTTCCTCAAAGAAGCTTGGGATAAAAACACACACACACACACACAAATATTCTTTTTAAGTAACTTGGATAGGAAAAACATAGTTGTCTTTGGGTTAATCTAAAGTTCCAATATGAAAGTTTAGGCTATAACAAATTTTTCAAGCATTTGGGTTTGAGTGTATCTCACCCCTCTCACTTGAAATCCTAGTTCTGTCCCTGGTTTGAGCCCATGTTACTAAACTCAAATAGTTAAGAGTCAAACTCAAATAGATAAGTATTAGGAAAAGAATATGATTTTTGTTCAATAAATTTTGATATATATATATATATATATCTCTCTCTCTCTCTCTCTCTCTCTCTTCATGAGTGGACAATCTATCAGAAACAATATTTAAAAGATGGACTCATTACAAATCATTTCTTAGCTTTTTTATTAATAAGTCAATGGATCCAAAAGGAGGTCACTTGTAATGATTTGTGGAATATGTTGATGAGTGAGATGTAACTGTAGCAAGGAGTTTGACAAGCATGTAGCTGAACCCCTGATGATTCATTAGGTATGTCCACAAAAAGGCAAGGAATTACATATTAGGCTAGATACCAACGAGAGGATTGGTCAGTACCACACTAATATGATCGGTAAGAATACTTAAAATGGAGTTTGCCTTTCTCTCTAGCTGAGTAATGTATTTATAGGGTTCTTGTGGTGGAGGTTGATAGGTACTTTCCAATATGATAAGGAATGGATCTCAACAACATGCCATCCCCGCATGATGCACGAGGGGAACTTGCTAGCGCCTCCCCATGGTTGTAGGGAGAAGGCCTTGTCATTAAATGTTGATTGGGGTTAGTGAGCCTTAATTAATTTTGGATGTAAAGGGGATATCCTTCCGTACTTTTTAGGCAAATGCAGTTAGTGATCACATCAAATTGGAGGCTAGTCGATTATGTGGTGCAAAATCCATCCACCCCATCCATCTTTGTGATGACTTTCTCAAGGCTAAAAATATCATTGTTAACCGTGTGAACTACGTTAAGGTTGACAAGAATTCTCTAATAATGCAACTACTTGGCGTAGCTGATGGAGCTACTGAACTTGTCTACGATTGATAGGGATTGAAAATAGAAATATGAGAAAGAGGGGGTGAGAGCATTCCCATCAAAGCTTGTATTAGTGCTAAAATGCTATTTTTAGCATCTGAAATCACAAAATACTGCTACATTAAACATGCTATATTCTAAAAAATTTACAATCTTGCTACAATGCATTGTAGCAACTTGCTATCATTTTTTTAAATATTTTTCTTTCTCTCTCTTCAGACTATCACTCTTACTCTCACTCTCTCATTCTCGTTCTCTCTCATCTCTCTTTCTCAGATTCTCCCTCTAGTGGGTCTGATAGGTCTCTCGATGATTGCAAATGGGTCTGGGTTCGACGATGGTTGGGGTTGGTTGAGACCATGGGTTAAGTTGGTTGAGGCAGTGGCGACTCCAGAATATATTTTTAGAAGGGTCAGTAAGAAGATTTATTTATTTTATATAAAAAATGAATTTTACGGTCTACATGATTTTCCTATTACAAATTTTTCCATAATAGGTACTAGCAAGAGAATAAAAGATGAGAAATGTTACGTTCATAACATTTTTACAACACTTTTCCAATAAATCTTAAGTGATAAGTTGTTATTAGTTTTAATTTAAACCCACTATTGAAATTACTTTTTTGTCAATCTGTAACAGTCAGTAACAATCTATTACTTAGGATTTGTTGTGAAAGCGTTGTGAACATAGCATTTCTCATATAAGACAAACTGTAAGTTCATTGCATATTGTTGCTTAATACAATGAACATACTAATTATTCTTGCTAATTTATTTATTTATTTTTTTATACTATATAAGAAATTCTACTCTAGCTTAATCTATATATATATGTGTGTGAAATTCCTTCCTGAAAATTTGAACCCCGGCCCTTACCCCCCACACCCCACAAGCACTTATACTTGTAGAGTGATCATTGCACCAAGGGTGTGCGATAGTTGCTAAAATTAAAATTTTGAAATCATCTATCGTTTTAAATACAATAAACCTATTCATTATTATTCTTAAGTGAACTCCAAAATAGATCTAAATACAATAAATATTTATTTTTTTAGTTTATTTCAAATTTGTTTGGATCTAAATGAGTTTTTTTTTTTTTTTTTAAGATTTAAGATGAACAAATTTATACTTTTATTGTTAGGCTTACTATTTTTTCCCCCATATTTTAGATCAAATTGGTTTTTTTTTTTTTTTTTTTAGACCAAGATATTGTCAAGATGATCATATTCAAGTTTATTTCAAATGCGCTTAAAAAAAATATTTAGGCTCAAAGGGTTCAAAATTTTATTTTAAGAGGGTCAAATAAAAAAAATTAGAAAATTATATATAATTTTTTTTTTTTGGCCCAGCTTAAGGGGTTCATTTGAACCCCCTGAACTATAACTAGCCGCCCATAGGTTAAGGCCATGGGTTGAGGTTCGGGTTGAGGTTCAGATTGAGGTTGCTGGGGTGGTGGTTTTGTGGCAGTTTTGTGGTGGGTTTTGGCTACGATTTGTGCCGTGGGTTTTTTATTATTATTATTATTTATTTTGGTGGTTGGGGGTTGAGGTTATGGTTGGTGGTGGTGGCTGTGGCTGTGACTGTGGTGGTTAAAGGTAATGGGCTTGAAAAGCTCAGGCCATGGAGGTTTTGAGAGCAAATATCAGAGAGAGGGAGAAGCATCTCGGTTTGTGCCATGGGGGTTTTTTTTTTTTTTTTTTCTTTATTTTGGTGGTTGGTAGATCAAGAGAAAATAAATTTTAAAATACATTTCATCTAATGACGGGCTACGTACCCAATAACAAACTACTCATTATAAAAGTTTAGTCATCACATTATATATTTTTAACGAATCATATAACTTATTTAAATAATATTACCTTCGTCCCAATTTGTTTGTCCTCTATTCTATTTTAGAATATCCCAAAATATTGTCATATTTCTACAAATAAAAATTATTAGTTTATTAATGTTTCTATTATACTCTTACTTTATTTTCAAAACTATTTGAAAAGAAAACTAACTAATTTTTTTAAAAATCAATTTAATTGGGGCACCTTTTTAGTTATCTCATTAAGAATAACTATTTTTTTAAAAACTGATAAATTGGAGAAATTATAGAGTCCTCTGGTGAACTACGTCATTTGTCCACCATTCCACTAAAAAACTTTTACTTGTTTAAAATTGTTGAGTCAGTAATTAATTTCTATTTAAATTTTTTTTCTAACTAACAATTTTAAATAGGTGGAAGTTTTTTAATGAAATAGTAAATTACATCACTTGTCCATCATGTGAATCTTATAATTTCTTGATAAATTGAGACGGAGGAAATAATAATTTTACAAATCGCAACATAATAAATTAAAGAAAATAAAATTTTTTATATAAAATTTTTGGTGATGAAGATTTAATTAAGTCTGCCGTGTCAAAGGGGTTTCCATAAATATCACACCCCACGTCCCGGTGGACAGATATATGTAGACAAAATCACCGGCATGACCGCAATGAATCACAGCCAGATTCTTTTCTTTTTTTTTGAAAGCCAGCCAGATTCTTAAAATAGAGTCATGAATACTTTCAAATAGAATAAAGGCACGTCGACTCAAACATGTCAATAATAATATTACCGAGAGGATAAAAGAAAAAAGAAAAGTCCACGCTGACATCTTTGTTTAATTTCATAATTTTTTTTTTTGGTAAAACATAATTCATACTATACTATACTATACTATATAGTTTTTTTATAAGTTATATATATATATATATATATATATATATATGTAGTTTAATACTGAGCTGAAAAACAGCACGAATCACGTTGAGCCATCGACATGGCCGTCGCATTCTGTGACTTTTCCTTCATTTGCGAAAATTCTAAGATCATATTAAATGCTACCATTTGTCCTATAACTGTGATAAATTGTGAGTAATGAAAAAAAGTAGTTGATTTAAAAGCGACAAACAATTAGTCACAATCTAATACTTAAAATATTTATAGTAAAAATTGTGGTATTTTACTTAAGGAAATGCTAACGAGTGCCCTTAGGGTACTCGTTAAGAATCCAATTAAAGAAAGTTTTTATGGGAAAAGAAAAAAAAACAATTAATATTTTGACAGTTTTTTCATTTCCCATAAAAGTGATGTCAAAATTTTTCTAAAATAGATTCTTAGTGAGTGCCCTAAGTACACTCGTTACCATGACGCTTTTACTTAAACTATTACTTATTTTATTAGGAGAAGGTAAAGGTTAATGCGTTGACCGAATGCTACGTGGCGTGATTGTGACGGACCAGAATTACCTACGACGTGTTACTAAAGGCACGGTGGGGATGAATGCAAAGCAAACCACAGGTGGATTGGCATTTTATTCAAGTGTTCCTTGTTCTGCTCGCCTTACCTCTGCTCTACATGTGGCTTTTTTGCCTTAAATTCTGCATTTTCAAAGTAGTAGGTGTTAATTCCACATATCACCTTGATTGGCTCATGTTAAAAAAATTACCATTACCATGCACAAACAAGAAATTATAAATAATACATATTTAAACACACACAAATTTGTAAAAAAAAAAAAAATGTGAAACCTAATTCAGTTATAAATTGGTTTAATCATAATTGTTTAAAATACTCTTAATGTTCCATCTTATTTGTCCCAATATTACAGTTCTTTTTTTTGTTCTAAAAAAAAAAAAAAAAAAAAAAAACCTCCACTTTTGCAAGATTTAAGAGAAGTTTATCGGTAGGCAATATTAACTTCATTTTTTTTAGAGAGGTTGATTCTTATACTCAAACTGCAGTACATCAATTAAGTGGCATGCACTTACCATCAATCAAGACCTAACTTCTCTACGTGTGCAAATTTTTTCTTATAAAAAAAAGACCTAACTTCTCTAGTATTTTATTTTTTAATGTCCTAAGATGCATGTCAACTTTAAAAGTCAATAATCATGGATTTAATAACTCCTCATATATCCTTGTTCCTTATTTTTATTCAAATTAGAGTCTTAAAAGTTCATAGGGTTAATTGTCAAATCTTATATTGTATTTTTTTTCCTTTGAGTGATAAAGCATTAAATAATTTGTTTTAAAAAAAGCTAAATCTTTTAAAACTAGACCACCAAAATAAGAGAGGAAGGATTGTTAATTAGAAAAGGAGAATAAGAAAGAAAGCAAAAGGTAGAAAACAACATAAATGACCAAAAAAAAGTATAAGCTGAATTTTATTATTAGAAATTGGAAAAGATAAAATCGTTGGCTCCAAAAATGATTCAAATTTATTTGTACAAAATAGTATTTAGGACCTCCCCATGTACAAAGTGCTTACAAAGTGCTTGGGGGTCTAGCGGGGAAAGGGTTCGAGCTGTAGGATTAGCAGCATGTTGTAATTATTTCTCAAAAAAAAAAAAAAAAAACAATATTTAGGACCAAATGTGCCTACAAATCCCAAAAATCTCCCATATTAAATTATCAATCAATTAGCCAAAATGCCATTTAGCTATAGTGCTTTTCATCTTAGATCACTCTATGAAATGTTGAAGAAATCAGCTAGATTCTTTGTTGGATCTTGAGTGTTGTTTGGATCTCACCACTAGAATGGTGATTTGGGCATGAAAGGGTTAAATGAAAATTGGGGATATTAAAATTGAGAAAAATGTTGTCAGTTGAGGAAGGTGAAATTGGATATGGGGAAGAGAGAGGAGAGAAATTTGAGTAATTAAAAAACATAGTAGAAAATACTAGTTTAACAGAATAAATTAAGAAAAAAAGAGAGAGTAAATAGTAGGATGTGAGGTGTTTCTAAAAGTAATTAGGTTAGTTACTTCTTATACTAATTTTGTCAAAAAATTTGCTTACTTAGATGTGAATGCTCTAATTGCATATCATTGACCCATTTCTCGAAGTCCTCTGTAAATATGTGTATTGTGAATAAGAGAATTTCGTTGCATTTTTATTAGTGTTCTTTTATTACAATATTGCTGACAAAATTCAGTGAATAATAAATAGTCACCCAGCTCAATAATATGTCTTTGAGTTAGAATTTTATCTTCTCTTCATTGTGTGTGTGAGACTTATTAGTTATTACCATCCGATTTTCATTTTATTAATGGGTGTCATTTTTTTTTATATGTTTCAAGAAATAAGATGAAACTATATATATATATATATATATACACATACACACACACAATTATTTGGAATTTGTGCATTTGAAGTACGCGCAGACTCTGAATTATTGCTAAGTATTTACCTCATATACCTTTTAACAAGAAAAGAAAGTTTCATCAAAAAAAGAAAAAGAAAATAAAGTTCTTTGAGAACAAGAACAACATTGGTTTCTAGTTAATTTTGTTATATTTCTGAAAGGGTATTTGAAATTTCCAATCGCAATCTTGGCTTTGCTGTCGGGACATGCAATTTCTTTAAAAAAAAAAAATGTCTCATGGCCGTATCCAATATATTGTATTAATTGAGTTTTTTTTTTTTTTTTTTTTTTTTAAGAAACAAGATTCCTTTTAACAAAAGGTATATTGTATATGGAGAATAAGGCCCAAAAAAAAAAAAACTTACTTATATGAAGAACAACATTTTTTTTTTGAGAATCATATGAAGAACAACATTGGTTTCTAGTTTCTTCTCAAAAAAACATTGGTTTCTAGTTTTGTTCAATTACTGCTTGGGTATTTAAAATTTTCGATAGCAATCTTGGCCTTCGGTTTTGTTTTGTTTTCTCTTAGAATTTCTTGGCCTTCAGTTAGGACATGCAATTAATATAATTTCTTTATAATAAAATGGCTTATGGCCCTTTTCAATCGATATTATTAATGAGTGCTCGAAATATACAGGTTAATGCGTATTTGATAGTCTTTTTATTCTTGTTTTTTTTTTTTTAATTTAAAATTTAAATATTTTTACTAAAAAGTATCAATAAAAAAATTACACAAATAGTTTAGGTTTGTTCTCACAGTTCACGTGCAATTGGTCAATCATGGACATGGACTTGATTATTATTATTTTTAAATAAAATGTATTAATATTTAATATTCTTTAATATGTAGTATATTGTTAGCAGGCCTTTTGACAAAATTTTTTCTATTGTTTTTTGGGTTTTTGAATTTTCAATTGCAACGACCTCTTGTCTTTTTGGCTGGGTAAGTAACTTCAGAGTAAGGTAATAACACGATTATTCTAACCTTTTGTAATATTTTATTAAAAAAAAAAGTAGAGAAAAATTAGAATAACATTTTATTCAAAATTGAAATATAATTATAATTTAATATAATTTCTTGAGCTTTCACTTTAATATATTATTATATAAGATTGGTGATTTCTAGTAAAGAAATTGGATTTGAACTCGAAGTTCATTTATACAAGTTTCCTTTATGGTTACTGAAGTGTTCTTATCAATGGGTAAAAGAAAATATTGACAACAAAGAGAATCAAGAGATGGTATTAAAATTATGCACGTAAATGTGAACCATTGTTATTAAATTGCTTTTGGTTTGAATTACATAAGTAATATGCATTGCATCTAAATTATCAAAAAACACAAAACACGTGACAATGAAAATTAATTAATTACTTAAGGTCTGTTTGAGATCGGCTTATTTTGTTGAAATTGAAAATTTTTTGCTGAAAGTACTGTAGATAAAGGTAAATGTTAGTTGAAATAGTATAGTGGGACCAATAAATAGTACCAAGAAGTGCAATGTGACCCTTAAATAGTAGCAAAAATAAACTGAATAGTAAAATAAGTTGGCAAAAAATAAGCTAGCTAAACAGACACTTAAAATGAATTTTTTTTTTTTATATATTTTTTTTTGAATTTGATAGTTATGACAATGTATTGGGGGTGGGATTCAAACCAAGTTTCTCCTTATAAAAAGGGAAAAAAAAAAAACAATATTACTGAAATACAAAGCTCTTGGCTAAAATGACTATATATATATATATATATATATATATGAATTTCTCTACCACTTATAAAGGCTCAAGGTTAATTAACTATCAAAAATATTAATTTATTAAATTCCTTAACAACTTATACAAAATATACATGACTTCATCAGGAGCTATCATTAGGCTATCATTATGATAGCCTTATAAAGGTTAAAGGTAAAGTCTCTAATGGTTGAATAAGAGATTTAGGGTTGCATCCCTACCTATACCAAAAACTGATTGGTGCCTTGGTCTGATGATAAAAAGCTATCATCAGGAACAGATGTCATAGGTTGAAACTCTCTCAAATATATATGACTTCTGTAAGGTCTCGTTTTGCAGCTCAAACCCAAATGATATGGGATATTGGCCCAATGAGCCCAGTACAATAAATTTGTAGAGAGTGGATCAAAGAACTAGGCCCTCTATGAATTTAACAACGACTAGTATGGATTTAAAAGATGATCAAGCAAAATCAGAACACATAGGACTGAATGAATTCATTGTCTGAGGAGGCAAATCTTGATATAAATCACCATAATTGATTACAAGTGCAACTTTGATTGCTACAGTGTCTTTTCTCTAGTTTTTCCGATCCCCATCTCATGGAGGATCTTTCATATTATATAGTTCTCTTTAAACCATATTGATCTTACACTTGTTGATCATCTGAACCTTTACTTGAGTATCTGTCCCATCAGACATCATCTTTGGCTTTTTGTGAGTTGTGGCAATCAAGAATACACTATTCAGGGGTCTTCTCCACATAAATGCAGCCAGAAAAGTGGATATAGTGCATTTAATGCGGTGGTAGCAGCTTTTCCTTAGATATTTCTGAGTTCTTATCGCTCTTATATGTGTACGACGCACGTCCTTATCGCGGGAGCCTTTTGGAGGGTCACTTAGGTTATTGGAATACATATCTAAATTGCATTCATTCAGTCCGAGGAGGAGTTACTCCTCGGACCACTCTCCATCTGTTCCTTCCTTACGAGACTTTAAACCTAGAACTTCTCACGGTTATTTGCCCCTCCTCGAACATACTCGCGTCCTCGGATGAGGCACAAGGCCCAATATGCAATTTTGGGCTTTTATCCTTACAACGTCCAACACACAATAAGGCTATCATTATTATATATATAAAATAAGGCTATCTTTAATTGGAAGAATTTAAATAATAATTTTTTTAATGCAATTTTTTTAAAATAAAGAAAAAAAAAATCTATAGCTAACTTTGAAGTGTAGCATAAAATAGAAACACAGAAAGAAAACGTGAGGAAAAGAAAAATAGTTACGATATTGTTATAATTTTAAAAAATAAAATAAAGAAGAAGAAGGAAAACTAGCCTGATATTTTAATATTGTGAACAAAATTTGTTAAGTATAATAGGCTTAAAGAGTGTTTGGCACTTAAAAAAAATAAAATCTTATTGATTTAAGCTTCAAAGATAAAGGTAATTAAATTATTAATAATTAGAGTAATATTTTAAAAAAAAATTATATTAAATACTATTAAGGGAACTTTTGAAGCACTTTCAACTATAAAATATTACCACCACGCACCCTTTGTGTGGTAATCACTCCACAAGTATAAGTGATTGTAGGGTGTGGGAGGTAAGGGCTGAAGTTCAAGTCTTTAGAAGAAACCTTCACATACATATACATTTAGATTAGACTAAAATAGAATTTTTATCATGTATATATATAAAAAAAAATATAAAATATTAGAATAATTAATAATTACTTAAACAATGTGGAAAAATTTTCTATATTAAAAAATTATTAATTGTAAGAATTAATGATGAAATTATTAATTGTAAGAATTAAGAATAAAATTATTAATCATAAGAATTAATGATGAAATTATTAATTGTAAGAATTAAGAATAAAATTATTAATCATAAGAATTAAGGATAAAAGAGGTAAAAAAAAAAAAAAGACATTAAGTCAAAGAGGGTCAATTATAAATGTTGTAAAAATGCAATAGTTAAATTCTGCTATAGATTTAATATTTTGAATTTTTTTCCCTAAAATACTGGAAAGGAAATAAGGTTAAATATGAAGAGTTGAAGTCAGTACGTCATGACCAGATTTGTTTAGATTTGATTTGGTTGTAGTTAGGGATGGCATCATTTGGGTTTGGAATGTTTAAATGAGGTTTGTGGTGGGTTTGGGTTCACATGTTTACACCCAAGGGTATGGGATTTACACCATAGGTACTAAAATTATAATTTAGAATGTTTTATGTTGTATTAGATTTTAAAAAAATAAAAAATTTGGGTGGTTTGAACATAATGAATAATAATCATAATTGAATAGCTATATTGTTTAATTATGCTTGGATCATTCTATAATTATTACTAAATTTCATGTAAAAATATTTATTAACGATTAAATTTAGTCAAATAATATTTTATATGTTCAAATTTAATAAATTCAACTCAACTTATTGTAAGATAAATAGATGGGTTTAAATTTTCTTGATATAAATGGGATGATAAGTATTAGATAAAATTCCAAAATTTTAATTGGGTTTAGGTATGTAAAAGTATTCAGAGAGTTTGGGTTTGGAATCTTTTTTTTTCCCCCAAACCTAACTGGTTGCCATTCATAATTTTAGTCTAAATTCTATTTTCCCCACTATGATGCATACGTTAACAAAAAAGTGAAAAAAAAAAATCTTCATAGTTTGGTTGAAAATATATATTAGAAGACAAAAATCTCATGATTTAGTAGTACTATCTCTCCCATATCTGGTTGGTTGAACTTGAGCTGGGGCCAAACCGTCACTTGACTCAATTCCTTCGGGTGAGTAACTCTTTCAATTGTTATCGATTGAGGAATCCCATGAAAGCATTCGTACACCACTTTTCAAGTGAATGATCGAACCTGATTTAAGTCATTGGGTATAATAATTTAAACAAGAGGTCAAAATAACAAAAATTTCAAAGAAAAAAGATGTTAATTTCTTTTATTTTTTAGAAATTAAACACAAATAAATCTCAATGAGGAACACAAAGAACAATAAAAATTAAATTCCAAAACTTCACTTGAAATTCTCCACATCTACACAAGAATTATAATAAAAAAAATGCTCGTGACAAAAATTTCCTTAATGTTCCTAGCTAGGTTTTTTAAGTGTCTTTATGTTAAAACCTAATTCCCTCCCCTTGTGTGTGTGTGTTTATGAATAAAAGGGTACCTCACTTAAAATTCAATAAAAATGAAAATAAAATAATTGCTCATGGTAGTCCAGAAAACTTTAGGTTACAAAAAAAAAAAAAAAATGTACCTTAATTTCAACATAGTTTTGCTTTCTACCATGAGCCTTGTGTATTAACTAGTTGGCATCTTTTGGTATTTTCAAAAAAAATATCTAGGGTTCAAATCTTACATCCCCAAATTATCTAATAATAATAAAAAAGGTGATAGTTTTGACAAGAGTTTAATAATATGAGAGAGAGAGAGAGAGAGAGAGAGAGAGAGAGAGAGAAGCTCATAGCAATGGAAAAAGAAGAAGAGAGAATCGTGTGGAAATAAAGATGAAGAATTGGGTTCAATTTACATTAGGTGTAACTTTAAACAATGTTACATCACCTTTTATCAAATTCATAATTTGAAAATTTTATCGTCAAATGACATGTTCTTTATGTTTTTAACACTTATGTCGAATTTCATATCAATCAGGTGTTATTTACTATTCAATTCATAAACTTATATTTTATGCATAGTTTTAAAATACAAAAACCTATTCGATTGACACAAAATTTAGAATACATATTAAAAACATAGAGAATACTTGATCTAATGGTTGGATTTTTATAATATTAATCTAATAATTTATTTTGGGGTGTACTATTACTTAATGTTACACTTAATGTAACTTGAACTAAACTATAAAATGAATGGAAAAAAAATGAGGTTTGCAACTAATCAAACACAACCACATTATCAATAAAATGCCATTTGTATTAAGTCTTCAATTTGGTTAGATTAATCAAGTAAAAATTTCATAAACCCAACACCAACTTGAATCTCGATTTTTCGTGGAAATAGAAGACCAATTGTTGTTTGCATTTACGATTGAAACCGTCCAAATCTCTTTAGGTTGTATTGGGCTATTGAGCACTTACATCCATATGTATTGGAAGGAACTTAGATTCAAATTCTCTCTTTTTTCACTTTTTGTAAGAATTAATAAATAAAAATTCAAGCCAGACCTAGTAAAAACAAAATCACAAAAAGGAAATAGATGAAAAAGTAAGGAAAAAAAAAAAACTCATGAGCATTTTGAACCTCGAGGGCAAGATTCCTCAACTTACTATGGAAAAAAAAAAAATCTAAGTCATCCAAAGAAAAGAAAAAAGAGAAAGAGTTGATAATGTATAGAGTATAAACCGTTTAATTTGTGGTTTATAGTGGGGCTTCCAGAACTTTCTTCTCAGTTCTCGGAAAACTTTCACCAAAAACATTTCTTCATTTTCTGAATTTCGTATTAGCTTTACGTAGAATAGTACTCCTCCGCGTCATCTCCTCATGTTTTGGTCATTTTTACTTTTCAGTTTTCACCACAAAACAAAAAAAGGAAAAGAAAGGGGTGTGGTGGGTTTTAATTTGGAGGCCGGTCAACTTGTGTTTTGGCCGTTTTTAACGTTTTAGTCAAAGTGGGAAAATTTTGGCAGAAAGGACAATTTACTCTCTCAATGCCCAGCTAATACGTCCCCGATAATCACCACGCGACTAATAAAAAAGTTAGAGTGGGTCCCTGCATTCCCTTTGGATTTTGGTCAACCCTTGAAAACAAAATAATCCTATGCCTACTTTATTTATTTATTATAGGGTTTTTTTTGAGAAGGTATTTATTATAGGGTTAAAAGGGAAAAGTAATCATGTTCCTCTATGCCTAAGATCAGACATAAACAGAGAGCCCCATCGATGCCAGGGTACAAATTAAATAGACCTCACCTATGTTGGAATCTAGAAGTTTATGGATTTATTCAGATTGTTCTTTTAATACGTAAAGTATGCTCAGTAAAAGGAAAAAGAAATAAATAATAAAGTAAAATCTAAAACCATATTCTTTGTGGGTATGATACAAGAATTTATCACTTTAAAAGGAAGGAACAAAAATAGATAGCCATTTATGAGCTAGGGGCAAAGGGATATTTTGGAAAAATTCATATTTTGGGAAAATTCATATTTTCATTTAATATTATTGAATAATTTATTTACTTAATATTTGATAATAAGACTTATTCTTCTCATATGAATGATAATATTGCGCTCATAGTATTGAAAAATTACTCCCTACTTTGAAATATTATTGTACCTTTTTTATATTATCTTGGTTCACAAAAATTTGACCTTTAATATAAATACCAGAAAAAAGATAAAAAATAAAAAGTTCGAACTCATCACATCCATGGTAAGATGATGATAAATTATTATAAGTTTAGAACCAAAAATATTATAAATTATTTTTGTGTTCACTTAAATTATTCATTTAATTTGGATTGTACATCAATTTATAATATTTACTACATAAATATTATAATTTTTTTTTTGATTAACCAAATAAATATATTATAAATTGATGTATAATCAATTATAAAAAAATAATTTCATATTTATATGCTACCTTCGTCTCATTTTTTTTGTCCTCTATTCCATTTTGAGATGTCCCAAAATATTGTCCTGTTTCTAAAAATAAAAGTCATTAATTTACTAATGTTCCTATTATACCCCTATTAATTTACTAATTCAATTTTTTGATAAATTTTTTTAAGGGTAGTTTTGGAAACTTATACATTTTTAAAAGATAAACAAGACAATAAATGATGTTCCCTTAAAAAGTTTGACTTTTCAAATAAGACAAAAAAAATGGGACGGAGGGAGTACTATATTGTTGAAGTAACATCAATTACAATTATTGACATGTCAATTAGTAAGCCTTATAGACCCTCAAAAAAAAAAAAAAATAGTAAGCCTTATAAATTTATAACATCTTTAATATTTTATAATTTTTTAGATTGTGAATTCAAATCCTCAATACGTGGCATGATGATCATTGCTCTAAATAATATTTGATATATCTATAAATTACCCTTCTCAATTTCTTATCAATTCAATCAAAGCATTAATGGTGGAGGGAATATATTTTGATATATCTATACATTACCTTACTCAGTTTGTTATCAATTATCAATTCAATCAAAAAACATTAGAGGAAATGTATTTAGATGAGCTTATTTTCATCGATTTATTTTATTTTAAAATTATATAAATAGTAATAAAAGTAAAGAAAAAGTTACAAATACTCTTAGAGAATTGGCTTAAGAAATATTTTTTAAAAACTTTTTATGCGAAAAAAATATGAATAATTTTTTTAATAACTTTTTATACTTTTTTGGTGTAAAAATATTTCTAAAAATAATTTATTAAGGAATATCATAAATGTGCTTGGATCCTATAAAAAAGAAAAAGAAAAAAAAACCGAATTTTAGAACAAATTCAAAAATCAAAGATGCTACCGGATCCAAAGAAGGATATAAAACTAACAGAGTTGTTGGTTGAGTAACGTACATGCTCTAAATAGTAGAAAAAAAACTGTGGGCTTATTAAAGTCAAAGTACGGCAAAACTCAATTCCTCATCCATCCATCCATCCTCAAAACCAAAGCAGAGAGAGAGAGAAAAAAGTTTATGGTCTGACTGACACTCTGACAAGCTGACCTCACACTATGTCTCTTACCAAAATCACACAAAACTTTGTATCAAAAAAAAAAAAAAAAAAATCACACAAAAAAATCCCATTTTTGTAATTAAAACCCACAGAGCCTACCCTTTTTGGACACCCAAAAAAAAAAAAAAAAAAGAGTGTAGAAGAAATGAATGGACAGGAATCTGGATAATTATCCGTCAAACCCAACATTGATGAAAGTCGTTTTCATCCAAGGCTGCCATTTTGCATTGAAAATAAAATTCCTACACACAAACGAAAACCCCCCAAAAAGAAAATAAATAAAAAAAATAAAAAAAAAGTAAAGCCTTCGGAAATTCAATCCCTTTTTCCTCTCAAAAACGCGGATTCCCCAAAATTAAAAAGACCCGGAATTCCTTTTCCTTTTCCTAGCCTTTGAAGTTCGAAGATTCAGCTTCAACCACAATAGCAACAAACAGCAATAACAGCAACACCACCACCAACAACAACAACAACAACAAAAGACTGTTTCATATATTGTTGCTGTTTTTTCGGTTTTCCATTACCAAATTTACTATATTTGGTACAACAAACAATCCTGTGGATCCTTTCTATTTTTAAATTTTTTTTTTATTATACAATATTTCTCTTCTTCTTCTTAGAAATGGCAACGGCGGCGATATTTTCGTCGTTACGGAGGCGGAGATCGCCGTCGTTGGAAGCGTTCTTAGCTCCGGTTGATTTAACGGACGTTGCTTTGGTACAAACCCTAGCGGCGATCTCCAACGACCTCGTCTCGAAATTCTCCGACAAGCGTTTCCATTTCCAGCGCAAGAACTCGCGCTCTCTCATCAGAAAAATCGAGGTGTTTCTCGTCCTCTTAGATTATCTCAAGGACTCGACCTCCACGACAAAATCAGCCTCAGCTTCATCTTCATCGACTTTGCCCTCAACGGCTTTTCTCTGTTTCAAAGAGCTTTACTTGCTTCTCTACCGCTCGAAGATACTCCTCCATTACTGCGCCAAATCGAGTAAGTTGTGGCTTTTGCTTCAAAACCATTCGATTTCAGGCCATTTCCATGATCTGAGTCAAGAAATTTCAACCCTTTTGGATGTTTTTCCATTGAAAGATGTTGTCGAATTGAGCAACGATGTTAGGGAACAGGTTGAGCTGTTGCAGAGACAAGCGAGGAGGTCTAGGTTGTTCATTGATAAGAACGACGAGTCCCTTAGGATTCGGTTTTTTAATTTCCTGGACGTGTTTGAGAAAGGGGAGGTTCCGAATTCGGAGGAGTTAAGGTCTTTTTTTGTGGGGAGTTTGGGGATCAAAGATGCTAAGAGTTGTAGAGTTGAGATTGAGTTCTTGGAAGAACAGATTGTGAATCACGAAGGAGATGTGGAGCCTACCGTGTCTGTGCTTAATGGGTTTGTTGCCCTTACCAGGTATTGTAGGTTTTTGCTATTTGGGTTTGAGGAAGATGAGGTGGGATTGGGGTTTGGGTGTTTAAGGAGGCCTAGGAAAGGCTTGATTACTCAGGAGATTGCTGAGACGTTTATAACGGTACCGAAGGACTTTTGTTGTCCGATTTCGTTGGATTTGATGCGAGACCCTGTGATTATTTCAACAGGACAGACGTATGAGAGGAGTTCTATAGCTAGGTGGATGGAAGAAGGGCATTGTAATTGCCCGAAAACGGGGCAAATGCTTGTACATAATCGGCTTGTTCCTAATCGGGCTTTGAGGAGTTTGATCATGCAGTGGTGTATTGCTCATGGAGTCCCTCTTGATCCGCCGGAGACTATGGATGTGTCCACTGAAGGCTTTGCTGCGGCTGCTCCTACCCGGGCTGCACTTGAAGCCAATAGAGCTACTGCGGCGATTCTCATTCAACAGCTAGCAAATGGGTCGGAGGGCGGGATGACTGTTGCTGCTCGTGAGATACGTTTGTTGGCGAAGACTGGGAAGGAGAACAGGGCTTTTATTGCAGAAGCTGGGGCGATTCCCCATCTTCGGAAGCTACTTTTGTCTGTGAACCCTGTTGCACAGGAGAATTCTGTGACTGCAATGCTTAATTTATCGATATATGATAAGAATAAAAGTCGAATTATGGATGAGGAAGGGTGTTTGGGATCTATTGTTGAAGTTTTGAGATTTGGGCACACAACAGAGGCAAGGGAAAATGCTGCAGCAACACTGTTCAGCCTCTCTGCGGTTCACGACTATAAGAAGAGAATAGCAGATGAGGGAGGGGCAGTTGAAGCCCTGGCAGGGCTGTTGAGAGATGGGACTCCAAGAGGAAAGAAGGATGCTGTGACGGCTATATTTAATCTGTCAACACACACAGATAATTGTGTGAGAATGATAGAGGCAGGGGCTGTAACGGCATTGGTAGGGGCATTGGGAAATGAAGGGGTTGCTGAGGAAGCAGCTGGTGCATTGGCCTTGATTGTTCGGCAGTCAGTTGGGGCAGAAGCAGTTGGGAAAGAGGAAATGGCAGTGGCGGGGTTGATAGCAATGATGCGTTGTGGAACGCCAAGGGGAAAAGAAAATGCAGTGGCAGCATTACTTGAGTTATGCCGTAGTGGTGGAACAGCTGCCACTGAGAGGGTGGTTAAGTCCCCAATGTTGGCTGGGTTGATTCAGACTCTGCTATTTACAGGTACAAAGCGGGCAAGAAGAAAGGCAGCTTCACTTGCTAGAGTGTTTCAGAGATGTGAGAATGCAGCCTTACATCTTGGTGGATTGGGTGTAGGATATGCATTTGCAGGCAACTCAGCAGCTGCAAACAGGGATTCGAGTTTTGCTGGTGATGTATCAGTGCCAATGTCCATTTCAGTGCCTGTCTTGTAGTGGTAACATCCACGTCATGTTGTTGTCTTCCCTTCTTATATATGTTCCCATTTTTTTTGGAAACATTTACAAATTCTTTCATTGAAATTTACAGACGAAAAAATTTATAGTAATACCATATCTTATGTGTTTTGAAAGGATGATGAATGGTGGTGAGCAGTTAGCTTAAGTTTGATATATGTATTTCCCTATGATTTAGAAAAACAGATTAGAGAATGTTCACAAAAATAATACAATTTGCTCTGGAAAAACCAATAAGCACTTATAGGGCGTTTTTCAAATGGTTGAATTTTTTATGTATACACTAAACATGCAACGACATTCCGATTGATTCTCAGTGAAGAAGGGTTTGAACTGTACTTGTTTTTGGTGCCCTATATGATCCTCCAATGTGTAGAAGTATCATGTACCTTTTTCTTTTTTCCAATGAATTTGTTATTGCATTTGTTATGAAAATAAAAGCAATTTGTTGGATTTATCTTGAATGTTACCATCTGAATCTCTCGCAATGAGGGTGAAATCCGCAAATTGCACCATGCAAAACTCATAATTTGCTATATAATTGGAGACATCTCGGATATAAAGATGTGGATTTTGATTGAGATGATAAATGGTTAGTGGCAATGACGGATAACAGTAAATTCCATGCGGTTCTTGGGTTAATGTTGCTTCTGGTTAAAGATTATGGATTTATGCTTGTCCTAAATGCACCATCTTCAAGACTTGCTCTGATTCTAGTTGTTCTTGTTTTAAGCTTAGATCTTCTAAGAAGAATCTAGGACAACAGAGATGATATTACCTGTGAATGTGGTAAAGTGAGAACGCAGATTCTCAATTTTTTAACTTACATGTGAAAAAGTATATTCTATTCAGTGGGGAAAAAAATGCTAAAGAAGGAAGCATCTAGAGAGTCAAAATGTGTCATTTCCTGATCAGTGTCATAAAGATAACGCATCCTACTGTGAAGAATTAGCTTTCAAATATTCTGAGGATTGGCTAGAATATACTTGAAACAATGGGAAATTTTTCGAGTTCAGAATAATGGCTGTGCTTGTCTCTGTATGTGATGGAGGGTTGGACTAAATTATCTTCTTTCACATGATAGCTTATTTCACCAACTGGCAAGTTCATTATGTAAACCCCATAAGTATGTGCAAACAGATTCTTATCAGTCAAGCAGGATTGGCTTGAATATACTTGAAACAATGGGAATTTTTTCGAGTTCAGAATAATGGCTGTGCCTGTCTCTGTATGTGATGGAGGGTTGGACTAAAATGTTCTTCTTTCACATGATAGCTTATTTCACCAACTAGCAAGTTCAATATGCAAACCCAACAAATATGTGCAAACAGATTCTTATCAGTCAAGCATGTCGGCCCACATCACCCTAGTGATGTTGCATCTGTGTTTTTTAAGTTAAAGCAAAGGAAAAATGGTTTTGCTGCTTCTATCATTTTCTGTGATTTGATTGGAGCAGCCAGAAGTGCACCAGTTAGCAAGAACTTGTTGCGTCCTTTTAACATTACGTAAAGAAGAATTTGTGGTGTCTATATTTGTTAGGGGAATTCCACCATAAGCATAAACTTCCCTGTAGCTGAGTGTTTTGGCAATTGGAAGTGTGGTTGGTGGGGCATGCCTTCATTGGCCATGTACTTATGAATCAGATTGAATGGATAAACGAAGTGGATGCACCAAGTAGGCCATTTACTAGAAATATAATTGGAGACTGCTCCCTGGAAACCTAAAGATTTAAAGCATGGTGGTAGTTGAGCTTATCTATAATGGAAATCTAGCACTGGGAGATATCATTGTCGCTAATGATGATAATAGGACATCTATAATTCTTATATCAGATATTAGCTACTTTGTCTGTTCTACTTGATACCTTCCTTGATTTTCACTTGAGTGCCTCGGCCAACCCACAAAAGTAGTGGGGGAGAAGATAAATTTAAAGTAAAAAAAAAAAAAAAAATCTGTATGACCCAAATAAAGGAGAATTTCTCTTGGGTCTAAACTTCAGCTAATACAAACTGCTTATTAAATGTTGGGATTTTGTTTTGGGAGACTAATAACTGGCTGATAGTTTCCTTACATCTTTAATTTCTTTCTTCATGGCATAGGTAGCTTGTGTGTGTGTGACATAACATTGAGCAGGGGCTCTTCAACACATGAAACGTGTACCGATTCTGGTCATTAGAATTTAGAACTTCTTGGTCGGCAATGAAGCATTTGCAACAACATTCAATGTCTTAATTTTGTTCCTCTTTTTTCTTGATTTTATTGCGGTCATTGGTTGGTCAAGACTGTCCAGTCACCATCTAATTCTGATGCTTAGTAATCTAAGTTGCTGCACTTGCTTGGTACCCCTTTGTGATCAACTTGGACATTTCCTATTAGGATGGTCACTTTTGTCATTGATCCATGCCTCTTGGAGTGTAGTCTATGGATGTCATGCACCAAAGGACCACCTCTGCCGTCCTGCTAGGAACAAGTCAAACAAGAGATGAACAAGAAGTTCTAAAACCTTTGCATCCTTCTCTTTACTTATTCATGAATTAGGTTAGATAATTTTACTTGGAAATTCCGCAATTCAAATGAGGTTGGGTATTTTAATGTTTCATCATAGGCCTGCTTGAATCATTTCAGCCAATGACATAATTCTAGAATGGCAACACTTTCTGATGAATGAGCAGTAACACAAACTTTAGCATTATGAGATTCTTATTCGATTTTACTATGTGATTTACTATTGAAGAAGCATACGGACATAGAATTATTTTTATATAATGAAATCAAAGTGACTAGTACTACGTAAAAGGCTATTTGAGAATTTTTAGCTCCTCCCTTTCGCCACTAGAGTTCCAATATTCTTCCAAATTCCGATAACTTAAAATAAATTTTAAACTTTGCTTAGTTGAAAGGATTAAAAAAAATGAGAAGATGGAAAATGTTGAGATGATTGAAAAGATAGTTTTCATCATATGTGTTTGACACAAAAGATGAAAAAGTGAAAAGAATATTGAAAGGAAATATATTATAATTTGTTTAAATTACTATTTTGCACATATTATATGATAATTTTATTACTTTTGTAATACTCATAAAATATTCTGTTAACAAATTAATATTAGTTACTAAAATTATATATATATATATATATATATGTATATGACAAAATTTAGATACAAAATTGGTAGTAGCCTTAGGCTATAATCTTATTCAATAAAATAAACATTACTACATATTTTGAAAATCTAACCATTGAATTGCATGTTCTTTATACTTTTAATACATATTTTAAATTTTGTGTCAATCGGATATTATTTACTATATGATCTATAAGTTTATATTTTATGTATAATTTTAAATCGCGAAAACTTGCAATTTAAACAATTTATTTATGACATAGCTATTGATCTTTAATTTTTTAGAAATTTTGCAAGTGTGAATGACATAAAAAGAAGATATAATCCAATGGTGTATTTGTCAAAATTCATCTCCAATAAAAAGATATTGAGTAATGATGTAGTTCTAAGCTGCAATCAATTTTGTAGATAAACTTTGTCTATATATATATATATATATATATATAAATTAATATTATTTCAACTTTTTTTAAAAAAAATACCAAATTAATACTTTCCCATAAACATTACCCATAACATATACCAAAGGCAAATTAGGTTAATGGCTCAGGCGTTCGGTAGCATAGTTAGTAAAATATGTTATGAGTATAATATGATAAGTATACGGATGGATATTGTGGGGGTAAAAGCCCAACATTATATATTAGGCCTAGGGCCCTTCTTGAAGATTACGGCGTGTCCGAAGAGAGGAAGATGATTGAGAAAGATTCCGTGTGAGAGAGATACCTGAAAATGGTTGAGGAATATTATCCGAAGAGATTATCAATAGTCCGAAGAGTGTATTCTCCTCGGATATGAAGAGTCTCGGTCAAGCAGATACCTGGGAGGGTCGAGTGATCTTCCCAGCGGTCCCAGTGATAAAGATAAGTTTCGGGCATGCATGGAGATGATAAGAACAGAGAAATATCTAAAAGAAAAAGCTGCTACCACCGTGTTTAATGCACTGCAGCAACTTTCCTGATCGCATTTATATGGATAAGACCACTGAACAGTGCAACCTCAGCTACCACCGCTCATGGGGAACAAAAGAAGATACCTGATGTGACATGCACTCAAGTGAATGCTTAGATGAAGAATAAGTGTACGATGAAGATGAGGGAGAAGACGGCTATATAAATGAAAGAAGCCTCTGATGAAATGAGGATTGAAAAAAAGAGAAGAAGAGGAGGAGAAATATATTACTGTAGTTCTAAGAACTGTATTCACTGTTCAATTAATAATAAACCTTTTCGGACATCAATTTATTTAGCTTTTAAGTGTGTTTTTACGTTGGTTCATTCCTGGATATCAGAGTTAATAGTTGCAAAATTCACAACTAACCCAGCTCTTTCACCCACTATCTACAAATTCATTGTTTTGGGCTTGGGCTAGAAATCCTGACCCTACAATTAGCGCCGTCTGTGGGAAGAGCTTGAGCGAAAGTGGAAGCAATAGTTGATAATGGCCGAACCAGGGCAACAACCAGCAGAATCTAGGGCATTCCAACACGTTGACCATTTTCTTAATTTGGAGCGGAAACAAGATCGTGAAGGTAGTGTGCATACTGCGCATACTGATCGAAGCCAGCCACATGGTGGAAGTCACGTGTCTCATGCAGAGAAGAACCAGAATATGCAACAAGAAATTGAAAGGCTAAAAAGGGAGTTGCGCCATGCAAAGAGGAAACAGATTTCTTCGTATTTTGATAAAGATACCGATGACGAACAGGACGTTACTTACAAGCAGAGATCTCGAACACCAGTCAGTGAATCCTTTTCCTATGAAGAAGAGCATCATCGTAAGAGGCAACCTCGAAACCCATCACGTGGAGGCGTAGGGAACGATGCTATGAGCAAGGCTTTGAATCAAATCTCTAGGTCACCTTTTACACGCAGGATTGAAGAAGCGAGACTTCCTCGGCGTTTTAACCAGCCGACGTTCACCACCTATAATGGTAAAACGGACCTTGTTGAACATGTGAGTCACTTTAATCAAAAGATGGCTGTCTACTCCAGAGATGAAACTCTGATGTGCAAGGTTTTCCTCTCCAGTCTTGGACCGGTTGCAATGAGATGGTTTGACAGCCTAGAAGCAGACTCCATTGATTCCTTTAGAGAGCTCACTCAAGCATTTGGTTTCCATTTTGTCACATGTCGAAGAGTGGCCAGGCCCTTGTCTTCACTGCTATCCTTGAGCATGCAAGAGGGCGAGACCTTTAAAACATATTCAGATAGGTACTAGGAGATGTTTAATGATATGGAGGGCAATTTTAATGGAATGGCCCTTAGTACGTTTAAGTTCGGCCTCCCCACTGACCATGGTTTAAGGAAGTTCTTAACTGGTAAGCCAGTTACTAACATGCGTTAGCTTATGAACCGTATTGAAAAATATAAAAGAGTTGAAGAAGATCAACAGCAAGGGAAGGGAAAGGATAAGGTCATCTCCCAAGAGATGAGGGATTTCAGGTCGGACCGTTACAATAACAGTAAACCACGGAGAGATTTTGCTAGGCAATTAGGGTCAACAAATCTTCAAGCAGTCAACGCTGTATTCAAAGAGCCAGTACACCAAGTTTTGGAAAAGATTAAGAATGAACCATTCTTTAAGTGGCCGAATAAGATGGTGGGGAACCCTGAGAGGCGTAATCATAATCTCTATTACCAGTACCATCAAGACCATGGGCATACCATAGAGGATTGCAGGAGCCTGTGGGATCATTTGGACCAACTGGTCCTCGAAGGTAAATTGAGACACCTTTTGCACCACTCCAGTGGTCGAGGAAGTCAGATGAACTTAGAGCCCTGAAAAGATGACTCTTCAAAGCCTCTATTGGGAACTATCAATGTCATCTTCGCCGCACAGGGGAGAACAGGATCCTGGCCATCCAAGGTTATTTCAGTAGCCCGGTTACCCGCAGGAGACTTTGGCCAAGGTCCGAAGAGAGCTAGACCGGATACTTAACCGGTTTTAGGGTTCTCGGACGAAGACAAGATTGGAACTATCCAACCCCATGATGATGCTTTAGTAATCACCCTCAGAATTGGAGGGTATGATGTGAAGAGGGTAATGGTGGACCAGGGTAGCGCGATAGAGATAATGTACCCTGATCTCTACAAGGGGCTGAACCTAAAACCTGATGACTTAACACCATACAATTCTCCCCTGGTTAGTTTTAAAGGAAGAGTCGTCACCCCGAAGGGCCAAATACGGTTACCCATACAAACTGGCTCAGAGGTAGTAGAGGTGGATTTCATTGTTGTAGATGTGTATTCGCCCTATACGGCAATTGTAGCCAGACCTTGGCTTCATACGCTAGGGGCTGTTTCCTTTACTTTACATCAGAAAGTTAAATATCCATCCGAAGGACACGTTTGTGAAATCCGGGGAGATTAGTCCGCGGCCAGACAGTGCTTAGTGGCTGCCATCTAGCATAAACCCGAAACTGAGTCCTTGGCCAAGGCCGAAAGGGGTTTATAGCAGTTAAAACACAGGATATCGCCTACTGAAGAGCCAGACGAGGGCGCTAAATGCGAAGATTTAGTAAAAGTTGTTATTGGAGACAATCCCGAAAAGTTCTTTCAAATCGGATATCAGCTGCCTCTATAGGAGAAGGAAAAGCTAATAAAGTTCCTTAAAAGAAAACTTGATGTATTTGCCTGGAACGCTTACGAGGCCCCAGGAGTGGATCCAGAATTCATCTGTCACCATCTGAAGGTCAACCCATTGATTACACCTAAGAAGCAGCCTCCTTGGCGCCCATCCAAGGAACACGCTGATGCCGTAAGAGAAGAGGTAACAAAGCTTAAACAAGTTGGAGCTATTAAAGAAGTTTTTTATCCTGAGTGGCTAGCAAATACTGTGGTGGTGAAGAAGAAGAATGGGAAATGGCGAGTATGTGTAGACTTCATTGACTTAAATAGGGCTTGTCCTAAGGATCCATTCCCTATGCCAAAAATTGATCAGCTAGTAGATGCCATTGTCGGCCACCCTTGGATGAGTATCCTAGATGCTTTCCAAGGTTACCACCAGATACCACTAGCCCTGGATGATCAGGAGAAGACTGTTTTTGTCACCCCTATCGGTAACTACCACTATAAGGTGATGCCATTTGGTTTGAAAAACACGGGATCTATCTATCAAAGAATGATGACGAGGATGTTTGAGCCACAGTTGAGTAAAAATATCGAAATTTACATAGATGACATGGTGGTGAAAAGCAAGATTGTTGCTGAACATGTGAAGGACCTTGAAAGTACTTTTGAAGTTCTAAGAAGGTACAAGCTGAGCCTAAACGCTTCCAAATGCTCATTCGGTGTGGGGTCAGGCAAGTTCTTGGGGTATATGGTGACTCACAGGAGAATTGAAGTTAACCTCGATTAGATAAAGGCCATCAATAATTTACAAGCTCCTCGGAATCCCAAGGAAGTTTAGAAACTGACTAGAATGACTGTTGCCCTGAACTAATTCATCTCCCGATCAGTAGATAGGTGTAGACCTTTCTTCTCGTTGATCAACAAATGAAAGGGATTTGAGTGGACTGAAGAATGTGCTGTGGCCTTTCAGCAACTTAAGTACTATCTAGCTCGGCCACCAATCATGTCCAGTCCTGAGCCAAATGAAGTCTTGTTTGCCTACATTGCTGTAGCTCCTTATGCTGTTAGTTTGGTGTTAATACGAGCAGATTGTGGTGTACAAAGGCTAGTTTATTATGTAAGTAAGTCGTTGCATGAAGCTGAGATCCGTTATTTGCCATTGGAGAAGGCTATCCTGGAAGTGGTGCTTGGTACACGAAAGCTACCTCATTATTTCCAAGCCCATACAGTCATTGTTCTCACCCAGCTCCCACTCAAGGCTATACTCTGAAGTGCTAACTACACCGGAAGGATTGCTAAATGGGGCACGATTTTAGGGGCTTTTGATATCAAATACATGCCTCGCACATCGGTCAAGGGCCAGGTCCTTGCGGATTTGGTGGCCCAATTCACGGAGCCCCAGTTAGAAGAAGTAACGCCAACACCAGACATGAATGAAAAATTAGTTGGCATGATTTCTCAACAGAGCCCCTCACATTGGGAAGTGTACGTGGATGACGCAGTGAATCAGAAAGGTTTTGGAGTAGGGATGGTGCTGATATCCCTTGAAAGAATCATCATTGAAAAGTCGTTAAGGCTGGACTTCTTGGCAACAAATAATGAGGCGGAGTATGAAGTTCTACTGATGTGAATGACTATGGTTCGAAGAATGGGAGGAAAGTCAGTGGAAGTGCTCTCGGACTCTAAGTTAGTTGTTGGTCAAGTACAAGGTGAGTTTGAGGCGAAGGATGAAAGAATGCAGGGATACTTGAGCCGAGTTAAATGTTTGCAATCGGAGTTTGAATCTTTCAATTTGCTGCACATCCCCAGAAATGGTAATGTACATGCTGATTCTTTGGCCACTCTCACTACCTCTTCGGCGCAAGATTTGCTGAGAGTTATCCTCATCGAGAACTTGCATGGGCCTATAGAGGCAAGAAGAGAGGTAGTCCAAGTTCACCAAATTAGGGCCGAACTCAGCTGGATGGATCCCATAATTAAATTCTTGAAAGAGGATATTTTTCCTAAAGAAAGGGGGGAAGCTGACAAAGTTCGGAGGAAGGCGACTAGATTTTGGCTATCCGAGGACCAGAAACTATATAAACGCTCCTATTCATGACCGTACTTATTATGCATGCGTCCTGAAGCGGCTGAGTTACTACTAGAAGAGTTACATGAAGGAATCTGTGGGAGCCACACTAGAGGTAGGTCCTTGGCTCACCGAGCCATTACCCAAGGTTATTGATGGCCAAATATGCAAAAAGAAGCCCATGAGTATGTTAAGAATTGCGATCAATGTCAACGGTTTGCCCTAAACATTCATCAACCAGGGGGAACCCTTAATCCACTATCCAGCCCATGGCCTTTCGCTCAATGGGGCTTAGATATCGTGGGTCCATTCCCTAAAGTTTTAGGAAACAGGAAATACTTTCTGGTCCGCACAGACTATTTCACCAAATGGGTCGAAGCTGAACCTCTAGCCAACATCAGAGACGTAGATGTGTAGAAATTTGTGTGGAAGAATATTGTCACTCAGTTTGGGGTTCCTCATACTCTCATCTTGGACAATAGCTTACAGTTCGATAACAAAGCATTCAGGAATTATTGTAGCGAACTGGGAATCATAAACAGGTACTCCACCCCTACCTATCCCCAGGAGAATGGGCAAGCAGAAGCAGTTAATAAGGTCATAGTAAATGGATTAAAAAAGAGACTAGACGATGCAAAGGGCAAATGGGTGGAAGAATTGCCACATGTACTTTGGGCATACAGAACTATACCTTGTAAGTCTACTGGAGAGACCTCCTTTTCAATGACCTATGGAGCTGAAGCTGTCATACCTCTGGAGACTGGGTTTCCAACCATGAGAACTAGTTCGTTCAGTCCGACCGGCAACAATGAGCAGCTAGAAAAGAGTTTGGATCTGATTGAGGAAAAGAGAGAAAATTCAATGGTCCGATTAGCACATTACTAACAAAAGCTCAGGCAGGGTTATGATGCCAACATAAAGCTAAGGCCTCTAGAGCCTGGTGATTTGGTACTCAGGAAAGTTGTGGGCACTGCAAAGAATCCAGCTTGGGGAAAGTTAGGACCTGATTGGGAAGGGTCATATCGTATTACTTTAGGGGCTAGCATTGGGGCGTATTTCTTGGAAGATTTGGATAGTCATGTAATACCACGCCCCTGGAATGTAAATAACCTTAAAAGGTACTATTATTGATCAAATCTTTACTTTAATCAATATGCCAGTTTATTATGTAAAGTTTTTGGATTTCTCCTAAGTGTTTAAACTTAAATCCAATCATGCCTAAAGTCCTTAGACCAGATGATTTGGGTTAGTTAACACTCATTTACAGTTCTCCTAAGTGTTTAAACTTAAATCCAATCATACCTGAAGTCCTCGGACCAGATGGTTTGGGTTAGTTAACACTCATTTACAGTTCTCCTAAGTGTTTAAACTTAAATCCAATCATGCCTGAAATTCTCGAACCAGATGATTTGGGTTAGTTAACACTCGTTTACAGTTCTCCTAAGTTCCCCTGAGGGTTTAAAATTAAATCCACTTGCGCCTGAAGCCCTCGGACCGAATGATATGGGTTAGTTAACATCGTCTTATAGTCATTATTAATGTTTAAATTTAACAAATCGTGCCTAAATAACCTTGTCTTATGGTCGTACGTATTTGACTAATCTGAAATCAGTGCTGAGCAATGTTCCTTACGGGTATTCAAGAAAACCTGTAATACCTTCACATCATTCATTGCATTCAATGTTTGTCAATAATTCTTGTATGACCTATTTCTTCTAGTATTTGAATAAGGTGTTTGCATCCTTGGCACGATATCATTGTTAAGCCTGCCTATATTACCGTAATTACAAGTTATAGTTATTTGCAATAATAATAAGTCTCATAAGATGTGCAACAAAGACACTAAAAATAAAAGAGAAATGATTTCATTGATCAAAAGAAAGTAGTTCACAATCCCTTACATAAAAGAAAAACTAATACAAGTATGAAATAAAAACTCCTAAACGTCTAAGCCTTCATCTGAGGGGCCAAAGGGTCAGCAGCTTGACTGGACTGAGCAGCAGTAACTTCTAGGGCTTGGTCCTTAGATTCTGAAAGGGTTTTCTTTTTTCCTAAAGTCTTTGCCCTTATCTTGGGGAGCCTTAGCTTGCTTACCCTGATCACCAGGCTGACCAGACTCCTTAGGATCCTCAGCCGGCTTGCCCTAATCACCAGGTTGACCAGACTCCTTGGGGGCCTTAGGGTTTATAGGAGGGACCTGGCCGATCAGGGATTGCTTCAAAGCTTCTTGGAGTTGTATGAGGGGAGAGAAATCAGACCTTGGGAGTTCGCGAATATCAGGATCGTAGTATATACTCCCAGGTTGCCTCAAGTCAGATTCCGCAGAGACCCCAGCAGCATCAAGTGCTTTTCCCCAAGTTATATCACAGTAATATCGGGAGATTGAGGCAAATTGCTCAGTAAGGCTGGCTTGGGTCTCCTCTACCCCGAGCTTGTAGGCTGCCTGTCTTTTAGCCTCGATCGCCTCCTTGGCCAACTGAGCATTCTTCTCGGCCAATTTGGCAATCTCTTTGGCTTTCTGAAGCTCAATCTGAAGATCCTATACCAGCCCTCTCTCTGTTTCCAAATTGATCTCGGTCAAATTCAGCAGCTGGCGTTGGTCTTCGGCCTGTTTCTCGGCATTTTTGAGGCCAGCATGTAGACTATTCCTCTGCTTGGTCATCTCTTTCAACTGCTTGGACAGATGAGAATAGTCTTCCTCCAAACTACCCAGCAATTTTTCTGCCTTAGACCGGGAGTAGGCCTCTGCTTGGGCTTCAGTATAGGCCTTTTTGTTCCACTCCTCGGCCACATAAACCTGCTGGGTAATCTACATAGCAGAAGGAAAAATTTTAATAAAAAAAAAAAAAAACTGACAGTAGACGAAGTGGATTAATTTACTTACCATGACTAAATCCCTTTTTTAGGGATAAAAAGAGGTCATACTGGCTGAAACGCCTGTAAAAATCCATGTCACATGGGAGGAGCAGTGTTTGCTCCAAAACCTCAGCAACGAGACCTGCTCTCCCCCCATCATAATTTCTAAGGGAAGTCTCCCAGAGGATTGGAACACCATCCAATTCCAGCCTTGGGGACTAGGTGCAAGGTCCTCGGCACACATCAGCTACGAGGGCGTCATCTCTGCTCTTTGTAGACAAAGCCCTTTTGCTTCGGCGGTCTTTGACCACCTTCTGTTGTTTGGCTCCTTTCGGAGGCGCCACCTCCCTTTCTTCATTGTCAGCGAGGGGCCTCTTCTTATTCGGATCTAACAATTGCTTTACGCCGAGATCCAAAGGAACCTGGGGAGGTGGTGGAGGAAGACTAACAACTGGTTGAGACATACCAGTCTCTTTGGGCTTAGCTTTTTTATTCCTATTTTTCATTAAGTCCCTCAAGCTTGCAATGTCTTCTTCTTCTGAAGAATCTTTTGAAGGAGCAGTTATCAAAACAGGAGGGCGAACACTAGACTGCCTGTCAATCTCCTCCTCGGCGTCCGAAACATGTATCACTTGAACTTCTCCCGAAGCCTCTCCTTCAAATTTAAACTTATCAATTTGTTCCTCAAGTGAGAAGGCCGAAGAGGCGACTCTTTCCTCTGCTGCAACTAGTTCAAAAGGGACCTGTTGAACTGGTTGGACGAGTAGAGGCACGCCCTGCGGATTTGGATGTGGCACGGGGGCAAGATCAAACGGAGTTAGAAAATCTTTTCGAGCAACGTCTATGCGGTTGATGCGACGGTCTCCCTGTCTTATCGCATTGCCAACCGGCTAAAAATCTTTTGATTTTGGCGTGAAACCAAGAATAAAAGGAACGGACCGGAGTTGCCTGTCTTCACTTACAAAAATCTCTGATCATAATAAGTAATTGACCATGGCGACGTTTGTGAGGCTGAGCCGAGGAGTAACGTGTTCCTTATCTGTTAACACCGCAACAGAATTTAGTCAGAAACTTGAAAATACTGATACAAAGAGAAGAAAAATTGTTAAAAAAGCGAAGGTCCTAAATCTATTGTTAGGAAACCTAAATTTAGGGTATCCCACCTGACTCTTCTAGTTGGGTTGGGCAATGGAGACCGTCATGCCACGCATCCGAGATGATCAGATAGTCGTCTTTTAGCCCTTTGTTAGACATGGGAAGGCAGGAGACAAGCCGAACAGAGTCGGATCGGGATTTAAGATAATATCCCGCTCCCTTTTGGCTATGACATTTGTACATGTGTACTACGTCAAGCCAAGTGAGTCCGAGTCCTAAATGAATAATTCAAGGCATCAATCGCTCCTAAGATCCTAAAGACATTGGGTGCGCACTGATCGGGAGAAAGCCTATGGTTACGAAGATAACTTTGGGTAATAGAACCCATAGGGAGGGTCATTCCTCCTTTTATGAAGGCTATCATAGGGATTACGACTTCTCCCACTCTTCGGTCGGTTAATATCCTTTCTGGAGGACAGTACCTCAGGTTTATTCCCTGCGGTATATCGTATGTTTCCTTAAATGTCTTTATTAAGGCAGTGCTATCCACCATATACTGAAATCTACCCATCTCAGTTAAACAAAAAAAGAGGAAACACTAAACGCAGTGACTGGGGAGTGGCTATTCGAAGGCCGAGGAAGTTGGCCGAAGAGAAGGTGAAAGGTTTGAATAAGGGAGAACTTACACTAACTAAATTGGAGAATGATCTTTAAACTCGTAGAAAGATTTTTACAGATTCTGGGAAGAACTAGGATTGATGATTGGAAGAGTTTGGTGGATTTGAGTGCTTGAGTTCGCTGGAGAATCTGAGAATTTGCAAAGTAAAAGAAAGAAAATCTTCTTCGAGGCTTTATATAGGGGCCAGAAGGTGGGTGGGAGTTATCCCGCTCAAATCTCGAGGGAAGACATCATCCGTTGGATCGATGGTCAACGGTTGGATGCAAGAGACAGAATGCCGCCTGGAGTAATTAGTAACGCTTCGTGAGTATCGAAACGTCAGCAGCAATGATGAAGCACCTACGTCTACGCCTACACACGTGTAAATTCAGGTATTTTTGTGTTCTAAGCTTTTATTTCGTGACAAATCAAAATCCTATTTTTTCTCCTTAGATGCGAGGGAAAAATTAAAATTTTGACGAGCTATTGTGGGGGTAAAAGCCCAACATTATATATTAGGCCTAGGGCCCTTCTTGAAGATTACGGCGTGTCCGAAGAGAGGAAGATGATTGAGAAAAATTCCATGTGGGAGAGATCCCTGAAAATGGTCGAGGAATATTGTCCGAAGAGATTATTAATAGTCCGAAGAGTATATTCTCCTCGAATATGAAGAGTCTCGGTCAAGCAGATACCTAGGAGGGTCGAGTGATCTTCTCAGCGGTCCCAGTGATAAAGATAAGCTTCGGGCATGCATGGAGATGATAAGAACAGAGAAATATCTAAAAGAAAAAGCTGCTACCACCGTGTTTAATGCACTGCAGCAACTTTCCTGACCGCATTTATGTGGAGAAGACCCTTAAACAGTGCAACCTCAGCTACCACCATTCATGGGGAACAAAAGAAGATACCTGATGTGACATGCACTCAAGTGAATGTTTAGATGAAAAACAAGTGTACGATGAAGATGAGGGAGAAGACGACTATATAAATGAAAGAAGCCTCTGATGAAATGGGGATCGGAAAAAAGAGAAGAAGAGGAGGAGAAAGATATTACTGTAACTCTAAGAACTGTATTCACTATTCAATCAATAATAAACCTCTTCGGATATCAATTTATTTAGCTTTTAAGTGTGTTTTTACGTTGGTTCATTCCTGAATATCAGAGTTAACAGTTGCTAAATTCACAACTAACCCAACTCTTTCACCCACTCTCTACAAATTCATTGTCTTAGGCTTGAGATACAAATCCTGACCCTACAGCATATATATCAAAGTAAATAAAAACACATTATTTATGCCCACAACAGTCTAAGCTAACTCTTTCTTTAGGTTTCTCAAAAAAAAACTCTCTTTAGCTCTATTATCAACAAAAAAAAAAAAGTATTTACGTCTGCAATATCCTATGCTCCCTACGCCTACTCTTTTTTGTCATGATGGACAAATAGTAATCACTAAATATCATCAATAATTTGGAAGTGAAAACCTATAACAAAAATCAACTTATTTATTTATTAATGGGAAACAAAAATCAACTTTTATTTCACTTCAAACACAAATGATTATATATATATACACACACATACTAATAAATTCAGTTTTTTTTAGTGGTCTAGAAAATACTATAGTTTATATCAATTTTAAAATTTTAATAATAATGGCCCAATTAAATAAGCATAGGCCCATATAGTTTAGCAGTGATCCAAGTCCAAGCACAAAATTCTCTTGAATTTCAAAACATGTTATTGTTGAATTGAGCAACATTCAAAAATCCCAGGCCAAGCGATCCCCATATAGTTCTAAATAAGACTTTGTTTTAGATTTTGAAATCAGAGAGAGAGAGAGAGAGAGAGAGAGGCAATGGAGGGTTATTTTGATCCGATGAGTGTTGCAAAAGGGTGAGGAGTGCTGTCTCCATTTGCTTCTCATCAAAAACAGACAAAATCTCAACCCATTCGCAGCACAGCTTTCTCTCTCTCTCTCTCTCTAATTTTTTTCTATGCTTTGATCAAACTTAATTACTTTCTCTATTAATTCATTCTCTTTCGGATTGGGCATCACTGCTTTTTTTCCCTTTTATCAATTGGAAAAAAAAAACACTATAGAGTTTTTTTTTTTTTTTTTTCTCATATTATTTTTTGTGTCTGTGACTATTCTTATGTATTCCTTTGTCAAAATTCAAAAGATCACCTTGTTTGTTTGATGGGGGCAAAAGGGTTTTGCTTTTTCCCACGGTCATGGGTTCTTGCACAAGTATTTCTTAATTCAGAATTTGGACTTTGATTTCATGAACGAAAGTCTTCTAGATATTTTGAGCAACTGTTAGATTAATAATTGATAACATAGATTTTTATTTTTAAAAATTGAAACAATTGCGTGTTATCCCCAAGCTATATTCAAATGTTAAAATGAGATTGTATCAAATTAATTTTCTGTAAACAAAATTCTCAAGAATAAACCAAACTCAGTAAATAATATTTCTAAGGATCTTGTCAAAATCCTAATTTGTCTCTGTAATCTTGATGATTTTGCTAAACAAAACTATAATTCTTGCACAAAAATATGCATTTTTGTTTTTTATTTATCTTCACCGGATACTAGGGGGCCTATAAACTAGTTACTAATTAAAAATTTCCTTGTATTTACAAGGAAAAAATATATGTATTTACACCCACAATAGGCTAAACTAACACTCTTTTTAGCTAAATACATGAACCAAAAAAAAATTGTACCCCCTAACCAAAAATATCCTACCCTCCTTATACTATCACTTTTTTTTGTCACAATGAACAAAGGGATATCATCAAAATCTGGAAGTGGAAACTTATCACAAAAATCAACATTGATTTCACTTCATAGATTTTTTTTTAATATACTAATAAATTTAGTTATTTTATTTTATTTTTGTAGTGGGCTAGAAAATACTCTCGTGTATCATTTATTTCAGTTTTTAGTTTTTAATAATATTGGGCCTTCGAGTTGGACCCAACTATCAGCAGCGGATCAATCACTTGGATCAACCACTTAAAAAGTTAAAACGAGAAAAGGCCCATAAGCTTAACATAATGAAAATACGAGTGATCCAAGTCCAAAAATTTTTTGAATTTCAAAAAAATGTTACCGTTGAGAAATTAGGCTATATTAAAAATCCCGTTGAGCACAAAAGCCTCTGTTTTAGCTTTGAAAAACACAGAGAGAGAGAGAGAGAGAGAGAGAGGTATCAGCAATGGAGGCGTTCGAGAAACTAAGAGAAAGCCTCTATTAATCAATTTAATGTTTAATTCTAATTCCAATTCTGGGGTTTCGGTTTATTTTAGTATAGAATTCTTCTTGGTTTCTTGTGATTGCTATTCACTTCCATCACAACAAATGATATACACGGCGATTGACAATTTCTACTTAACCGATGAGCATCTAAAGAACTCACGTTCTAGGAAAGATAGTATTGATGAAGATGCTGAAACTACCTTACGAATCTATGGCTGTGATCTCATCCAAGAAAGTGGCATCTTGCTTAAACTGTATCCTGTTTTTTTTTTTTGATTTGTTTATATGTTGGGTTTATGAAATTGTTTACTTTTCTTTATTTTGTTGGTTCAGTATGTTACCTTAATCTTTGTACTTATAGACTTAAAGCTTTGGCGACCGGGCAGGTTCTATTCCATCGTTTCTATTGCAAGAAATCGTTTGACTGCTTCAATGTTAAGGTTAAGTTTTGTTTCTTATCATTCTCTCTTTACATTGAGAATAAATGTAGGAAAGTAAAGTGTTCTTTGAAATGCATCCATGATGTTCTAATTGTAAGAATTATGGTTAAATTCACCATTTCCTAATAGTTGAAGTTTTTGGGACAATTAGTGATTTATCAGGGTATCAATGCAAGTGGTCATGAGTTCGAAACCCTACCTTCACTCCTAATTTCTTTAAAATTGTTAAAAATCCCATGTGTTGGGCATCACTTCTTAAGGGAGAGTTTGAGATTATACATGAAGGGAGTGTTAGAATTATGGTTAGATGATTAAATACACTGTTTTCTATTAGTTATGCCTTTGGGATAATTGATAATTTACCACTAGTTTTGTATCTGTAATTCACCACTACCAAGTCCAACATTTGCCTTGAGCTTCATTGAATTAAGGTCCTTGTTTTCCAGAATGTATTTTTATTCTTAAATTTTCTTAGCAACAAATGAATAATAGTTGTGTTACTAACTTGAAACAGCATAAAACTTCTATGCCCATGTAACTCATCCCTTAATTTTCTGGGATATGATAATTTTTTGCAGAAAGTTGCTGCAAGCTGCTTGTGGCTTGCATCAAAGCTGGAGAAAAGCTCAAGGAAAGCAAGACAAGTCCTTATTGTTTTCCACAGAATAGAGTGTAGGATGGAGAACTTACCGATAGAGCATTTGGAGATTGGTTCACAGGTTAAGCACCCACCTTCTTTTCCATGGAATTACCCGTTTATCATTTTCTTCTTTGGCGCAAGAATTTAATTTTTCTTCTTTTTTTCTTTTTGGCAACCACCGAGTATAATGGCTTTGTCTGAATAGGCGGTTAATTTTAGCACTTCAGGTGTCTCTGCACTTATACTGTCCTATATTTTTCTAACAGAAACACCATGACCTCAAGACTGACTTGAACAGAACAGAAAGACATATATTGAAAGAGATGGGATTTGTTTGTCATGTTGAACATCCTCATAAATTCATATCTAACTACCTTGCTGTTCTCGAAACACCTCCAGAACTGAGGCAGGAAGCTTGGAATCTAGCAAATGATAGGTACTTTTTGCAAATTAACTACTCATGGGCAAAAGTTATGCACTTTCTTTTATTGTTTTTTGGTTATACATTTAACAAGGGAACTTTGCATCTAAAATTTGTATCCTTCAGTTAAGTCTGTCTTAAAAAAAAAGTGTCATTTAGTTTACATATCTATCAAAAAAAAGAAGAAGACAGTATTCATAGATGTCTTTAGTATCATATAGAATCTACATTGTATGATATTAGATTTTTGTAGGAAATGTTCATAATTCGACTAGTATGTTTGAGTGTACACTAAATACTCTTTGGACAATGTATAGTGCTTTTATTTTTGGTAGGCTACATAAATCCTTCTTCTCCAATCAGCCCTCTCTTTAATGCCTTTAGCTCCTTCAATCTATAAATTGCCTTTTTTTATGTTGCACTGGCCAAGTTGCTAGCTAATTAACTGTAACTATGCATGTTTATCTTCAAATTAAAACAAGGCCATGCAGGGCATTAGGCCTGCTAGTAGTCTTGTGGACTGTCTTCAACTATCAGTAATATGCCTGTTGGATTGACAACTGCACCAAATAAACTGTCAGGGTCTTCCTCGCTTGAGATTCAACAAGGAAGGGAATCTTCTCGCTGTTACAACAGCAGACAACGGATTCAAGATACTTGCAAATGCTGCTGGTCTCAGATCTTTAAGACCCATTGAACCCCCCATCTTTTGATGCATTGAGATCGCCCATTGAATCTTCTGCAGCCAAGGTTTAAATCATTTCTTTTTGTTTTGCTTGCATGCTTTTAAAAATATTAAATAAAGATCTATTGGGATCTCCTTTTTGTGTCTATTCATTAGGTAGCTGGCTCTCCTGCCATCACAAGTGACAATTGAGTCAATTGCAAAGTGGAAAGGAGCTCTCCTGTCAGGCCTTCTCCAATTATTGTATGCAGATTGATCTTTCCAACTTGGAATGTGAAATTTTTGTTGAAGTATATTTTGGCTATAGCAGCAATTATGCATGTTGGTTAGCTTGCATTCAACATATCATAAAGAGGCACATGCACTATTTAAATCCTCTGATTTCCCTAGTTCTGGGTTTTAACTAAAACATGTCAAGGAAATAAATAAAGCAGTCAACTTCCCACCATGTATTAGTTTCTTGACACAGTTCCCTTTTATGGGCCTGCCTTTTTAAACTTTTACTTTTCGTGTGTGTGGTTTGAAACATGCCTAGTGACTGGTTCAAGGATCTGGCACTAGCTGTTTCAATGTTTTCCCCTGCTTATGATATTACCTCTTCTTCTTGGGAAAATCATTTTCTATTATTTTTCTTTCCATACCCTTCCCCCTAAACTTTCTTTGTAAATGAGCCACTGCATTTTGGCAAATACATTCTGGCATGGTGTTGATTTTATTTTTTAACTTTTGTATCTTTGAAGAATGGAGTTGATCCAAATGGTAGAAGCATGAAAAAGCCAAGAACCAAGGAGGATGTAACTGATAGAACCAAACCTTGGCAGTTGTCTGAAATTTTGGATGCTGTCCAGTTCTGATTAGTTACCATGCCTGAAGGCACAGATTCTTCCAGCAAGGTTTGTGAAGTATCTTGTATTTAATACCTAATTTTCAATAAGTATTATAAATTTTACTAAAAGTTCAAAAGAATTAATACACAGGTTGGTTAACCTCTCAACTCTCTGCAAGTTTACTATATTTGACTTTTTATTATAAAGTTTATATACTTAATGATGCATTCTGTCCTATGTTTATACTTAGGTTGTTCGACTTCTATATGCAAATTCTGGCATTGGGGTTTTGGCACTTGGGTCAGATGGTGTTCAGAAGCTGTGGAAATGGGCAGGGAACGAACAAAATCCAAATGGAAAGGTACTTGCTTGCTTAAAGCATGTTCACTTAGTTTTTTTTCCTTAATAACTTGTGTATGTCTGCTTGAGATTTTCTTTCTTGGGGGAGATTTCTGACGTCTGTGTGTGTTTAAAGGCCACTGCCAATATTGTTCCTCAACACTGGCAACCAAACAGTGGTCTTCTTATGGCTAATGATGTCTCAGGTGTCATCCTTGAAGAATCAGTACCATGTATAACACTACCAACAAATGACTCATATGTGATGTCAGCCTGTGGTGGAAAGGTTTCATTATTTAATATGATGACATTCAAGGTAAGTCATTCCATACATGTCTTGCAAACTTCATCAGAATTGGGATTATTAATGGATTGCTGTCAATTGCTCTAATTTGTAGGTAATGACAACATTTATGCCAGCACCCCCTGCTTCTACCTTCCTAGCATTTCATCCTCCAAGACAATAACATACATCATAGCTGTTGGAATGGAGGATTCAACTATACACATATAATGTTAGAGTTGATAAGGTAATTACTTACTACATAGGTTAATCACACTACTTCCCACCCCCCCCCCCCCCCCCCCCCCCCAAAAAAAGTGATTTCTTTTGCTCTCTTAATATAAAAGTGGTGTGAATTATATGCTGTTTTAAGGTAAAATCAAAACTGAAGGGACACCAGAAGCGAATAACTGGTTTAGCTTTTTCAACGAATCTTAATATCCTAGTTTCGTCGGGGGCTGATGCTCAAGTAAGTGGCATATGTGGTTCTTTTGCTATTTAATACTATTACAATACAATAATAATTGTCAAAAAATTGTAAAGAAGTAAGATCCTTTTGGTAAGATAAGGATGTTACTTCTTTAAAATCTACTTAAAATTAGTAGGATTTTTTAAGGTGTTGAATGTCCTCAGCATGTTATTAAGCAGTCTTTTGTGGGATCTGTGTATGACTGAATTTCTATTATATGCGGTATAGCTTCCTCATCTTGTTTTAGACCTTTTGAATTTCAGGTTGTCATTCTTTAGGAGTGTTTTGTATATTGGAACTATCTTCTCTTTTGAATAAAGATTCTTTTACTTATGTTAGGAAAAAAAATCATCATAGGCTTTTTACATGAATTATGCTCCTATCTTGAGACTTAGATACCAAAAATTGATATTTCATTATAAACCTTAGAGCTTGACTTTCAGTGCTTTTTGGGTCTTAGAATGTAACACTAAAAATATATATATTATGTCAAAATATTTCTATAATATGAACTTCTGCTATGTTGTCTTTGTATTTTGTAGAAAATAATAAAGTTTGATTCTGTTAAAAATTGAGTGGGATAAGGCTTAGATGTTAAGCCAATGAGCTTTAGTTCAGTTGGCACCTTCTCGTTTATAAGTACTTGGTGAGATGCTAAGACTAGATTTTAAATAGGATTGATCCTTACATTATGTTTCTGCAAGGCATGTTGAAAGTAGAGGAGCCCTGCACGGACAAATTGATATAGAATTTTGAGCTTATTTAGGCTAAAAGTTACTTGTTTTCTTCTCTTGTGAATTTCAAGTAACAAAAGGTTAAACAAACACAAAATCATGAGTGTTCTTTGGAAATTCCAAAGCTACAAGCTGATAGATAACGGTTTTAATGGGAAAACTATAAATTCTTGAATTTGAATTTCAGTGAGGACAGAGTTATATATAGATGATCAGTTTCGATTGCAAGTGTGTTTTCTTGAATTTGTTTACTACACAACTAGTGGTATTGAGCTCTTTTATCGCATTCAATTTGTTTATTAGAACTAATAGTTGTGTTTGTAGTGGACTGATTTAGATATGACATCTAGCTGTTAGATATGCTTAGTTGACAATTTGTCTTCCCTTTCTGATTGACAGCCTTGTGTTCTATGGGATTTGCTACTGGTGGAAAAACATTCTTAATGTGTGGTGGGTTTTGCTTTTTGCCATGGTCATGGAATCTTGCACAGGTAATTTTCCTTTGATGATTGATTGTCCTCCAAGCAGGGGCGGCTTATGGCCTAGGCTACTGAAGCCTTGGCCTAAGGGCCGGTATAAGTGAATGTGTCTTAACAGATATCTCACGACTTATATCTGTTTTGTCTTCCTCTGTTTGTTTTTTGTCTTCTCTATATTCTTCTTGTGTTTATTAATATATTGTGTGATACTGCAAGTAATTTTATTTTCATGGGAGTTCGCATAGCCATCTGCCGCTCCTAGTGAACATTGTTTTTTATTTTTATTGACCATACTTGACAAGTGTCCTCTAGTATATATAAAAAGATTATAATATGAAAAACATACATGAACTAAATGGATGATCTAAAAATTTAGAAAAAACTGTTTTCCACTAAACATAGCTTAATTAGCAAAAACTACTCGGAAATATTTTGTGGGTCAGAATTAGTAAAATTGGGTACAAGAAGAAAAATAGAGTACATTGGGTAAAATTGGGTACATTGTTTAGTTTTTTTAAACTAATCTTTGTTTTCACTTCCGTGCAATAATGTAGTAGACTCACTTTCTAGTTGGTCATATGCTAGCTCTCTAGGTTCCTTAGGATCATCTAGTGCTTTGTAGTATGCATTGGAGAGATAGAATCTGCTCTTAAGGTTCATGGGTTTGATTAAATCATGGTTCCTCTTTTGTTGTGATTAGGCTTTACTAGTTCGGATCCTTCTAGGAGTTCTTCTTGGAAAAACTTGTGGTACCATTATTTTTTAATGTTCACGTTCCTTTGTAGTATGATTTTTGTAGGTGCTGAAGTTCTAGGATTGAGTGCAAGATTAAGCCCAATGTTGATTTTGAACCTTTTTATATATTCATTTGGTTGATTCTTACCAAAATTCTTATTTACAATCGAATATGCAATTCTTATTTAACTATCTGTAATCTACTACCATTATTTTCCTTTTTCTATTTCCACATGATTTTCTATAAAGAATGGTGGTGTGAAGACTCTTATTTAACGGCAAAAATAGCCAAATATCACTACTTTTCGTAATTATTAGTGTTTTACTACTGTTTGAAAAATATTTGATAATGTAGCACTTTTTAAGAAACTCGAGTATCATAAAATTGATTATCTGTTACTTGAGTTTAAGATACTCGAGTATACACAGTCAACAATTGTAATTGCACTCACACGGTCGACAATTGTGGCTTTGGGTTTCTCTTTTTTCTTTCTTTTGTCAGGGTCATGTGGAAAAAGGTAGTAAAAAGGTATGTGATTGCACTCACACAGTCAATAATTGTGGCTTTGGATTTCTCTTTTTTCTTTCTTTTGTCAGAGTCATGTGGGAAAAGGTAGTGAAAAAGGTATGTGATTGCACTCACACAGTCAACAATTGTCGCTTTGAATTTCTCTTTTTTCTTTCTTTTGTCAGGGTCACGTGAAAAAAGGTAGTGAAAAAGGTAGCAAAGGATTTCTCTCTCTTAAACAGTTGTATTTCGAAAAATAGTAGTATTTGATTATTTTTGCCCAATTTCTTGGCCATTATTCATTGTAATAAACATAAACTGTAGAAGTCTCTTGTGAGTTGTGATAGCCCTCTGATACTCCAAAGAGCCTTCTATGTCTCCCTTCACACTCATGATGCTAATTAAAAGGCGATCCATTCTCCTGCTCTTGGCTTTTCTATTAGTGCAGCCATGCATACTTCACTCGTCCCACTCTTCCAACAACTATACAGATCAATCAGCTCTCATTGCCTTCAAATCTGAAATCAGTTTTCATCCAAATGATACTATCTTCTCTGCTGGTAACTGGTCCACAACAACAAACTTCTGTGAGTGGTTTGGGGTCTCTTGCAGCCGACGTAGACAAAGAGTCACAGCCTTGAACCTTTCCTATGTAGATCTACACGGCACCATTTCCCCTCATATTGGCAACCTCTCCTTCCTAGTCTCACTTGATCTTCAAAACAACAGCTTCTCTGGTTTTCTGCCACGTGAGATTAGTAATCTACACCGCTTGAGGGAACTTTGGTTGTCAAACAACCTATTGGAAGGTAGTATTCCTCCGACTCTACATAATTGCCAGAAGCTTGTAGTTTTATATCTTGATGGAAACAACTTAAATGGTAGCATACCTAAAGATTTAGGCATGTTACCAAGGGTTCACGAAATAGACCTTAGTTCAAACCATCTTATGGGTACAATTCCATCGTCCCTCGGCAATATGTCGTCATTAGAGTTCTTACATTTGCATGACAATAGCCTCACCGGTGCATTTCCTCTTGTCATCTTTAACTTGTCTTCTCTAAAGGATGTTGCTATTTCAAGAAATAACCTCTCAGGAACCCTTCCAGTGGATCTTTGTAGTCATTGTCCTAATCTTCAAGTCCTGTATATTTCCGACAACAAATTCAGCGGTAAGCTCCCCTCACAGTTTAATAACTGCAGAGAGCTTTTAGAATTATCTCTATCATATAATATGTTTGATGGAAGTATTTCAAAAGGTTTTGGGAGTTTAAAACAGCTTGAAAACCTCTATCTTGGAGGTAACAACTTAATTGGAAACATTCCACCTATCATAAGCAATTTATCGATGTTACAAGGGTTTTATGCTGAAAGAAACAACATTAAAGGAAGCATGCCAAGTGATTTATGGCGTCTCCACAATCTGAAGAAATTGTATCTTTATTATAATGATTTCACTGGGACAATACCCCAAAATATTTTCAACATTACCTCTCTACAAACACTCGACTTGATGGGTAATTCCTTGTCTGGAAATCTTTCATTAGATGCTAGGATCCCTTGCCCTAATCTTAGAAGGTTGCTTCTTGATGTCAACAACATTAGCGGTCGTATCCCATCATATCTTTCAAATTGTTCCAACCTCTTCCTAGTAGATTTATCTGAAAATTTACTCTCTGGGCCTATACCTAGAAGTCTTGGAAACTTAAAATATCTCAAATACTTGGGTCTAAATGATAATCAACTAACAGAGGAGTCTGGGCATCAAGAGCATAGTTTTCTTACATCTTTAACCAGTTGCACATCTTTAGAGGTGCTATATATTTCCCACAATCCCTTGAATATTACAATTCCGGAAACCATTGGAAATTTTTCGACTTCACTTAAAATCATTGTTGCAAGTCAAAGCCAAATAAAGGGTCAAATTCCAATGGGAATCGGTTCCTTGAAAAATTTGACCTGGCTTGATTTGAGCTATAACAATTTGTCTGGAAATTTACCGTCAACATTAGGGGGATTAGAGGAATTGCAAAGGTTGCATCTTAGAGACAATAATATTGGAGGAAACATTCCAAAAGAGCTTTGTCAGCTAATCAAACTGGGAGAACTATTTCTCTCAAATAACAAAATTTCTGGATTCATCCCGAATTGCATTGGAAACCTCAATCTTTTGCAGAGATTAAACTTGAGTTATAACAAACTGACATCATCAATCCCATTGAATGTGTGGAATCTTGAAAATCTGTTGTTCTTGGATTTATCATCAAATTCCCTCTATGGATCTTTGTCTCCAAACATGAAAAAACTCAGAGCTATTGTGTACTTGAATTTATCTCATAACCAAATTACTGGAAATGTTCCAAGTATCATTGGTGCTTTTGAAAGTCTAGGTAATCTTGATTTGTCAAAGAATTCATTTCAAGGAGACATTCCAGATTCTTTTGGGCAATTGAAAGGAATGGATCTGCTGGACCTCTCTAACAATAATCTCTCAGGTGCAATTTCGAAGTCTTTGGAGGCACTTCGGTTTCTCAAGTATTTGAATTTGTCATTCAATAAGTTATCAGGAGAGATACCATCTGGTGGACCTTTTGCAAACTTCAAGGCAAAATCATTTTTAGGTAATGAAGCACTTTGTGGGAATTCAAATTTTGGAGTTCCACCTTGCACAAGTCCCAATTCTAAAGGAGCAAGGATGAAACAACTTTTGCTCAAATATATTATTCCCAGCATTGCATCAATTATAATCTTTGCAATGCTGGTCATTATGCTAAGAAGACATCCACGATATAACATGCAAATTCCAAGTTCACTTTTCACATTACCTACAGTGGATTGGAGAATGATATCCTATCAAGAACTTTGTCGTGGGACAAACAACTTTTGTGAAAGCAACTTGCTTGGAATTGGAGGGTTTGGTACTGTGTACAAAGGGATACTGTCTGATGGGACTACTGTTGCTGTAAAAGTTCTAAACCTGCATTTGGAGGGTGCTTTTAAAAGTTTTGATGCTGAATGCATGGTGTTAAGGGCATTACGACATAGGAATCTGGTTAAAGTCATTAGTGTATGCTCCAGCCCCAATATTAAAGCTTTGGTGTTGCAATACATGTCAAATTATAGCCTTGAAAAGTGGTTATACTCTCACAACTACTGCTTGAATCTTGTTCAAAGAGTAGGCATTATGGTTGATGTTGCATCAGCATTAGATTATCTCCATAATGGTCAATTAGAATCTGTGGTGCATTGTGATTTGAAGCCTAGCAATATTCTTTTGGATGAGAACATGGTTGCACATGTTGGGGACTTTGGCATTGCAAAGATTTTAGCTGAAAACAAGGACGCAACCCAAACTAGAACCATTGGTACAATTGGCTACATCGCACCAGGTATACATGAAATCACCTCAATTCATTTAATTTCTTTGCTAATTTCGTGAATAACATTAGTAGTGGCTAATTTTAGGAATAAGAATGTTGCATGGTAGTTCAAACCAGCTCGTAATCTAGTTGCATTAGATTAATAATTTGTTTTATCTAGTCAAATACAATCTAATTCAACAAATACAATTTAATTCAATAGTACTTCAATACTAGTCTCGTAGATGCATCCATGGTATTGATATGGCTTATTGCATTAGTCTATGTAAAATAGAAAAAAGCCTCACATTTTACCTAATAAATCTCAAAAACCTCCTACATCAACCAATGTAAAATTGTGCAAAATTCTATTTTTGCTACAGTGTAAATGTACACGGTTCTGTAGCTTTGCAAATGCATATTTTAATAATTCTTTACTTCACCCCATGAGAAAGAGAGAGATATGATTTAAACAAATAATAAAATAATTTAGTAAAGAAATAGTATTTTAATGAAAAGTAGTGTAAAATAAATAATTTAATATTGGGTGTTTTGAAAAGTGAGTATATAATATTGAAAAAAATAATAGGTTCATATACTAAAATAGAAAACTTTTGAACGAGCTAATGCAAATATTCTCCCAGTTTATAGCCATCAACAATATACAAAGGTAATGATCTCAGTAGATTAGTTTTCCTAAATTGACTATAAAAGTTTAGTTATGGTGATCAATCTCCAAGGCTCATTTTGAAGTCTAACTTAAATGAAGACACAAATGAATATGTAGATATGAAGGAGTGTTCATATTCGGCTCGGGAACTAAACATAATTCCAAAAGTACATAACCAATATTAAGGACACAAATTTCTTCATAAATTGTCAATAAAAATTTTACATAGACTTGCCACTAATACCACTTTTATTATTTACAAATCACAACCTACCACATTAATGATTGTGAAAAAAGTACACTACATTATGCGTTAAGCCAGACAATCATTCCTAATAGCAAAGTTAAACCATAAGGACATAATAGCAAATAGACACACAAAGAACTGGTTAAGGCACAATTGAACCAAAAATTTATAAATAGAAAAATCTAGCAAACACATATACACCAATTGATGGATTATGAATGGATACAGTTAAAATATATAATATATATATATATATATATATTTTAATCCTTGTATGAATGGGGTGTGGGTGTGTGTACCCACTAAAAGTTTTTATTTGTAGAGTTTTTACTTTGTTTGGACAAACATGTGGATCATTAACTTAAAAACTTTTTGACATATTTGAGTATGACAGAGTATGGTTCTCAAGGGAGAGTATCCACAAAATGTGACATTTATAGCTATGGGATAATATTGTTGGAGATGATCACAAGAAAAAAACCTACCGATGAAATGTTTGTTGGAGAACTAGGTATGAGGCAATGGATTGCTTCATTTCCTGACAAAATGGAAGTTGTGGACGATGGTTTGCTTAGTATAGAAGATGGAAGAGATGTAACTGTCATGCAAACTATCCTTTCATTTATCTTGGAATTAGGCTTGAGGTGTTCTGAAGAATTACCAGATGAAAGACCTGAAATCAAGGACGTGGTGGCCAAGGTCAACAAAATCAAATTGGCACTACTTGGAAACAGAAATAGGGGTGTTTGATATTTACGCTATTGCTCAAGTTATTTTTCAAGGTGTAATTTTGTTACCCTAGTTTGGTATGTCATCTAATTTTATAAGCTTTACAAGTAGTATGTTACTCGGGACCAAAATCAGTCAAAATTATCTCAAGTTATTAGTATTTGTAGTTAATATGCCAAGCTTTTAAATTATTTTATAAAGATATTTTGTTTGACATTCTAAAATCCTTTTGAATAAGAAAATCTGTACTCTAGTTTCAATAGGTAAAGAATGACAAATGAAAATTTTTAAAGAATGACAAATGAAAATTTTCGTACTCCACCCCCACAATGCGTGTGGTTGTTTGTACTTGTAGCAGCTATATAAAGGGCATAAGTACCAACTGTATGAAGGACTGACAAATACAATTACACAAATGTTTGCTGGCAATAACCTAAGCATGAATTGAAAGAAGGTTTAGCTTGAATTTGATCTTCTAAAATTTAGCAAAAAAAAGCTCTTTAGTGAAATTATGGGCTAACTCGTGGGGTACATAGCATCATAATGCCACCATAAAAATACCATTTCCTTAACAAAATAAAAATAATCTTAATGTGCTTCTATCTAGCTCAAAACATAAAATTTTATAGACTAATATATGTCATAATATATGTCATACCAATATTATCACAATAAAAATTATTAGACTTGGAAAGAAACGTGTACATCATGTAATATTGGGCAAAACTAAATTATATCTTAGATATGTCAACACTAAATGCTAAAGAGTAATATTTTTTGCTTTCATGTTTGATTTCTCATGTGTTTGTTTTGTTGTTTATTAGTATTTATCTTATATGACTTATTCTCATCGATTTATTTTTCTTTAAAAATAAGTTTTGGAAAAATTATAATATGTAAAAAAAAATTGAGCCTTTAAAAAATTATACATTTTTTGAGATGGATTAAATCAATCATTAACATAGCAAACCATGACAAAATATTTTTCCACCTAAAAAGGTGCAATATTCCAATACAGAGCATTTATGTAACATAAACAACCATTCCAATTAGCATTTGAATAACTTTGCATTGGGGCTTTGTAAAATTGTGAAACTTGGTCAATAGTATCCTTTTCGGAGGACCAAAGTAGAATTTTAGCTTTCGGAGGGCAAAGTGTGAATAGGAATTGTTTACCAGTACTAAAATTCAAAATTGAATTACTTTATGATAAATAAATTTAATATCCATTCAACATAAAGAAAAGAAAATACACAAAATAATCGTTTACCAATACATTTCGTGTGCGTTTGGTATGGATAAAATTTGCCAGCTTATTTTACTATTCAGCTTATTTTTGCTATTATTTATGGCCTCACTGCACTTTTTGGTACTATTCATGGGTCTCATTGTATTATTTCAGCTAACTTTTACTTTTATTTATAGTACTTTCAGCAAAAAAATTTCAATTTTAACAAAATAAGCGGATCCCAAATAGATCCTTCATATCATTTATCAAGGAAGCTCATTTTCCATTCAAGTTTAAAATCTTCTACAGATGTTTTTTTCTTAAAAAAAAATTGCAATTTAATTTACTATAATGCCCAAGCAAATATTTTTTATTACATTGGGTTAGGAGTTGAATTAGTGGTTAATTGGAGTCAATAAGTAAATTTTAAACTTGTAGACTTCACTGAAATGAAGTTTCTGAAATGAAATTTTAGAGAAAAGCCATGTCAGTAGCAACAAGCTAACTGAAATGAAGTTTTTGTTTCTTAGGCTTTGCAATCATGAAAAGTATGAAATTAAAGCATTGATTTTTTTTTTTAATTCTTTTTTCCCTCATACAATATAAAAATAAATAAATAAGAACAAGAACAAAGGAAACATTATTAAGAAAACAGAGGAAACATGAACAAGACAGAGATATTAGTCAAATCTATGTAATTTTAGCACCAAGAAATCATGTCAAGATGAAACTAGTTAGATAACTCTTGTAAGGTTCTAGTACTGTGGATCTGAAAATTTTGCATTAAAGATTTTGTACTATAAACTTAATCCCAACAAACTCAAGCACATAATCATATATGATTCATGTTTGACTGCAATCCTATACTTAAGCCATGCTCATAAATAGTTTAATAGCAGATGTGAAGGCTATATTGGGACATTCTACAATGAAAGCACATCAAGACTTTATTGTACATTGATTTTCCATTATAACGCATACCATTCAGATCTACAGGGATAATGGGATGTTTTTCTTACAATAGCGAAGCTGTTTCTACATAATACCAACTACCTCAAGTAAAACAAGCTATAACAAGACCCACCTTTACAAAACCAAATAAACAGTGCCTAAAAATATATAGTAATTAAATACCACCCTAAAAATAATCTAGCAAAGTCGCAAAGAAGCCAGTTTGGCAAAACCTTTGGAGCACCACACTAACATGAACTCATAGCCCCTAATCATTAGAACGCAAAGTCATGACAAGTTTGGAAAAACTGAGTATGCATTTGGATACTGCTTATCTTACTGAAAACTAAAAATAATAAAAAAATAATTTCTAGTTACGGTTTATTACTGTTCACTATTGTTTAGCACTATTCATTGGCCTAAATACATTGTTCATGTCCCATGAACAGTGCATTAAGCGCTGGTTTACAAAAAAACACCTGAAACGCAAACGTCCAAAACGTGGACGTGATCCAAACAAACAAAGACTCTACGAAGCATTTCAACAAGCACTTTTTGTGCCGTTAAAAAAAATTAATAATAATAGAACAAAATTGGTAACGACATTATTCCTGCATTCGAAGTCCTATCCTTAAATAATTAAACCAAAAGCCTAATTTGTGACCAAGTGATAACTCTCCTTAGGGTCCGTTTGGAATTCATTTATTTTGCTAAAAGTACTGTAAATAAAAGTAAAAGTAAGTTGAAATAGTACAATGAAACTCATAAATAATACCAAAAGTGTAGTTGGACCCATGAATAGTAGTAAAAATAAGCTAAATAGTAAAATAAGTTAGCAAATTTTTTTTTTGCCAAACAGACACTTAATGTATATACATATTTTTAATCTGAATTTAATCCAAGGTGGAGAGAGATTTTGTAAGGTGTGGATATACCTGACTAAATTGATCCAACTGAACAAACTGGACACTGATAAAAATAAAATAAAATAAATCAACCCAACCAAACAATTCGGAACCTAATCAAACTATACACGTGATATGGCTCTACATTAATTAATGACAGTTGAGAGAATTTTTTTTTTTTTTTGCTGGGTAAATGCGGGGGATTGAACCCCCAAGCTCAAGGTATACAATGACACCGGGTGTGTCACAACCCAAACCTGTACTTCAGGATTTAGAGCATGACTGGCATGTTAATATCAAGTTTACCTCAATACTAACACAAACCAACCTACATTGAAGGGGCTTATCAAGAATTTGTTTCTTGAATTCTTGCTTATTTTCTTACATAAAACCATAATATACAAAAATGATGAAAACTTGAAATTTCATTTCCTTTGAACTTGGAAAGATTACCACTTGGCTAAAAACGTCAGGTATTCATGTAAGTATTACATAGCTAAACGTTTACCAAACTCTTATTACAAACCTAACCCCAAAGACATACAACTGGGGTTTAAAATAAACTAAGATACCGAATTACATCCGTACTCAAGAATCAAGTACATCTTGATTCCTCCTATACAACAAAAGAGCTAACTACTGTATAACAAAAACTAACTATACATTCTAACAAATGAGAAAACACCGAATCTTTGCCATCTCTAATACTCTCACTGCTTCCAGGAAGAACTTGTGCACTGAAATATAAAAGGGTGAGCTGCGAAGCCCAATAAGGTTTTTAAGCTCCATGGGCCCTTGATAAGAATGCATGTAAATCAAATATTTTATGGATATGCCAGCTTTGATAATATAGCTTCATACTATTCACGTTGTTCTTAAAATAACGTATGAACTTTCAGATAAAATACTTCATTTTTCTTTCATATAATAATAAAAGGACATAATAAGAAACGTAAACATAATTCCGTTATCTTATTTTCTTAGAAAGACTATAAAATGTTTCATCATAAACTTCTTTTCATGAGAGCTTTTAACTTCATAATGCATTTAAATAAAATCATTCTCTCATGATCAATCACATAATATAGCTATTAATGACATATTGGTTATTCCATATCTGATAAGTCTGTACAGAGAAGGCCTCATCACATTTAGGTGACCTCGTGTGCATGATATTGTCCTCTTTAAGAGGCCTGATGGCATATCTCCTCAAGGTTTTATTCATCCCCGCCGTCCGTATACATTGGGGAGAAGGCCTTGTTCAGATTAGAGTTACGAGCAACCCCATTTCCTCTACTTTAAATGGCCAAACAGATAACATTTTCCATGAAAAGTCAATAATTAACTCCTACTGGCTGAGTTCAGAACATAACAATGGAATAACCCGAATACTATATTTTTCTGATAACTATGCTTTTACCTAATTATTTCATAATGGTAGCATATCCACTTCATTCTGAAATATGATGTTCGTGATATAAGTACTAGCATTAATATGTTAAAATTATCCTGTATATAAGCTTGCACCACTCACAAACATATAATTGACTTAAGTCATGCTTTTATGTAATATCTTTAATTAAAAGGTTTTAATGCATAATCCTTTTTGAAATAATCTTTATACTTATCAAAAGCATATATCTCAAATCCCTTACCTGAAAACAGAAGACGCGAGAGATTGTACAAGAGGAGCTCAAGTGTCCGTGTTCTCGTTCTCGTCACCTAAATGAAAATGAAAACTTATTACTGACAAACTCTTTCTAAGTATTTAAACTTATACCTCAAACACAACATAACTCTCAAACTCAAGAAAAATCTTAATTCCCATCACATAAAGTTCCCCAAAGGATATGATACAATCATCAAACACATTATGCATCCAAACCATAGAGAAACCAAGGCATAAAATTTATATATGCTCCAAACATAACAAAGGATGAGCATATTAAATTATAGATCAAAACATTCACCCTAGCTTCAAAATTAAATCCACAAAGTCAGAGTTATCCTACCCTGTTTACTGGTCATTACAGCAGCAATAGCCCCATTTTTAAAATACGAATGGGCTGTTTAAACACATCCAAATGTCATGAAATTTTATATAACTACTCCCCTGTATGTCCAGTATATACCATAAAATTTTCGGAGTCAAAACATAAACCCATGATTTATTAAAAATCATACAATACAACATGTTCAAATCTGTCCTGGCAGAAATTCATGCAACTTAAAAATTAAACCATTACTCTTCTACTCATCCAAATACTATGAGACCATTTCCATAACAACCATGTGTGTCTTAGAATTCATAAAAACTATTCCTAGTATCCAAATTCACAGCAAATGATTTAATACAGAGTTTTCTTGTGGTAAACCTCAAATCTGTCACAGTGACAGTTTCAGCATATGTTATTACTAAAATCATCAACAAATAGCTATTGACCTTCATTTCTGATGAAGTCAAGAATTTCATCAATGAGCCGCACGGTACCTATGCGCTTGACTATCAATCTGCACACCACAAAGAAGGGGAAACCTTACAGAGAGCACCGGTGTGGTGCCGGCCGAAGACCCTCCGAAGGTTAAGTTAGAAAATATGCTCACAACTCTAGAGTGCTAGAGAGGGTAAATTATGCGTACCTTAATGCGTGAGGGTAGCGGGGCTTTTATAGTAGTAGAGGGTGGACTTCTCTTACTTGGAGTAGAAGTCTATTCCATGTAGGAATCCTTTTGAGCGTAGATTGCGGAATCGTTTCCATATAGGACTCTCACATCAAACGTGGACCGCAAGCATCTTATACCAAGGATCTTTTATGGCCTTTGGGCCTGCTGTTATTTCATATTGGGCCCTTTTACTATCGGCCCACAGTAACTGACCGTCAGCCCATCTTGTGCCCAAATTCGTCCTCTTCAGTTGCCCCCTTCACCTCATGGGTCCGTCATACATTAGTGGACGGAAACATGGGGTGACGATAATACTGTGGGGATGACGGTAAGAAGGTTTTAAACAGTTAGTAATTTGGCAACCGACAAGGCCTGAAATGCATTAAATGGTCGTCGACACGTGTCACATTTTTACAGGTCATTGGATGGGATCGAAGCGTCGCTTCGTCTTCCGTGCACTTCCCCTATAAATACTGCTTCTTCCTCCTCTCATTTTACATTTTTAGAAAGAATTTCATTGTCAGAGAGAGACCGTCGCACCTGTCAGAGAGAGACCGTCGTACCTACTGCAACCGTCAGTGGTATCTCCGTTCCATCTACTTTTTCCAGGTAAGCCATTTCCATCCGTCTTATATTCAATTCCTTATATTAACTATGAAAAAACAACTCCCTTTCTTTCCCCGTCATATTTTGTAACATCCATTATAGCCTTAGGTTTTGTCCTTACATGTAGGAAAATGTCTAGTGCGTCAAGTAACCAGTCCGTCGTGCGCGACGGAGAGTTTTATGAGGAGGTGTATCCGTCAGGTCATAAAGACCGAGAGGATCTGAGCGAGGATAGGAGTACGTCTGCATCTTCTCCTTCCTCAACAAATGAGGATATGGAGATTGTAGAAATAGATGAAGAGCAAGTAGAGGAAATTAGACCCGTCGTGGGAGCGGACGGACTTAGGCTGTTCGTCATGCTGCCGGAGTGGACGGTCAACGCATTTACTTCAAAAATCAAGGAGCCACATTTCAACACCATTAGGGACAACTACCAAATTCCAGACCATATTCCCATCCGTCTACCTTATAAGTCTGAGAAATGTTACTACGAGGGGGTCGACGGTGTTGGGATATATGAACAGGTGCTCAAAGCTGGCCTTAGATTCCCACTAAGTTCCCTTCATCGCGAACTCCTACAATATTTGGGTTTGTCCGTCAGCCAGATATCCCCAAACGCGTGGCGAGTCTTTATTGCCATGGAGGTGCTGTACGGAGCCATGTCAGGCGGTAGGCGTAGGCTGACGGTGAGGGAATTCCTTCACTGCTACCGTCCTGACGAGATAGATAAGTCGAGGGGAATGTATAGCTTCGTCCCCAGGAGCTCCGTCTTAAAGGTTATCTTTGAAACTCCAGATTCAAACAGAGACTGGAAGAGCCGTTTTTTCTTCATAGAAGGAGACGGTTGGATGTGCCGTCCAGGGGAGACGGATCACATGCCAGTAGACACTACGTGGGGCATTTTAGCCGAGTCTGGTATACCCGTCATACAAAAAATAACTAATCTTTATTTTTATTTTTCTTGACCTTAGTTTAAATTTTACGCCCGTCTACTCTCTTTTTTCAGTCCGTCAGCGCCCCAGATAGAACTAGAAGAATTCAGCTTTTTGGAAAAGATTTTTAAGAAGACATCGTCGGAGGAAAGGACTTGGGCCAAGCTCGTTACCCTTGATACTATTCATTGGTATTGTGACGGACCTGATCCTTCTCCTGCAGCAAGAAAGTACGACGAGAAAGTCCGTCAACGTAAGCTTCTCTCATAGTTCCTTCAATTTAGTCCGTCTACTATTCTTTATTTATAATTTTCTCCGTCTACTTTGGCAGAAATGGATGACGCCAAGAGAAGGGCACTGATCAGAGCAAATGCTGCCAAAAAACGGGGGACGGGTGATGCTGACCCAAAAGAGACGGGTACCCAAAACCCCGCAGCAAAGAGAAAACAACCACTGAAGGGAGACCGTCCGCCTAAAAAACCAAAGGTTCCTTTGGATCCCGTCCTGGGCCTTATGGCTGGAAGCGCTAAAACCGTCACCCCTGTCAAGCACGGGGCTGGTAAGGGCCTTATGGGGGGTCCGTCGTCGAGTGATAAGAGACCACCTCCCCTTCTTAGGGACGACCCTAAATATGCCTTGGAGCAACTCTCCTCGATAATGACCTCCGAGGACTACGAAGACCTGGGCAATCACGCGACGGAGGCGATGGGCGAGACTGGCCTCTTCAGCATGGCTCAGGTAATGGTCCTTTTATTCGTTTATTTATCCGTCTATACTTGTTTGCATATGAGACTAATTTTTCCCGTCCTTTAGGCCATGGTGATGATGAAGGGCCTTTTTGGACGGTGTTTGAACCATGAGACGACCCTTGGCCGTCTAAGGGAGAAGGCTAAGGTGACGGAGCACGAGCTGACCCAGCTTCAAGCCTGGAAGGTTATTCAGGAAAAGAAGCTCAAGATGGTTGAGGAGGAGCGGGACCGATACCTCGAGGCGACGGAGGAAATGAAGAAAACCATCGAGAAGATGGATGTAGAGATCCGTCAGGCCAAGGAGGTTGCTGTGCTCGAGTACCGCGACTCCGACGCTCTCTTGACGGAGCTAGGAGTCTCATATGCTGACGGATTCGATGAGGCCCTCCGTCAGGTTAAAGCACTCCACCCTCAGCTCGACTTGACGTCCGTCAATATAGACGCTGCCGGTCAAACGTCCGTCAAACCTGCTCAATCTGAGGACACGGAGGAAATTTTTGGCGAAAAAGTTGCCACCGACGCTCCTCTTGACCAGGCAGTTGTGGATAATGATCCAAAAGAAACTTCGGCCCGTCGCACTGAAGAGAATGAAGCCCCCGTCATAGGATAATTTTTCTTTAGTTTTTATAATGTTTGTAAATTATTTGGAGAACAATTTTTGACTTCGTCATGTTTTCGTTTTTTGTGAACACTTTGTTTTTGGGTATGTACTTTGTTTTAACTTTACTCTTTTTAATTTAAAAAGTGGCTTGACATACTCCGTCGTGTAGAATTCATCTGTTCACATCATTTTTAAAGCTTGATTTTTTGAATGACTCCGTTCACATGGATGGGTTTACACCAGTGATGTCTGTTGGATGTGATTGTCAATTTATTACCGTCGTGGAACACGTAGGTCAAGGGAACTTTACTTTTGATCCGTTCGTGTTTTGTCCGTCCAAGTTTTGACAATAATAACCGTCCATGTTTATGGGATTTTGTGTAATCCTGTTTCTTTTATAGATTTGTGAGAGACCGCGCCCCCGGCCCGTTTTAGAAAGTTGGGCCAAACCCACGTGAATGGGTGGAGTCGTGTTATTGTCTCTCAAAATGGAGGTTCGACTAGTTATATTTTCCCCTTTAGATTAAGGGTTTTACAATGGAGTCGCCACTTATTTAATTGTTGGAATAAATAAGAAAACCATAATTGAAAAATTCATCATTTTATTAATTTGAAATTGAATTTACATTGAACATAGGAAATTACATAGCTTTGGTCCTAGATACAATCTAAGATAAAGTACATGGCTTTGTTTCCTAGTTACAATCTAGAAATTGAAAATTACAAGGATAAGCATTTGATCTACTAACCCTTGATCTAAGTTCGGAGGCTATGTTATAAGGTGGGAAGGTGTTAAGCACCCACCTTGCCCAGTGAAACCGGTCTTCTAGACTATGGTGGCCAACATTCATATCACATCATCCAATATGTTATCAATCAATTTGCATGTTGAATTTGAAGTGTGTGCATGTGATAAACCCTAATTCAATTTGTTAAGCATTGCATTTGGATTGAAAAATAAATTCTAGTGAATGTGTGTGTATAGTGACATCCTAGATTCAAGGACTTGAAAGAATTATGAAACAAACATGTTTTTCATATTTTTGATATGGATTTAAGATCAAAACTAGTGTTTATGCATGAACATGTGATAAACAATCAAGAACATGTGAAAAACACATAAGAACAATTAAGAACATTCAAACATATTCAAGAGAATTTAAATAATCACTATCATGTTTTAATCCTAAATTCTCATCATGAAAACACAAGAAACAAGTTAGGAAAAGGGATTATACCTTCATGCAAGATCTATACGGTGGAGGAGGAGATTCTTGAGGGAGATCCTAGGGGTGGAGGAAAAGAAGAACTAGGAGAGGGAGAGTGAGTCTCACTCAATACCTTGAGTCTCAGGAAGACCAAGATATGACAAGACTACTCTACTTCACTAGAACTCAAAAGGGGAGAAGAGAGGGGGGTTTTTGGTGCTTTGGAATGAAGGAGGGGGGGTTTATATAGTAGTAGTGAAGAGAATATGAATGGAATGCCATTTAATGAGGGTTGACAAGGATTATGAACCTAGACCTCATTTTAGCCGTGGGGAAAATCTGGTGCATTAAATGGAGAGATTGGTGGGAGTGGGGAGCAAGCCAAAATTCGGTTTTCCCGCAGCTGCTGTAACAGCTTGTAGAGCCAACTTCAAAAAATCATATCTGATCCAATTCTGATCGGAATTGTCTCGTTCTTGTACTCAAATTGAAGCCCCGGATGTCTAGTTTCTAGGAAAATTAACCTCATTCACAGATTCAAAATATTCTGAGAGATATGGATGAAATGGTGAGCAGAGGTCATTTGTTAAAAAATGGTTTCAGCACATTTAACATTAATAGGTCCCAAATTAGCTCCCAATTAATATTAAATGGCTCCAATCACTCCCATTTCAGAATTAATTGGCTTCAAATTTACTCTAATTAAAAGATAATTGCATAAATTACTCATTGAATAATTAATGTTTTAATTATCTAATTAATTAGGTATATACAACCTCACCATAAAATGTAGTCCTAACCAATCAAATTATGACACGTCATTAATCTCAAATTGATTACACTTATAACCAATTGAAATCAATTGTTCATAATCACATATAGTCGGACTCAATTTGTGATAGTACATCTTAGCCATTAAAACTTGATTTGATGATAACTTTCAATCTGATGGTCCGATTAGGGCTTATGACCAGTCGATTTAATCGTTACAACATCAAGATCATTTTGGTGAAATGAGATTAAGGATCTAATGGCTAGAATCAAGATGCATACTTTCAAGGCAAAATTACCCTTTTACCCTCCATGTGAGGTTAAATACGGGTTGCAAAATGGGGTGTCAACAGAATGCCCCTCATTGGCAGAGCTTGAAAAGCGAATGTCAATGAATGAAAGAGACACCTAACTTTGCAATCAGTATTTAACCGTGGTAAAGGTATGATGCATGTAGATAAAAATGCAGAATGTCATGTTGAAGATCAAAATGTGGACCGAATCTCGAGGGAGATTGCCTACGTACCTCTTGGTGGGAGGATCAGGTCCGAACGTAGTTCATGCATGCAAATTTTTTTTTTTTTTTGAATAAGTGCAAGACATGCTTACCTGAGGTCAAAAAATAGAGGACCAAGGATCCTGGCTCATGTTTTCAGAGGACCTAGGATTTTTGGATCTTGGCTTGTGATTTCAGAGGACCAAGGGGATTTTTTTTTTTTTTTTTTTTTGGGCTTTGGCTCATGTTTTCAGAGGACCAAAGGTTCTGGATCCTGGTTCATGTTTTCAGAGACCTAGGATTTTTGGATCTTGGCTCATGTTTTCAGAGGACCAAGGGTTTTTGGAGGCTTTGGCTCATGTTTTCAGAGGACCAAAGGTTCTGGATCCTGGCTCATGTTTTCAGAGACCTAGGATTTTTGGATCTTGGCTCATGTTTTCAGAGGACAAAGGGTTTTTGGAGGCTTTGGCTCATGTTTTCAGAGGACCAAAGGTTCTGGATCCTGGCTCATGTTTTCAGAAACCTAGGATTTTTGGATCTTGGCTCATGTTTTCAGAGGACCAAGGGTTTTTGGGGCTTTGGCTCATGTTTTCAGAGGACCAAAGGTTCTGGATCCTGGCTCATGTTTTCAGAGACCTAGGATTTTTGGATCTTGGCTCATGTTTTCAGAGGACCAAGGGTTTTTGGGACTTTGGCTCATGTTTTCAGAGGACCAAGGGTTTTTGGAGGCTTTGGCTCATGTTTTCAGAGGACCAAAGGTTCTGGATCCTGGCTCATGTTTTCAGAGACCTAGGATTTTTGGATCTTGGCTCATGATTTCAGAGGACCAAGGGTTTTTGGGGCTTTGGCTCATGTTTTTAGAGGACCAAATGTTCTGGATCCTGGCTCATGTTTTCAGAGACCTAGGATTTTTGGATCTTGGCTCATGTTTTCAGAGGACCAAGGGTTTTTGGAGGCTTTGGCTCATGTTTTCAGAGGACCAAAGGTTCTGGATCCTGGCTCATGTTTTCAGAGACCTAGGATTTTTGGATCTTGGCTCATGTTTTCAGAGGACCAAGGGTTTTTGGATGCTTTGGCTCATGTTTTCAGAGGACCAAAGGTTCTGGATCCTGGCTCATGTTTTCAGAAACCTAGAATTTTTGGATCTTGGCTCATGCTTTCAGAGGACCAAGGGTTTTTGGGGCTTTGGCTCATGTTTTCAGAGGACCAAAGGTTTTGGATCCTGGCTCATGTTTTCAGAGACCTAGGATTTCTGGATCTTGGCTCATGTTTTCAGAGGACCAAGGGTTTTTGGGGCTTTGGCTCATGTTTTCAAAGGACCAAAGGTTCTGGATCCTGGCTCATGTTTTCAGAGACCTAGGATTTTTGGATCTTGGCTCATATTTTCAGAGGACCAAGGGTTTTTGGAGGCTTTGGCTCATGTTTTCAGAGGACCAAAGGTTCTGGATCCTGGCTCATGTTTTCAGAGACCTAGGATTTTTGGATCTTGGCTCATGTTTTCAGAGGACCAAGGGTTTTTTGGAGGCTTTGGCTCATGTTTTCAGAGGACCAAAGGTTTTGGATCCTGGCTCATGTTTTCAGAGACCTAGGATTTTTGGATCTTGGCTCATGTTTACAGAGAACCAAGGGTTTTTTGGAGGCTTTGGCTCATGTTTTCAGAGGACCAAAGGTTTTGGATCCTGGCTCATGTTTTCAGAGACCTAGGATTTTTGGATCTTGGCTCATGTTTTCAGAGGACCAAGTGCTTTGGCTCATGTTTTCAGAGGACCAAAGGTTCTGGATCCTAGCTCATGTTTTCAGAGACCTAGGATTTTTGGTTCTTGGCTCATGTTTTCAGAGGACCAAGAGTTTTTGGAGGCTTTGGCTCATGTTTTCAGAGGACCAAAGGTTCTAGATCCTGGTTCATGTTTTCAGAGACCTAGGATTTTTGGATCTTGGCTCACGTTTTCGGAGGACCAAGTGCTTTGGCTCATGTTTTCAGAGGACCAAAGGTTCTGGATCCTGGCTCATGTTTTCAGAGACCTAGGATTTTTGGATCTTTTGGCTCATGCCGATGTGTATGGGCCTTTTACCCTAGTACCTGCAAAATAAATATTTTCAATTAGTAACAGAGTTATTCATTGAAAAGAATTCGGCATACCTGGCGAATGCCCCTAGTTTAGGACATATTTCATACTTTGATGAATGCTGAGGGTAGACAGTTGACTTGATGTTGCACCACTGGAGAATATGAAAGAGGATCATAGCTTTCTGTTCTTGAAAAAGAATTTAATGAAGATTTTTTTTTTTTTTAATTTTGGAAATCTTGAATTTTTTGAAGGAATTGAAAATTTTTATTGATGATTTTTTTTTGAAAACAACCTAGAAACCCGATGCCCATAGTCTCAAGGCTTTTCGAAAAAAAAAAATTCTCTTCTTTTCCTTTTTTTTCTAAGCAACCTAGGAAGCATGAGCCCCTAGTCCCAAGGCTTTTTTGAAAGATTCAAAAAGAATTGATTTTTTTTTTTTTTTGGTTGAAAATTTTGTCTTTTGTCTTTTTTTTTGAAATATGAAGATTTGTTCATTGAAAAAGATGAAGATGAAAATGGAGAAAAAGTGATGAAGATTTATTCATGATGATGATTTTTTTTTTTTTTTTGAAAAACCTATCCTTTGAATGAGAATAACTTTGGCTGGAAGTTGATGCGGATTGCTATGTCCTTCCTTAATTCCCAATGCCCCTAGTTTGGGGCATATTCCATGCTTAGATTGAAGCTGAATTTATTTGATGTTGTGACCATTGGGGAACATGAAAGAAGATCATGGTCTGCCATCCTTGGTTCCTACAAAAAATGCTTTCTTTCTCTAGCTAGTTAGAAACCAATTATCATGAAAATTTGCACACAATATAAATAGGTCAATGCTCTAAGTTTAAACATGCTTTATGCAAACAAATGGGCTTAACCTAACATGCACCCAAACAATTTTGTCACATTGTTTTGACTTTGTTCTCCAAGGTTGTTTAGGTGAATGGGACCGGGCCTTTGCAAGGCTGCCTACGTACCTCTCTCATAGAGGATCAGGTCAAGACGTAGTTCAAGAGAACTGGATTTTGGAAAAGAATGTTTTTTTTTTTTTTTTTTTTTGAACAAGAAGTGATCCTTTGAACAACCATTTTGGCAAATCAAAGTGTTTAAGAATCATACAAATCTCTTTGATTAAGAAGGATAAAGATCATTAAATTCATGTAATCAAATTTGCTTCATCCTTTTGAACATCGTCAGATTAAGTCTCCAAAAGCAATCAACAAATGAAATGTGATATTTATGAATCACATTGTTATGTGCAAACAAGGAGAGTGCTCTAGGTTTGGAAGTTCTTTTGAGTCATTTTGAGGATTTGAGAATTTGAGAAATTTTGTCCTCGGACATATCATCCTGTGGGGTTTGACAATTTTAAGCATTTTTCCTTTTTAATTCAAGAGAAAATAATATTAGAGCTTAAGATGTGCCTACAACTAGCAACACTTCAAGGAGGTCTTTACTCATGGGTTGTAATGTAGGCCGGGTTTGGGTTATGAAATGAAAGATATAAAAGGCTCAAAATTCCCTATGTTGTTTCCCCCAAGTATGCATTACTCAAAAATCAAGTATTGGAGGAGTTTTACCATTTCTTCTTTGTCATCTTCTCACTAGTCTTCATTGGTCACTTGTATCAACAATCGTTTTTATGCTCATTCCTCTTGAATCATACCTCTAAACTTTCATTTTGTAAAATTTTTCTCTTTTTAGATTGCATCTTCAAGTTTCCAATTCGGTAGGATTTTCCAATTTTTTCTTTTCTTACTCTTCATTTCTTTGGCCTTAACTTTTGCCTAGACCGCCCTTTTGGGTTTTCAGCCTAGCGGGCTTTTTTTTTTTTTTTTTTTTTTTTTTTTTTTTTTTTTTTTTGGCCCTAACTTTTGCCTAGACCGCCCTTTTGGGTTTTCAGTCTAGCGGGCTCTTTTTTTTTTTTTTTTTTTTTTTTTTTTTTTTTTTTTTTTTGGGATCTTTTGCCTTCATTGTTTTCCTCAGCTTAAGTCATTTTGATACACTCTCTAGATTTCTTTCTTGCCTTGATGTGCTTGCACATTTCAATGCTTGATGAACCTTTTCCTTTTTTGGTGAACTCTCTTTTAGATGAACCTTCTACACTCCTTGGCATGATGAATTTTAGGTTCTTCAAACTTGATGCATATTTTGTTTTCTCTCACATTGATGAAATTTCATTTCTCCTTCCTTGATTGAATGAAAGCTCATTTTTCTTTGATGATCTCTTATCTTTAGCTTAACGAATTCTCTTCTTGTCTTTCATGTCCTCTAGGAGAGATTTATCAATTAGCTTCAAAGCTCAAGGTAAACTCCTCTTTAACATGAGATTTAAGCATGCATACTTTGAATTTTCCCACCCTAGGTTTAGATTTTAGTGAGTTCATGCGGAAAAGAGGCTAAGTGTTTAAAGGCTCAAATGGGCTAGCAATGGATAATAATCATTCTAGGTATTAAGGTATAATCTTGTTTTACCAAAGACGGCCTCCTATCCCTAGCAATGCTTGCTTGTAGGCACAATGACTTAAGCTCTTTTAATAAATTCACCTTAAAAGAAAAAGTATGAATGCTCTGATGATGTGAAACAAAAGATCTGTGAAAATTGGTTTGAGTGTATGGTTTCTTGGGATTTTTTGATGGATGGATTCTTTTTGATTGCCTTTTAAGACCATTTCTTCTTATATTCTAAGTCAAGTAGCAAAAGTCTTTACATGGATTAAATGAAATTAATCATTCCTTGGTACAATTTGATTGCTCAAGCCTTTAAACATCAAGATTTAAAAAATGTTTTGTCCAAGGGATCCTCATGTACCATTTTGAAAAGGAGATTTTTGAAAGAAAAAAATGGGTCTTTTTGAAAAAATCACTAGGAAGTCCAATGCCCCTAGTTCAAAATTTTTTTTTTTTAAATGACTTAAGGGCTCAATGCCCCTAGTCTGAAGAATTTTTCCTTTGAATTTTTTTTTTTTTGAAATTTTTTAAAATATATACATGAACAAAGTACATCAAATGCTACATGGATTTTTAGAATTCAAAGAAACATAGAAACATGGAATAAACAAACAAACTTTAAGCTTAACCATGATGTTGCAAACCAAATGTGGAGCGAGGCAGAGTTGGGCCACTTGCTTCTTCTTGAACCTTGATTATGATGAAATGGCTTGGGCTTGCATTTGGAAGACTTGAACCTTGATTATGATCTTTTGGTATTTGCTTGAAATGGCTTGGGCTTGCACTTGAAAGGCATGCATCTTGTGAGTTTTTGGCCTTTGATGTTGATCATGTCTATACACCTTTGATGGGCTCAAGTGTTGGGCTTAGACTCATTCAAGAAACAATTTTTGGCTTCCATACCAAGTAGAGTTCAATCATAGGCTTTTGGGCTTGAGTTCATTCACATCATACAAGGTTCAAATAATCATGATGGGCTCAAGCGTTGGACTTAAGTCACCATGGTTCAAACAACGGCCAAACAAATGCATAATGAAATGCAATTTACATGGACCAACCTAAAGGTAGGTTCTATGGGTCATTACAACATGGGTAGAAGGTAGGTTAAAGGTCCCCACAAGCTAGGACGTCGTACCTCCCAACTTGTGACGCCAGGAGCGCCGCGTTGGTCCGAACGGTACAGTTTGTCCCTATGAACCACCATGGCATAACCATGATGATCCTTGTCGCGGTGGGTGGTAGGTTCACCGCTGGGTATGTGAGTCTCAGGAAGACCACAATCCACGGCTAATACTACCGGGCTTCCGAGCTAGCACACAAATAAAATAAATTTCATTCAAGCAAATGATGCATGACATGCAAAATAATGACATATTAGACATATTATATACAAAAAAGTAATAAACAAACAATGACATGGTTGGCCACCATAATCTAATTGAAGCTTAGCCCTCAATGTCCCCAGTGGAGTCGCCACTGTGAGAGACCGCGCCCCCGGCCCGTTTTAGAAAGTTGGGCCAAACCCACGTGAATGGGTGGAGTCGTGTTATTGTCTCTCAAAATGGAGGTTCGACTAGTTATATTTTCCCCTTTAGATTAAGGGTTTTACAATGGAGTCGCCACTTATTTAATTGTTGGAATAAATAAGAAAACCATAATTGAAAAATTCATCATTTTATTAATTTGAAATTGAATTTACATTGAACATAGGAAATTACATAGCTTTGGTCCTAGATACAATCTAAGATAAAGTACATGGCTTTGTTTCCTAGTTACAATCTAGAAATTGAAAATTACAAGGATAAGCATTTGATCTACTAACCCTTGATCTAAGTTCGGAGGCTATGTTATAAGGTGGGAAGGTGTTAAGCACCCACCTTGCCCAGTGAAACCGGTCTTCTAGACTATGGTGGCCAACATTCATATCACATCATCCAATATGTTATCAATCAATTTGCATGTTGAATTTGAAGTGTGTGCATGTGATAAACCCTAATTCAATTTGTTAAGCATTGCATTTGGATTGAAAAATAAATTCTAGTGAATGTGTGTGTATAGTGACATCCTAGATTCAAGGACTTGAAAGAATTATGAAACAAACATGTTTTTCATATTTTTGATATGGATTTAAGATCAAAACTAGTGTTTATGCATGAACATGTGATAAACAATCAAGAACATGTGAAAAACACATAAGAACAATTAAGAACATTCAAACATATTCAAGAGAATTTAAATAATCACTATCATGTTTTAATCCTAAATTCTCATCATGAAAATACAAGAAACAAGTTAGGAAAAGGGATTATACCTTCATGCAAGATCCATACGGTGGAGGAGGAGATTCTTGAGGGAGATCCTAGGGGTGGAGGAAAAGAAGAACTAGGAGAGGGAGAGTGAGTCTCACTCAATACCTTGAGTCTCAGGAAGACCAAGATATGACAAGACTACTCTACTTCACTAGAACTCAAAAGGGGAGAAGAGAGGGGGGTTTTTGGTGCTTTGGAATGAAGGAGGGGGGGGGGGGTTTATATAGTAGTAGTGAAGAGAATATGAATGGAATGCCATTTAATGAGGGTTGACAAGGATTATGAACCTAGACCTCATTTTAGCCTTGGGGAAAATCTGGTGCATTAAATGGAGAGATTGGTGGGAGTGGGGAGCAAGCCAAAATTCGGTTTTCCCGCAGCTGCTGTAACAGCTTGTAGAGCCAACTTCAAAAAATCATATCTGATCCAATTCTGATCGGAATTGTCTCGTTCTTGTACTCAAATTGAAGCCCCGGATGTCTAGTTTCTAGGAAAATTAGCCTCATTCACAGATTCAAAATATTCTGAGAGATATGGATGAAATGGTGAGCAGAGGTCATTTGTTAAAAAATGGTTTCAGCACATTTAACATTAATAGGTCCCAAATTAGCTCCCAATTAATATTAAATGGCTCCAATCACTCCCATTTCAGAATTAATTGGCTTCAAATTTACTCTAATTAAAAGATAATTGCATAAATTACTCATTGAATAATTAATGTTTTAATTATCTAATTAATTAGGTATATACAACCTCACCATAAAATGTAGTCCTAACCAATCAAATTATGACACGTCATTAATCTCAAATTGATTACACTTATAACCAATTGAAATCAATTGTTCATAATCACATATAGTCGGACTCAATTTGTGATAGTACATCTTAGCCATTAAAACTTGATTTGATGATAACTTTCAATCTGATGGTCCGATTAGGGCTTATGACCAGTCGATTTAATCGTTACAACATCAAGATCATTTTGGTGAAATGAGATTAAGGATCTAATGGCTAGAATCAAGATGCATACTTTCAAGGCAAAATTACCCTTTTACCCTCCATGTGAGGTTAAATACGGGTTGCAAAATGGGGTGTCAACAAGATTTTGTAGGATCCGTCTGCTTTGTTTTGTTTATCCGTCTAAGTTGATTTCAGGATTCTATTACTTTTTCATTGCCACTTTGTTGAATTGTATCCGTCTCTTACTGGACAAGGAGTTATCATCCTCTTGGGATGATCTGTCCACTTTGTGGGCTAAGTTTTGTCCGTCCTCTATGGACTTTAGATTTTCATCCTCGTGGGATGATCCGTCCACTGTGTGGACTTTTATCCGTCCTCTATGTGACTTTAGGTTTTTCATCCCTTTGGGATGATCCGTCCACTGTGTGGACTTTTATCCGTCCTCTATGGGACTTTAGGTTTTTCATCCCTTTGGGATGATCCGTCCACTGTGTGGACTTTTATCCGTCCTCTTTGGGACTTTAGGTTTTCATCCCTTTGGGATGATCCGTCCACTGTGTGGACTTTTATCCGTCCTCTATGGGACTTTAGGTTTTTCATCCCTTTGGGATGATCCGTCCACTGTGTGGACTTTTATCCGTCCTCTAGGGACTTTAGGTTTTCATCCCTTGGGATGATCCGTCCACTGTGTGAACTTATTTTTGTTTGTGTAGGGAAATCACAGTAGTCTGAACACTTCTCTTTATTGAATAGAAAATAATGATGAGGAAAATGTACCTGCCCCCTCGGGCTTAAAAAGGTACTTGTAGAAAAATTGTTCGAAGTAGAGAGCAAAACTTAAGTAATAAGAAAATTGTCTGAGGTAAAGAACTTTATGATAAACTAAGCAAAACATAGTAGTAAACTGGAAATTGGGTAGTACCTCCGAAGGTGCTCTGTGTTCCATGGGTGTTGAAGCTTCTGTCCGTCCATGGTTTCGAGGTGGTAGGTCCCTTTTCTTTGCCAAGACGAGATCCTGTATGGTCCTTCCCAGTTGGGGCCGAGCTTTCCTTGCGCTGGATCTCTGACACCTCCCATTACCTTTCGTAGCACAAGATCCCCAATCTGGAAGTCCCTGTGTTTGACATTGGAGTTGTAGTATTTCGCCATGAGGTTCTGGTACCTAGCCAACCTCTGCTCTGCTGTAGCCCGGACCTCGTCTATCAGATCCATCTGGAGACGCAAGGCTTCTTCGTTGTGATCCTTGTTGTAGTTCTCCACTCGATAGCTAGTGAGCCCGACCTCTGCTGGGATGACGGCTTCACATCCGTATGTCAGTCTGAACGGTGATTCTCCAGTTGGTGTTCTTGTGGTTGTACGGTATGCCCACAAGACGCTTGGCAGTTCGTCAGGCCAGATGCCCTTTGCCCCCTCGAGCCGGGTCTTGATGATCTTCAGCAAGGACCGATTCGTGACTTCTACTTGCCTGTTGGCTTGAGGGTGTGCGGGCGACGAATAGTGATTTTTGATCCCCAGTTCTGAGCAGAAGCCCCTGAATGCTCCGTTATCGAATTGCTTTCCGTTGTCGGAGACGAGCACCCTGGGTATCCCGAACCTGCATATAATATTTCTCCAAACAAAACCCTGGATGTTCTTCTCCGTGATAGTGGCCAAGGCCTCTGCTTCTACCCATTTGGTGAAGTAGTCGATTCCAACTACCAGAATTTCCAGTTGTTTCACGGCTATCGGGAAGGGGCCCATGATGTCTAGTCCCCATTGGGCGAACGGCCAAGGAGCCGTCATAGGCGTCAGCTCCTCGGTCGGTTGCCTGATCAGGTTACTGAATCTCTGACATTTGTCGCATGCTTTGACGTATGCTTGTGTGTCTTTTTGCATTGTTGGCCAGTAGTACCCCGCTCTGATCAGTTTGTTCACTAAGGATTGTGCCCCTGAATGGTTTCCGCAGATGCCCTCATGCACTTCCCTCATTACGTAGTCGGCTTCGTCTTGACCCAGGCACCTCAGGTACGGGCGTGAGAACCCTCTCTTGTATAAGATATTGTTGATTAGTACAAATCGCGAGGCATGGACCTTCAGATTCCTGGCTTCATTTTTTCCTTCGGGTAGTGTGCCCGTCTTCAGGTATGCTATAAGTGGCGTAGTCCAACAATCTTCAGAATTCAGCTCCTGCACTTTTATTCCGTCATCAATGAGTGAGGAGAGTTGTACAAATGACAATACCTGTTCGGGAACGATCATGGGCTTTGCTGAGGCTGCCTTCGCAAGACGGTCAGCACATTCGTTTTCTTCCCTTGGGATTTGAACAAATCTTACTGTGAGATCACCGATCCGTTTCTTTACTTCGTTCAGGTACTTTCTCATCTTCTCATTCTTGCATTCGTAGATGCCATTGATTTGACTTGTTATCACCTGGGAATCGCAATGTATGACCATGGATTCCGCGCCTGCTGCCTTCGCGAGGTCTAGTCCAGCTACCAAAGCTTCGTATTCGGCCTCATTGTTGGTCGTGGGGAAGTCCAGACGAATCATGCATTCGATTTTATCTCCGTCGGGGGTATGGATTAGTACACCGGCACCTCCTGCATGCTTGTTGGAGGATCCGTCCGTGTGGATGCTCCATTGAGCCTTTGTGTCTTTCCCCACGTCTCCTGTCCTGGAAAATTCTGCAATGAAGTCGGCCACGGCTTGTCCCTTAATTGCGCTTCGCGAACGATACTGTATATCAAATTCGCTCAGTTCAACCGTCCATAGGGCCATGCGTCCTGCGGTGTCCGGGCTACTCATGGCTCTCCGCAGGGGTTGATCCGTTAGGACCACTATTGTGTGCGCCTGGAAGTATGGCTTGAGCTTTCTTGCCGCAGTCACTAGCGCGAAAGCCAACTTCTCCATTTTAGAATACCTTTCTTCCGCTCCCCGGAACGCCCTACTTATGAAGTAGACGGGTTTCTGTGATCCATCCTCCTCCCTAATTAGTGCTGCGCTGACTGCCGCTTGTGAAACCGCTAAATAGAGGTAGAGTTCTTCCCCAGGCTTAGATGGGCTTAGCAACGGTGGGGACGACAGGTACTTCTTCAAGTCCTCAAATGCTTTCTGGCATTCGTCCGTCCATACGAACGACTTCCTTAACGTACGGAAGAATGGGAGACACTTGTCCGTCGCCTTTGAGACGAACCTATTCAGAGCTGCAATTTTACCGTTCAATCTCTGCACATCCTTGATTGTCTTCGGCGGTTCTAACTCCATGATGGCCCGAACCTTCTCTGGGTTAACCTCTATACCTCGATGGGAAACCATGAACCCCAAGAACTTTCCTGCCGTCACTCCAAATGCGCACTTGTTCGGATTTAACTTCATATTATACGACCTGAGAGTGTTGAAAGTCTCCTGTAGGTCTTTCAGGTGATCGTGCTCCAAGATGCTTTTTACAAGCATGTCGTCAACATACACTTGCACATTCCTCCCAATCTGTTGCGCGAACATCTTATTCATTAGCCTTTGGTAGGTTGCTCCTGCATTCTTTAGCCCAAACGGCATCACTTTGTAGCAAAATAGTCCCTGACTTGTGACGAAGGAGGTCTTCTCCTGATCAGCCTCGTCTATCCTGATTTGATTGTAGCCAGAGAAGGCATCCATGAAGCTCAAGAGTTGGTGCCTTGCCGTTAAGTCTACCAAGGTATCGATACGAGGTAACGGGAAGCTGTCCTTCGGGCAAGCCTTGTTGAGGTCCGTGAAGTCGACGCACATTCGCCACTTCCTTGTGGCTTTCTTGACCATCACTACGTTTGCTAGCCAGTCGGGGTAATATACCTCCCGAATGAAATCTGCCTCAAGGAGCTTCCTAACCTCCTCAGCTATTGCTTTGTCTCGCTCTTCAGCGAATACTCTCTTTTTCTGTGTCACGGGCGAAAACGTGGGGTTCACATTCAGCCTGTGAACTATGACTGAGCGATCAATGCCCGGCATGTCCTCGTGGCTCCAAGCGAAAACATCCTGATTATTCCTTAGGAACCTTTTTAGGGCCTGTCGTGTGGGTTGACTGGCCAACGTCCCCATTCTAGTTGTCCGTCCGGGTCTTGACTCGTCTAGAGTTACTTCCTCTAGTTCTTCCACTGGTTCTGCTGCGACCCGCTTTTCTTCTATGCATATGGCGTGCTGGTGGTCATCCATTTCCAACATGGTTACGTAGCACTCGCGGGCGGCCACCTGATTCCCACGCAACTCGCCGACCCCATACTCCGTGGGGAATTTAATCATCAAATGGTACGTCGAGGTAGCAGCCTTCCAGCTATTGAGAGTTGGCCGTCCGAGGATAGCATTGTATGCTGATGAGCAGTTGACTACGAGGAATGTTACGTTCCGAGTGATCTGCTTAGGATAATCGCCCACCGTCACTGCCAGTGTGACCGCACCCAATGGGAATACTCTCGTTCCTCTAAACCCTACTAGCAGGGAATTTGTCGGTATTAGCCGCTCCTTATCAATCATCATCTGTTGGAACGCTGGGTAGTATAGGATGTCCGCCGAGCTACCATTGTCAACCAGCACTCGGTGTAAGTTGTATTCTCCCACTCGTAAGGTGACAACTAATGCGTCGTCATGCGGGTGGTGAAGACGTCGTGCATCTTCCTCTGAAAACCCGACGATTGAGCTATCCATCCGTGCTATCTTTGGTTCCGAGCCCGTCAGCTGAACATTCTGGACCATTCGGAGGTAAGTTTTTCGGGCTTTTTTGGACGACCCGGTTGTTGGTGTACCCCCTACGATCATCCTTATGTCTCCGATTGGTGGTCTGGGACGCTCATTATCCCTCCGTGGCTGAGGCTCTTGAGGTGGCTGGTCCGTCCTCTCTTTTCTTACAAATTTTTGTAGTTTCCCTTGTCTTATAAGGGTTTCTATCTGCTGCTTTAAGTCATAGCACTCTGCTGTGTCGTGGCCGTGATCGCGGTGGAAGCGGCAGTATTTGTCCCTTGACCTTTTGCTGGGATCTGATTTCAACTTCCCGGGGAATGTTAGAGCCCCCTCGTCCTTGATTTGCATCAGGACTTGATCTATCGGAGCCGTCAACGGTGTGAAGCTCGTGAATCTTCCTTCGGGTGGCTTAGAACGTCGCTCAAGTCTTCGGTCGTCTACTCTTGGCCTCTTCGACCCTTGATCCCTCTGTCTTTCCTCCTGTCGTTCCCTCTTCCTCGGATTATCATCTCGAGCCTGCAACGCGTCTTCTGCGTTCATGTACTTGGTTGCCCTGTAGAGTACTTCTGCCATGGTTTTAGGGTCGTTTTTGTACAACGAGAACAGAAATTTGCCCTTGCGAAGCCCGTTCGTGAAGGCAGCAACCAGTATTTTGTCGTCTGCTTCGTCTATTGAGAGCGCTTCCTTATTAAAGCGCGTTATGTAGGCCCTCAGCGTCTCGTCCTCCCGTTGCTTAATACTCATTAGGCAAGCCGTAGACTTCTTGTATCTGTGTCCCCCGATGAAATGTGTAGTAAACTGAGCACTTAGCTTCTTGAAGGTGCTGATGGAGTTTGGTGTTAGTCGGCTAAACCATATCCTTGCGGGGCCTTTGAGCGTCGTGGGGAAGGCCCTGCACATGATCTCGTCAGCTATCCCTTGTAGGTGCATTAGGGTCTTGAACATCTCCAGATGGTCCAGGGGATCCTTTACTCCATCGTAGCTGTCTATATGAGGCATGCGGAATTTATGCGGCAAGGGGAAGGCGTTCACTGCCGCAGTGAAGGGCGAGTCAGTACGGTTGACTAAGTCGTCTAGATCGCTGGAAACCCGCCCTTTGAGCGCATTCATCATTACTTCCATCTGTTCCCTCATCGCCTGCATCTCCGCGGCAATCTGTGGTGGTGTCGCGTTCGTGAGGGATGGCATGCTCATGTTCTGCCTCTCCGGCCTGCTTGGGGCATGGCTGCCTTCAGGTTTCTCCTGGTTTCTCTTTGCAGCGCTGGTCCCTTCTTCTTCTTCTTGCTGGTCGTTCTGTTTTGCATTCTTCTGACGCAGCTGTTCTTCTAAGTCATTATTTTGTTTGGTGAGACGTTCTACCGCGGCAGCGAGGGTCCGAACTTGTCTTTCGAGGGCAGTACTGGGTTGTTCGTCTCCCTGAACGTCGTTGGTGGTTGCCATCGAGCGAGTGAGTACCATGCAACCCTTAAGTCCTGAAAAACGATAGTACGAGTTTTTGGATCTCTACTTAACCGTCTCCCCACAGACGGCGCCAATTGATGAAGTCAAGAATTTCACCAATGAGCCGCACGGTACCTATGCGCTTGAATATCAATCTGCACACCACAAAGAAGGGGAAACCTTACAGAGAGCACCGGTGTGGTGCCGGCCGAAGACCGTCCGAAGGTTAAGTTAGAAAATATGCTCACAACTCTAGAGTGCTAGAGAGGGTAAATTATGCGTACCTTAATGCGTGAGGGTAGCGGGGCTTTTATAGTAGTAGAGGGTGGACTTCTCTTACTTGGAGTAGAAGTCTATTCCATGTAGGAATCCTTTTGAGCGTAGATTGCGGAATCGTTTCCATATAGGACTCTCACATCAAACGTGGACCGCAAGCATCTTATACCAAGGATCTTTTATGGCCTTTGGGCCTGCTGTTATTTCATATTGGGCCCTTTTACTATCGGCCCACAGTAACTGACCGTCAGCCCATCTTGTGCCCAAATTCGTCCTCTTCAATTTCATTTGGGTATTTTTATACCTATAGTATACATATTAAAATATGTTAATAAGCATTCAATAGACCACAATATCATCAACTTTTAAATTACTAAAACAGAATCACAAAGTCAGCTTCTAAAATCAGAACAGAGGATGAAGAAATAGAAATAACAAAGCAATTATACTATCCAAAATACACAAAATCAGATGAAGTTTTAATTACTTACCTACAAAACCTTAGTGTTAGGCTCTTAATTTCATCTTTAGAGAGGGATATTTTGTTTTGGTGAGAGAGGGAAGGCTGCCGTGTAAGAGCAAAGAGAGAAGAGAGAAAGAAGAACAAAGAAAGAGGAAAAAGAAGTAGAGAAAAGAGGGGCTGGACTTCTGATCTGATGCAGCCAAGAAAATCAGAAAAGTGAGAAGACTTTTGGGCCACAAAAGAAGATAAGAGATGTGGACAATTGGAGTGGGATACGTGAGATGCTAGGGAAGAAAATATCCAACCCACTTTTTCAACCTTTTTGGCATTCACACTTACACTTTAGGCAATTATACTTTTCACCCCTTATAAACTTATATTTCTAGTAAAGCCCAAACAATAATATAACACTACATATAACCCTTACCTTTATAAATTAATATCCATAACATCAAAAAAGCATATATGTTTTATAATATCACAAAATCAAAGTTTCATGCACTTAAAAGTAATTAAGATAATAACATGCATATAAAGTTATAAGTTAATTATGCAATTAAGTTGGGGTGTTACAGGGTGCCACTAGGCTACAAGAGATAACACTAATCTTTTTAAAATGGCCTCAACTCGACTCAATCTCTTTAAAAAGCCACCTAGCCCGGTTTATTTCTCTAACAATGACACCGGGTGCCACAAGGTGGAGAGAGATTTTGTAAGGTGTGGATATACCTGACTAAATCGATCCAACTGAACAAACCGGACACTGATAAAAATAAAATAAATCAACCCAACCAAACAATCCGGAACCTATTCAAACTATACATGTGATATGGCTCTACATTAATTAATGACAGCTGAGAATTTAATTTTAATTTTATTACTTTTTTTTTATTGGGTAAATGTGGGGGATTGAACCCCCGAGCTCAAGGTATACAATGACACTGGATGCCACTAGACTACAAGAGATAACACTAATCTTTTTAAAACGGCCTCAACTCGGCTCAATCTCTTTAAAAAGCCACCTAGCCCGGTTTATTTCTCTAACAAGTAACAAACCCAAGGCCAGCCTCACGACAAATCTGAGTCCAATCATCTACACAGCTAAACCCATCAAAATTCTTAAAGCCCAACCCAATTTCAATAACCTAAACCCAAGTCCAAATCCCAACTCCCAACTTTACATATTTACACTGACAACCCCCAAATCCCAACAACTACATGAACACACCCTGACTATAAACAATTAAATAAATTACCATAAAACTTACATGAGTTGCATAAATCCCCCTGAAATTTATGCATTTGCCATAATACCCCCTTCTCCATATCTTATTGAAATGGAGAGTATATCTATAACACAAGCTTATTGATAGGAATTTTTTGCCGGATCATTCCAGAAAGGCTTTTGACATTCCTTCTCACCCAGGAAGTTTACCTGATTCCATTGCATCAGAAAATGTGTCAGCAGTAGAGATTAGCTTGTCAAGGGAAATGATAATTACAATTGGATGCTGGCTTGGTAACGAAGAACAAACAAAGACACTTCTATCTTCAACAAGATTTTTCGATGGGACTTTCAGTTATCAGTTATTTGAGCAATTGGTTCGACATGGTATGTATATGCTGATTTTATATTCTTTATTTTACTGTTGATAATTTTTTTTCTATCAATATATATTTTTTCCTTGAGAGTTTGAATGGGAAGCCTTTAAAAGCTTCTGGCTTGTCATTTCCACAAAGCTAATGATACTGCATTACTTTTAATTACAGTATCATCTCCACCACTACTACTACTTCCAGATTTCATATATTTTTCTTTACAAACCTTTGATTCTTTTGTTTCAATGCAAACTATGCTTTGATCCTTTTAGTTCTATTTTTGAATCTTTTCTTGATATGTTAAACTCTTGGCGTTTGCATTTTGCATGTGTTTTGATTTTCAAAAGATTATTTGTTGTTGGTAGTCGATACTTGTTTAGCACACCACAATTTAACTTGATCCACTTCCACGCTGTATCTGTATGGTTCTTCTATCTTTTAAGCTTAATTCCTCTCCCCTTCCAACCCCTCTCCCCTTTCCCTCCCCCGGCGTAGGGTATCCCCGGGTGAAATGCTAAAAACGAGACATGGAAAAATGGGTCAAAATTTTTTGACCCGACTTGAATCAAACCCGATTTTTGACCCAAAAACGGGTTGACCCGTGACCTAACCAGTGTTTTTTGCGGGTCAACCCGACCCAACTCGAACCAAAACCATTTAAAAAAAAAATTTTGGGTAAAAAAAAAGTAAAATTAAGACAATATTGGTTTAATTGTTTGTTGTAAGTTCTAAGGAAACAATTGATACATTTACATAATTGCATGAAAATTAATTAAAAGATGAATGGTTGAGTATTCTGTAATGAGTAAAGATTTTTAGATATCAAATAGCAAAATACATGCTAAGATAAAAACGAGACATGGGAAAATGGGTCAAAATTTTTTGACCCGACCTGAATTGAACCCGATTTTTGGCCTAAAGTAAAAACGGGTTGACCTGTGACCCAACCAGTGTTTTTTGCAGGTTAACCCGGCCCGACCCAAACTCGATTTTTTTGACCCGAAGCAAAAACGGGTTGACCTGTGACCTAACCAGTGTTTTTTGCGGGTCAACTCGACCCAACCCGAACCCAAACCATTTAAAATTTTTTTTTTTGGGTAAAAAAAAATAGTAAAATTATGACAATATTGGTTTAATTGTTTGTTGTAAATTCTAAGGAAACAATTGATACATTTACATAATTGCATGTAAATTAATTAAAAGATGAATGGTTGAGTATTCTGTAATGAGTAAAGATTTTTAGATATCAAATAGCAAAATACATGCCAAGATAATCTGATTATAATAAAGTTAAAAATATAAATTTAAAATTGTAGACATATGTGAGAAACATTTACAAGTGTGAAAATAGAAAAAATGAGTCAGAAAATGATTACATTGACCATCAACTTAGAGAACCTAACATATATGAAATTATATTCATAACATAATTTATTCCTTTTATCTTCTTCTTCTTCTTTTATCTCTTTATTTTAACTTAAGAAAAGAGAGGGTTGCACTCACTATCCTCCAAAGTAATATTGTACAGAGATCTTTGTCTGTCTTGCTATTTTCTACTTACTGTTTGAGTTTGTGTAGGTGGCATACCCTTGCCAATATTTTCTGAGTGATGGCTAGCCAAAGAAAAGTTCTCTTTGGTTGATTTATTTATTCTCTCTTCATTTCCTAGTGCAACATTCCAAGGATGCAATGGCTTGAGTGTCAAAGTATCAGGTAAAATTAATAATGGCTTTGGGATACTAGCTGCAATTCAAATATGTCTTATGTTTCTTGGTAGAAATGATAAGCATACCTGGTCACTTATCCATATAGGCGATCTGTTCCACGTTCATTGCTTGCTCATCAAGCTGACCAGTGTTTTTTGTAATCTCTTTATGAGGTATAGTTATCTTCTTGAACCATTTCACAAACAATTCGTGAGGAAAATTCAACTGATGCATGCATCTCGTATTCTTGTTCAGGTTCGGCTGACAAGGTTTTTAGGCCCGCTGTAATTATCAAAGAAGTGGTACATTGTATATAAGTCAAACCTTTTGCTGTTGCAATATGTAAATATAAGCTTTTACCTTGATCAAAAGATTGCGGCCCATAATCATATAGGTATAAACCCTCCAAAAACTCTTTCACCAGAAAAATGGAATGGTTGTTCTCTCATGACCTGTGGGCCTTATCCCAAAATTTTAAAAGAAAAAGTAAAAAAAAAAAAGGGTCTTCTTAACATGAAACATTTATAACATCATGTGGAAATCTGTTAGGGGAATACTTGCCTACTAAAAAAAAAAAAAAAAAAAAAAAAAAAAAAGAAGATCAAAAGCATATGAAAAAACATGGGCCCAATAAAATCACCTTACATTAGAGGGTTGGGCTTTGATTCTCTCTTAAAATCATGTAGTCTATTCTTCCCCCTACTAAAAATCATGTTGTTGAAAATCCATCATAACATACTTAGCCCAAAAGCCCATTGATTCAATTCCCTTACTAGAATACATGATGTGGGCCAAAAAAGTGCAATATACTCACCAACTGGGTGCAAAAAGTCCAAGGAACCTGCTTCACGCAAATCCAAATGAAAGGCTACCCAGGCCACCCATCTATTAATCAAGATTCAGTTTACACTAAATGATAGGCCATGAAAAAGAATGGCATAGCCTAGTCGAAGATGGGAAAATTATATAGCAAATAGACAAACCGAACGGTAGTTATACTGTTTAACTCCTTGTTTAGATAGAACCACGTGCGCAGCAAGATAATCTACAATAAAGAACAATATATTAGGCTAAAGTATAAGAAGATGGACACAAGGTGAACATGATTGTCTTCTTTATTTATAGGGAAAGGGATGGCTTAGCTTTAAAACTAAATTTTTAACTTTCTTCTGAAGCTAAGGGTGGAGATAAGCTTATTGGATAAGCTGGAATGGATTTGGTATTGATTCCCATTTGAAATTTGAAAGGAAGTTGAAGACGTTGAACTTATGTTACCTTTTGCACCTGTTTGGTGTTGGCTACAACTTTCTACTCAAAATTCCAATTGATTCGGAATTGGTTTTTTTTGAAAGGAAATTTAATTCTCTACAACTTTTCCAGAAATAAAGAAAACCAAATTTCAATTTTACCCAAGCCAAAAATGCGATTTAAGTTGCTGCTGAAAATAGTAACATTTTTTAGCGTTTTTTGTTATGTTTGAATTTTTACATGGATTGTATCTTTTTTTTTTCTATCCAACTTGTTTTTCAAAAGAGTTGATAAGATGCCATAAAGGAAAACCCCTTTTATTATTTCTTAAAAAATAATAAAATAAAATGAAATCCAATCAAAATTCACACTTAATTAATTCTTGTTGGAACCAATCAAAATTAAGTATTTAAAATAAGATAGGATCAGGGCCCATTGTATAGGTGAGCCATGATCATTGAAAATTGTTTGCATGATAACTTTTGATCAGGTGGTCTGATTAAGGCCCATGACATATCATTGTGATCGTTAGAGCATCAATTTTTGTTTTGTATCACAGATCTGAAGATCTAACTGTTGAAATTATGATCATGCCCTTGGTGCAAAATTACTATTTTGCCCTAAATATCGGTTAAATGTAAGTTGTAAAATGGGCTGTCTACAAAATGTCTCTTATTGACAGAGCTTGAAAAGTGAATGTCAATGTAAAAGAAAGACACCAAATTCCAATGTTTGATGAAAATTTGTGAAAGTATGGGATTTTCATTACAATTTGTGGATTTTAGAAAAATTTTGAATCTGAAAAATTGCTTGAAAAAACTATTGTGAAAGACTTGGTAAATTTTCTAAGAACATGTTGGTTTATAAAATTTCTGAACCAGAATGTGTAGGCAATTTTTTTTTTTTAAAAAAAAAACTTGTTATTTTTTTTTGAACCTGAAAATTATTAAAAACCTTGTCGGGTTTTTTGAGGAAAACTTTTTATTTTTATTTTTTTTAAGATATTTGAAAACTTTGCCAGGTTTTCTTGTGAAGATCTTGGCAAATTTTCTAGAAACTTATCTATTTTTTTTTTTTTTTGGAAAATTTTGAACTTGAAATTTGTTGAAAATCTTGTTGTATTTTCTTTAAAAAAAAACCTTGTGGTATTTTATGAAAGTTTTGATATCCTTGTCAAAATCTAGAATTTGTGAAAACATGTTGGGAATTCTTGGAATGACCTTGTCGTGTGTTTTGGAAAATGGATGAAAACCTTGTTGGGTTTTTGTGAAAGCTATAAAAACCTTGTGATTGTTTTCAAAACATTGTGGAACATTATTTGTTTGAGAGATGTTTAAAAATCTTGTAGGATTTTCCTTGATTTCTGAAAAAGATGTAGAAATTTTTCTGAAAATCTTATTTGATTTTTCTAGAAAGTCATGAAACCTTTTTTGCAAAATTGTTGAAAAACCTTGTTTTTTTTTGGTTGAAAATCTTGTTTAAAAACCTTGTCGGGTTTTGAGAATTTTATTAGGAAACCTTGCCTGGCTTTTTGATAATTTTTTGAAAAACCTTGTCAATTTATATTTGGATTTGTTGCATGAATTTTGAAAACCTTGTTCAGTTTTATTGAAAATTTGTTGAACTTCCAGTGTTTTGTGAAAATGTAGAAGTCTTGTAGAATATCTTTTGAATTCGTATGAAAATTTTATTGCATTTTATGATTTTCTAAAAATGTTTTAATTCAAAAATCATGTTGAATATTCTAGAATTTTGTGAAAACATTGTTGAGATTTTTTTTTTTTTTTTTGAAAAATTGTTGAAAAATCTTGTTCGGGGTTTTGAATTTAAAAAAAAAAAAATCCTAGTTGTTTTTTTTTTGTTGAAAATTTGTTACATGAATTATGAAAACCATGATGGTTTTTGTTAAAAATTGTGAGAATTTTGAAAACCTTTTTAGTTTTCCTTGAGAAAAGTTATGAATGTTCTGAAAATCTAGTTAGATTTTTTGAAAACTTTTATGTGATTTTCAGAAAGGTGTCAAGCCTTAGAGTCTAAGATACTGGACAATACTCTGTTAGAGTCCAAGGATTGGAAATGAGAGAGACTTCTAGTCAATCAATGTGAGACTTCTTAGTCAATCGAGGTGATGTAGAATGTGAGGGACTTACAGTCAACTTCAATGAATGCAAGAGACTCTCTTAGAGCATTAGCATTGGAAAATTCCAATGCTATTCTATTTTACAATTCTAAAAAGCCACTTTGTTATTATATCATACCATTTTACAATACCTCCACATCCCAAACTTCTATTTTCCTCTTTTACTCATTAAAATAATATATCTACATAATAAAATAATATATTTCAAAATTATATCTTCTCTCCCATCTCTCTCCTCTCTCTCATTTTCAACTTTCTTCCAAATTAAATATTATTATTTTTTTACAATACTGTGAACAGTACAATTCTATGTTTAGAATTGTACTGTAGCACTATTGTAAAAAAATTTGCAATAGTTGTGTTTACAATTGTCTGATGCAAAGGATTTTAAGGCTTAAAATGCCAAATTGTCCTTAGATATGGCATTAGCATTCTCCAATGCTAATGCTCTTAGTCGAGCCTTGTGTGACGTAGGAGACTTCTTAGTCGATACATGTGAGATGTGAGACTTCCTAGTTGATTTAGTGATCTGGACTTGAAGTTTTATTGAATGTTGAAATGAATGAGAAATCCTTGCTTAATTACTGCAGAGATGAAAATTTTCCCTTCTGAAGCTTGTTAGAAACCAGTTAATTTGGACCAATGCCCCTGGTATAAACATGCTTGCATAGAAAAATAGATGAAAAGCTTGCATATGAAAACTAATGGGCCAATACTCATAATTTAGGCATGCTTAAAGCAGATAAAAGATCAAATGGGCCATGCCCCTAGTTTAAAGCTATTTGCAAACAACTTTGGTCATTTTTTTGATTTGATGCCTATTGTTTACCGAGCTTTTTAATAGGTTTCCTATGCACCTTTCTTCAAGAAGACCAGGTCAAACATAGTTCAAGTCTGTAGGGAAGACATCTAGTCCACCTAAAAGATGATCATGAGTTCTATCCAAACCTTGCATGGTATTTTCAAAATGGACATGTCCATGATTTTTTTTTTTTTTTGAAAGAAATTGATTTTCGTTTTGTTTTGACAGTGGTGTTTTTTGAGAATTCCTTTTTCTTTTCCAAATGATCACGAGATAATCCTTTTAACAACTATTTTAGCATATCATACTATTTAAGAGTCTAGTCAATCTTTTTGACTAAAAAGGATCAAAGCCATTAAATACATTTAATCAAATTTGCATCTGCTTTTGAACATTTTTGGATTAGGTCTTCAAAGACAACCAAAGAAATGAAATGTAGAGATGTTTGAGAGTCATGTATTTTTTTTTTAGAGTGCTACAAGTTTGGGAAGGACTTTTTTTTTTTGGGAAAGAAACAAAGAGGAGTGCCCCAAATTTGGGAATCACATTTGTTGGAAACAAACAAAAGGGAGTGCCCTCAGTTAGAGAATTCTTTCATGTCATTTGACAATTTAAGAAACTGTGTCATAGAGAATAGAGATTACTTGCCAGTGGGGCTTGATAACCCCAAACATTTTCCTTTTTAATCCGAGAGAAAATATTGTAATGTAGACTAGATTCAGGTTATGAAAGAAGTATATAAAAAGGCTCAAAATCCCGTATTCCCTCAAGCGTGCATTACACAAAAGTTAGGCATTAGAAGAATTTTCTTGTTTCTCCCTTTCTTGACATTGTGCTGAAATTCTCATCATTCTTGTCATCTACTCACTGGTCATCATGGATCATTTGTATCAATGTTGATGGAGGATATAGGATTTATTTTAGTATTTTTGAACTGAGACCTCTCATCTGTCTTTGGTTAGAAGACTTCTCTTGGACGCTTTGGGTCCACTCTTGCTCAAACAAGACCCTTTAGAAGCACAATTTAATAATCACATCTGGAATTGGAAGTAGCATATTTCGTTCCTCCACAACTTTTGGTGCAACAAGTCAGTCTGCATCTGGTGCAAGCAGCACCCCTGCCTTCAGTGTTACAACCATGCTTTCATTTAGTGCTACAAGCACACCTGCAATAGATGCCATGCCCACCCCTACCTTTGAGGTTAGCATCCCTGCCTCAAGCTCATTTGTATCATTTGACAATAAAAGAATAGTAGGATATAGGATTTATTTAGGCTTATATAGGATTTATTTAGGCTTAGTGCAGATGCCAATTAAATATTAGAATAGTAGCCTATAGGCGTGCAGGTGTGTTTTGACGTATAGATTCATAGTAGGGTGCAGTGGAACAATATAGTTCAGTACGTTTTTTATGTAATAAATTAGAGAAAAAAAATTAAAAAGTTAAGGAGGTCTTACTGTTACTGTAGAGATTATTTTTGCCGAGAGGACCAATAGCTTGCTTGTAATCCTTGGCTTAGAGTCCCACATCGATTAGAAACCCCCCCACTTTCCCACTTATAAGCATGAGCTGAAGTGGGGAGTGTACTATTAGCTTGTTAACAATATCAAATTTTATGTAGTAAATTAATGAAACATGAAGTTAAAGGTATCTATTTATTATCTATTTATTACGATACTAAAGTCTATGACAAGGGGTGCGTTTGGTTCGGTTAAGTTGGTTTTTTTTCAAAATTTGTAACCGAATTGATAAGTATCAATTTTTTCAATAAGTACACACCACCAAGGGTCAATTTTTCGACCTACAGTGGTGCAGTTTTATGAGGTCGGTTTAATTGGTTGGAAGATTTAAAATATATATATATATATATATATATATATATTTTAAAAATGACTTGTTCTTTCAAGCCCAATATCCATACCTCAACTTGATCAAAACTTCAAGCAAATAAAAACTTCTATTTATTTAGCAAGCTATCCAATTACATGGACAAGCTTAAACTCTAATTATTTAGCTAGCAACTTGTTAAATGTCCAATTGTCCATCTATCAAGTGTTCATGAAAGAAAAAGTCCAATTATCCATACAACAACCATACATCATACATAAAAAAAATCATGTTCATACATGGTGAATGAAATAAGTTCCACATATTTTATAAACTTGTTTATGTCATAAACTTGTTCATACATAAACATATAAAACCTGTTCGAAGTATTTATACACAAAACAATTCAAATCTATTCGTACTTAATAAATTTCATCATTTCATTCACCATGTAAAAAAGGTTTTGGAATTGCCTTAGCAAGAATTAAACTCCAAAACATCATGTAGCATATAATATCATTAAGTAACCATTCCATTTGTCGTTGTTCACAAATGCCTAAATAAAGATATATAAATTAAGAGATAGGTTCAAGTTACACCTGGTGTAACTTCACAAGAGTTACACATTTTTTAAGCCGTAGATTTATGAGAGATCCAACGGATAAAAACAAAACATCATTATCCATTACAACATTAAATACTTACCTAATTAATAGTCTCTTTATTATCTCTTTACTCATTAAATATTTCTTATGTCTCTTTTTCTCTCTCCTTATTAAGTCTTTAATTCCATTTTTTTTGCAATTTCTACTACGTTTCTACTTTCTTAGTTTTTTCCTCTTACTTTCTTTGCAATTTCTACTTTCTTAGTTAAACTCACATTTCTGTGTCCATGCCTTAAGAGATGACTATGTTTTTCATAGCACCAGTGTCATTGAAAGAGATGACTATGTCTTCCTTGCCGACAATAACTACGTATATAAAGATGAATTTTGAATAACTCTTTTTCTTTTGTTTTTTTAGTTTAGGTTATTTATTTATATATTGTGCGATTGATTTATCTTTTTGTTAAAACTTATTTGTTTAATTGTTGAAAATTAATACAATTATTAATAGTTTTTTTTTTTTTTTTTTTAGAGTTTCAACCTATGGCGTCCGCTCCTGATAATTGCTCTTTATTATCAGACCAAGACACCAATCAGTTTTTGGTGTAGGCGGGGATTGAACCCCAGATCTCTTATACAACTATCAGAGACTTTACCAGTTGAGCTAACTGAAACCCACGAATTATTAATAGTTCAATTTAGAAGAAGTGAGGTTTTGAAAACTTTTATATAGCCAAATAACTTAGAAAGCTAATAATCATATCAGGATGTTTAGCAAACAAAATATGGGAAACATCTTAATAAAATTTTGGATAACTAATTATTTATTTTCTTTTATTTTTTTGGCCAAAATAATCCTTTTTTATTTCCTATATTTTCAAAGAAATTGAATCTTTTTTTTTTTTTTAATAAGAAGTAATGGAATCATCTAGTAGCTTAATTCGCTATAGTCTTTCTAATTTTTATTATCTTGTTTTTTTTTTTTTTTTTTTTTGAGAGCCTATGACATGAATTAAGGGATTTCAACCATTTAAAAATATAGAATTGGTAAATGTACAGCTTTTTACTGATTTAACAAAAGGGCACAGAAGGCAGTGGTTCGCCTCCAGGCGATTTTGTCTTTTTTTTTTTTACTTCTGTAACTTATGGACTGAGGTTAATCTCTCAGATAATGCAAAATCTTAGGTCACTATTAAAATTTTGAATATCTAGGCTTCACATTATGTCTGTTGAGTTTCTCTTTTACTAATTTTTCGTGGCTTAATTAACTTTCTACAGGGTGGGGATCAGAAATATCGTAAGGCATGGACACAGATTTGTGAAATCAATTGAAACGAGTTTAACAGGGTTTATCAGTGCCTTGGAGTTCAGTTAGAGGGAAAAACTAAGAAAGTAGAAACGTAGGAGAAATTGCAAAGAAAATGGAAAGAAAGACTTAATAAGGAGAGAGAAAAAGAGACATAAAAAATATTTAATAAAGAGAGAGATAATGGGGAGACTATTAATTAGGTAAGTATTTAATGTTGTAATGGATAATGGTGTTTTGTTTTTATCCGTTGGATCTCTCATAAATCTACGGCTTAAAAAATGTGTAACTCTTATGGAGTCTTGAACCCATCTCATAAATTAAATTAGCATTTAAAATGTAATAACTTAGCTCAATGAAATCAAAATAAATGGGTAGAGAATCTAAACTCTAAACTCCATACATAATGTAAAAGCTACTCAAATAGCATATAGATCAAAGTAAATAAAAACACATTATTTATGCCCACAATAGTCCAAGCTAACTATTTCTCTTTCTTTAGGTTTCTCAAAAAAAAAAAAAAAAAAAAATTATGTCCACAATATCCTACTCTCTCTACATTCACTTTTTTTTGTCATGATGGACAAATGGTGATCACTAAATATCATTAACAATTTGGAAGTGAAAATCAATAACAAAAATCAACTTTTTATTTATTTATGGGAAACAAAATCAACTTTTATTTTACTTCAAACACAAGTGATTTTTTAAAAATATATTTATACTGATCAATTTAGTTTTTTTTAGTGGGCTAAAAAATACTATAGTTTATATCAATTTTAAAATTTTAATAATAATGGCCCAATTAAATGAGCATAGGCCCATAAAGTTGAGCAGTGATCCAAGGATTGGCTAGAGTATACTTTAAACAATAGGAATTTTTTCGAGTTCAGAGGAATGGCTGTGCCTGTCTCTGTATGTGATGGAGGGTTGGACTAAAATTATCTTCTTTCACATGATAGCTTATTTCACCAACTAGCAAGTTCAACATGCAAACCGAATAAGTATGTGCCAACAGATTCTTATCAGTCAAGCATGTCGACCCACATCACCCTAGTGATGTTGCATCTGTGTTTTTTCAGTTAGAAGCAAAGGAAAAATGGTTTTGCTGCTTCTATCATTTTCTGTGATTTGATTGGAGCAACCAGAAGTGCACCAGTTAGCAAGAACTTGTTGCGTCCTTTTTAACATTACGTAAAGAAGAATTTGTGGTGTCTATACTTGTTGGATTTTGCTAATGTGTGCGCTAAGGGCACACAATAATTAACTATTTTTGGAAAAAAATTTCTCAAAAATTGAAAAAGTATTAATAATTTTTTCAATTCTCAAAAAGATGTTTTCAAAAATAGATTATTTAATGTGTGCCCTAAGGACACACATTAACCGGACCCATATTTGTTAGAGAATTCCACTATAAGCATAAACTTCCAGTAGCTGAGTGTTTTGGCAATTGAAAGTGTGGTTGGTGGGGCATGCCTTCATTGGCCATGTACTTATGAATCAGATTGAATGGATAAACGAAGTGGATGCACCAAGTAGGCCATTTACTAGAAATATAATTGGAGACTAGCTAGGGGTGGCAAATGGGCGGGTTGGGTCATAAATGGGTTGGGCGTGTAATTACCCATTTATCTATTTATGACCCGTTTATATATAAATTAATTATCCATTACCAACCCAACCCATATAATTAGTAACCTACCCATTTAACCCAGTATGACTCAAATACCTTTATAACTACTTGAATACCCTCTTGACTTTCAAAATTACCAAAATACCCTTAAATATCTAAAATGATACAAATACCCCTACACTTTCAAAATTACCAATATACCCTTGGACATCCAAAATTATCTCCAAAATCTCTATAATGAGCAAAATACCCATTAAACCTCTAAACTGACCAAAATACCTCTCGATATCTCTAAAATCACCATATATGCTTAAAACCCAACAAAATGACTAAAATATTCCCGAAACTCAGAAAATGACCAAAATACCCCCGAAACCCAAAAAAAAACCAAAATACTCTCGAAACCTAAAAATTACCAAAATACCCCCAAAACCTAAAAAATGACCAAAATACCTCCAAAACCCAAAAAAAGACCAAAATACTCCCGAAACCCAAAAAATGACCAAAAAACTCCCGAAACCCAAAAAATGACCAAAATACCCCCGAAACCTAAAAATGACCAAAATACTTCCGAAACCCAAAAAATGACTAAAATACTCCCAAAACCTAAAAATAACCAAAATACTTCCAAAACCCAAAAAATGACCAAAATAACTCCAAAACCCAAAAAATGACCAAAATACTCATGAAACTTAAAAAATGACCAAAATACTCCCGAAACCTAGTACTGGGAGATATCATTGTCGCTAATGATGATAATAGGACATCTATAATTCTTATATCAGATATTAGCTACTTTGTCTGTTCTGCTTGATACCTTCCTTGATTTTCACTTGAGTGCCTCGGCCAACGCACAAAAGTAGTGGGGGAGAAGATAAATTTATAGTAAAAAAAAAACCTGTTTGACCAAATAAAGGAGAATATCTCTTGGGTCTAAAGTTCAGCTAATACAAACTGCTTATTAAATGTTGGGAATTTGTTTTTGGGAGACTAATAATTGGTTGATAGTTTCATTACATCTTTAATTTCTTTCTTCATGACATAATTGTGTATGTAACATAACATTGAGCAGGGGCTCTTCAACATCGAAATGTAACTTTCATGAAACATGTACCCGATTCTGGTCATTAGAATTTCGAACTCCTTGGTCGGCAAAGAAGCATTTGCAACAACATTCAATGTCTTGATTTTGTTCCCTTTTTTTTTTTTCCCTGATTTTATTGCGATCATTGGTTGGTCAAGACTGTACTCTAGAAATTCAAGTTCCAAAAAAATATAAAAATTTTAGAAAGTTCCAAAAAAAATATAAAAATTCAAAATAAAAAATCTTCTTGAGATATCCTTATACTCTAGAAATTCAAGTTTTTTTTTTTTTTTTTGGATCAAATTTTAATGTCTTAGTAGCCAACACTGACTTTGCTTTATCAACTTCAATATTTGGTTCAGCCTTCTCTCCCATTTTGACAGTCCTCCATTCTTCTTCCTTTTAGGAGCTAGCATTCTTTCTTGAGTCCTTTCAGCAACTAGCATTTTGTCTTGAGTCCTTTTAGGAACTAGCATTCTCTCTTGAGTCCTTTCAGTAACTAGCATTCTTTCTGGAGGAAGCTCTTCATGTGCTACAAAAGTTCAATAATGTGAGCGTTTGGATTCAACTGAATCCGGCGTTTTCACAGCTGCGTTTTCAGATTTTTTTTTTTTCCTACGCGTGAACAGTAAAATTACTATGTAGAGACAAAAATTACTATTCATGCACTGTTTGTTACTGTTCACGCACTGTTTATGCAATAAAAAATATTAAAAATGGGTCTCACGGTACTATTTACACATTTAAAAATTATTTTGCTACAGTGTTTTCAGTTTTCAGTTTTCAGTTTCAGCAACAATAAGTTCAATCCAAACGGAACCAATATAAAAGACTACCAAAATAAAGGAAGCTCTTTATGTGCTAAATAAACCAAATATATGTTAAAATGAAAAGCTACCAATAGACACCTAGTGGCTTTAGATATTAGCAATACCTTTAGTTCATCTTTTTAATCTAGGAATGAAGACTTCAAAAAGCATGTGAATCTAGATTGAATCCACTAACCATTGTTGAGATTTTGCATCTTATCAAATTTGTGTTGAAGGTTGTTCAAGTCTTGCTCTAGCACATTTCTTTGATAAAGTAATTAATTCTATTGACAGTTTTTTATATTTATCAAAAAAGTGATATCAAAACTTTTCAAATATGGTTTATTAATAATTGTCCTAAAGGTCACCTATTAACATGACCCATAAACCAAATGTATATGTTAAAATGAAAAGCTAAAGTAGACCCCCTAGTGGCTTTAAATATTGAGTCATGTTAACAAGTGTTCTTTGGGTAATTGTTAATAAATCATATTAAGAAACTATTGACATCACGTTTATGAGAAATATATAAAGTTATCAACAAAATTAATTATTTTATCATTTTCCTATAAAATATTTCTAAAAATAGTTTCCAAACTAATGCCCTTAGATATTAACAATACCTTTTAATACAGGAATGAATACTTCAAAAAGCATGTGAATCAAGATTGAATCCACTAACCTTTGTTGAGACTTCTCAACTTATCAAATTTGTGTTCAAGGTTAATCGAGTCTTTCTCTAGCACATTCCTATGAGTGTAAAGCTTTCCCACCAAATCTACAAGTTTAAACCTTTGGGAAACAGGAAACCTATTGGAAAAAAAAAAAAGTCAGCATACCAAAACAAGAAAATATAAAATTAAATATTTTAGCATCTTATTTTTTGGTTTCATCCAAACAAAAGAACTTATTTTCTGCCTAGAAAGTACAAACATCGCAATATCATCAGTTTTTTAAAACTTCACCTTTTCCTGCCTTGCAAAAAACTAGAAAAGTTATTTCCAAGCAAACCCTAAAATTATTAAAGGATTGCCAACACTCTTATTATTATTTTTAATTCAATAATTGAGGCTGAAGAATTTTTTATACTCGGGTGTTTATCTTAAAAAACACCTTAAATTTCAAAACAAAACATTTTGAGACCCAGCACAAAAACAAAGAATAACAAGTTTTGCCCTTTTTTGTGAAATTCATAAACTGCATGAACTAAGAAGTTTCCTTTCAAGTCTTCTTCTTCTTCTTTTCACCACCCCCCCCCCCCCCCCCTCTTTCTTCTAGATATAAGGTCAAAACCTTTTGTTTAATTGTTTCTCATTAATAATAACCAAAAAAAGAAAAGAAAACAATAATGATAATAAAAATAAATTTGGATAAAATAAAATAATATAAGAATACAACCTCTCACAAGAACCTTCAATATTGTGTAGCACAAAACCAGTTGCAATTAAGCTGATGATCACGGTCACACCAGTCACATCCCTCATCAACGAATTCAGGGATGATTTTTCCTTCGTCCGAATCAACTCCTCGAAGTGAGCGTACCAGTGAAGACTTGTCCCGATCGCTGCAGACAATAATACCACTTTTACACCATTCCGTAAATCACACACAAATTTGCCCCAATCGACGTTGTAAAGCCCAATCAACACAAAAAAGACGATGAATAAATGGCTCAGGATTTTGGTTTTTGTCGCCATGAGAGAGGCCGGAGAACAACTCTCAGTTTCAGGTTTTTAATTCCAAGTTTTGCGTTGAACCAATTTATATTTATATACATGCATAAAAGTTAGACCTAGGAGAGAGCAATAGCAAAATTAAAACCCTACCTTTTATAGCCGACTTTTTTTTTTTTTTTTTTAAAGAAGTCCCTTTTTTTTTTTTTTTTTTGCTAGGTAAATGCAGGGGCCGAGTAATAGGTCTCTATACAACCCGGGTACCAACTCGCCTACATGAGGCGGTGGTGTAAAGAAGTCCCATTAGAACCTTTATACCTATGATGCACGGACACGGTGATACAACAATTTTTGAAAAACAAGGACACGACACAGCGTGAACACGACAATTAAATAATTAATTAAATTTTATATTTAGAAATATTTTTTAGACATAAAATACATTTATATCTACATGGACACGGACAGTTGCTTTTTCTAACTTAGTAACACATTTCCATAGAGGAGTAGCTGACTCAGTTGATTTTTCACTTTCAGTATTCATTTTAATAAAATCACCTACAATATTTAACTTTAATAAATAAATAAAACTATAGTGAGACACACAAAAAAATATAAGTTATAAGGTATTACTTAATATGGCAGTAACAACATTATATTATATCCCACTCTCACACAGTGACAGTGAGAGTGGGATTAAAAAAAAAAAAAGCGTTATAATAAGTGGCCCAACAAAATGCGTTATGATAAGTAATCCATTTAGCATTCACCCAAATGGCCCAATATTTGAAAAAAAAAAAAAAAAAAAAACAGAGAGAAGCTTAAAAGTAAAGAGGTCGGACCTAACCTGTTATCTACGCCGAGAGTGAGAGAGAGAGATCAAAAGGGATAGGGCACAGCGTCGACGTCTATGGAGCTCACCAATCGGCCCGATCTAGCTCTTGCGAGGGACAGAAGGCAACTGCAGCATGCAGAGGTCAGAGGGAGGGTGGGTTGAGAAGTGAGAACTTGAGAATGAGATGTGGGTTTCAGTCTAATGACTTCTCAGACTTATTGTTTTAGGGTATATTACAAAATCAATGGTATTGATAAGTCCATCTGTCAAAATCTGCGATTTCCCTTCTTTTTTTTTTTTCTTTTTTTTTTCACTGCTGGCGTGTCAGAGCCGCGTTGAAGCCGTGTCGGAGAAGCGAAGAAAAAAAAAAAAAAGAAAAGAAAAAGAAAAAAGAGACACGATGCCAAAAATGGCGTGTCGGTGCAACCTAGCTTTATACCCGACCATTCTATATTCAGTTAATGTTGCTAATTGCTTTTAATTGTAGTATTATTGGATTTTAAAGTTAATTTATAATACAAGAGTTTGAACCGTAGATTTTGTACCTAAGAATTTGTATTTTGGCCTTATTTTTTGGTATGACATGTAACGGCAACAATTCTACGTACATTAATATTTGTAGATCCTTTACTTAGAAAAAAAAAAAAAAATTGTATATCACATCTGGTATCAAATCGGTGAGTTTAAGGTAGACATAATTGAGTTGGGTACGTAAAACTCATTTATCCGTTAAAACTCATTTAATTAATTGTTTTTAATCTAAATTCAACCCAACCTAATTATTATGTGTAAACTCCAACTCACCAAATTACCCAATTATCAAAATTATACAGTATGAAATTCACAACTACAAGTACTCACATATGCTGGAAAGGAGATCCTGATTAAATCAGTGGCCCAGGCCGTTCCTGCCTACTCAAAGAGTTGTTTTCTGCTTCCTAGTAAATTATGTGAGGAGCTTACCAGAATGATTAGACAGTTCTGGTGGGGGCAGATGAAAAATGAGAAAAAACTAGCGTGGTTGAGTTAGGACAAGATGTGCATGCCGAAGGAAAAAGGGGGTTTGGGTTTTCGGGATTTAAAAAGTTTCAACTTGGCTCTTTTGGCAAAGTAGGGGTGGCGGCTGCAAACAAACTCCACTTCGCTGTTTAGCCGAGTATACAAAGCTAAATATTTCCCTAGGTGTAGTTTTGTTAAGGCTGAGTTAGGTCCGAGGCCTTCGTATGCTTGGCGAAGCCTAGTGGCGGCTCAAGGGGCTGTCCGAAGAGGTTTGAGGTGGCAAGTGGGGAATGGTACTAGAATCCGCGTGTGGCATGACAAATGGGTTCCCAGGCCAAGTTCGTTTAAGGTGTTAACTCCTGTGAGGCCAAATGTGGAAAATGCTCTGGTTTGTGAACTTATAAACAGAGCATCTGGTGAATGGAACGTGGACATGCTCAATAGTTGGTTTCAACCCAAGGACAGGGAGGCCATTTTGGGCATTCCGTTGAGCACAAATGACACCAATGATAGATTAGTTTGGGCAGAAACTAGAAGCGGCAAATTCACTGTAAAAAGTGCCTATGCACTGGCTTTGGAGGAGCAGCAACGATCAGCCATGGGGGATTGCTCAAACGGCTTAGCTCGCAGAAAGATATGGAAGGCTTTATGGCATCTAAATGTTCCATAGAAAATCAAACACTTTGCATGGAGAGCGAGTCGGGACATCCTCGCCACAAAAATGAACCTGGCAAAACGGAAAATAGCATCGAGTGGTATGTGCGAGTTGTGCGGAAAGGAGGATGAGACGGTTAGCCATTTGCTTTGGTTCTGTGATCATGCCAAGGGGGTTTGGACGACTAGTAAACTGGTTTTTCCATTTGAAATCTCTTCGAGATAGAGTTTCTTGGTTGTGGTAGAAAATTTTCTGAGGTGGGATGATTCCTGTCCGGGGCTACTTGAGAAGGTAATCACGGTCTGTTGGGGTATTTGGAAGAATAGGAATGTGCTCCGCTTGGGTGGCAAAGGATAGGCTGGCCGCACCATATTAAAGGGTGCCATGCACTTGGTTGGTGAGTTTCATGTGGCAAATGAATCAAAATATGAAAATCGGGCTGAAGCTTCTCCCATGGTGGTTTGGCAGCCACCAAGCCATGGTCACTACAAAGTAAACACTGATGGGGCCGTCTTCTCAAATAGAAAACAAGCAGGTGCAAGTGTAATTATAAGAGATGACTCTGGGGATGTAGTTGCTGCCCTGAGCAAGAAATGAAATTATCCTCTGGGTGCAATTGAAGCTGAAGCAAAAGCCTTGGAAGCCGGTGTTAACTTTGCCAGGGACGTGGGGGTGAGGGATGTTGAGTTTGAGACTGACTCGCTTGAGGTTTATAATGCAGTACAAGGGTTGGCATCCCCACCAGCTTCTATGGCGAATGTGTTAGAAGGGCTCTTGAACCAAGCCTCGTCCTTTAGACAATGGAAGTTTTCTCATACCAAAAGGCAGGGAAATGTCCCTGCCCATGTGTTGGCTTAGCAAGCAAAGGATGTTGTGGACTTTGTAGCCTGGTTGGAGGAATGTCCTAGCATCTTAGAGCATGTGTGTGCTCAGGACAGACTTGTATTTAGCCACTCTGTTTATTAATAAAATTTCAGTATTTCCCATCATCAAAAAAAAAAAAAAGAAAAAAAAAAAAAAGAAACTTATCAGTTACAACAAAAATAACGCTCCTAGCATAAGACAATTTACTCCTAACAAGGCAAGACACTAAGGTCTAAATTATATGATCGTGAACTTGTCTAACCTTAGGAAAGAGTACATTAATTGGAGAGCCTTAAATATTATTAGTGTACTGACTCATCCTCTTCTTTTTGAAAATATTTTTAATTATTAGGAAATGTATGACCAAAGGAAAAAAAAATATTTTAATATGATTACCGTGTGACATTATTAAGGTTATTAAATTTTCCTTTTTCAAAAAATGTCTTTTAGGTTACTAAGCATTAAATTTGTGGGCAACAGAAATGGAAAATTTTACGGAGTAATTAAAGGACCTTATAGTGGATATTTATTAAAATGATGGAATTTATAGTGCACATTTAAGTTTCTTTATTATTTATTAGTGACAATATAGAAAGAAGATTGACATGTACCAATAATTGTCTACCACGTGCCTTTGAGAAGATTGGCATGTACCAATAGTTGTCTATCATGTGGCACTTGAGATGTATCATTCTTTTATGCATTGTTAAAGTGACACGTGTCACCATTTTTAGTTAAAACCCAATAATTATTGGGTCTAATTGGGTTGATGCTCATTTAACCCAATTAATAATTGGGTGTGTTTGGGTTCAATTAGAGTGGATGGGTTTGGGTGGACAAATGAGTTTGTGCTTACTTTACCACCCCTACCTAGGAGAGAGCAATAGCCAAATTAAAACCGCACATTTTATAGCCGACTTTTTTTTTTTTTTTTTTTTTTAAGAAGTCCCATTAGAACCTTTATACCCGACCATTCTATATTCAGTTAATGTTGCTAATTGCTTTTAATTGTAGTATTATTGGTTTTTAAAGTTAATTTATAATACAAGAGTTTGATCGGTAGATTTTGTACCTAAGAATTTGTATTTTGGCCTTATTTTTTAGTATGACTAGTATGTAATGGCAACAATTCTACATACACTAATATTTGTAAATTATCCTTTACTTTGAAAAAAAAAAAGAAGGAGTTTGTACATCATATGTTTAACTATATTATTTTAGTATTTATATAATATATTTTTAATTTTAAATCTCTTTCTTCTATAACTTATATTTAACTTAAACCATAATAATTTCATGTAATTTTTTGTTCGCAGTTATTTTAATATTCTATCATACAGTTTCTTTTGAATTTGAGAGAATTTCAACTTATAGCGTGCACTCTTGATGATATGTATCATAGAGTTTCAATGAGGCTTTTTTTTATCCCAATTAATCTGTATATACTTACAATTTGGTGAATAATAAATATTTATCATTTTTTGAGTATTAAAAAGAAACTTATCAGTTACAATAAAAATAACGCTTCTAGCATAAGACAATTTACTCCTAACGAGGCAAACCACTAAGGTCTAAATTATATGATTGGGAACTTGTCTAACCTTAGGAAAAAGGATTTAACTATGTTCGTGAGTTCCAGTTAGCTCAACTGTTAAAATCTATGATAGTTGTATAAGAGATCTGGGGTTCAATCTTTGCTTACACCAAAAACTGATTGTTGTCTTGGTTTAATAATAAAAGAGCTATTATCAGGAGCGGACGCTATAAGTTAAAACTCTCTAAAAAAAAAAAAAAAAAAAAAAAAAAGAAAAAGGAAAGAGGGCCTAACCTAAATTTATAGGTAAATATCCACCTATTATGGATTGCAAATTAAGGGACAACCTTTTATTGCTGACTAAAAAAAAAAAAAAAAAAAGTCTTATTCGAACTTTTATACCCGACGGTCCCTTGAACTTTAACCCAAAAAAAAAAATTAAAATAATTTATTTTGCAAAGCTAATACTAATAGTGAACATTTTCAGACGTGAATATATTTGGGATTTAAAAAAATTGTGTGAATATTTACTCCAAAAAAAAAAAAAAAATTGTGTGAATATCATTGGAATGTAGCTGGAAGCTTCCTTAAAAAAAAAAAAAAAAATGTCCCTTGAACTTTCTCAATTAGTGGTTTATTTTAAGCTATTTAAGGCTCTCCAACTAATGTACTCTTTTTTCTTTTTCTTTTTTTTGGAGAAAATGTACGTATATTATTAGTGAACTGACTCATCCTCTTCTTTTTGAAAATATTTTTAATTATTAGGAAATGTATGACCAAAGGAAAAAAAATTTTAATATGATTACCGTGTGACATTATTAAGATTATTAAATTTTCCTTTTTTAGAAAATGTCTTTTAGGTTACTATGCATTAAATTTGTGGGCAACAGAAATGGAAAATTTTATGGAGTAATTAAAGGACCTTATAGTGGATATTTATTATGATGGAATTTATAGTGCACATTTAAGTTTCTTTATTATTTATTGGTGACAATATAGAAAGAAGATTGACATGTACCAATAATTGTCTACTATGGCCTTTGAGAAGATTGGTATGTACCAATAGTTGTCTACCATGTGGTACTTGAGATGTATCATTCTTTTATGCATTGTTAAAGAGACATGTGTCACCATTTTGTGCATCCACCGATCCAACTTTTATGCCGAGGCAGACTCATTACTCTAGAGAATGGGAAACAAATTTGGATAAGCTTCAAGTATGAGTGACTATCAAATTTATGTTATTGGTGTGGTTGCCTAACCCATGATGACAAGGACTGTGAACATGGATTGACAGTGAGGGAACTCTAAAGCTAGAGGATAGACGATTCGGTCCAGGATTACGAGCTCCAACTTTCATCCCAACAAGAAAGATGGGAATGATAGTGTTGGGCTATTACACTTCGAGGAAAAAAATCTGAATCTACCACTCCATCCTCACCTATGGATGCTGAGGTGAATGTCAACTCGGATCAGCTGCCGACGACACTTAAGGAAAAGGAATAGGACGTTGGTCGGAGCGAAACCAACAGTTATGGGGCCAGCCAACCATTCACTACTGATCTGGATTGTAATGTAAAAAACAACAAGACTTTGAACTGCATTCAACCACCATCAATAACCAATCCGTTGCACCATCGAATATTCAGGGATTCAATACGCAATTAAAGGGGAATAATTTGGAGTTGGAAAAATGCGACAATTGTAAGACTGCAAATCTTATTCCTGGAAAACAAAAATCACATGTCACTAAAACAGATGCTTGCCATGACAAAATAAGTGAAGCACGTGACTCTCACACGATGGTTAGGGTTTCCAATCCATCACCAGACACACTTCAAGTCCTCCCAACCTGGACACGAAGAACACATGCAACAATAAACACTCCAACTCCAGTTTTAGAGCATCTCTTGGGCAGAAAACATGGAGTCCTAGAATCAAGTTTCACACTAGATTTCCCTAGCAAACATCAACAGACTACCCAAGGCAGCAATGATGAACAACTCGAAGTGGTGGAGGCTGTCCAACAGCCCCGCTAATGCCAATGAATTGCCTCAGCTGGAACTGTCGTGGATTGGGCCAACCACGGGTAGTTCTTGAACTCACCGACTTGGTGAAAAAACATTCTCCCTCCATTCTCTTTCTCATGGAAACAAGAGTAAAGGATCACAAACTTAAAACACTTTGCTTGAAGCTTCACCTAGAGAATGTTTTCATAGAGTCGCGGGTTAACACAGGGGGAGGATTGGCCCTTTACTGGAAGGATGGAATCAATCTTAAAGTTCTGGATTTAACACCAACCTTCATAGATGAAGTAATTAACCCAGGAATGAATGATGCCTGGCGGTTGACGGGTTTCTATGGAAATCCAACAACAGCCAACCGGGAACATTCTTGGGCATTACTAAAACACCTTAGTTTAAAATTGGATTTACCATGGCTATGTGTGGGGGATTTTAACGAAATTACAAAAGCTAAAGAGAAAAAGGGGGGCCCCGATAGACCTGAATGACAGATAAGGGAATTCAGAGAAGCATTGGATTTTTGTGGATTCCGGGATTTGGGATTTGTTGGTGCACCTTTCACTTGGTGTAACAACCAATTCGACGGGGAAGTGACATGGATTTGATTGGATAGAGAGGTGGCAACTCCAACATAGACACAATTGTTTCCAACGGTCTGCATTTACCTCATTCAAGGTACTTTATCTGACCATTGTCCATTGTTGTTATGTTCTGACGATGAGAATGTTAGATTCTATAAAAAATCCAGGCCTTTTGTTTTGAGGCGGTTTGGCTAAAAGATGAAGCAGTGAGGGGATTATCAAAAGAGCATGGAGTGGCCAAAATTTTGGGAAGCCGATTGGGAGGTTAATTGGCAAGGTAGAGGCATGCAGGTCAAGTTTGCAAAAATGGAGTAGATTGAGTTTTGGCAACATAGGCACATGATAATCCAAAAAAAGAAACAGCTAACTCAAGCCAAGACTAAGTCAATGGCTAGAGCTAACCATGAAGAGATCTGGGTCTTAAGAAGTGAGGTGTATGAACTTATGGCGAAAGAAGAATGCTTGTGGCACCAAAGATCCAAGGCAGATTGGTTGAACAGGGGGACATGAACACAAGCTACTTCCATAGTCGAGCAACACAATGAAACAAAAGGAATTTTATTTCTAAGTTGCTCTTGGAAGACGGATCAATGGTGACGGACGACAAACAAATTGGGGAAAGATTGGTGGAGTACTTCAAGCAAATTTCCAAATCCACCTCGCCTACAAATTTTGACTAGATTCTTCTAGGTATTGACACAAAGGTTACCCCAGCCATGAACTCAGATCAGACAAGAGAATACAAAGTAGATGAGGTTGAATTTGCTCTAAAACAGATGAATCCTCTAACATCCCTGGGCCTAGATTGTATGTTTCCCATTTTTTTCAAATCTTGCTGGAAATTTATTGGTCAAGATGTCATTGATGCTTCTCTGGCTATTCTAAATTCGAGTAACATGCCAGCTAGTCTAAATCACACTTACATAGCACTTATACCAAAAACAAAATCACCAGAAAAAGCAAATGATTTTTGACCTATAAGCCTTTGCAATGTCTTGTACAAAATCGTGTCTAAAACCATAGCCAACCGTCTAAAGAAAATTCCCCCAAAACTGGTGTCAAAATTACAAAGTGCATTCATGTCAGATAAACTAATCACAGACAACATCCTTGCAGCCTTTGAAACCCTCCACCACCTCAAAAAAGAAAAAAAAAAAAAAAAAAAAAAAAAAAGGAAAGGTGGGGTACATGGCCATTAAGGTTGATATAAGTAAAGCATATGATAGAGTGGTGTGAGTTTTCCTTGAAAAAATAATGGAAAAAATGGGATTTGACAATAGATGGATCTCTCTTATTTGTTCTTGCATTCAAACTGTCTCATTCTCTGTACTGGTTAATGGTGAATCTCGTGGCAACTTCGCCCCCAAAAGGGGTCTCCGCCAAGGGGATCCGTTATCACCTTATTTGTTTCTCTTGTGTGCAGAGGGGTTATATTCACTTATACAACAAGCTGAAACTTTGGGTGCAATCCAAGGAGTCTCTCTTTGCAATGCAGGCCCAAAAGTTTCACATTTGTTCTTTGCCGATGACAGCTTACTGTTTTGTCGGGCAACTTCACAAGAGTGTACCCACATCTTGGAGATTTTGAAGTAATATGAAGAAGCATCAGGGCAGCAAATAAACCGAGGCAAAACACAACTCTTCTTCAATCCTAATATCGAGACATACATGCAAGAGGAAATAAAAAATTTGCTATGAGTGGCAACCACTACCAACTATGAAAAATATCTTGGTTTACTCTCTTTTGTGGGGAGGGGAAAGAAACAAAGCTTCAGTTATATTAGAGAACGCATTTGGCACAAAATACAAGGATGGAAAGAGAGATTATTGTCACAAGGTGGAAGAAAAGTCTTGATAAAAGCGGTCCTACAAGCCATGCCCACTTATACCATGGGATGTTTCAAACTCCCAAAAAGTCTATGTAAGGATATTGAGTCCATAATTCGGAAATTTTGGTGGGGTTACAAGGGGGAAGCACGAAAGATTCATTGGGTGGGATGGAAAAATTATGCAAGCCAAAGTGCCAAGGAGGTTTGGGTTTCAAGGATATTAAAAACTTTAATCTAGCCATGTTGGGAAAACAGGTATGGCAATTGCTCCACAATAAAGATTCACTTTTTTACAAGGTCTTTAAAGCGAGATATTTTCCCAATTGCACTATATTGGAGGAGGGCATGAAGGAGAAGGGATCATACGCTTGGCAAAGTATTTTACAAGCACGAAAGGTGGTTCGATTGGGATCAAAATGGAGGATTGGGGATGGGAAATCAGTTCAGATTCGTGGTGATAAATGGTTGCCTGATTTGCATTCTAGCCGTGTAGTGTCCCTCTAGAAAAATTTTCCCAACAACAGTTGGGTTTGTGCCCTTATTGATGAGGACAATAGGCGTTGGCTTGAAGAACTGATACATGATGAGTTTCTTCCACATGAAGCAGAGGCAATCATGAATCTCCCCTTGAGTTCAAATTAATGCCACGAAGGATAGACTGATATGGGCTGAAATGTAATATGGTCACTACACTACCAAGTCGGCATACCGAATCCTGACAAGAGAGGCAGAAGTTGCAATTCCTGGTACCTCTAATCCACCGGCTCACAAGCAGTTCTAGAAAGAGCTTTGGTCCATGAACGTGCCAAACAAAATATGCCACTTCATTTGGAGGGCTGCAACTGATTCACTTCCAACAAAAAAGAACTTGCAAATGTGGAAAATAATTCAGGATCCAACTTGTGATTGATATGGTGATGAAGCCGAAGATAGCATTCACGCATTATGGGGCTGCCAAATGGTTAAACATGTCTGGTGGGAAATGGAATGTTGCAGGAAATTCCTATTAGAAAAGTTTGCAAGTTTCCGAGATTAATTCCAAGGAATTCTTGCACAAAAAAACCAGTAGATGGCGGAACTATTTGCCTACATGGGATGGAGCATTTGGTATAATTGGAATGCAAAAATGGCAGGGTCATCTTCCCTGCCAATGGAGAAAATATACAATGACACCATTGAACGGTTGCAAGAGTATCACTCGGTGCAAGAAGAACCACTACAACAAGACATGCTATCCCACCCAACTCAATGGTTGCCACATTCACCATCAGTCTACAAAATAAATTTTGATGGAGCAACTTTCATAAACATGGATTCGGCGGGACTGGGATTGGTAGCTCGTGACTCAGATGGCATGGTTATATCCTCCATTTCGAAACGCATCAGACTACCACCAACGATTGCAGACCTGGATGCACTGGCATGCAGAAAGGGGCCATCTTATTCGCACTAGAAATTGGGCTCCAAGATGTGGTGTTCGAAGGTGACTCAGAGGTTATTATCAAACACCTCAAAGCAGACCAGCCTTGTTTGACTGCATTTGGCCACATAATAGAGGAAGCCCGAGCATTATCAACAAAGCTGAGAAAGGCATCTTTCTCACACACAAGGCGTAAAGGAAACAACGTAGCAGATAAGCTCACAAAGCTAGCAAAAAACTTGTATGAACCACAAGTGTGGATGGAGGATATTCATAGCAATGCAATGGAATTTGTAATCCTTGACAGAGGCTTTATGCCTAATTAATGAAAAGTTCTTCATTGTTTTTTCAAAAAAAAAAAAAAAAACTTTCATAATATACTAGTCGCAAACCTGTGCATTGCGCATGATAATTTTTTAAATAGAAATAGGATTATTCATTAGATTTTCAAAAAGTAATAGTGAATGTAATGGCTTATTTTACTGTATTGTAAAGTTTTTAATGTTTTTTGTATGTTCATCTCTATTTTTTACTTCTCTTTATAACCTCTCTGATGATGATGATGATTCTATGGCATTAAATATGCATTATTAGTTTCTTTATGTTATTTTTGGTTTGATTACCTCATTAATTTTTTTTTTTTTTGGTTTCTAAATTGACATTTGTTTTGTATTCCATTTTTCCTTTAACATATTGGGTGTGAGAATGAGTGTTTCCTTAGCATTACTCTACTTTATGAGGACAATTTTATTATAAAATTTAAGTAAAATATTATATATTTAATTTTTTTTTAAAGGAGAGGAAATATAAATAATTTAATGATATGGAGAATGTGGCTAAATTTAAATGTTGAATAAAATAATATGAGAAGAAGAAAAAAAAAGTAAAAGTGAAAGATATAACAACTAATACCAAATTGTCCAAATCATACTATGTAATATAATAATATTATTTTTTGTATACTATCTTTAATTCTTTATAATGTAATATGATAACATTTAACAATCAAAGTGAACCAAAAAAAAAAAAAAACTTAAAACACAAAACTAAATCACATCAACCTAAAATAAAGTTCTAAACAACACAAAAATTTATCAACCTAAAACTTATAAGCAAGAAAAATTAAAAAATCTACCAAAAAATTGAGAGAGAAGTAACCTTTTTTGTGAGGGAAAATTATGCATAGAATGAAAGAGTGAATGAAAAATTTATGCTAAGCAGATGATAATAAGAAGAAACAAAATAAAGGAAGAAAATGGAAGAGTGATATTAATGTAGAGGGTTTGGGGAGATGAAAAGGTAAAGGGAATAAGAAAGATTGGAGAAAGTGTAAAATATTTGAATTTCAATAAAATATTATATTTTTCATTTTTAAAAAATAAAATAGGCTAGAAAATATAAATAATTTAATGATAAGGAGGATGTGGCCGAATTTTAATGTTGAATAAAATAAGATGAGAAGGAAAAAAAAATGTAAAACTAAAAGATATAATAATAAACACTAAATTATCCAAATTATGCTATGAGATAGAATAATTTTATTTTGTATATACTATCTTTAATTCTTTATAATACAATAGGATAACATTTAACAATTAAAGAGAATAAAAAAAAAAACCCTTAAAATACAAAACTAAATCGCATCAACCCAAATTAGAGTTCTAGAAAACACAAAAATTTATTGACCTAAAACAGAGATGCAAGGAAAAAAAAAAATCCACCAAAAATTGAGAGAGAGAGAGAGAGAGAGAGAGAGAGAGAGAGAGAGAGAGAGCTATGCAAAGAATGGAAGAGAGAATGATATATTTATAGTAAGAATGTGTAAATAAGAAGAGACAAAATAAAAGAAGATGAAGGAAAAGATAAATAATAATATTAAGATAGAAGATAGTGGGGAGATGAAAATGTAAGAGATGGAGAAAGGTTGGAAAAAGTGTAAATATTAAAAAAAGAAAGTGTATGTTAAAAAAATTATAGAAAAATTGGAAAGAAAAAAGAATAATGATGTGTATGCTGTTATGACTTTATAGATTATATAAATTTGTAAGGCTTATATATAGTAAAATTTGTACTAACTACAACATGGTGAGACTAACAAAACATGTCACTTTGTAAATTTTTGAGTTAGTAAACTATATCATTTACAGATTATATTTTGCATTTTTAGTTTGTAAATTATATCATTTGCATGTTCGTTTTACTGATTATATTTTGTATTTTTAGTTAGAAAACTATATCATTTTAGCTTTTAGATATTATGTAGATATAGATTGAACATTGGTTTCATACTTAGATGTGTTTGGCATACCATTTATTCCAAATTTTTTTCTTTATCACTTTTAAAGAGTGTAACCATTAGTTTCTTTTTATTATGGTTCTTTTGTAATTGGAATAAACTCCTATGTAGTTTTAGTTATTATTTGTTTGAAATATTATTTTCTTCTTGATTTTTGAAGTGATCAATATTGAGCAAATTTAATAATGACTATTTTCTTTTCATTAAAACAAATGTATAATTTAAATAAGTTTTGCCTAATTTTGTTTGTATACCAAGTTTTCGTATATTTTATATATATATATATATATTTGTTTTTTTTTTTTTTTTCTGATTCAGTGATGAAATATTAATTTTCAATGACTTTGCATCCGTTTGAGATTGCTTTTATTTATTTATTATATATTTTTAAAAAGCTATGTAAGAGTAAAGTTGTACACCCCATAAAGAAATAATTTGAGAAGTAGTATTCATATATAAGTTGGATTTTAATCTTATCCAAACCTAAATTTAAAATGATTGAACAATTTTTTTTGGGGAAGAGTTTTTCAACCTATGATGTCTGTTCCTGATGATTGCTCTGTATCATCTGACCAAGACATCAATCGGTACCCCAGATCTCTTATTCAAGTATCTGAGACTTTACCAGTAGAGCTAATTAGAACCCACAATGATTGAACAATTATTATTTGTAGTAATCGCTATTCTATGCAATGCGTTGAAAAGATTTGTAGAAATGTGTAACATACAAATGCTCAATCATTGATGAAACAATTTCTACATTGTTAAAATGAAAACTAAAATAATAAGAAGACTCCATATATACTATGTAAAGATCACTAGCACCTATTGTCACGAAAAGATGTCATGACCCAACTCAAATTCTAAATTTGCAACCATGACCCTAAACTATACATCAGATTACACTTTACATCATAAACTATCACACTTTGCACCCCGGCATTACTTTTACTGTTCAGTTAGACAAAAATTAATAGCATATGACTTGCACATGATTTTTGTTTAGGTGACACATTGTATAAAGACCAAAACACCATTTGCTTGTTAAAGCTCTATTTGCCTCTATGGGAAAATATCCATAAAAGTTTTCAATGAAAAACTGGGTTTAATAAGACTGTTTAAGGACGAAAATAGTCATTCATGGAAAGGAAAAGAAAGTGCTTTTAGAATGTGCTCAAGAAAATTAGTCTTGAATTCTTTGGTATTTTCCTTGTTCACTAGGAAATCAATCAGGTTTTTCGTTTTCGTTTCGTTTTGTTTTTTTTTTTTTTTTTTTGTTTTGTTTTGTTTTTTTTTTTTTTTGACATAGAAGACAAAAAATTCCAAAAGGAGAGATAAAATTTAGAGAAAGTGGATGTTTGCAACAAATTAAATGGAGGAGCTATGGTTATTGTATAGTGAAGAAAGTAGTATTAAATGACTTTACCCTTGTGGTGTTCATTCATTTTTTTGGAAAAAAATTGCAAACTAACACCAATCTCCAAATAATTTCGTTAATTAGCAACATTTCCAAACTATTTAGGAAACTAACATCTTAAGTCTAACACACTTGAGTTTGATGTGCTAAATCAAGCCTTTGAGGTTTGAGTTTGATATGATAAATCGAGCCTTAGGCTTGAGTTTTGTAAAGTGAAACAACAGCAAAAGAGACTAGAAACACAAACCCAGCAAAGAGATCAAAAACACAAGTCCACAATGAAGTAAAGACATAAACACAAACCCAGCAAAAGAGATAAACAAAAACACAAACCTAGCAAAGATGGAAAATGGAAACCACGAAGAAGGCTCCAGGCAGTGGCTCGGACTAAACCAAGGTGGCGGCTTGAACTAAACACAAGTGGTGAAGGCTCGGACTGAATGAAGAATGAAGGGGTTTGTTCTTGGGGTTTGATTTGGGTCTGTTGATCTGGAGAATGAAGAATGAAGGAAGAAAAGTGGGTCTGTTGATCTAGAGAATGAAGAATGAAGGAAGAAAAGGAAGAACGATGGGTCAACAAGAAAGCAAATCGAGTGTTTAAAACTTAAGTTGCTATAGTGAACTCGAGTCTAAGAGACTCGAGATGTTAGTTTCCGAAATAGTTTAGAAACATTGCTAACTAACAAAATTGTTTGGGGATTGGTGTTAGTTTGCAATTTTCCCTCCTTTTTTTAGTTTTAAATATTCTTACCTTTTTTGGTTGATGAGCAGATGTGTAATAGTGAGGGACCATATCAGTTTATAAGATAGTTAAAAAGGGGCAATTTGGTCTTTTGATTATTGTAGCTATTACGTGACTTGCACATGAGTGTAATTTTTTTTTTTTTAAATTTATAGTTTATTAAATGATGGGGTGCAAAGTGTGCATTCAAATAGTTTAGGATGCAAAGTGTAATCTGGTGTATAGTTTAAGGTGGTAAAATGTAATTTCCCCTAAAATAAGATGAGAAGAAAAAAAAAGTAAAAATAAAAGACATAACAATAAGTACTAAATTATCAAAATCATGCTATGTAACCCCATAGCATCTTATTCTACTATCTTTAACTAGTTTGTAACGCATGCATATGAATGGATATACTTAAAAGATATACATTAATATGCATAATATAATTCTTACATATTTTAATTTAAATATTATTGATAGTCATTTTTTTTTTTAACTCTTTAAAAGGTCTTGTAAGAATATTATTTGGTAGAAAATGTAAATCATCCATTTTTAAAGAAAAAATTTATGTTCATTAATTATAGACACTTTGTTTTTTTTTTATCTAATAACTCACTTAGATGGATATTTATGATGTAGTCCCACTTTTGACTCCAAACTTAAGAAATAAAACTCTCTAAAAATAAATAATTTAGGACACATGATACAAAATTGGACTTTAATTGTAGAATCTAATTGGATTTTCTCTAAGTTTTGCCTATATATATATATATATTCCTTATAATGCAATAGGATAATATTTAACAATTAAAGAGAACAAAAAAAATTTTAAAACACAACTATATCGAATCAACCCAAATTGAGTTAAAAAAAAAAAAACAAAAAGTTATCAACCTAAAGCAGAGATGTAAGAAAAAAAAATCCATCAAAAAATTGAGAGAGAGAGAGAAATGACATTTTGTGCGTAAAGAATGGAAGAGAGAATGACAAATTTATAATAAGAGGGTGTGAATAAAAAAAGACAAAATAAAGGAGGATGAAGGGAAAAATGAATAGGGGTGTGTTTGTTGTTTCAATCGTTGTGAGGGCACAAGACCAACCCAAATCAAGTAGACAAAAATTGTGCAATTCGATTTCAATGGCCAAGCCCAACACAAAATTAAGTAGACAAAACTAAGCTTATAGCCTTATAAACTAACTTATAGTTCCCCCCCCCCCCCCCCCCCCCCCCCCCCCCAAAAAAAAAAAAAAAAAAAAAAAAAACTCAATCCAGCCCATGAATATCAAAACCCTAGCCTCTGTCCACACCCCTCTCTCATATTCCATTCTTATCTTACCGCTCAAGTCTAAGTTACAAAATTCGGTATCTCTCATTCATTCTAACTTTTTGTCCCATACATATATATATATATATATATAACATTTATTTTTAGTTGGTTGGTCTTGATTTTTTTTTATCTTATTTAAAAAATTGGCATTTCAATAATTGTGAAAATATAAGAACAATTTATAGTGTAAATATAAGATAATGTCAGCACATTGAAAATTTTAATATTAAAAAAATAAATATAAAACCAGTTCAAGCAAAAAAAAAAAAAAAAAATTGCCTCACCAAATTAACCAAACCAAATGAGTATGGTAGAAGGAGATGTAGGAGAAATTATAAAGTCCTCTGGTGGATCACGTCACTTGTCCACCACTCCACTAAAAAACTTTTACTTGTTTAAAATTGTTGAGTCAGTAATTAATTTTTGTTTAAAATTTTTTTTTCTAACTAACAATTTTAAACAAATGGCAGTTTTTTAGTGGAATGGTGGACCACATTACTTGTTCGCCATGTGGATCTTATAATTTCTCGAGATGTTGGCTCTTTTTATTAATAATAATAATAACAATAACAATAACAATAACAATAATAATAATAATTATTAAAGTCATCTCAAGCAAAAACAAGGATTTTTGCCTCACCAAATTGACCAAACCAAATGAGTATTGTAAAAAAAGCTATTGGTTCTTCTTATGTAGTTTGTTCAAGTTCTATTTGTCATAATCCATGCAATTAATAAAAAATTTCAACCAATAATAAAAAAAAAAATCATTGTTTTACATTCAACCATTCTTTTACATGATAGGACTTAGCCAATATATTTTGTTCTTACTAGGAAATTGGCTGAATATAGTTTGTCAAACATTGTCTACCCTTACAGCTGTTAATCGAGATCATTCGAGTAAGATCACACATGCTTGGATTAATATTGATGTTCAAGGTTGACCCTCTTTGGATCGAAGCTAAAGCAAGACTCCTGACCATTAATTGTGCTCTTTCTAGTTTCTAGGGTTTAGACCATGTTATTTTTTAAACTTCGTTAATGTCATAGACCCCATCTTAAACTCAACAATTGTGCTCTATTTCTTCTATCATTGGAGACATAAACGTTGTTAACTACAAAGTCCTTTTACCTTTGTTCCTTTTCTCTTGCTGCTATGCATTTGCTAATTGCATAGTCCACTCCTTAGCTATATGTACTTTTAAGACTTTTCGACATTAGAAATTTTAATTAAATATAATTTTTTGTAGATTGGTATCCAATCTATGTTGTAAGTTTATTCCATAAATATAAGTGCTTATGCAATGTAGGAGGGAAGGGTCGGAGTTCAAGTTTCTAGGAGGAAACTTTACACCTATTTATACTTAAATTAGGCTAGAATAGAATTTCTATATTGTATCAAATATATATATATATATATATATATGGTGTAAGTTCAATTTTGGTCCCTTAAATATCTAGAAGGTTATAATTTAATCCAACCATTAATTTTCTATCCATCTTTTTCCCTTTCTATAAGACTAATGGCATACTAAATGTACTAGTGACATTATTACTATATTATATTTTTGGCACCTACAATAAGAGGTAAGTTCGATTTAAATATTCAAAAGGTAATAATTTTCCATCTATTTTTTTTATGTTACATTACTAGCTAACAACATGCTAATATGGCTTTTTTCAATCATTTTCCTTTTCTTATCTCTTCTTAACCTTTTTTTCTTTGCCTTTTCTTCTCTAGTTGATCAGCTACATCTCTTATAAGCATAGGTTTGGGAATTTCGTCCATATTCCCATCAATTGGTATTAAAGCCCAGGGTTAGGTTTGAGTGGGAGCAACGACAGAGGAAACAGGAAACACGTCTAGAATATAAAAATTCGATGGCACAAACTTTGGATTCTGGAGGATGCAAATCAAGGACTATTTCTATGGAAAGAAGTTGCACCTGCCGTTTTTAGGGGAGAAACCTGCCACTATGAAAGATGATGAATGGACTCTTCTTGACAGACAATTACTGAGAGTTATTAGATTAATTCTGTCAAAGTCCGTTGCACACAATGTCGTGAAGGAGAAGATCATGACAGATTTGATGAAGGCTTTGTCTAGTATGTAAGAAAAGCCGTCAGCAAACAACAAGGTGCATTCGATGAAGGAACTATTCAATTTGAAGATAGCAGAGAATGCATCAGTAGCATAATATCTAAATGAATTTAACACCATCACAAATCAACTGTCTTCTGTATAAATTGATTTTGATGATGAGATCCGTGCACTGATCGTTTTGGCTTCATTGCCAAACAGTTGGGATGCTATGAGAATGGCAGTGAGTAATTCTATTGGAAAAGAAAAGCTGAAGTACAATGACATACGGGATCTAATTATGGCTGAGGAGATTCGCAGAGGATATGCAGGTGAAACCTTAGGGTCTGGTTCTGCCCTAAACCTTGAGATAAGAGGTAGAGGTAATGACAGAAATTCAAATCGGGGTAGATCAAAATCTAGAAATTCCAATCGAAACAGAATTAAATCTAGATCTAGCCAATAGGTGCAATGTTGGAACTGTGGCAAAGTTGGCCACTTTAAGAGGCACAGCAAAAACCCTAAGAAGAAGAATGATGATGATTCTACTAATGCTGTAACAAATGAGGTACAGGATGCGCTGCTTTTTGATGTATATAGTCCACTTGATGATTGGGTTTTGGACTCAGGAGATTCGTTTCATACCACTCCACACCAAGAAATCAAATAAAACTATGTTGAATGTGATTTTGATAAGGTGTATTTGGCTGATGGAGAAGCCTTGGATGTTGTGGGTATGGAAGATGTTCGGATTATATTGCCCAATGGGTTTGTGTGGTTATTGTGGAAGGTTCGACATATTCCTGACCTGAGGAGGAATCTGATTCTGTAGGACAACTTGAAGATGAAAGGCATGCAATATTATTTGTTGGTGGTACCTAGAAGGTTACAAAGGGAGCCATGGTATTGGCCCGTAGAAGGAAAACTGGTACTCTGTATATGACCTTAAGTCCAAGGGACACAATTGCAGTTGCTGAAGTAAGTATTGATGCAAGTCTATGGCACCGCAAACTTAGTCATATAAGTAATAAAGGAATGAAGATGCTGTTGTCAAAAGGGAAACTACCAGAACTAAAGTCTATTAATCTTAACATGTGTGAAAGATGCATCTTAGAAAAGCAGAAAATACTGGGCTTTTTGAAAACTGGCAAGACACTGAAGGCTGGAAAATTGGAGTTAGTACACATTGATTTGTAGGAGCCTTCTCCGGTTGCATCCCTTAGAGGTTTAAGGTACTACATTACTTTCATTGATGACTCAAGCAGAAAGGTATAGGTTTATTTTCTGAAAAATAAATTTGATGTATTTGAGACTTTTAAGAAGTGGAAGGCCATGGTTGAGACAGAAACAAATCTGAAAGAAAATTTCTGAGGTCAGGCAATGGAGGAGAGTACATAGATAGAGCGTTCAATGAATAATGTGCTACACATGGAATTAGGATGGAGAAGATCATTCCTAGGACACCACAGCAGAATGGTGTGGCTGAGTGCATGAACAAAACTCTCAATGAGCGTGCTAGGAGTATGAGGTTGCATGCTCGATTACCAAAAACTTTCTGGGCTGATGCTGTTAGTACTACAGCTTACTTGATAAACCGAGGACCATCAGTTCCCATGGAGTTCAGAATTCCTAAAGAAGTTTGGAGCGGTAAAGGGGTAAAGTTTTCTCATTTAAAAGTTTTTTGTTGTGTTTCTTATGTTCATATTGATTCTGATGCTCGTAGTAAACTTGATGCAAAGTCCAAAATATGTTTTTTTTATTGGCTATGGTGATGAGAAATTTAGCTATCGATTTTGGGATGAACAAAACAGAAAAATCATTAGAAGCAGAAATGTGATATTTAATGAACAGGTTATGTACAAGGACAGATCTACTGCAGTGCTAGATGTTACAAAGATAGATCAAAAGAAATCTGAGTTTGTCAACTTAGATGAATTGACTGAAAATACTGTCCGAAAAGGGGGTGAAGAAGATAAGGAAAATGTAAATTCACAGGTAGATCAGAGTACACCTGTAGCTGAAGTTCGTAGATCTTCTAGGATTATTAGACCTCCACAGCGTTATTCACCCACCTTAAATTATCTCCTGTTGACTGATGGTGGTGTGCTAGAGTGCGATGATGAAGCATTGCAAGATGAAAATTCAAGTAAGTGGGAGTTAGCCATGAAGGATGAGATAGATTCTTTGTTGAGGAATCAGACATGGGAATTGATTGAATTGCTAGAAGGAAAGAAGGATTTGCACAACAAGTGGGTATACAGAATAAAGAATGAGCATGATGGTAGCAAACGCTACAAGACCAGATTAGTTATCAAAGGGTTCCAGCAGAAGAAGGACATTGACTACTCAGAAATATTTTCTCCAGTTGTGAAGATGTCAACAATTAGGCTGGTACTAGAAATGGTGGCTACAGAGAATCTACACCTTGAGCAATTAGATGTGAAGACATCATTCCTTCATGGTGACTTGGAGGAAGACATTTACGTGAGTCAGCCAGAAGGGTTTATTGTTCAGGGACAAGAGAGTCTGGTCTGCAAACTGCAAAAGAGCTTGTATGGCCTAAAGCAAGCTCCAAGACAGTGGTACAAGAAATTTGATAGTTTTATAAATTGAACTAGGTTCAAGAGATGTGAAGCTGATCACTATTGCTATGTTAATAAGTTCTTTGACAATTCTTATATCATTTTACTGTTGTATGTAGATGATATGTTCATTGCAAGGTCTAGCATTGAGGAAATTAATAATTTGAAGAAGCAATCGTCAAAACAGTTTGCAAAGAAGGATTTGGGAGTTGCAAAACAAATCCTTAGTATGAGAATCATTAGAGACAAGACTAATGGTACATTGAAGCATTCATAGGCAGAATATGTGAAGAAGATTCTCAGCAGGTTCAAAATGAATGAAGCTAAAATAGAGAGCACACCCTTGAGTAGTCATTTCAGACTAAGTAAAGAACAATTACCGAAGAGGAAAGAAGAAAAGGACCATATGAGCAAGGTGCCCTATGCCTCAGCTATTGGCAGCTTAATGTATGCTATGGTGTGTACAAAGCCAGACATTGCACATGCAGTGGGAGTTGTGAGTAGATACATGAGTAGGCCAGGAAAGCAGCATTGGGAGGTAGTCAAGTGGATTCTGAGGTCTGAGAGGCTCAATAGATACATGTCTTTGCTTCACAGGTGCAAGTTTGAAACTGCAGGGTTATGTAGATGCTGATTTAGCAGGTGATATTGATAGTAAAAAGACTACTATTGGATTTGTATTTACTTTGGGTGATACAACTATATCTTGGGCTTCAAATCTACAAAAGATTGTTGCTTTGTCTACTACAGAAGCCCATTTTTGTAGCCCATTCCAGCATTATTGTTCCATTGAGATAGTTGTACGCAAAATCACTACAATTAGAAGAAGACAAGTTTAAATTGAAAAGTATTGAAAAAAAAAAATGTCTTTATACAAACTAGGGGTGTGCACAAAACCGAGAAACCAAAAAAATTGGTTGAATTGTGCCAAAATTTCGATTCAGTTTCGGTGCGGTGTGGTTGCTTTTGGTTTTCATTTCATAAAAACCTAGAATTCCGTTTTCGGTGGCAGGTTTGTGTGTACCGAACCGGTCGAAACTGAACCAAATTATATTATAATATATTTTATATTACATATATAAAATAAAACACGTTTGGGCTTGCAAACATTGGGCCTCTAGCTTGCAAACGTCTAGCCTTTTTTGTTTTCTTAAAACCCACACGTTTGAGCTTCTTGCTATTTAAAACTCATTAACCCATTAGATAAAGTAAAAACAAAAGACAAATTTTAGAAACCCTACCCTACATACCTCACAGCTCACACTTCACTCTCACTCTCACTCTCAAACAACCTCCACCTCCACACTCCATTCCACAATCCTCCACAATCCGATTCTGACTCTGCCACCGGCCTCCACATGTTGGTTTCCCCTTTCTTTCACTCTCACTCTCTTTTGATCATCGACTTGAGGCTTCTTTTGATCATTGGTATGATTCTTCTCTCTTTCTTCCCTTTTCATTCTTGATTTGCTTCGTTCAATACTTCAACAGCTCTCTCTCTCTATTGCTTTGTTTTTTATATGTGACTAAAGTTAGGGTTTTGAAAATCTAGATAACCATCTCTTTTTTTTTATTTTGGGTTTTGTTTAATATTAAATCAATGCTATTTTTATGAGATTAAAGCTAATAGCCTAGTAGTAACAACGTAAAGTTAGGGTTTTGTTTCTTTTTTCAGTTGTTCAAAATAAAAATTGAAAACCGACCGAAATCGAAATAAATTGAAACCGATTGATTTCCAATTACTTCGGTCGGTTTCGGTGGAGAAATTCACAAATCGAAAATTTCAATTCGGTTGGCCAAACACTATGAAAACCGGCCAAACCGAACCGATTACACCCCTAATACAAACCTTGTGAATTGTGCAAGAAATTATTTCTGTAGGATATTACCAAAAAACATGTAATTGAAAAATTTTAAAATTAACTTACATTTTTTGGAGGTGAGAAAATTAGACAAGTTGAGGTGGAAGCATGCCAAGAAGACTATAACCCTTTAGCATTCTACAACACATGGGAAATAAAATATTGAGTCCATGCAACTACTATCATTATAAGTAAATCAATGATAAAATGATAAGAGATGTAAACAAATTGCTTTCGAAATTAATGTTTACTGGGCTACATATACAATGCTTCAAAACAAGTTGTTTCACTTATATGATAAAAATATTAACAACAACCATAGTTGTCAAAATCCCGATCTGGATCCTACGATCCTACGATTTTACGATCTCACCTGCCCAAAACGATCTAAATCTTTCAAGGATCTTAGCGATCGTTCAGGATCATACGATTCTGACAATTCCAAACGATTTTGGTTTCTTGTAATCTTCTTTAACTTAATAGAAGGTTCAGTTGGACCCAAATGAAAAATAATATTCCAATAGATCAAGTTTTGCTATTTTTAATGTAGTGAGATAGAGTGTTAGTTGAAAACAAACAAAAAATAACATCCCAATAGAGTGTTACGTTTTGAGATTTTTGACATCTTAAATGATGCTTACAAATGGATGTAATGATGCATGGTAATTACATTAAATGAATGCAAATTTTTAATTTTTTATGAATGTATAATTTATGTGATTATTTAACATACCAATTTGTTTTTTTTTTGGTTTTTTCTCAAATAATGTAGGATCTTACGATTTTCGATCCGATCCTACGATCCACGATCCCGCCTACCTTCCACGATCTTACGTAGGATCCCGATTTTAACAACCATGACAACAACAATATACAGAGGAGTAGAGATTAAGGCTTAGATGAAAAACTTTTAAATCTTTGTCCATCATATGAAGACATAGAATCATGCATATAATATAAAAATGAAGAGTAATAAGATGAGGGAACTGTACATCTTCACAACATGACATAAAGTACTATTATTCTCAATGTGACAACCACAATTGACGTTGCTCTCAGCATTCCCTGGTGCTTCTAGTGTTACCCCAACCATTTGAATTTGGCAAGAATTACCATCAAACCTCCAATCAAGGGAGTCAATCTCGTACCAGAAACTGTACCGGTTTGACCAGTGGAATGATATATTTCGGTACTAGTCAATACTGGTGTATTGTTTCGGGTTTATCGTTATTTTTTATATTTATAAATATATATGTGTGTGTGCGCGTGCGCGTGTGTGTGTGTGTATTATAATAAATATAAAAGTTTACCATAAAACATTACCTCAATTCAAAAGAAATTATTCATGATTTTAAACTTTAGCATTAATTAAAAGAAAAAAAAATTTTAAATAGAAAGCTTAACTGTTCATTGCATACTAAGAAAACAAATAATACTAATAAGTTAATGTAAATAAGCTATCATTCTGCCCTTACAAAAATTCAAAAATTACAAAACTAAAAAAAAAAAAAAAAAAAAAAATTCTGTACTGGCTGGTATGCCCAGTATATGGCTGGTACGCCCGAAATCGGTTGGTATGGCCGATACGGCCGATATCTAAACCAGTACAAACGTTGACGTTTCGATACCGGTATACATACTAGTACGGTACATACCAGCCGGTACGGTACGATATCGACCACCTTGCCTCCAATACGTCACACTCATCCTACTAGTTATTTCTTTGAGTACATCAACTAAACAACATCCACAATCAAATAAACATAACATCTCAAATTGGTGTTGTACAACTATGCTGATGTAAAATAATGGCAAAACAAATTCATTGTTCCCTATATTTGGCTACATGAACTTAAAAATATTAAAAAGCACCAAGGAAAATATTTATCCTCTTACTTAAGTAATGCCATTTTTGTTACCGGACTTTAGATTGGAAACACAGTTAGATTCGAATGTCTAGTAGTTCTAAATACCCATGACTTGAAGTGACGTAAGAGGAACATCAAGAACATTTCGAGTTTTCGACCATTCTACACTTATTTTAATTTCCCATTTTGTTTCTAACTTTCCCTTTTTTCTTATCCGTCTTGACAGGACACATCGTCGACTCTTAATCAAATAGAAATTGGAACGTTTAGAGGCTGTTTGGTTCACTAGTTTTTATGACTCAATTCTCTGTTTCCATAACTCAATTCTCAAAAATGGTGGGATCCATAGCAAAATACTCGTTTGCCTGCACAATTTCTTTGTTTTCATAACTCTGTTTCTAATACTCAATTCTCTACTTTTTGAGTTATGAGTTGTGGAAACTGAAAACAACTTTTGGCTGTTTTCAGTTTTCAGTTTTCAGTTTTCAATGGCAAACTTGTAAATAATATTACACATCCGGTCCCACTGTTAGAGGCATTCACGTGGGGCGTGCCTTTTGATACTGTCCTCAACGGCTCTCTCTTCAGCTCTTTCATCTCACACTTCTCTCTTCAGTTGGCAGAGGTCTCTCATCTCAAATTTCTCTCCTCTCCATTCCAGTACCACCACAAAGAAGCTCTCATTGCCCTCACCTCCTCACACACTATTTCACCGATCCGAGCTCAGCCAACCACCGACCTCTTTCTCAGCTTTTTCCACAGAAATCCGAAGGTATTGCTTCTCTGTTTTTTTTTTTTTTCCTTTTTTTTCTTTGTTTGATGTTTGGGTTTTCGCATTTGATATCTTGAATGTATCAACCCGTGATGATGGGTTTTCAACCCGTGGTGATGAAATGCTTCTCTGCCTTTTTTTCTTTGTTCGATGTTTGGGTAAGGATTTGATTTGATCTTTTGAAACCCGTGGTTATGGGTTTTCAATCGTGGTGAACCTGTGCTTCTTTTTTTTTTTTCTTTGTTTGATGTTTGGGTAAGCATGATTTGAATTATTCTCGGTGCTAAAAAGAGAATTTAAGCAAACCCATTTGCATACTTCAATCCATTGAAGCAAACCAGCAATGGGTAAGCACAATAATATCATATAAACAAAAAAAAAAAACCAAAAAAACGGAGGCTTTATTATTTTCTCACCAACCAAACAACAGGGAAAAACAGAGGCAAACAGAGTTCAAGCTAAAACCTATAACATTTTTCTCAAAATCCAAATGTGAAACACACAAATCAGATAAATAAACAAGGTGAGAGAGTACAGAAATGTCGAGGTAGCACTGTCTTGGGTCGGAGGAGACCGGCCGTGACAAAATCGGGAAATGGGTACCGTTTCTTATGCTCGTCAGCGCCGCTGGGTCACGACGGAGGAGATGGCGCCGCTGTACACGTCGAAGAGATGGGTGTTCTTCACTGGTGACGGTCCTGACGAGGCAAGGGAGGTTGAGAAATTTTTCTGGGTTCGGGTTTCTGCTTTAGGAGAGTGACAGGGCTGAAGGGGGAAGGGGAAATGGGAAATGAGAAAAGAGAAGCTGATGGGGATGAGTACCAAGCCGCGGGTAACAAAACAGAAGCATCTAACCAAGTGACAGAGCTGGGGCCCACAAATAGTGTGAAAAATTGTTGAGTTATGGCATTTCAATGATAGGGCCAAACGAGTATTAATTTTAGAGTGATGGGTGATGAGTGATGAAAAAAGAGTAATGAGTGATGAGTGATGAGTGATGGAAATTGAGTGATGAAAATGGTGGAGCCAAACAGCCTCTTAGAACTCTCAAATGATCACAAATTTAGACTTTTATCAACCAAATTTCATGAATTAATTCCTACAGTTCTCCAAATCACTTCTTTCATACAAAACATTTGTGGAGGAAAATATGAAAAGTAATAACTCAATATGACTTATAAACAAGTATTAAAAACCACTATAGTTGGGTTCTCAAAGTGGATTAAGGGGAAAAAAAAATCAATTTTGGAGGAAAATATGAATAGTAATAACTCAATATGACTTATAAAGAAGTATTAAAAACCACTATAGTTGGGTTCTCAAAGTGGATTAAGGGGAAAAAATCGATTTTGCTATAATTATGTGATTTCAAACCAATAAACATGTGACAAAACCACAGAAAATGGAACTTAGACACTCTAATCAAGTTGCATGGATTTTTAATTTTTAATTTTTTGAGAAGGAAGTTGCTTGGATATTAAATGCGTTATAACTATTACATAATAATGGCACTCTGTAACTAGCTTTATATTAGTTTTGGGGTAGTACAATTCAACCTTGTTTCTATATTGATTCACCCTTGTTTCTATATTGGTCCATAAATATGTATGAGACATACCAATCATACTAGCTAATTCAGTACAAAATCACTCCCTAAGTTTCATCACTATCAATAAGTGAATTGTGTGTACATAAATAATGCAGTGAAATAAAACACATTTGTTTCAAAAAATAACATTGAATCCATGAGGTGATAGGTTTCAAAAATCCACCCAAAAAAAAAAAAAAAAACTCTCAGGATAAGCTTTGAAATTTTATTGATTTAATAATTGAATTCCTTAGAGGTCACAATATGTATATGCTTAAATAGTGAAAGAAAACCTAGGGCGGCTAGGAAAACGCCCATCAAAACCCTAATTTACATTAATTAGAAATTAGGCTGCAAAATTAAGATAATGGTGGGCACTTGTGTTACTACTAAAACTTTTAAGATTCCATTTGGATTGGCAGATTCCATTTGGATTGGCTAATGTGATGACCCGCTTTTTTTTACACCCTTTTGGAGATCCTCATGGGGAATGATGACTGATAAGTTGATTGTTGAGAGTTACAATACTTTCGATCCTAAATTTTATGGCCAATATTGATTTTAATCTAATTATAAATTTAAGCACAATTGTTTAAGTAATTAACCAATTTACCTTAACATGCATGGATAAACATTAATTCAACAGCAACCAAGAAAAACCAATCACCCATAAGAAAACTAAAGTGTTTATGAAGAATACTGAATACCACCAAAGTACTAGGCATTAAAAAAAAAAAAACTCTCAACAGCATCACAATACCAAATGATCCACTAGAGAGTTGTAATACATCTTACATACAAAGCCCTCCAAGCTATGAAGTAACAACGTACTTAAACCTTCCAAGCTTCTGCTCACATCCAACTCCTCGAGTCCTTTGTCTTCTCTAGTCATCGAATTCGCAGTTGAGATCCAACTGCTATCTCTAAATCTCCTCAGAAATTCTAGGATGCTCCAATGATTCCCAAGCTCCAATCAAAGAACTTTTAAGATTTCAAGTGCGTGATGGTCTTAATCACCTATCATGATATATGGAAATTTTAGAGGGAGAAGGTAGAGAGAATGTGAAGGTATTTTCTCTAGGATATTAGGTCTCGTTCCAGCTCTTCAATATATAGATTTTTTTTTGCTTCGAAAGTCTTGAGAAATGAGGGTTTAAAAGAGCGGTTAAGCTAGTACTGTATAGCAATTCGTAATTAAATTCTCTTAAGTTATATATTCTTCAATCAAGCCAGAGTTATACAAATGAAAGGGAAATTGCTACCTTAGCTGGATTTAAAAACGTGAACTCTCCTAATAGTTTCCTGACCCCCCTCTGATTTTCACTTGTGTGAGGTCCTATAACTTGCAACTCCAATTTTTAACTTCTAACCTCTAAAACCCATTACAAAATTAAACTCACAACACTACGTTAATTACAATGTAAAATTAACATTCAAAATTACACCCAAACTTGTCATGTGATTCATCAATAACCTTTTTTTTTTTTTTTTTGAGAAAGAGATTTGTCAATAACCTAAAGATCCTAACAATTGTGATTGCATATGGAGTCACAACTTATTTCATTATAGAAAAAAAAAATCATGAAATACTCTTTATTGAATGATTTATATATTACATCACATGGATAATAAAGTAAAAAATTTCATGTCATTGGCCCTATATGTAATCTAAGAAAACAGAAAATTTACAATTGTATGGTCCTAGTTCCAATCTAGGAAAAGAAAAGTACTTTAAAATCTAGGAAAAGTTTTTTTTATCTCCTAGTTATGATCTAAGAAAAACAAAAAAGAATGATGTGGAGTCAGTCTATGAACTCAAGGTTTGAATTCAAAAGTTAGGATACGGAGATAGAAATGTATTAGGCATCATTCTACCTGGTCTTTTAGGTGCACCATTTTGCAACATTTGTTTAACCTATTTTTTTTTTTTTTTTGGGAATGATTTGTTTAACCTTATTGAGAGCAACAATTTCATTTCACAATTTGAGGGAAAAATTATAATTTTGATAGTTGGATTTCTAAAACCTTTACATAAGACAAATCTAAAAGTCTTAACCATCAAAACAATGAATGTTCTTCAACTGGACCACTTGATTAAAAGTTGCAATTACGATTAACTAATTACCAATTGGTCCTTTAAATGATTAATTATATAATTAATGATGTGCCATAATCTAATTAGTTTAGGCTTAGGACAAGGGTGTACTATTAATTGCACATGGGATTCTTCGATTTTAATGGATAATTTTATCTTAATTTTGTATTGTAGATAAATATCTTAAAAGATAAGTGGTTGATTAAAATAAATTATTTTCAAAATATTCATTATCCTTAACTAATCCTAAACGTCTAAATTTTTTGTTCAAAATTTAAATGAAATTCAAAAACTTATCCAAAAATCATTTAAAAAGCAGAAAACCACAACGATTTGCAGCTGAATTTTTGAAGCCCACGCAAATGCGCGAGTTGGGGCATTGTTCTGTGTTTACCGTTGAAATTTTGGGGCCCACCCGTTGTAAACATTCTTAGTAAATTTCTAACTGTAAAATAATGGTATATGTAAAAACTTTATATTTGTTTAATAAATACTATATTCAAAGACTTTGCTACTCCAACTAGTATCTTTTCATTAAAAAAAAGGGAATAAATTGCAAATTATCCTCTTAAAGTTTGGGGATGTTTAAATTTTACACTTTAAAATTTCAAAATTTAGATTTTACCTCATGAAATTTGGGAGTATTTGGATTTTATACCATAACATTTCTAAGTTTGAATTTTACCCCCTAAAGTTTGGAGGTATTTGGATTTTACACCCTAAAGTTTGTAAGTGTTTGAATTTCATACCCTAAAGTTTTAGAATTTTAGAGTGTAAAATCTAAATACTCCCAAACTTTAGGGGGTAAGATTCAAATTCAAAAGCTAATGTTTGTAGTATGTACTCTATGTGCCAGGTGCCAACCAAGCAAATTGCAACAAATACCTCTACCATATATTTCCAACCCCTCGGGAATTCGGGCAAGTCATTATTTTAACATGATGACTAAAGTAATGAAATTGTTAATACGAGGTCTTAGGATAATGATAGAGAATTATAGATCAAGGAATATTAATATTTCAATTATCAGATATAATTTACAATTGTTTAAAAAACTACCAATGATTTAGTGGTTGCAAACCTTTTATACATTAATAAATTCATTGTTATCTATTTTATCTAACCACTTTAACAACACAATTTACACTTTTTTTTTTAAGAATAAAACACTTTACGACCAATTCTTAATTTTGCAGTTCATGTCATTAAAATAATACCATAGGGGGGAGAGAGAAGGCTAGAGAGTTGGATAGTAGAGCTGTAGAGGAGAGGGAGAATAGACGGGAATTTTTTTTTTTTTTTTTTTAATTTATTACAAGTTGGTACATTGATGCAGCATCCTTGCTGCTATGTACATTGACCTTGACTTGACATATTCATTCAATTAAACCCACACTCAAAGGAAGACTACAAGCCTATGACTCACAGAAACAGAAAGTATCAACATTAAGAAACTTCTTGGGGTTAGCAGTGAAAGAAAGAGCTTGACATTCATTTCTTCAATCATATTCATAGCTCAATCTATTAAAAGAGGGACTGGCCTCATCTTGTTAATTAGAGAGCATCTCTAATCTTTCACCTTTAATGTGACATGTTTCCTCCTAGTTATATAATCAACGGGATTTGTCGGCTAGTCTTTTTCGTTTTCTAATTGTACAAATTTGTTTTAAACATATTATTCTAGTTATAGTATAATCCTGCTCTTTGATTTTTTATTTATAAAAATAATTAGATATAATAGTTTGGACCTTGAACATATAAAGCAAGATGCAAATTTTTCATTGAACACATAAAGCAAGATGCAACAATTTTGTTGGGCCAAATATTAGTTTTTAGTGACATGTGGCAAGATGGGCCAGGCCTATAAGAGCACAAAGATCTATAATGTTCATAACTGCTGCAAAGGATCAAAGCCACAGAAAAGGAAGCCTAGATTCGCACCAGCTCATTAAAAGGTGACATGGGAGAAACATGTGATAATTCTTTTCACTTAGATTTGCCAAGAGCATTCACATCAGTCCGTGTATAAGTGTGTATAATAAAAAAAATGCTCAAATTTACACATTTTTGTTCAAAAACAGCCCACATCAGTCCGTTTAAAATCTTGCAAAATCTTCTAAAATTATCCACATGCTACAGTACCCATGTAAATTTACACGGGTACTGTAGCATGTGTATATGAATTTTTAATAATTTTTTTCTCTCTCCCTGGTACTGTAGCATGACTTTGCCTAACACTGTAGCACTGTAGCACTGTAGCATTGGGTTAAAGAAATGAATATTTTATTTGAATAAATGTGTATAATAGACAAACTGATGTGGGTGTTTTGTAAAAATAGGTGTGTAAAATAAAAAAAGTAAGTTTTAGACTTGTAAAATGGAAAAAATTTCCACGGACTGATGTGGATGCTCTAAGAACGAGGTTGCCGTCACAATTAATGAAAGTTTACTAAGTGTTAACTTGTGGGACACTTGGCAGAAAGAGCGAAATAGAGAGGGACACGTGGTATCAAAGAAGAAAATAAGTGTCATACTCTCAAGGTATAATTAGATCTGGCTCCATTGAATGAGAACGGAGCCACGAACAACACTTTTTTTTTTTTTTTTGAGAATCATAACACCTACAAACTAGAGAATTTATTTTAAGAAAAAAAAAAAACAAAGCACTTTTCAATGATCATTAGATTAGGTTATTAGGAGTTATTCTCTTAGGTCACTAGACTTGTAACTTTGTAAGTTAATTATCATCTTATGCATGTAAGTTTATGTAACAGTGTTTAACTATTTATATATTTGATTATTATGAAGTTTGACGTGATCTTTACATTTTTGTGACAATTTGATCAGTAGGAATGTTCATTTCGATGCAATTTAGTGTTATTAAGATTGAATATTTTAAGATCTTGTGAACTGACTTTAATTGAGATGCTTTTTCTTAGTTTAATTTCAATCAAGATAATTTATTTCGAGCTCTTTAATTTCGAGATGATGTAATTTGATTTGGTCAATTTTAAGTAGGCAAATGGTTTAACTTACTCACTTTAGCAACTTAGTTTTTTAGGATTTCTCATTCTCTTAAATTGTTTACTTGTGCATAATTCAAAAGGTCCTATTAAGTTAGGTGTTTTTGAACTCTAGACCCAAATCTTTGAGGTCGGACAACACTTTGAACTTGCAATAATATTTTGAGAACTATCTCGAGGTAATAGGAACAAACCTAAAACCATCTTGAGTAACCTAAAAAGATAATTAAGAAACTAAGATTAATCCAAAAATTGGTTTTTGATCAAACAAGTTTTCATAACAAATTTCACATTAGTTTGAATTAACAAGTTATTATTAATTCTTTTTATATAGATTTGTCACTCATACTACTTTATTATCTACTGTTAATAACTTGCCACCTCGTCCTCCTGCCCCTAACATATACAATGTTAATTTTGATGCAGTAGTGTTACGGGCCTCAAATCTGACAGGTGTGGGTGTGATTGTTTGTGACAACTGGGGAGATCCTATTGGGGCACTGTCCATGCCTGTTCCTCTCGGTCAGATTGTGGCGGAGTTGGAAGTCTTGGCCTGTCAGCGGGCAGTTTAGTTTGCTTTGGAGGTTGGTCTGACTTGAGTGGTGGTCGAAGGGGATTCTGCTATTATCATTGAGGCGCTTATTAATGGTTTGGGTCAGTTTGCCAGTTACAAGAACATTCTTGGGGACATTCGTTTCCAAGCAGCTGGTTTTCAACATGTTGAGTTTAATTATATTAGTCGTGTTTGTAATTCTGTTGCTGATGCGTTAGCTAAGAGGCTAGTTCTGCTTTAGGTGTGGTTGGAAGACTTACCTGATGACATTGCCCCTCTTTTGTTTAGAGATGTTCATTGATTTTGTTTTTGAATTAATTTCCCAGACTAATGGTCTAGTTTCTCAAAAAAAAAAAAAAAAAAAAAAATGCCACCTTAGACAATGTAAATTTATTTTATTAATTTTGGTATGTCTCTGTAATTATTGTTTTCTTAATGTTGTATTGTATCTAAGGGAAAAGAAAGTTTTTTTTTTTTTTAAATACAAGATAGAATTTATACTCTAGCATAATCTAAGTGTATATATGTGCGAAGCTCCTTTCAGGAGACTTGAACTCTGGCCTTTACCCCGCACACCCCACAAGCACTTATACTTGTACAATAATCACCGCACCAAAGGTGTGCGGTGGTTAAGGGAAAAGAAAATTGTTAACAACCTTCAAATTATGACATGGTGGTATCTAACGTCAAAGATTTCTAGATGCACATAAGTTCTGTAATTTATGAGACTATAACAATGAGGTTAATACTCCCATGTGCACATGGGAGAAAATAAATAGGGAAGTTGGAGTTGAATGAGACAAGCTAGACATTTCAGTTCAGAATGGAACAAAATTGATCAAGTAAGCAGAGCAATCTGGACACCAACTGTTGTTTGTAGAGACAAGGATCAAATAGACAAAGACTGCATATTCTATTCCAATCACATTAGCGTGGTCGCACCTTGAAATTGAGACATAAATATTGGTACTTAGCTCTATCAATATTGACAGGTTACCTATGATCATTTCACAAAAAAAAGAAGAAAAAAAAAAGACACCTATGATTAGAGAAGATAACAAAGCAGGTAACCAAACCCAAAAAAAATAGCTTACATCAGATTAGTAATTTGGCTCCTAAGATGAGTTTTATGAACAATGGCTCCCAATCTTTAGGGAATACCATTCATTCTATAAATCCATTGTTTATTATTTTTGTGCCTTTATAACTATTATAAAGTAAAATGCGTGTTTTGAAAAGTGATAGAAATAATAAAAATATAAATGAAGAACTAATTTTCAAACAAAATATGGTTTATACTTTAAAGTAAGGAATGTGGATGAAAAAAAAAAGTTATCTAAAACAAGAGAAAAGTAGGTTCACTAAAATAGAGAGAAAATTTAGTTAAAACTACTACCAAATCTCTAATAAACCAAACCATGTAGAGTGTTGCTTCAGCAATTCTAGTGTGATTTTTTTTTTCCCCCCTATTGGGAAGCGGCCTTGCTATTTAGTTTATAGCTGGCCCGATTGACCCAATCTCCACTCCACATTCTCTCTTTCCGTGAGGTGGATATAAGGGAAAATTAATTATCAATCTTATGAGGACATTTTCTTGTTTATAAAAACATTTCGAAACAAGTTTAACCAAAATTAACTAAAGTAAATTAATTTTCTATTTTAGGTTTTTATTTTGGATAATTTGGTAGTTATTATGGGGAGGGGGGAATTTGAACCTTGGATGTTATAAAGATGCTTAGAGGTGCCAACAAGTTAAGCTATAAGACTCTGGCCAATATTTAAATTATCCACATCTTTAAATATATTCTCTAAACAAAATTTTTATTCCATATAAATATTTTTACCATTTTTTAAAACTCTTTATTTATTTTTCTATTTTGTTGATGATAAAGAGACTTGTCATATTTGGCTTGTTAAATGTTTTATTATTAAATAGCCGGTTGAAGGAGAGTTTTCGGGAAAAAGACTTGTTAATTATTGCTATAAAAATTTATGATAGAAGGGCAATTAGATATGCTATAAGAAGTACTAGCACAATTTGGAGTCTATTTTCCAACACTTTTTGATTTCGTGGGTTAAACCTCTAACTTCAAATTGGGGCATTTTTTATAGCACTATGTTAAGAGTCTTGTAATTCAATGACATTATCTGTTCTTCTTTATAATTAGAACCAAGGTCTAATTCTCTCTCCCAAAATTTATAACTATTTTGAATTATTAAAAATAATAATAATAAACAATTTATTATTGTTATAATTAGGCCAAAGACACATTTTTTTTTTTCACACAACGTTTTTCCTCCCTTTTCACTTTTCCTTTTCTTACAAGAAGGGCATTCCACATGGGTGCCATTCTACATGAAATAACCCTTGTTAGAAATTTTAATCTATGCTGGGTTTCCATTAATTGGATTTTTAATTTTTGAAAAAAGTTTTTTTTTTTTTTTTAAATTGAATTAATGGACCTATAAACTTCCAAAGAGATTAAATCTTGGAACTAACTTTTATTAACTCTTATGGACTAAAAAGCCAAGTAACCATATTATGAAGTTCACCAATTGATTTGCATCATTGTTCACGTGATTCTTTTGTCCATAAAAGTTAATAAAAGTTCATCCAAGGGGTCAATTTTTCAAATATGAAAACCCCAAGGGGTTATGAGGAAAACTTTAAATTTCAAGAAGTATTTTTGCAACTAACTCAAGTCCCATGGATTTTTTTTTAATTATAATTTTTTTTTAATAATGTAGGCCTATTTATTAATAGATCACTTAGGTGCACGTAAGTTGTTGAGGTCTAATTGAGGGGGGTGGGGGGGGGTGGGGGGGGGGGGGGGGGGTAGTGCCTTAATTTGCAATCCATAATAGGTGGATATTTACCTGCAAATTTAGGTTAGGCTCTCTTTCCTAAGGTTAGACAAAATTCCCGATCATATAATTTAGACCTTAGTGGCTTGCCTCATTAGGAGTAAATTGTCTTATGCTAGAAGCGTTATTTTTGTTGTAATTGATAAGTTTCTTTTTAATACTCAAAAAATGATAAATATTTATTATTGAACAATTTGTAAGTATATATAGATTAATTAGGATCAAAACACCTCATTGAAACTGTATGATAGATATTATCAGGAGTGGACGCTAGGGGGGCTAGTGCCTTAATTTGCAATCCATAATAGGTTGATATTTACCTAAAAATTTAGGTTAGGCCCTCTTTCCTAAGGTTAGACAAGTTCCCGATCATATAATTTAGACCTTAGTGGCTTGCCCCATTAGGAGTAAATTGTCTTATGCTAGAAGCATTATTTTTGTTGTAACTGATAAGTTTCTTTTTAATACTCAAAAAATGATAAATATTTATTATTGACTAAATTGTAAGTATATACAGACTAATTAGGATCAAAACACCTCATTGAAACTCTACGATAGATATTATCATGAGTGGACGCTGTAGGTTGAAACTCTTTCAAATTCAAAAGAAATTGTATGATAGAATATTAAAATAACTGCTAACAAAAAATTACATGAAATTATTATGTTTTAAGTTAAATATAAGTTGTAGTAAAAAGAGATTTAAAATTAAAAATATATTATATAAATACTAAAATAATATAGTTAAACATATGATGTACAAATCTTTTTTCTTTTTCTTTTTTCCAAAGTAAAGGATCTACAAATATTAGTGTATGTAGAATTGTTGCCGTTACATACTAGTCATACTAAAATGCAAATTCTTAGGTACAGAATGCAAATTCTTAGGTACAGAATCTACAAATCAAACTCTTATATTCTAAATTGAGTTTAAAAGCCAATAATATTGCAATTAAAAGCAATTAGCAACATTAACTGAATATAGTAGGGTCGGGTATAAAAGTTCGAATGGGACTTCTTAAAAAAAAAAAAAATGACGGCAATAAAAGTTAGGGTTTTAATTTTGCTATTGCTCTCTCCTAAGTCCTGACCTTTTTATGCATGTATATAAATATAAATTGGTTCAACGCAAAACTTGCAATTAAAAACCTGAAACTGAGAGTTGTGCTCATGGCGACAAAAACCGAAATCCTGAGCAATTTATTCATCATCTTTTTTGTGTTGATTGGGCTTTACAACGTCGATTGGGGCAAATTTGCGTGTGAGTTACGGAATGGTGTGATAGCGGGATTATTGTCTGCAGTGATCTGGACATGTATTTTATGGCACGCACACTTCTCGGAGTCTCTTCGGTCGAAGGAAAAATCATTCCTGAATTCGTTGATGAGGGACGTGACTGGTGTGATCGTGATCATCAGCATAATTGCAGCTGGTTTTGTGCAACACAATATTGAAGATTCTTGTGAGAGGTTGAATTCCTGTACTGTTTTATTTTATCAAAATTTATTATTATTATTATCATTATTGTTGTTGTTGTTGTTGTTGTTTTTTGGTTATTATTAATGAGAAACAATTAAACAAAAGGTTTTGACCTTATATCGAGAAAAAAAAAGGGAGGGAAAAGAAGAAGAAGAAACAACTTAAAAGGAAACTTCTTAATTCATGCAGTTTATGAATTTCACAAAAAAGGGCAAAACTTGTTATTCTTTGTTTTTGTGCTGGGTTGCAAAATGTTTTGTTTTAAAATTTAAGGTGTTTTTAAAGAGAAACATCCGAGAATAAAAAATTCTTCAGCCTCAATTATCGAATTAAAAATAATAATAAGAGTGTTGGCAATCCTTTAATAATTAAGACATGATACGTTTTAGAGTTGTTGGGAATAACTTTTCTAGCTTTTTGCAAGGTGGGAAAAAGTGAAGATTTAAAAAACCAATGATATTGAAATGTTTGTACTTTCTAGGTAAAAACTGAGTTCTTTTGTTTGGATGAAACTGAAAAATAAGATGCTAAAATATTTAATTTTATATTTTCTTGTTTTGGTATAATGACATTTTTTTTCAATAGGTTTCCTGTTTCCCAAAGGTTCAAACTTGTAGATTTGGTGGGAAAGCTTTACACTCATAGGAATGTGCTCGAGAAAGACTCGATTAACCTTGAACACAAATTTGATAAGTTGAGAAGTCTTAACAAAGGTTAGTGGATTCAATCTTGATTCACATGCTTTTTGAAGTCTTCATTCCTATATTAAAAAGATGGACTGAAGGTATTGCTAGTATCTAAGGTAAATTTTAAAGAATTTTCTAAGAGCATTAGTTTAGAAACTATTTTTAGAAATATTTTATGGGAAAATGATAAAATAATTAATTTTGTTAACAACTTTATATATTTCCTATAAACGTGATGTCAAAAGTTTCTTAATATGGTTTGTTAACAATTATCCAAAGAAGACTAGTTAACATGACTCAATATCTAAAGCCACTAGGGGTCTACTTTAGCTTTTCATTTTAACATATGTATTTGGTTTATGGATCATGTTGACAAGTGTCCTTAGGACAATTGTTAGTAAACTATATTATAAAAGTTTTGACATCACTTTTTTGAGAAATATAAAAAATTGTTAACAAAATTAATTACTTTATCAAAGGAAAGTGCTAGAGCAAGACTCGAACAACCTTCAACACAAATTTGATAAGATGCAAAGTCTCAACAAAGGTTAGTGGTTTCAATCTAGATTCACATGCTTTTTGAAGTCTTCATTCCTAGATTAAAAAGATGAACTAAAGGTATTACTAATATCTTAAGCCACTAGGGGTCTACTGGTAGCTTTTTATTTTAAAATATATTTGGTTTATTTAGCACATGAAGAGCTTCCTCTATTTTGGTAATCTTTTATATTTTTGAACTTTTGTAGCACATGAAGAGCTTCCTCCAGAAAGAATGCTAGTTACTGAAAGGACTCAAGAGAGAATGCTAGTTCCTAAAAGGACTCAAGACAAAATTCTAGTTGTTGAAAGGACTCAAGAAAGAATGCTAGCTCCTAAAAGGAAGAAGAAAGGAGGATTGTCAAAATGGGAGAGAAGCCTGAACCAAATATTGAAGTTGATAAAGCAAAGTCAATGTTGGCTACTAAGACATTAAAATTTGATCCAAAAAAAAAAAAAAAAAAACTTGAATTTCTAGAGTATAAGGATATCTTGAGAAGAATTTTTATTTTGAATTTTTATACTAGAATTTTTATTTTGAATTTTTGTACTTTTTGGAACTTTCTAGAATTTTTTTTTTCTTTATTTGAAGAGTTTTTAAGAGTATTAAAGTCAAATTATGTCCATGAATTTGATGAGGATATGTCGAAGATTTTATTTTTTTCTAAAATTAAATTATTTTAGGAGTCTTTAAATTAAATTAGTTCTTAAGTTATAAATTGAGACTAAGAATTTTTATTTTTATTATTTTTAAGTCACTCTTTTTTTTTTCTTATGTTATCTCTACCTTGTTGATTCAAGGGGTTGCAAGTTTAGTTGTGCCCCAAGAGCCCCCAACCCTTCCTCCCCTATTAGACTATGTTACATGGAGTAAAACTAAACAATTGATAAAGAACATGAATATTAAGGAGAATCTCATGGACACAGGCGACTAATATATTTCTCTGAAAAATAATAGAGAAAGAGAGACAAGAAAGAGACTATCTTCATAAAATTCAAACGTATATGAGATAGAAAGCAAATTAGAAATTTGTACATTGTCATTATACACTACAAAATTTATAAACTTATATAATTTGTTAAAGTTTTTTTTTTTAATCATATATTTTTGTTAGAAACTCATTTTTGATTAAAAGCATTTTGTATTTATATTCGGGAAAAATTCTCATACACTCCCTGCACTTTCAACCGCTAGCTAAAACATCACTTGAACTTTTATATTGGCCAATTTACTCCATAAACTATATACATCTGCTACACATATGCCAAATCAATACCTTTATTAGTTTGGTGTTAAAAAACTAACAGAATTAGATCATGTGAGAGCACATGTTCCTTGGTGGTCCTACCGTTCCATTCACCAACTAAGAATCTGGTATTTTTTTCCCCATTTCTAACGTATTGCTATTTAAATATGGTAAGAACTTTTTTTATTTTTAATCTCCATGTGTGAATTTTTATAGTAGAAATTCTTGGTTTGGTTTAATTTTTGGGTTGGGTCTCTGTGAAATTCTTTTATCTCCATGTGCTTTTCACCAGCTGTTGCTTTTGAGTATGCTATAAAGCTATTAAATGCCTGAGAGAGATATGGATACTGTTAATGAGGTTTGGTTGCTTGGTTTAATCTTTGGGGTTGGTGTCTCTACAAGGTTGTTTGCAAAGGCATCATCAACAACAATTTCATGTTTGAAGTTGGTGAAAGAAAACAACAAATACACAAAACTTCACGAGAAAAATATAATACATGAGGGAGAAAGGATTCTCCCTGGATTGTTTTCAGAAGGTTTACTATTAAACTGATTTTTTTTTTGTGTGCATATAGCATTATATATTATAATTTAATTTCCAATAGATGGGACTTAGTATTTGATTTTTTTTTTCACAGATCTAACTCCTTCTATGGTACAAAAAGCTTCGTCTAGCAAAAAATGGTCTAAAACCGCACCGCTACCACTGCAAACACCCCTAATTATTATTGTTTTTTATTTTTATTTTTTATTGTTTTGCTATTGTTAATGAGAAACAATTGAACAAAAGTTTTGACCTTATATCAGAGAGAGAGAGAGAGAGAGAGAGAGGAGAAGAAGAAGAAGAAACACTTGTAATTCTTTGTTTTAGTGCTAGATTTCAAAATGTTTTGTTTTGAAAATTTAAGGTGTTTTTAAGGAAATATCCGAGGTTCAAAAATCTTTCACCCTCAATTATTGAATTATGTTGGCAATTCTTTAATAATTAAGAAATAATATTTTTTTTTTTTTTTTTTTTTGAGAATCAATGCTATGGTTTTTATTAAAGAAGGCCTAAAAGATTAGCCTGTAAAACCGTTAAAGTATCTGGTGGTACATCTTCCATCCAGACTTGTGGTTGAGAAAGTCTCTGTGCTCGTCTTGCTAAAGAATGGGCAAGAGCATTACAATGCCTCCTAACATGAGTACAATTAAACGATGACAAATAAGAGGCTAAGAACTGAATATCCTTAACTAAGTGACCAAAACTTGCCAAGGAATAAGAGTCTCCCTGAAGTGTTGTGATAAGGGTCTGAGAGTCGCTTTCCAACACAATGTTCCTGAAGCCCGTTTCCACTGCTAACTCTAAGCCTCGCCGAGCAGCCAATGCTTCCACCTCTAGCACTGAAGAAGGTAGAGGAAGACGCTCCGAAAGAGAAACCATTACCTGACCTTGTTCATTTCTGATGACTACACCCAATCCTGCTGTATTGTCTGCATCAAAAAGGGCCCCATCAACGTTTACTTTGAACAGACCAGGTCCTGGAGGTTGCCACCGTGTTGGTTGACGTCCCACTGGCGCTACCAGTACGGTGTTGTGCCGTGAAAAATCTTCCACCCTCTCCCTAGCTCGCTGCAACAAGCGAAAAAGTGTATCTACTTTTTTACCCGTTCTCAAATCGTTTCTTCTAGTCCATAAGGCCCACACTACTGTGGCAAACAAAGCTGGCTCCCTGTTTTCTACGAAGACAGTTCCGATCAGGTCCACAAAGTTCCCAGCGCTACTAACATTCACATGAGTCCATTGAGGCGTTTTTTTTCCATAGTTCAGCAAGCTTGGGACAGCTATACAATGCATGCTTCACATCTTCCATGTGTTCTTGGCAAACATCACAGTTGCCGTTTTGGATAATCTTTCTTCGAACCAGGTTGTCTTTGGTTGGCAAGGAGTTCTTGGTTGCTCTCCAAACCAAGTTCTTCACTTTGCTCGGTACGGGGAGGTTCCAAATAGCTTGCCACAACGGTTTCAACCTTGAAACATCTGATTGACCTGGTTGTGCATTCTGGTGCTCACGTTGCAGGAACTGATACCCAGATTTAACCGTGTACTCTCCTCTAGGATTATAGGGCCATGTGAGGACATCAGGCTATTCGGAGCGACAGAGGGGAATTGTTCAAATGATCTCATCTTCAAACCCGAGCAACATATTCTCCAAAACCTCTGTTTTCCACTGCTTTTGGTCCACATCTATCAAGGAGCAAACCTTTGAATCTGTCAGTGCATCAGGCCGAGGGGATAATACTCTCGGAGAGTATTTTCTAGGCAACCACCTATCTGCCCATATGTCAACAGATCTGCCATCCCCGATCCTCCATATTGCCCCTTTTTTAATGACTTCTCTACCCCGAAGTATGCTACGCCATGCATATGAAGCAGAACTTGGATTGGCGGCATCCATGATTGTACCATTTGGAAAGTATTTTGACTTAAACACCCTATAAAACAAAGATGTTTTGTGATGTAGGAGCCTCCATGTCTGTTTCGCCAACAAAGCATAATTGAACATAGATAGATCCTTAAAACCCATCCCCCCTTGGGACTTCGGTTTGCAAAGCTCTTCCCATTTAAGCCAATGGACTTTTCGGCCCTCTCCCCTTTGACCCCAAAAGAATTTTTTGATAAGGGCCTCAATCTCATGACATAATCCAATTGGCAATTTGAAACATGACATTGTGTAGGTTGGAAGTGCTTGAGCCACGGCCTTGATTAAAACCTCCCTTCCCGCTTGTGAGAGCAACTTTCCTTCCCATCCTTGCAGCTTTTTCCACACCCTTTGCTTTATATTATCAAAGCTCTCCTTTTTCTTCCGACCAATTAAGACATAATATGTTTTAGAATATTTATATGTATATATATATATATATATATTAAGATATTTATTTTAAGTTTTCAAAATAAATAATAAATATTAAAATCTTTAGAACATACATCTAAAATCTAGAAATTTTGAAATTTAAAAACCATGAATTTTCTTCTATGAACACTAAAAACACACAACATGCCAAGGATTTTGGGGCGTTTGTACTTTTTTGGTAGAAACTGAGTCCTTTTGTTTGTATGAAACCAAAAAAATAAAATGCTAATATATTTAATTTAATTTAATTTTTTTTTTTTTAGTATGCTGACATGTTTTTTTTTTTTAATAGATCTTGTGTTTCCCAAAGGTTCAAACTTGTAGATTTGGTGGGAAAGTTTTACCCTGAAAGGAATGTGCCTGAGAAAGACTCTATTAACCTTGAACACAAATTTGCTAAGTTGAAAAGTTTCAACAAAAGTTAGTGGACTCAATCTTGATTCACGTACATTTAGAACTGGAAGTCTTCATTCCTAAATTTAAAAAAATGGACAGAAAGTATTGCTAATATCTAAAGCCACTAGGGGTCAACTATAGCTTTTCATTTTAACACACACACACACACACACACACATATATATATATAGTTTATGAGTCATGTTAATAAACCCTTTAAGACAATTGTTAATAAATCATATTATAAAATTTTGACCTTCAATTTTATAAGAATTTAAAAATTTGTCAACAAAAATAACTGTTTTATGATTTTCTCAGGAACGGACCCACATAGGGGGCAATGGGGCCGAACCCCTAAAATTCCTTTAAAAAAATTATATTTAATATAGCCAAAAATAATTTAGACCCAAGACAAATTAGAGTTGGGCCTCATTGTTTCAAAAAGTTTGCCCTTCCTCTTAAGCTAAAATCTTAACCCAGTCCAAACAACAATCTTCAACTCTTATTTCAAATCAAAACCCAGCGCAAACAAGCCAATATTACAGTCGGAAAATTCACCCATTAATTCAAGATTAATTGTAACTATTTTTGAGACAAAAATACTAAAAGACAAATCAGAAAGACAAAAGATAAAGAGAAAGACAACTACATCATAAATAAAAATAAATGGAACAAAATAACAAAGACAAGTACATCATAGAATCAAATTGAACAAAATAAAATTGTTACACTTGTTCACATTGCTAACTCATAATGCTTTAACTATTATTTTGAAATTATATAAATTTATGAAACTAATAAATCTATAAACTGAGAAGTTTAAATTTATAATTGATGCATTAATAACAACAATTAGTTCTTTTGTAAGTTAATAAACATAATTCTTATTTGGTTTGTAAATTATGGGAAAATCAATTATAATGTTTGTGTATTTGTTTTGGTTGATAATGTTAATATTATATGGATGCTTATTTAAAAAATTTTACTTTTTTTTATCCTTATACTCCACCCCTTCGCTTGAAATCCTAGGCCCATCTCTGATTTTTTTATAAAATATTTATAAAAATAATTCCTAAACCAATACCGTTAGGGCATTCTTTAACATTTCCCTTGGTTTATTTAGTGCATGAAGAGCTTCCTTTATTTTAGTAGTCTTCGGTATATTTGAACTTTTGTAGCACATGAAGAGCTTCCTCAAGAAAGAATGCTAGTTGCTGAAAGGACTCAAGAAAGAATGCTAACTGCTGAAAGGAAGAAGAAAAGAATGTTAACTGCTGAAAGGAAGAAGAAAGGAGGACTGTCAAAATGGGAGAGAAGGTTGAACCAAATATTGAAGTTAATAAAGCAAAGTTAATGTTGGCTACTAAGACATTAAAGTTTGATAAAAATAAAAAATAAAAAATAAAAACTTGATTTTCTAGAGTATAAGGGTATCTAAGAAGATTTTATTTTGAATTTTTATAATTTTTGGAACTTTCTAGAATATGTTTTTTTTTTCTTTCTTTGAAGAGTTTCTAAGAGTATTTTAGTCAAAGATTATCTTTTTGCCTACAATTAACTTATTTTTGGAGCCTTTAAATTAAGAGATTAAATTCTATAAGAATATAGTGTAAAACTCAGGTTTTATCCCTTCAATCTTAACATGTCACATCATCATATTACTTATTATAGAATAGGCATAACTACACTCAATTAATTTTAATATCTATTTCAAAATCCAACTTAATTGTGAGTTTATTAAGATATTATTATGTGTGGTATAATGTGTTGAGTTTTAAGTAAAAAATTGATGTGACAATATTTTTTTGGATTGTGTAAAACATGAGTTTTACACCTCATCCTTATCAAGTTCATACTCATTGATTAAATTAGTTCTTAAGTTATAAATTGAGACTAATTAAGAATTTTAATATATTTTTTTTTTAAATCACTCTTTGTTTTATTCTTATGTTATAAATTGAGACTAAGAATTTTAATTTCATGGCTTTAGCCCTATATATATAATCTAAGAAAACAGAAACTTCACAATGGTTTGGTCCTAGTTACAATCTAGGAAAAAGAAAGGTACTTTTGAATCTTATCCGGTTATCCTGTGCTCCGCTTCTTCATCTTCTATTTTGGTTTCCTGATTTTGTGTGCTTACTTTTCTCTCTCTCTTTTATTTATTTAATTTTAATTTTTTATATGACCTTTTTTTTTTTTTTTTTTTTGAGGATGTATATGACTTTGTTAAAATGGTAGTATTGCATTTGCATTTGCCTTTGTCTTGCATTTTGGTTTTGTTTCCTAAGATATCAGACCATAGAGCAGTGTGCATCAACAAATTTTTTAGACATGGGTTGGTATTTATTGTATTGGGTGGGAGTTTTGGACCCTTTTTCACCATTTTCAATTTTTCAACCCTCTTTATGTGTTTTTTTATACCGTGTATAATAATAATAAAAAATATTATTATTATTATTATTTCCTTAAATGAAATATACCAATACAGCTTTAGAAATGGGTTTCTTATCAGAGCTTTAGAAATGGGTTTGGACCAAGATTGGATTAGAATATAAATACAAAACGCTTTAATCGAAAATGAGTTTCTAACTTACAAAATATATCCCCCCTCAAAAAAAAAAAAAAAAAAAAAAAAAAAAAACTTAAACAAAATATATAAGTTTATAAATTTTGTAAGGTATAATGACAATGTACAAATTACTAATTTACTAGTGTATAAGTGTATAAAATATATATATATTTTTTTGAAAACGGAATAAACTTTCATTTATTTAACTGTGAAAAGTCATAATACAGTGCTTCTAACACAGGTGGAGGATTGTCCTCCATCCAATAAATGTCTTCGTGTATATCTTTTGCATATCTCGCTAGCCCATGCACCACAGAATTAGCTGCTCTCCTCACGTAGCTAAGCGACACCCTTCGAAAACTCCGTGTGAGCCATTTGATATCTTGGATTATATGACCCAGCCATGAAGTGTCCGTCTTTGATGCAGCGAGCAATTTTATCACGCTGAGATTGTCCCCCTCCACCACCAAGTCTGTGAAACCTGCCTCACATGCAAACTCCATTGCCCTTCTACAAGCTAATACTTCTTCCACCGCACTGTCAACAACATGTGGACCTCTTGCTGACATTGCAGCCATGACCTTGCCATTCTCATTCCGAATCAACACCCCGACACCTGAGCAACCCAACTCGGAGAAGACTGCCGCGTCAAAGTTTAGCTTGAATGTAGACTCCGGAGGAGGGCGCCACACAGAGTCACCTGGACAACTAACAGGAATCCATAACTGACCCTGAGCTTGATGGAATTCGTCCAAAAATTCTTTTGCCTGTTTGTTTAGCCACTTCGGGTCCTTTAGCTTACCACCAAAGACCACCATGTTCCTTTGGTTCTAGATAATCCAAGATTGAATGACAAATAACTCGAACTCGTCTGTGGAAAGTTTACCCAGCAACTCTTGAGATAAATGGAGTACATCCTGCTGCCCTTGACCACACTTTTGTATTCTGATCATACTACCCGACCATACATCTTTTACTACAGCACATTCCCACAAGGCATGGACCCCTGTTTCGGCCTCCCTTGAACAGAGCACACAAACGTCCTTCTCAACAATTTTCCTCCGCAACAGATTATCACGTGTAGGCAGTATATTGTGGCAAGCTCTCCACACAAATATTTTTATTTTGTTTGGCACATGAGGCTTCCATAGTTTAGGCCATACCTGACAACCAATCGGCCCAGAGGAACTTTCCCCCCAATCCTCTGTTTTGAAAACCTGTCTCGCCACATGATAGCCAGATTTTACAGAATATACTCCCTTTTTATTGTGTAACCAAACTATGGCATCTGGGACATGTTTGTGACTCAATGGTAGTCGCAATATAGCCTCTGCATCATCCTTGTGAAAGTGTGCCAATATAAAATCTCTTCTCCACCATTTCAGGTCCAGGTCAATAAGTTCAGAAACATGCCAGTCTCTTTCTATCTCATTTGGCGGATGAACTACTCCATTTGTTGGATGGTTAGGGATCCACTTGTCAGATAACACCTTGATTTCAGCTCCATCACCAACCCTCCAACAACACCCTTTGTTTAAAATCGGCTGTGCTGCCATGATGCTCTTCCACACATAGAAGCTGTTAGGTGAGTTCGAGGCTTCCAAAAATTGACATCGTGGGAAATATCTGGCCTTAAAGCCCTGGTACATCAGTGAGTCATGTTCTTGTATAAATCTCCACTCCTGCTTTGCCAACATTGCTATATTGAAGGATCGAAGGTCTCGAAAACCCATTCCCCCCATTTTCTTTGATTCAGTGAGTTTGCTCCAACTCCTCCAATGAATTTTTCTTTCATTCCCCACTTGTCCCCACCAAAACCTGGCACACATTGCATCCAATTCCTCACATAGTCTTATGGGAAGTTGGAACACACCCATGGCGTATGTGGGGATAGATTGGGCCACTGCCTTTATTAGCACTTCCTTCCTTGCCCTAGATAGCATCTTACCCTTCCACCCTTGGAGCTTTTTTCAAACCCTATCCTTAATATAGGAGAAAGTGTGATATTTTGCTCGACCCACCAACGTTGGCAAACCCAAATAAGTATCAAAACGATCCACTTCCTTGACACCCAGTGCATCTTTTATCCAATTCTTCTGTTCCATAGGAGTATTGCCATTAAAGAACACTAATGATTTCTCTAGGCTGATACATTGCCCCGAAGCACTAGCATACAACTTTAAAATTTCTGTAACCTCTTTCACTTCTTGCTTTTTAGCCTGGCAAAACAAAAGTGAATCACTTGCAAACAAAAGCTTAGTAATTCGTGGGGCTCTTCTACACACAGATACTCCTTTAATCTGCCCCTCCAATTCTGATTTTTGTAAGAGTGAAGTAAAGCCCTCAGTACATAAGAGAAAGAGATAAGGTGAGAGAGGGTCTCCTTGACGGAGTCCTTTAGATAGTGAAAAATTACCATAAGGTGTACCATTAATAAGAACCGAAAAATGAGCTGTAGTTACACAACCCATCACTCTATCCACCCAAGGCTCCGGAAAGCCCAACTTCTCCATAATACCATGTAGGAAATTCCATTCAACTCGGTCATACGCTTTACTGATATTTACTTTTAAGTGCCATGGACCCCTTCTTTCCCTTTTTTCTCCCATGCATTGTGTGTAGAGTTTCATAAGCTACTAAGACATTATCAGTGATGAGGCAGCCTGGTACAAATGCACTTTGGGTTTGGGAAATAATATCAGGGAGAATCTGCTTCAATCTATTGGCTAACACCTTAGAGATAATTTTGTAAATAACATTACACAAGTTGATGGGTCTAAAATCAGAAATTTTTTGGGGAGATTTTATTTTGGGTATTAAAACAATATGAGTATAATTTATTTCAGGCACCATGTGACCACAATTTAAATAATCCAGAACAGCATTCACCACTGTATCACCCACAATATGCCAAAATTTTTGGTAAAATAAAGCATTCATATCATCAGGTCCAGGCGCTTTTGTTGGTCCCATCTAAAATAAAGTTGTTTTGACTTCTTCCGCCTTGAATTCTTGTGATAAGATTTGTTGCATATTTGTGGTTGCCTTTGGAGTTACAGCATCTAAACACTCATCCGTCCTATCACATGCTCCTGCCTGAAATAAATTCTCAAAGTATTCCATAGCCACCTTAACAATATCCTCTTCCTCCTCCACCCACACCTCCTTTGAATTTTTGATACCCATGATCCAATTTTGTCTTCGTCGTTAAGAAGCTTTTGAGTGGAAAAATTTCGTGTTTTTGTCTCCATGTTTCATCCAATTGATCCGCGATCTTTGAGCCCAATACACCTCATGTTTAAGAAGCAAGGCGTCAAGTTGCTTACTGGTCTCCAAGTATTCAGCTCTGTTCTCCTCATCAAGTGCCTCCGAGTTCAATAGTTCAATACGTTTTTGGAGCCTTTTTATCTCCTCCACCTTTGGATGAGTATGTGGAGCTCCCTAAGCTTGTAAATCCATAGCACAACTCATTATTTTCTGTCTAGCCAACTCCAAACCCGTAGTCCCTACACCATCTATGCTCCAAGCATTTTTAATCACCTCATCACACCCCTTTTCCAACAGCCATGCTTCTTCGAACTTGAATCCCTTCTGACCTTTGTACCATTTTTTTGAACTTTGAACATGCAGCAAGATGGGTAGATGATTCGAGGCATGAGTTGACAGGTGATAAATTGTGCTCAGCGGAAACTTTGCCCTCCAATCAGCAGTAGTCGTGGCCCTATCTAAACGCACTCTTGTATTTGCTTCACCAGGCTGCTTATTGTTCCAAGGGTATTCATATCCCCTGAAACCTAAATCCTCAAGATGGCAGTGCTCCAGCGCCTCACGGAAAGCATTCATTTGGCTACCTTGGACCGGTTTCTTGCTTAGTTTCTCCGTCGATTTAGCGCCGCATTGTAGTCACCAATACACACCCACGGTCCATCCACAAATGTGCGAATATGTCTAAGCAAACTCCATGACTTAGCCTTCTGAGTTGCTTTAGGCCATCCGTAAAACCCGGTTAGGAACCATACCGAGCCATTCTCATCCACTACTTTGGCCAATATATGGTTGGCCGTATAGTTAACAACATCCAGTTTAATACAATCCTTCCAAAGTAATGCTAACCCACCACCTGTGTTCGGATACTTCACCACAAAACTGTTCTGAAATGGTAAATCACCACACCATTCCTTTAAACCCTCCTTGTTTAGTCTAGTTTCCATTAAAAAGCAAACCATGGGTCCTTGGTCCCTCACAATGCTACGAAGGTTTCGAACTGTTCAAGGGTTCCCAAGCCCTTGACAGTTCCAGCTTAATATCTTCATTGTTCCCGGCAAGGGCGGTAAGCCACCCTCGCCGATATTTCCTTAGAGTTTTCATTTCGTGCTTCTGCCTTGCCCCTTTTACCAGGTTGTGCCTCATCGTCTCTGTTACTGTCTTCATCCAACATCTGTGTAGCCACCCTTTTTCCCAGGACACTTATTTTTTCATTAGCCTCTGTTTCCTTCGGCCCACAATCCATGCAGCGTAATCTCACCCAAGTGGGCTTGGCCTTTTGGTTAATAGGCCCAGTTTGCATGGGAACATCCCTTTGGTCAACTTATTGCACCTCCAGCATGGCATTCATATTTGAATTTATGTTTACGTTACTTTCTTCAATGCCATTCACTCCACCACTATCCTTATTCAGCTTCTCAACAGCAATAATTGTGGGATTTTGTAACGCCTCATCTCCGTGATTTTCGCTGTTTCCGTTTTTTACTCTCTCCTTCTCCGTAGGGTTTCTCACTTTGCTTCCCGTCTCTGCCGCTATCTCGGTTTGAACCAGTGATGTTTGCCTCTTGTCATTATCACCCCTGTTTTCTTCCTCAAGGTCTGGCTCGTGACTGCGTTCCGTCTTTCGTTTTGGCGACGAACAGTATTGGCCCCCTATAGCTTTAAGCCAATTTCCATATTGAAACTCCATGTCTCCACCACTCCTGGTCGCCAAAAAATGACTCGCGCAGTGGCACAAATCATGCCCGAGTAGCCCACAGAAATGGCAAAACATGGGTAGTCTCTCGTATTTATAAGTTATCCAAGAGCGTTCCCCATCAGAACCTGCTATGAATCCACCTCGGCGTAATGGCTTTGATATCGGTAAATCAACCTTGACTCTCATAAAATAATTTGCTTCATCTTGCTTCGGCTGTCGACGTTCTACCTCCACTACTTCGCCTAAATGGCTTCCTACCTTGGTGGCCACTCGAGTTGAGATCATGTCGAAGGGGGCGCCCCATATCTGGATCCAAAGAGAAGCTTGGTTGAGCCTAACATTATCTGCCTTCATACCCTTCCTCCATTTTATGAGCAGTAGCATTTGGTTGTCAAACGTCCAAGGCCCACCTTTGAGAATCCTTTCCAAGTCAAATTCAGTGTTAAATTTGAACTGGAAGAGATTTGAACTGACCTCCACAATCTGCTCTCCATCTTCCAAACCCCAAGCTTTCTTCAATGTAGTTTTTGTAGCCTTCTTGTTAAAAGGCTTGCATGTAAGGAACTTACCAATCAAACTTAGCGAGCAACTCTCAATCCCCTCTCTTCTGCCTTCATCAACTATTCGTATAGTTTCTTCTTCATCCACCGTTAACTTCATTTTTTCCAATCCAGCCGCAATATCCTCAGCCATTGTCACCAACACTCTCCAGAAGGACAAGAGAAAAGGGTACTTAAGAAAAAAGAAAAACGAAAACCCTAGGCCTAGCCTAAGGAGGGATAGACTTGTAAGGGACGAGATAGAACGCTCCCACAGAGAGCAGAGAGACACACTTTTCAAAATGCTTGATATATCTTTTCAAAGTGCATAAAATATTAAAGTATTATTTATAAGTTATTAATAATGTAAATCGTCATTTGTAGTGTGTGTATATATATATATAATTTCTAATCATATAAGTTTAATGAATCTAAGTTTTGTAAGTTTAAAAATGAAAATTAATCAATTTAATTATCTCAAATATAGTTTATTTATTAATCATCAGCATACACTTACGAAGAGATAAAAAATTGCACTCGTGATATACTTAATTACTTTACGCTAGCCCATAAACCGTGGCATGCACAAACACTTCTCTCGCAAAATTGTAAATTTATAGTTATGTTCGATCAAATAGAATTGCTTTCTAAAAAAAAAAAAAAAATTGAAGATATTGTGCTTTGTTATAACTCCTTTGGTACCGTATATGATATATCAATATTCTTTTGAGTGCATTAGTTAGAAGAAACATGTTTGGTGAAGTGCAAGAATTGCATAATAAGATGGTATATATGTAAAGGAATTTGTGGTGATTGTTATATGGTGCATGTGTTGATGCGTGCGTGTTTGAGGAGTATTTTAGAGGGGCCTAGGCTATAGAGATCGAACTTGATGCAGAAGCTTATAGTATTGTAAAATTTGTTATTCAAGCTCTTTGTAAGAAACCCAATTTGAGTTTGTCTTGTGTTATTGAAGGAAATGACAGAAATGGGATGGATTCCTTCGATGGCACGTATACTTGTATTATTGGGGCTTGTCATATGTGAAGCATGGGAATAGGGTACAGGCATTGAGGCCTAAGGTTGAGATGATTAGCTGTGGCCTGTGGGAAGTCAATGAATTTGGTTGTGGCGACAAATTTGATGAAGGGGTATTGCGTGCTAGGTGATTTGGATAGTGCTTTGGATTTGTTGAATAAGATTGGTGAGGATGGACTTTCACCAAACAAGCTTATTCAGTTTTGATTGAATGGTTCAGTAAGAATGGGAGCATGGAAAAGGCCTATGAGCTTTACACCCAAATGAAAGAAAAGGGTATCCAGCCTAGTGACTTAAGTGGCTTCTTGAAATCTCGGTCACTGGAAACTGCATTCAAGGTGTTTGACGAGCTTAGCAAGGGTGTGATACCTAGTGTAGTGTCTTACAACAATATGATAATTGGTCACCACAGAAAGGGGGATATGGATGTTGCAAAATGCAAATAGCTTATTTTTGGAGATGATGGAAAAGAGCTTATATCATAATGTGATCATGTGATCTGTTTTGATGGGTGGGTATTTCAAGAAATGTGATACTGAATGCGCCTTTGATGTGTTTGACCAAATGGTAAGTGTAAATATTGTTCCCACAGACTTCATTTTTAACACTATTATCAATGGCTTGTGCAAAGTTGGCCACACATCTGGGGCAAATAGCAAAGGAGATGTTGAAGAACTTTGTTGAGAGGGGTTTTTTTTTTCCATCTTTTTTACTTACAATAGCATTATAGATGGATTGGTCTAGGAGGGTGCCATCGATTCTGCACTGGCTATTTATAGAGGCATGTGTGACAGTGTGAAAGTGGAATTCCCCCAATGTGGTCACTTACACCTGCTTTTTTTTGAAAATCTTCACTTACACCTGCTTGATTAATGGGTTTTGCAAAAGCAATAATCTTCCTCGGAAAATGATGGATCAGATGAAAAGCAAGGGTCTTGAATTGGATGTTACAGCATATTGCACTCATTGATTGGTTTTTGCAAAAGGCGAGACATGGAAACTGCACGCGAACTTTTTTCTGAACTTGAAGTCTGCTTGTCTCCAAATGCAGTTGTGTACAATAGTATAATTTGAAAATGTACACTACATTGATCAATGGATTGTTAAAAGATGGTAACTAGCCACTTGCATCAGATCTTTACTTGGAGATGCTTTCAAAGGGTATCGTGCCAGACATTATTACATATACTGTTCTGATAAATGGCCTGTGTAACAAAGGACAGCTAGAAAATGGATGCAAAATTTTGGAAGACATGGATAGGAAGAGCATGACTCCTGATAAATAATTTTACCATTTTTTAAAACTCTTTATTTATTTTTCTATTTTGTTGATGATAAAGAGACTTGTCATATTTGGCTTGTTAAATGTTTTATTATTAAATAGCCGGTTGAAGGAGGGTTTTCGGAAAAAAGACTTGTTAATTATTGCCATCAAAATTATGATAGAAGGGCAACTAGATATGCTATAAGAAGTACTAGCACAATTTGTAGTCTATTTTCCAACACTTTTTAATTTCATGGGTTAAACCTCTAACTTCAAATTGGGGCATTTTTTATAGCACTATGCTAAGAGTCTTGTAATTCAATGGCATTATCTATTCTCCTTTATAATTAGAACCAGGGTCGAATTCTCTCTTCCAAAATTTATAACTATTTTGAATTATTAAAAATAATAATAATAAACAATTTATTACTGTTATAATTAGGCCAAAGACACTTTTTTTTTTTCACACAACGTTTTTCCTCCCTTTTCACTTTTCCTTTTCTTCCAAAAAGGGCATTCCACATGGGTGCCATTCCACATGAAATAACACTTGTTAGAAATTTTAATCTACGCTGGGTTTCCATTAATTGGATTTTTAAATTTTGAAAAAAGTTTTTTTTTTTTAATTGAATTAATGGACCTATAAACTTTCAAAGAGATTAAATCTTGGAACTAACTTTTATTAACTCTTATGGACTAAAAAGTCAAGTAACCATATTATGAAGTTCACCAATTGATTTGCATCATTGTTCACGTGATTCTTTTGTCATAAAAGTTAATAAAAGTTCATCCAAGGGGTCAATTTTTCAAATATGAAAACCCCAAGGGGTTATGAGGAAAACTTTAAATTTCAAGAAGTATTTTTGCAACTAACTCAAGTCCCATGGATTTTTTTTTTTAATTTTAATTTTTTTTTTAATAATGTAGGCCTATTTATTAATAGATCACTTAGGTGCACCCAAGTTGTTGAGGTCTATTTGAGGAGGTGTTATATGCCGGGTACAGCATATACAAAATCCTATTTGAGAGGGGAGGGGAGGGGGGGTGTTGCCTTAATTTGCAATCCATAATAGGTGGATATTTACCTGAAAATTTAGGTTAGGCTCTCTTTCCTAAGGTTAGACAAGTTCCCGATCATATAATTTAGACCTTAGTGGCTTGCCTCATTGGAGTAAATTGTCTTATAGTATTATTTTTGTTGTAACTAATAAGTTTCTTTTTAATACTTAAAAAATGATAAATATTTATTATTGACCAAATTGTAAGAGTATATAGATTAATTAGGATCAAAACCATGGTTTTAAAAACCGAACCGGTCATCAAACCATTTTTTTTGTAATTTCCGATTCAACCCCAGTTTTTGACCGGTTTTTGGCCGGTTTTCCAGTTGTTGACCGGTTTTGGGGCTTTTAACCGGACCAGATTGGCTCCCAATTCCCAGTTGAACTGGTCGGACAGGCTGGTTCGGTCCGGTTTTTAAAACAATGATCAAAACGCCTCATTGAAACTGTATGATAGATATCATCAGGAGTGGGCGCTGGGGGGGGGGGGGGGGGGCGGTGCTAGTGCCTTAATTTGCAATCCATAATAGGTGGATATTTACCTACAAATTTAGGTTAGGCCCTCTTTCCTTAGGTTAGACAAGTTCTCGATCATATAATTTAGACCTTAGTGGCTTGCCTCATTAGGAGTAAATTGTCTTATGCTAGAAGCGTTATTTTTGTTGTAACTGATAAGTTTCTTTTTAATACTTAAAAAATGATAAATATTTATTATTGACTAAATTGTAAGTGATGATGCTCAGAACATCAGTAGAGATGTTCGTCCAGAGTGGCATCGTCCACAGTTGCTCTAGACCCTGGGACACGTCAAACTGTAAAGAATGTGGTCACCGGTGTGGCGCCAACCACAGAGCCTCCGATGCCAAAGTTAAAATAACTTGAAACAAAAGAAAGTAATGTAGACGTATTAAGTGAGATTTTTTGTGTGTGTATGCGTACCTCTCTCAGGTCTTGTTTATGGATATATATAGGCTATTTTCTTTCTCTTCTAGCCGTTGATTCTGTAATAATGGGAACATTATTGCAGAATCTGTAACACCCGTGCAGGGTGTTAAGTGGACAGATACACTTTCAACGGTATTGAAATTCATTATTATCTTCGTAACGTTCGTCTTGATTAAAGGACGACGGGTAAGTAGTTGTCAAGTAATCCCCTTGGGCTATGCTGGCGTTGGAGTCATCCTTGTACCTTGTCCTTCTCATATGGACGATTATATTTTTGGGACTATCAGCTGCCCCCCTATTCCAAGGAATGTGAGAGGTTTTTTTTTTTTTTTTTTGACGCTTGGGGATGTGTTCTCCGCATTAATTGTCCCATGGCGGCATGGCACACATCATGGCCACGTGTCCAATTCTGATCGGTGAGGAGGTCTTGCTTCCAGTGAGTGCCTTTTCAGTTTCCCGCGATTTCCAAAGCAAACTTTAACTCTTTGCTTTTCTATTTCCCTCATCTCTTTACCTTCCTTTTACATTTGGCTTCTTTGACTCTTAGCTTTTCTCTTTGTTTTCTCTGTGTCTAGTTTTTCTGAGTTCACTACCGCTACTGCGTATTTTGTCCCCAGCCTTTTCGATTTTCTTCCTTATTTCCAAGTGCGTATCCCCTCTTTTACGCTCTTTTCCTTTTTTTGCTGTTTTGTATTTCTTTGTTTCGTATTCTTATTTTCCTTCTTCAAAATGCATATCTTTTCTTAATGGTGGATTATACTGAATTTAGGCATATTTCTCCCTCCATCGCCTTTCTTTTTGCTCACTTAGAGGGGCTATTAGATTCTTCCGGTGACCGGTACCCACAAATTGGGGATTTTGTGGTAGGGGGTAGTGGCTTAGATTTAGCGTTTGGTGACCTGTATCCATTGTTGCAACAGTCTTTTTCTTGGTTCAAATCCATTCGTGGGGTCCTTAGGAGGGAAAATATGGGCTCTGTTGTGAGATCGAGTGGTCAGGAGAGGGGTTCGTCTTCTGGCGCGGCTGCAGATGGGGCTGTTATAGACACAGCTACCTCCGTTCCTCCCCTTTTGTCTACCATACCTTCTACTTCTACGGCCACTCCTCGTCCTTTTCATGCCCTCAAGGAAAAAAGTTGACTTGAAGTTATCTCTTCGTCTTTCTGTGGACTTGGAGAATTTTGGGTTGAAATTATTTCTTCGTCTTTTTATGGACTTGGAGAATTTTGGGTTGAAATTATTTCTTCGTCTTTCTGTGGACTTAGATGATTTTTGTTGAAGTATTCTTGGGTGGCGTTATTCTTCTCAAGGATCTTGTCTCCCCTTCTCTCTTTTTTTTTTTTTTTGAACGAAGTACATCCTATTTGATGAATTTTATCGTCTTTTTGTTCTGGACGATGTACATCATTTTCAGGAATCTTATCGTCTTTTTGATCTGGATGATGTACATCCTTTTAAGGAATCTTATCGTCTTTTTGAGATGGACGATGTACATCCTTTTAAGGAATCTTATCGTCTTTTTGTGACCAAACGGCCATTTTAGGTTTTTGAAAAGGAATAATTAGGGCACAAGAATTGCTGAACGATACTAGTGAAATGCTGAATGATCACTTATGAAGTCCTAAATGATTACTTATGCCATTCTGAATAATCATTTACTTGAATACATAACTTGTATTAGAAAGCATAGAATCAAATTATGTTAACTGCTTACCATCAAACTATGGATCCTTTTTCGTAATACCTCTTTAGATGCTCGACATTCCATGGATGAGGTAGCTTATTTCCTTCTAGGTCTTCTAGGTGGTAACTTCCCTGTTGTGAATAGTGAACGACTCGGTAGGGTCCCTCCCAGGTTGGACCTAGTTTGCCTTGTGAAGGGTCCTTGTTGCAGGAGTTACTTTCCAGAGGACGAGATCTTTGATGCTGAATCTTTTCAGTTTCACTCTTTGATTGTAGTATTCTGCCATCTTCTGCTGGTACTTGGCCATTCTTTGGGAGGCTTGGTCTCTGACTTCGTCCAAGCAATCCAGGTTTAGCTTCAGTTGGTCGTCATTGCTTTGTTCGTAAAAAAACTCCCTCCTGAGGCTAGTGAGCCCTATTTCGACTGGGATGACTGCTTCTGTGCCGTATGTTAGATTGAAAGGAGTTTCTCCTGTTGGTGTTCTTGTCGTAGTCCTGTAAGCTCATAGGACGCTTGGTAGTTCCTCGGGCCATGCTCCCTTTGCCCCCACTAACCGAGACTTGATAATCTTGAGTAAGGTTCGGTTTGTTACTTCCGTCTGTCCATTGGCCTAAGGATGTCCTAGTGACGAGTACTTGTTTTTGATACCTAGGCTCGAACAAAATGACCTGAACCCTTGACTGTCGAACTAACGACCATTGTCTGAGATGATCGTCCTTGGAATCCCGAACCTGCAAATAATATTTTTCCATAAAAAATTTTGTACCTTTGCTTCTGTGATCGTTGCAAGAGCTTCTGCTTCGACCCATTTCGTGAAGTAGTCAATTGCGACGAGTAGGAACTTCATTTGTCTCTTTCCCTATGGTAAAAGGCCCATAATGTTGATCCTCCACTGTGCAAATGGCCAGGGTGAGGAAATGGTAGTCATCTTTTCCCCTGGGACTCACTGAACATTCCTATATCTTTGACAACTGTCACATTTCTTCACAAAGTCTGCCGTGTCTTGCTGCATCGTGGGCCAGAAGTAACCTGCCTTCATAATCTTCCTGACGAGGGACTTTGACCCCATATGATCTCCACAAACTCCTTTATGCACCTCCTCGAGGACATATCTAGCCTTTTCTTCTTCTATGCATCTCAAGTAGGGCTGGGAGAAGCCTCTTTTATAAAGTTTGTCATTCAATATTGTGAACCGGGCAGCTCGTTTTTGGATTTTCTTGGCTTCTTCAGGATTTGGTGGTAATCGTCCATCTTTAAGAAAAGACAAAATTGGACTCGTCCATCCCGAGCGGGTATGCATAGGGAAGTTTTGAAACTCTTTAATGCTAGGGAGGTTCTGTTCTTCTAGTTTCTAATCATTTATCTTGGCCTGGTCATCTGCTGATGCACTCTGTGCTACTTCATCGGCTTCTACATTTTGATCCAGTGGAATCTGAATAAAGTCTACACAATTAAAGTTGCCTACCAACTGATTCATCAATTTGAGGTATTTCTGCATCCTTGTCTCCTTTGTTTCAAAATCTCCTCTGACTTGTCCTATGACGAGCTGTGAGTCGCTCTTAAGCACAATATTTTCAACTCCCAGTGCCTGAGCTATTCTTAGCCCTGTTAACAAAGATTCATATTCTGCTTCATTATTGGTTATGGGGAATTTGAGCTGGACCCCATATTTGAGAACATCTTCTTGAGGGGAGGTAATAACGACACCTGCCCCGCCTCCTTTTTGGGTAGACGATCCGTCTGTATTGATCGTCCAAACTTCTTCCTGGTCCTCTGCATGCTCAGGGATGGTGAATTCCGCTATGAAATCTGCCAATGCTTGAGCTTTTATGGCTGTCTGTGGGCGGTATTCAATATCAAATTGGCTAAGTTCGATTGCCCATTACACCATTCGTCCAGCGGCCTCGTGTTTGTTCATCGCTTTCTTGATGGGCTGGTCCGTCATTACTTTGATAGGATTAGCTTGGAAGTATGGACGAAGTTTTCTTGAGGCCACTATTAAGGCGAAGGTGATCTTTTCCATGCACGGATATCGAGCCTCAGCTCCTTGGAAGGCCTAGCTGATATAGTACACAGGAAGTTGTATCTTGTTTTCTTCCCTGATTAAAGCTGCACTCACTGCTGTGACAGATATCGCCAAGTATAAGAACAAGTCTTCGCCTTCCTTGGATGGACTCAAGAGTGGGGGATTGCTCAGGTAGCGCTTCAATTCTTGAAATGCTGTCTCGCATTCCTCCATCCAAGCAAATGCCTTCTTTGGGGTCTTGAAGAAAGGAAGGCATTTGTATGTTGCCCTTGAGACGAACCTATTGAGGGCTGCTACTCTTCCTGTGAGTGATTGTACTTCTTTAACCGTCCTTGGTGAAGACATCTTGAGGATAGCCCTCACTTTTCCGTGACACTATAAACCCAAGGAACTTCCCTAAGGAAACTCCAAAAGCATATTTGGATGGGTTTAACTTCATGTTGTACTGTCTGAGTGTGTTGAATGTCTCCTTGAGGTCGTCCAGGTGATCCTCTTCTTCTTTGCTCTTGACAAGCATATTAACAACGTATACCTCCACGTTTCTCCCAATTTGTTTGTTGAACATCTGATTTACCAATCTTTGGTACGTGGCCCCTGCATTCTTCAAACCAAAGGACATGACCCTGTAGCAATAGAGTCCTTGGCTAGTGATGAAAGCAATTTTTTCTTGATCTTCCTCGGCCATCTGTATCTGGTTATACCCCGAAAATGCGTCCATGAAAGTGAGAAGTTTGTGTCCGGCGGTAAAGTCTACTAGCTGATCAATTCTGGGTAAGGGAAAACTATCTTTCGGGTAGGCTTGGTTTAGATTCGTGAAGTCGACGCACATTCTCCACTTTCCATTTGCCTTTTTGACCATGACATCGTTGGCTAACCACTTAGGATAGTAAACTTCTCGAATAAAATTTGCAGCAAGTAGTTTGTTTACTTCATCCATCACTGCTTTGTTTCGTTCAGGGGCAAAGATCCTTCTTCTCTGTTGGACGGGCTTCTTCTCTGGGTCTACATTCAAGCGATGTTGGATGATGTTTGCTGGGATCCCTGGCATATCCTCGTGGCTCCAAGCAAATACATCAAGGTTATTCTTCAGGAAGTTGATGATTTCTTCCTTCGTCTTTGTGCTTAGATTCGTCCCTACTTGGGTCGTCTTTGCTGGATCTCCCTCGACCAACTCTATTGTTTCTAGCTTCTCGACGATCTTGGGTGTCTTATCTTCGATTACCCACGTGTGGTTCTCCTTCGAGGCCAGGACGGCCTGGTAACACTCTTTTGCCAACACTTGATCTCCTTTTGTTTCTCCAACCCCTTGTTCTGTTGGAAACTTCACCTTCAGACAGTATGTGGAAGTGGCAGCTTTCCAGCGGTTGAGGGTAGGTCGTCCTATGATCACATTGTAGGACGAGGGTGAATCTACTACCAAAAAATTGTGTTTGGTGGTTACCTGGAAGGGGTATGAACCGGCCGTGACTATCAACGTCACTATTCCACGAGGGTACACCTTGTCTCCACTGAAACTGACGAGGGGTGAATTGAAAGGGCGAAGCGTTTTTGGGTCTACTTTTAACTGTTGGAAGGCAGAAAGGTAGATAATGTCCACCGAGCTCCCATTATCTACCAGAACCCTTCTTGTATTGAACCCCTCGATCATGATCATAATGACCAGTGGGTCATCATGAGGTTGCTTTACTCCTCTGGCATCTTCTTTTGAGAAGTACATGTCTTAGTTTGTCATTTCTTTGCTTCAGGGGAGGTAGGCTATGAACGCTGTTTACTTGCCTTTGATGTGATTTTTTGAGGGATCGGAATGACCTTCCTATGGTTGGTCCTCCCGTGATGGTTTTTATCTCCCCTATTGCACTCTGCGGACGAGGTGGTGGGTGATCTTCATCTCTCTGGAAGCTTCCATGCTAATCCTTCTTACCGTATTTGCTAGATTCTCCCCTGTTTACATACTTTTGAAGTTTCCCTTTCTGTATAAGTTCTTCTATCTGCTCCTTCAGATCCCGGCAATCCTCTGTGTAATGCCCGTGGTCTTTGTGAAAACGGCAATATTTCCTCTTGTCACGCACACTAGGTGATGAGCGAAGTGGCCTAGGACATTTAAGATAATGTTCGTATTTAATCTTCGTCAAAATCTAGTCAACGAGCATCACTAATGGTGTGAACTTCGTTGGTTGAGGATTTTTATCATCTCTTCGTCTATTTCCGTCGTCATTCCGTCGGTCAGCTCGATCTCTCTTTTGCCCCCTTCGATCGTCTTCTTTTTCCTTCTTTTTCTCCTTTGGTTTTTCTGCTCCCTCTATGGCTACTAGAGCGTCTTCAGTGTTCATATATTTTTGCACTTTCAATAGCGCCTCAGCCATCGTCTTGGGAGGATTCTTTGCCAAGGCATCCACAAAATCTCTGGACTTCAATCCTGCTTTAAAAGTTGTAAGCTGTACCTTATCGTCTGATTCATCTACCTCCAGCATTCCTCGTGTGAAGCTCGTTACATAGGACCTCAAAGTTTCCTTTTCTCCTTGTTTGATTGTAAGCAAATGATCAGCTGTCCTTTTTGGACGTGGTCCACCAACAAAGTGACGAACAAACGAGCTGCTTAACTACTCGAAGTTATCAATGGACAATGTCGGCAATTTGGTGAACCATTCCCGGGCTGCCCCTTTAAGGGTAGTGGGAAAGGAGCGGCACAGAATCTCATCAGGGGGCTGTTGAAGACCCAAAGTCGTCTTGAAAGTATTCAGATGATCTAATGGATCTTTTAATCTGTCAAAGGGCTCGAGCTGGGGTAGGCGGAACTTGGAGGGTACTGGGCACTCTTGGACGGCTGCAGTGAAAGGTGAATCTATCTTTCTGACAATTCTATCCAATCCTTGATCCGTCTTTCCCTTAATAGCGTTTCTCAGTTCGTCCATCTCCTTCCTCATCTCCCTAAGGAAATCCGAGTTTGGCTCTTCTGGAGTGCTAGTTCGTCTCCTGTGACTGTCTTCATCATCATCTCTGTTGATTTCTAGGCGGTTATCTCCTTGTCGCAACCGTTGTCTCATCTCCTGATTTTGCTTGGTGAGTTCCTCCACCATGGCTGCAAGTGCCTGAATTTGTAGGGCCAATGCAGCAAGGTCTGGGTTAGTGCTGGACTCCATTTCCACTTATAATTTGGAATGGAACAGTGTCCTTGAACTGGGTGCTCAAGAATCTTTCGTCCTCACAAACGGCGCCAAACTGATGATGCTCAGATCATCAGTAGAGATGTTCGTCCAGAGTGGGATCGTCCACAGTTGCTCTAGACCCTGGGACACGTCAAACTGCAAAGAATGTGGTCACCGGTGTGGCGCCAGCCACAGAGCCTCCGATGCCAAAGTTAGAATAGCTTGAAACAAAAGAAAGTAATGTAGATGTATTAAGTGAGATTTTTTGTGTGTGTATGCGTACCTCTCTCGGGTCTTGTTTATGGATATATATAGGCTATTTCCTTTCTCTTCTAGCCGTTGGTTCTGTAATAATGGAAACATTATTGCAGAATTTATAATGCCCGTGCAGGGTGTTAAGTGGACAGATACACTTTCAACGGTATTGAAATTCATTATTATCTTCGTAACGTTTTGTCTTGATTGAAGGACAACGGTTAAGTCGTTGTCAGGCAATCCCCTTGGGCTATGCTGGCGTTGGAGTCGTCCTTGTACCTCGTCCTTCTCATATGGACGATTATATTTTTGGGACTATCAGTAAGTATATACAGATTAATTAGGATCAAAACGCCTCATTGAAACTATATGATAGATATTATCAGGAGTAGACGCTGTAAGTTGAAACTCTCTCAAATTCAAAAGAAACTGTATGATAGAATATTAAAATAACGTACTGCTAACAAAAAATTACATGAAATTATTATGTTTTAAGTTAAATATAAGTTATAGTAAAAAGAGATTTAAAATTAAAAATATATTATATAAATACTAAAATAATATAGTTAAACATATGATGTACAAATCTTTTTTTTTTTTTCCAAAGTAAAGGATCTACAAATATTAGTGTATGTAGAATTGTTGCCGTTACATACTAGTCATACTAAAAAATAAGGCCAAAATACAAATTCTTAGGTACAGAATCTACAAATCAAACTCTTATATTCTAAATTGAGTTTTTTTTTTTTTTTTTTTTAGAATACTAAGTATTTTTAACACATACACGGGAGAGGGGAGAATGTTTTTTAAAGAAACTTACAGAAAAACCTTATTCCCTTCTCCCCGTGTGTGTGTGTTAAAAATACTTAATATTCTTAAAAAAAAAACTCAATTTAGAATATAAGAGTTTGAAAGCCAATAATATTGCAATTAAAAGCAATTAGCAACATTAACTGAATATAATAGGGTCGGGTATAAAAGTTCGAATGGGACTTCTTAAAAAAATAAAAAATAAAAAATAAAAAAGTCGGCAATAAAAGTTAGGGTTTTAATTTTGCTATTGCTCTCTCCTAAGTCCTAACCTTTTTATGCATGTATATAAATATAAGTTGGTTCAACGCAAAACTTGCAATTAAAAACCTGAAACTGAGAGTTGTGCTCATGGCGACAAAAACCGAAATCCTGAGCAATTTATTCATCATCTTTTTTGTGTTGATTGGGCTTTACAACGTCGATTGGGGCAAATTTGCGTGTGAGTTACGGAATGGTGTGATAGCAGTATTATTGTCTGCAGTGATCTGGATATGTATTTTATGGCACGCACACTTCGCGGAGTCTCTTCGGTCGAAGGAAAAATCATACCTGAATTCGTTGATGAGGGACGTGACTGGTGTGATCGTGATCATCAGCATAATTGCAGCTGCTTTTGTGCAACACAATATTGAAGATTCTTGTGAGAGGTTGTATTCCTGTACTGTTTTATTTTATCAAAATTTATTATTATTATCATTATTGTTGTTGTTGTGGTTTTTTTTTTTTGGTTATTATTAATGAGAAACAATTAAACAAAAGGTTTTGACCTTATATCGAGAGAAAAAAAAAAGGGAAAAAAGAAGAAGAAGAAACAACTTAAAAGGAAACTTCTTAATTCATGCAGTTTATGAATTTCACAAAAAAGGGCAAAACTTGTTATTCTTTGTTTCTGTGCTGGGTTGCAAAATGTTTTGTTTTAAAATTTAAGGTGTTTTTAAAGAGAAACATCCGAGAATAAAAAATTCTTCAGCCTCAATTATCGAATTAAAAATAATAATAAGAGTGTTGGCAATCCTTTAATAATTAAGACATGATACGTTTTAGAGTTGTTGGGAATAACTTTTCTAGCTTTTGCAAGGTGGGAAAAAGTGAAGATTTAAAAAACCAATGATATTGAGATGTTTGTACTTTCTAGGTAGAAACTGAGTTCTTTTGTTTGGATGAAACTGAAAAATAAGATGCTAAAATATTTAATTTTATATTTTCTTGTTTTGGTATGCTGACAATTTTTTTTCAATAGGTTTCCTGTTTCCCAAAGGTTCAAACTTGTAGATTTGGTGGGAAAGCTTTACACTCATAGGAATGTGCTCGAGAAAGACTCGATTAACCTTGAACACAAATTTGATAAGTTGAGAAGCCTCAACAAAGGTTAGTGGATTCAATCTTGATTCACATGCTTTTTGAAGTCTTCATTCCTATATTAAAAAGATGGACTGAAGGTATTGCTAATATCTAAGGGAAATGTTAAAAATGTTCTAAGAGCATTAGTTTAGAAATATTTTATGGGAAAATAATAAAATAATTAATTTTGTTGACAACTTTATATATTTCCTATAAACGTGATGTCAAAAGTTTCTTAATATGGTTTATTAACAATTACCCAAAGATGACCAGTTAACATGACTCAATATCTAAAGCCACCAGGGGTCTACTTTAGCTTTTCATTTTAACATATATATTTGGTTTATGGGTCATCTTGACAGGTGTCCTTAGGACAATTGTTAATAAACTATATTAGAAAAGTTTTGACATCACTTTTTTGAGAAATATAAAAAATTGTTAACAGAATTAATTACTTTATCAAAAGAATGTGCTAGAGCAAGACTCGAACAACCTTCAACACAAATTTGATAAGATGCAAAGTCTCAACAAAGGTTAGTGGTTTCAATCTAGATTCACATGCTTTTTGAAGTCTTCATTCCTAGATTAAAAAGATGAACTAAAAGTGTTACTAATATCTTAAGCCACTAGGGGTCTACTGGTAGCTTTTCATTTTAAAATATATTTGGTTTATTTAGCACATGAAGAGCTTCCTCTATTTTGGTAATCTTTTATATTTTTGAATTTTTGTAGCACATGAAGAGCTTCCTCCAGAAAGAATGCTAGTTACTGAAAGGACTCAAGAGAGAATGCTAGTTCCTAAAAGGACTCAAGACAAAATGCTAGTTGTTGAAAGGACTCAAGAAAGAATGCTAGCTCCTAAAAGGAAGAAGAAAGGAGGATTGTCAAAATGGGAGAGAAGCCTGAACCAAATATTGAAGTTGATAAAGCAAAGTCAATGTTGGCTACTAAGACATTAAAATTTGATCCCCCAAAAAAAAAAACTTGAATTTCTAGAGTATAAGGATATCTTGAGAAGATTTTTTATTTTGAATTTTTATACTAGAATTTTTATTTTGAATTTTTGTACTTTTTGGAACTTTCTAGAATTTTTTTTTCTTTATTTGTAGAGTTTTTAAGAGTATTAAAGTCAAATTATGTCCATGAATTTGATGAGGATATGTCCTAGATTTTATTTTTTTCTAAAATTAAATTATTTTAGGAGTCTTTAAATTAAATTAGTTCTTAAGTTATAAATTGAGACTAAGAATTTTTATTTTTATTTTTTTTAAGTCACTCTTTTTTTTTTTTTTTTTTTTCCTTATGTTATCTTTACCTTGTTGATTCAAGGGGTTGCAAGTTTAGTTCTGCCCCAAGCGCCCCCAACCCTTCCTCCCCTATTACACTATGTTACATGGAGTAAAAACTAACAATTGTAAAGAACATGAATATTAAGGAGAATCTCATAGACATAGGCGACTAATATATTTCTCTGAAAAATAATAGAGAAAGAGAGACAAGAAAGAGACTATCTTCATAAAATTCAAACGTATATGAGATAGAAAGCAAATTAGTAATTTGTACCTTGTCATTATACACTACAAAATTTAATTATAAACTTATATAATTTGTTAAAGTTTTTTTTTTTAATCATATATTTTTGTTAGAAACTCATTTTCGATTAAAAGCATTTTGTATTTATATTCGGGAAAAATTCTCATACACTCCCTGAACTTTCAACTGCTAGCTAAAACATCACTTGAACTTTTATATTGACTAATTTACTCTACAAACTATATACATCTGCTACACATCTGCCAAATCAATACCTTTATTAGTTTGGTGTTAAAAAACTAATAGAATTAGATCATGTGAGAGCACATGTTCCTTGGTGGTCCTACCATTCCATTCACCAACTAAGAATCTGGTTCTTTTTTTCTTTTCTTTTTTTTTTCTTTTTTTTTCCTTTCTAACTTATTGCTATTTAAATATGGTAAGAACTTTTTTTATTTTTACTCCATGCGCGAGTTTTTATAGTAGAAATTCTTGGTTTGGTTTAATTTTTGGATTGGGTCCCTGTGAAATTCTTTTATCTCCATGTGCTTTTCACTAGCTGTTGCTTTTGAGTATGCTAGAAAGCTATTAAATGCCTGAGAGAGATATGGATACTGTTAATGAGGTTTGGTTGCTTGGTTTAATCTTTGGGGTTGGTGTCTCTACAAGGTTGTTTGCAAAGGCATCATCAACAACAATTTCGTGTTTGAAGTTGGTGAAAGAAAACAACAAATACACAAAACTTCACGAGAAAAATATAATACATGAGGGAGAAAGGATCCATTGATTTTATTATTTTTTATTTTTTTGTGCATATAGCATTATATATTATAAATTAATTTCCAATAGATGGGCCTTAGTATTTGATATTTTTTTTCATAGATCTAACTCCTTCTATGGTACAAAAAGCTTTGTCTAGCAAAAAATGGTCTAAAACCGCACCACTGCCACCGCAAACACCCCTAATTATTACTTTTTTATTTATTTTTTGAGAAAAAAATGTTTTGTTTTGAAAATTTAAGGTATTTTTAAGGAAAATATCCGAGGTTCAAAAATCTTTCACCCTCAATTATTGAATTATGTTGGCAATTCTTTAATAATTAAGACATAATATGTTTTAGAATATTTATATGTATATATATATTAAGATATTTATTTTAAGTTTTTAATATAAATAATAAATATTAAAATCTTTAGAACATACATCTAAAATCAAGAAATTTAAAAATTTAAAAACCATGAATTTTCTTCTACAAACACTAAAAACACACAACATGCCAAGGATTTTGGGGTGTTTGTACTTTTTTGGTAGAAACTGAGTCCTTTTGTTTGGATGAAACCAAAAAAATAATATGCTTAATATATTTAATTTAAAATTTTTTTTTTAGCATGCTGACGTGTTTTTCTTTTTAATAGATTTTGTGTTTCCCAAAGGTTCAAACTTGTAGATTTGGTGGGAAAGTTTTACCCCGAAAGGAATGTGCCTGAGAAAGACTATTAACCTTGAACACAAATTTGCTAAGTTGAAAAGTTTCAACAAGAGTTAGCGGACTCAATCTTGTATCACGTGCATTTAGAACTAGAAGTCTTCATTCCTAAATTAAAAAAATGGACAGAAAGTATTGCTAATATCTAAAGCGACCCCTATAGCTTTTCATTTTAACATATATATATATATATATATATAGTTTATGAGTCAGGTTAATAAACCCTTTAAGACAATTGTTAATAAATTATATTATAAAATTTTTGTTCAATTTTATGAGAATATAAAAATTTGTCAACAAAAATAACTATTTTATTATTTTCTCAGGAATGGACCCACATAGGGGGCAATGGGGCCGACCCCCTAAAATTCTTTTAAAAAAATTATATTTAATATAGCCAAAAATAATTTAGACCCAAGACAAATTAGAGTTGGGCCTCATTGTTTCAAAAAGTTTGCGCCTCCTCTTAAGCTAAAATCTTAACCGAGTCCAAACAACAATCTTCAACTCTTATTTCAAATCAAAACCCAGCCCAAACAAGCCAATATTACAGTCGGAAAATTCACCCATTAATTCAAGATTAATTGTAACTATTTTTGAGACAAAAATATTAAAAGAAAAATCAGAAAGACAAAAGATAAAGAGAAAGACAACTACATCATAAATAAAAATTTCCCAAAAATGGAACAAAATAACAAGGACAAATACATCATAGAATCAAATTGAACAAAATAAAATTGTTACACTTGTTCACGTTGCTATCTCATAATGCTTTAACTATTATTTTGAAATTATATAAATTTATGAAACTAATTAATAAATCTATAAACTGAGAAGTTTAAATTTATAATTGATGCATATGTATATTGCACACATTCTAATACTCATCTTTTCTTAATAACAACAATTAGTTCTTTTGTAAGATAATAAACATAATTCTTATTTGATTTGTAAATTATGGGAAAATCAATTATAATGTTTGTGTATTTGTTTTGGTTGATAATGTTAATACTATATGGATGCTTATTTAAAAAATTTTACTTTTTTTTATCCTTATACTCCACCCCTAGCTTGAAATCCTAGGCCCATCTCTGATTTTTTTATAAAATATTTATAAAAATAATTCCTAAACCAATACCCTTAGGGAATTCTTTAACATTTCCCTTGGTTTATTTAGTGCATGAAGACCTTCCTTTATTTTAGTAGTCTTCTATATATTTGAACTTTTGTAGCACATGAAGAGCTTCCTCAAGAAAGAATGCTAGTTGCTGAAAGGACTCAAGAAAGAATGCTAACTGCTGAAAGGAAGAAGAAAAGAATGTTAACTGCTGAAAGGAAGAAGAAAGGAGGACTGTCAAAATGGGAGAGAAGGTTGAACCAAATATTGAAGTTAATAAAGCAAAGTTAATGTTGGCTACTAAGACATTAAAGTTTGATAAAAATAAAAAATAAAAAATAATAACTTGATTTTCTAGAGTATAAGGGTATCTAAGAAGATTTTATTTTGAATTTTTATAATTTTTGGAACTTTCTAGAATATGTTTTTTTTTTTCTTTCTTTGAAGAGTTTCTAAGAGTATTTTAGTCAAAGATTTTCTTTTTGCCTACAATTAAATTATTTTTGGAGCCTTTAAATTACGAGATTAAATTCTATAAGAATATAGTGTAAAACTCAGGTTTTATCCCTTCAATCTTAACATGTCACATCATCATATTACTTATTATAGAATAGGCATAACTACACTCAATTAATTTTAATATCTATTTCAAAATCCAATTTAATTGTGAGTTTATTAAGATATTATTATGTGTGGTATAATGTGTTGAGTTTTAAGTAAAAAACTGATGTGACAATCTCTTTTTTGATGGTGTAAAACATGAGTTTTACACCTCATCCTTATCAAGTTCATACTCATTGATTAAATTAGTTCTTAAGTTATAAATTGAGACTAATTAAGAATTTTAATATATTTTTTTTTAAATCACTCTTTGTTTTTTTCTTATGTTATAAATTGAGACTAAGAATTTTAATTTCATGGCTTTAGCCCTATATATATAATCTAAGAAAACAGAAAGTTCACAATGGTTTGGTCCTAGTTACAATCTAGGAAAAGGAAAGGTACTTTTGAATCTTATCCGGTTATCCTGTGCTCCGCTTCTTCATCTTCTATTATGGTTTTCTGATTTTGTGTGCTTACTTTTCTCTCTCTCTTTTATTTATTTAATTTTAAATTTTTTTATATGACTTTGTTAAAATGGTAGTACTGCATTTGCATTTGCCTTTGTCTTGCATTTTGGTTTTGTTTCCTAAGATATCAGACCATAGAGCAGTGTGCATCAACAAATTTTTTAGACATGGGTTGGTATTTATTGCATTAGTTGGGAGTTTTGGACCCTTTTTCACCATTTTCAATTTTTCACCCCTCTTTATGTGTTTTTTTATACCGTGTATAATAATAATAATAAAAAATATTATTATTATTATTATTATTTCCTTAAATGAAATATACCAATACAGCTTTAGAAATGGGTTTCTTATCAGAGCTTTAGAAATGGGTTTGGACCAAGATTGGATTAGAATATAAATACAAAACGCTTTAATCGAAAATGAGTTTCTAACTTACAAAATATATTCCCCCTCAAAAAAAAAAAAAAAACTTAAACAAAATATATAAGTTTATAAATTTTGTAATGTATAATGACAATGTACAAATTACTAATTCACTAGTGTATAAGTGTATAAAATATTAAAGTATTATTTATAAGTTATTAATAATGTAAATCGTCATTTGTAGTGTGTGTGTATATATATATATATATATATAGTGGGTTCCAGTTAGTTCAACTGGTAAAGTCTCTGATGGTTGTATAAGAGATTTGGGGTTCAATTTCTGCCTACACCAAAAACTGATTGGTGTCTTGATCTGATGATAAAGAGCTATTATCAGAAGCGGACGCCATATGTTGAAACTCTCTCTCAAAAAAAAAAAAATATATATATATATATTATATAATTTCTAATCATATAAGTTTAATGAATATAAGTTTTGTAAGTTTAAAAATGAAAATTAATCAATTTAATTATCTCAAATATAGTTTATTTATTAATCATCAGCATACACTTACGAAGAGATAAAAAATTGCACTCGTGATACTTAATTACTTTACGCTAGCGCATAAACCGTGGCATGCACAAACACTTCTCTCGCAAAATTGTAAATTTATAGTTATGTTCGATCAAATAGAATTGCTTTCTAAAAAAAAAATTTGAAGATACTGTGCTTTGTCATAACTCCTTTGGTACCGTATATGATATATCAATATTCTTTTGAGTGCAATAGTTAGGAGAAACATGTTTGGTGAAGTGCAAGAATTGCATGATAAGATGGTATACATGTAAAGGAATTTGTGGTGATTGCTATATGGTGCATGCGTTGATGCGTGCGTGTTTGAGGAGTATTTTAGAGAGGCCAAGGCTATTGGGATTGAACTTGATGCAGAAGCTTACAGTATTGTAAAATTTGTTATTCAAGCTCTTTGTAAGAAACCCAATTTTGAGTTTGTCTCTTGTATTATTGGGGCTTGTCAAATGTGAAGCATGGGAATAGGGTACAGGCATTGAGGCCTAAGGTTGAGATGATTAGCTGTGGCCTGTGGGAAGTCAATGAATTTGGTTGTGGCGACAAATTTGATGAAGGGGTATTGCGTGCTAGGCGATTTGGATAGTGCTTTGGATTTGTTGAATAAGATTGGTGAGGATGGACTTTCACCAAACAAGCTTATTCAGTTTTGATTGAATGGTTCAGTAAGAATAGGAGCATGGAAAAGGCCTATGTGCTTTACACCCAAATGAAAGAAAATGGTATCCAGCCTAGTGACTTAAGTGGCTTCTTGGAATCTCGGTCACTGGAAACTGCATTCAAGGTGTTTGACGAGCTTAGCAAGGGTGTGATACCTAGTGTAGTGTCTTACAACAATATGATACTTGGTCACTGCAGAAAAGGGGATATGGATGTTGCAAAATGCAAATAGCTTATTTTTGGAGATGATGGAAAAGAGCTTATATCCTAATGTGATCATGTGATCTGTTTTGATGGGTGGGTATTTCAAGAAAGGTGATACTGAATGCGCCTTTGATGTGTTTGACCAAATGGTAAGTGTAAATATTGTTCCCACAGACTTCACATTGAACACTATTATCAATGGCTTGTGCAAAGTTGGCCACACATCTGAGGCAAATCGCAAAGGAGATGTTGAAGAACTTTGTTGAGAGGGGCTTTTTTTTTCCATCTTTTTTACTTGCAATAGCATTATAGATGGATTGGTCTTGGAGGGTGCCATCGATTCTGCACTGGCTATTTATAGAGGCATGTGTGAAAGTGGAATTCCCCCAATGTGGTCACTTACACCTGCTTGATTAATGGGTTTTGCAAAAGCAATAATCTTCCTCGGAAAATGCTGAATCAGATGAAAAGCAAGGGTCTTGAATTGGATGTTACAGCATATTGCACTCATTGATTGGCTTTTGCGAAAGGCCAGACATGGAAACTGCACATGAACTTTTTACTAAACTTGAAGTCCGTTTGTCTCCAAATGCAGTTGTGTACAGTAGTATAATTTGAAAACGTACACTACATTGATCGATGGATTGTTAAAAGACGGTAAATAGCCACTTGCATCAGATCTTTACTTGGAGATGCTTTCAAAGGGTATCGTGCCAGACATTATTACATATACTGTTCTGATAAATGGCCTGTGTAACTAAGGACAGCTAGAAAATGGATGCAAAATTTTGGAAGACAAGGATAGGAAAAGCATGACTCCTAGAGTTTTTATTTTTTTATTTTTTTATAATACCTTGATTGCTAGACACTTCAAGGAGGGGACTCTGCAAGAAGCTTTTAGACTACTTGATGAGATGCTTGACAGAGGTCTTGTACCTAATGAGATTACTTATGATATTCTTGTAAATGGGAAAGCAAAGGCAGAAATACTCTTGCTGAAGTCTCATAAGTGTAAATAACTGATTGGAACCTCGACTGGAATTGTTTGAGCAACTCAAGAATCTTCAAGTTTATTTTTCACAGAAAGGAGCCACTCTTTTGGTCCTAGATGTTGATACTGTGCCTTGGGTTCCTCTTCAGCTCCTGCTTTTGGAAGCTCTCCTTCATAGTCTTCTGGTAGATGGTATGAGTATCAGATTTTTGTTTTCCTTTTCTTGCAGTATTTTCATGTATTATTTATAAGTTATAACTATTCTGTGATCCCTTAGTTTTTTTTTTTTTTTTGGGGGCGGTGAAAGATGATTTGGACATGAATATAAATGAAGTTCATTTCTACTATAGTCTGCTATTCCAAAATGCATATCCACTGCCTTCTTGAAAGATGAAAAAGATCATTGCATTTAACTGGTCTGCAATTGACTAATGTATTATTTCCTTTTAATAAAAGGTCAGCTGAAGCTTTATATGCATTAATATGTAACTAATTGCTTTGCAGCACTAGATATTTTTAGAAAGGAATATGTGCAGTACAAAAGTTGATTGTGATGAGTTTAGTGCCTCATTTTTTTTAATGACGTGGAACCTCACCGAGGCAGGGCCCTTTGGACCCACCCTGGGGAGTAAAGCATGAATGCATGATCCCACTTGCTAGAACCGTGTATCAAGTAATCTAGGGGAATTCGCAACCTCAGATGTCTGGTGAGTTTAGTGGCTTTATTTATGGCTTGAAAAGGCTTTGGATGTGATTACAGGGACAAGAAGCATGTTTGTACCCAACGTGGTTGAATATATTAATTTGATGTTCAAATTTCATGATTACATGTTGCTTTTGGACTTAAAAAAACCATTATCTAAATGTGAACATTAAGTAAAATTGGATACATTTTCTGAATTTGTGATGAAAAATCAGTTTTAGGATTTCCTGAACTGCCATGGTTTAGAAATATCTCCTTTTCTTTGGGCTGGTCTACCATTATTTTAATGCAGCTCCCTGCCATGGTGATGAACTTTCATATAAATATTGTATAAAATTCATGAGGGCTATTCAACTTTCACAGGATGTTAACATGGGCTCTTACTGATCTGTTATGCATAAATTATGTGAAATGGCATAAGCTCATGGTAATTTATTGAAGTTTTATTTCTTTTTCAGATGGACTCTAGATGACATGGATGAGTAATTTTCCGTAACACTAAAAAGATTCCATAATGTTAAAAAGTCTCCCTACTATATGAATGATTTTTGAAATCATATCTTGAACATTCCTTTGATGTGATATTATGTAAGTCTGCAGAAAATATTCTCATCCATCAATGTATTGGTGTCCTCTGTTATGAGCAGAAGCAGAGGCAACTTATTTTTTACATAGTATACCACATGTTGTTATGTGCACAATGCCATCCTGTGAATAGTCATAACTCCATAAACCCTTACAAATTTAACCTCATGAAGCTGTTAATTTCGGGGAGAATATGATCCAAGAAGGGAAATGCAATGAGTTGCCCGTAGTGAGTTGGAGGAACTTTCCGGCAAGCCATTTTGGATATTCTGTCATTGGAGATTCACTATCACTTTGTTTAATTTTACTATTTTGAAACATGTCCCGGTAGGTGGGGCTGTGAATTTGTGGTTTACTCCCTAGGAGTGGGTCCAACAATAATTTTTATTACTCAAACAAACTGTAAACAATACTTAAGTACTTAACTTTAGGTTCTTCAAATAGAGTTCCAAAATTATTATCCAAGGAAAGGAAACATTTCTAACCAATGCTATTAATTCTACAAACCTAGTAAAAAAAATTTAACTAAATCCATAAGGAAACATTTATTTTTATTTTTTTACTAGGGCTGGTTGGGCTCAAATCCCAGTGCCCATGAAACACAAGGTGCTGAAACCACTGCGGTATCCCTTGAACCACTTAAGGGTAAAAAAAAAGTGTTAACCAATTATATAAAGTAAATAAGTCCTAGAAATTAATTGACTAGGCCTAACTGGTGGTAGGCTCCATCCATAAATTAACTGGTTGGGTTGCCTTCTTGCATCGTTGTCCATAAGTATATGGAATTGAAGGCCTGTATCTTATGTTCAAACCACGTTCTCCTTTTTGGCTTCAAATATAGTAGATTCTGTTAGGTTCTAAAGATTTAGGAATTTATGTATTTAGAACTCTAATGTGTAATATTGGCAAACCACGATCAAAATAATATGTTTAGTCTTGTTTAGGCTTGCTCAAAGTTATATATTTTATGTAAAGTTGGAATCGAGAGGCTGCAGATGCATTGGTGCATTTCGGCCTGGCTCGATCGATCGAAAGTCGGCCAGAATGCTTTTCTACAAAATTTTCCAATTCAGCCCTAACTCATTAAACGTTTTGGGTTTTCTGTTTTTACTCTAGGTATAAAAGGCAAAACCCTAGCCACGTTTTTGAGAGTTGCCCTTGTTTTCTTGTTACTCATACTTTGCTGTTTGTGTGAATCTCTTATGAGATTATTGAGGAGCTTTCCTTCACATAAACTTAGGGTTTTCAAAGTAGAGATTATTTCAACATCTTGATGATCAACTCGGTTACTACCATTGGAGTTTAAAGAATAACAAGCGTAGGTGCTTGTAGCTGATTGGAGAATCCAAGAAAGAAGGAGTCCGTAGATTCGGAGCTTGCACGTGATCGTGTTAGTAAGTTCTACTGGTGGGTAGCATTAGGAAGTCAAGCGGGGAGCTTGTAAGTCCTTTTGTATGAACTTCGATTCTTTCGCATAGTGGATTCAGTTTACCTTGAGGATAGCTAGGTCAAATCCTCCCCAAGTTTTTTACCGGTTTGGTTTTCCTGGGTGATCATATCTTTGTGTTCTTTATATTTTCGCTGTTTTATAATTGATATGATTATGTGTTTGTGATAACCTAGACTTGCATAATTTGACTAAGTTAATCACTTGGCTAATTAACTAGGTTAATCTGTTTGGGTTAAGGGGTCTAAAACTGTTTAAGTGGTATCAGAGCCAAAATTCTGTTTTTTTATCCTTGGATGAGTAAGAAGCAAAATTCTGTTTCTTTATCCACTGTTGAGGCAGAATATATTGCTGCTAGGAGTTGTTGTTCTCAGCTCCTTTAGATGAAAAAGCTTTTGAGTGATTATGGGATTCCTCAAGACATCATAGTTGTCTATTGCGATAATTCTAGTGCTATAGATATATCTAAGAATTCTGTTCAGCACTCTAAGACCAAACACATTGAACTTAGGTATCACTTCATTAGGGATTTGGTTAAAAAGAAAATTGTTGTTCTTGAGTATATCCCTACTGATCGTCAAAATGCTGACATCTTCACCAAACCGCTTGATGGAAGTAAGTTTGAGACACTTCGTCAAGTAATTGGTGTGCTTCGGTGTCCCTAGTCTCTTTTGGCTTTCATGGTCCTTGTGCTTCATTGCTCTTTCCTCTGTAACCATTGTTCTTTGGTGTTTGTGTTTTTGTTTTTTTTCTAAGACTTGCATTGCATTACATTCATGCATTTCATTCTAGGATTTATTTGTTTTCTCTCTCATATTAAAAAAAAAAAAAAATGAGAAAAGCAAATTGTGTTTGGCACTATTTTTCTTGGTTTTTGAAAACAAGGTTGGTCAATTTATTTACATATAACATGTCTTGTGTACCTTATTTAGCTTTGATGAGCTTATTTATTGCACTTTACTAGTTGAAGCTTTGCAGTGCATGTTGTGTGGGAAAGATGTTTATGATGTTTATCACTTTGTCTTGATCTTGAAGTCACATGTTATTTGACTGTCGGACTTGATCCTTTTGAGAAATGCATAAATAACCATCTCACCACTGTTCACTAGCCAATCATAAACACCTTAGTGCATATCATAAGATTTTGTGCACTTGTTGCACATGCACAAAAAGAACATAAGGTGCAGCCTCGGTTAATTGCTTAATACTTAAAATTGGTGTGTACTATTAGGCTTGATGCCATCTCACATAATTAAAATTGGTGTGTACTATTAGGCTTGATGCCAATTCACATAACTAAAATCTGTGTGTACATTATGTGGCAAAATTCAAGAAACTTACATGATTGCAAGCTTATGTTCTAGGAGATGTGGGAGTTTTAGATATAACTCTTTAGGTGATAGTCTCTTTCGAATTCTATGTGATGAATTTTGTAGACTTTGTGATTGATTACTACTCACATATCACCTCACATGTATCTCAAGTCTTTGCTAGTTGCACATACTACACAAGTTACTCTTTGCTAAACAATGTACATGTTATTGTGTGTGTTTTTGGTCTGACCAACCAAGTTTGAAAATACCTTGAGTATTATGCAAAACATCTTTTTTGCTTGAGAATTTAAAGGGAAAATGGTTGAATTTTTCTTTAAGAAACTGGGATTAAAACTTGGGTTTTTGAAAAAGCATTTCATCTCATACTCATGCATTTTGTTCTTCAATTTTAATGCTTCGAGAGTCGTGCCCAAAATGTGTTTATTCTTTTTCAAAAATTTTTTTCCCTAAAAATTTTTATGAGCCGCTGCCTATTTCGATCGATCCAACCTGTTTTTCGATTGATCGAAAATACTTAAAATTCTTTTAGAAATCTCGGATTGATTCGATCGATCGAATGTAATTTTCGATCAATCGAATATCGTGAATACAGTTTTTTAAAACTCAGAACTGACTTTTTCAAAGTCACTTTTCAAAAGTTTTTCAAAACTTTCTCTTCTCTCTTCGACTCGGCAAGGCTCTACAACGATTTTTTTGTCGTTTTCTTCCAAATTTTTTGCAAGGTTTCTCTTTCCTCAAGCCGATATGTCTATTTTGCCCTTCCTTTTGCTTTTATTTTCACTTTTTATGCATTTTTCATGCATTTGAATTTGGGATTTTCGGACCTATTCTTTTTGGGGATTTGCATGATTCAAGCCTTGTTAAGTTAAATTGATCATTAGGTTTTTGTTGGAACATGATATAAACTTGTTGTTGATGGTTTAATTTGATCAATTTTGTGAATTGTGAAAAATTGAAATTTCTAGGGTTTGAGATTGATCCGATTTGGGGATTTTGTTCAATTGGGTTAAATTGATAAAATTGGCTTGTTGTTTTGCTGAAATTGGTCATTCTAAACTGTTTTCATCACTGTGTGATGATCAATTCAGCAATCTGTTTCAAAACATTCAAGTGGTTTTTCAAATTTTTGGGGTTTTTGGAAGAAACTCTATGCTCAAGTCAATTTTGTGCAATTGAACTTAATTTGAACTTTGTTTACTGCATTAGTACATGCATCATGACATTGTAATTGTTCATGCATCATATAAATTTTTGTTCTATATCTTTTTGTGCTAATTTGCAGTCTGCCATTGGGTTTTTTTTAATGTTCTTTTGGTTTTCTCTTTATGTCTTTGTCCTTTCCTTAGTACTATGCCTAGGAAGACTAGGGCTCGTAGGTCTATTCCCTCACCTACTCCTTCCCCACCCTCTTTTGATCGAGAGAAGTTTCCGAGTGAGAAAAACCAAGAGATTAATGAGAAGCTGAACCTTAGGAGAAAGATTTGGTCTGAGTGTACTGTTCTTTTAGATGAGCTTGATCCTGCCATTAGGGTAAATTTTGAGCGTCGGGGCTGGTTACCTCTGTTGGATGTTTCTGATCCTCCTCCTCCAGCTACCCTGATTAGAGAGTTCTTCTCGAACATCTCTATCCGCGTCTATGGTTCCAACACTTTAGTAAAGAGTTGGATACGAGGCGTAGAGTACACCACTACTCCTGCGGTAGTGGCTGATGCTCTAGGGGTACCCTTGGTCCAGCACCCAGTCTACCCTTATGATGAGTCTCCTTTGTTGAGTGATGTCATGTCTTACATCACTGGATCTTCTATCCAGTGGGGTTCTGATCGTAGGATCACCTCTGCTGAGCTATCTGAGTTGCACTATCTCTTCTTTAGGATAGCTTGTCATTCTATCTGGCCCATTTCTCATATTCACACCATTCCTCTCGAGCGGTGTGTCTTTTTGTATGCTCTAGTGACAGATGCTCCTATCAATTTTCCTCATTTGTTTCTTCGTTCTTTGAATGAAGTTTATAGGAGTTCATCTTCATCTCATGCTCTTGTTCATCCTATTTTTATTCATAAGATTTTGCTTTATCTTGATCTTGGTGGTTTCCCTTCCTCTGAGCCCGTTTATGTGATTGCTCCCATAGGTGCGTCTTTTCTTAGACATAGGGCTACTCATCTTCGAGTTGGCTCTAAACACCTTAGGTCTAAGCCTTCTGGTACCGCACCTCCTCCCTCTTCTTCTACAGGTCCTGCTGATGAGGATGTTCTTGATCCTATTGGTGATGTTGCTACTGCTGCTGTTCCTCCACCTCCATCGGATGACTTTGATATATGTCGTACCTTGGAGACTGTCATGACCGTTCAGGCGGCTCATGGTCAGCTTTTGGTGGACTTATTTGATGAGATCCGTGCATTGCGAGCTGATCTGGCGCATCTTCGTTCACCCTCACCACCTCCTTTTGATGATGGCTTGTGATTGCCCTTTGGCATTTCGTCACAAAAAGGGGGAGTAGAGTTTTGACTTGTAGATGAGTTTTTGTAGTGAGGGGGAGTATATTGTTTGTTTTGAGGAGCTAGTGGAGTTATTAGATTGTATCTAGGTGCTTCACTTTGTATATCATTTTTGGGGCTATTCATGTTAGGGGGAGTAACATTGTTTTTGATATACATGATATATACATGATTCTTGTTTCTTGTGATTCACTGTTTATTGATTTATATTTATGAGTTGTTCATTGATATATGTCTTTATTATGTGTTGTGTGAATCATATAAGAATGGTATACCTGTTTACTTACTGTTTTCTGTCACACATGCGTTCATGCGTTTGTTGAGTGTTTCAAGAATATACAGGTTGATTCAATTGAGCTGCTGTCTACACTTGCAACTGATGGATAGTAGTTAGGATTGAATTTGTGTTTATGAGCATTATTTTTGTAAAGGGCTTTTACTTGTAAACTTTGAGCTTTTAATTTGTTTTGTTACGGATTGTCAAAGGGTGAGTTTGTTAGGTTCTAAAGATTTAGGAATTTATGTATTTAGAACTCTAATGTATAATATTGGCAAACCATGATCAAAACAATATGTTTAGTCTTGTTTAGGCTTGCTCAAAATTATATATTTTATGTAAAGTTGGAATCGAGAGGCTGCAGATGCATTAGTGCATTTCGGCCTGGCTCGATCGATCGAAAGTTAGACTCGATCGATCGAAAGTCGGCCAGAATGCTTTTTTGCAGAATTTTCTAACTCAGCCCTAACTCATTAAACGTTTTGGGTTTTTTGTTTTTACTCTAGGTATAAAAGGCAAAACCCTAGCCACGTTTTTTAGAGTTGCCCTTGTTGTCTTGTTGCTCATACTTTGTTATTTATGTGAATCTCTTGTGAGATCATTAAGGAGTTTTCCTTCACATAAACTTAGGGTTTTCAAGGTAGAGATTATTTCAACATCTTGATGATCAACTCGGTTGCTGCCATTGGAGCTTAAAGAATAACAAGCGTGGGTGCTTGTAGCTGATTGGAGAATTCAATAAAGAAGGAGTCCATGGATTCGGAGCTTGCACGTGGTCGTGTCAGTAAGTTCTACTGGTGGGTAGCATTAGGAAGTCAAGCGGGGAGCTTGTAAGTCCTTTTGTATGAACTTCGATTCTTTCGCATAGTGGATTTAGTTTACCTTGAGGATAGCTAGGTCAAATCCTCGCCAAGTTTTTTACCGGTTTGGTTTTCCTGGGTGATCATATCTTTGTGTTCTTTATATTTCCGTTGTTTTATAATTGATATGATTGTTTGATTGTTTTAACCTAGAATTGCATAATTTGACTAAGTAACAACTTGGCTAATTAACTAGGTTAATCCAATTGTTATTTTAAGGGGTCTAAATAACTAATAGATTCTAATATGATATTGAGAAAAAGAGGGGCTTTCTGTCTACTATATCATTTATTTCTTGAATGTAGAATGGATATGGAACAAGAAATTGCCAGTTTCCCTTTTTGTTTTTCTCTTTCATATATGTGGTTGAATGTGCAATACGCTCTTTTGTATAAAATATTTGTGTTTCTTCTTTAGTCTATTCTATGAAACAATGTTATAAACCTTGACCAACATTCTAGTAAAATCATTTGTAATTAGGGCTATTTTTTCAAACGTCAAATATATTTTACTCTCTTCAATAGTTCAATTATCAAATGAATGTGAGTTCAATTATAAAATATATGTTTGATTGTTTCTTTGGAGCACTTATTCTGTAAATGTATGTAACTAATACTGGTTATTTCTTTTCTTTTGGAGCCTATAAGGCTCACATGTTCCTCAACTTTTCAAGGATGTCTTGTTATGTGTATCAGTATCACTGTGTATGAGTATATGTATGTATCACATGCATTTGTGGGAGTTTTCAAGGATGTTTTGGTATGTTTTTTTTTTTTTTTTTTTTTTTGATGAAGTGGAACCTCACCAAGGCAGGGTCTTTGGCCCACCCCTAGAGAGTAAACCATGGATACACGACCTCATCTACTAAAACCATGTATTAGGTAATCTAGGAGAACTCCTAGTGGGAATTTAAACCTAGGATGTTTGGTTATACAGCTTATCCCAGGCCTCCAACACCTAGGCTGCCCCCTAACAGGTCATCTTTCCAATATGATTTCATCTTTTGTTAATTGAGTTTCTCATGCTTCACATTTCCTCCTTATTTTTTTCTTTCACAACTGGTTTTAACCTCCTATTTTTTATTTTCTTTTTGCTTTTTAAAAAATTAAAAATAAAAAAAATTAATGGTAGCTTTATAAGCAACTCCAAACATCCCCGTGATGCTTGAAAATTAGCTTGCCCACTACCCTATTCTTTTTTTCTTTTCTTTTCTTTTCTTTTTTTATCCATTTTTGTTTGCTTGCATTGGTTGAAATTTGGGCATGTCAGTGATCATTAAGGTTTAATATAACTTCATCAGTTCATCTTATATATGTACTCAAGTGTAAGAAATTATTGGTGCTAGTACTTATTTTCTCTATTACAATTTCTAAAAAGAACTGATCACTTTTTCTTACGCTCATTTAACAGATTGGGGGCTGTCATCTTGTAGCACATTTGCACATGTAGCAGGTTTTGCTGGCCCTTACTTAACCTTAATTGTTTGGAGCTCAAACGTCTTCAACTTTAAATTCCACATCCAAAATTGGTTTTCATTCTCCTTCATTAGGATGTTCAACATCTGCTTTGATTGTTTCTTCAACTTTGCTTTTGGGAACTCGTTATAATCACTTGGTAAGGGGTTTCTCAATACAGTCCTGTTCCATTTCTCATTTGATTATATGCATATCATTGTTGACCACCCATCCCCTGATCCCTAAGTCTGGTTTGACAAGGTGATTAGATTGAACTACTCATTGCTTCTTTGCTTAATGAACTACTCCTTTTAAAACTAAAATCTGGTTCTTTGACAGAACAATTACATATGTTGATAATAGAATATATTAGTGTACAATTCTGCTGGGATCTGATGATAATCATGGTGGTTTATCTAATAGCCTGATTTAAGCTTTGGATGTAATTGCAGCAGATCAAGATGCTAGTTGGTTGAACTGCACCTTTTAAATTATGTTAGATTAGAGTGCATATGGACCTACAATGGAAATATCAGGATTCCATCAATGGGATTAATTTTTGCAAAATGACTATATATGAATTGCAAAAGGGCAAATGATTTCTATAGGATGTAGTTCAAAGCCATTCTTTCAGAGTACACTTTCGTAAAATACTGAGAAATGACAAGTGCATAAAGTACTAAGTTCTATTTCCAGTCAACATGGAGTTAATAGAAAGGTTCCCTATGTTATCAAAAAAGAAAGAAAGAAAGAAAGATCATAAGCAAGAGACATTAGGCACAAAGCTAGAAGATTTCATACTAACGAATGATTTAGGCCTATTTAAAACATGCATTTGATAAGATACATTGTTGACTATTTTCTAATTTATGTCAATATGTATAGTGGAGTCTTCCTATGTGAGCACCAACAAAGGCAGCAACTATATTTGTTGAAAAAATCCATATGAGGACAAATTCTGCCTAATGATGTTTGGTCTTAGGCGTTATTTTAAAATGTTTTTCACATTCCCTTAATGTGAAAATAGGATTCAGCTAGGTAAATTTAGCATATATATGGCAAAGTTTAGTTACAAAATTAGTTGTAGCCTTAGGCTACAACCTTACTCTATAAAATAAATATTACTATATATTTTGAAAATCTAACTATTGAATTGTATGTTTTTTATGGTCTTACTACACATGTCAAATTTTGTGTCAATTGGATATTATTTACTATATGATCTATAAGCTTATATTTTATGCATAATTTTAGAGTGCGTTTGGATAGCTTATTTTTTACCAACTTATTTTACTATTCAGCTTATTTTTGTTACTATTCATGGATTCTATTGTACTTTTTGGTACTGGCGAGTAGTGTAAAATGGTCATCCATAAAGTGACCGTGATCACTAAGGAAGACTGTCATTGCTAAAGACAATCTTCATTACTAAGGACGATCATAAGCACACATTAATGTTCAGATATAAATTCCTTACTTAAATGGCACAAGTGTAATGGACGTACAACCTTTCCAGCCACTAGCTCACAGCTGTTACAATTATCTCAAACTGACCATTACACAACCGTTACATGACATTGAATGGGGAAGTTAAATGGCTATTAAATGAGCCATTTAACCCTCCAGCTCAACCATAACTGATAAAAAGCGATAAAATGCTCGGACATATTGCAAAACGTCCATGTTAATGATGAGTATAAGTATGGACGAGCGTAAGCGCATTAGTTCCAGATAGCATTTAATGTCCAAATGATAAATGAGCACAGAGTTGTTAATGGCCATTACAAATGTTAAAGGACTGAGGATAAATGGTCATTATTAGGTCATAAATCCTCTAGTTGTGGTACAACGTTGGAGAGGCCAGTAGACTGAGCATTTACTCACACAAAGGCTATATAAAGCTAGGAGAGACAAGTAAGTGGGGCATGTTGAACACACACACAAATTACTCTACAGATTACAAATTTCTAAAGAGTTTAAGCTAACTTAAGCATCGGAGGGTCTTTGGCAAGTCCCAAACTGGTGTCATTATCATAGTTTTAAAAACCGGACCGGACCAGCCGATCCGACCGGGAACCGGCATCAAATCCGGTCCGGTTATGATAAAAACCGAAAATAGTTAAAAACCCGGTAAACAGTAAAAACCGGCCGGTTCAATCTAAGAACCAAAAAAACCGGAGGTTGAACCGGTTAATGGCCGGTTGGAATTTTTTGTCTTTTCCGGCGAAACTATGTCGTTTTGGTCCTCAAAATTAACACTAAAATCCTAAAAACTAACCCTAAGCCTAACCGATATACCCTCAGACTCTCTCATCTCACTCACGCCTCACTCCCTCACTCACCTCAAGCTCTCAAATCTCAACTCTCTCATCAGTCAAGCTCGCTCTGCCTAACTCACCTCAAGGCTCTCTGCGCTCTCTCTGCGGCTCTGCCTCACGCACCTCTCTCTACCTCACTGCACTCTCTGAAGTTCACGATCAGTCAAGCTGAGGTTTTTTTTTTCTTTTTTCCTTTCGAAAACAGAGTGAGCTCGACTTTGGGTTTCCTTCTTGGTTGGTCAGCGACAAGCTTGAAAGCTTGATCTACGAGAGGGAACTTGTTCTTCTCAGCGTCTGGGTTTTGGTTGGTCGGCGTCTGGGTTTTGGTTCTGTTTTTTTTTTTTTTTTCCTGTAATTTGGAGAATGTGATTTGGTTGGTCAATTTAGCTTGGTGACACAAACTTACTGATGTGAACAGTTTAAGTGCAGTGTCATGTGATTTATGGCTTAGATGTTAGGCAAGAGCTCCAGAATGTGCTTGAAGGAGATGATCTGGCAATAGTACTCAATTCAAAGCATCGGCCACGTTGCATCATTGATTATTTTTTGGTTTGTTAGTTATTTGTTAGTTTTAGTATATTAAAATTTTATTGATTATTTATATAATTTAAATAAATAATAATTAAATTATTTATGACATCATCGATTCGACCATCGGTCAGACCCCGGTCCGACCATAAAACCGGTATTTAGCTACTTTTTCGGTTCTTTCACCATACCGGTTTTTAAAACCATGGTCATTATCTACTTAGTGCTTTCTTTGGTACAGGATTTCCAGGTCGTCCATCGTATTGATGAGGTACATACTAACGAACTCCAGGTCATCCATTGTACTGACAAGGTACATACTGACAAGCTCCAGGATATTGACGAGGTGAAATCGTGCTTCATCAAGTACTATTCATGGGTCTCACTATACTATTTCAACTAACTTTTACTTTTATCTACAGTATCTTCAGCAAAAAGTTTTTAGTTTCAGCAAAATAAGCGGATCTCAAACAGACCCTTAAACTACAAAACTTGCAATTTACACAATTTATTGATGACAATGCTATTAATCTTTAACTTTCGAGAAATTTTGCAAGCATGAAGAATATAAAAAGAAAATGTAATGCAATGGTAAGTTTGTTAAAATTCACCTCTAATAAAAGATATTGAGTAAAGTTGTAACTTAAAGCTATAACAATTTTGAAGCTAAATTTTGTCCTAAATAAAATAATCGTTCAACTCTATATGAATAATGATTCATTCAGATGAATGGTAGGCCCATAATTTAATGGGGTTCTGTTTAAACATTATGTATTAATTAGCAGTGGTTATGTAATAAGTGAAGACAAAATGGACATTGCAAGCGTCATTCTTTTCCTAGGTGGTGAATTGTTAAGCACTTAGTCTATAAAAAAAATGTGCTCATTGGATAGCTAGCAACTTATCAATTGTGTTAACTCTAATCATTGGTAAGAGTAAGATTGTTCTGGTTGGGGAGGTTGGGAATTTGAATGCTTTGGCATGTACCTTTTGTTGCAAGGTGGGTAGTCTGCCTATGATGTATTTGGACATGCCACTTGGGCTATTATAAAGATTTGTCGATATGGAATCTTATTATAGAAAAGATGGAGAGGAGGCTCTCTGGTTGGAAACGTATTTATTGTCAAAATGCGGCAAGCTTACTTTGTTAAAAAGTACTTTATCAATTCTTCCCACCTACTACTTTTATCCTTGTTCACTATCCCTCAAGTTGTGGCAACTAGACCAGAATGGATTCAGGGAAATTTCCTGTGGGGGGCTCCCAAGGATGTTTCTAAATATTCTTTAGTTGCTTGGGAAAATGTTTGTTTGCCTGGGGAGGTTGGTGGTTTGGGGATCTGGAGGGTTGGTTTGTTTAATCAAGCCTTGCTTGATAAGTGGTTGTGGTGGTTGGGGAAGGAAAGTCATATATTTTGGCGTCAGGTTATAGCAACCAAGTTTGGTGATGATAGAGGGGGCTGGTGCACTAGAGGGGTACGAGGTACGCATGGGTGTGGGGTGTGGAAGGGCATTAGGAAAGGAGCGGAGAAGTTCTTCAGTCAAATAGTGTATCATGTGCGAGAAGGTCACTGTGTTAGATTCTGGGATGACCCATGGTGTAGGCCTATTCCTCTAAAGGACCTGTTTCTTGCTATGTTTGTTTGCTATCTATCTAAATAAGCCTGGATATCTAACTTTGTAGTTTCTACTCCAGAAGGGGGTAGTAGGAGTTGGAACTTACAATTCAGTCAAGATCCTCAAGATTGGTAGGTGGAAAATGTTTATTCTTTTTTTGAGCTTCTTTATTCTTCTATGTCGAGGGCTGAGGGGGATGATAACCTGTCTTGGAAGTTGACTACGACTGGTGTGTTTAATGTGTGCTCTTACTATAAGCTATTGTTGGGTTCTTCTACTGATGAATTTCCTTGGGAGGGCATTTGGTGTGTAAAGGTACCTAAACGAGTGTTTTTCTCTTTGTGGACAGCAGTTAGGGATGGGATACTCATTATTGATAACCTTATTAAGAGAGGTCAGTCATTGGTTAATAGATGTTGCTTATGTTGTTGTGATGGGGAATTTGTGTATCGTCTGCTTCTTCATTGTAAATTTTCGCATGCCTTATAGTGTGAAGCTTTTGAAGGTTTTGGGATTTAATGGGTAATGCTGAAGTAAGTTAGCTCTCTTCTTTTTTCTTAGAGAAACTGGTTTGGAAAGCATTTATCAGCCATATGGAATATGGTCTTGGCATGTTTAATGTGGACTATTTGGAAAGAACGTAATACTCGCATTTTTTAAGTCAAGGAGAGACCCTTAGACCTCTTAAATTCTCTTCTTTTCAGTACTTTGTTTATGTGGTCATGTCTTTGGGGTTGCATGAGTTGTATTTCATTGTTTGAGTTTTAACTCTCTCTTTCTTTTAGCTCTTGATTTGGTTGAATTTATTCCTTGTTCAAAGTGCTCACTGTCATGAACATGATGTTCAGTTTTTTCAATAAAAGTTTTATTACCTATCCCCAAAAAAAAAAAAAAAAGTAAACTGTAATCTTTATGAATCTTTTGTGGTTCTGTACCTTTTTGTTCCCCCTTTTTGGCTTGAAACTTTGTAGAGTCTAAACTAACAATTAAGAAAGGCATTTTCTTTTTCTTCGGCTTCTATTTTTTTTTTTTTCCTATTCTCGATTTGTTGTTGTTGTTGTTGTTATGATTTTAAATTTGTTAGATCGGCTTCTATTTTTTTTCCTTGTTCTTGATCTGTTGTTGTTGTTTAGATTTTATTTTTTTCATTTCTTGATCGGTTGTTGTTGTTGTTGTTGTTGTTGTTGTTGTTGTTGTTGTTGTTGTTGTATTGATTTTAGATTTGTTGTTCTAATTAAATTGGTTTTAAGAGAACAAGATTGTGTTGGGTTTTGATTGTGTGTTATTGTTTCTAGATACATTTAAGAAGAAATTATGAATAATATGATTAGAAATTGAGATGAGGAATGAGACCCAAAAACAAATCAAAGAATAATGAAAAAGAATTGATATAATAATTAGTTGTTGGAATTTTTTAATAGAATAAATCCAATTGCTAATATACAGTAACCCATTAGGGTTGGAGAGGTACTGTAGATGAGCAACCAAAAAAAAAAAAAAAAATTGAGGTTTAGAGAGATTGTTGGAGTAGTGTGTTGTACGCTTCATTTGTTTCGATGTAAAATATTTCACATGTAACAAATTTTACCGTAAAGTATTTTACAGTGAAGACATCTTCAAGTGTTTGGAATGACAAAACACATGAAAATGCAAGCCACCACTAGCCACCCCCCCCCCCCCCCCAAATGAGCAAAAACCACCACCAACCACTCCAAAACCACCACCAAATAAGCATGAACCATTAAATAACCTCCAACGACCCCAAAAACCAGATCTGGAAGAGAGAAAAAAATACAACCACCGCCATCACAACCTCTCAACCACCGCCTAAAAATCTGATCATTAAACCATAAATCTGAGCATAAACCATAAGCAATCCACAATATATGAGCATCAAATTACAAATTTGACCAAACCAACCAAAAGAAAGCCAAAAAAAAACCCACAAACCCATATTAAAAACCCAAAAACCCACCGAGCCAAATATTTAGATCAAAACTTGAAAACCTCTGATGGCAGTGAGCTTGAAAATGGGTGAGATAAGAGGAGTCCACTGCCTCTAGTGGTGGTGGCAAGTGGTGACGTTTGGGGTTTGGAGGAGCTCAACCATGGTGGTGAAGGAAGCCACCACTCGATGGTGGTGACAAGAGGCCCTGAGCGACGATGCAAGGTCGGCCATGGTGGTTGTTTTTTATGAGAATTTGGGGAAAGGGAGGGTATCATGGCTAATGAGGAGTTGGGGAGGGGGAGAAGCAGTTGAGCATGAGATGTGAGGAGTTGGTGATGGGCGGCACCGGTGGAAGCTAAAGCTTGCTAGTGGTGCCAATTAGAGCTTGCTGGTGGTGGGAGAGAGGGATCAAAGGTGGTTGGGTTATGGAGAGAAAAGTGAGAGGGAGAGAGCGTGAAAGGTATCGAGGGGAGAGGGAGAGAGCAAGTGTAAAGTATTTTCCTAAAATTTCAAGTGTAAAACATTTTACACAAATTTTCCTAGGCTAATTTGAATAACTGAAAGTATTTTATTTTTAACCAAATAATTTCCTACAAAGAAAAACATTGTAAAATGTGAAAATAATTTCTTGAAAATATTTTACACTGAAACATTTCCTGAAAATAGTTTCACTCTCTAAAATAAAGAGTATTTTGTGTTGGAGATGCTCTAAACTAACAATTGAGAAAGATATTTTCTTTTTCTACCACATTATTTTTTTATTGAATTTGAGAGGAGTTTTGGCACAAGAAAGCGATCATTTTCACAAAATTTTTAATCAAAATTTTGGAAGAAAATGAATGTTCTTTGTTGTATGCCTCTTTCTTTTTTTCTTTTTTCTTTTTTTTTTTTTTTTTTTTTGTGTGTGTGTATGTGAAGCATAAGTGATCAAATGCAGATTCACTTATTTTTAATCTTTTTGTATTACTTTTTAGGATCTCATCTACATGGGAAAAAGTTCTTATGTTTAATTTTCCATCTTTGTTTTTGGTCTTGTAATACATATCAACATCAAATTCTTTGGGCTGACCTATTAATTCTTTGGAGGGCTGGATTGGTGTCCAATATAAAATTGAAGTGGTTTTAACTTACTGACTAGGCGCCCAAAGCCTAATTGCGACTTTTACAACGTCTGTAACTCAAAAGCCGAAAAGCCATTAGAAGATCAGAATCAAGAGAGCTCAAGCTTGGGCTTACCTGCACAACATGACCCAGGTTTGCTTGTCTAATTCAAGATTTAGTTTTACACCCAAATTTGAATTGACCTTATATAGGCCGACCATAGCCCAACCTAACTAACTGGACCTAATTTGAACCCAAAAACACAGACATCGCCCAATACCCATTTCACAAAACTCAGTTTTGACTTTTGACTCAAAACCCATTGTCATAAACACCCTTCTCAGTTCTCACCCACAAGGCCAACCCAAGATCGGCTTTGAATCACTTCAAATGGGCTGAGAGAAAGTGAGGCTTGAGGGATATAACTTGATGCAGAAGTGTATCGTGTCGTTATTAAGGCTCTTTGTAAGAAACCCAATTTGAGTTTGGGTCTTGTGTTATTGAAGAGATGAGAGAAATGGGATAGGCTCCTTCAGATGGTACATGTACTTTTGTTATGGGGCTTGTGTGAATAATGGGAATATATGGTAGAGGCATCGAGGCTTAAGGATGAGATGGTTAGTTGGCGAGAGTCAAATGAATTTGGTTGTGGCGACGAATTTGATGGGTATTTTGTGCAAGGCATCGAGGCTTAAGGATGAGATGGTTAGTTGGCGAGAGTCAAATGAATTTGGTTGTGGCGACGAATTTGATGAGTATTTCGTGCAAGGCAATTTGGACAATGCCTTGATCACCCATTGACCCAAGCAAGTGTTTTATACTTTATTTATTTATTTATTATGATTGGCATGTAGGCCTATTTATTAACAGGCTTAGTTGCACTTTGGTTGTTTGGGTCTATCTGAAATGGGGGTGGGGGTATAGTGTCTTAATTTGTGATCCATTATTGGTGGATATTTACCTATAAATTAAGTTAGGCCCCCTTTTCTATTCCTAAGGTTAGACAAGTTCCAAATCATACTAGTGAGAGCTTAGTGGCTTGCCTTATCAGGAGTAAACTGTCTTGAATGTGAGCCCGTCTGGATCGAGGAGGGAGTGAGAAGAAGTGGAAGAGAGTAGAGTTGGCTGAAAATAGGTTAATTTTAAGCCAACTCTACTCTACTTTTCCTCCTCTCTCAATCCAAACAAACCATTAAAGTTCTAAAAGGAAGATTTGTCTATGACTCTATGTTGCATGTAGAATGAGTGGAAGCGATTTTATTTTCTATAGATAATTTGTCAAAGTTTAATTAATGACTACTGGCGAGGGAGAGATCATCTAACTAGAAGTGTACTAAGAATGTTTGGTTTGGATGAGTCTATCATGCATGAACTGTCTCCTCACTTCTAAACAATAGAATATTGTCCTTGATGCATCCACAACTTGAAATACATCGAGGTGGTGATCCAACAAAAGAGTGAGTCCTTGGTACTAGGATCTAGAACTAGTTGGACGTGTACATCCATGATCGATGATTTGTGTCCTAAAGAGAAAATGTGACATTCAGGACATAAGAGCAACATTCATAGAGAACAACCAAATACTGAGATTTTTGTTTGCCCAAGATCAAAGTGATCCCTCCAATCTTGTCCATGGTGATATCAAATAAAAATTATATTTTCATTCAAAGATCGTTGTACCACACAACTATGGATTATGAATAGAACAAAATTGTGTACCTCTCTTAGCAATCCACATGTGTTGCCTCCTAAGGTATTCATGTCTCTCTCTTTGTGTTTCGTTTTGGATTTTCAAAAATGACTACAGTATCACTTAGTAGTTTTTTGATGGCCAACTCCTGAAATGAATATGATAATTAAAATTTTTATTTTTATTTAAGACTTGAAAACCCAAGAGAGAGATTGGAAGTGGGATCCTTAGGGATCCTAATCTTCAGTTGTACCATTAATCAATAACTTTTTGAATGTTATTAACTTATCTTGAAACTCTTTCAAAATTATTCCTTAATACTACCGCGCACCATTGGCGTGATGGTCACTCTATAAGTATAAGTGCTTGTCGAGTGCGGCGGGCAAGGGACGGGATTCAAGTTTCCAAGAAAAAACTTTACACACATATACACATTGATTATGCTAGATTAGAATTCTATCTTGTATAATATACATACATATATATATATATGTATATGTATATATATATATATATATATATAAACTTTTACAGATTGCAATAATGTCCATCAACATATTGCAATTGACCCCTAAAGATTAGAGAATTACATATGAGGTCTCATTATTTACAATTTTATATCCATGTCCTTCCATCAAACTATATTCCCACGAGTCACTAGGACTGGATTAATATCACTTCATTTCCCTAGCTTATGTAATCCTTAATTTCTTGATTTCATGATTTCCATTGGACTCCAAAATATCTTTGAAAAACTCTTTAAATATATATACACAATATTATATATGTGAAAAACACTTTTGAAAAAGTCACTGGCTGGTTTTGTTTTAAGTCCAACTTTAGTATGAAATCAACTGAATATACTATCTTCTTTAGAGACTGATGGATTCATTGTTGAGTATTTACATATTTTACTCATTACACACATAACCCAATGTGTCTGTATATAGCCTTTAAAAAGAGCATCATCAGTTGACATTGTCAAAATTATGTGCATAATAAATAAATATACACAAACCTCTCATGTTTGAGCACAATACGAAAATTGTGATAGAACAACTTTAATTAACAGTGATCACTTCATAAGGTGTTTTTGATCGAATCCAATTAAGTGTATGTCCTTGTTACATTACATCCACTTGTCTACTTAAAGTCAATACCTCAATGATGGAGTAAATCATCATTTCATATAGTAGCACAACAAGTGTAGGCTTCAATGGTGATATTCTATTAATATCTATAGCCTAGAACAATTCAATAAGAGAAATGATATGTCCACAACATTTTCATAACATTTTTATAATAAACCTTAAGTGGTAGGTTGTTACTTGTTGTTATTGTTGGGGCAAAAAAGTAATATTAGTATTAAGTTCAAATTTGAACCAATAACAATTAACTACCTATGATTTGTTGTGAAAATATTATAAAAATATTGTGGACGTACCTCTCATTTAATAATTTATGAAAAATCATTACTCCCTATCTTTGGTTCCTTGGCCATTAACATGATTTTTCTACAAAAGTGACATCACATACCACATTTAAACAATGAAATATACCTATAATAATTATGTATGTGAAAATATAATTTATTATCAAATAAAAATGCATAGTATTGTTTTTTGAGGGCACATAATTCTAACAAGCAACTCAAGGAAAGTTTCTTAGTTTTCTTTTTCTTGAGAATTTAGAAGAGCCCAAATATATTAAATGAGAAAAGTGCATAGAGCATGTCCTCTATGTTTCGTTCGTCTTACATGGCCCACTAACCTGCTGCAAATATAACTAACAAACTAGTGGCGGAGTCAACTATCTTGAATGTCAAAGCTTGGAAAGAAAGGTTTGTCCTTGTCGTGTAGGAAATACGAGTGAGCCCATGGTACTACTACTAGGACCTATTGGATATATACGACCATGACTAATGATTTGTGTCCTAAAAAGAACGCGTGACATTTGGTACATGGAGCAACATTCATAGACAACCATTTCTACCAAAAAAAAAAAAACTACAAATACCCAAGACAAGGTTTGCTTATCAAACTTGACATTATATGGGCCAACCGTAGCCCAACTTAATTAACTTGGCCTACTCTGTACCCAAAACATAGACATTGCCATACCAATTTCACAAAACTCAGTTTTGACTTTAGATTCAAACACATTGTCATAAACACCCATCTCACCCACAAGACCAACCCAAGATCGGCTTTGGAATTTGAATCACTTCAAATGGGCTGACAGAAAGTGAGAGGTCGATGCTTTCTTGTGTATTTGCTTTGGTGGGCGAGGAGTATCTTAGAGAGGCCAAGGCTAGAAGGATCGAACTTGATGCAGAAGCTTATAGTATTGTTAATTTGCTATATACTTTTGTTATTTGGGTTGTGTGAGGCATGGGAACATGGTACAGGCATTGAGGGGTATTGCGTTGCATGCAAGGAAATTTGGAGTTTGGACGGTGCTTTGGATTTGTTGCATAAGATTGGTGAGGATGGACTTTCACCAAACAAGATTATTCAGTTTTGATTGACTGGTGCAGGAAGAATGGGAACATGGAAAAGGCCTGTGAGCTTTACACTCAAATGAAAGAATAGGGTGAGTATCCAGCCTAGTGACTTCAATGTGAATTCCTCAATATGGGTTATTGAAATTTGAAATCTCGGTCACTGAAAAATGCATTCATGGTGTTTGATGAGGCAGTTGAATGTGGTCTTGCTAATGTTTTTACATATAATAATATTTTGTATATTATTATATGTAAAAACATATATATATATATATATATATATATATTGAACAAAAATGATTAGCAAGGGTGTGAAAGCTAGTGTAGTATCTAGACTACATGTTGAGATGCTTGACAGAGGTCTTGAACCTGATGATATTACTTATGATGTTTTTGTAAATGGGATGGCAAAGGCAGTAAATACTCTTGCTGAAGTCTCATGAGTGTAAATAACTGATTGGAACCTCAACTGGAACTGTTGGGGCAACTCAGGAAAATTCAAGTTTATTTTTTCACAGAAAGGAGCCACTCTTTTGGTCCTGGAAGTTAATACTGTGCCTTGGGTGCTTCATCAGCTCCTGCTTTTGGGATCTCTTCTTCATAGTCCTCTGGTAGTTGGTACAAGTCTCAGATTTTTTTTTTTTTTTTCCTTTTCTTATATGAATTATTTTCGTGTATTATTTATAATTATGCCCTATTCTATGATCCCTTAATTTAGTTGTTTTTTATTTATTTTTATTTATTTTTTTGGTGTGGGGGGGTGGGGGGCGCTAAAATGATCCCTTAGTTTAGATGGGTGAAAGATGATTTGGACATGAATATAAATGTTCATTTCTACTATAGTCTGCTATTCCAAAATGCATATCCACTGCCTTCTTGAAAGATGAAAAAGATCGCTGCATTTAACTGGTTATATGCAATTGAGTATTGTATTATTTCTTTTAATAAAAGGTCAGCTGAAGCTTTATATGCATTAAAATGTAACCAACTGCTTTGCAGCACTACATATTTGTAGAAAGGAATATGTGCGGTACATAAGTTGATTGTGACTTGCTAATGAGTTTAGTGCCATCCCCAGAAAGGAATATGTGCGCTACATAAGTTGATTGTGACTTGCTAATGAGTTTAGTGCCATCTCCCCCCCCTCCCCCCTCCCCCCCCCCCCCCCTTCTTTTTTTGGGTAAAATACTATTTTGGTCTCTAAATTTTACTAAAAGTTTGTTTTTCAGCTCTAGACTTTACTAAAAGTTTGTTTTTCATCCCTAAACTTTAAAATGCTCTTTTTTTCATCCCTAGACTTTGTAAAGAGTTTTTTGAATAGTATAAAGACAAAAATAAGGATGGAAAAAGAACTTTTTCAATAGTTTAGGGATGAAAAATAAATTTTTAGCAATGTTTAAGGACATAAATAAAACATTTTCAATAGTTTAGGAACAAAATATGAACTTCTTAAAGTTTAGGGATAAAAAACAAATTTTTGGTAAAGTTTAGGGAGCAAAATAGTATTTTACTTTTCTTTTTTTTTAAATGACGTGGAACCTTGTCAAGGCAGGGCCCTTTGGACCCAACCCTGGGGAGTAAAGCATGTATGCACAATCCCACCTGCGAGAACCGTGTATTAGGTAACCTAGGTTAATTCCTAGTGGGGATCAAACCTAGGATGTCTGGTGAGTTTAGTGGCTTTTATTATGGCTGGAAAAGGCTTTGGATGTGATGACAGGGACAAGAGGCATGTTTGGACCCAGCGTGGTTGAATTTATTAAATTGATGTTCATATGGATGTCCCAGGAAATCTCATGATTACATGCTGCTTTTGGACTTAGAAAATCCATTATCTAAATGTGACCATTGAGAAAGATTGGATAAATTATCTGAATCTGGGATGCAAAGTCAGTTTTAGGATTTCCTGAACTACCATGGTTTAGAAATATCTCCTTTTCTTTGGGCAGGCCTACCATTATTTTAATGCAGCTCCCTTCCATGATGATGAACTTTCACATAAATATTGTATAAAATTCATGAGGGCAATTCAAATTTCACAGGATGTTAACATGGGCTCTTAATGATCTGTTATACATAAATTATGTGAAATGACATAAGCACATAGTAATTTATTGAAGTTTTAATTCTTTTCAGATGGACACTAGATGACATGGATGAGATAATTTTCCATAACACTAAAAAGACTCCGTAATGTTAAAAAATCTCATATACTATATGAATGATTTTTGATAGCATATCTTGAACATTCATTTGATGTGATATTATGTAAGTCTGCAGATTGCTGCTGCACTCTTATGGGTGGTTCAGATTGCTGCTAGCAAGCAATGGAGCTATGTCATTTTTGAGGGTGACTCTAAAGTTTGTTTTGAGCCCTTAATTGCCAGAGACCTCCCATCTGATTGGTCCATAAGTAACATCATTTGTAATATTATTAGTATCTTTGAGTCCTGTCTTCGTTTTAGTTTTCGATGGGTTAAGCGGGTATGCGCAACTCTGTGGCTCATACAGCAGCAAAGCTTACTATGCGCTCCAACATGTCTTTTTTATTTCAATAATGATAATCTGCCGGCAGAACTTGTCTCTGCTTGTAAGGTAGACTATTCTCATGTTTCCCTTGTTTAATGTTAATATAAAATTAAAAAAAATGTAAGTCTGCAGAAAATATCCTCATCGATGAATGTGTTGGAGTCTTCTGTTGTGAGCAGAAGCAGAGGCAACTTATTTTTTACATAGTACGCATGTTGCTATGACAATGCCATCCTGTTAATAGACAAAAATCCATAAACCTTGCAACTTCAACCTTATGAGGCTGCAGGGAGAATATGATCCAAGAAGGGAAATGCAACGAAACAAACCTCAATTTAGTGAAGCATGTGAGTTTAATACACATGGATAGTCATTTAAACAAGTCATATAACTATTAAGTAGGTCTTGTGACTAAAAGTACATGTGGATAGACATTTGAGTTGTCACGTAGTGAGTTGGAGGAACTTTCCACCAAACCATTTTGGATATTCTGTCCTTGGAAATTCACTATCACCTAATTTAATTTTTCTATCTTGAAATATGTCCTGGTGGGTACTCCCTAGGGTGGGCCTAACAATAAATTTAATTACTCAAGCAAATTGTAAACAATACTTAAGAATTGAACTTTAGGTTCTTCAAATAGATCTCCAAACTTATTATCCTAGTAAGGCAAGAAAACATTTCTAACCAATGCTATTAATTCTACTAACCTAGTAAAAAAATTAATTAAATCCCTAAGGAAATATTTAATGTTTTTTTTCCCTGTGTAAGTGAGGGGGTCTGGTCAGGCTCAAATCCCAGTGCCATGCAACACAAGGTGCTTGTGCTGATACCACTGGAGTATCCCTTGAAATATATAGTAAATAAGTCCTAGAATTTAATTAACTGGGCCTTAGGCCCAACTGGTGGTTGGCTTCATGCATAAATTTACAGGTCGGGTTGTCTTCTTGCATCGTTGTCCATAAGTATGTTAACAGGTCGGGGGTTTCTGTCTTCAATGTTATTTGTTGCTTCATTGTAGAAAGGATATGGCACAAGAAATTGCCAGTCTCCCTTTTTGTTTTTCTCTTTCATATATCTGGATGAATGTTCAATATGTTCTTTTGTATAAAATACTTGCGTTTCTTCATTAGTCTATTCAATGAAACATTATTATGAACCTTGATCAACATTTTAGTAAAATCATTTGTAATTAGGGCTATTAATTCAATCATCAAATATATTTTACTCTCTTCAATTATCAAATGAATGTGAGTTTAAGTATGTATGTTTGATTGTGTCTTTAGAGCACTTATGCTGTAAATGTATGTAATTAATACTGGTTATTCTTTTGTTTTGGAGCCTATAGGGCTTGCATGTTCCTCAACTTTTCAAGGATGTCTTGTTATGTGTATCACTGTGTATGTATCACATGCATTTGCGGGAGTTTTGATTTATTCATTGTGTCAGTGACCTTTGTTTACAATTTTTTATTTATGCATGTAACTCAAAGCTGTTGAGGACCTCCTCTTTCAATACATCTATCTGATTATCTTTCTGGTATGATTTTTTTTTTTTTATGACATGGAACCTCACCAAGGCAGGATCCTTTGGACCCACCCTTGGGGAGTAAACCACCCACTAGAACCATGTATTAATACAGGATAATTCCTAGTGGGGATCGAACCCAGGATGTTAGCATATACAACTTATCCCAAGCCTCCAACCACTAGGCTTCCCCTTGACGGGTCATCTTCCCAGTATGTTATCTTCTGCTAATTGAGTTTCTCATGCTTTACATGTCCTTGTTACCCTTTTTTTTTGGGGGTAATGTATTGCCTCATGCTAATAAGTTCACAACTAGTTTTAACCTCCTCTTTTTTGTATTTTCTTTTTCCTTTTTTTTAAAATAAAAATAAAAAGAAATTAATGGTAACTTGATGAGCAACTCCAAACATCCCCATGAGACTTGAAAATTAACTTGCCCACTGCCCTATTCTTTTTTTGTTTTTTCATTTTCGTTTGCTTGCATTGGTTGAAATTTAGATATGTCAGTGATCATTAAGGCTTAATATAACTTCATCATATAGATGTACTCAAATGTAAGAAATTATTGGTGCTAGTACTTATTTTCTCTATTAACCATTTCTAAAGAGAACTGATCGCTTTTTCTTATGCTCATTTAACGGCTTGGAGGCTGTCATCTTGTGGCACATTTGCACATGCAGCAGGTTTTTCTGGCCCTCACTCGACCTTGATTGTTTGGAGCTCAAACGTCTTCAACTTTAAATTCCACATCCAAAATTGGTTTTCATTCTCCTTCATTAGGATGTTCGACATCTGCTTTGACTGTTTCTTCAACTTTTGCATTTGGGAACTCTTTATCATCACTTGGTAAAGGTTTTCTCCATACAGTCCTGTTCCATTTCTCATTTGATTATATGCATATCATTGTTGACCACCCATCCCCTGATCCCTAAGTCTGGTTTGACAACGTGATTAGATTGAACTATCTTTGCTTCTTTTCTTAGAGAACTACTCTTTTTAAAACTAAAATCTGGTTCTTTGACAGAACAATTACATATTTTGATAACAGAATATATGACTGCACAATTCTGCAGTGATCTGATGATGATCATAATGGTTTTTCTAACAGCCTGATTTAAACTTTGGATGTAATTGCAGCAGGGCAAGATGCTAGTTGGTTGAACTGCGCACCTTTTAAATTATGTTAGATTAGAGTGCATATGGATCTACAATGGAAATTACAGAATTTCATCAGTGGGATTAATTTGTGCACGATGACTATATATGAATTGCAAAATGGCATGATTTCTATAGGATGTATTTCAAATCTGTCCTTTCTAAGTACACTTTTATAAAATAGTGAGAAATGGAAAGTGCATAAAGTACGCAAGTTCTATTTCCAGTCAACATGGAGTTAATAGAAAGGTTCCCTACATTATCAAAAAAGAAAGAAAGAAGATCATAAGCAAGAGACATTAGCCACAAAGCTAGAAGATTTCATACTAACGAATGATTTAGTTCTATATAAAACCTGCATTTGATAAGATACATTGTTGACAATTTTCTAATTTATGTCAATATTTATAGTGGAGTCTTCCTATGTGAGCAGCAACAAAGGCAACATGTTATCAACTGTATTTGCTGAACAAATCCATATGAGGACAAATGCTACTTGTTAAAAATTCTGCCTAATGATGTTTGGTCTTAGGCGTTTTTTTAACAAGTTTTTCACATTCCCTTAATGCGAAAATAGGATTCAGCCGGATAAATCTAGTTTTTCATTTTAATATCATTGTCCTAAATATATATATATATATATATATAATCATTGTTCAACATTATATTCTAGATCTCATGACTGAATTTTTTTAATTCAGATGAATGGTAGAGGCCCAGAATTTGATGGGGTTCTGTTTAAACATTATTTATTCATTAGCAGTGGCTATGTAAAAAGTGAGGACAAAATGGACATTCAGTGTCACTTGCTTTGCTTGTGTCATTCTTTGGCTAGGTGGTGAATTGGTGAGCACTTAGTATATTTAAAAAATGAGCTCATTGGCTAGCTCGCAACTTATCAATTGTGTTAACTCTATTCTTTTTTACTCTTTTGTGGTCTAGTACCTTTTAGGCTTGAAACTTTGTAGAGTCTAAACTGACAATTGAGAAAGGCATTTTCTTTTTCTTCTACATTATTCTTTGATTGAATTTGAGAGGATTTTTGCACAAGAAAATGGCCATTTTCACAATTTATTTTTTATCAAAATTTTGGAAGAAAATGAGTGTTCTTTGTTGTATGCCATTTTTTTGGGGGGTGTATGTGAAGCATCAGTGATCAAATGCAGATTCACTTATTTTTATTTATTTTTGAGTCATAATATATATTGTTTATAAAAAATGTTTTTTTTTTTTTTTTGTTTGAAAAGTTTTGTTATTTTTTTCAGATCTCATCTAGTTGGGAAAAAGTTATTTCTACCAAAAGCAATGGGCCACAGGTTTGAATATAGGAATCGGTGTGTCCAAAAAAAAATTGGGGGTAAGGATGCTTACCAATCACCTCTCCTAGACTCCGCAAAAGTTTGAGATTTGTGCATTGGTTATGAATATAATTTTTTTAATTTAATGTGGAAAAGTGTGCTTTTGGTTCATCTGCCTTCTTTGACTCATAAGCGAGCCTGGTGATGCTAGCACCCAGACTTTTGGCAACACAATTTTAAAGACTTCATTCAACTTTTGGTTTCAAAATGATTTCAAGATTCGGTATCCCTACTGCCACATTTGCTCTGTCCATTGCTCAACCTTAGGATTTGGGACAGCTTCTAAGGCTTCAAATAGCTAGCTTTTCATATGGGGCTTCTAGTGCCCCAGCATTTGGTGCTTTGAGTCCAGTTGGGATAGCTTTTCAGACTGCCTTCAGCCCTTCATTGGGTGCTCTAATCACACTTTCTTTTGGTGCTCCTACTACCTCAGCATTTGGTATTGATTCCCTTCCTGCTTTGCCAATCTACTTATTGTGTGTCATATGAGACCAACCTCTTTGGAACTTTTACATCTATTTCTAGGACCCAAATGTCCCCACTTTAGTATTTTCACGACTCTGTTGACTGTAATAATGCAATGTGTAATGTGAAGGATATATATATATATATATATATATTTGGATAAGCATTGCAAATGTGAAAGCTGCCTACTATGGCCTCTCCTAGACAGCAAAAGTGGGAGCTTTGTTTGTGCACTGGGTATGGCCATTGCAAATCTGGTTGTTTGAAGCTAGTGCAGTTTCTACTCTGGCCTTCTGTTTTGATGATTTTCTGACAAACTATGGTGTGGGGACTCAGACAATGACTGCTGCATCTGGGGGCACTGGTTTTGAATTGTCAGTTTTTGTTGGACAATATGGAGGAAGTAGATTAGCAGCTTACACTGCAACCCATGCAGTAAACGACTTTTTGCGAAACCTGGAAATTTTATATCAGCTATGCCTGTCTAAATGAAGAAAAGCCCAAAGAGTTAAGATGGGAGGATTAACAGTTGGGGGATAGAGGTGTATACATAAATGAAGTTTCTATATGACTATACCAGCAATAGGGGAACATTATATAATACTATCAGACAGCTTCACAGTTCACACATGACATGCTCCCAAAGAACATGTATGCTTCACACATTATATAATACTAGAAGATGAAATTGATTCTTTTAGCCATGTATGTTTGTGATTATTTCGACTTTCAGATGGCTGTTTCCCTGGTCAATGTGCCGGTGGGATTTGGTTTGATGAGTAAACCCGCACTGCTTCACTCTGGGGCAAATATCTGTTCCTTTATTCAGTTCATTTTCCTTTGGTGCATCAGGAAACTGCTCTTTGACAACATCAACAACCGTACCATTTGATGTATATTCAGAGTGACACCATGGATCAAGAAGCAATTCCTATCTCTTTGTAACACAATGAGCTCACTTGCATTTGGCTTTTGGTCCCTGGAGCACCTCATTCACCTACTACAGGCCTGAGTTTCACACCCTCAGCAGGGCAGATAAATTCTGCTCTTAGAGAAACTGCTTCATTTGGACAGGTCTCTACCCCATCCTTTGGTCAAATGAGCACATTTAGTGCACTATGTCAGCAATTAAATATGTACAGATCTGGTTCACTAGCACAACATTACTGCATTATCCAAGCAATGTGGCTTGTTTTGGCACAAAAGTTAAGTCCAGAAACTCAAAAAGAATCTTCTATATTTAGATGTTACACGTTTTGCAATGCTGTTGTTTACTTTTCTTTCAGGTTACATAATGCTAATCCTCATCTGTTCTTAGATATCCTGTCCTTAAAGATTTAGTTTTTACGTTTTTTGTTTAAGTATCTGACTGAAGGTCTATTTGATATCCTTTTATCCTTGCAGCCCCCTTTTTTTCACTCTTCTTAGCCTGTAGCTTCCTCTGTAATTAGCAATGTTATACCTGCACGGCAGGTAACTTGAACTGAATTCATTTTTATTTTACTTTTTGTTGTTTTTATTGTCCTTTAGAAGCTATTTACTCTAGCTTTTATTTCATGTTTTTTATACAATTTCGGCATTGTCAAACATCATTGGATTCATGGGAATTGTTCTTGCTCAGTCTGCCCCATCATCAACTATATAATTGTTTACCATCTTTTAAGGCTAACCTTTTTTAGTGATGTTGATTTAGGAAGAGGATAATAATTTGGTTCTCATGTGTGCTTGTCAACGCATCCTAGGACAGGTTTATCAAACCCATTGTTTGAAAGATTAAATTTAGCAAATTGATTTTATAGCTTGTAATGATGATTATCAGCAAAGCCTCAAATTGCAAGTGACCCGTTTTTTCAAGCACACTATAAGATTCATACATTCACGTCTGCTTATGCCGTCTTCTAGAAGTATACTTCAAGATTAGTGTTCGTTTGTGAGAGTTAACTTTTATTGGCTTATGTTTGTTTTAATTAGCATTTTCATTGAAAACTTTTAATTACTACCCATAAAATAATAATAATAATAATAATAATTAGGCTTTAAAAAGTTGTACATAAGTAAATAGGTTATTGAGCTAACTAATTAGTTTACAATGATAAATGACTACTTAAAGTTGGGTTCAAGGAAGCTCAATCGGTAAATCTTTTTGTTAAATTTTTTTTTTAAAATTGAATATGAGGTGGACGTGGTGGGTTCAAATCTTCTCATACCTACAAATAAATAACTACACACAGCACTAAACCAAGGTTTTGCTATGTAGCTTGCTCAAATAGGATATAAGTATTATAATGATTAAATAATTAAAATTTATTATATTATTTAGTGTATCTTTTTAGGATAAATGATGGTTTATCAATAGCTAAGTTGAATAGATTTATTATTTTATATTATGCATTGTTTTTAAAAGAAATTGTCATTTTTATTCAAAGGAAACAACACAAATATGTCAGAAGTTGCACAATAACGGAACCATCCCATCTTATCTCTTCTTTTGCACAATCAACCCAAGCTCACTTACCCACCCAAATCCATCCACTCTAATAGAACTCAAACCCACCCAATTAGACCTAGTGAACTTAAATAATAATTGGGCTTCAACTAAAAACCCAATTAGACCCAATGAACCCAAATTTCAGCCCTGCCCCTCTGACCCTCTCTCAACCTCTTGACTCTCTCTAAACCTCTTCGTTTCTCTCTCTTCAAGGAGTTTTCCCTGAGGTAAATTTCAAAATTCGAAACCTTAGTTTGATTAATTCCCACTCTAAGGGTCCATTTGAGAACAGCCTATTTAGCTGAAATTGAAAACTTTTTGTTAAAAGTACTGTAGATAAATCTAAAAGTTAACTGGAATAGTACAGTAAGATCCATGAATAATATCAAAAAGTACAATGGAACTCATGTATAGTAGCAAAAATAAGCTAAATAGTAAAAGAAGTTGTCCAATATTAGCTATCCCAAACGCAATCTAAGTCTAACCTAAAGTGATTTCTTTCATTTTCTTAGCAGTCAAACAAATCTAATTCTCTCCCTCGCTCACTTTTCCTCTCAAAAACCTTTTCAGATCGTATCAAGTAAGTCTCATTCAAAAAATGGCTCTCTCTCTCTCTCTTTCTCTCTCTCAATATGTAATTGTAGCTCTAGTTGTTTGATGATGTGCTTCTGGATTTTTTCTCTTTTACCTTTTTGTGTTCTAATTAAGAAGTTGCCTTTTTGTGTTAAAGGCTCCAAAAATAATTTAATTGTAGGCAAAAAGAAAATCTTTGACACATCCTCATCAAATTCATGGAAGTAACTTTGACTAAAATACTCTTTGGAACTCTTCAAAAAAAAAAAAAAAAACTTCTTAGATACCCTTATACTCTAGAAAATTAAGTTTTTATTTTATTTTTTTTATTATCAAACTTTAATGTCTTAGTAGCCAACATTGACTTTGCTTTATTAACTTCAATGTTTGGTTCAACCTTCTCTTCCATTTTGACAGTCCTGCTTTCTTCTTCCTTTCAACAGTTAGCATTCTTTCTTGAGTCCTTTCAGCAACTAGCATTCTTTCTTGAGGAAGCTCTTCATGTGCTACAAAGGTTCGAATATATAGAAGACTACTAAAACTCTTCATGCGCTAAATAAATCAAGAGAAATGTTAAAGAATGTCCTAAGGGTATTGATTTAGGAATTATTTTTATAAATATTTTATAAAAAAAAAAAATCAGAGACAGGACTAGGATTTCAAGCTAGAGGGCGGAGTATAAGGAACAAAAAAGTAAAAATTTTTAAATAAGCATCCATATAGTATTATCATTATCAACCAAAACAAATACACAAACATTATAATTGATTTTCCCATAATCTACAAATCAAATAAGATTTATGTTTATTATCTTACAAAAGAACTAATTGTTGTTATTAAGAAAAGATGAGTATTAGAATGTGGGCAATATACATATGCATCAATTATAAATTTAAACTTTTCAATTTATAGATTTATTAGTTTCATAAATTTATATAATTTCAAAATAATAGTTAAAGCATTATGAGTTAGCAACGTGAACAATTGTAACAATTTTATTTTGTTCAATTTGTGCAACATTTTTATTCTACGATATATTTGTTTTTGTTATTTTGTTCCATTTGTGGGAAATTTTTATTTATGATGTACTTGTCTTTCTCTTTATCTCTTGTCTTTCTGATTTGTCTTTTAATGTTTTTGTCTCAAAAATAGTTACAATCTTGAATTAATGGGTGAATTTTACGATTGTAATATTGGCTTGTTTGGGCTGGGTTTTTATTTGAAATAAGGGTTGAAGATTGTTGTTTGGACAGGGTTAAGATTTTAGCTTAAGAGGAGGGCAAGCTTTTTGAAACAATGAGGCCCAACTCTAATTTGTCTTGGGTCTAAATTATTTTTGGCTATATTAAATATAATTTTTTTAAAGGAATTTTAGGGGGTTGGCCCCCTTGCCCCCCGTGCGGGTCCGTTCCTGAGAAAATAATAAAACAGTTATTTTTGTTGACAAATTTTTATATTCCCATAAACTAGTTGACTCCTAGTGGTTTAGATATTAGCAATACTTTTTGTACATCTTTTTAATTTAGGAATGAAGACTTCAAAAAGCGTGTGAATCAAGATTCAGTCCACTAGCCTTTGTTGTGACTTTTGAACTTATCAATTTGTGTTCAAGGTTAATAGAGTCTTTCTCAGGCACATTCCTTTCAGGGTAAAACTTTCCCACCAAATCTACAAGTTTGAACCTTTGGGAAACACAAGACCTATTAAAAAAAAAATGTCAACATACCAAAAAAAAAAAAGAAAATTTAAATTAAATATATTAGTATCTTATTTTTTTGGTTTCATCCAAACAAAGGGACTCAGTCTCTACCAAAAAAGTACAAACATCCCAAAATCCTTGACATATTGTGTGTTTTTAGTGTTCATAGAAGAAAATTAATGGTTTTTAAATTTCAAAATTTCAAAATTTCTTGATTTTAGATGTATGTTCTAAAGATTTTAATATTTATTATTTATATTGAAAACTTAAAATAAATATCTTAATATATATATAATATTCTAAAACATATTATCTCTTAATTATTAAAGAATTACCAACATAATTCGATAATTGAGGGTGAAAGATTTTTGAACCTCGGATATTTTCCTTAAAAAACACCTTAAATTTTCAAAACAAAACATTTTGAAATCTAGCACTAAAACAAAGAATTACAAGTGTTTCTTCTTCTTCTTCTTCTTCTTCTTCTTCTTCTTCTTCTTCTTCTCTCTCTCTCTCTCTCTTTCTCTTTGATATAAGGTCAAAACTTTTGTTTAATTGTTTCTCATTAATAACCAAAAAAAAAAAAAAAAACAACAATAATAATTAGGGATGTTTGCAATGGCAGCGATGCGGTTTTAGGCCATTTTTTGCTAGACAAAGCTTTTTGTACCATAGAAGGAGTTAGATATGTGAAAAAAAAAAATCAAATAGTAAGGCCCATCTATTGGAAATTAATTTATAATATATAATGCTATATGCACAAACAAACAAACAAAAAATCAATTTAATAGTAAACCTTCTGAAAACAATTCAGGGAGAATCCTTTCTCCCACTAGTATTATATTTTTCTCATGAAGTTTTTTGTATTTGTTGTTTTCTTTCACCAACTTCAAACATGAAATTGTTGTTAATGATGCCTTTGCAAACAACCTTGTAGAGACACCAACCTCAAAGATTAAACCAAGCAACCAAACCTTATTAACAGTAGTCTTATCTCTCTTAGGCATTTAATAGCTTTATAGCATGCTCAAAAGCAACAATAGGTGAAAAGCACATGGAGATAAAAATAAATAAATAAAAACCAGATTCTTAGCTAGTGAATGGAACGGTAGGACCACCAAGGCACCGCCAGGATAAGGGAGGCAAGACAACAGGGAGAGGCTCTACGGTGGCTCTGGTTCTACCACCTCTCTCTCTCTTCTTTGCTGGTCATATCTCTAGTGTCTCCTCTCTCTCTTTCTTCTTTCTATCGTGTGTGGTTTAATTAGTTTTTAAGGAACCCGTGCATCTCACATGATCTAATTTTGTTAGTTTTTTTAACACCAAACAAATAAAGGTATTGATTTGGCAGATGTGTAGCAGATGTATATAGTTTATGGAGTAAATTGGTCAATATAAAAGTTCAAGCGATGTTTTGGCTAGCAGTTGAAAGTTTAGGAAGAGTATGTGAATTTTTCCTAAATATAAATACAAAATGCTTTTAATCGAAAATGAGTTTATAAAAAAAATATATGATTCTCAAAAAAAAACTTTAACAAAATATATAAGTTTATAAATTTTGTAGTGTATAATGACGATGTACAAATTACTAATTTGCTTTCTATCTCATATACGCTTGAATTTTGTGAAGATAGTATCTTTCTTGTTTCTCCTTCTCTCTTATTTTTCAGAGAAATATGTAAGTCTCCTATGTCCATGAGATTCTCCTTAATAGTCAAGTTCTTTATCAATTGTTTGTTTTTACTCCATGTAACATAGTGTAATAGGGGAGGAAGGGTGGGCGCTCGGGGCCCAACTAAACATGCAACCCCTTGAATCAACAAGGTAGGGATAACGTAAGGAAAAAAAAAAGAAAAAAAAGAGTGATTTAAATATATATATATATATATATATAAATTCTTAGTCTCAATTTATAACTTAAGAACTAATTTAATTTAAAGACTCCTAAAATAATTTAATTTTAGAAAAAAAAAATCTTCGACATATCCTCATCGAATTCATGGACATAATTTTTATTTAAATACTCTTAAAAACTCTTCAAATAAAGAAAAAAAAATTCTAGGTTCCAAAATGTATAAAAATTTAAAATAAAAAATCTAGTATAAAAATTTTAAATAAAAAATCTTCTCAAGATATCCTTATACTCTAGAAATTCAAGTTTTTTTTTTTGGATCAAATTTTAATGTCTTAGTAGCCAACATTGACTTTGCTTTATCAACTTCAATATTTGGTTCAGCATTCTCTCCCATTTTGACAATCCTCCATTCTTCTTCCTTCAGGAGCTAGCATTCTTTCTTGAGTCCTTTCAGCAACTAGCATTTTGTCTTGAGTCCTTTAATGAACTAGCATTCTCTCTTGAGTCCTTTCAGTAACTAGCATTCTTTCTGGAGGAAGCTCTTCATGTGTTACAAAAGTTCAAAAATATAAAAGACTACCAAAATAGAGGAAGCTCTTCATGTGCTAAATAAACCAAATATATGTTAAAATGAAAAGCTACCAGTAGACCCCTAGTGGCTTTAGATATTAGCAATACCTTTAGTTCATGTTTTTAATCTAGAAATGAAGACTTTAAAAAGCATGTGAATCTAGATTGAATCCACTAACCTTCGTTGAGACTTAGCATCTTATCAAATTTGTGTTGAAGGTCGTTCGAGTCTTGCTCTAGCACATTTCTTTGATAAAGTAATTAATTCTGTTGACAGTTTTTTATATTCTTAAAAAGGTAATGTCAAAACTTTTCTAATATAATTTATTAACAATTATTCTAATTAAGGACACCTGGTAACATGTCCCATAAACCAAATATATATGTTAAAATGAAAAGCTAAAGTAAACCCCTAGTGGCTTTAGATATTGAGTCATGTTTACAGATGCTCTTTAGGTAATTGTTAATAAACCATATTTTAGAAATTTTTGACATCACGTTTATGAGAAATATAAAAAGTTGTCAACAAAATTAATTATTTTATCATTTTCCTACAAAATATTTTTAAAAATAGTTTCTGAACTAATGCTCTTAGAACATTCTTTAACATTTCCCTTAGATATTAGCAATACTCTTGAGTCCATCTTTTTAATACAGGAATGAAGACTTTAAAAAGCGTGTGAATCAAGATTGAATCCACTAACCTTGATAGAGCTAAGTACCAATATTTATGTCTCAATCTCAAGGTGTGACCACGCTAATGTGATTGGAATAGAACATGCTCTCTTTGTCTATTTGATCCTTGTCTACAAACAACAGTTGGTGTCCAGATTGCTCTGCTTACTTGATCAATTTTGTTCCATTCTGAACTGAAATGTCTAGCTTGTCTCATTCAGTTCCAACTTCCCTATTTATTTTCTCCCATGTGCACATGGGAGTATTAACCTCATTGTTATAGTCTCATAAATTACGGAACTTATGTGCATCAAGAATTCTTTGACGTTAGATACCACCATGTCATAATCCGAAGGTTGTTGACAATTTTCTTTTCCCTTAGATACAATACAACATTAAGAAAACAATAATTGCAGTCTTTGCAGAGACATACCAAAATCAATAAAATAAATTTACATTGTTTAAGGTGGCAAGTTGTTAACAGTAAATAATAAAGTAGTATGAGTGGCAAATCTATATAAAAAGAACTAATAATAACTTGTTAACTCAAACTGATGTGAAATTTATTGTGAAGACTTGTTTGATCAAAAACCAATTTTTGGATTAATCTTGGTTTCTTGATTATCTTTTTAGGTTACTCAAGATGGTTTTAGGTTTGTTCCTATTACCTCGAGATAGTTCTCAAGATATTATTACTAGTTCGAAGTGTTGTCCGACCTCAAAGATTAGGGTCTGGAGTTCAAAAACACCTAACTTAATAGGACCTTTTGAATTATGCACAAGTAAACAATTAAAGAGAATGAGACATCCTAAAAAACTAAGTTCCTAAAGTAAGTTAAACCATATGCCTACTTAAAATTGACCAAGTCAAATTGAATCATCTCGAAATTGAAGAGCTCCAAATAAATTATCTTGATTGAAATTAAACTAAGAAAAAGCATCTCAATTAAAGTCAGATCATAGGATCTTAAAATATTCAATCTTAATAACACTAAATTGCATCGAAATGAACATTCATACCATCAAATTGTCACAAAAATGTAAAGATCACGTCAAACTTCATGATAATTACATATATAAATAGTTAAATACTGTTACATAAACTTACATGCATAAGATGATAATCAACTTACGAAGTTACAAGTCTAGTGACCTAAGAGACTAACTCCTAATAACCTAATCTAATGATCATTGAAAAGTGCTTTGTTTTTTTTCCTTAAAATAAATTCTCTAGTTTGTAAGTGTTTTTCGTGGCTCCATTCTCATTGAATAAAATCAAATCTAGGGTCTGTTTAGAATCTGCCTATTTTGTTGAAACTAAATTTTTTTGCTGAAAGTACTGTATATCATCTATATATATATATATATATATATATAAAATTGAAACTTTTGAACCTCCCACAATTTTCCACGTCAGCACAATATTTAAAAAAAAAAAAAAAAAAAAAACTTTTCACACAACATAAAACTTTTCAAAAACCCGATTAGCGCAAAACCCACTCAATCAATACCCACAAACCCTATTTCTCCTTCCTCAGACCCTATTTTTGTTTCCCTTATTATATTTTGTTATATGGATTGGTAGTAATGGTTTGCTGCTCGGTTTTGAACACACAACTCTATTTTTTTTTAAAGATTTTTTATTTATTTATTTATTTAAGTTTAATTTTTTTTTTAACAGAATTACCCGACTATATTCTATATCTCTCCCGACTCCCCTCCTAATGCGAAGAACTCCCTCTCTCTTTAAATCTCTAACATTCCCCCAAATACTTAACCTCAGGTGACACCAGTGGGTTATTTTTCATTGCTTTTTTGCCTTTGAAAAGTGGGGGGATTTGCTTTGTAGGAACCAGTTTTCACAATTAATTTAATTGTAAGAACTGATTACTTCACTATTAACAAGTGCTACTGTGAAATTTGAGGGTGCTTAGACCAAGGAAAGGACTAAGAGGGTCACTTATTGATAAAAATAAAAAAAGGATTAGCAACGTTGGGGTTATTGATACATGATTGCATGTCATAACACTGAAGATATGGCCCTTGGTAGAACATTGGAGATTTTAAAATCCATTGCATAATATTTATCTGCACTTGAATGTCCAAGCAATTTGATCGGTAGGATATTGGCTTAGTTAGTAGGTTTGGAAGCACTGATACATACATGTTTTGGAATTTTTGCTGTTAAATTGAAGTTTTGCAATGATTTATGACTGTTATGCTACTATTTGAAAGTAGAGTAATAGAAAATTTCTAATAATGTCCACTTTCATTAAGCGTTTTTTCTTTTACATGTACACAAGGTGTTTGATGAAATTTCTTAGAGATTTTTTGCTGTTATTCTAGAAGCCATAATAATTGCGAAATTGAGAAGTCAGTTTTTAATGGTGGGGAACATAATTTTTTGTTGGGTGGGAAGCATAGACAACCACAAAATTTTAGATGGTGGTTAGAGATGATAACCCAGAATAGAAGTGGTAGCTAGATGGTGTGTTGAAAAAATTTCTAATTGAGTAAAGAGGTTAAATGTTTGACCAAAACACCGAAGAGTGAGTTTACCTTCATGCTCTTAAAGTTCAATTTTCTCCTCCTATTGATGCAATAGTTTCAGAATTAGTACCTTTTAAGTTTTAAATTTGATTATTTTTCTACACAAATCTGATGACTATTTTGTATGTTGATACAAATCTTGACTCAATTATTATCAAAATCCTAAATTCCTTGATGTGTTGCTCTAGCAACCTTTCCTATGAAAGCCAGGAAACTTTGAATATTTAAATTAATAACATAGATCATGTAGCCCAAACAAGATGTTCAAATTTATTATTTATGTCTCTTCCCATTTCTCTCTCTTATTTTAGATAAATATTTTCTTGGGAGAATGATCTTAATCTGTATAGCAGATTGCTTGCAGCCTTGCACTATTGTTGACTACAAGTATTCTCTACATGGGTTGCTAGTGGACTCTAATGAGTACCTTTGCGTATTATATGAGGTTTCTTCTAAACCCTCTCCTTTTTGTGCCATTACAATTTCTTTTTTTAATAATGATTTGTGTTTAGTTACTAAGAAAGAGTAGCAATGGAATACATATGAATAGTTTTAGGTTTTTATTTAGTTTGGTTGAGATTTGGGCATCTTCTTTATATAGCTGTTTGGGCTTTTTTTTTTCCCTCCCAAAAAGATTGTATTTGGTTGCTAAAGGAAATCAAGGAACGTAGTGGCTAAAGTGAATATTTGAAATTAGAATCTCAAAATAAATTACATTGTTGGCTATTTTGGGGCTAAGCCACAAATTTGAAAGCCTTTCATGGATGTCACGAAAGAGGAGAAGAAAGAAAGCAAAAATATTTAAATTTTTACAACATTATTAGATTGTAAGCATGGGATCTCTTATAGAGTCATTCTCTCAAAATTTTACACTATACTACTACCATATGTGGTTATTCTTGACAACATCATAGGTATTGGGAAAGCTCCAATTTGACTTTGAAAATATATAACAAACTCTTGGAAAAAAAACACCGTTGTATGATCCTTTAAGAAAATATAGATTCTAATTTTAAAATATATAGATTCTAATTTAAAAGCAGTTTGCACTTTCTAGTCATTTTAAAAGGGTGTTGGTGATTTGCTTTAAATAATTGGGACTGTTGTTCTAATTGAAGGGGTAGCTGATATTTTCTAGAGGTATGAAAGGCTTGGTTTAGAATAGACAAAAAGTGGATAACTCCATTCAATTATAATCCTGCTTTCATGGAGGAAGTGAGGACAAGAAGACAAACATCTCATGTTTGGTTGGTAAGGCTATTTTCTTGCAACATAGACAGTTTTATATATAATGTTCCTTTTCCAAATTGATTTTTTTTTTTTTTTTTTTGGAAAGACTTTTCCACTTTGAATTTCACTTTTAGTCACATTGTTAATAAAGGGATAACCGCCTTACTAATAATTTATTTTTTTTGGCTTCAATTTCTTGGAAACCTTTTTAATGATTTTATTCCTCATACTCTGGTAAATTGGTTATATGATTGATGAAAATGTTATGAATTAAACTCAATAGAGCTTTGTTCTAGACTTCTAATTACTTTGGGTGTGGTGGTATTAATATTGTTGACGAAAAAAAGAACTTGAAATGATGACTCTTCTAATTGCAGAATAAAGATGAATTGAGTCTATGCAGGCACAGTATTGTTTTGCAATGTTGAGGCTGAATTGCATGAAATAGAGATTGAGTCTATTGATGGAACTAGAGAAGTAGAGGGAAGCAGAAGAATGCACTATTATAATGGTCAGCACTCTCTAATGTTCACAGCCACTATTATATAAGCATATAAATGCCAAAATTTAACGGTTGTTCATGCTTAGCAATTCTTCTGTTGATGTAAGTAGTGAAGATCAAAACCTTATTGAAACAAAGTAATTTGAGACGCACATAATTAAATGATATAATAGTTCTCAACTCTCTATTTCTTTGAGCATTTGGATCAATGAAAATTACATATCTTTGTTGTGTATTGAGGTAGCACCATGAAAGTTTAATTAGCAAATACAAGATTCTCTTTCTATGAAACGTGTTTCTCCAACTTAGTTAGCCTAATTTGTTTATTGATTAATTTAAACCCTTTTTTTTTTTTTTTTCTGTTTATTTATTATAGATTGTATGCAAAGATGATCCACAATGCATTGATTCAGTATCAGTTACCTAAAATTATCAGATTTACAAGAACTATGATTGCATATTAAGAGTTTGTTGCTTCAAACTATTTGATCATTTATGGCAAAAGCACTTTAGCCATCAGGTGCTCTTGCGATTCAAAATGCTTTAAAACAATGGGGCTCTAGATGATATAGAGGCATTTAGCCCATTTGGTATATATCATTGGATACAAATTTCTGTATTGGTTAACAGCTTTAGGATGTTCACTGTTATTAAAAAAAAAACATTGTGTAACAGGTCACCATCTTTGCATTGTACCATTGGGACCCAAATATTGGAAAGATTCTTCTTATGGAGTCTATCTTTTAATACCTCAATCCAGCCTTAACAATTGCTGATTTTCTTGCACATAGTGACCCATTTGTGCTTCCAATAATTGGAAAGAGGAAGCTGATGAAGAAGACCCTTTACTGGTGATTCTTGCAGGTTGATTATTAAGTTGATCCATACTGATCCTTTTTATGGAATTTGCAGGTTTTTTTTTTAATGATTAACCTTAATTCTATTACTGATTTTGAACTTGTGTACACATTCTTTATGCAGTGACCACAGAGCACTTCTTAAACTTTATTAGGATGAAAATATGCAAAGCGTAATGGAAAGAAAAGAGCGTTCTGTTAGGAATTTTTTTTATTTATTATATCCAATTAACTTGCAGAAGATGGAGGATATGAGAATGCAATTTGTAGATTTATTATCAAGCATTGAAGTTGTAGATTTTCAATTTTTCTATTTTCAAGTGTAAGTATTCCTTCCCCTTTCTCAATTTTTTTTTTTTTTTTTTTTTTTTAATAACACTTTGTAAAACCATTTTATTCAAAAGAAATCTAATTGAGTTTGTGGCTGGTGCAACTTTTCTTTTTTATTTCCTTTTTAATTTAACCATTTGAATAATTGTATAATATATTTATCCAAAGTAGGATTTACTCTTTATGATATGATGATATGTGCATAGGTTTACAACCAAAACATCTAAGGGTCATCAAATAGCCCACGACCCACAGCCCGACCCAAAAACCCGACGGCCTACCGGGCTAATGGGCAGCCTGTCTCACACTAGCCCAATGGGTCAGGCTGTGAGCTAGTTTTTATGCCCATGGGTACCCGGTGGGCTAGCCCAGTAGCCCAACCCGTTGCCTAGCCCGTTGGCCTAACCCGTTGGCCCAGCTTAATAACTCATAATTCATAACAAGAATATATAGGAAGTGTATGAAGGATTGGTCTTGAGATATTATAGAGGAATTTCTTAAGAAAACTCCCTCAACCACTAAGATATCTAAAGTAATTGTGCTAAACTTAGTTTACTAAATATATATTTTTCTATTAGTCTATCAAATTTGAATTAACCATTTGACATTTTTTATTATTAAAGATAAAAATAAAAAACTATTTAAAGCCTTAATATAAAAAAAAAAAAAAAAAAAAGGTTTCCATCAACAAAACAAAAAATTAAATAGATTTGACTGTAAAAAAATTTGTAATTAAGTATTAAATTCTTTAATTCTTTCATTTAAAAAAATAGATTGATTATTCCCTTATAAAAAATTGATTTTTTTCTTATAAAAATAATAAAATAATATGCTAACACAAGCTCATGAGTAACCCATTAAGCCCAACCCAATAGCCCAACTCGCTAAAGACAAAATGGGCATTGCCCATGAGCAGGGTCATGGGCTAAGGTTTTTTCTTTCGGCCCAACCCGACCTGGCCCGTTAACTAGTTAATAGCCCATTATGCCCAGCCCATTGTGCACATGGGCCAAGTAAAAATGGGTTGGGCCGGCCCGACCGGGCCCATTGACGACCCTTAAAAACATCTGTGATTAGGAGAAGTTTTGCACAATCCTTTGGGCTGAACACTACCCAAATGTAGTGCAGTGCAAAAGAAGAGGAAACAGAACATCATTCTACACTAAAAAAGTTGGGAAAGTTGACATTCATCATGCATCCTTCAATGGAACAGTTTTATCTCTTTCCTAGATTGTTTTATTATAAAAGTTAAAATGACTCATTTGTTATGCAAACAAATATGCAAGAAAACATAGATTATATTGGTGGTGAATAGTAGATTTAATTGCAATTGAGCTTTGCAGAAAATTTTTTAGATTTAAAAAAATATATATATATATATATATATTATAATTTATAATTTATTATTCTTATCTTCTTTTCCTATATTTTCTAAGTTGATAAAAATCTTAATTGGATTACTATCCAAATTCTAATCCTTTCATTATTAGTTTAATTTTTATTATTATTTTTACTTAATTTATTAATCTATTTTTTACTATTTTTTTTTTCAAATACTTCTTATAACATTAGACTTCTATATTTCTGTGAACCTAAACACGCTATATATAAGATTCCTAATAGATATATACTTATTTTACTATTAAAAATGATGGCAATCTTATTAAGCTACAGACAAAACAAGTCAAATGTTACAAAGTTGATGATATTATAGAAATCAAAATTTAAAACTATCATACGAATTTAGAATTCTAATCCTTTTATTGTTAATATATTTTTTACTATTTTTTTTTACTTAAATTATATTACTACACATAAAAATAAACAGCAACGTCACTTTTTTTATCTCTGGATTCCCTCTTCACACACGGTTACTTTTTTTTTTGGATTTCCTCTTCACATGCTACTAACTTTTTAGATTTAGATTTTAGCTTCACACTTACTCACATTTATAGATAAAAACAATTTCTTATTTGTTCTTATCACTAATTTTTAAATAAAAACAACAACAATTTTTTAGATACGTGCTAATGCTATCTCACAAAATTTTAAAGTTAAAAAAAAAAAAAAAAAAAAAAAAAAAAAACCAACGTGCAAAGTTAGGAAGAGTTAGACATATGCATGAGTTGGAGAGTTATATACTTATATCTATTTTGATTATTGAGATAAAACCGATCTTCATTTTAAATGAGTTATAGTATAATAGTAATTCCTAATTAGCGTAAATGGGTAGTCTATAATGTATATTTATCTACTTTATAAATAATAAGCAAATAAAAAATAAACAACTTCATAGGATGCAATCAAGCTACTTTACAAGACGTGCAATCAATCAATAAGACCCAACAAGAGCTTATGTGTTTATGATGCTATTTTGTTTAACATAAGCCATGAGGAGATTTAGAGTACAAGGAATGGATCTCAGACCAAAGCCTCTATTGACTTTAAGCATGAATCCCGAGTTAGTTTCAAATGTGCTTATTTTCCTTTTCTTTTTCTAAATGTTATGTATGTTGTTAGACTCTTTTTTTCTTTTTTCTTTTTTGTTCTAAACTTCCAATTACCCTTTTGGAAAAATAAGGTAAATTTAGATATAATTCTCACTCTTAAGGACAACATTCAATTCCCATTTAAATAATTTTTTTAAGTAATTTTTTTTCTCTATTAACTCTATTTATAATTTTTTAAATAATTTTTCCTTTAATGAAAATTGTCGTATATTCATTATGTGATTAGTTATTCCATTCTAACCTTTTTTCTTTCTTAAAGTAATCATTTTTATTCTCATATAATCATCATCTCAATGTATTAAATTTGTCCTTGATTGTGTGTAGTGTTACTATCAGAGAATTAAAATCTCCTTTATAAGTTCAAAATTTTTAATTTAATTTTTTAAGATAAGTAATTTAATTATATTATTGAAATAAATTGTTTAATTTACATATACTTTTTTATTAAGCCGTGCATTGCACATATATAACACTAGTAAAGGTATAATACTAGTAAAGATAAAAGTTAGCTGAAATAGTATAGTGAGACCCATGAATAATATCAAAAAGTATAGTGGGATCTATAAATAGTAGCAAAAATAAACTGAATAGTAAAATAAGTTGGCTTTTTGATTTATGCCAAATGCACATCTATTTATACCTTGAGAGTATGACAATTATTTTCTTCTTTGATGCCACGTGTCCCTCTCTATTTCGCTCTTCTGCCAAGTGTCCCACGAGTTAGCACTTAGTAAACTTTCTTTAACAGTGACGGCAACCTCGATCTAACGTGCCAAATCTAAGGGAAAAGAATTATCACATGTTTCTCTCATGTCACCTTTTAATGAGCTGGTGCGAATCTGGGCTTCCTTTTCTGTGGGTTTCGATCCTTTGCATTAGTTTTGAACATTATAGATCTTTGTGCTCTTATAGGCCTGGCCCATCTTGCCACATGTCACTAAAAACTAATATTTGGCCCAACAAAATTGTTGCATTTTGCTTTATGTGTTCAATGAAAATTTTGCATCTTGCTTTATATGTTAGAGGTCCAAACTCTTATATCTAATTGTTTTTATAAATAAAAAATTTTCCTAAATAAAATAAAAAATCACAGAGCAGGACTATATTATAACTAGAATAATATGTTTAAAACAAATTTGTACAATTAGAAAACGAAAAAGACTAGCCAACAAATCCCGTTAATTATATAACTAGGAGGAAACATGTCACATTAAAGGTGAACGATTAGAGATGCCCTCTAATTAACAAGATGAGGCCAATCCCTCTCTTAATAGACTAAGCCACGAATACGATTGAAGAAATGAATGTTGGGCTCTTTCTTTCACTGCTAACCGCAAGAAATTTCTTAATGTTGATACTTTCTGTTTCTTTGAGTCATGGGCTTGCGGTCCTCCTTTGAGTGTGGGTTTAATTGGATGAATCTGTAAAGTCAAGGTCAATGCACATAGCAACAAGGATGGTGCATCAATGTACCAACTTGTAATAATTTTTTTTTTATAAAAAAATCCCGTCTATTCTCTCTCTCCCCTACTATCCGACTCTCTAGCCTTCTCTCTCCCCCCTATGGTATTATTTTAATGACATGAATTGCAAAATAAAGAATTGGACATAAAGTGTTTTATTCTTAAAAAAAGTGTAAATTATGTTGTTAAAGTGGTTAGATAAAATAGATAACCATGAATTTATTAATGTATAAAAGGTTTGCAACCGCTAAATCATTGGTAGTTTTCTAAACAATTATAAATTATATCTGATAATTGAAATATTAATATTCCTTGATCTATAATTCTCTATCAATATCCTAAGACCTCGTATTGACAATTCCATTATTTTAGTCATCATGTTAAAATAATGACTTGCCCGAATTCCCGAGGGGTTGGAAATATATGGTAGAGGTATTTCTTGCAATTTTCTTGGTTGGCTCTTGGCACACAGAGTACATACTACAAATGATAGCTTTTGAATTTGAATTTTACCCCTTAAAGTTTGGGTGTTGATGATGTCAAGAATTTCACCAGTGAGCCACATGATACCTATGCGTTTGAATGTCAACCTGCACAACACAAAGAAGGAAAAACCTCACAAAGAGTACCGGTGTGGTGCCGGCCGAATACCCTCCGAAGGTTAAGTCAGAAAATATTCTCACAACTCTAGAGTGCTAGAGAGGGTAAATTATGCGTACCTTGATTTGTGAAGGTATTGAGGCTTTTATAGTAGTAGAGGGTGGACTTCTCTTTCTTGGAGTAGAAGTCTTTTCCTTATAGGAATCCTCTTGAACGTAGATTGCGGAATCCTTTCCTTATAGGACTCTTACATCAAACGTGGAACGCAAGTATCTTATACCAGGGGTCTTTATGGCCTTTGGGCCTGCCGATATTTCACGTTGGATCCATCTTTAGAGATTTAACAGGTAATGGGCCCGTCCACTATCGGCCCACAGTAAATGACCGTCAGGCCCATCTCTAGCCCAAATTATTCCTCTTCAGTTGCCCCCTTCACCCCATGTGTCCGTCATACTTTAGTGGACGGAAGCATGGGGTGACGATAAACATTGTTGGGGATGACGGTTGAAAGGACTGTGGATCGTCGGTCCCAGTCACTAAGGATGACGGTATCAAGGTTTAAACCGTTCAGCAGTCTGGCAGCCGACAAGGTCTGGAATGCATTAAATGGCTCACGACATGCGTCACCTTTCTATAGGCCATTGTGTGGGATCGAAGCGTTGCTTCGTCTTTCGTGCACTTTCCTTATAAATATCAAACTTCGACTCTTATTTCTACACTTTCAACCAAAATCCAATTTTTCAGAGAGCGATTCATCACCTTTGTCAGATATTTGACCGTCATACTTGCTACAGACTTGACCGTCCAGTTACTCCATCCGTCGTTTGCAATTTGGTAAGTAATTTTTTATCCGTCTACTTTTTGGCTTATATTTACCTTTGGGCTTCATTATATATATTTTTTCTGTTCGACTATATGCCCCCGTCGTTCTTTCCAAATCGTCAGAGTCGTAGGTTTTGTCATTATATGTAGGCTATGTCTAGTGCGTCGAGTAACCAGTCGGTCGTCCGTGACGGGGCGGACTATGAAGAGGTATACCCGTCAGGTCACAAAGACCAAGACGATTTAAGCGAGAGGAGTTCGTCTTCATCCTCCCCGTCCTCAACAAATGAGGATATGGAGATGATCGAGATAGAGGAGAGTTCTGCTAATGACGAAGATCAAGTAGTTAGATCCGTCGTGGGGGCTGATGGACTTAGGGAGTTCATCATGCTTCCAGAATGGACGGTAAACGCCTTCACCTCCACCATTAAGGAGACCCATTTTAAAACCCTTAGGGCCAATTATCAAATCCCAGACTACATACCCATCAGTCTACCCTGTTCATCAGAAAAATGTTATTACGAAGGGGTAGACGATGTAGGAGTGTACGAGCAGATGCTTAAGGCAGGTCTTAGATTTCCTTTGAGCTCCTTGCATTGCGAACTCCTACAATACTTAGGCCTATCCGTCAACCAACTATCCCCAAATGCCTGGAGGGTCTTTATAGCGATGGAAGTCCTGTATGGGGCTATGTCCGACGGTGGAAGAAGATTGACAATCAGGGAGTTCCTCCACTGCTACCGTCCAGATGAGATAGATAGATCAAGGGGGATGTATAGTTTTGTTCCTAGGAGCCACCTCTTGAAAGTAATTTTTGAGACCCCGGACTCGAATAGAGACTGGAAGAGCCACTATTTTTTCATTGAGGGCGACGGTTGGATGTGTCATCTAGGGGAGACGGATTTCATGCCCGTCAACAAGGTTTGGGGCGTATTAAATCAGTCTGGTATGAGCCCGTCATATAACAACTATTAAAAAGCCTGTTTAATAATTTATTTGTTTTCAACGTCCGTCTACTTTTGTGCAGTTCGACGGCGACCTCAAGTTACATTAGAGGAGTTTAGTTTTCTTGAGAAAATTTTCAACAAGTCTAAACCAGAAGAACGGACCTGGGCAAAGCTCGTCAACCTCAACACAATCCATTGGTACTGTGACGGACCTGAGCCTACCCCATAAGCGCTTAAATACGAAGAGCGCACCCGTCAGCGTAAGTCTGTCTATCTTCTTTGTTCAAATTTTGTTATTGCTTTTGACACCCGTCTACCTCTTCAGAGATGGACAATGCAAAAAGGAGAGCAGCTATCAGACTACAAGCTGCGAAGAACAAAGAAACTAGTGCGGACCCTAAGGGGACGGGCACCAGCAAGCAGGCAGCTAAGAGGAAACAACCGTCTAAGGGAGACCGTCTCCCAAAAAAGCCCAAGGTTCCTTTGGAGCCTGTCCTTGGCTTGTTGGCCGGAGAGGCTAAGACGGTTACCCCAGTGAAGCATGGGGCTGGTAAGGGCCTCATGACTGGCCCGTCTGGGAGCAAGAAGAAGCCACCCCTTCTACTCCGCGAGGATTCCAAATACGCCCTTGAGCGACTCTCGTCCATCATAACAACCGAGGACTACGAGGATTTGTGCAACCACTTGACGGAGGCTATGGGTGAGACGGCCTTCTTTAGCGTTGCTCAGGTAATTCATCCGTCGCTATATAGTCCGTCAGGTTTCCTTTCTTTGTCTCATCACTTTTTAACTTATGTTTTTCTTCCAGGCCATGATTATGATGAAGGGGATGATGGGACGGTGTCTTAACCATGAGACAACCTTAGGCCGTGTTCATCAGAAGGCTAAGGCGACGGAGGAGGAGTTACTTGAGTTGAAGACCTGGAAGGTCATTCAGGAGAAAAAACTCAAAATGGCGGAAACATCAAGGGACGAATACATGAAGCTGACGGAGGACATGAAGAAAGCTTTGGAGGAAAAAGACAAGGAAGTTCGTCAGGCTAAGGAGACCGCGATACGGGAGTATCGGGACTCTGAAGCCCTTATCACCGAGCTTAGCCTTTCATACAACGATGGTTTTGATGACGCCGTCCGTCAGGTGAAGGCTTTGAACCCAGAAATGGATTTGTCTGCCGTCAACATCAATGCCCCAGAACAAACATCCGTCCAGCCCGCTCAATCAGATGATACGGACGACCTGTTTTGTGAGAACCCTGCTAACCGCGAAGCTTCCAGGGATCCAAAGGATAATCCGCTAGCTGTCGACACAACGGTTGTTGATCAGACGGTGGTTGTCCAGTCATTTGTTGAGGATCAAGCCCGTCGAACAGAGGAGAAAGACATTCCTGCTACCCGTCATGATGTGCCGACGAATTTATAATTTGTAATAGTTAAGTTTTTTTTTTTTTTTTTTTTCTTTTTGAAAGAATGTGGAGAATAGTTTCATGATACCCGTCATGATGTAAACATTCCCCTTTAGGGTTTTATTTTAATTAATATTTGGTCTGTCGACCTTTTTGACGCTAATGGAATATATCCGTCTGCTTTGTTTAATCCTGACGGCAATTTGCTTATCCAGTTTTATCTTTCAAGTCCAACTTGTGAATTGTATTTTTATCCGTCGAGTCGATCCGTCCACTTTGTGGAATGGTTGATATCCGTCCTCTTTGTAGATTTTATATTTTCATCCCTTTGGGATGATCCGTCCACCTTGTGGACCTAGTTTTATATCCGTCCAGCTTGTGGACTTGGGATTTTTCGTCCCTTTGGGATGATCCGTCTAGCTTGTGGACTTGATATTATATCCGTCCACCTTTAGGATTTTTCGTCCCTTAGGGATGATCCGTCCACCTTGTGGACTTAGTCTTATATCCGTCCAGCTCGTGGCTTTTGGATTTTTCAACCCTTTGGGATGATCCGTCCACCTTGTGGACTTAGTTTTATATCCGTCCAGCTTATGGACTTAGGATTTTTCGTCCCTTTGGGATGATCCGTCCACCTTGTGGACTTAGTCTTATATCCGTCCAGCTCGTGGCCTTTGGATTTTTCATCCCTTTGGGATGATCCGTCCACCTTGTGGACTTAGTTTTATATCCGTCCAGCTTTAGGATTTTTCGTCCCTTTAGGATGATCCGTCCACCTTGTGGACTTAGTCTTATATCCGTCTAGCTCGTGGCCTTTGGATTTTTCATCCCTTTGGGATGATCCGTCCACCTTGTGGACTTAGTTTTATATCCGTCCAGCTTGTGGACTTAGGATTTTTCGTCCCTTTGGGATGATCCGTCCACCTTGTGGACTTAGTCTTATATCCGTCCAGCTCGTGGCCTTTGGATTTTTCATCCCTTTGGGATGATCCGTCCACCTTATGGACTTAGTTTTATATCCGTCCAGCTTGTGGACTTAGGATTTTTCGTCCCTTTGGGATGATCCGTCCACCTTGTGGACTTAGTCTTATATCCGTCCAGCTCGTGGCCTTTGGATTTTTCATCCCTTTGGGATGATCCATCCACCTTGTGGACTTAGTTTTATTTATGTAGAAAAAACACAGTAGAGTCTGAATACTTCTCTTTATTGAAAGAAAATAATGCTGAGGAAAATGTACCTGCCCCCTCGGGCTTAAAAAGGTACTTGTAGAAAAAATTGTTCGAAGTAGAGAGCAAAACTTAAATAACCAAAAAATTGTCTGAGGTAAGAACTTTATAAAAAACTAAGTAAAACATAGTAATAAACTGGAAACTGGGGGAGAGTCGATTATCTTCATGGCGCCTCTACTGGTAGTACCTCCGAAGGTGCTCTGTGTTCCATGGATGTTGAAGCTTCTGTCCGTCCATGGTTTCGAGGTGGTAGGTCCCTTTCCTTTGCCAAGACGAGATCCTGTATGGTCCTTCCCAGTTGGGGCCGAGCTTTCCTTGCACCGGATCTCTGGCAGCTCCCATTACCTTCCGTAGCACAAGATCTCCGATCTGGAAGTCCCTGTGTTTGACATTAGAGTTGTAGTATTTCGCCATGAGGTTCTGGTACCTAGCCAACCTCTGTTCTGCTGTAGCCCGGACCTCGTCTATCAGATCCATCTGAAGCCGCAAGGCCTCTTCGTTGTGATCCTTGTCGTAGTTCTCTACCCGATAGCTCGTGAGCCCGACCTCTGCTAGAATGACGGCCTCACTTCCGTACGTCAGTCTGAACGATGTTTCTCCAGTGGGTGTTCTTGCCATAGTACGGTATTCCCACAAGACGCTCGGCAGTTCGTCAGGCCAGATGCCTTTTGCCCCCTCGAGCCGGGTCTTGATGATCTTCAGTAAGGACCGGTTCGTGACTTCCACTTGCCCATTGGCTTGAGGGTGTGCGGGCGACGAATAGTGATTTTTGATCCCTAGTTCTGAATAGAAGCTCCTGAACGCTCCGTTATCAAATTGCTTTCCGTTGTCGGAGACGAGCACCCTGGGTATCCCGTACCTGCATATAATATTTCTCCAAACGAAACTCCGGATGTTCTTCTCCGTGATAGTGGCCAGGGCCTCTGCCTCTACCCATTTGGTGAAGTAGTCGATGCCAACTACCAGAAACTTTAGCTGTCTTGCTGCTATTGGGAAGGGGCCCATGATATCTAGTCCCCATTGGGCGAACGGCCAAGGGGCCGTCATAGGTGTCAGCTCCTCGGTCGGTTGTCTGATCAGGTTACTGAACCTCTGACATTTGTCGCAGGTCTTGACGTATGCTTGTGCGTCTTTTTGCATTGTTGGCCAATAGTACCCTGCTCTGATCAGTTTGTGCACTAAGGATCGTGCCCCTGAATGGTTTCCACAGATACCCTCATGCACTTCCCTCATTACGTAATCGGCTTCCTCTTGACCCAGGCACCTCAGGTACGGACGTGAGAACCCTCTTTTGTATAAGATATCGTTGATCAGTACAAATCGCGAGGCTTGTACTTTCAGCTTCCTGGCATCGTTTTTTCCGTCAGGTAGTGTACCCATCTTCAGGTATGCTATCAATGGCGTAGTCCAACTATCTTCAAAATTCAACTCCTGCACTTTTGTTCCGTCATTAATAAGTGAGGAGAGTTGTACAAATGACAATACCTGTTCGGGAACAAGCATGGGCTCTGCCGAGGCTGCCTTCGCAAGACGGTCGGCACATTCGTTCTCTTCCCTTGGGATTTGAACGAATCTTACTGTGAGATTACCGATCTGGTTCTTTACTTCTTCCAGGTACTTCCTCATCCTCTCACTTTTGCATTCGTAGATGCCATTAATTTGACTTGTTATCACCTGGGAATCGCAATGTACGATCATGGATTCAGCACTTGTTGCCTTCGCAAGGTCTAGTCCTGCCACCAAAGCTTCATACTCGGCCTCATTGTTGGTCGTGGGGAAGTCCAGCCGAATCATGCATTCGATTTTATCTCCGTCGGGGGTATGGATTAGTACACTGGCACCTCTTGCATGCCTGTTGGAGGATCCGTCCGTGTGGATGCTCCATTGAGCCTTTGTGTCTGCCCCCACGCCTTCTGACCTGGAAAATTCTGCAATGAAGTCGGCCACGGCTTGTCCCTTAATTGCATTTCGTGGACGATACTGTATATCAAATTCACTCAGTTCAACCGTCCATAGGGCCATGCATCCTGCCGTCTCCAGGCTACTCATGGCTCTCCGTAGGGGTTAATCCGTTAGGACCACTATTGTGTGCGCCTGGAAGTATGGTTTGAGCTTCCTTGCCGCAGTTACTAGCGCGAAAGCCAACTTCTCCATTTGGGGATACCTTTCTTCCGCTCCTCAGAACGCCCTACTTATAAAGTAGACGGGTTTCTGTGATCCATCCTCCTCCCTAATTAGGGCTGCGCTGACTGCCGCTTGAGAGACTGCTAAATAGAGGTAGAGTACTTCCTCAGGCTTAGATGGGCTGAGCAACGGTGGGGACGACAGGTACTTCTTCAAGTCCTCAAATGCTTTCTGGCATTCGTCCGTCCACACGAACGACTTTCTTAACGTACGGAAGAATGGGAGACACTTTTCCGTCGCCTTTGAGACGAACCTATTCAGAGTTGCAATTTTACTGTTCAATCTCTGCACATCCTTGATTGTTTTCGGAGGTTCTAACTCCATGATGGCCCGAACCTTCTCTGGGTTAACCTCTATACCTCTATGGGAAACCATGAACCCCAAGAACTTTCCTACCGTTACTCCGAATGCGCACTTGTTCGGATTTAACTTCATGTTATACGACCTGAGAGTGTCGAAAGTCTCCTGTAGGTCTTTCAGGTGGTCATGCTCCAGAATGCTTTTTACAAGCATGTTGTCAACATACACTTGCACATTCCTCCCAATCTGGTGCGCGAACATTTTGTTCATTAGCCTCTGGTAGGTTGCTCCCGCATTCTTTAGCCTAAACGGCATCACTTTGTAGCAAAATAGTCCCTGACTTGTGACGAAGGAGGTCTTCTCTTGATCAGCCTCGTCCATCTTGATTTGATTGTAGCCAAAGAAGGCATCCATGAAGCTCAAGAGTTGGTGTCTTGCCGTTGAGTCTACCAGTGTATCGATTCGAGGCAATGGGAAGCTGTCCTTCGGGCAAGCCTTGTTGAGGTCCGTGAAGTCGACACACATTCGCCACTTCCCTGTAGCTTTCTTGACCATCACTACGTTTGCTAGCCAGTCGGGGTAATATACCTCCCAAATGAAATCCGCCTCAAGAAGCTTCCTAACCTCCTCGGCTATTGCTTTGTCTCGCTCTTCAGCGAATACTCGCTTTTTCTGTCTCACGGGCGAAAACGTGGGGTTCACATTCAACCTGTGAACTATGACTGAGCGATCAATACCCGGCATGTCCTCGTGGCTCCAAGCGAAAACATCATGATTATTTCTTAGGAACGTTGTTAGGGCCTGTCGTGTGGGTTGACTGGCCAATGTCCCCATTCTAGTTATCCGTCCGGGTCTTGACTCGTCTAGAGTTACTTCTTCTAGTTCTTCTACTGGTTCTGTTGCGACCTGCTTTTCTTCTATGCACATGGTGTGCTGGTGGTCATCCATCTCCAGCATGGCTATGTAGCACTTGCGGGCGGCCACCTGATTCCCTCGCAACTCGCCGACCCCATACTCCGTGGGGAATTTAACCATCAGGTGGTACGTCGAGGTAGCTGCCTTCCAGGTGTTGAAAGTTGGTCGTCCGAGGATGGCGTTGTATGCTGAAGAGCAGTTGACTACGAGGAATGTCACATCCCGAGTGATCTGCTGAGGATAATCGCCCACTGTTACCGAAAGTGTGACCGCACCCAATGGGAACACTCTCGTTCCTCCAAACCCCACCAGCGGGGCATTCGTTGGCATCAGCCGTTCCCTATCAATCATCATTTGCTGGAACGCAGGGTAATATAGGAAGTCCGCCGAGCTGCCATTGTCAACCAGCACTCGGTGTAAGTTATATTCTCCCACTCGTAGGGTGACAACCAATGCGTCGTCATGCGGATGGTGAAGTCGTCGTGCATCTTCCTCTGAGAACCCGACGATTGGGCTGTCTCTCCATGCTATCTTTGGTACCGAGCCCGTCAGCTGAATATTCTGAATCATTCGGAGGTAAGTTTTTCGGGCTTTTTTGGACGACCCAGTTGTTGATGTACCCCCCACAATCATCCTTATGTCTCCGATTGGGGGTCTAGGACGTTCATTATCCCTCCGGGGCTGATGCTCTTGAGGTGGCTGGTCCGTCCTCTCTTTTCTCACAAACTTTTGTAATTTCCCTTGTCTAATAAGTGCTTCTATCTGCTGCTTCAAGTCATAGCATTCTGCTGTGTCATGGCCGTGATCGCGGTGGAAACGGCAGTATTTGTCTCTTGATCTTTTGCTGGGATCTGATTTCAGTTTCCCGGGGAAAGTTAGAGCCCCCTCGTCCTTGATTTGCATCAGGACTTGATCTATCGAAGCCGTCAATGGGGTGAAGCTCGTGAACCTCCCTCCGGGTGGCTTAGAACGTCGCTCAACTCTTCGGTCGTCTATTCTTGGCCTCTTCGACCCTTGATCCCTCTGTCCTTCCTCCTGTCGTTCCCTCTTCCTTGTCTTATCCTCTCGAGCCTGCAACGCGTCTTCTGCGTTCATGTATTTGGTTGCCCTGTAGAGTACTTCTGACATGGTTTTAGGGTCGTTCTTGTATAAAGAGAATAGAAATTTACCCTTTCGCAACCCGTTCGTGAAGGCTGCTACCAGTATTTTGTCGTCAGCTTCGTCTATTGAGAGCGCTTCCTTATTAACGCGCGTTATATAAGCCCGCAGCATCTCGTCCTCCCTTTGCTTAATACTCATTAGGCAAGCTGTGGACTTCTTGTATCTGTGCCCTCCAATGAAGTGCGTGGTGAATTGAGCACTCAGCTCCTTGAAGGTGCCGATAGAGTTTGGCGTCAGTCGGCTGAACCATATCCTTGCGGGGCCTTTGAGTGTTGTGGGGAGGCCCTACACATGATCTTGTCAGCTATCCCCTGAAGGTGCATCAGGGTCTTGAACGTTTCCAGATGGTCCAGAGGGTCCTTCACCCCATCGTAGCTTTCTATATGTGGCATGCGGAATTTCTGGGGTAGGGGGAAGGCGTTCACGGCCGCAGTGAAAGGCGAGTCAGTGCGGTTGACTAAATCGTCTAGATCACTGGAAACTCGTCCCTTGAGCGCGTTCATCATCACCTCCATCTGTTCCCTCATCGCCTGCATCTCTGCGGCAATTTGTGGTGGTGTCGCGTTCGTGAGGGACGGCATGCTTAAGTTCTGCCTCTCTGGTCTACTTGGGGCATGGCTGCCTTCAGGTCTCTCCTGGTTTTTCTTTGCAGCGCTGGTCCCTTCTTCCTCTTCTTGCTGGCCGTTCTGTTCTGCATTCTTCTGACGCAGCTGTTCTTCTAAGTCATTATTTTGTTTGGTGAGATGTTCTACCGCGGCAGCGAGAGTTTGAACTTGTCTCTCGAGGGCAGTTGTGGGTGGTTCGTCTCCTTGAACGTCGTTGGTGGTTGCCATTGAGCGAGTGAGTACCATGCAACCCTTAAGTCTGAAAAATGGTAGTATGGCTTTGGATCTCTACTAACGTTTCCCACAGACGGCACCAACTGATGATGTCAAGAATTTCACCAGTGAGCCACACGATACCTATGCGCTTGAATGTCAACCTGCACAACACAAAGAAGGAAAAACCTCACAGAGAGCACCGGTGTGGTGCCGGCCGAATACCCTCCGAAGGTTAAGTCAGAAAATATTCTCACAACTCTAGAGTGCTAGAGAGGGTAAATTATGCGTACCTTGATTTGTGAGGGTATTGGGGCTTTTATAGTAGTAGAGGGTGGACTTCTCTTTCTTGGAGTAGAAGTCTTTTCCTTATAGGAATCCTCTTGAACGTAGATTGCGGAATCCTTTCCTTATAGGACTCTTACATCAAACGTGGAACGCAAGTATCTTATACCAGGGGTCTTTATGGCCTTCGGGCTTGCCGATATTTCACGTTGGATCCATCTTCAGAGATTTAACAGGTAATGGGCCCGTCCACTATCGGCCCACAGTAAATGACCGTCAGGCCCATCTTTAGCCCAAATTATTCCTCTTCAGGTGTATTTGGATTTTACACTCCAAAATTCTAAAACTTTAGGGTATGAAATTCAAACACTTTAGACTTTAGGATGTAAAATCCAAACACCCCCAAACTTTAGAGGGTAAAATTCAAATTTTGAAATGTTAGGGTGTAAAATCCAAACACCCCCAAACTTCATGAGGTAAAATTTAAATTTTAAAATTTTAAAGTGTAAAATCTAAACAGCCCCAAACTTTAAGGGGGTAATTTGCAATTTACCCCCTTTTTTTAATGAAAAGATACTAGTCGGGGTAGCAAAGTCTTTGAATATAGTATTTATTAAACAAATAAAGTTTTTACATATACCATTATTTTTCAGCTAGAAATTTACCAAGAATGTTTACAATGGGTGGGCCGCAAAATTTCAGCTGTAAACACAAAGCAATGCCCGAACTTGCGCATTTGCGGGCCAAAATGGTAAAATACCCCTTTCAGCCAAACTTTCCAGCAAAATGCCCATTGTCTGAAACTATTTAGGGATATGCCCCTGTTTTGAAACTCAATATTTAGAAAATCGAGTTATAGCGGAATTAAACTTAAAAAAAAAAAAAAAAAAAAAATTGTGGAACTCGAGTTCCTTGAAAATATTCAATTGGAACTCGAGTTCCATGAACCCGAGTTCTTTGAATGTAACTCGAGTTCCACAATTTTTTTTTTTTTTTTTTAAGTTCAATTTCGCTATAACCCAATTGTCCAAAAATCGAGTTTTACATTGAAACTCAATTTTCTAAAAATCAATTTTCAAAATAATGACATATCTCTAAATAGTTTCAGACATGGGGCATTTTGCTAGAAAGTTTGTGAGAAAGGGGTAAAACCCCATTTTGACCCGCATTTGCGTGGGCTCCAAAATTTCAGTTGAAAATTGTTGTGGTTTTCTGCTTTTTAAATGATTTTTGGATAAGTTTTTGAATTTCATTTAAATTTTGAACAAAAAATTTAGACGTTTAGGATTAGTTTAGGATAATGAATATTTTGAAAAGAATTTATTTTAATTAATCACTTATCTTTTAAGATATTTATCTACAATACAAAATTAAGATAAAATTATCCACTAAAATCAAAGAATCCCATGTGCAATTAATAGTACACCCTTGTCCTAAGCCTAAACTAATTAGATTATGGCACATCATTAATAATAATTAATCATGTAAAGGACCAATTGGTAATTAACTAATCGTAATTGCAACTTTTAATCAAGTGGTCCAATTGAAGAACATTCATTGTTTTGATGGTTAAGACTTTTAGATTTGTCTTATGTAAAGGTTTTAGAAATCCAACGATCAAAATTATAATTTTTCCGTCAAATTGTGAAATGAAAATGTTGTGCTCAATAAAGTTAAACAAATGTTGCAAAATGGTGCACCTACAAGACCATGTAGAATGATGCCTAATACCTTTCTATCTCCGTATCCTAACTTCTGAATTCAAACCTTGAGTTCATAGACTGACTCCACATCATTCTTTTTTGTTTTTCTTAGAACGTAATTAGGAGATAAAATACTTTTCCTAGATTTTAAAGTACTTTTCTTTTTCCTAGATTGGAACTAGGACCATACAATTGTAAATTTTCTGTTTTCTTAGATTACATACAGGGCCAATGCCATGAAATTTTTTATTTTATTATCCATGTGATGTAATATATAAATCATTCAATAAAGAGTATTTCATGAATGTTTTCTTATTTTTTTTCTATAATGAAATAAGTTGTGACTCCATATGTAATCACAATTGTTAGGATCTTTAGGTTATTGACAAATCTCTTTCTCAAAAAAAAAAAAAAAAAAAGGTTATTGATAAATCCCATGACAAGTTTGGGTGTAATTTTGAATGTTAATTTTACATTGTAATTAACGTAGTGTTGTGAGTTTAATTTTGTAATTGGCTTTAGAGGTTAGAAGCTAAAAATTGGAGTTGCAAGTTATAGGACCTTACACAAGAGAAAATCAGAGGGGCGTCAAGAAACTATTAGGAGAGTTCACGTTTTTAAATCCATCTAAGGTGGCAATTTCCCTTTCATTTTTACAACTCTGGCTTGATTGAAAAATCTATAACTTGAGAGAATTTAATTACGAATTGCTATACAGTACTAGCTCAACCGCTCTTTTAAAACCTCATTTCTCAAGACTTTCGAAGCAAAAAAAAAATTCTATATATTGAAGAGCTAGAACGAGACCTAATATCATAGAGAAAATATCTTCACATTCTCTCTACCTTCTGCCTCTGAAATTTCCAAATATCATGATAGGTGATTAAGACCATCACACACTTGAAATCTTAAAAGTTCTTTGATTGGAGCTTGAGAATCATTGGAGCATCCTAGAATTTCTGAGGAGACTTAGAGATTGCAGTTGGATCTCAACTGCAAATTTGGTGACTAGAGAAGACAAAGGACTCGAGGAGTTGGATGTGAGCAGAACCTTGGAAGGCTTAAGTACGTTGTTACTTCATAGCTTGGAGGGCTTGTGATAGGCCAGGAATGTATTGACTCATTGTGATTAATTAACCAATTAATTAGCCAAGTGAATTAATTAAGTTAATTAACATGCAATAAGCGTGGTAGTACAAACAAAGAGAAATGATATGTCTACAACATTTTTATAACAAATCCTAAATGGCAGGTTGTTACTGGTTGTTATTATTGGGGCAAAAAAGTAATCTTAGTGTTAGTTTCAAATTTAAACTAATAACAACTAACCACCTGTGATTTGTTGTAAAAATGTTGTAAAATTATTGTAGATGTAGCATCTCTCACAAACAAATCACCAACTAAGTTACATGCAGCGGAAAATAAATTTGATACAAGTGATTTATTTACGAATGAGAAAAACCACCTAGGCAAAACCCCACCGGGTGATTTTAAGGTCACCACTCCCCGAGAATCCACTATTATCACAACAAGCGGTTGCAAGTAAAGGAATCCCAGTACCTTATACCAACCTACAATTGAACTCTTACCCCAATACCCAATTAGACTTGTTCTGTAGTGACAATCTCTCTTTGTAATGCACAGCTCCCAGTATATGACTAACCAATTGCGCGGATTCCAGCGCAACTTCAATCACCAATTAGAGAAGGTTGTTGGCTGCAAAGTTCTTCAGTTCATCACACGATGAATATTGAGAAGCTCCTTGGTTACAAGACCCTACGGTACACAAACATAGCAGCTTCTTCACAAGAAAGATGAACTAGGGAAAATTCTATCTCCGGTCACAATTTGCTTGAACAAAACTTTGCTCAACACTTGTGCAACTTGTGTCACCTTTGACGGTCCTTAAAATAATCCTTTTATATGTCTAGGGTTGTGAGAAAAAAAAGCCCAAACATACAATCATGGATTGGATGAAAAATAGACCAGAAATTCTGAGTTGCATAAACCTCGATAGATAGCCATCTATCGAGCTAGCTATCGAGACACGGGCTTTATAGCTTTTTAAAACTCGATAGATGCTAGCTATCAAGATTTAATGAACAGCACTTTCTGACTGGTTCTTGGATAGACTTGCTTGGCTTTAACACTTGACCTTGAATCAAGGTTTCTTGAAGCATTAAACACATCCTAGATCTACCCAATTACAAGTAAAGTGCATTGTCAAAGGATTAGCCAATTACATAAAGTAGTGACATATGTTCCTAACATGTGAAACACATATGTCCTAACACTTTGTATGTAAGATGTATTACAACTCTCTAGTGGATCATTTGGTATTGTGATGCTCCTGAGAGGTTTTTTTATTTTATTTTATTTTATTTTATTTTTATGCCTAGTACTTTGGTGGTATTCAGTATTCTTCATAAACACTTTAGTTTTCTTATGGGTGATTGGTCTTTCTTGGTTGCTATTGAATTAATGTTTATCTAAGCATTTTAAGGTAAATTGGTTAATTACTTAAAAGATTGTGCTTAAATTTATAATTAGATTAAAATCAATATTGGCCATAAAATTTTGGATCGAAAGTGTTGTAACTCTCAACAATCAACTCATCATTCCCCATGAGGATCTCCAAAAGGGTGTAAAAAAAAAAGCGGGTCATCACATTAGCCAATCCAAATGGAATCTTAAAAGTTTTAGTAGTAACACAAGTGTCCACCATTATCTTAATTTTGCTGCCTAATTTCCTGATTTATGTAAATTAGGGTTTCGATGGACGTTTTCCTACCCGCCCTAGGTTTTCTTTCACTATTTAAGCATATAAATATTGTGACCTCTAAGGAATTGAATTATTAAATCAATAAAATTTCAAAGCTTATCCTAAGGTTGTTGTTGTTGTTGTTGTTTTTTTTTTTTTTTTTTTTTTTTTTTGGTGGATTCTTGAAACAAATGTGTTTTATTTCACTGCATTATTTATGTGCACACAATTCACTTATTGATAGTGATGAAACTAAGGGAGTGATTTTGTATTGAATTAGCTAGTATGATTGGTATGACTCATACATATTTATGGACCAATATAGAAACAAGGGTGAATCAATATAGAAACAAGGTTGAATTGTACTACCCAAAAAAAAAAAAAAAAAAAAATCTTCTCATTTAGTGTGAGCTTTACTTCTCATAGAGTGTGAGCTCTACTTCCTCCTCTCTTTCTTCCTCAAATGTGGGAAGTCCAAGAGTGTGTCCACTAGAAGTTTAGTTTGTCTAGATACTAAGAAGGTAGGCACAGGTCTTTACCATGGAATCTAAGTTTCTCGAACATATACAGAACATGAAGCTTACTATGGATGAAGATGAGGCTATGACAATCCAATCAGTGAAGAGAGACAAAATATTAGAGGAGTTTTCTCTAAGCCTTGTAGGGCAATTTTGCACACTAAAACAAATCAACCTATGGGCTGCAAAAAAATTGCTACGATCCATGTGGAAGCTCGATGACAATATGAAGATAATTGAAGTGGGTAAGGGGCTATTACAGTTCAAATTCTCGATGGAGAGCCAACTGATGTGGGTTTGGAACAACGAACCCTAGTGTTTTGACAACCATCTCTTGGCCTTGCAAAGATGGGAAAAAGGGATGTCCATCAGGTCAATAACATTCTCGAAGCAACCTTTTTGGATTCAAGTGTGGGGTCTGCCGTTTGATCTCGTTAACAAAGAAGCAGGGAGTGACATTAGTAGGAGCATAGGTGAGTTGGTGGAAGTGGATTGCAAAGCCTTCAACTCAGACCAATCCCATTTCCAGCGGATACGAGTGGAGGTCCCACTTGATAAACCACTCCAGCGGGAGGCTCGATGATTAGCCCGGAAGGTGAGTTGACATGAGTGGCATTCAGATATGAACGTTTGGCGGGGTGGTGCTTCAACTGTGGTCGGATAGGCCATGAGCTAAAAGAGTGCCAAGCACCGATTAACGCCAAGGATGGAGGTCGATCTTATGGGGAATGGCTCAGAGTAGGAACGAGGGGGAGACAAGTTGAAATCGATGGGGGAAGGTACCATGCCAATCGAAACCAACGACCAAAACCTTAAAATTCCATAACACCATCTTCGCCTGAAACCGTTACACATATGGAGCCTGAAACTGATTTTTCGCCGAAACAGGGAAACTAACTGCAAGTCCAGATTTTCCGCAAACCCAATCACGTCCCATAACGGCCCAATCACGTCTCATGAATTCCCATAATACTCCCACCACATCATTACAGTTGGCCACACTTATTGCACTCGTTTCACACTTGAATTCAAATACCATAAAACCTAAACTCCATAACTCCGCAACAACACAGTCACAGTTGGAAAACTCAAATCAGACAACCTTGGACCAACAACATTTAAAGCACCCATTAACTACCACCGAAAATCATGCCAGTAACCTATTTCTAGTCCCAAACAGCTATAGTACAAACCAAAATAAACCCCAAACCCTAGACACACCACCCTCACATGACCCCTCACATGACCAACTTAAAAAACCAAACATTAAACCCATACGGAAAAAAATGACACTCCTCCTAGCCAAAACACAAACTAAGTCTTCACAGTCTAGCCTAGTGGAAGTAGGCACCAAAAGACAGTATGACAGCAACCATGGGAATGACGAAGCCAAGCAGTGCAATTTTGAGGAAAGCAAACTTCAAATTGAATTATCAATGGTGGAGGCTGATGCTCAGCCCCACCAATCACAATGATCATCCTAAGTTGGAACTGCTGGGGGCTTGGGAACCGCCAAGCAGTTGAAGTCCTTTCCGAACTGGTGACGAAAAAAGCTCCCACAATTTTGTTCCTCATGGAAACAAAATTGATTGATAGAGAGATGGAACCAATAAAAAGGGATCTGGGTTTTTATAGTATGCTAGCTGTGTCATGCAATGGTCGTAGGGGTGGATTGGCACTACTTTGGAGAGCGGATGTGACCGTGGACACAAAAACCTATTCAGCAAACCATATCGATGTGAGCGTACACACACAGACTTCACCTATTTGGAGACTAACAAGATTATATGGCCATCTGGAGGAAGAACTTAAACCTGAAACATGGAGACTCTTAAGACACCTATATGCTTGAGCATCTCTACCTTGGGTATGTTTAGGTGATTTCAATGAACTGTTGGCCTCAGATGAAAAAAATGGTGGCAATAGTAGACCTATGGCTCTAATGGCTGAATTCAGAAACACTCTCCTCCATTGTGGTTTGGTTGATATGGGATTCAGTGGCTACCCATATTCATGGAGGAACAGTAGACAGGGTGGAGCCTTTGTTGAAGAGAGATTAGATAGGGTAGTTGCAACAAGGGAATGGCGTGAGATCTTCCCTCGAACAAAAGTGAGTCACCTTTCAGTATCCTATTCTGATCACGATCCTATTATGATGGACATGGCACCACCCACCCAACCCCAAAAAAGACGACACAAAATCTAGTAGTTTGAAGAGAAGTGAGCGGCCTACTCTAATTGTGAAACGATAATCCGGGAGTCATGGAATCAAATACAATTTCACAGCAGCCCCATGTACTGTCTATTTCAGAAAATAAAAAATGCAGAATGAATCTCATAGCATGGAGCTGTGTCACTTTCAGGAATACTAGAACCAGCCTTGATGCGAAACAAGGAGAACTCACCTCACTAATGGAAGCAGGATATGGGTGGAAGGTGGAGAGGATACATGGAGTGAAGAAGGAGATAAATGAGCTCTTACACCATGAGGAGGTTTTTTGGAGACAAAGGTCGAGATCCATCTGGTTGCTGGCTAGGCATAAAAATACAAAATTTTTCCAACAAAGGGCAAGCCAGCGACAAAGAAAGAACAACATTGGGGGATTGTATGATAGGGAAGGAGAGTGGCACACCGATGAGGATAAAATTGCTAGGATAGCAGAAGACTATTATAAACAACTATTCACATCTTCCACCTCATTGGATATGGATGCTGTAATTGAATCTATGGATCGGGTGCTGATGAACAATATGGCACAATCTTTGACCCACCCCTATACGGAGGAAGAGGTGAAAACAGCCCTTTTCCAAATGCACCCATCTAAATCACCGGAACCTGATGGTATGTCGCCTTTCTTTTTTCAAAAATTCTGGCATATTGTTGGGCATGATGTTACTACTGCTGTATTATCTGTTTTACACTCTGGTAAATACCTAAGGAAAATGAATTATACACATATTGTCCTTATCCCCAATAAAAAAAAAATGACCCAGAATATTTCACAGAATTTTGTCCAATTAGTTTGGGAAATGTTGTATCAAGAATTATTTCTAAGGTCCTTGCCAACCAAATAAAACCCATTTTACCCAATGTAATTTTTGACTTACAAAGTGCTTTTATGCCTGATAGAAGTATAACAGATAATACCACAACGTTTTTTGAAATGATCCATCGTATGAGAAACAGGAGAAAAGGAAAAAATGGTCATATGGTGGTGAAGCTTGACATCAGCAAAGCATATGACAGGGTGGAGTGGGAGTTCCTACAAAGGATAATGCTAAAAATTGGCCTACCAGAGCAATGGGTCAACCTAGCCATGGAAACGGTGTGCATTGCTTCTTATTCGACTCTAATCAATGGAGAAGCTAAGGGATTCATCACACCATCCCAAGGTATCAAGCAAGGGGACCCTTTGTCTCCATACTTATTCCTACTATGTGCTGAGGGCCTCTCCTCTCTCATTCGAAGAGCCATGGAAAACCAACAACTAAGAGGAGTATTGTCTTGTAATGGTGGGGTCAAGCTATCACACCTACTATTTATGGACGACAATTTACTCTTTTGTGAGGCAACAATTGCTGAATGCCGAAACTTGATTGACATATTGGAGTCGTATGAGAGAGCATCAGGTCAAGCCATCAATAGACAAAAAACCACTCTTTTTCAGCCCAAACACAAGCCAACAGGTGAAGTTAGACATCCAAAACATGTTGGGAGCACAAATCATGACAAATTGGGAGAGGTACCTCGGTTTACCAATTGTGGGAGGCAAATCCAAGGTGAGCACTTTTAGAGAGTTATAAGAGCAGGTAACAAAAAGAGTGATGATGGAAAGAAAAAAATATCTCAAAGGCAGGAAGAGAGGTATTAATTAAGATGGTGGCACAAGCAATCTCAACTTATTCCATGAGCATGTTTGAAATTCCATATAGAATTTGTGATGACATTAACTCGGCATTAGCAAAATATTGGTGGGTCCAAACACGAAATGAGAGGAAAATTCATTGAATTAAATGAAGTAAATTGTGCAATCCGAAGGATAGAGGGGGAATGGGATTTAGAGATATTCATGCATTCAACCTTGCCATGTTAGCAAAACAAGCATGGCAGCTGATCCAAGGAACCCAGTCTCTATTTTTCAGAGTATACAAAGCACATTATTTTCCTAATTGCTCTTTCATGGAGGCCGAGTTAGGAAATAACCCCTCTTTGTGTGGAGAAGCTTGCTTGAGACTAGAGACCTGATACCGGCAGCCACAATGTGGAAAGTGGGGGATGGGAGGAGCATCAAAATTGATGATCACAGGTGGCTCCCACACCCCTAAAAATTCAAACCTAATGTAGACAAAAATTTGAGGTTGTGCGACCTCTTCAACTCAAACACAAGGCAGTGGCACTTGCAGTTGCTCTCCCATACGTTCATGCCTACCACTGTGGCTGCTATTCAACACATAAATCTGGGTACAACAACTAACTGAGACAAACTAATATGGAAGGAGAACAGGAAAGGCATATTCTTGGTTAAATCGGCCTATCGAGTAGCGATCCGCATGAGGCAAACTGAACAAGTGGAGCATTCCTCGGCAAGGCAGGATAAAAAGTTGTGGAACTGTATTTGGCAGCTACAGGTACCCCCCGAGGTTAGAACTTTTGCCTAGTGGGCGTGCTTCGATATACTCCCAACCCTCACGAATCTATGTTAAAGGAAGATCCCTGTGGACCCAGCATGTGCAGTTTGTCATCACCATGATGAGACGGTGGCTCACGCTCTTTGGGGATGCCCATGGCTAGGATTGTATGGGCGATGGTGCTAGGAAAGTTGCAGAAACGTAGCTCAGCTATAGAGGATTTCTATAGCTTGGCGCGAGAACTAATGAATGAGTTGACGACAAAAGAAGTGGAAGTGTGGGCTATAGTATTATGGGCTATCCGGAATGCACGAAACAGGTACCTATTTGACAGAAAACAATCTCAACCCAGCGACATTCTACGAGGGCCAATGACACTGCTACATGAATAGCAAAGGCTCAGCTAATGACTCTGTACAGTACTAGTGGTCGTTTTGCTGTTTTTATTTCTGCAATGTTTTATTTAGTGTGGCCAATAGCCTTCACATGCATACCCATGCCAAGCCAATACTTCAACATATTGTATTATGTGGGCCTGGCAGTAGTCTTGTACTTCTATACTCTTTGACTCAATAATATTTCCATCTTTACTGTCAAAATAATAAAATTTAAAAATTTAAAAAAAAAAAAAAAAAAGAAGAAGGTTATAACGCATTTAAGATCCAAGCAACTTCCTTCTCGGAAAATTATTAGGTACTCCTAGAGTACCATAAATGCGTACTCCCTTCTCTCACATAAATGGTGGATCCCACTATGAATTTAATATGTGGGACCCACCATTCATGTGAGAGGAGGGAGTACACATTTATGGTACTCCGAGAGTACACAATAATTTCCCCTTCCTTCTCAAAAAATTAAAAATCCATGCAACTTGCCAAACAATGGCTGCTCTATAATATTTTAAGGGAGGTCGTCAAGAAAATAAAATTAAAAAATTTAATAAAAATATAACTTGAATATATTGAATTATTGACTTAAAAAAGAAGTATTATCATTTTCTTCTATGAGTTTTCATATTTCAAAATACTTACATGATAGTTCATTATAAATTGTCATTATCTATCGTCAATCTACGTAGGTGTAACCATATTATTTTATTAAATTTATATAACATTTTTATTTATATATAGTTGTCATTAATCATTATCTGTTTGTTATTGTTCTTATTTTAAATTAAATAGAAAAGGTATTGCTACAATTAGTGAATTACACAACAAATCATATTTTGGTCAAGGTAAAGGAGGGTGATGGATTTGAATGGTGGTTAATAGGTTTTTATGGTTGGCTAGAGGCATGTCACAGGCATAAATCTTGGGAGTTACTAGCCCACCTTAGGACATTTGTGGAGGGACCCTGGCTTTGTATTAGGGATTTTAATGCAATAATCCAGTCTACAGAAAAGCTCAGTAAGCGGCCATCTCAAATGAGTCAAATTGATTTATTCCGTGAAGCTTTGGAGAGTTGTAAACTGGAGGATTGGGCTATAGGGGATACCCGTACACTTGGAATAACAAAAGACCGGGGGATGCTAACACAAAAGTGCGGTTGGATACGACTGTAGCTACTAAGCCATGGAAAGATAAATTCCAACTAAGCATAGTGAACCATCTCTCTCCCCATGAGTTGGATCATCTCCCTAATGTCCTTCAGACAAAGCATTATGGGAGGAATGGACCAAAGGCCAAATCTGGGTTTAAATTTGACGAAAATTGGCTGTTATGGGAAGACTGTGAGACGGTGATTAAGGAAGCATGGAGTGTGGATGTGAGTGGCATGCATGGTATGGCTAGGGTAAAACAAAAAATTGAAGCTTGTGCTACAAAATTAAGTGCATGGGGTTCCTCAAAATCCAAGCCGGATGATGAAGAGAAAAAGCAGATCCAAAAACAGCTTGGGATTCTGAATGCAACTGTGATCACTAAGGAGTCTAGATCTGAATATCTGGCTATGAGTAAAAAATTGGATGACCTTCTGAAATAGGAAATTTTATGGACTTAGAGATCTAGAATTGCTTGGTTGAAACATAGGGACAAAAATATAAAAAAATTTCATTCCAAAGCATCCCAACAGCGAAGGAGGTATCATATCCATGGAATTAAAAATGCTAATGAACAGTGGGTGGAAGAGGTAGAGGAAATAGCTGAAGTTGCTACTAACTATTTTGATAGTTTGTTTAATGTAGGTGTATGTAATCAAATTCAGGAATGTCTTAATTTGGTGGAACATCGAATTACTCCAAACATGCATTTGATTTTGTCCAGTGAATTTACTAATGATGAGATTAAACCGGTGTTGTTTCAAATGGGACCAACAAAGGCTCTTGGACCTGATGGTATGAATGCTTTATTTTACCAAAAGTTTTGGCATGTAGTGGGAGATAGTGTTGTTTTTGCTGTGTTGGATTATCTGAATTCTAGTGTCATGCTTCCTGATATTAATCACACTAATATTGTGTTAATTCCCAAAGTGAAGAATTCTGAGAAAATGTCTGATTTTCGGCCTGTTAGCTTATGCAATGTTATTTATAAAATTATTCTAAGGTGTTGGCTAACAGGTTGAAACAGATTCTCCCAGCTATTATATCACCTACTCAAAGTTCATTTGTCCTAGGACGCCTCATCACTGATAATATTTTGGTGGCCTATGAGACTTTGGATACCATGCATTCTAGGAAAAAAGGCAAAAAAGGCTCGCTTGCACTGAATCTAGATATTAGCAAGGCGTATGATCAGGTTGAATGGACTTTTCTACAAGGCATGATGCAAAAGATGGGATTTCTAGACAAATGGATTGGTTGGGTGATGGGTTGTGTCACCACACCCTCCTTTTCTATTCTCATTAATGGTAAACCTTATGGGAATATCAATCCCTCTAGGGGTATTCGTCAAGGTGATCCACTATCACCATATCTATTCCTTTTATGTGCAAAGGGGTTGACTTCACTATTACTAAAGGTTAAGCATGAAGAGTGTATTACTGGGGTATCTGTCTGTAAAAGGGCGCCTAAAATTTCAAATCTAATGTTTACTGATGACTCCTTGCTTTTTTGTAGAGCTACACAGGGTGAGGTTGATGTGATTAATGAGGTTTTACAAGTTTATGCTCATGCGTCTGGCCAATGCATAAATATGGATAAATCATCGATATACTTTAGTAGTAATACCCCTAAAGGGAGGAGATTGTGGCAACTTTGGGGGTGAAATAGGTGGAGAGATTTGAAGCATATTTGGGGTTACCTACGCTGGTGGGAAGGGCCAAATATCAAACCTTTTCTTTTCTAAAGGATAGGGTTTGGAAAAAATTACAATGATGAAAGGGTATGATGCTATCAAGGGACGAGAAGGAAGTGCTTATAAAAGCGGTTGCCTAATCCATTCCAACATATACTATGGCAGTATTTCAATTACCAGTGAAACTATGTGATGAGTTGAATGTAATGTGTGCAAAATTTTGGTGGGGACAAGTTGGCAATGAGAGGAAAATACATTAGAAAAATTGGAGTTTTTTGTCTCGGCCAAAAAATGAAGGTGGGATAGGATTTAGGGATTTGAGATTCTTCAACCTTGCCATCCTAGCAAAACAGGGGTGGAGGTTGCTGCATGATCAAAGTTCTCTTTTATTTCAATGCTTCAAGGTTAGGTACTTTCCTCTATGCAATTTTTTGGATGCAGTTGAGTCACCAAATTGTTCGTATGCATGGAAGAGCATGGTTGCTGCATTACCTATTCTTAAGAGTGGGTGTTGTTGGCGAGTGGGGAATGGTGAATCCATTAAAGTATATTTAGATAAATGGATACCAAACTACCCAGAAAATAGAATTCTCCATTAGGGACACGATGTTGATAGGGAGATGCTAGTATCAGAGCTTATTGATGCTGATTTACATTGGTGGAGGCATGATGTGATTATGGAAAAATTTTGTAGAGAGGCAGCTGATGCCATATGCAAAATTCCTTTGAGTCGAAGGAATATATCTGACTCAGTTGTGTGGCTACATACAAAGAATGGGAAGTATGATGTTAAGTCGGGGTACCATGTTGTAAGGAAAGTGTTGAGGAAAGATGATGGGATAGGTAGCTCTGGTGGTGTGCGTGGTCAACAGGTGTGGAAGAAAATTTGGCAATTGCATGTGCCAAATAAAATAAAAATTTCCGGGTGGAGAGCATGCCAAGACATTTTACCAACCCGAGTGAACCTGGTCCGAAGGAAAATAATTGCTGAGAGGGGCTGTCAACGCTGCAAAGGGGTACCCGAATCTGCATTACATGCAATTTGGAAGTGTGGGGTTGCACAGGACCTGTGGGTTGGCTGTGCTATCAGTTTACAGAAGTGCACCACTGTTTTCCATGACATTGTGGTTTTGTTTAAGCATTTATTGGACAGGTTATCAACATCTGATTTTGAGGTTTTCCTTGTTCAAGCTTGGCTTATTTGGAATCAGAGAAATGTTATTGTACATGGAGGACAAATAAGGGATCTGAAGTGGCTGAACTAGAGAGCAGTGGAGTACTCAGACAAGTATAGGAAAGCGCAAGACCAAATGAGTCTTCCAAACACAGCGACACAACCCAGACTGAGCCGGCAACCTCCTCCTTCATCGGTGTATAAACTTAACTTTGATGCGGCTGTATTTGATGGGATTTAGTGCTCGGGTTTTGGGGTAATAATCCAAAATTTATATGGTGAAGTAATGGCGGCAATGTCTGTCAAAGGGCCTTCGATCAGTAGCAATGAAGAAGCAGAGGCATTAGCTTGTCGAAAGGCTATTGAGTTTGCTATGGAAGCTGGTTTTTTAGAGTTGATAATTGAAGGAGACAATAGTGTAGTCATGAAAGTAGTGGCAGGATCATCAGGTGGTTACTCGTTGCTGGGACATGTTATAAAGACATCCACTGCAGCCTTCGTGGGTTGCACTCAGTCTCTATAAGCTGTGTTAGAAGAGGGGAAAATAAGGTAGTGCAAATTTTGGCTCAATACGCTAGAAATATTACCGATGAGTTGTATTGGATGGAGGATTCTCCACCCCCTGTCCTAGAAGCCTTCTAGGCTTCTACCATGACTGTTTAAACATTAATGAATGAATATTTGCATTGTCTTCAAAAAAATAAAAATTAAATGGCAAAACTTAATCAATTGACATTGTATTAATTATTGACTCACACTGCCACACTCATACATACATTTTTTTTTTTTTTTTTGGAGAATGTTATCTATTCATAAATAATACACTAAGATTATACTTGGCTAATTAAATGATTAAACAATTACTAAATTTACTATTCTTTATTTATTGAATCACTAATTTTACAACAAAAAATTATTATAGCATAATAACAATACACACATGTAATAAAACTATTGCATTTCATAAATATTAAAACCTTGACACATTTTGATTGCAATTATGATTACTAAAAAGTAATTGTAATTTGAAATTTTATTACTGACAAAGTACTTTTTTCTTAATGAAAAGATACCGCTATTTTACAGCTAGAAATTGACTAAAAAAGTTTACAGCGAGTGAGCCCCAAAGTTTCAGCTGTAAATACGGAACAGTGCTTGAATTCGCGCATTTTCGTGTGCCCCACCCCAAAAACGGTTAGCAAAAAGTTCCTTACATTATCCTAAGACCTCGTACTCTCTAAGTCTCTACCATTTCCCTTCGTGTAATTTGCTTGGTTGGTACACAAGACAAGAGTACAACTACAGAGTATAGAAGCTAGCTTTGGTTCAGGACATGTGACCATGAGGCGTGAACATTGGCTCATGGTTCCCACACTTCCGCTTGAAGTCCAAGCCTCACTGACTCAAATATATGACATTATATGTGGCTAAGCCCACAGGTTAATACCACACGACTAAATGTCGAAACTGCCCTTCCTATCCAGTTGCTAATAGAGAGAGTATATCTATTAAATTATCAACATAATGAGTCAAATTGGACAAATACCGATATAAAGCTAGTTCTATAAAATAAAATATAAAACTAATCACAAAGTGCCATTGTTTTTTTTTTTCTTTTTTTTTTTCAAGAAGTCCCATTAGAACCTTTATACCCGACCATTCTATATTCAGTTAAAGTTGCTAATTGCTTTTAATTGTAGTATTATTGGTTTTTAAAGTTAATTTATAATACAAGAGTTTGATCCGTAGATTTTGTACCTAAGAATTTGAATTTTGGCCTTATTTTTTAGTATGACTAGTATGGAACAATTCCACATACACTAATATTTGGTGATCCTTTACTTTGAAAAAAAAAAAAAAGTTTGTACATTATATGTTTAACTATATTATTTTAGTATCTATATAATATATTTTTAATTTTAAATCTCTTTCTACTATAACTTATATTTAACTTAAACCATAATAATTTCATGTAATTTTTTGTTAGCAGTTATTTTAATATTCTATCATACAATTTCCTCTAAATTTGAAAGAGTTTTAACCTATACTGTCTACTATTGATGATATCTATCACAAAGTTTCAATGAGGCATTTTGATCCTAATTAATCTGTATATACTTACAATTTGGTCAATAATATATATATATATATATATCATTTTTTGAGTATTAAAAAGAAACTTATCAGTTACAACAAAAATAATGCTTCTAGCATAAGACAATTTACTCCTAATGAGGCAAGCCACTAAGGTCTAAATTATATGATTAGGAACTTGTCTAACCTTAGGAAAGAGGGCCTAACCTAAATTTGCAGGTAAATATCCACCTATTATGGATCGCAAATTAAGGCACTACCCCCCCTCTCAAATAGACCTCAACAACTTATGTGCACCTAAGGCTGTGTTTGGTTCCCGTAAAATATTTTCCAGAAAATATTTATTTTCCGGAAATGCTATTTTAGGGAAAGGAAAATATTTTCAAGTGTTTGGTTGCATTATGAAAAATATTTTGGAAAATATTTTTTGGTGTTTGATTGTATTCTTGAAAATAATAGAGAAAATACATTTTCTACTTGATGCTCACATTTTCTCAGCTTCCAAACAAAACCCAACCAAAAAAAAAAAATTCATCAATGGCGTGATCTGAGTGAAAGAAACAAAACCGAACCAAAAAAAATTCATCAATGGCACGATCTGAGTGAAAGAAACAAAACCGAACCAAAAAAAATTCATCAATGGCGCAATCTGAGTGAAAGAAAACCCATTCTTCGGAGTGGTGGGTTCGTCGGCGCGGTGCGAGTGGGTTCGTCGAAAATGGCGAGACGATCTCGATGTTCGGTGACTAGGTTCGACGAGGGTGGGTTTGAACGATCGGAGCGGTGCGATCGTCTTGTTCCGACAAGGCGATCTTCTTGCTCTTTCTCTCTGTCTCTCTTTTATTTTCCAAGGCCGGAAATCATTTGAAGTGAAAATGAAAACGGAAATCATTTTCCACCGTTTTGGCACCATTTTCAGTCAACCCGGAAATGCTTTTCAATTTGACCCAATTTGGAGTAACAATCAAACACCCACTTTTCCAGAAAATCATTTTCGAAATCAGTTTGAAGCCAAAACAAACAGAGCCTAAGTCTATTAATAAATAGGCCTACATTATTAAAAAAAAAAAAAAAAAAATTTAAATCCATGGGACTTGAGTTAGTTGTAAAAATACTTCTTGGAATTCAAAGTTTTCCTCATAACCCCTTGGGGTTTTCATATTTGACAAATTGACCCCTTGGATGAACTTCTATTAACTTTTATGGACAAAGGAATCACATGAACAGTGACACGAATCAATTGTTGAACTTCATTATATGGTTACTTGATTTTTCTGTCCATAAGAGTTAACAAAAGTTAGTTCCAAGATTTAATCTCTTTAGAAGTTTATAGGTCCATTAATTCAATTTTAAAAAAACTTTTTATGAAAATTAAAAATCCAATTAATGGAAACCTAGCATAGATTAAAATTTCTAACAAGTGTTATTTCATGTGGAATGGCACCCATGTGGAATTCCCTTTTTGTAAGAAAAGGAAAATTGAAAAGGGAGGAAAAACGTTGTTTGAAAAAAATATATATGTGTCTTTGGCCTAATTATAACAATAATAAATTATTTATTATTATTATTTTTAATAATTCAATAGTTATAAATTTTGGGAGAGAGAATTCAACCCTGGTTCTAATTATAAAGAAGAATAGATAATGTCATTGAATTACAAGACTCTTAACATAGTACTATAAAAAATACCCCAATTTGAAGTTAGAGGTTTAACCCACGAAATCAAAAAGTGTTGGAAAATAGACTTCAAATTGTGCTAGTACTTCTTATAGCATATCTAATTGCCCTTCTATCATAATTTTTATAGCAATTACTAACTAGTCTTTTTCCAAAAACCCTCCTTCAACCGGCTATTTAACAATAAAACATTTAACAAGCCAAATATGACAAGTCTCTTTATCATCAACAAAATAGAAAAATAAATAAAGAGTTTAAAAAAATGGTAAAAATATTTATATGGAGTAAAATTTTGTTTAGAGAATATGTTTGAAAATGTGGGTAATTTAAATATTGACAAGAGTCGTATAGCTTAACTTGTTGGCACCTCTGAGTATCTCTATAACATCCAAGGTTCAAATTCTCCCCTCCCCATAATAACTCCCAAATTATCCAAAATAAAAACCTAAAATAGAAAATTAATTTACTTTAGTTAATTTTGGTTAAACTTGTTTAGAAATGTTTTTGTAGACAAGAAAATGTCCTCATAAGATTGATAATTAATTTTCCCTTATATCGACCTCATGGAAAGAGAGAATGTGGAGTAGATATTGGGTCAATCGGGTCAGCTATAAACTAAATAGCAAGGCCACTTCCCAATAGAAGAAAAAAAAAATCACACTAGAATTGCTGAAGCAACACTACATGGTTCGGTTTATTAGAGATTTGGTAGTAGTTTCAACTAAATTTTCTCTCTATTTTAGTGAACCAACTTTTCTTGTTTTAGATAACTCTTTTTTTTTTTTTTTTCATCCACATTAGATTCCTTACTTTAAAGTGTAAACAATATTTTGTTTAAAAATTATTTCTTCATTTATATTTTTATTATTTCTATCACTTTTCAAAACACGCATTTTAATTTATAACAGTTATAAAGACACAAAAATAATAAACAATGGATTTATAGAATGAATAGTATTCCCTAAAGATTGGGAGCCATTGTTCATAAAACTCATCTTAGGAGCCAAATAACTAATCTGATGTACGCTATTTTTTGGGTTTGGTTACCTGCTTGTTATCTTTTCTTCTTCTTCTTCTTCTTCTTTTTTTTTTTTTGGTTGTGAAATGATCATAGGTAACATGTCAATATTGATAGAGCTAAGTACCAATATTTATGTCTCAATCTCAAGGTGTGGCCACGCCAATGTGATTGGAATAGAATATGCACTCTTTGTCTATTTGATCCTTGTCTCTACAGACAACAGTTGGTGTCCAGATTGCTCTGCTTACTTGATCAATTTTTTTCCATTCTGGACTGAAATGTCTAGCTTGTCTCATTCAACTCCAACTTCCCTATTTATTTTCTCCCATGTGCACATGGGACTGTGGGAGTATTAACATATATCATTGTTATAGTCTCATAAATTACGGAACTTATGTGCATCTAGAATTCTTTGACGTTAGATACCACCATGTCATAATCCGAAGGTTGTTAACAATTTTCTTTTCCCTTAGATACAATACAACATTAAGAAAACAATAATTGCAGAGACATAACAAAATTAATAAAATAAATTTACATTGTTTAAGTGGCAAGTTGTTAACGATAAATTATAAAGTAGAATGAGTGACAAATCTATATAAAAAGAATTAATAATAACTTGTTAACTCAAATCAATATAGAAACAAGGTTGAATTGTACTACCCCAAAACTAATATAAAGCTAGTTACAGAGTGTTATTATTATGTAATAGTTATTACGCATTTAAGATCCAAGCAACTTCCTTCTCAAAAAAATAAAAAATAAAAATCCAGGTAACTTGCCAAACAGTGGCTGCTCCATAATATTTTTAGGGAGGTGGTCAAGAAAATAAAATTAAAAAATTTAATAAAAATATAACTTGAATATATCGAGTTATCGACCTAAAATAAAGAAGTATTATCATTTTCTCCTATGAGCTTTCATATTTCAAAATATTTACATGATAGTTCGTTATAAGTTGTCATTATCTATCGTTAATCTACGTAGGTGTAACCATTTTATTTTACGAAATTTATATAACATTTTTATTTTCATATAGTTGTCATTAATTATTATCTATTTGTTATTGTTCTTATTTTAAATTAAATGGCAAAACTTAACAAACTGACATTATATTAATTATTGACTCACACTGCTACACTCATCCATACATAATTTTTTTTTTTTAGAAGGTTTTCTTTTCATAAATAATACACTAAGAGTCTACTGGACTAATCAAATGGTTAAACAATTACAAAATTTACTATTTTTTATTTATTGAATCACTAACTTTACAACAAAAAAACTATTATAGTATAATAACAATACACACATGTAATAAAACTATCGTATTTCATAAATATTAAAACCTTGATACATTTCGATTGCAATTTTGATTACTAAAAAATTATTGTAATTTGAAATTTTATTACTGACAAAGTACTTTTTTCTTAATGAAAAGATGCCGCTATTTTACAGCTAGAAATTGACTAAAAATGTTTACAGCGAGTGGGCCCCAAAGTTTCAGCTGTAAATACGGAACAGTGCTTGAATTCGCGCATTTGCGTGTGCCCCACCCCAAAAACGGCTAGCAAAAAGTTTCTTACACTACCCTAAGACCTCGTACTCTATAGTGTCTACGATTTCCCTCCTTGTAATTTGCTTGGTTCGTACACAAGACAAGAGTACAACTACAGAGTACAGACGCTAGCTTTGGTTCAAGACATGTGACCGTGAGGCGTGAACATTGGCTCGTGGTTCCCACACTTCCGTTTGTTTTGACTTCAAATAATTTTTGAAAATTATTTTTCGTAAAATAGACTGTTTGGTTAGTTTTGAAAATAATATTTTCTGAAAATTATTTTTATTTATCCATGTAAAATGTTACTTTGACCCAAAAATGGTTTTACATTTTTATTTTCCCTTTAAACCATTTTCGGAAAACGCAAAAGAGGGAGAGAGAGCGAGAGAAAGAAGAGAGAACTCAGCTCCAGCTCGCTGGTGACCCTGAGCTCCAAATCGCAGCACCGCGCCGATCAAGCAACGATCGACTCCAAACACCAACGGTCGCCTCAAGCTCCAGATCGCTCCGAGCTCCAGATCGACTCCAAGCAACGATCGACTCCAACGGTTGCCTCAAGCGCCTTCGCCGTCGCCTTCGCCTTCAAACCCACACCCGACCCACACGCCTTCGCCTTTTGATTGGATTTGATGATTTTTTTTCTTTGGGTTTTGTATTTTTGTGACTGTAGACTGAGAAATGATATTAATATTTGTTTGGAAGCTAAGAAAATGTGAGAAAATGTGAGCAACAAGTAGAAAATGTGTTTTCTATAGTATTTTCAAGAATACAACCAAACATATGAAAATATTTTCTACACACAATTTTCATAATGCAACCAAACAATTGAAAATATTTTCATTTCCTGAAAATAGCATTTCTGGAAAATAAGCTATTTTTCAGAAATTATTTTACGCGAACCAAACGGACCCACTGTGGCTAAGCCCACGGGTTACTACCACCCGACTAAATGTCCAAACTGCCCTTCCTACCCAGTTGCTAATAGAGAGACGTAGATCTATTAAATTATCAACATAATGAGTCAAATTGTACAAATACTGATATAAAGCTAGTTCTATAAAATAAAATGATAAACTAATATAAAGCTAGTTACGAAGTGCCATTATTATGTAATATTAGTTATAATGCATTTAAAATCCAAGAAACTAGTTTCTCAAAAAAAAAAAAAATCCAAGAAACTACATTCTAATATATATATATGTTGCCAATCAGTGGTAGTTCCATAATATGGAGGTCATTTAAAAACTTAAATTAGACAAAATTTAATAAAAAAAATTTGAATATATCACATTATCGATAAAAACATAAAATATTACAATTTCTTCTATGAGTTTTCATATTTTAAAAATTGCTACATGATATTTCATTATTAGTTGTCAATCTGCGTAAATGTGACTAGTTTAACAAAGTTAAATTTATATAACATATTTATTTTTATGTAGATTGTTTTTATAAAAATATTTTAAATTTAATGACAAAACTTATCTCATTGGCATATATATATATATATATATATATATTAAAAGGCAAAACTTAGAAAAAATCCAATTAGATTTATATTGGATTCTCAATTTTGCGTCACGTGCCTTATCTAATTTTTAATTTTTGTGCCAAGTAAATTATTGAGTATAAAAATTGAAGAGATTTAATTCAATTAGATTTTTTTTAAAAATTTTTTTTTGTGGCAAGTGAATTATTGGGTGCAAAAATTGAAGAGTATAAATCCAATTATATATATATATATATATATATCAAGAAACGTATATATTTTAGAAATGTATGGTTTAGAAAAGATGTAAGCTAATACTATATATAATTTGAACATCTTAAAATAAAAATGTATAATTTGAAACGTGTTATTGTGACTGTTTTTAATTAAACATGTGTATATGAACTAGATTACACACTAATTGTATTAATTATTGACTCACGCTACCATACTCATCCATACATAAATAATACACTAAGAGTTGCTTAACCCATCGAATAGTTGAACAATCACTAAATTTACTATTTTTTATTGGATTTTGCTTTTTTATTTATTGAATCACTAACTTTATAACATAATAACAATATACATATATATTAAACCTTTAATATTACATAATTATTTGAATATATTTATTAAATTTCTACAAATATCCATTATTTAATAGCTAAAATTTTTCCAAAAATATTAAAATTTCAGGTGTAAGTGGTGGATGAAAATTTACCAAAAATGTTAAAACACCATCGGTAAACACTGAACAGTGCAAAAACAGTAAGCAAAAAGTTCCCTCCATTTCTTTGCTCTGTTTCTCTGGTTCTAAACGGAGAGAGCGAAGTCACTGTCTAATTTCTGTACGATCTCTCTCTCTCTCTCTCTCTCTCTCGGTTTTTGCTTTTGGTTCATCTCCATCGTTTTCCTCTGAGCTCTCTCTCAGTTGCTGCGTTCTCTCGTGGTTTCTCTCTCTTTGGCTGTTTGCACACTCTCACAGGTACCGTCTACGTTTCCAACATTCGCTCTGGTTGTGTTTAGTAGTTGATTTGTGGTATCGGGATTTAGTTTGTGTGTTTAGTTGTAGCTTGCGTTGCTAAAATGTTTCTGGGTTGAAGATTATATTTTATTTTATTTATGTCATCTGCTGGTTGTGGCTTTATGGGCGTTACTCATAATCTTTTGTGTTGAATAAAATTTGACTGCTTACAGCTTATGGTTCTGATCAATTTTATATCAGTGTTTGTCTAACTTTTGTTGTTTCAAAGTATGAAATCTATGTGAAGTATCATAGGAAAACACATGACTGATTTGAATGCCTAATGTAAGTTTGAAAATCCTGAAAGCTAAAGACTTTTTTATTTTTTTTGAGGCTTTAACTTCAGATCACCCAATCCCTATGACAAAAGACCTGTCACTCCTATCCTATGTCTGTTAGCCTTTAGTTGAGCCAAACCCTGCTCTCTATTGCTCAAAAGCTTCTACTCTGTGGCCAGTTTGTACCAGAATACAACCAAGGGAAGCCATTGCACCCACTGCTTGTTTACCTTTTTTAACCATCGACTTGGTCCCCAAGTTCCACTGCTGCACTACTACCAAAACTTTCAAAGTGTAACCTGAAATCTGACTACCACAGTGATGCCTTATGAGATTTCCAGGCCTTTCTAAGCCCTTGTTTCCTGAGAATTAACTGTTTCTGTTAAGTGAAATCACTGGTTTGAGGGCAGGGCTTCCTATTAATGAGACGGAGAGCTCTAGCACTGCAGATGTACCATTGAATCCCCCTCCCACCAAAACACAAAAATAGTATCTGCAGTTATGACTGATATAAATTTGACTAAGGTTCACTTTCTCAATAGCCAGGACACAACAAAGAGATATTGGTTGCGTTTAACATTCTATACCAGTGAAACAAATAGAAGTTATACAACCTTCAAAATTTAGGGTCATAGTAGTACACATGGAGAGGAATATTGATCAGTAAATAGCAGATTTAGATTATGGAGATGAAGATTGTTATCAAATAGCAGATTTATATCCTGAAAAGGGGACTGATGATGAGTTCTGCAGCTGGGTTCTCTGCCGACCTCCATTTCATCAAGAAACAAATAATCAACAGCTCTTGGAATCATTCATTCACCTCTAAGAACCAGTGGAGCTTTTCGTAGTTTATCAATCTTCTGAGCCAAAATTAGAGCGGTATCCTCCCTCTCCTCATCAAGAAGAGCTTGTTTTAGTTTACTAAACATCTGGGCTGGAGGCAGAATGCCCTTATCTAACATCTCCTGAAAGTATTTGCAAGCATCATCTAACTTCTTCTCATAGCTCAAGCTGTTGATCAATGTAGAGAATCTGATCCCAAACCCTTATTGCCATATCAACTCGCTCCACATTACAAAACATCCTCACAATGATCTCATATTTACTCGTAGTGAGCTGTTGTGTATGACTAAGTTTATAATGCGGGTTTTAGGGTTTTTATAAGGAATCCAATCACTCTGGGTATAATCCTTGTACATATTTTCATTAATATTTGTTAGTATTTCTCTAGTATAATCCTGAGTGTGGTCATGTGATTAATGAAAGGCTTTGAGAAGTCAGGTAAAGCTAGGACTGATGGACTAGCCACTGCTTGTTTGAGTTGTTCAAAGGCTTCTTGAGTCTTGGCATCCCAATGGAAAGAATCTTTTTTTAACAGGACAGTTAGAGGTTGTGCTATCAATCCATAATTCTTAATGAATTTTATACAATATCCTGTTTATTCAAGAAAACCCCTTAATGCTTCAACAGATTTTGGGGCAGGCCATTGCTGAATAGCAGTAGTTATTTGGGATCAGCCTTTACTCCTTGGCCTGTGATGATATGACCTAAGTATTCCACCTCACTACTGAATTACTAATGTCTTAGCTTGCCCTAAACAATTCCACTTAGGTAGCATCCATATTAACTAGAGTACTTTCCAGAGTATGTCTGTAAAAGTTCTATTGTTGTTTGTTGGGAACCAAAGTTTTTAAACCTGGCTATTATCTAGAGTTTCTGCTGAATTAATTTTGACTTTTCAAAAAACTGTGTCTCTCTTGTTTTTCACAATTTTGTGCCCTATATATATCCTGATGTAGTTATCTTAATAATGCTGATTATGAAGCAGAGAATATCCCAAACTTCATCTCTAGTTATGTTGCTACCATTCCAAATTTAGCAGTGACGAGCTTCATATGAATGTTGCTGGTAATGTCCATGTGGTCATAATTTCTTTGAGGCGTCTCTGCTTCATATGCAGTGTGCTTCTTTGTAAAAAAACTCATTTTGTTTTTGCTAATACATCACTTGAAACATAACTGGCATTAGATTTTGGTGTATGATCCTGAATTTGTTTTAGTTTAACTTCTTTTAAAATTAAAACTAGTGTAAGGACATGTCTCATACTCCATGGGCAATTAATAGGAAAAGGGGGGCAATATTCCAATAGATAGCAAAACAAAAGGGTATAAGTGGGGTTATTGTGATTGGTTATGAACTTTCACTTGATCTGTACGGATAGGAACATTTTTACATAGCACACAAATTGTTTGTTGGAAAAATCATATTCAGCCACCCTTAGAACTTGAATATCATGCATTGCATTACATCAATCATAATTACTTGTTGTATAGGGCTTTGATATAGTGTGCCTTTTCCTTTTTTACCTAAATCCAATTTAATAGTTTCAATGTGTTGGTTTTGACATTTTTTTTTTTTTTGCAGTTCTAACTATGGAGGATTTTGCTATAAAGGAGACCACCCCCAACATTCCTGCCATGAATGGTTCCATGCTGCCTGGAACTGCTTTGGATATAGTTGAACAAATGGACTTTTTGTTCGTCAAGTTTTTCAATGCAAGAGGTTTTATAGCATTTGATGGTCCATACATAGCTAATCCTCAAGTGGTGGTGAATCCCTATGTGGTAGTGAAGGTTGGGAGATACAAGGTTGCCACCAAATATCTCAAGTCAAGCTTAAATTGTGCTGAAACTTTTGCTTTCAAGGAAGAACAAATTAACAGTGATGAAGAAGTTGAGATACTTCTGAAGGATGGGGCTGCCATCACCATTGGGAAAGTTTCTTTGTTGATCTCCAATGCTATTCGGCGGGATTCAGTTGGTACTTCATATGCACCCTGTTGGTATGCGTTAAAGGATAGAAATAATAGGAATACAAATATGGAGGTTAATCTGACCTACTGGATGGGGACTCAAGACGATGCAGAATTTGTTAATTCTTGGCATTCGGATTCAGCTGCTGATACATGTTGCATTCCTTTTACCCGTTCAAGACAATACCATTCACCAATTCTTTGTTACCTTAGAGTTAGTGTGAATGAAGCAGTACTTAGAGGTAACAATGGGAATGGCGCAAAAATTTATGTGAAGGCCACACTTGGAGATGTCGCCAAGAAAACTAAGGTGTCAAATAAGGTGAACCCTAAGTGGGATGAGATTATTCTATTTGTTGTGGCTGAGCCCTTTGATGGATCATTGGTTTTGACAGTGAAGGTGCAACCTAATGCTAATGGGGAGAGAAGTGTAGTTATTGGTAGTTGCACAGTTCCCATGGAAAATGTACAGAAGAGGGAAGATGATGCACCTGTTGTCAGTGATTGGTATAACCTTGTGGGGCCTGAAGGAATGGTTGGGAAGCTTCATATGGGAATCTCCTTAGATGGTGGATATCACGTTTTTGATGAGCCGATCCATTACAGCAGTGATTTCAGGCCAACTGCAAATTCAGGGATACCTAGTATTGGGGTTTTACATTTGGGAATCTTGAATGCGGCTGGTTTGCGGGTAATGAAGCCGATGGAGAATCGAACAGATGCTTATTGTGTGGCTAAATACGGGTCAAGGTGGGTGCGTACAAGGACGATTCTTGACAGTGTTGCTCCACAGTGGAATGAGCAATTTAGTTGGCCTGTCTATGAACTATATACTGTCCTTTGCATTGCAGTGTTTGATAATTGTCACTTGCATGGAGGACCTGAGGCACTTCATCAACAGATTGGGAAGATAAGGATTCGGCTATCTACCTTGGAAGTGAATCGTGTTTATACATTTTCTTATCCGCTTGCAGTCACACGATATTCTAAGGTAAAGAAGATGGGTGAAATCCAGTTGGCAGTGAGGCTTTCTTCTTCTACATCTCTTATTAATAGGCTTCGTACATATTCACAACCCTTACTTCCCAAGATGCAGTGCTCTAGTACGTTGTCTGAATTCAAGCTAGATAAATTGAAGAATGAAGCAGCTTCTTTGATTGTGCTGAGCTTGGCCCGTGATGAGCCGCCATTAAGAAAAGAGGTCATTAGCTATATGCTAGATGTTGGTGTAGAAACATGGAGCCTACAAAAAGCCATAGCCAATTATGATAGGGTCAGAATGGTTGTTATCGGTTTTCTTGATTGGATTGAGAATATACGCAATTGGAAATTAACAATGATTTTTGTTTATGCCAGTCTGCTACTTGCGATTCTCTTTCCAAATATGCTATTACCTTTCATATTTTTAGTCCTTATCGCAGCTTGGCTTTGGCGATACACAAAGAGGCCAAGACTTCCTCCTGATATGCATATCAAATTGACTGGCATAGTTATTAACAGTAGATACGATCAACTGAGGGTCATTGGGAGGATGCAAACAGCTCTTGGTGAATTGGCAACTCTAGGGGAAAGGGTGGAGTCTTTGTTGAGCTGGCGGGATGGTCTAGGTACATCCGTGTTTTTTGTGGTGTTTGTATTCTTATGTGTGGCTGCATTTTGTATAACATATGCCATTGGTTGCCGGTGGTTTATGGTCTTTCTTATGGTGCTTCTTGTGGTAAGGCGCCCAATACACCGTATTATTTCCATTCCATATCTGAAGAACTTTTTGGATAGGATGCCCATTTCATATCTGAAGAACTTTTTGGATAGGATGCCTACAAGAACCGATAGCATGTTTTGAGATTGGGAATATCGCTGAACTCTAGGAGGCTCTTAGCCTCTCTGAATTCTGATGTCCCTTGGATTTTATTTGTTTTTACTCTAGTACAGGGGCATTTTTCTTTTATAAACTAAAGAGTGCCTTACCAGCAAGCTTTTGATATGTTGTGACAATGGGAGCAGAGCTGAAGCTGAAACGCACGATAATGAATACTTGGTTGGTGAGTAGGATATCAGACTATGCTATGCCTATGTCTGAAATGGTTTTGGTGCTGACTACTTTAAGATATTCTCCTTTCAAGTTTTTCTTTGCTTGTTAAATTTACAGATGGTTGTTAAATTTTGATGGTTTTGATGCTTGTTAAGTTTTTCTTTGCTTGTTAAATTTTAAGTTTTGATGTGTTGCCTCATTTCCTTATGTGAAGGATTTCAACCATACACAGGCAACTTTTTTTGCTGATTCCCCTTCCATCCTGGGCCACCAATTTTACTGTCAGCTGTGTTTCATCAGTAAATTTGAATCGATTACAAAATAGCAAAGAAAAAATAAAAAGATTTTTACATGTACTCATGTTATGCTTTAGAACCTTTCTTGACCAAATTCTAGTTTTGTGGGAGAGTGATTATTTATTTACTTATGTATTTTTACCCCAAAGGCAGTACTACAGAGTGGGAATATTTCTTCCCTCACCCACAGTCAGATAGTCTTCCTTAACTCAAGTTAAGGCAAGATCAATCCCAAGTCTTTGGTACGGGTCCAAGAGACTTTGCTAGTTAAAGTAGATGTTATTCCCATAGCCATTATTAGTTCCTTGGTGCAAGATTGTCTAAGTTCTTAAATTCTTGTGCTGGTTTTGTGCATGGTACACTTGATAGATTCTGAAAAATGGTGGTACACATGGAGGTTGTTAAAAGATGATCAAGATTTTTATTTTTATTTTTTTTAAGGACATGGTTGGGTTTGTTTTTATATTAAACATTGATAAGGGAACTGATCAAGCCCCAAGGCTAAAGCCAAATCATATCTGAAAGCTGTTATTTCAGCAATTCAGCTTGGGTCGGATTAGTTGGTCAATTACATTCTAATTCTCAGTTTTGTGGTTCTAAGTAGTGATGTTGTAACAACTGTCAATAGCTATTCATTTGTTTGCTGAAATTTTCACCATAGCTAGTCCATAAAATGATTCGATATCCTGCTTGAGCATATATTACTCAAGCCACATTGGTATTTTTGGGCAACAATTTTTGTGGTTTCTAGCAGCACATCACTCTGGCACTAAAAATCTATAATTTTGTGTATTTTTGCATTGAGTAAGAAGCTTATTTTGTGTGAGTTGTGTTTCTAGCAAGAAGTATAATATCAATATGGTTTCTGAATGGGATGACTTTCCTTGTTCAACAGGGTCTCCTCTAGTGCCCTTGCCACCTATATATCAGCCCTAGGAGCCCATTAATCTTAAGTATGACCATAAAAATATAATACCTTCCCTGTATTCTACTCAACAGTGTTGTTTACACAAATTGTTTTGTAAACTGGTCTCACACTCCATTATTGACTCAACACTTGTGATTGGCATAACATACGTACAATCTAAGTATATGGGTGTTTCTGAGTTGATTTCTTGCAGATGGTGTTATTGAGTATCTGGGATTTGATCATCAAAATAAGCAATGCTATTCATCCCCTACCCCCCAAAAAAATCAGCTTGGTCATAAGTAGTCACTACTCCCACCCTGAACTAAAGTCACCACTAAATAGGGACTAATATGGGGGATTTATGTGTCATAATTTCAAGCTTGATGGAACTCAAAAACTACCGGTCTAGAAGAAAACTTGAATCATACAATTGATTTTGAAATTAAAACCAACTGCTGAGGCACACAAATGATTTAGTAGTTTTAATTGAATGATTATGATGGAAGTTCTTGTTGGGGGAAACTGAATAACAAGACTTCATCATTGATTTTAGGCATCCCTAAATTCTAAGACAACTTTGTGAGATATGCACTTTAATTTTGTACAGGTTTACATATTGTGTTTCATGTTTACTTAATTTAAAATGAAAGTTACTGCGCTGGCTAACATGTGGAGAAGTCAAAAAATTCGGAGCTGGCCAGTTTGAAGGAAGCTACACCTGCAAGCCAAGTATTCCATAAATTTGTCAAACGATATGTTTAAGTTCTTTTGAAATGTTATCCAAGATATAAATAAAACATTTTCTCCTCCTTGTTCGTACTGTGTAAGATCATTATCACAAAAAAAAAAAAGGGTTCCTTGATTGAACTCTCCTCACTGGTATGGCATTCTAAAGCTATTGTCAAAATGCGGTGGTGAGTGATATATGAACACCCAGAAATTTGATTTAATTAATACTAAAATTTTGACAGGAGAGAGTGCATTGAGGATTAGTCTTAATTTGAAGCTGTATGAGTCCATGATCGCCCGTTTGAATCCAGAAAGCTATCCGAAGAGCTGATTATGGAATCATGTTGCCTAATTAAGAGGTCCCTTTTGAGCATTTCTTAAACCCGTAGAGAAATTAGGCTCTCTCTTGAAGAAATGAAAGTGGGGAGATATGAATCTCGATTCTCTTTATAGAAAAAATTGTCAAATTGAACAGTACCTTATCCTACAAAACTCTTGACTAGAAAGCTGACGTGATAGAATTATTATTTCAGTTTTGAAATTAAATGATAATCGTCGCAATCCACCCTTGAAGTACAGAAACTTTTCATGGGAATCATTGCAAATACAAGAAAGTATTAAAAAGGCTTTTTTCCCTTAGTGGTTTGTGGGTGGAGAACGAAGATATGACTAAACACAAAACTCAGTTGAAAATCTCTCTCGTGTAACCTTTTTTTGAATGATTCAGCTATGGCTATAATAGCCCGTTTTCCTGATTGGTATAGAAGATAAAGCATTATAGATGCGACTTTTAATGAGTTAAGCTAGTTACATTTTTTTGCACCCCAAAAAAAAAAAATTGGGACATAAGGCAAAAGATTAGCTTACAATTGAAATATAATTTTGAATCTAAAGGATAATTATGGCATGGTCCCTACATAAATCTAGACACTAGACATAAAATTAGAACTCTAATTTGAAATTTTAATTTGACTTTCTCTCCATTTCACCTTTTATTATATAATATATATATATATAGATTATGGAATAGATGTAGGTCTTGAGGATAGAAACTTTGTCATTCAACCTATTAATTAATAAACACCAATTTACACAAGCAAATTAAGCCATAGGTAATGGTCACTGAATTTCTCTAATTAACATGGCATGGAATGGAATTGATGATTTTGATAATACAACCTGCATTAGAAAGAGCCCATGGGTGTGATCATCTTCATAAATATTTCCATATTTGACTCGATGAAATTCTTTAAGTGATATATTATTTGCTAAAAATACTAGGAAGAATCATAATTCCATTGAGCTTACTTTTATGTTGGCTTTATTTGCCTTTTCCTATTACTGTTTCATCTTTGAGTTTGCACGGCTATTCCGAATTGAACATTCATACAACATAATTTGAATTAGTACTGTACTACATGATCCACGTACTATACAATATGTTATGTCTGATATTTGAGTAGTATGTTGCTACTCATGGTTGGAACTAGCTAGGTGCTGGGGGAGCCCCCCTAAATTTTGAAAAATTTATTAAGGCCTTATATAAACAATACTAAAATTACTTCTTGATTTTTTTTTTTGTTTTTTTTTTTTGGAATTTTGATCACCCAAAAATTATGAGGTTTCCAAAAACAAAGTTAGATCTCTTATTTATGAAGTCGGACATTTCAAGGAAATGAAAAAATATATATATAAAATGATAATTAAGGTATAATATAATAGAGATAATTAAGAATATATGTAACTACGTAGCTCACATGAGGTTAAGTCCTATGCTTGTAGGGTCCATCCCTACATGAGTTTTGAGCCCCGCCATTTTGAAGCAACTAGGTGTAGGTTGTGATGCTTATAAGAGATGTAGCTGATGGACTAGAGAAGAAAAGGCAAAGAAAAAAAAGGTTAAGAAGAGATGAGAAAAGGAAAATGACTGAAAAAAGCCATATTAGCATGTTGTTAGCTAGTAATGTAATATAAAAAAATAGATGGAAAATTATTACTTTTTGAATATTTAAATCTGTTGGGAAATTTAAATCTCGGTTGATAGAATTAATAAGTTTTAAACTGATGCACACCAAGGAGCTAGACATGTTGATCATACAAGTGGAAATGGAGCTGAATTTGCACAAGGCCCTTTGTCATTTTCTAGTGGCCCAATTACAGGACTTAGAGCCAAACATTTTAAGGAAGCACTAAATGGGCTAGTCCAAGAGAATTGGGCTGATTCTAAAAAGACCAAGATGGGCTCAAATAATAATCAAGGCTTAGTCCATGTCATCAAAGCAATTGAAGAGGCTAATGCATGCAAATTCGCAACCAGCATGGTCTGACCATAAACGGGTGCAAATTTGTTAAGTTCCAAGGATATTAAATGGGAAGATGTCTTGGTATTGGATGGGCATGTTAATTCTAGTCATTTAGCTATTTTTGACTGCCTTTAGAAGTCCTAGAAAACTAAAAAACGTGGGAACTTGATTAGATTAATTTTTGTGTTGTTTTTGAAGTCGTAATTATGATTTTTACCTATTCTTGGAGGGTTGTTCCAAGTATATATCTGGTAGTACGAATTTTATAAAAAGACAGATTGGTATTCAGAAAATTATTCTCCTTGTGAGTCTTGTGATCCTCTTGGTTCTTAAAAGAACTCTTGAACTTATCAAGTTAATCTTGTGGCGTTCAAACAACCAAACTTATCACCTTTGATTCTTGAGAGATTCTTAGGAATTCTTGGTGTGGCGTTTCAATTCTATCGTAGTCTTGGTTTTCATCTGGTTAGGTGACGGGTCAAGGCTCAACAAATCTTGTCTACACGATCTTCGGGTTCCAAACCATCATTGTCATCGGGTTTCATCACAATTGTTGGTGAAGTTCATATCATTTTGGTATCAAAGCTTTGGTTCTAAGATAAGTTTGACTATCTTTTACTTTTATTCTATTTCCTGTTCCTTGCTCCAAAAAAAAAAAAAAAAAAAGATTTCTTAGTACACGAAGAGGAAAATTTCTCACTCATATCATTTTTCAGTACATAATTCCAGTAAGAAAATTTCTTCATTTCAATCTTGTTTCTCACCTTATTCAAGTTTTTGACCTTGTTGATGAGTTTTGGTTGTTTCTCATTTTGAATTGCTGCTACTTTATTTTGAATTATTTTCTTGAAGTTCAATTAAGAACTAAAGAAGACACAAAAGAGTGGAAAAAAAGGCAAGAGTGTGTGAGACCATAAGAGGGTAAAAGCCGTTTAGAGTGAAAACACGAGTGCGAGTGTATCAATTCTTGAGTGAAACACGTAAGGGAGGGCTTGTGAGGATTCTAACTTTGTTTTGCAGATTTTAAATATGTCCAATAATCAAGAAGAAGACACAACTGAAGGACTTCGACCACCAACAAATCAGACCCTCCAAATGCAAGCGATGCTAGAGGAGATGAGGCGTATGTTGAGGGCTGAATTAGAACCTATTCATGAGAGGTTGGATAGGGTAGAAGCGGGAACTCCTAGGGGCCAGCAACATGACAACCCCAATAGGTAGCAAGGTGGGCGTGTTCCATGGCGGAATGTTGAGGAAGAGGCGGAGTCGGAAGAGGTTGATGGGCCATATGTGAACCGAGGCAGCTTTGAGCGTGGGTATGGGAATAGATAAGCAAGGATGGGTAGGCCTAGGAGGGATAATGATTTAGGAAACATAAAGATTAAAATTCTATCTTTTCAAGGTAAAAATGATCCTGAAGTTTATTTGGAGTGGGAAACTAAAATGGAGATGGTGTTTGATTGTCACAACTATTCGGAGATAAAGAAGGTTAAGTTGGCTGCAATTGAATTTACTGATAATGCCATTGTTTGGTGGGATCAATTATTGGTTTATAGGAGGAGGAATAGAGAACCACCTGTGGACACTTGGGAGGAGATGAAAATGCTTATGAGGAGGCATTTTGTACCCAATGACTATTATAGGGGATTGTATCAAAAGTTGCAGAGGTTAACTCAAGGTTCCAGGAGTGTGGATGAGTATTACAAAGAGATGGAGGTAGCTATGATCCGGGCTAATGTAGAAGAGGACCGGGAAGCCACCATGGCTAGGTTCTTGCACGGTTTAAATCATGAGATTGTGGATATAGTTGAGATGCAGCACTATGTTGAATTGACGGATATGGTGCATCAAGCCATAAAGGTGGAGGAACAATTCAAACGAAAGGGATTGGCTAGGAGGGGACAACCTATGGCTACCACCAGTCCATGGAAGACAGCTCCAAAAAGGGACGAGCAGCTACAAAATAAGCCAAAATTTGAACCATCTAAGAGTGCCAACTCAAAGACCACTTTAGGTAACACCGAGGCTTCGAGTTCTAAAACATGTGATATTAAGTGTTTTAAATGTCAAGGGTGGGGACACATAGCCAGCCAGTGTGTAAACAAAAGGGTGATGGTGATAAATGCTCAAGGAGAGCTTGAGTCGGAGAATGAGGAAGAAGTAGATGAAGATGTCCACATGTCATATTTGGAGGATGCCGATGATGAGCAAAATGCTGTGGTGGGAGATTTATTGGTAGCAAGGCGAGTTCTCAATATGCAGGTTAAGGAGGAAGAAAGTAATCAAAGGGAGAACTTGTTTCATACTCGGTGCTTTGTAAATAACAAAGTTTGCAGTGTCATTATCGATGGAGGGAGTTGCACAAACGTAGCTAGCACTTATTTGGTGGAAAAATTGGCCTTAACTACCTTGAAACATCCTCAACCTTACCGGCTTCAGTGGCTGAATGAATGTGGCGAAATCAAGGTGACAAGACAAGTGTTGGTGGCATTATCCATTGGCAAATATGAGGGTGAGGTGCTTTGTGATGTGGTTCCCATGCATGCGTGCCATTTATTGTTGGGAAGACCATGGCAGTACGATCGAAAGGTTACGCATGATGGATTCACAAATAAGTATTCTTTCACTCTTAAAGGGCAACCTATTACTCTTGTGCCATTAACTCCAAAGCAGGTCAAGGAGGACCAATTGGAGTTACAAAAATCAAATGAAAAAAAAAAAAGGAAAAAGAAAGGAAGGCCGAAATTGAAAAAAAAAAGTTTAAAAAAAAAGAAGGAGAGAAAAACAGTGATCAGAGTGAAAAAGAAAGAGAGAGGGATTCGGCCATAATAAGAGCAAGAGAGGAAAAATTCAATCACATTGCAAAAAAAAGTGAGATCAAGAGAGCATTATTTTCACACCAGCCCCTTATTGTACTCATATACAAGGAGGCTCTTTTATGTACTAATGATCTCGCCGGTGCATTGTCGAGCAATATTGTTTCTCTTTTGCAAGAGTTTGAAGATGTCCTTCCCGAAGAGGTACCTCATGGTTTCCCTCCAATTTGAGGGATTGAACTTCAAATTGATTTCATACCTAGTGCGCATCAATTCCAAACCGACCTGCTTGTAGGAGTAATCCCAAGGAGACCAAGGAACTTTAGAGCCAAGTAGGTGAATTATTAGAAAAGGGGTATGTGCAAGAAAGCATGAGTCCTTGTGCGGTTCTGGTGTTATTAGTTCCTAAGAAGGATGGAACATGGAGGATGTGTGTCGACTGCCGAGCCATCAACAACATAACGGTAAAATATCGTCGTCCCATTCCTAGATTAGATGATATGCTGGATGAATTACATGGTTCTTGTGTTTTTACAAAAATTGATCTTAAGAGTGGATATCACTAGATTAGGATGAAGGAAGGTGATGAATGGAAAACTGCTTTTAAGACTAAATATGTTTTGTATGAGTGGTTAGTAATGCCTTTCGGTTTAACTAATGCTCCAAGCACATTTATGCGTTTGATGAACCATGTTTTGTGTGCATTTATTGGCAGATTTGTAGTTGCGTATTTTGATGATATCCTAATTTATAGCAAAAATTTGGAAGAACATGTAATGCATTTGAAATCTGTTTTGGAAATTCTAAGGAAAGAAAGGTTGTTTGCTAACCTCAAAAAGTGTACCTTTTGTATGGATAAGCTTGTGTTTCTTGGTTTTGTTGTTAGTAAAGGAGGAATTGAGGTGGAAGAGGAAAAGGTGAAGGCAATCCAAGAGTGGCCAACGCCTACAACAATCAGCCAAGTGAGGAGTTTCCAAGGCTTAGCTAGCTTCTATAGACGGTTTGTGCGTGATTTTAGTAGCTTAGCCGCCCCTCTCACTGAAGTCATCAAGAAAAATGTATCGTTTAAGTGGGGGAAAGAACAAGAAAGGATTTTAATCAGCTCAAAGAAAAGTTAACTAATGCACCTTTGCTTGTTTTACCTAACTTTGCTAAAACTTTTGAAATTGAGTGTGATGCTTCAGGAATAAGTATTGGAGCTGTTTTGATGCAAGAAGGCCGTCCAGTTGCTTATTTTAGTGAAAAGTTGGGTGGGGCAGCCCTAAATTACCCCACTTATGATAAGGAGATGTATGCCTTGGTAAGGGCTTTGGAAAATTGGCAACACTATCTATGGCCAAAGGAATTTGTGATTCACACAGATCACGAATCTTTGAAGCATTTGAAACGACAGCAAAGGTTGAACAAACGCCATGCCAAATGGGTGGAATTCATTGAAACATTTCCTTATGTGATCAGATACAAGCAAGGTAAGGAAAATGCGGTGGCTGATGCATTGTCCCGAAGGTATGCTTTACTTTCCATTTTAGATACAAAAATGCTTGGCTTTGAATACATTAAGGATCTGTATGCACAAGATTTTGATTTTTGTGATGTGTTCAATGCATGTGAAAAAGTAGCATTTGGTAAGTTTTATAGGCATGATGGATTTTTGTTTCGAGAAAATAAACTGTGTGTGCCTATGTGTTCTTTGCGTGAATTGCTTGTGAGAGAAGCTCATGGTGGTGGTTTGATGGGTCACTTTGGTGTAGCTAAGACTTTAGGAATTTTGCATGATCATTTTTTTTGGCCTCATATGAAACGTGATGTGGAAAGAATCTGTGAGACGTGTATCACGTGTAAACAGGCTAAGTCTAAGTTGAAACCCCATGGTTTGTACACCCCTTTGCCAATACCTAGTGAACCTTGGACTGATATTTCTATGGATTTTGTTCTAGGTTTACCTAGGACTAAGAGGGGGAGAGATTCCGTTTTTATGGTGGTAGATAGATTTTCCAAGATGGCACACTTCATTGCATGTCACAAAACTAATGATGCATCACATATAGCTGATTTATTCTTCAAAGAAATTGTTAGGCTACATGGTATGCCTAGGACCATTGTTTCTGATAGGGATGCAAAGTTTTTGAGTTACTTTTGGAAAACTTTGTGGGGAAAGTTGGGAACCAAGTTGTTGTTTTCTACTACTTGTCATCCACAAACGGATGGTCAAACTGAAGTAGTAAATAGAACTTTGTCTTCCTTGTTGCGTGCTATCATTAAAAAGAACTTGAAAACCTGGGAAGATTGTTTGCCACATGTTGAATTTGCTTACAATAGAAGTATACATTATGCATCTAAGTTTTCACCATTTGAAATTGTTTATGGTTTTAACCCTTTGTCACCTTTGGATTTAACTTCTTTACCTTTGAGTGAACGTGTGAACTTAGATGGCAAAAAGAAAGCAGAATTTGTAAAGATGATTCATGAAAAAGCACGGCTGAACATTGAAAGGAGGACTCAACAATATGTCCATCAAGCCAACAAGGGACGCAAGAAGGTAGTGTTTGAACCAGGAGATTGGGTTTGGTTGCACTTAAGGAAGGAACGTTTTCCAGAGAAATGGCGTTCAAAACTCCTACCTCGGGGTGATGGACCATTTCAAGTAGTGGAGCCAACAATGATAATGCCTACAAGCTAGACTTACCCGGTGAGTATGGTGTCAGTGCAAGCTTTAATGTTGCTGATTTGTCTCCTTTTGATGCAGGTGACGATTTGAGGACAAATCCTTCTCAAGAGGGGGAGAATGATGCACACCAAGGAGCTGGACATGCTGATCATACAAGTGGAAATGGAGCTGAATTTGCACAAGGCCCTTTGTCATTTTCTAGTGGCCCAATTACAAGACTTAGAGCCAAACATTTCAAGGAAGCACTAAATGGGCTAGTCCAAGAGAATTGGGCTGATTCTAAAAAGACCAAGATGGGCTCAAATAATAATAAAGGCTTAGTCCATGTCATCAAAGCAATTGAAGAGGCTAATGCATGCAAATTCGCAACCAGAATGGTCTGAGCATAAAAGGGTGTGAATTTGTTAAGTTCCAAGGATATTAAATGGGAAGATGTCTTGGTATTGGATGGGCATGTTAATTCTAGTCATTTAGCTATTTTTGATTGCCTTTAGAAGTCCTAGAAAACTAAAAAATGTGGGAACTTGATTAGAATAATTTTTGTGTTGTTTTTGAAGTTGTAATTATGATTTTTACCTATTGTTGGAGGGTTGTTCCAAGTATATATTTGGTAGTACGAATTTTATAAAAAGACATATTGGTATTCAGAAAATTATTCTCCTTGTGAGTCTTGTGATCCTCTTGGTTCTTAAAAGAACTCTTGAACTTATCAAGTTAATCTTGTGGTGTTCAAACAACCAAACTTATCACCTTTGATTCTTGAGAGATTCTTAGGAATTCTTGGTGTGGTGTTTCAATTCTATCGTAGTCTTGGTTTTCATTTGGTTAGGTGACAGGTCAAGGCTCAACAAATCTTGTCTACACGATCTTGGGGTTCCAAACCATCATTGTTATCGGGTTTCATCACAATTGTTGGTGAAGTTCATGTCATAAACCCAAATTGTTAATTAGATTTATTATGAATAAAACTTGTTAAAACAAACAAACATCAATATCATGTCAAAATCATGCACAGCGAAAAAATAAATAAGACAAGATATGATGGCCCAGGAAAACTAATGAAACAAACTAGTTTCACAGTAAAAATCCTAGGGTGAAACCTTCCTGAAAAGCAATCCACTATAATAAAGAGAAGTTTCAGATCTAGTACAAAACCTTTGTTCCTAGACTCTACAATTCCCGTAGATGAACTTACAGTAGAAACCTTCTACTGCTTCAAAACCTCTGAACTCTTCAATATATGAACGCCATCCTTTTTGCATGGATCCCAGTACGTGACTAACTAAAAATGCATGGCTCTCAGTACGTGACTAACACACCAACTTAAAGAAGATGTTGGCTGTAAAATTCTTCACTTCATCAACAATGAAGATCAAGAAGCACTTGGTTACAAAACCCTAAGGCGCAAAGACGCAGTAGCTTCTTTCAAAGAGAATAAGGCACTCGTTCACTTTTTGCATTTGTTCTCCTTGTATTCTCTTATATGTGACGACCTCTAAAATAAGCCTTATATATGTCTAGGGTTGTGAGAAAAGAAATCCTACACAAATACATAAGCATGGGCTGAAAATCAAATCTGGAAATCTGAATTTCATAATTCTTGATAGATACCTTGATAGATAGTATCTGTCGAGCCTCATTAAACCTCGATAGATAGCTATCTGTTGAGCAGCTATTGAGTTTTAATGAATTAGCACTTCTAGGGTTGTGAGAAAAGAAACCCTACACAAATACATAAGCATGGGCTGAAAATCAGATCTGGAAATCTAAATTTCGTAATTCTTGATAGATAACTCGATAGATAGTATCTGTCGAGCCTCGTTAAACCTCGATAGATAGCTATTTGTCAAGCAGCTATCGAGTTTTAATGAATCAGCACTTCTTCACTTGTTTCTTGGATAGATTTGCATGACTTCAATACTAGACTTGAACTCTTGTTCTTTGAAGTATTAAACACATCCTAGATCTACCCAATTATAAGTAAAGTGCATTTTGTCAAGTATTAGCCAATTACATAAAGTAGTGACATATGTTCCTAACATCAAATCACATATGTCCTAACAATCTCCTCCTTTGGCAATCCGTGACAAAACCAAACAAACAAATGAACATAGTAGAGAAGTCATAAATCACTCAATTCATTCTCATTTATTGAGTACAATAAAATCTATCCTAACACAAACTCTTGAAAAATTTTGCAATAAGAGAGTTTATGGCAAGTAGACTTTGACAACTTGTATTTCTGAAACACTTTAAACAAAACTCATCATGGCAACTTAGTGTGAGACAGAAATATAAGATTGCATACAATATATAAGAAACATGTGTATAGAGATAGAAAAGAAACAACACATGTAGAGGCAGGTGAAGAAGACATACATCATATATATATATATATCAAAGATAAGCACAATGTATGTAAACATGGTCACAAGACCGGTGTACAAGAAGAAGGAAGTAAGCACTCCCCCTAACAAGATGAAACACATCTCCCCCTTACAAAGGAATGTATTTCTCCCCATAACATGTAGAATCTTAAAAAGAAACCACATTTTCTTCACAATGTCTCCCCCTTTTTGTTATGATTGACAAAGGGTACAAGAAACTAAAAAGCTTCACCTGAGAAACATAAAGATGATCAAGGATGATCAAAAGGGTACAAGGAATCCATAAAAATGCATGAATGTAGTGAAACAAGATGCTATGGATGACAAGATAATAGAAAGATGCAAAACATGTGAAAAACAATGCATGCAAGAAAATCTCGATGGATCAAGAGGTGTTGAGATGCTATCGAGTAGAATCCAACCTCGATGGATTGACCAACTATCGAGCATCTATCGAGCAGACAGAAAGTTTCTCGATGGATCGAGGAGCTATCAACAAGCAATCGAGATTGCGATAAAAAGAAGCTGAAGAGCTTGATAGATAGCCTAGCTGTCGAGAGGTGTCGAGATTGCTTAAAAACAGTTTTTCAAAGAAGAGAAAAACACAGACATGAATGCAATCAAACATGTAACTCAACCAAGAATCCAAACAACATTTTGAACTCTCAAAATCATCTCTCAACAAAAAAAAATGTTAAGCACATAGATCCCAAAACACACACACACACTAAACAAATCTAACCAATTTTATATTTTAAAAATAAGTCAAGACAGTTGTTGAGGGAAAAATTTTGATGTTCCCAAATAGTATATGGGGTAGTCAAGCCGAAACTCGACGATGGGCTCTCGAAATAAAGCCCAAAGGCTTTCGGTGTCATGTAAACCAACCTAAGCAAGAGATAGAGGCTGCACCCTGACAAGAAGACAACAACAAAGCACAATAAACACGTTATTGTTGTTAGTTTATTATATTATTAGTCCTTTTACAGCATCATAGTTCAAATCAGTCCTTCAGCAGTAAAGGTAAAATTACACTTAGTCCAAAATAAACAGATTTAAATAGTCCAATGGTCAATGATTAAATAAGTTTAGGAATGTGTTAACTCCTGAGGGTTCTTACATGTCTCAGTCAGGGGAGTTCATTGTACTTTCAGCCATCATTACATCAATATGAGGGAAAAGTTCAATTGTTACATATACATTATATCCTTCAACCGTAAAATAAAAGTAAAAATTAAAGGTTTCATGGGAAGAGATAGTTTCCAAAACATTATGGTCTTCATCATAATAATACTAAACATTGATTAAAGGCTTCATTGTTACAAATAAAAGAGGAAAATAGGATGGAATGAAGGGAGAGAGGAATCCCAGCTCAGTGCAGCAAGTATTAGACTAAGATTTTGGTGAGTGTGTGTTCATAAGGCATGAATGAGACAATATGGGCTGTTTTGAGTGAGTGGGGTGAGATTAACTCTGAGGTTAAGGGTTTTTGTGAGTAGTGGGAGGTATTTATGAGCTGTGATTGTGTAAAAGAAAGGAAAGAATGTCTAAGGTTAGATGAATGTGGGCTGAAGGGGATGAGTAGTGAGCTTAAGGAGAGCTAAACTACTAGCAAAATGGCAAATAGACCAGGGGTTTCAAAGGGAGTAGTTGTCCTTGTGGGCTGAGGTGCTTATGCTTTTATAATGGAGTTTAGAGAAGCATTAATTAACAAGCATTAAAAAAAAAAAAAAAAAAACGTAGGTCCGATTCAGGGAGCAGGTCAGCTGAATTAATAACCTGAATTTGGCCTAAAAATAGGAGATTTGCTTTTGGAGTTGTTTTGCTTCTTTAGGCAAGGTAGTATTTGGAGTAATCTTGCATTAAATGCTAAGATTGCTGAGATTGTGTTTAGCAAATGGGATTAAGGCAAGTATTAAGAAAGAATCCTAGTGCTGCAACTAAGATTTGGACCCTAGGAAGTAGGATTCAACACCCCAAGTCAGATGTCAAAGTTTAAGCCCACTTCAGAGGGTTCCGCTAGAGATCCCTTTATGCCCTCTAAACCACATGTTCCCAAATTTTCCCCTTTAGGATTCATAGGCTTGGCACATGAATCACGTCTTGAATGTTTTTAACATTTATAGCATCAATTTGTTGAAGCTTAGATAATTTGGTTTCAGCTCCCCTTCCGCTAGAGATGCAGTCTTGAGGAAGATGATGGAGTCCCTTCATCCTTTTGACTCCAGCTGATATGATAGCCCTTGGGCACTATTCACGTCAGGTAGAGGGTGGCAGAAAACTGATGGGACAACCCCAAGTTCATTCTCAAAGGCTTGGTCCTCTTGTAGGGGGCTCTAGTTGTTTCTTTGGTTAGGGATGAACAAGGGCTGGTTGCCCACTTTCAAGCCTCTTGCTGGGGACCTTTTTGGGTTGGAACTTTGCTCCATTTCAACACTTTTAGTTGGGCCACATGACCTTTTCTTTGCTTGGGCTTGTTCCCTACTCCATGAGATTCTTGGGCCTACAAAATGGGCATTAAAGACATGCTTTGCCATGGGTTTTTTACTTCTCGTGGGCTTTAGTTGTTGGTGGAAATAAAATGAATCCATGAGTTTTAATAAATATTTATGATAGATTTTGGGTATTAATTTCCATGGGTTTTAAATAACAACTTGTATAGTTTCTCATAATTTTTGCTATAGATTACTTTGTAAATGATAATGACCTCCAATATTTTTTCTTGAGAATAATATTTATCATGGGTTTTAAATAAATATGGTAACAATCACTATAATGGAATAATGTGATGTTTTCATGAGTTTCTCTATATATAATTATAATAGACATGTAGGATGAATAATTACCATGAGTTTTGGTAATAAATATTATGAATGTTGTGATGTAAGATGGATAGTGAGCATGAGTTTATAATATGAAATAAATAAATGCCATGGGCTTTTATAAGATGATCGCCATGGGTTTTGAGAGTAGATAATTCATAAATTCTTATGAGTTTGTAATATTATAGTAATAGGTTTAAGAATCTAAAGTTTTGTTCATTATTAGACTTTTAGGTGAAATAATTATGATATAGTATTTTGCCAAGTATTGATAACTTTGGGTTTTGGATAAATAGTGCCAAGTAGTTAGCTTGGGCTTTTAATAGTGCCAACGTAAGTTGGACTTTTGATATTGCTAAGGAGAATTGGGTTTTGATGTTGCCAATGAGAATTGGGCTTTGGGCTTTGATGTTGCCAATGGGAATTGGGCTTTGATGTTGCCAATGAGAATTGAGTTTTGATATTGTCAATGTGAATTGAGTTTTGGATAAATAAATTGCCATGGGTTTAAACCATGGGCTTTGATTATGGATTTGAATTCCATTGATAAAATTGTTTTGCCATGGATTTGAATCATGAGCTTTTCAAATATTGCCAAGCTATTCTTAGGTTTTAAATAGAATAGGATGTGTGTATTGGGCTCATAGGGCCGGTTTTGGGCTTAGCTAAATAATGATAATAAAATTAGATAAAATAGGAGTTTTTTGGGCTTTTTGTGATAGTTTATATCATGACCCAATTTAGATAATAAGATATGAAATATTTGTGATTAACATAATAATAGAGCCAAAAATGTTTGGGAAAACCCAATGACTTATAGTGGTATAAATAGGTGGTACTCAAATAAAGTTAGGTGTAACAAAAAGTACCCTAACAACAGTTTAGTGAGCATACATTAACACATGCAAACCTTGTGATGGCCAAATCACATTGTACCTGCACATGTATCAAGAGTAGCAAAGAATATTGCGTGTTGTGTGTGAAAAATATTGCAAGATTGCATAAGTGTCTACATGTTATGACGATTTGAGATATGAGTAAATCAATTTAACTCACACATGATCATAACTGCTTGATGGGGACTATCACCTTTGAGGTACATCTTATAACTCTCACCTCTCCTAGAAGACACGTTTGTAATCATATATAGAGCATTTTGATCTTTTTGCTTTTATTTTTCTTTGCATATTTTTTTTCTTTTAAGTAAACCATGCATGGCATATAAGAGAGAGAAAAGAAATACCCAATTATGTTAAGCATTTGACATTTCACTTTTGCTATGCCGAAATATACAAATGTCATTTCATGATTGGCGGGCAACAATGGTGAGATGGTTATTTATGCCTTTCTCTTAGGATTTTCTAGTTCTTCTCGTCAAAAAGAGTGATACGAGTGTTAAGTACAAGAGACTATTTAATCTTACTCATTACAAACACGAGCCACAAAGCTCACTTGTTTAGTTGTGTATAGAGATGCTCATCTAAGCTACAAAAGATATAAAGTTTAGAAAACTTTGTTTCAATTGTCATCCAAGGTACACAAGTACCAATGTACACAAACACACACTGTTTTTGTATTTTTCAATTTTTTTTTTTTTAATTTTGAAAACAAAACAAAATAAAAACAAGACAACCAAACAAAAACAGACAAACAACATGAAAGCATGAAAGAAAGATGCATATGCATAAAGGCATGATAGAAGGGTGCAAATGCATGAAAGCATGAATCCAAAAGCAGATAAGAAATCAAGTAAAGAGAGTCTAACTTTAGATAGAAAGAATTAAAGTAGAGGACAAACAGAAAAGATAATTAAGTCTTAGGCTCCTTTCTCACCCACACAGCATAAGTCTTTGGCCGTGAAGATGAAAAGGCACGTGTCCTAGTATGTCTAATAAAGGACATAAAAGAATTAAAATTCTCCTAAAATTGAATTAAAAAGCTTAAGACTTTTAATAACTCTCCAAACAAATGTGTGGGTCCTTGAGAGGAAACTTGTGATTGTTTGGACACTTACTTTTGAGGATACAACTAAAAGCAATTAGGACAGATGTGTCCAGAAACACTACAATGGTGACAAACATGAGGTCTAACAAAGGATTTAAAATTAGTCAAATCAGTTTTGGATTTCATACCTTTATCACCTTTCTCAGATTGGGGCACAAAGATGGTCCTTGATCCAGAAGCCTTGGAAGAGGAAGGGCCAAAGGAAACAACATATCCTAAGCCAGTCTTATCATAACTAAACTTTTGAGCACTCAATACCTCATCAAACTTTGCATTAGACATCCTCTCTATTTGAGTTCTAGCTTGGCTAAGCTCAACCTCAAGATTCTTGACATTCTCTTCTAATGAAGTGTTCTCCACAACAAGAATCTCAACTAACCTTGTAGTCTCATCTAGTTTGATTAACAGATCAACTTTTTCAATTTTTACCTCATTAAGCTCTTTTCTACAAAGATGAGAAATCTTTTCAAATTTTATGAATTCAATGCATAACTTATCATAGGCTTCCTGAAGGGTCCACTTCTTGGGTACTTCATCATCAGAAGAATCCTCACTGTCACTAGCACTCTCCATAATCACCTTATCAGTTGTGACAGCAAAATCTATAAAGTGACCACATTCATCCATATACTCATCAGAAGAATCATCCTCAGTATCACTCTAGATGGCAACCAATCCTTTATCTTTTGATTCCTTGGTCTTTTCCTTTATAAGGTAGTTTGGGCACTCTATCCTCATATGACCAAAACCTTTGCACTTATGGCATTGGATGAGGGGTTTCTCATTCTTACCATTCCTTGAGGATTTAGATTTCCTAGGAGGTTTGCCCTTATACTTTTTTCTAAATTAAAGAAGTTTGATAATCTCATCAGTTATGAAGGTTAGATCCTCATCCTCATCATCATCTTCACTTTCATTTTCATCTTCATAGTACTTGATCTCTTCTTCTATTCCCTTAAGAGCCAAGTTTCTACTCTTTCCACCTTTTCTCATTAAACCTGATCCCATCTCATAGGTTTGAAGGTTCCCTACAAGCTCAGTCAAAAGAATTTGATCAATGTCCTTTACTTTTTCAATGGTAGTGGTCATGGCAGTGGTCTGGGCATGGAATTTTTCCGGTTAGGACCTAAGGATTTTCCTAACAATTTTGGATTTTGCTATAGATTCCCCAAGGTTGAAAGTAGAATTCACAATATCCTTGAGTTTAGCATAGAACTCATCAAAGGTCTCATCCTTCTCCATCCTTATTTCTTCAAAACTACTAGTGAGTCTTTAAAGCTTCACAGTCTTTATTGCCTTGGTACTTTCATAGGTGGTCTCAAGAATGGTCCATGCTTCCTTGGCAGCTTCCGTGGATGATATTTTCTTGAATTCCTCATTGGTCACCCCACAAAACAAAGCATTCAAGGCCCTACTGTTGAAATTTGCCACTTTGATTGTTGTTTCATCCCAATCCACCAGCGCTTCCTTTGGCTTAATCTATCCAACTTCAATAGCTTACCATACCTGTTCACCTAGAGACTACAAAAAAACTTTCATACGAACTTTCTAGTATGCATAATTAGTGCCATCAAATAAAGGAGGAATCAAAAGAGATTGTCCACGATCCATGACAACGGGGGTCAAGGATCACACTCAATAAATTAATCCAATCAAAATGTACCCGCTCTGATACCACTTGTTAGGAAATTTAGACCTCGGTTGATAGAATTAACAAGTTTTAAACCCAAGTTGTTAATTAGATTTATTATGAATAAAACTTGTTAAAACAAACAAACATCAATATCATGTCAAAATCATGCACAGCGGAAAAATAAATAAGACAAGATATGATGACCCAAGAAAACCAATGAAACAAACTAGTTTCACAATAAAAAAACCTGGGGGGAAACCTTCCTGAAAAGCAATCCACTATAATAAAGAGAAGTTTCAGATCTAGTACAAAACCTTTGTCCCTAGACTCTACAATCCCCGTAGATGAACTTACAGCAGAAACCTTCTACTGCTTCAGAACCTCTGAACTCTTCAATATATGAACACTCCCATTTTTGCACAAATCCCAGTATATGACTAACCAAAGATGCACGGCTCCCAGTACGTGACTAACACACCAACTTAAAGAAGATGTTGGCTGCAAAGTTCTTCACTTCATCAACAATGGAGATCAAGAAGCACTTGGTTACAAAACCCTAAGGCGCAAAGACGCAGTAGCCTCTTTCAGAGAGAATAAGGCACTCAGTCACTTTTTGCATATGTTTTCCTTGTATTATCTTATATGTGACGGCCTCTAAAATAAGCCTTATATATATTTAGAGTTGTGAGAAAAGAAACTCTACACAAATACATAAGCATATGCCGAAAATCAGATCTGGAAATTTGAATTTCGTAATTCTCGATAAATACCTCGATAGATAGTATCTGTCGAGCCTCATTAAATCTCGATAGATAGCTATTTGTCGAGCAGTTGTCAAGCTTTAATGAATCAGCACTTCTTCACTTGTTTCTTGGACAGATTTGCATGGCTTCAGTACTAGACTTGAACTCTTGTTCTTTGAAGTATTAAACACATCCTAGATCTACCCAATTACAAGTAAAGTGCGTTTTGTCAAAGGATTAGCCAATTACATAAAGTAGTGACATATGTTCCTAACATAAAATCACATATGTCCTAACAAAATCGAACTTACCTCTTATTGTAGGTGCCAAAAATATAATATAGTAATAATGTCACTAGTACATTTAGTATGCCATTAGTCTTATTTTTTTGATACAGTATGCCATTAGTCTTATAAAAAGGGAAAAAGATGGATAGAAAATTAATGGTTGGATTAAATTATAACCTTCTCGATATTTAAGGGACCAAAATTGAACTTACACCATATATATATATATATATATATTTGATACAATATAAAAATTCTATTCTAGCCTAATTTAAGTGTAAATGTGTGTGAAGCTCCCTCCTGGAAACTTGAACTCTGACCTTTGCCTCCTACATTGCATAAGCACTTATATTTATGGAATAAACTTACAACATAGATTGGATACCAATCTACAAAAAATTATATTTAATTAAAATTTCTAATGTTGAAAAGTCTTAAAAGTACAAATAGCTAAGGAGTGGACTAAGCAATTAGCAAATGTATACTAGCAAGAGAAAAGGAACAAAAATAAAAGGACTTTGTAGTTAACAACGTTTATGTCTCCAATGATAGAAGAAATATAGCACAATTGTTGAGTTTAAGATGGGGTCTGTGACATTAACGAAGTTTAAAAAATAACAAGGTCTAAACCCTAGAAACTAGAAAGAGCACAATTAATGGGCCAAAATGGGTAATTAGCCATAACTTTCCAACTATATAGTTAGTAGGCAATAGTTACAAACTATATTTTTTACTAGCATCTCGAGTCTAAGAGACTCGATTTTGGCCTATAAATCAAGTCTTAAAGACTCGATTTCCATGGTCTGAAAATTTTAAGTCTTCTCTCATGTACAAGCTGAAATATCCACACAAAAAAAATACAATCAAATCAGAGAGAGAGAGAGAAAGAATCACCACACCAGATCAGATCAGAGAAAGAATCACCTCACCAGATCAGATCAGAGAGAGAGAGAAAGAATCACCTCACCAGTGCGGCCTGGGGCTCGTGCGGCGTGGCCTGGGTCGCGACCCGATCCAGCTTGGGTCTTCTTCGGCTTCTTTCTCTCTCTTTTTTGGCTCTGATTTCTTTGTTTCTTCTTCGGTTTCTTTTTTTTTTTTTTTTTTCTGGCTCTGTATTCTATTTCTTTGTTGGCTCTGATTTTTATTTCTTTGTTGGTGCTATTGTCTTTTTTATCTTTGTTTTTGGGTCTGGGTTTATAAATCGAGTCTTAGAGACTCGATTTCCAGGTGGACGCCACGTGGAAAAATTGCCAACTCAGACCCGATCAAAACATGAAAACCAACCCTCAAGAACTCAATTTATAGGCCCTAAATTGAGTCTCTTAGACTCGAGATGCTAGTAAAAAATATAGTTTAAAAACATTATATAGTTAGTAGGCAATAGTTACAAACTATATTTTTTACTAACATCTCGAGTCTAAGAGACTCGATTTTGGCCTATAAATCGAGTCTCAAAAACTCGATTTCCATGGTCTGATCACGTCTGGTGTGACATCTTTTTCCACGTGGTGACCGCCTGGAAATCGAGTCTCTAAGACTCGATTTACAAACCAAAAAAATTTAAAAAAATTTTAAGTCTTCTCTCATGTACAAGCTGAAATATCCAAAAAAAAAAAAGACAATCAAATAAGAGAGAGAGAGAGAAAGAACGTTTTACTAGCATGTGCGATCTTACTTGAATGATCTCGATTAACTAGTAAGGAGTGGACTAAGCAATTAGCAAATGTATAGTAGCAAGAGAAAAGGAACAAAAGTAAAAGGACTTTGTAGTTAACAACGTTTATGTCTCCAATGATAGAAGAAATAGAGCACAATTGTTGAGTTTAAGATGGGGTCTATGACATTAACGAGGTTTAAAAAATAACATGGTCTAAACCCTAGAAACTAGAAAGAGCACAATTAATGGTCAGGAGTCTTGCTTTAGCTTCGATCCAAAGAGGGTCAACCTTGAACACCAATATTAATCCAAGCATGTGTGATCTTACTTGAATGATCTCGATTAACAGCTGTAAGGGGAGACAATGTTTGACAAACTATTCATAAGCCAATTTCCTAGAAAGAACGTACAAAATATATTGGCTAAGTTCTATCATGTAAAAGAATGGTTGAATGTAAAACAATGATTTTTTTTTATTGGTTGAAATTTTTTATTAATTGCATGGATTATGACAAATAAAACATTTGTTTTTTTTTGAGAAAGGACAACAAATAAAACTTCAACTAACTACATAAGAAGAGCCAATAGCTTTATTTACGATACTCATTGGGTTTGGTCAATTTGGTGAGGCAAAACTCGTTGTTTTTGCTTGAGATGACTTTAATTATTATTATTATTATTAAAAAGAGCCAACATCTCCTTCTACCATACTCATTTGGTTTGGTTAATTTGGTGAGGCAATTTTTTTTTTTTTTTTTTGCTTGAACTGGCTTTTATATTTATTTTTTTAATATTAAAATTTTCTATGTGCTGACATTATCTTATATTTACACTATAAATTGTCCTTAGATTTTCACAATTGTTGAGATGCCAGTTTTTTAAATAAGATTAAAAAAAAAAAAAAATCAAGACCAACCAACTAAAAATAAATGTTATATATATATATATATATATATATATATTTATATGTATGTATGTATATATGTACGGGACAAAAAGTTATAAAGAATGAGAGATACCGAATTTTGTAACTTAGACTTGAGCGGTAAGATAAGAATGGAATATGAGAGAGGGGTGTGGACGGAGGCTAGGGTTTTGATATTCATGGGTTGGTTTGAGTTTTTTTTTTTTTGGGGGGGGGGGGGGGGGGGGGTGAAGTTAGTTTATAAGGCTATAAGCTTAGTTTTGTTTACTTAATTTTGTGTTGGGCTTGGTCATTGAAATTGAATTGCACAATTTTTACTACTTGATTTGGGTTGGTCTTGCGCCCTCACAATGATTGAAACAACAAACCACCCTTATTCATTTTTCCCTTCATCCTCCTTTATTTTGTCTCTTCTTATTCACACCCTCTTATTATAAATTTGTCATTCTTTCTTCCATTCTTTACATAGTTTTCCCACACAAAAGGCCATTTCTCTCTTTCTCTCTCTCTCTCTCTCTCAATTTTTTGATGGATTTTTTTTTTTTTTAATTTTTCTTACATCTCTGCTTTAGGTTGATAACTTTTTTTTTTTTTAACTCAATTTGGGTTGATTCAATATAGTTGTGTTTAAAAAAAAAAAATTTGTTCTCTTTAATTGTTAAATATTATCCTATTGCATTATAAGGAATATATATATATATATATATATAGAGGCAAAATTTAGAGAAAATCCAATTAGATTCTACAATTAACGTCCAATTTTGTATCATGTGTCCTAAATTATTTATTTTTAGAGAGTTTTATTTCTTAATTTTGGAGTCAAATGTAGGACTACATCATAAATATCCATCTAAGTGAGTTATTACATAAAAAAACCAAAGAGTCTATAATTAATGAACATAAATGTTTTCTTTAAGAAAGGATAATTTATATTTTCTACCAAATAATATTCTTACAAGACCTTTTAAAGAGTTTTAAAAAAAAAGACTATTAATAATATTTAAATTAAATATGTAAGAATTATATTATGCATCTTAATGAATATCTTTTAAGTATATCCATGCATATGCATTCGGTTACAAACTAGTGAAAGATAGTAGAATAAGATGCTATGGGGTTACATAGCATGATTTTGATAATTTAGTACTTACTGTTATATCTTTTATTTTTACTTTTTTTTTCTTCTCATCTTATTTTAGGGAAAATTACACTTTACCACCCTAAATTATACACCAGATTACACTATGCACCCTAAACTATTTGAATGCACACTTTGCACCCCATTGTTTAATTAATTGTTAATTTAAACAAAATTTACACTCATGTGCAAGTCACGTAACAGCTGCAATAATCAAAAGACCAAATTGCCCCTTATTAACTATCTTATAAACTGATATGGTCCCTCACTATTACGCATCTGCTCATCAACCAAAAAAGGTAAGAACATTTACAAGTAAAAAAAGGGGAAAAATTGCAAACTAACACTAATCCCCAAACAATTTTGTTAATTTGCAACGTTTCTAAACTATTTTGGAAACTAACATCTCGAATCTCTTAGACTCGAGTTCACTATAGCAACTCGAGTTTTAAACACTCGATTTCCTTTCTTGTTGACCCACCATTCTTCCATTTCTTCCTTCGTTCTTCACTCTCCAGATCAATAGACCCACTTTTCTTCCTTCATTCTTCATTCTCCAGATCAACAGATCCAAATCAAACCCCAAGAACAAACCCCTTTGTTCTTCATTCAGTCCAAGCCTTCGCCGCTTGTGTTTATATAGCGACCCAAAAGGGGGTCTTGCAATCCATGGAATCCCACATCGCCTAAGAAAGCACATGGGGATGTGCTTATAAGGAGTGACCTTCCTTTAATGTGTAGAGGCCTTTTCCCCCACTGCTGTGTGCTTTGAGAGAGAACAAAACTGTGAGGGGTATGGACTCTAAAGCGGACAATATCTACACAGTTGGGGGGGGGGGCGTTACAGATGGTATCAGAGCCAGGCTTGGATTGTAGTGACCCAAAAGGGGGTCTTGCAATCCACAGAATCCCACATCGCCTAGGGAAGCACATGGGGATGTGTTTATAAAGAGTGACCTTCCTTTAATGTGTAAAGGCCTTTTTCCCCCACTGCTGTGTGCTTTGAGGAAGAACAAAATTGTGAGGGGTATGGGCCCCAAAGTGGACAATATCTACATAGTTGGGGTGGGACCGTTACAGATTGTATCAGAGCCATGCCCTAGCTGTAAGTGTGGGTCCCACACGCGAGGATACATGTGCCCGTAAGGGGGGTGGATTGTAGTGACCCAAAAGGGGGTCTTGCAATCCATGGAATCCCACATTGCCTAGGGAAGCACATGGGGATGTGCTTATAAGGAGGAACCTTCCTTTAATGTGTAGAGGCCTTTTCCCCCACTGTTGTGTGCTTTGAGGGAGAACAAAACCGTGAGGGGTATGGGCCCTAAAGCGGACAATATCTACACAGTTGGGGCAGGGTCGTTACAGTTTAGTCCAAGTCGCCGCCTGGGTTTAGTCCGAGCCGCTGCCTGGAGACTTCTTCGTAGTTTCCATTTTCCATCTTTGCTGGGTTTGTGTTTCTGTTTATCTCTTTTGCTAGGTTTGTGTTTATCTCATTACCTCGTTGTGGACTTGTATTTTTGATCTCTTTGCTGGGTTTGTGTTTCTATTCTCTTTTGCTGTTGTTTCACTTTACAAAACTCGAGCCTAAGGCTTGATTTATCGTATCAAACTCGAGCCTCAAAGGCTTGATTTAGCACATCAAACTCAAGTGTCTTAGACTTAAGATGTTAGTTTCCTAAATAGTTTGGAAACGTTGCTAACTAATGAAATTGTTTGGAGATTGGTGTTAGTTTGCAATTTTTTTCCAAAAAAATGAATGAACACCACAAGGGTAAAGTCATTTAATACTACTTTCTTCACTGTACAATAACCATAGCTCCTCCATTTAATTTGTTGCAAACATCCACTTTCTCTAAATTTTATCTCTCCTTTTGGAATTTTTTGTCTTCTATGTCCAAAAAAAAAAAAAAAAAAAAAAAAAAAACCGAAAAACCTGATTAATTTCCTAGAGAACAAGGAAAATACCAAAGAATTCAAGACTAGTTTTCTTGAGCACATTCTAAAAGCACTTTCTTTTCCTTTCCATGAATTACTATTTTCGTCCTTAAACAATCTTATTAAACCAAGTTTTTCATTGAAAACTTTTATGGATATTTTCCCATAGAGGCCAATAGAGCTTTAACAAGCAAATGGTGTTTTGGTCTTTATACAATGTGTCACCTAAACAAAAATCATGTGCAAGTCATGTGCTATTAATTTATGTCTAACTGAACAGTAAAAGTAACGCCTGGGTGCAAAGTGTGATAGTTTATGGTGTAAAGTGTAATCTGATGCATAGTTTAGGGTCATGGTTGCAAATTTAGAATTCGAGTTGGGTTATGACATCTTTTCGTGACAATAGGTGCCAGTGATCTTTACATGGTATATATGGAGTCTTCTAATTATTTTAGTTTTCATTTTAACAATGTATAAATTGTTTCATCAATGATTGAGTGTTTATATGTTACACATTTCTGCAAATCTTTTCAACGCATTGCATAGAATAGCGATTACTACAAATAATAATTGTTCAATCACTGTGAGTTCCAATTAACTCCACTGGTAAAGTCTCTGATACTTGAATAAGAGATTTGGGGTACCGATTGGTGTCTTGGTCAGATGATACAAAACTATCATCAGAAACAAACGCTATAGGTTGAAAAAATCTCCCAAAAAAAAAAAATTGTTCAATCATTTTAAATTTGGGTTTGGATAAGATTAAAATCCAACTTATATATGAATACTTCTCAAATTATTTCTTTATGGGGTGTACAACTTTACTCTTATATACCTCTTTTAAAATATATAATAAATAAATAAAAGCAATCTCAAACGGATGCAAAGTCATTGAAAATTAATATTTCATCACTAAATCAGAAAAAAAAAATATAATATACGAAAACTTGGTATACAAACAAAATTAGGCAAAAACTTATTTAAATTACACATTTGTTTGAATGAAAAGAAAATAGTCATTATTTTGCTTAGTATTGATCACTTCTAAAATCAAGAAGAAAATAATATTTCAAACAAATAACAACTAAAACTACAAAGGAATTTATTCCAATTACAAAAGAACCATAGTAAAAAGAAACTAATGGTTACACTCTTTAAAAGTGATAAAGAAAAAAAATTGGAATAAATGGTATGCCAAACACATCTAAGTATGAAACCAATGTTTAATCTATATCTATATAATATCTAAAAGCTAAAATGATATAGTTTTCTAACTAAAAATACAAAATATAATCAGTAAAAAGAACATTCAAATGATATAATTTACAAACTAAAAATGCAAAATATAATCTGTAAATGATATAGTTTACTAACTCAAAAATTTACAAAGTGACATGTTTTGTTAGTCTCACCATGTTGTAGTTAGTACAAATTTTACTATATATAAGCCTTACAAATTTATATAATCTATAAAGTCATATCAGCGTACACATCATTATTCTTTTTTCTTTCTAATTTTTCTATAATTTTTTGAACATTCACTTTTTTTTCTTTTCTTTTTTTAATATTTACACTTTTTCCAACCTTTATCCATCTCTTACATTTTCATCTTCCCACTATCCTCTATCTTAATATTACTATTTATCTTTTCTTTCATCTTCTTTTATTTTGTCTCTTCTTATTTACATCCTCTTACTATAAATATATCATTCTCTCCTCCATTCTTTGCATAGCTCTCTCTCTCTCTCAATTTTTTGGTGGATTTTATTTTTATTTTTCTTGCATCTCTACTTTAGGTCAATAAATTTTTGTGTTTTCTAGAACTCTAATCTGGGTTGATGCGATTTAGTCTTGTATTTTAAGGGTTTTTTTTTTCTCGTTCTCTTTGATTGTTAAATGTTATCCTATTGCATTATAAAGAATTAAAGAAAGTATGTACAAAATAAAATTATTCTATCACATAGTATAATTTGGATAATTTAGTGTTTACTATTATATCTTTTAGTTTTACATTTTCTTTTTTCTTCTCATCTTATTTTATTCAACATTGAAATTCAGCCACATCCTCCTTATCATTAAATTATTTATATTTTCTCGCCTATTTTATTTTTTTAAAATGAAAAATATAATTGTAAGAACCGTTTTGAGCTTATAGCTCACTACGTGGAATGGCTTAAGCCCAAAAGCCCAAAAACAATGAATTTGTAGATAATGGGTTAGAGAACTAGGCTTTAGTGAAGGTTACAACAATTTGACATGACTATGAGTGGGTTGAAGAACGAGCATATGAATTACTGTATGAAATTCTGTCCTCGGCACTCATCCGAGGAGCTTGTTTTTCCTATTATTTCTTCTGTACTGAGTTACAAAGGTTTCAAAAATGATACAAATTGATACCATCTTCTCCCTTTTTTTTCCTCCCCCTCCTTCTGGAGGATTTCTTACATTATATACCCCCTTCTAGTTGATCTTGCCCCTCCATTTGTTGATCATGCCAGTCACTACTCGAGTGTTTATCCCATCAGCCACCTTCCCAAACCTCCTGTGAATTGCAGCAACCAAGGCAGCACTGTATAAGGGTCATTTCCTCATTAATGCAGCCAGGATGTTAGTTGTGGGCATTTAATGTGGAGGTGACAGTTTCTCCTTGAATTGCTCCTCCACCATATGCCCATGGCTGACCCATTGTATTTGTCCTTTTTCTTGGGATGCTCTGGGGAGCTACTTTTGTTGGCATGCCGATCTTCCCTTCTGTGATCTCGACTGGCCAAGGACAGGATCGTCCTCGGCGATGTTCCTTGGCACTTTGGACTTCCTTCGTTCGTCCTCGGAAATTTCTTCTTCCTCGGCGTGGGCCTTGGGTTTGGTATAAAATAGGCTGGGGTTGCCAAATTCTTGGGCCCCACAATAATGTTTTACTGAAATTCAAATATTTTACACTTTCTCCAATATTTCTCATTCCCTTTGCCTTTTAATCTCCCCAAACCCTCTACCTTAATATCACTCTTCTTCTTTTCATTTTTCTTCCTTTATTTTGTTTCTTCTTATTGTCATCTGCTTAGCATAAATTTGTCATTCACTCTTTCATTCTATGCATAATTTTCCCTCACAAAAAAAGTTACTTCTCTCTCAATTTTTTGGTAGATTTTTTTTAATTTTTCTTGCTTATTAGTTTTAGGTTGATAAAATTTTGTGTTGTTTAGAACTTTATTTTAGGTTGATGTGATTTAGTTTTGTGTTTTGTGTTTTGTTTTGTTTTGTTTTTTGTTTTTTTTTTTTTGTTTTTTTTTCACTTTTATTGTTAAATGTTATCATATTACATTATAAAGAATTAAAGATAGTATATAAAAAATAATATTATTATATTACATAGTATGATTTGGACAATTTGGTATTTACTGTTATATCTTTTACATTTACTTTTTTTTTTCTTCTCATATTATTTTACTCAATATTTAAATTTAGCCACATCCTCCATATCATTAAATTATTTATATTTCCTCTCCTTTAAAAAAAATTAAATATATAATATTTTACTTAAATTCAATAATAAAATTGTCCTCATAAAGTGGAGTAATGCTAAGTAAACACTCACTCTCACACCCAATACGTTAAAGGAAAAATGGAATACAAAACAAATGTCAATTTAGAAACCAAAAAAAAAAAAAAAATTAATGAGGAAATCAAACCAAAAATAACATAAAGAAACTAATAATGCATATTTAATGCCATAGAATCATCATCATCATCATTAGAGAGGTTGTAAGGAGAAGTAAAAAATAGAGATGATCAAACAGAAAACATTAAAAACTTTAAAGTACAGTAAAATAAACCATTACATTCACTATTACTTTTTGAAAATCTAATGAATGATGCTATCTCTATTTAAAAAATTATCACGAGCAATGCACAAGTTTACGACTAGTATATTATAAAAGTTTTTTTTTTTTTTTTTGAGAAAACGATGAAGAACTTTTCATTAATCAGGCATAAAGCCTCTGTCAAGGATTACAAATTTCATTGCATTGCTATGAATATCCTTCATCCACACTTGTGGTTCATACAAGTTTTTTGCTAGCTTTGCGAACTTATCTGCTACGTTGTTTCCTTTACGCCTTGTGTGTGAGAAAGATTCCTTTCTCTGCTTTGCTGATAATGCTCGGGCTTCCTCTATGATGTGGCCAAATGCAGTCAAACAAGGCTGGTCTTCTTTGAGGTGTTTGATAATAACCTCTGAGTCAACTTCGAAAACCACATCTTGGAGCCCAATTTCTAGTGCGAATAAGATGGCCCCTTCTGCATGCCAGTGCTTCCAGGTTTGCAATCATTGGTGGTATTCTGATGCATTTCAAAAGGGAGGTGATAACCATGCCATCTGAGTCACGAGCTACCACTCCCTGTCCTGCCGAGTTCGTCTCTATGAAAGTTGCTCCATCAAAATTTATTTTGTAGACTGATGGTGAAGGTGGCAACCATTGATTTGGGTGGGATACCATGTCTTGTTGTAGTGGTTCTTCTTGCATGGAGTGATACTCTTACAACTGTTCAATGGCGTCATTGTATATTTTCTCCATTGGCAGGGAAGATGACCCTACCCTTTTTGCATTTCGATTATACCAAATGCTCCATCCCATGTAGGCAAATAGTTCCACCATCTGTTGGTTTTTTTGTGCAAGAATTCCTTGGAATAAATCTCGAAAACTTACAAACTTTTCTGATAGGAATTTCCTCCAACATTCCATTTCCCACCAGACATGTTTAACCATTTGGCACCCCTATAATGCGTGAATGCTATCTTTGACGTGAATCCTGAATTATTTTCCGCATTTGCAAGTTCTTTTTTGTTGGAAGTGAATCAGTTGCAACCCTCCAAATGAAGTGGCGTATTTTGTTTGGCACGTTTATGGACCAGAGCTCTTTCCAGAACTGCTTGTGAGCCGCTGGATTGGAGGTACCAGGAATTGAAACTTCTGCCTCTCTTGTCAGGATTCGGTATGTCGGCTTAGTAGTGTAGTGACCATATTGCGTTTCAGCCCATATCAGTCTATCCTCCGTGGCATTTAAACTTAAGGGGAGACTCATGATTGCCTCTACTTCATGTGGAAGAAACTCATCACGTACCAGTTCTTCAAGCCAGCACCTATTCTCCTCATCAATGAGGGCGCAAACCCGACTGTTGCTAGGAAAATTTTTCTAGAGGAACACTACACGGCTAGAATGCAAATCAGACAGCCATTTATCACCACGAATCTGAACTGATTTCCCATCCCCAATCCTCCATTTCAATCCTAATCGAACCACCTTTCGTGCTTGTAGAATACTTTGCCAAGCGTATGATCCCTTCTCCTTCACACCCCCCCTCCAATATAGTGCAATTGGGAAAATATCTCGCTTTAAAGACCATTTAAAAAAGTGAATCTTTATTGTGGAGCAACCGCCATACCTGTTTTCCCAACATGGCTAGATTAAAGTTTTCAATATCCTTGAAACCCAAACCTCCTTGGCACTTTGGCTTGCATAATTTTTCCATCCCACCCAATGAATCTTTCGTGCTTCCCCCTTGTAACCCCACCAAAATTTCCGAATTAAGGACTCAATATCCTTACATAGACTTTTTGGGAGTTTGAAACATCCCATGGTATAAGTGGGCGTGGCTTGGAGGACCGCTTTTATCAAGACTTCTCTTCCACCTTGTGACAATTATCTCTCTTTCCATCCTTGCATTTTGTGCCAAATCCGTTCTCTAATATAACCGAAGCTTTGTTTCTTTCCCTTCCCCACAAAAGAGGGTAAACCAAGATATTTTTCATAGTTGGTAGTGGCTGCCACTCCTAGCAAATTTTTTATTTCCTCTTGCATGTATGTCTCGGTATTGGGGCTAAAGAAGAGTTGTGTTTTGCCTCGGTTTATTTGCAGCCCTGATACTTCTTCATATTGCTTCAAAATCTCCAAGATGTGGGTACACTTTTGTGAAGTTGTCCGACAAAACAGTAAGCTGTCATCGGCAAAGAACAAATGTAAAACTTTTGGGCCTGCATTGCAAAGAGAGACTCTTTGATTGCACCCAAAGTTTCAGCTTGTTGTATAAGTGAATGTAACCCCTCTGCACACAAGAGAAACAAATAAGGTGATAACGGATCCCCTTGGCGGAGACCCCTTTTAAGGGTGAAGCTGCCACGAGGTTCACCATTAACCAATACAAAGAATGAGACAGTTTGAATGCAAGAACAAATAAGAGAGATTCATCTATTGTTAAATCCCATTTTTTCCATTACTTTTTCAAGGAAAACTCACTCCACTCTATCATATGTTTTACTCATATCAAGCTTAATGGCCATGTACCCTGTCTTTCCCCTTTTTTTTTTGTTTTGAGGTGGTGAAGGGTTTCAAAGGCTACAAGGATGTTGTCTGAGATTAGTCTATCTGACATGAATGCACATTGTGATTCTGACACCAGTTTTGGGAGAATTTCTTTAGACGGATGGCTATGGTTTTAGACACGATTTTGTATAAGACATTGCAATGGCTTATAGGTCAAAAATCATTTGCTTTTTCTGGTGATTTTGTTTTTGGTATAAGTGCTATGTAAGTGTGATTTAGACTAGCTAGCATGTTACCCGAATTTAGAATAGCCAAAGAAGCATCAATGACATCTTGACCAATAAATTTCCAACAAGATTTGAAAAAAAATGGGAGACATACCATCTGGGCCCCAGGCTGTTAGAGGCTTCATCCATTTTAGAGTAAATTCAACCTCATCTGCTGTGTATTCTCTTGTTAGATCTGAGTTCATGGCTGGGGTAACCTTTGTGTCAATACCTTGAAGAATCTGGTCAAAATTTGTAGGCGAGGTGGATTTGAAAATTTACTTAAAGTACTCCACCAATCTTTCCCCCAATTTGTTTGTCGTCCATCACCATTGATCCATCTTCCAAGAGCAACTTAGAAATAAAATTCCTTTTGTTTCATTGTGTTGCTTGAAAATGGAAGTAGCTCGTGTTCATGTCCCCCCTCTTCAACAAATCCGCCCTGGATCTTTGGTGCCACAAGCATTCTTCTTTCACCATAAGTTCACACACCTCACTTCCTAATACCTGAATCTCTTCATGGTTAGTTCCGGCCATTGACTTGGTCTCGGCTTGAGCTAGCTATTTCTTTTTTTGGATTATCATGTGCCTTATACTGCCAAAACTCAATCTACTCCATTTTTGCAAACTTGACCTGCATGCCTCTACCTTGCCAATTAACCTCCCAATTGGCTCTCCAAAATTTTGGCCACTCCATGCTCTTTTGATAATCCCCTCACATGTTTCATCTTTTAGCCAAACCGCCTCAAAACGAAAAGGCCTAGATTTTTTATACAATCTAACATTCTCATCGTCAAAACATAACCACAATGGACAATGATTAGATAAAGTACCTTGAATGTGGTGAATGCGGACCGTTGGAAACAATTGTGTCCATGCTGAAGTTGCCACCCCTCTATCCAATTGAATCCATGTCACTTCCCCGTCGAATTGGTTGTTACACCAAGTGAAAGGTGCACCAACAAATCCCAAATCTTAGAATCCACAAAAATCCAAAGCTTCTCTGAATTCCCTCATCTGTCATTTTGGTCTATCGAGACACCCATTTTTCTCTTCAGCTTTTGTAATTTCGTTAAAATCCCCCACGCATAGCCATGACTGAGGAGTTTTAGTAGTGCCCAAGAATGTTCCTAATTGGCTATTGTTGGATTTCCATAGAAACCCGTCAACCACCAGGCATTATCCATTCCTGGGTTAACTACTGCATCTATGAAGGTTGGTGTTGAATCCAGAACTTTAAGATTGATTCCATCCTTCCAGTAAAGGGCCAATCCTCCCCCTGTGTTAACCCGCGACTCTATGAAAACATTCTCTAGGTGAAGCTTCGAGCAAAATGTTTTAAGTTTGTGATCCTTTGCTCTTGTTTCCATGAGAAAGAGAATGGAGGGAGAATGTTTTTTCACCAAGTCGGTGAGTTCAAGAACTGCCCGTGGTTGCCCCAAGCCACGGCTGTTCCAGCTGAGGCAATTCATTGGCATTGGCGAGGTTGTTGGACAACCTCTGCCACTTTGAGTTGTTCATCATTGCTGCCTTGGGTAGGCTATTAATGTTTGCTAGGGAAATCTGGTGCAAAACTTGATTCTAGGACTCCTAAGAGATGCTCTGTAACCGGAGTTGGAGTGTTTATTGTTACACGTGTTCTTCGTGTCCAAGTTGGGAGGAATCGAAGTGTGTCTGGTGATGGATTGGAAACCCTAGCCATCGTGTGAGAGTCATCTGCTTCACTTATTTTGCCACGGCAAGCATCTGTTTTAGTGACACGTGATTTTTGTTTTCCAGGAATAAGATCCGTGGCCTTACAGTTATCGCTTTTTTCCAACTCCAAATTATTCCCCTTTAATTGCGTATAGAATCCCTGAATATTCGGTGGTGTAACGGATTGGTTATCGATGGTGGTTGAATGTAGGGATGGCCATGGGTAGGGTATGGGTATACCCAACCCAATTAATTTATCCATGGATACCCAATTACCTTACCCAATTAATATCCATACCCAATTGTTACCCAGTTTGTTTACCCATGGATATCCATACCCTACCCAAACCCAATTTTTATAAAATCACCAAATATGCTCAAAAACCACTAAAAAAACCAAAATATCCTCAAAATCTCTAAAATGAGCAAAATGCCCATGAAACCTCTAAAATCACTAATTATGCTCAAAAACCACTAAAATGACCAAAATATCTCAAAATCTCTAAAATAAGCAATGAAATCTCTAAAATGACCAAAATACCCCCAAAATCACTAAATATGCTCAAAAACCACTTAAAATTTTTGTCTTTTTCTTTTAGGTTTTAGGGGTATTTCAAATTTTTTTTATATTTTGGGGCTATTTTAGTAATTTTATAGATTTCAGAGGTATTTTGGCAATTTCAAGGTTTCAGGGGTAATGTTTTATGTTTCAGGGGTATTTTGGTCATTTTTTAGATTTTGGAGGTATTTCGGTTATTTTTTAAGCTTTGGGGATATTTCGGTCATTTTTTAGGTTTCGAGGTTATTTCAGTCATTTTTTAGGGTTGGGTCTATTTTTATCATCTTATAGGTTTTAGGGGCATTTTTGTCAATTTATAGGTTTCGGGGTATTTTAGTAATTTTATAGGTTTCAGGAGTATTTCGGTCATTTTTTAGATTTAGGGGGGGTATTTTGGTTATTTTATAGGTTTCGGGGGTATTCTTGTCATTTTATATGTTTAGGGGGTATTTTGGTAATTTTTAGGTTTTGGGGGTATTTCAAACATTTTTTAGGTTTAGAGGGTATTTTGGTAATTTTAAGTTTATGGGGGGGTATTTTGGTCATTTTTAGGTTTCAGGGGGTATTTTGGTCATTTTTTATGTTTTGGGGATATTACGGTCATTTTTTAGGTTTTGAGGGTATTTTGGTAATTTTTAGGTTTCAGGGGTATTTTGATCATTTTTTAGGTTTCAGTGATCTTTCGGTCATTTTTTAGGTTTAGGGGTTATTTTGGTAATTTTTAGTTTTCGGGGGTATTTTGGTCATTTTTTATGTTTCGTGGGTGTTTCGATCATTTTTTTAATGTTTTAGGGGTTTTTTGGTAACTTTTAGGTTTCGGGGGTATTTCGGTCATTTTTTATGTTTCGGGAGTATTTCGGTTATTTTTTAGGTTTTTAGGGTATTTTAGTAATTTTTAAGTTTCGGGAGTATTTTGGTCATTTTTTAGGTTTTAGTGGTCTTTCGGTCATTTTTTAGGTTTAGAGGTTATTTTGGTAATTTTTAGGTTTTGGTGGTCTTTTGGTCATTTTTTAGGTTTATGGGGTATTTTGGTAATTTTCAGTTTCTATGGGTATTTTGGTCATTTTCAAGTTTTAAGGACAATTTGGTAATTTTGATTATTGGGTAATTGGGTGAATTGAGGTTTACCCATAATAATTTGGTTGAGTTGGGTTTGAGTTAGATCTAATTAGTTAAATAGGTAATAATGGGTAAATGGGTAATATCCAAACCTTACCCAAAATATTTGGATAATATCCAAACCCTACCCAATTACCTTCTACCCATTAAGAACTAGGTATTACCCAGAATAATTGGATCGGGTAGGGTTGGATATCCATTACCCAATGGGTATGGCCATCCCTAGTTGAATGCAGTTCAAAGTCTTGCTGAGGTGTATCAATAAACGGCTTGAAATTCATGTCTGTCTTAAAGGTAGAATCATCTCCACAATTAATGTCTCGCACCGGTTGCGTTTGCAATTGAAACTCGCATATAATGTTGTTTTGTACGTTACAATCCAGATCAGTAGTGAACGGTTGGCTGGCTCTATGACCGTTGGTTTCACTCCGACCAATGTCCTGTTCCTTTTCCTTGAGTGTCGTCAGCAGCTGATCCGAGTTGACATTCACCTTGGCATCCATAGGTGAGGGTAGAGTGGTAGATTCAGATTTTTTCCTCCAAGTGTAATAGCCCGGCACTATCATTCCCATCCTTCTTGCTGGAACGAAAGCTGGAGCTCGTAATCCTGGACCGAATTGTCTATCCTTTAGCTCTAGAGTTCCCTCATTGTCAATCCATGTTTCACAGTCCTTGTTGTCATGGGTTAGGCGACCACACCAATAGCATAAATTTGGTAGTAGCTCATACTTGAAGCTTATCCAAATTTGTTCCCATTCTCTAGAGTAATGAGTCTGCCTCAGCATAAAAGTTGGATCCCTATAACTGGTGGATGCACAAAATGGAGACACGTGTCACTTTAACAATGCATAAAAGAATGATACATCTCAAGTGCCACATGATAGACAACTATTGGTACATACCAATCTTCTCAAAGGCACGTGGTAGACAATTATTGGTACATGTCAATCTTCTTTCTATATTGTCACTAATAAATAATAAAGAAACTTAAATGTGCACTATAAATTCCATCATTTTAATAAATATCCACTATAAGGTCCTTTAATTACTCCATAAAATTTTCCATTTCTATTGCCCACAAATTTAATGCTTAGTAACCTAAAAGACATTTTCTGAAAAAGGAAAATTTAATAACCTTAATAATGTTAAACGGTAGTCATATTAATTTTTTTTTTTTTCCTTTAGTCATACATTTCCTAATAATTAAAAAAAATTTCAAAAAGAAGAGGATGAGTCAGTACACTAATAATATTTAAGGCTCTCCAATTAATGTACTCTTTCCTAAGGTTAGACAAGTTCCTGGCCATATAATTTAGACCTTAGTGGCTTGCCTCGTTAGGTGTAAATTGTCTTATGCTAGAAGCATTATTTTTTATGTAACTGATAAGTTTCTTTTTAATACTCAAAAAATGATAAATATTTTTTTTTATACAAGATAGAATTTCTACTCTAGCCTAATCTAAATGTATATGTGTGTAAAGCTTCCTCGTAGAGACTTGAACCCTAGCCCTTCCTCTCCACACTCCACAAGCACTTATACTTATGGAGTGACCATTGCATCAAGGATATGCGGTGGTAAAAATGATAAATATCTATTATTGACCAAATTGTAAGTATATACAGATTAATTAGGATCAAAACGCCTCATTGAAACTGTATGATAGATATCATCAAAAGTGGACGCTATAAGTTGAAACTCTCTCAAATTCAAAAAAAAATTGTATGATAGAATATTAAAATAACTGCTAACAAAAAATTAAATGAAATTATTATAGTTTAAGTTAAATATAAGTTATAGTAGAAAGAGATTTAAAATTAAAAATATATTATATAAATACTAAAATAATATAGTTAAACTTATGAATAGGGTGGCAAAGTAAGCCCAAACCTATTTATCCACCCAAACCCACCTATTTTAATTGAACCCAAACCCACCCAATTATTAGTTGGGTTAAATAGACATCAACCCAATTAGACCCCATGATTATTGAGTTTTAACTAAAAACCCATTGAGACCCATTTAAGCTAAAAACAACCTACTCAAATTCTGAAATACAATTTTTTTTCTTAAAAAAAATTTTAAAAAAAAAAAAAGAAAAAAAAGGGCAATTTTGTTTGTCCTCAAACTCTGAGATACTATTTTAAATTTTTTTTTTTTTTAAAATGCAATTTCTACCCTATAGTCCTGATCGTGATATTGACCTCGTAAATTTAAATTTCCAAAAAGAAAATTAAAAAAAATTATCATATATATATATATATATATATATAATATATTCAATATATATATAATATATTCAATTTCAGCTCTTGATAGCAACAATCTCAAATTAATATCCTTAAAAAAAAGTTACCATGTGAGGTCTTACGTGAATGGATCGGCAGAGAGGATCGGAGGGTTGAGAATCTTGGCAATGATGAAGAAGATGATAAACGTGTTAATTGCAGTGATCGCGCCGATGAGAGCTCCGATCGAACCATAGATCGAGGCAGCCGCGGTCCACGCGAGACCTCCGGCTGTGGCTGTTGTGGGAAACTCATTGGTGTTAGATGTGTCTTGGTATTGTTGCTCTCTGCCACTGTTTTTCTTTCTGCTCTCTTTTGGTTACCGCCGTTTCTCAAGTTTGCAAATCCGCGGGATCTGGATCTTGATGCCTAATATTAGGGGTGGCAAAATCAACCCAAACCCATTTGCCCACCCAAACCCACCCACTTAAAATAGACCCAAACCCACTCAATTATTAGTTGGGTTAAATGGGTATTAACCCAATTAAACCCAATTAACACTAATGTTTAGGGGTGTCAAATGGGCAGGTTTGGGTGGGTTTAGGGTGGGCATAATGGGATTGGGTATATAAAACCCATTTACCCATTAAAACCCATTTAACTAATTGCTTCTAACCCAAACCCAACACAACCCAATTATTATGGGTAAACCCCAACCCACCCAATTACCCAATTATCAAAATTACCAAAATTCCCTTAAAGTGTAAATAACCAAAGTACTCTAAAATCTTTAAAAATGACAAAAATACTTCGAAACCTCAAAATTACCAAAATAACCACGAAACCTACAAAATGACCAAAATACCCCAAAACCTAAAAATTACCAAAATACCCCCAAAACCCAAAAAAAGACCAAAATACCTCCAAAACCTTAAAATTACCAAAATACCCTCGAAAACCCAAAAAATGACCAAAATACCCCTGGAACCCAAAAAATGACCAAAATACCCCCAAAACCCAAAAAATGACCAAAATACCCCTGAAACCTAAAAATTACCAAAATACCCCCAAAACCCAAAAAATGACCAAAATACCCCCGAAACATAAAAAATGACGAAAATACCCCTGAAACCCAAAAAATGACCAAAATACCACCGAAACTTAAAAATGACCAAAATACCCCCTAAACCCAAAAAATATCCAAAATACCTCCAAAACCTAAAAAATTACTAAAATACCTTTGAAACCTAGAATATGGCCAAAATAACCTCGAAGTCTAAGAATTGACCAAAATAACCATGAAAACTAAAAATGACCAAAATACTCCCGAAATCTCAAAAATGGCCAAAATAACCACGAAGTCTGAAAATTGACCAACATAACCTAGAAACCAAAAAATGACCAAAATAGCCCCTAAACCTAAAAAATGATCGATATACCTTCGAAACCTAAAAAATGACCAAAATACCCCTTGAAACCTAAATACGACCAAAATACCCCTGAAACCTAAATACGAACAAAATAACCCTTAAACCTTAAAATGACCAAAATATCCCGAAACCTATAAAATGATAAAAAAGACCCTTAAACCTGTAAGTCGATAAAAATACACCCTAAACCTAAAAAATTACCAAAATTCCCCGTAAAACTAAAAAATGACCAAAATACTCCCTAAACATAAAAAATGACCAAAATACCCATAAACCTAAAAAATGACTAAGATATCCCAAACCCCTATTTTGGTAATTTTAGAGGCTTCGAGTGTATTTTGTTCATCTTTTAGGATTAGTTGTATGTTGGTCATTTTAGATATTTTGAGGGGTATTTTGGTCGTTTTATAGGTTTAGAGGTATTTTGGTCGTTTTAGACGTTTTAGGGTATTTTTGGTAATTTTATAGGTTTCACGTTGTTTGTGGCCATTTTAGCGGTTTTGTGTTTATTTGGTTCATTTCAAAGGTTTAGGGGTATTTTCGTCACTTTAGAGATTTGAGGGTATTTTGGTCATTTTTTAGGTCTAAGGGGTATTTTGGTCACTTTTTAGGTTTAGGGGGTATTTTGGTCATTTTATAGTTTTAGGGGGTTATTTTGGTCATTTTTAGGTTTCGGGGTTATTTTTGTCAATTTTTAGACTTCGGGGTTATTTTGGTCATTTTTAGGTTCCAGGGTTATTTTGGTCATTTTTAGGTTTCTAGGTTATTTTGATCAATTTTTAGGCTTCAGGGTTATTTTGGCCATTTTTTAGGTTTCGAGGGTATTTTACTCATTTTTAAGGTTTCGAGTGTATTTTGGTCCTTTTTTTAGGTTTTAGGGTTATTTTGGTTATTTTTTAGGCTTCGGGTTATTTTGGCCATTTTTTTAAATTTCGAAGATATTTTGGTAATTTTTAGGTTTCTGGGGTATTTTGGTCATTTTTTGGATTTCAGGGGTATTTTGGTCATTTTTAGGTTTCGGGGGTATTTTGGTCATTTTTAGGTTTCGAGGGTATTTTGGTCATTTTTTGGGTTTCGGGGGTATTTTGGTCATTTTTTGGATTTCGGGGATATTTTGATAATTTTTAGGTTTCGGGGGTATTTTGGTCATTTTTTGGGTTTCGGGAGGTATTTTGGTCGGTTTTCGGGGGTGTTTTGGTCATTTTTGGGTTTTAGGGGTATTTTGGTCATTTTTTGGGTTTTCGAGGGTATTTTGGTAATTTTAAGGTTTTGGATGTATTTTGGTCTTTTTTTGGGTTTTTGGGGTATTTTGGTAACTTTTAGGTTTTAGGGGTATTTTGGTAATTTTTAAGTTTTGGGGTATTTTGGTCATTTTGTAGGTTTCGTGGTTATTTTGGTAATTTTGAGGTTTTGGAGTATTTTTGTCATTTTTGAAGATTTTAGAGTACTTTGGTTATTTACACTTTAAGGGAATTTTGGTAATTTTGATAATTGGGTAATTGGATGGGTTGGGATTTACCCATAATAACTGGGTTGGGTTGAGTTTGGGCTAGAAGCAATTAGTTAAATGGGTTTTAATGGGTAAATGGGTTTTATATACCTAATCCCATTATGCCCACCCCAAACCCACCCAAACCCGCCCATTTGACACCCCTAAATTGCCTACAAAGGTGGGGTTTCTTTTTTTTTTTTTTTTTTTTTTTTTTTTTTTTTTTTTTTTTAATTTTTGGGTTTATTTCAATTTTGGGTTTGTGAGTAAGCAACATTGTGTGATGGCATTGTGTGACGAGCACCGATGAGTTCGTCATACTCTACTATATGAGGTCTTACGTGAATGAATTCGCTTGCTTTTCGTTTTTCCATTTTGAATCATGAAGTTCTGGATTTGTCAGATTTCGTTGTGTTTGAGCTGTATTGTATTTGTTTGGAGCTTTTCTATGGATTTTCTTGCTCGATTTGGAATAGGAAAGACCGCTAATCGGTAGATCCGTGGTTCTTTTGTTTGGCTTTTGAGAAAATGGATGTGGAAAGGAATTTCAAATTTGTAGATTTTTTTTTTAATCGTTTCTGTTTATTACTACAGTAATTTCGCTTCCTTCTTCTCTGTTTGGTTTCTGAGAAAATGACTGTCTTTTATTTCTTTTTTACAATTTTAATTCTTTTATGATATGGAACTTAAAATTAATCCTCTTTGTTTTTGTACTTGTAGTTGTGAATTTCATATGGTATAATTTTGATAATTGGGTGAGTTGGAGTTTATCTATAATAACTGGGTTGGGTTGAATTTAGGTTAGAAGCAATTAGTTAAATGAGTTTTAACGGGTAAATGGGTTTTATATACCTAACCTAATTATGCCCACCTCAAACTCACCTATTTGACACAAGATATGATGTACAAATCTCTCTTTTTTTTCTTTTTCTTTTTTTTTTCTAAGTAAAGGATCTACAAATATTAGTATATGTAGAATTGTTGCCGATACATACTAGTCATACTAAAAAATAAGGCCAAAATACAAATTCTTAGGTACAAAATCTACTGTTCAAACTCTTGTATTATAAATTAACTTTAAAATCCAATAATACTACAATTAAAAGCAATTAGCAACATTAACTAAATATAGAATGGTCGGGTATAAAGCTAGGTTGCATCGACACGCCATTTTTGGCGTACGGCTCCAATGCGCCAACAATGGAAAAAAAAAAAAAAAAAGAAGAAGAAGGAAAATCACAGATTTTGACAGATGGACTTGCCAATACTATTGATTTTGTGATATACCCTAAAACAACAAGTCTAAGAAGTCATTAGACCGAAACCCACATCTCATTCTCAAGTTCTCACTTCCCAACCCACCCTCCCTCTGACCTCTGCTTGCTGCCGCTGCTTTCTGTCCCTCGCCAGAGCTAGATCGAGACGATCGGCGAGCTCCATAGACGTTGACGCCGTGCCCTGTCCCTTTCGATCTCTCTCTCTCACTCTCGGTGTGGACAACAGGTCAAGTTCAACCTCTTTGCTTTTAAGCTTCTCTCTCTTCTCTTCTTTCCCCCATCCCCCCCCCCCCCCTTCCCCTCGACAGATATTGGACCATTTGGGTGAATGCTGAATGGGTTACTTATTATAACGCATTTTGTTGGGCCACTTATTATAACGCTTTTTTTTTTTTTAATCCCACTCTCATTGTCACTGTGTGAGAGTGGGATAATATAATGTTGTTACTGCTATTATGTGCCATATATAATGTTGTTACTGCCATATTAAGTAATACCTTATAACTTATATTATTATTTTTTTTGTCCTGCTATAGTTTTATTTATTTATTTATTAAAGTTAAATATTGTATGTGATTTTACTAAAATGAATACTGAAAGTGAAAAATCAACTGAGCCAGCTACTTCTCTATGGAAATATGTTACTAAGTTAGAAAAAGCAACTGTCAGTGTCCGTGTAGATATAAACGTATTTTATGTCTAAAAAATATGCCTAAATCTAAAATTTAATTAATTATTTAATTACCATGTTCACGCCATGTCGTGTCTTTGTTTTTCAAAAATTGCCGTATTGTCGTGTCCGTGTCCGTGTCCGTGTCCATGCATCATAGGTATAAAGGTTCTAATGGGACTTCTTTAAACCACCGCCTTGTGTAGGCGAGTAGGTACCCGAGCTGTATAGAGACCTATTACTCGGGAGTTCAAGCCCCCGCATTTACCTAGCAAAAAAAAAAAAAATTGGGACTTCTTAAAAAAAAAAAAAAAAAAAAAAAAGTCGGCTATAAAAGGTAGGGTTTTAATTTTGCTATTGCTCTCTCCTAGGTCTAACCTCTATGCATCTATATAAATATAAATTGGTTCAACGCAAAACTTGGAATTAAAAATCTGAAACTGAGAGTTGTGCTCCGGCCTCTCTCATGGCGACAAAAACCAAAATCCTGAGCTATTTATTCATCGTCTTTTTTGTGTTGATTGGGCTTTACAACGTCAATTGGGGCAAATTTGTGTGTGATTTACGGAATGGTGTAATAGTGGTATTATTGTCTGCAGCGATCTCGACAAGTCTTCACTGGTACTATCACTTCGAGGAGTTGATTCGGACGAAGGAAAAATCATTCCTGAATTCGTTGATGAGGGATGTGACTGGTGTGACCGTGATCATCAGCTTAATTGCAACTGGTTTTGTGCTACACAATATCGAAGGTTCTTGTGAGAGGTTGTATTCTTATATTGTTTTATTCTATCAAAATTTATTATTATTATCCCTTCAAAAAAAAAAAATTTATTATTATTATCATTATTGTTTTTTTTTTTTTTTTTTTGGTTATTATTAATGAGAAACAATTAAACAAAAGGTTTTGACCTTATATCGAGAAGGAAAAAATAAAAAAAATAAAAAAATAAAGAAGAAGAAGAAGAAGAAGAAGAAGAAGAAACTTGAAAGGAAACTTCTTAGTTCATGCAGTTTATGAATTTCACAAAAAAAGGGCAGAACTTGTTATTCTTTGTTTTTGTGCTGCGTCTCAAAATGTTTTGTTTTGAAATTTAAGGTGTTTTTTAAGATAAACACCCGAGTATAAAAAATTCTTCAGCATCAATTATCGAATTAAAAATAATAATACGAGTGTTGGCAATCCTTTAATAATTTTAGGGTTTGCTTGAAAATAACTTTTCTAGCTTATTGCAAGGTGGGAAAAGGTGAAGTTTTAAAAAACTGATGATATTCGGATGTTTGTACTTTCTAGGCAGAAAATAAGTTCTTTTGTTTGGATGAAACCAAAAAATAAGATGCTAAAATATTTAATTTTATATTTTCTTGTTTTGGTATGCTGACATTTTTTTTTTCAATAGGTTTCCTGTTTCCCAAAGGTTTAAACTTGTAGATTTGGTGGGAAAGCTTTACACTCATAGGAATGTGCTAGAGAAAGACTCGAATAACCTTGAACACAAATTTGATAAGTTGAGAAGTCTCAACAAAGGTTAGTGGATTCAATCTTGATTCACACGCTTTTTGAAGTCTTCATTCCTGTATTAAAAAGATAGACAAAAGGTATTGTTAATATCTAAGGGCATTAGTTTAGAAACTATTTTTAGAAATATTTTATAGAAAAATGATAAAATAATTAATTTTGTTGACAACTTTATATATTTCCCATAAACATGATGTCAATAGTTTTTTTAATATGGTTTATTAACAATTACCCAAAGAGCACATGTTAACATGACTTAATATCTAAAGCCACTAGGGGTCTACTTTAGCTTTTCATTTTAACATATACATTTGGTTTATGGGTCATGTTAACTGAAGGCTTTAGGACAATTGTTAATAAATCATATTAGAAAAGTTTTGACATCGCTTTTTTGAAAAATATAAAAAACTGTCAATAGAATTAATTACTTTATCAAAGGAATGTGCTAGAGCAAGACTCGAACAACCTTCAACACAAATTTGATAAGATGCAAAATCTCAACAAAGGGTAGTGGATTCAATCTAGATTCACATGCTTTTTGAAGTCTTCATTCCTAGATTAAAAAGATGAACTAAAGGTATTGCTAATATCTAAAGCCACTAGGGGTCTACTGGTAGCTTTTCATTTTAACATATATTTGGTTTATTTAGCACATGAAGAGCTTACTTTATTTTGGTAGTCTTTTATATTTTTGAACTTTTGTAGCACATGAAGAGCTTCCTCCAGAAAGAATGCTAGTTACTGAAAGGACTCAAGAGAGAATGCTAGTTCCTAAAAGGACTCAAGAAAGAATGCTAGCTCCTAAAAGGAAGAAAAAAGGAGGACTGTCAAAATGGGAGAGAAGGCTGAACCAAATATTGAAGTTGATAAAGCAAAGTCAGTGTTGGCTACTAAGACATTAAAATTTGATCCCAAAAAAAAAAAATTTGAATTTCTAGAGTATAAGGACGTCTCAAGAAGATTTTTTATTTTGAATTTTTATATTTTTTTGGAACTTTCTAAAAAAAAATTTCTTTATTTGTAGAGTTTTACAAAAAGAAGAAGATACTCACTGAACCCCAGACATAAGAAAAACCTCACTTCAAGAAGACCATCCTCCCTTGCAGAGAAATAGGAAATCATTGATGCACCCTTATGCACGACAATCGAAAATAAGTCCAAATACATCTCCTTTAGGGCTCAGTCACCATATCACACATTATGAGAGAATCTGATCCCCCAACATTTCTGTTTTGCAATAGATGAAAGAGGACAACTTCCTCCAACCCCTTCTAATTCCCTTCCACAAGCTACAAATAACCGAAGTAGTCCATCCACTGCTTCCTCAATTGGCAAATATTTATAAATGAAAATACTAATACAATATTAAGAAACAATACATATACTAATCTCAATTTATTTTTGGAGTTATCACCTTCATGATAGAGGACTCCAAGGCGTTTGGAGCAATTTGTGGGGCCATTGTAAGTTTTACTTGAAGTAGTTTTAGAAGTAAGGGTTTATTTCAATTGTAAACTTCTATTTTAAATAATGAAAAATTCATTGGGGTTGGTGATCACTCCAAAAAAAGATAGGGATTTTTTGTTGTTGAAATATCTATGCTATTTTTAAATATAAATATTAAATGTTAACATAAATTTAGAAAATGAGATGTTTTGCTAAGTTTAGGCATGGGTTTAAGGTGCTGGGTTTTGGACATGGATGGGTCAAGCAGTTGGGCATGGGCTTGAGTCCAGGGTGCTACGTGGGTCTATGACTTGGTTGGGCTATTTGAGTTGGAGTTTCTGGGGTAGCGGGCTTATTGGGTTTGTAGTTTTGTTTGAGCTGTTTAAGTAGATTTGGGTTGGGTATGGATTTGGTATGAAGGATATGGTAATAATAGGATTCTGGGCATGGCGGGTCGAGATTGTAAAATGAATTGTTCAATTTTTGTATTTCTAATTGGTTCTTGTTCAAGAGTCATGAGTACTTTAAAAGTTCAAAACTTAAGCAGCTTGGTCAGGACAAAAAATAAATTACGTACGGCAAGTCTAATATTCTTTTCCACAAGAATGCTAGGCCACACATTAAATCTGGTTTGGCAGCAATGATGGGGTTGAAAATTGCATAAGTCAGGGGTTCAATCCCCTGCATAAACACTTACCTAGCAAAAAAAAAAAAAAAGTCAGCAGACCAAAGAAAAAAAAAAAAAGCCTATAATGGAACTAATTGAGAAAGTAATGAAGAAGTCCTCAAATGAAAGAAAACCCCAATTATTACTCAATAAAATCTTTTTTTTTTTAATTCCAAATATTACTCAGTAAAATATTTAAATAGTAGATGAAAATTTTGGGCTATTAATTACCTTGTAGAAGTAGTAACTAAGCCCTTTTTCTCACTAAAAAACAAAAAAAAAAAAAAAATCCAAATTTGAAATTAATTACTTCAAATATTTTATCCTTGCAAGTTGCAACCCTCACAGTCACGGCAACTCATGCACAAGTAAAGCAATTTTTTTTTCTTTTGCAAATTTTCTCTATATTACTGTAAATGGTATCACCTTGTGGAGTGATTTTAATTTTTCTCTTCTTCATACTTAATTCCTACCTATGGAGTGTTAAGTATTTACTGTTTAATATTGGTTATGTTGCCTTTTTATTTTAACGAAGTAATGAAATATGAGACAATTTTTTTATACCACAAACTTTGTCACGACTTGCACATATGTTAACTTGTGATCTGATTACATTATTCACGCATGAATTCACCATTGGTACTTAGTGAAAAGTAATTCAGTCACCATTTAACATGTGTGCAAGCAATGACAAGATACATGTACCTAGATTTTCCGTTTCCTAATATGAAAATCTCCCTTTATCTCCCATTGTAGCCTTGTAGAGTTCACTTACTGTACTAGACTAGTAGTGTAGTGTTCTAGTTCTAGATTTAATATTTTTTTTTAAAAGGTAAAAGAAGAGTCAAATGAAGGAGCAAATGCTATGTTTGTTTTAGGCCTTGTTCTATTATTTTTAAAAGTACTAATTCTATTTGATTTCATTAGATAAATGTTATTTAATTTTAAAATAAAGTATGGATAAAATTAGAATGTGAGATAAGGTCCAAAAAACCTGGAATTTTAGTATTTTACTAACATTCCCTTCAATATATAATAAAAATAAAATAAAACCTAACTCTACATATTACAAATTTAAAAAGAGATGTTATACAAAAAAAATTTAATAGTAATTATGCATCATAAAGAATGAAAAAAAAAAAATTTCTAACTTAAAAATATTATATTGAAAGTTAATAACATCAATAGTTTAATCATATCAGGATTCAGGTTGTAATCTTTACTTTTTGATTAAATAATATCTCACATTAGCCCAGTTAACTTGAGATGTTGACTCCATCAATTTAGTTGTTATTTGGGTTGCTTCATTCATTCTCTAATGGATTTTTTGTTGTTGAAATATCTATGCTATTTTTATATATAAATATTAAATGTTAACATAAATTTAGAAAATGAGATGTTTTGCTAAGTTTAGGCATGGGTTTAAGGAGATGGGTTTTGGACATGGATGGGTCAAGAAGTTGGGCATGGGCTTGAGTCCAGGGTGCTACGTGGGTCTATGACTTGGTTGGGCTATTTGAGTTGAAGTTATTGGGTTTGTAGTTTTGTTTGAGCTGTTTAAGTAGATTGGGGTTGGGTATGGATTTGGTATGAAGGATATGGTAATAGTAGGATTCTGGGCATGGCGGGTCGAGGAGATTGTAAAATGAATTGTTCAATTCTTGTATTTCTAATTGGTTCTTGTTCAAGAGTCATGAGTCCTTTAAAAGTTCAAAACTTAAGCAGCTTGGTCAGGGCAAAAAATAAATTACGTACGTCAAGTCTAATATTCTTTTCCACAAGAATGCTAGGCCACACATTCAATCTGGTTTGGCAGCAAAGCAATGATGGGATTGAAAATTGCATATTCCAATATCCAATAGCTTGGTCTGCCGTCTACCTTTGCAAGTCGGCAGACCAAAGAGAAAAAAAGAAAACGCCTATAATGGAACTAATTGAGAAGGTAATGAAGAAGTCCTCAAATGAAAGAAAACCCCAATTATTACTCAATAAAATCTTTTTTTTTTTTAATTCCAAATATTACTCAGTGAAATATTTAAAATAGTAGATAAAAATTTTGGGCTATTAATTACCTTGTAGATAAAAAACTAAGCCCCGAAATTTAGGCTGTAGATAAAAATCTCTATCGTGTGCACTTTGTCTGACTCTCTCTTTCATATTTGTACGAGTTTTAAAGTCTAATCCATGAGTCCTACGTACTAAAAAAAATCGAAGAAGCTCTATCTCTGTCTCTATTTCTCTCACCCAAAAAAAAAAAAAAAAAATCCAAATTTGAAATTAATTATTCTCCTTGCAAGTTGCAACCCTCACGGCAACTCATTGCACAGGTAAAGAATTTTTTTTTTTTTTCTTTTACAAATTTTCTCTATATTACTGTAAATGGTATCAGCTTGTGGAGTGATTTTAATTTTTCTCTTCTTCATACTCAATTCCTACCTATGGAGTGTTAAGTATTTACTGTTTAATATTGGTTATGTTGCCTTTTTATTTTAACAAAGTAATGAAATTTGAGACAATTTTTCTATATCACAAACTTTGTCACAACTTGCACATATGTTAACTTGTAATCCGATTACATTACTCACACATGAATTCACCATTGGAACTTAGTGAAAAGTAATCCAGTCACCATTTAACACGTGTACAAGCAATGCCAAGATATATGTACCTAGATTTTCCATTTCCTAATTTGAAAATCTCCCTTAATCTCCCTTTGTAACCTTGTAGAGTTCACTTACTGTACTAGACTAGTAGTGTAGTGTTCTAGTTATAGATTTAATATTTTTTTTTAAAAGGTAAAAGAAGAGTCAAATGAAGGAGCAAATGCTATGTTTGTTTTAGGCCTTGTTCTATTATTTTTAAAAGTTCTAATTCTATTTGATTTCATTAGATAAATGTTATTTAATTTTAAAATAAAGTATGGATAAAATTAGAATGTGAGATAAGGTCCAAAAAAACCTGGAATTTTAGTATTTTACTAACATTCCCTTCAATATATAATAAAAATAAAATAAAACCTAACTCTACATATTACAAATTTAAAAACAGATGTTATACACACAAATTTTAATAGTAATTATGCATCATAAAGAATGTAAAAAAAAATTTCTAACTTAAAAATATTATATTGAAAGTTAATAGCATCAATAGTTTAATCATATCAGGATTCAGGTAGTAATCTTTACTTTTTGCTTGAATAATATCTCACATTAGCCCAGTTAATTTGAGATATTAACTCCATCAATTTAGTTGATATTTGGTACTTAGCTCGGTAATCAACATAGTGTAGTTGATGCAGTAACCATCGATACGAAGGAATCACCTTTCATAAAAGAAAAGGCCTCTTTGTTGACGCAAAATGGAGCCATAAGCTTTTAGAAAGAAAGTTAAATCATGAAATCAAAGGCTTAATTAACGTAGCCTATGATCAAATCAATGCCCAAAATTAAAATTAAGTACAAAGAAGGTCCATTGCTAAAGGCAAGAAAAAATTATTTCTACTGGATTAGCCAGAGCTCCTTCCAATTGAAAAAGAAGATATGACTTGCCAGAAAAATGACAATTTCAAAGATTTTTGATGAGTCTTCTATAAATTCTACCCTTCGGGTAAAGTCTATTCAAGTCTCTAATAATCTTCATTGTCTCATTGTTTTGCTTCAATACCTTTATCTCTTAGGTACAAGGATGTCGAAGTCACTAACAGTCCATTCAGCAACTTGATCTGGGTCTTTAAATATTTCAGTTCCCAAATCAACAGACATCCATTGCCTCCTTGCTGGAGGAGTACCTGGATCCTGCAAATGAAGTTTTTATAACAATGGTTAGCATTTAATCCTCAAGAATCATAACCATATGGAGAATGTATGACATTCTAATATTATTCTGTTATTCACCTCTGTTTCTTCCAAAAGCAAATGGACCAATTAATATTTGATAACAATCTCTTCTATATATATATGATAACAATCTAGCTAGTACCACTCAGAACATTAGGAAAACTTTTGGAGCCAATTCATTAATGTGCATTTCTATCTACCTAAATGAATTTGCATAGGAGAAAAAAAAAATGTACAAGTTATACAAATTTTTATTTTGTAATTGCTCTAAAGTAATTTCTTCATTCCCTTGTAAAAATAGGGGGTAAAATACTATTTTAGCTTTTAAATTTTATTAAAAGTTTGTTTCACATTCCTAAATTTTAAAAATTTATTTTTTTATCCCTAAACTATTGAAAAGTTTGTCTTTGTTTTTAACCCCTATTTTTGTCTCTAAACTATTGAAAAAACTACAAATTTCATGAATGAAAAAAGAATTAAAAAAAAAAAAAAAAAAACAAATGGGTGAACAAGGAGAAAATCAAACCTGGTAAAAGAAAAGTGATTGTGACAACCTCCCAACATCAAGTTCCCACGTCCTTGGATCCCCAATCCAACCCTCCCCTTGCTTAGTAGGGTACCCATACTCACCCCAAACTGGGTGTGGCAAAATCTGCAATATCTCTTGAGGTTGAGGATTGCTATATGGATCACACAAACTGTAAGGTGCCTCAAGATGCTCTGCATTTCCCGGTGAGCAATGCAAGTGATAAGCTGCATAAGGAAAGTTGGTAGTATCATTTCGATGAATGCGTGTCCCATTAGGGACTGTGTGGTAAGGTGGGCATGCATTGAGGTTGTTTGCTTGGCACCATGCGCTTGCATTTGGATTTATGATCATTTCACTGTATCGAGTGACATCTGAAGTCACATCGCCATCACATGGCTTGCCATTATTTTTCCAACAACTTCCAATGTCTAATAGGTAGAATTGGCTACTTGGACCACCACCTTTAATCACATTTAAGGTGAACCTCACCTTAAAATTAGGTGATTCTGGAATCTGCATAGTTAATATATTAATATTAAGATGTTATCCATTTGAAATAAATATATTTTATGAACTTAGATTAAATGTTATATATTTAAAAGTAAATCCAATTTTATATTATTTAAGCAACGTGACATTTTATATATTATCAAATTCAAGAAATAAAATCTTAACCATGTAATGAATTTATTTCAAATGAAATAGAAAAGGTTAGTGTATATATTGGCCCAACGGGCTTAGACTACGTACTTTACTTGTCTTGCACACATATTATGCATCTATAAAGGCAGTCTCTTGTACTTGATCAACAAAGAAAATATAATACACATTCCGTCCCTCTCCTTTCTTTTACCTTATATTCAACTATTTCACGTTAACCAAATACACATCCGCATTAATGTTTCACTTTCAAAGAAAGCTGACAGAGGGGCATGATGTAGAGAGCTTTTGAAAAGACCTACACAAGACGTCTATAAGTCAAACTTATATACCTACCAACTTTAGGTAAACCATATTAATTCTTGGGCATGCCATATTTTCAACTTTTCTGCTAATCACAAGACTTATTAATTAACTAATCATCATTCAAGGAATGACCTAAGAGCTCGATGGAACATAGTAACAGAACTGAAATAATTATTAACCTACCTAGCAATGAGTAATTGAAAGGGGACACTCCAATTGATTAGATTGTCTAGAAGTTAAAGAAAGAGTTACTTACAATTTTAGACATTCCTCTGGTAGGATAATGGTACCCACCAGATAATCCATGAGTGGCATCTGATCTCAAGTAAAGCATCAACCAAGGATACTTTGTTGAAGTCCTCAAGACATTATGGAATACCCAACTACTTCCCTTTCCAAGTTCCTTCTCCCAAGTTACTGAATGGTAAGATATATTCCCCACCAAACCTTTACTCAAATCTGCATCCAAGTCCCATGACCCATAAAACCTTCCCTTAAGAGTACCCATATTAAGCCCTTGCAATGTGGTATAGTCATGATAAATGGTCGGTTGGTTCATGCACCCTTTTCCAAAGCAAGGGAACCCTTTATCAGGGCCGAAAGGGCCAACTTTATGGCCATTCTTGGGGCATTTGGCAGCAAAAGTGTCCATGTTGCCACTCTTTAGCATGATCATCCAAAACTGCCATGGTTTTGGGGTGTCTTCAACCTCACATTTAGATCCCAAATAGAGTTCTTTCTCAGCAGCGTAAACGTCTACATTGGAAAGGGCATTTGGATCCACTCCAAGAAAAGGGTCTCCAACCCCTAGATTGTTGTCTTTATCCGTGACTCTGTGGACCAATATATAGGGTATCAAATTGCAGAGGGAGCAGTTTTGTTCTGCAGGGATAAACAAAAATTAACTAAAAATCTCAACTATATATAATTTATAAATAATTGCATCTTCTGGGTTTGGAAAAAACAAAGGTGAATTTCAACTGAATATGGTTAGTCTAAAATTATCTCGAACACAAAAATCAGAAAGCCCAAGTGCAAAACTAGTACCAGCAATAATCAACCAGTATTTTATTGATGCTATCATACCAAAATCTTAACACAACATAAATTTTTACACTAACAAGAATAATAAAGAAGAGCCATTGGCCAAGACATACAGAAATGAATATGAAACTATACATTACCAATGTAAGTGTACACTATTACAGAAATAAAAATAAGATGAGAAAGACACTTTTTTTTTCATAGACCAACAAAGAAAAAAGAAAAGAAAAGAGAAAAAAAAAACATGAACTTTTACTGTGTTGGAAAGAAAGAAAAATAGATTAGACAATTGTGTTTCATCCAGAAGGAGATCAAGAGGGAAAAACAGAAACAGAACAAGGCCAAGCTTACCTTTTGCCGGTGGAGAAGCCGTGTATATGTCAAAGCAATCAGCAGCCCTTGGACTGCCCATGTGAGGAGCTTCTTCACCAACTTCATTGCATTGGTTCCATGACTCTATCGCCAACCTAAGGCCATCCCTTTTCATTCCAGGATCACCCACAGCCGATACATACTCACTTTCAGAACCATTCACAAACAAAACACACGTAAAGAAAACCACAACCAGTGTGAAAGCAAAAGGAAAAGCACATGAGTTTTTCGTGTGCTTATTAGCCATTGATGATAAAAGCTTGATACATAATGCTTCCTTGCCTTAGTTTGCTATATAAGCATGAGCATTGGAATTATGAAAGATAAAGTTTTTTTTTTTTTTTTTTTAATATTTAATTTTTTATGTTACTCTGTTTTTTTTAAAAAGAAATTGCTTTGTACATAATTCATACTTTCCCAATATTGCATGGAACGTATTTTATTATTATATTAAAAACAAAAAGTATTTTATTGTTATATGCAAACTTTTGTGATGACATTAAGGGGTAAGGGGTGCATTGCAGCACAGCATTATGTCATTTAAATATCCAAAAATATTCTTATCTAACCGTATAATTGTTTGGTGTACATTCTGTTTTAGGTTGAGTCGGTGGGTACTTTCATAAATTTCACTTTCGTTAAACTCACTTTCCTACCAGAAAAGAAAAGGACAAAGCTGAAGTTTCCTCGCAATGGTCTTGAAAGAAAAAGTCCTTTAATTTTGTATAAACTTGTAGAGGATGAAAAGAAAGTGCCATAATTATTTAGACACATCACACAATGTTATGGTTATGCTGGGGAATGGAAAATAGCCGCTTAACGAGGAACTTCTTACTTATGGGACCACAAGCACCCTCTTAATCATTAGATTACAAGGTTACATATAGGCAAATACCAACATTTAGAATTCAGGAAAAACCTACAACTGTGGCCAAAATCATATATACATGAATTTGGCTTACCTCTAATATTTTTTTTAACTGGACATCTCATTTTGTTTTAAATAACAATAGTACATGGTAGTGGGTTTTAATCCTCATCTTTTATTTAGTTAGTAGGTGATATGACAATTTTTCATTAAAACAAAAGGAGATTCTAGTTAAAAAATTACTGGAGGTAAGCCAAACTATATATATATATATATATATAAGGGTGGGTTTAAGTTACACCTAGTATAACTTTAAGTAGTGCTACACCAGCCAATAGTTTTTAATTAGATGCAAATTCTGACAAATCTACCGTTAGATTACATTATCTTAGTATATTCTCCATACTTACAAAATTTCAAGTTGACCAAAGATCAATAGTCATGTCATCAATCAATTGTTTAAATCCAAGTTTTTGTAATTTGAAATAATGCATAAAAGATTAGTTTATGGATCAAATGGTAAATTATATCTAATTGGCATGAAATTTGGCATGCATATTAAGAACATATAGAACATGTAATTCAACAGTTAGATTTTTAAATCATGTCAATTAGATATTATTTACCATTCAATTCAAAACTCATCTTTTTATGTATTATTTTAAACAACATAAACTTGAATTTAAATAATTGATTCATAATATGACTATTGATCTTTGATCATTTTGAAATTTTGCAAGTATGAAGAATATAAGAAGATAATGTAATCCAACAGTGGATTTATCAAAATTTGCATCTAATTAAAATAATATTGAGTAGTGTAATATTATTTGAAGTTACCAAGTATAACAAGAACTCATCTCTCTCTCTCTCTCTCTCTCTCTCTCTCTCTCTCTCTCTCTCTCTCTTATATATATATATATATATATGGTTTGGTACAAGTTACACCTAGTGTAACACACCACTCAATATTTTTTAATTGGGTGTGAATTTTTACAAATCAATTGTTATATTACATTATCTTCATATATTCTTCATACTTGCAAAATTTCAAGTTGATCAAAAATTAAGAGTCATGTCACCAATCAATTGTTTAAATTCAAATTTTTGTAGTTTAAAGTAATGCATAAAAGATGAGTTTATGGATCGAATGGTAAATAACATCTAATTAATATGAAAATTGGCATGAATGTTAAGAATATATAGAACATGCAATTCAATTGTGGGATTTTCAAAATATGAATTTTATAAAAAGTTATTATAGGGTTATCCACCACCCATCCAAACCAACCAAATTGCCCAATTCGAAGACATCCGACCTGAAAACTACCCGACCCGAGCAATGAGTTGGTCGATAGTGGCTTACTAGACACAGAAACTGACAAGATCGATTCAATTTTTGGTTTAGTGATCTGAGAAACTGAAGAACCCGACCCACTCGATGATCCCAGATTCCTTTACTTTAATCTCCTTTCCAATCTCCTCTCTACTATCAACGATGACCCTAAATTTTTCAGATTTGAGGAGATCTCAGCCAATGCAGCTGAGATCTCCTCTAGATTTGGTGTAGATCGTGAGATTCCATCAAAGAACCATCGGTTTTTTTAATCGTTGCCGAATCTCTTGGTTTTGACTAAATCTAACTCAACATGTGGCCAATCCAACTCGATCCGACTTGTTCATCCTCTTAGTCGGCGACGGGTCCTCCAATCTACCACCCGACTTGGTTAGGTTGAGCCCAAAACTGACCCGAATTGACCTGTGGACAACCCTAAGTTACTGGGTGGTATAACATTATTTAAAGTTATACCAGGTATAACTAAATTTTGTATCTAAGTTGAATACTACCTAGGCTCCTTTTTAAAATTTTTGTCAACTCTTGAAAAAATCCTTTGTGATCGAGTATATTATTTGATAAAGTATTCAAATTGTACGTATTTTTATTACTCTATTTTAGGGAAGAGGAAGGCAAGGAAGTTAGTTATTTCTTAATGTAATTTTCATTATTGTGATGTAATGAATTTATTTAAAGTTTATATTTATCAAATAAGTTATAAAAAATTATTTATTATGAAAATGTTGAAAATAAACAATCAATTTTTAGAACATAGTATAAATTTTCATTCAATTTTAATGATAAGTTTTGATAAGAAAAATTGGACTAATTAAGTTTCAAATTAAATGGAAGTAGTTCTAAATGGATTATAAGTAATTTTAAAGTGAATGGACACTTTTCACAAAATTAGAGTATATGAAACCTAATTAGAATGACACGCAAAAATTAGAGTGCAATTAAAATCTAATTTGAATCATTTATTCAAAGTTGTGATATCTATTTCAATCATTCTGGAATGGCCATTACACATCAATTGGTACAACCAATCTATTTATTCCATCGCACAAAAAAAAAACAAAAAAAAATCAAGTTGTACCGATCATTTTGACATAATTTCACACCCTGCGTTTTTTAAAAACGCAGCTTCAGGGTACTATTTGAGCTGCATTTTATGAAAACGCAGCTCCACCATTAGACCTATAGTCGTGTTTACTAAACGCGGCTATAGACCAGCTTTGAAGCCACGTTCTGTTATGCTGAGGCTGCGTTTAGTCAGGTCCAGCTTAAGCCGCGTTTTTAAAAATGCGGCTATAGACCCGTCGGGGGGTTTTTTTTTTTTTTTTTCAATATATCCCAAAGCTGCGTTTATTAAACACGGCTTAAACATGTATAGAGCTGCATTTTTTCAACGCTGCTTAAACATGTCTAGAGCTGTGTTTATTAAATGCAGCTTAAACAACACGGCTTAAACTAGCTGTTCAGCTAGTTTGGACTGTAGTGGAAAAATTTTGGATTGTACCTCTATGTGTAGATTTTTATAAACATTTGTATTTTTATTTAATATTATAAACATTTTAGGAAATTAAGTTGGTTAACATGGATTCCAGTTAACTCAACTAATAAAGTCTCTTATAATTGAACAAGAGATCTGAAGTTCAATTCTCGTCTACACAAATAATCAATTGGTGTCTTAGTCTGATAATAAAGAGACAAGAGAGTAACCATTAAAAGTAGACACCATAAATTGAAATTCTTAAAAAAAATATTGGTTAATATAATGACTTTTTTTTTTTTTTTGGGTAATCTATGAGATGGCTTTAACTTCTTATAAAGTTATTCTTTTGTCTTTTATATCCACACGCACATAGATACAGTCATACAGATAGATTAGTGAAGAAGTCTTACTACTTTAAGAAGAAAAAAGAAAAAGAAACACATGCGTCGGCATCGATCAGTCATGCACATCAAGTTAGGTTGGTATCAAAATGCACATGCATGCAACAGTCTTACTGCTAATATGACTGATATGGGTTAACTATGCTGCTAGCTGTTCATTTTGGTCAATAACTAATTATATGAGTTAACTTGTTGACCAAGGTTTAGTCAAGAAGGAGGAAGAGCAACATCCAGTTAGGAGGATCTGTTTGCTTTGTTTTACACCTTCAAGAATGAAACTGAAAATGGACCCCTTAGCCCATCAAGTCATGACCCGGCATGCATACTCATAGGTTGGGCTACACCTTGGGAAACTTACGGCTTGCCTACCAAGGGACCTCGAGTGCAATTTGCTGCCTGCTGCCCTACCCACTGGGGAATAGGGATACATTTTTAAAATAAAGACTAAAGGTAAGAGAATAAGAAATGGATTTTAGCTAACTTAATTAATAAAATTTTTTGTCTTTTGAATAAGAGATTTAGAGTTTAAACTCCCATATACCAAAAATCAATTAGTGTTTTTAGCCTGATAATAAAGAAAAATTATCATGTAATGGATGCCATAAGTTAAATTTATATTTTAAAACAACAAAAATGAAGGAGTATATATGGCATATGTCTTTTATAATAATTGAAATATTCTTTTCTTAAAAAACCTATTAAGAGATCTAGAGTTTAAACTCCTCTTATACCAAAATTTGATTGGAGCATTTAACCTGATGATAAAGATTAATTATCTAATTCTTCCCACCCCAACTATGAATTAACAAACAAAAAAAAAATAAAATTTTGGAGCATTTGACTTGATGATAAAAATTAATCATCATAAAGGACATCATAAGTTGAATTTCTATGTTATCTATCCAAAGAAAAAAAAGGAAGAAGTACATGGCATATGCCTTTTATAATAATTAAAATACTATTTTCTTAAAAAAAACCTTTTATTTTTTTGTTTGTTAATTCATAGTTGGGGTGGGAAGAATTTGATAATTAATCTTTATCATTAGGTCGAATGCTCCAATCAAATTTTAGTGTAGGGGAGATTTGAACTCTAGATTTCGTAATAAATTTTTTAAGAAAAGAATATTTCAATTATTATAAAAGGCATATGCCTTATACTCATTCCTTCTATTATTTTAAGATATAAATTCAATTTATAATGTTCACTTCATGATAATTTATCTTTATTATCAGGTTAAAGATATTAATTAATTTTTGGTGTAAGTGACTTTGAACTCTATATTTTTTAAAGAAAAATAAAAAATTTTATCAGTCGAACTAGCTAAAATTCATTCCTTATTTTTTTTTATCTTTAGTCTTTATTTTAAAAATGTATTAGTTATTTTGTATTTCTTTTTTTTCTTTTTTTTTGATAAGATATTTTGTAATTATTTTGTTTCAAGAGAAAAGCATAAACAGACAGCACACAGATCTTGAAAAGGAAATAAGAAGAGGAGGGGGGGAAGGTATGCTTTCAATTAAAGTGATGCCCATCAATCATGTCAGAAGTATGTGATTCTGCCCTCAGAATGCAGTTCTTCCAGGTGGTTGTTTATCAAAAGCATTTGGGCCTGATGGTTGTCTTTTTAGTACTTGGGGGGGTCTGACTACGATTTGGGCTTGTGTCTATTTTATTGGATCCTGCGATGGACTTGTGCAGAGCTTTCTCCAGAGTCCAGACACAAGTGACAAGACCATAAATCTTTGTCCTCTCATTTCTCATCATTCATCAATGTCACGGTGCCATGTTTTTTACTTTGTTTTCTTTTCTTTGGTCATAGCGACGTTTCAAAATTTAGTTGCAGCACGCGGTGGCCAATATATTTCATAAAAGATGAAAAAATAATTGGGAAAATAGGTTTTTTTTTTTTTTTTTTTTTTTTTACTTTTTATAGTGAAAGATTGAGAGCCCAGTGGGGATAAGAATAGCCATAGGACCACTATTTTTCACCAAAGTATTCACAGTTGCTGAAATGGCTAAATGTGGTTTGTGCGAAATAAAATTGGTGCCGTGGTAGACTTAGATATAAATGATGTTACTCAAATGAGTCAAATCATAACAAATCTTATTAAAGAAAAAGTTATAAAAGATTGTGTCTCTTAACATTACTAAAGGATTCTTGCATTAGACATTGATAAATTATTAATTGTTTCAAAAGATTAAACTGTAACAAATTTATTCATTTAATGATAATTTTAACATGCATTATGTTTTTCCTAGAATTTGAAAATGATAGAAAATACGAACTCAAAAAACAAAAATAATAAAATAAAATAAATTAACAGTGGTGGATGTTTTATGTAGCAAGGGCTTTGGCCCAGGACTTAAGGAGTTTGAGTTCTTATCTCTTTTCTTTTTCATATTAAGTAACTTAAAGTGTAATATTCAAATCTCCTATTTCCTAACTACGGAATTTATCAAAAACTAGCGCCTCTATCTATTTGCTTCATAAAGCCTTTCGGCTTGGCTGAATTAAGATCCAACGTAGCCCAATTGCCCCAATGCTCTATTCCATTCAACCAACTTGGTCACTGGTCCACTGCTAACCTTTGACTAAAAAAAGGGAAAAAAAAAAAAAAGTTCCATAATCTATAACGAAAAAAAAAGTCGAGAAAAAAAAAAAGCAAAAGAAGGAACCTACCCAATTTTATGCATAAAAGGAAGATGACCAAAGAGAAAAACTCTCCCAATACACTAGAATCCAGAAATTATTAATTCTTCTCGTTCTCTTCAAAACTACCAAAATTGGAAATTTCAAATTTGTGTGCTAGTAATAATAATTTTCCAAGGCTTCCTCTCATCTCAAAACCAATTTAACCAAGTAGCTATTTGAGCAATCACATCACACAATGTGGGCTACTGTTTAATTACAGTGCTTAATTATATAAACATGTGGACCACTTGCTCTAATTAAGGCCCCCATGAATGAATTTGCTTTGTCACTGTTTCCTTCACATAGAACAACCTAGAGATTCCTTAACTTTTTCTCCTAAGTGTTTTATTTGATTTGTACTATTAAGTTTTTAAAAACTAAAAAGAAAATTGTGCGACTAGGTAAGAGGTCCCCTTGCTTTGCCAATCTTTTACAAGCATAGATTACAAACCATAAATCATAAAGTGGGAAAAGGTGGGTAAGTGGTCACAAGATGGGCGGGCCTTTCTTTTGAAAAAAACAGCAGAAATCCAATAAGAAACCCACGTTCCCATTTATAACAGCTTAACTGTCCCTCCTCCCTCTCTAACTGATCTCCATTACCATCCATTTTCACTTCTTGTGGGAATCTCCAAAAACCTTAACAAAATCAAAGAATTCTCATCCAAACACAAAGAATTTTTTTTTTTTTAAAGGAAACCATGAAGTGGGGAAGAAAGAAAGTTCCTTCTTCACCTTCCTCCTTGTCTCAGCCTTCTTTCCTGTCTAATGTCTTTCCCATTTCATGGCTTTCCAAGTTCAAACACATGGGCATCAACTCTAAACCGAAACCCGGAAAAGTAAGTCGAAAAGGTAAGCTGAATACTCCTTCCATGAGTTCATCACAGTGCTGTGGTGGTGGTGAGAATGGTGGTCGGTTTCATGGTGGGAATGATGATGATGCTTTTTGGAGACTGTCATTTAGAGAAGAGGCTGTTAATGGGAATCAGAATAGAGGGGTCTTGAAATCAGTTTGGTATGAATCTGATGATGAGGTTCATGTCCCATCTTCTAGGTGCATGGGCTCTAGATCGAATTGTGGTGAAGTGAGGGAAAGAGAAGAGGCTAAGAAGCTCAATGAGAAGCTTTCTGGTTTAAGGGAAGCGAGAGGATTGCACAAAGATGAGGAGATTTCCCCGGAATTGGATGCTCGTTATGGAGACAGATCACCATGGAAAAGGATTGAGAAAGAATGGAAATTAAGTCAAATGAATCCGCAAGTTTTGGAAGAGAAGGTGTTGGAATTGGAAAGAGAATGGAAGTCTGCGAAATCTGTGGACAAAGAATCATTGGAATGGGAATCTCCAAGGACAATTTGGACGCCTAAGAGGGATAAGCACAAATTGATAGCTTCTGGCTCAAAGAAACATTGTTCTGCCTCTTCCTTGAATTCTAAGAATTCTAGCCTAAGAGATACTGCAGAAGATGGTGTTTTTGCTACTAAGAACTTGGAGGAAACTGCAGGACTCTCGGCAGAACAGTTTTGTTCAGAGTGGCAGAAGTTGAAAGGAACGAAAATTGAAGAGCTGAAGTCAAAGAGTGAGAAAGAGAGGAAATCTGTTCATGTAAGCAAGGACTCACAGAGGAGGAGAACAAAGAAGAATCCCAAAGTCAGAGTTTATTCTCCAAGAACGGCTTCCAAGGTTGAAATCTGCAGAATAAAAGCGCTGGAAGACATGAGGAAATCAAAACTGAAGATGAAAAAGAAGGAAAAGGAGAAAATTGTGGAGGAAACAACATGCTTGGAGAGCTTCGCTGTTGCAAAATGCTCATTTGATCCACAGCAGGACTTCAGAGATTCAATGCTTGAGATGATCACCGAGAAAAGGATCAGCCGGCCAGAAGAGCTTGAAGAACTCTTGGCTTGTTATCTAACCTTGAATTCTGACGAATACCATGACCTCATCATCAAGGTATTCCGGCAGGTGTGGTTCGACTTGAACAAGGCCTGTTTTAGTAGTGAGTTACATAGTAAAGATTGTTGCTATAATTAACTATTGCTTAGCTAATGATAGAAAAACACTTATCATTTTGTAAATAGTTAACACCGTTAATGTTTTAACATTATGTTTCTAATTTGCACAAGGTTGCAGATCTTACTTCATATCAATTGCATACATTTATTAAAAGAATAGGTAGCATCAGAAATTGTGGGTGGAAGCAACTCCAAGCAATAATTTCTATAATGCACTTTTGTTTGCATGCATACATATGTGATATGTGGATGAAATTTGAGCGGTGAGTTTTTGTGTTTTAGTTGAAGTTATATGCTTGTTAATAAATGTTCACTGTTGTCATTCTGGTAGACAACTGGATGAAATGTGGAGGAAATTTCTTCGGTGACAAGGGCCTAAACTTAGTATAGGATGGAACTAACAATTTATTGCAACCAACAATACACTCCTCTCCATTCCATTTGTACTATTGACGGACTGGTGCCATTTTCCATGGCATAGTAAGTCCATGGATTTTACTGTTACTTTCATGCATCCAGCTTTAACTTCCATTAGCATTTAGCAGGACTGATTCAAGTAATTTTATCTAACCATAACCACAAAATTTTCAGATTCCTTCTGCTTGTAATTTTAGTTCTAAGCTGTTGTGTCTGCTACAACAGTCCATTTTTCTATCAGCTAGGCAGCAATGCAACAGAAACTGGTACCCAATCTAAAATTATCAATATCTTGGCTTTGCTATGAAGAGTTAAAAGCTGTAATTTATCGTATCTATTACTTCTTAATGTCTACTTTTTCTCAAGATGTCATTTCTTCACCAACTAAGCACGCATGAACCTTGCCAATCACTTGAATTGTGCTACATTCAGGCTTCTCGTTTACTCTAAGTGCCTTCATTTTCTCCTCACATTCATAACATCATGCTGTCTTAACATGGTTTTCACAAGTAGCTGAAATAGACTACCAAATCACAGTGGCTTCCCTTTGCAGCATTGCTCTCACAAGCTCCTTGGCCTTCAATAGTCCAATGCAACTAAGTGAATCCACCATACAGCCATGGTCTCCATGGTTTGTTGATTGAGCTTCATAAACATGAGCCATGAGATGTAATATTTCATGACATTGGCAAGCTTACACGTTTGAAGGAAATTAACCATCATTTATGATCCTATCTTTTAGCAATAAAAGCATGAAGCCACTCACCCCTGCTCAAAGCTCCAATGTCAGCACATGCAGTGATGCAGATAAGAAATCCATTGGGCATGCAATGTCTGGCTCGCCTTTGCATTTTTCATAATTATGGGCAAGCACCAATACCTCCTCAAAACAAGTTATATGTGCATACCAATGATCATGGTGTTCTGAGAAGATCAATGTTTGATGACCTCTTAAAAAATACGTCCCTCTCTCTCTCTCTCTCTCTTCTCTGAGTAATCCAACCCCACATACCGCAATACAATAAAGTTCCTCCACTTTCGTTACATCATTTTGAATAAACAATCAACTTGGTAATTCCATTGACCCTCTTTCCACTTGCACGCTTAGAATTGACATCCTTATTCAGTATTCTATCAAGCAAAGTCTGCTCACTTGTACCCAAAACTTGCATACGCATGAATTAAAGGTTTTTACCCATTTTGAACAATCCAAAACTTTTTTTTTGGGGGGGGGGGGGGGGGGGGTGGTGGTGGTCCTTCATAGGTAAGGTATAAGTTTCTTCATCAGCACCAATAGGAGGACATAGTATTTGGTGAAAGGTTGCATAAGCTCTCGCTACTGCATTCCAATTATATTATCGGTTTGTCAATGTAAGCGAAAACATACAACATCTGACAATTTGAGAATCAGAATTGATGGTGGTAAACATGGAAAATGTACTAATATGGAGTAGAAATGATGGCATGGGCTTTCTTTTTCAATCATAGAATGGCATTTACCTGTATGTCATTAAGAAATAAGATTGCCTGCAGCTAACGCAAAATTGCTTGAACCCATTACCAACTTTACGAAACAATAGTCATATGTACAGCATCTTGACATGCATAATTGAAGAACACTAAATAGCACGCTAGCAATATTTATTCATGTTAACCTTAACAAAATCTTCAGGTGCTAAATATGCTTCCATCCTTCTGTGGCAATGAATGTGAATAATGTCTCAAATCTTATCAAGAACTTTGTAGCTGTAGCCTTTTCAGCAGGGCTTTGAGATGACTAAACTAATTAAAATGAATTCTGCTCCTGTTACTCTGCCAGAAATGGAGATGGACTGAAAAAAAAATACTTCCACAAATTCAGACCTAAGCAACTCATCCTGTAGCCAAATGCCACTAACACAAAATTACAAGTAACATCATAATATTGCCATAAATGCCTGTACATCTACACTATTTTCTTAATGCTCTTAAGATAGAGCAGGCAAGAGAAAAAAAAAGCCCTTACAAGAACTCAAAACTTAGAGCTCCTACTGCACTCAAAACTTATCTACAACTGGAGCCTTGAATCTTAACTGGTTCCCAAGTCTCAGCACATGAATAGGTTCCTGATTTTTGAAGCAGCCCACAAAGCCTTACCATGATCTCCAAACTCAACCAAAAACAGTTTACGTTCCTCAAGATATCTCTCACTCACAGGAAGTGTACTTCTTAAAATTTCAGAAGATCAAGAATCTGTCCTTTCAAACCATCCTGCTCAACAGCAAATAAGACCTCGGTTTTTTGAGGATTTGCATTTTGCACACAGGCCATGGAGACGTGCACTGTTGAAGTGTGTGCCCAGGAGCTTAAAAGAAGAAAAAGTCACAGAGGAGAGGAAGAGAGCTTAGCCGAACTGATATAATAGAACAGAAGAGACATCTGAAGCTCCTTGCTCTTAAGACGAATGTGCAGAAATTAGAGGAGAGCATTGAGTTTGGGGTGCCCATAAGCCATTTGAAGCAGCAAGTATTTGAGGTTTTAATTTTGCTTCAGCCATGCTCTTTCTCGTTGAAATATAGGGGCAATGAGTTTGGTAACTTCGATTTTCTTTGAATGAGATTGCTGTCAGTGGGGGGCTAGAATTTGACAATGCATGTATATTATATGAGACGTAAAGAGTTCAAATCCATCCACGCTATGGTAGCTATCAAATTATCGACAGAAAAAAAAGAAAAGAAAACCCAAAAATGACGGGTGTAAAAAGGGTATTTATCCTTAATTTACAATCTGTGTAGCAAAATACTCTTGTTCCCTGTTTTTGAAACTCGATTTTAACAAAATCAAATTATGTGCAAAACTCAATATCCTTAGAATTGAGTTATATGTATATTTTTAAGTAGAACTTGACATTAGCAATTTCGAGTTTCGCTTAAATTAAAAAAAAAATTAAGTAACAAAATATGCATAGAACTCGATATTGCTAATATTGAGTTCCACCTGTAACTCGATTTTGTTAAAATCAAGTTTAAAAAACAAGGGCATTTTGTTAAATAGTTTTAAAATCTGCATAGTTTGTAAATTATGGACAAATGCCTATTTTCTCCCAAAAATGAGATAGGGTATTTGTTATATTGTTTATATATTAACAATGTTTTACACATGAAATTATGTTTTCCAAGTGTTGAAATTTCAAAATTCAATTTAGTATTTAGCCTTATGTGCTCAAAGAAAAATGCAAAGTCATTGCAAAAATTTCATGATAAATGATAATTTCTAGTGAAAGACAATGGTATTGCTTTGCAACACCATGGATTTAAAAGAATATATATATGAAAAAAATTTAAAAGGGTCGACCATTTTAATTATATTTGTGACGTCACAAATTTAATTAAAAATTGTGTTTCAAAAATCATTGACAGGATAAACTTTTGGGTAAAATACTATTTTGGTTCTTAAACTTTACCAAAAGTTTGTTTTTCATCTCTAAACTTTAAAAAGTTTATTTTTCATTCCTAAACTATTAAAAAGTTCATCTTTTGTTTTAAACTATTGAAAATGTTTGATTTATGTCCTTAAATTTTACTCAAAATTTATTTTTCATTCCTAAATTATTGAAAACAAATTCTTTTTTCATCCCTATTTAGAGATGAAACACAAATATTTAGTAAAATTTATGGCCTGTTTGAATGTTTAAAAAATGAGGGGGAGTAGAGTAGAGGGAGGGAGAGTAATCCAATTACCTTATTTGGAAGTTTTTTAAGGAAGAAGGGGGAGGGGTTTGGGGGGGTTTGGAGGGGTTTCAACTCTCTTTAATCCCTCATTTTTAATTCCCCCAAATTGGAGAGATTTGGAGGGAGAGTAGAGTAGATAAATTATTGTCCAAGTAAATTCCCTAATTTATCATTTCTAAATTAATCATAGACCAATGTTGCAAGTCTATTCTCAAATAGGGGTAAATTTGTCTATTTAAATCATTTCCTCTCCTCTCCATCCTAATTTTTAAAACATCCAAACAAGGTGAAGGGGAACCATTCCCCTCTACTCTCCTCTCCACTACTCTCCTCCCCTCTACTCCCCTCTACTCTCCTCCCTCTCTAAACTTCCAAACAAGCCATTAAGGACTAAAATAGTATTTTACCCTAAATTTTTTTAATATACGTCAATCTACATTTAATGGTATGTTTTTACAAACCCAAAAATCGACTAGAAGTTCCCATCATCATAAGATCAACTATAAGTTTTCTACACTCGATAAGATCAGCTAGATATGTTCATCATTTAATAGGATTGACCAGAAGTCTTTTTACATCCAATAGGGTTTACAAGAAGCCCCCCATCATCCAATAGGATCAGCTAGAAGTCTCCTACATCCAACAGGATCAACTAGAAATCCCCACCATTCAATATAATTTGACTATAGATCACCTACATCCAATATGATTGACCAGAAGTATCTTATCATCCAATAGGACTAACTAGAACTCTCCTAGATCCCATAGTATTGACTAAAGGTCTCAATCATCTAATAGGATCGACTAGAAATCTTCTACATCTATTTGGTTCGACTAGAAATCTCCTACATCAAATAGGATTGACAAGAATCTCCAAAACCTAGGATGGACAAAGGATTAGGACTAACTCAATTAGAAAAGGGAGTTTATTATAATCAAAAGCCTTTGAATTAAGATTAAATTTGTTAAGGACTAGAGGTGATTACTTTAATTTCAAGGACTAAAATCGTAGATAGGCTAAATTTTAAGGTACTTTGATAAAAAAAAAAATATATATATATATATATATTGTAGGGTCAGTTTTTGCGGCCCAAGCCCAATGAAGTATGGATTTGGAGCTCACCGAGCCCGAATCAATAAATTTTGTAGAGAGTGGGTGAAAGAGCTAGGCTAATAATGAAAAGAACAGTGTTAAACGGCATCACCAATGGAAGGATTTGGGTTAATATGTCCTCGGACTGATATGAGTGCTATGTCCGAAGAGGTACTTTTCATTGATAATCTAAGATTACAATTCTTGGAGCTACAGTAATCAAATATATTCTTTTCTCTCCTCTTTTTCGATCCCCCACTATCAGAGGCACCTTTCCCTTATATAGCACTATCTCCCTACATCTTCTCCGTCCACTTGTTCATCATCCAGGCGCTCACTTGAGTGCATGTCCCATCACCCCCCTCTTAGCCTTATGTGAGTGGTGGTAGCTGAGAAAGAACTGTTCAGGGGTCTTATCCACATAAATGCGGCCAGAAAGGTAGGTGCAGTACATTAAATGTGGTGGCTGAAGTATGCCTCCTTGATATTTTTCTGTTCCCGTTGTCTTTATGTGCGCCTGAGGCTCCTTTCCCTCCTGACACTTGTCAGACAGATCGCTGGAGCCTCTCATGCTCGTGTTGGATCAAACCTCTTCGGATCCGAGGATGGTGGACTACTCGGACATATGAACATCTCCTCGGACGGTACACGTGCTCATCTCAGGGCATTCCCTTTTGACATGGGCCGGACTGAAGGCCTCGCCTCCTCGGACGAAAAGTGTTCCTCATTCAGGGCCTTGGGCCCAATAAGTTGGGTTGGGTTTTTCTCCCCCCACATTAGCCCCTCAAAATTGTATTTTTTCATTCGCATCCGAAGAGAAAAAGTAGGATTTTGACTTGCCACGGAGCAAAGGCTTGCAAACAGGCAAATTTGAACTGGCACGTGCCTAAATGTAGGAACTGTCGCTTCATTAATGCTGCTGCGGTTTCCTCATTCCCCAGGCGCTGCATTAGCTGCACCAGGTGACGCTTTGTCCTTTAGATCCAGTGGTAACTGACTGATCCAACGGCTGTGGTTTTTCTTCGAAATTTGGGCGGGAGTGCCCCTGACTCTTCGTTTGACCCCGTATAAAGCTTCAGAGGTCATTATTTCTTCCGCACTTTGCAAATCTTCAGACGCTCCAGAGAGAAACAGACGCGCCGCTCCGTCCAAGCCTCTGAGTCGCTGCTTTCAGGTCTTCCCAGAGTCATCAAGCCTGAAATCTTCTTTCCGATTTAGTCCCGGTGAGTCATCGTTCACCAAGCCATTTAGTTTTCTCTTCGGCCAACAGTTTCGTCTAAGCATCATGGGAAAGCTTGAGTACATGGTGGATACCCCTGAGCGACTAGAAGCATTTAGGGCCACGTATCGCATACCTCCCAACGTGGGTGTGAGGTATTGCCCCCCAGAAAAGATTCTAACAGATCGGAAGACGGGAGAAGTAGTTATTCCCCTTATCGCCTTCAAAGAAGGGGGAATGACCATTCCCATGGGTCCCATCACCATTAGCTATCTTCGAAACCATAGGCTCACTCCCTGGCAGTGCGCACCCAACATGTTTAGGATTCTAGGGGCCATTGAGGACCTTAACCTTCACCTAGGATTGGGCCTCACCTGGCTCGACGTAGTACATCTGTACGAATGCCATAGCCAGCGAGACGCGGGATATTACTTGAAATCCCGGTCGGACGTGGTCAGGCTCATTTCTTACCTCCCCAAATCCAACAAAGGGATGAAAGACGACTATGTGATCGTCTCGGGCGCATGGCATGACGGCCATCACTGCCCAACCAAGCATGGAAAGCCAGGTGGGCCATGTTAGATTTAGGCACACTAACTATAGTCCCAGGGTCCTCGTCCTTTAATCGTTTTTGGTTTCCTTTGTACTACTATTTGCGAGTCTCTAACATAGCTTTGCTGTGCCTTGGAACAGATAAAAACTTCGTAGCTCCTCGGCTAAGTCTTACGAACATCGCCGCCCTCAATTTCCTGTTGAGATCTGAGATTTTTGTGAGCGAGGACGGACAGCTCCGATCGGCTCCTCTTATTCTGGGCTACACAGGAAACCCAAAGGGTTTCCAACCAGTCGGCAACGCAATTGTCCAAGGAGACCGCCGCCTTGCCCGTATTGACGTTGGTCAGAAGGGTTTTTTGGCGTCATATGATCTAGAGCCCGTACCACATCCACGTCCTCAAGCTATACCTCCTCTCGTCCAACCACTCCAGCAAGTCCCTCTCGGACAGGCAGCTGAAGGCGAAGGGGTCGGTTCTTCCACTTCCTCGCTAGAGGAACAGATAGATAGATTCCAGTTTGGGGGCGAGGGTCCAGGAGCCGATCGAGTGATAGAGGTTTCAGACGCTGAGGAGGATACCGACAAGCAATCGGGCATTCACCTTAATCTATTAGCTGCTCATTCTGAAGGCTCTTCGGACGACAACATGGACCTGAGGAGTTTGATGAAAGGCAGGGGAAAAAAACCCGAGCAGAAAGATGCTGGGTCGTCAAAAATAGTGGTGACACTGCCTCCAGCGTCCACGCAGGTTCCTGACCCAAGTCTGAAGCCCATTCCGGACTTAAAGAAGAAAAGGTCCCACGTTGAGGTTGGGGAAAAACAAAAGCTGCCAGACAAGGGGGCTAAGCAGCAGAAAGTGGTGGATAGCCGAGCCTATAGGGCTTCATCCACTGAAAGCCGAGAAGAGGCTTTTGTGGCAAACGTACGCCGAGGGGGAGGACCGAGAATCTGGTCTCCCAAGTTGGAGCTGGAGGGCGCTCCAATCCTGTGGGATACCTCCCTCAGGAATTATGACGGAGGGAGGGCAGGCTATGTCGCCGAAGCCTTGCAGCAACCACTCCTCCTTCCCCACGACATGGAGTCCTACAGGCGCTTCAACCAGCAGGAGCTCTTCATGTCTCTTAAGAGGGACCTAGCCATGGTAAGTGCACCATTTATGAGTAAGTTTTATACTTGATTGGCCTCGTTTTTCTTCTTATCAGTGAAAGTGTTGTCATGCAGATTACTCAGCAAGTCTATGTGGCTGAGGGGTTGAACAAGGAGTCCTGGATCAAAGCCCAAGCAGCAATCCAATCCCAGCATGAAGCAGAGGCATCCCTTGGAAAGCTGAAGGAGGAGCATTCTCAAATGTCCAAGGAGCTTAAAGAGGCGATCTCCCAGAAGCGAAGCCTCGATGCTGGGCTTAAAAATGTTGAAAAACAGGTTGAGGAGCAGCGAAAACTGCTGAATGCCTCGAGGTTAATTTGGCGACCGAACGGGAGCTGGTGAAAGGACTCAGGGCCGAGCTGCAAAAGGCTAGGGATAACGCCAAAACAGCCGAGCAAAAGGTTCAATTGGCCAAGGAGTCAATTGAAACCGAGAAGAAGGCAGCATACCAGTTGGGGGCAGATGTGACAGCGCGGGTACTCACTGAGCAGTTTGCATCTGTTTGTCGCGAGTACTGCGACAAAACCTGGGAAAAAGCCTTGGACGCAGCTGGGGTACCCTCGGACTCTCCCTTGAGGTTACCTGGGAGCGTCTACTACGATCCTGATATCCAAGAAATCCCAGTGGATGATCCCTCTGCCCCCCAGCCTCCTGAGGCTTCTGGGCCAAGCCAGGCCGACCAGGCTCCTCCGTCCACCCTTGGTGCAAGCAAGGAAACTGGTCAGCCAGGCGCTAAAGATAAGCCAGCTGAACCAGCCAAAGGAAAAGACCAAGGGTCAGGCGGAGAGAAAATTTCTTCTGAGCCCAAGGAAAAGCCTACTGAAACTACTGCTCGGACAAGCCAGGCTGCTGACCCCGTGCTTCCTCCAGCGAAAGAATAGATATATAGGGTTTTTATTTTGTACTTACGCTTTTGTTCTTTATTTAAGAAATTGTAGTCCTTTCTTTCTTGTTTGGCTGATTAGGTACATACTTTTTGTTGAATGGAATGGCTCCCTATTTGTCTTTTGATGTCTTTGATACATGCTTTATCACTTACTATTGCCGCACATACAATCATACATTGCAATTGTGACATGATAATATAAATGACTTGACTGATACATCATAATGGTGGTGTGAGTAATTAAAATTGAAAAGGATAGGCCGAGTAAGAGTTATTGACGAGAAATGATTAGAATAAGTGCATACGCGAGTTTCGCATGTCCTTCCAAGTAAAACATAAGTTATTACCCCTCGGTTTCGCACTAAACGTAACGGAGGAAGACATTTATAACTTAGAACCAATTTAAACTCAATCAGGAATTTTAGCACTAAAAAACCCAGTAACAACAAATGCGCGGGGGGGGGGGGGGGTATCGACTAACCTGTCGTTTGGTTCAAGGATCATGGGGTTTGACTGTATTCGTGTGTCAACTAACCCTAATCACCTGGTCCGAGGACTACAGGTATGATAGGATTTAAGTCTAAACACTAGAGAACTGTAACTGAGTGCTAACTAACCCAAATCATCTGGTCCGAGGACTACAGGCCTGATTGGATTTAAGTTTAAACACTATAGAGATGTAACTGAGTGCTAACTAACCCAAATCATCTGGTCCGAGGACTACAGACATGATTGGATTTAAGTTTAAATACTATAGAACTGTAACTGAGTGCTAACTAACCCAAATCATCTGGTCCGAGGACTACAGGCATGATTGGATTTAAGTTTAAACACTATAGAACTGTAACTGAGTGCTAACTAACCCAAATCATCTGGTCCGAGGACTACAGGCATGATTGGATTTAAGTTTAAACACTATAGAACTGTAACTGAGTGCTAACTAACCCAAATCATCTGGTCCGAGGACTACAGACATGATTGGATTTAAGTTTAAACACTATAGAACTGTAACTGAGTGCTAACTAACCCAAATCATCTGGTCCGAGGACTACAGGCCTGATTGGATTTAAGTTTAAACACTATAGAACTGTAACTGAGTGTTAACTAACCCAAATCATCTGGTCCGAGGACTACAGGCATGATTGGATTTAAGTTTAAACACTATAGAACTGTAACTGAGTGCTAACTAACCCAAATCATCTGGTCCGAGGACTACAGGCATGATTGGATTTAAGTTTAAACACTATAGAACTGTAACTGAGTGCTAACTAACCCAAATCATCTGGTCCGAGGACTACAGGCATGATTGGATTTAAGTTTAAACACTATAGAACTGTAACTGAGTGCTAACTAACCCAAATCATCTGGTCCGAGGACTACAGGCATGATTGGATTTAAGTTTAAACACTATAGAACTGTAACTGAGTGCTAACTAACCCAAATCATCTGGTCCGAGGACTACAGGCATGATTGGATTTAAGTTTAAACACTATAGAGAATACTTTATGCAGAGAATTGACACATCTGCTGAAGGAGAGACTTGGTCAATAAAAGTACCTCTTGAGGTTATTTACATTCCATGGGCGCGGTATTACATGACCATCTAGGTCTTCTAAGAAATATGCCCCAATGCCTGCTCCTGAGGTGATACGATATGGTCCTTCCCAATTGGGTCCAAGTTTTTCCCAAGCCGGGTTCTTTGCGGTGCCTACAACTTTCCTCAACACTAGATCACCAGGCTTTAGTGGCCTTAGCTTTACGTTAGCATCATAGCCTTGCCTGAGTTTCTGTTGATAATGTGCCAGACGAACCATTGCATTCTCCCTCCTTTCCTCAATCAAGTCTAAGCTCCTCTGCAGTTGCTCATCGTTATCGGCCGGACTGAATGAACTAGTTTTCATGGTTGGGAACCTGGTCTCCAAAGGAATGACAGCTTCAGCCCCATAGGTCATTGAGAAGGGGGTCTCCCCAGTAGACCTACGAGGCGTAGTCCTGTAAGCCCAAAGCACGTGCGGCAGTTCGTCTACCCATTTGCCCTTCGCATCATCTAATCTCTTCTTCAAGCCATTCAGTATGACTTTGTTGACGGCTTCTGCCTGTCCATTACCCTGGGGATAGGCTGGGGTGGAGTATCTGTTCAAAATTCCCAGCTCACTGCAGTAGTTCCTAAATGCCCTGCTATCAAACTGCAAGCCGTTGTCTGAGATGAGAGTGTGAGGAACTCCGAACCGAGTGACAATATTCTTCCACACGAACTTTTGCACATCAACGTCTCTGATGTTGGCTAAGGGCTCAGCTTCAACCCACTTGGTGAAATAGTCCGTTCCGACCAGGAGATACTTCTTGTTTCCTGCAGCTTTGGGGAAGGGTCCCACAATGTCCAAGCCCCATTGGGCGAAAGGCCATGGGCTAGATAGCGGATTAAGGTTTCCCCCTGGTTGGTGAATGCTTGGAGCGAAGCGCTGACATTGATCACACTTTTTAACGTATTCATGTGCCTCCTTTTGCATGTTAGGCCACCAATAGCCTTGTGTGAGGGCTCGGTGTGCCAAGGACCTGCCCCCCGTGTGGCTCCCGCAAATTCCTTCGTGCAGCTCTTCTAGCAACGTCTCGGTTTCCTCAGGATGCATGCACAACAAGTATGGCCCCGAGTAGGAGCGTCTGTATAATTTCTGGTCCTCGGATAACCAGAATTTAGTCGCCTTCCTTCGAATCTTATCAGCTTCTGCTCTGTCTTCAGGCAATACATCTTCTTTGAGAAATCTGATTAGGGGGTCCATCCAGCACGGCCCGGCTCTGACCTGGTGAACCTGGACTGCCCCTGACTTCGCCCCCGTGGGCCTGTGCAAGTCCTCGACGAGGATGATCCTTGGCAGGTCTTGTGCCGAAGAGGTGGCAAGCGTGGCCAGGGAGTCAGCATGTGAGTTGCCACTCCTGGGGATGTGCAGCAAACTGAAAAAGTCGAACCCCGACTGTAGCTGTTTAACACGACCCAGGTACCCCTGCATTCTTTCGTCCTTTGCCTCAAACTCGCCTTGTACTTGACCTACTACCAACCTTGAGTCCGAGAACAGTTTCACGGATTTCCCCCCCATTTTACGGACCATTGTCATTCCCATCAGTAGGGCCTCATACTCCGCCTCATTATTCGTTGCTGAGAAGTCCAGCCTTAGTGACTTCTCGATGGTGATTTTCTCGGGGGATATCAGTACCAGCCCGACCCCAGATCCTCTTTGGTTTGCCGCCCCATCAACGTACACTTCCCAATGGGAGGGATGTTGCTGGGAGATCATGCCAACTGATTTCTCATCCATGCCTGACGTGGGCTTTACTTCTTCTAACTGGGGCTCCGTGAACTCAGCCACCAAATCTGCGAGGACCTGTCCCTTGACCGATGTGCGGGGCATATATCTTATATCGAAAGCCCCTAAGATTGTACCCCACTTGGCAATCCGACCGGTGTAATCAGCACTTCGGAGTATAGCTTTGAGTGGGAGTTGTGTGAGAACAATGACCGTGTGGGCTTGGAAGTAGTGGGGCAGCTTCCGTGTGCCCAGCACTACTGCCAGGATAGCCTTCTCCAGAGGCAAATAGCGAATCTCGGCCTCGTGCAGCGACTTGCTTACGTAATAAACAGGCCTTTGCACACCAGAATCTGATCGTATCAACACCAGGCTCACTGCATAGGGGGCTACAGCTATGTAGGCGAACAGTACCTCATCAGGCTCAGGACTGGACATGATAGGTGGCCGAGCCAGATAATCCTTGAGTTGCTGGAATGCAGAAGCACATTCCTCAGTCCATTCGAATCCCTTCCACTTGTTGAGCAGGGAGAAAAAGGGACGACACCTGTCTGCTGATCTAAAGATGAACCGATTGAGGGCAGCAGTCATTCCAGTTAGCTTTTGAACCTCCTTGGGGTTCCGAGGAGCTCGTAGATCGTTGATGGCCTTTATCTGGTCGGGGTTGATTTCGATTCCTCTGTGCGTGACCATGTATCCTAAAAATTTTCCGGACCCTACCCCAAACGAGCATTTAGAAGCATTCAATCGTAGCTTGTACTTTCGTAGAATCTCAAAGGTACTTTCAAGGTCCTTCACATGCTCGGCTATAACTTTGCTCTTCACCACCATGTCATCTATGTAAACCTCGATATTCTTGCCCAACTGTGGCTCGAACATTCTCGTCATCATCCTCTGGTAGGTAGCTCCCGCGTTCTTCAAGCCAAACGGCATTACTTTGTAGTGGTAGTTGCCAATAGGGGTGACAAATGCAGTTTTCTTCTGGTCATCCGGGGCTAATGGTATCTGGTGGTAGCCTTGGAAGGCGTCTAGGAAGCTCATCCGAGGGTGGCCGACGGTGGCATCGACCAGCTGATCTATTTTTGGCATTGGGAACGGATCTTTGGGGCATGCTCTATTCAAATCCGTGAAGTCCACGCATACTCGCCACTTCCCACTCTTCTTCTTCACCACCACGGTATTTGCCAGCCATTCGGGATAAAAAACTTCTTTGATAGCCCCAGCCACTTTGAGTTTCGCTACTTCGTCTCTAACTGCATCAGCATGCTCCTTGGATGGGCGCCGAATGGGCTGTTTCTTGGGGGTGATCAGTGGATCCACCTTCAGGTGGTGGCATATAAACTCCGGGTCTACCCCTGGGGCCTCATAAGGACTCCAGGCAAACACATCGAGATTTCGCTTAAGGAACACTATCAGCTCTTCCTTCTCTTGAAGAGGCAGCTGAGATCCGACTTGAAAGAACCTATCAGGATCATCTCCAATGACCACTTTTGTTAGATCCTCACATCGAGTGCCTTCATCTGGTTCTCCAAAGGGCAATCCCCGAGACTGTAGTTGCTATGAATCCCTCCCGGCTGCGTCCGAGGCTTCGGCCGAGGTCTTATGCTGAATGGCAGTTACCAAGCACTGACGAGCAGCAGACTGGTCTCCTCGGATCTCGCGTATCTGTCCTTCTGACGGATATTTTACCTTTTGGTGCAAAGTAGAGGGAACAGCCCCAAGTGCGTGAATCCAAGGCCTGCCCACGAGTGCCGTATAGGGCGAATATGCATCCACGACTATGAAATCTAACTCCACCACCTCGGTACCAGCCTGCACTGGTAAGCGTATCCGGCCTTTCGGAACGACAGGCCTTCCTTCAAAGCTCAAGAGGGGGGAATCGTACGGCGTCAGGTCCTGGGGCTTTAGGCCTAGCCCCTTGTAGAGGTCTGGGTACATTACCTCCACAGCACTGCCCTGGTCCACCATCACCCTCTTTACATCGTACCCTCCTATCCTGAGGGTGATAACTAGTGCATCATCATGGGGTTGGATGGTGCCAATCATGTCTTCGTCCGAGAATCCCATGACCAACAGGGCACCAGACTTAGTTCTCTTAGGTCCTCGGCTTGGCTCCCCTACGGGTGGTCGACCTACTGACATAACTTTCAATGGCCAGGATCCTGTTCTTCCTGGCGCGGCGAAGACGACGTTTATAGTCCCTAGCGGTGGTTTTAGGGGGTCGTCTCTGCGTGGCCCTAGTCCCGTCTGCCCTCGGCCGCTGGAGGGATGCAGGAGGTGTTTCAATTTACCGTCGCGGACCAGTTGGTCCAGGTGATCCCACAGGCTCCTACAATCCTCCGTGGTATGCCCATGGTCTTGATGGTACTGGCAGTACAGATTATAGTTGCGTTTCTCGGGGTTTCCTATCATCTTGTTCGGCCACCTGAAGAATGATTCGTTCTTGATCTTTTCCAGGACCTGGTGTACTGGCTCTTTGAACACGGTGTTGACCGGTTGAGGGTTCATCGATCCTGATTGCCCGGCAAAATCCCTCCGTGGTTTATTATAATTGTAACGGTCCGACCGCGAGTCCCTCCTCTCCTGAGAGATAACCTTGTCCTTTCCCTTGCCCTGCTGCTGATCTTCTTCAACCCTCTTATACTTCTCTATGCGGTCCATTAGCTGACGCACGTTTGTGACCGGTTTGCCAGATAGAGATGCCCTCAAACCGTGATCAGTAGGGAGGCCGAGCTTGAATGTGCTGAGGGCCATTGCATCATTGTTACCTTCCATCTCATTGAACATCTCCCAGTACCTATCTGAATATGCCTTCAAGGACTCACCTTCCTGCATGAACAAGGATAGCAGGGAGGAGAAAGGTCTGGCCGCTCTTCGGCATGTGACAAAACGGGAGCCGAACGCCTGAGTGAGCTCTTTGAAGGAGTTGATGGAGCCTGCCTTCAAGCCGTCAAACCACCTCATGGCCACAGGCCCCAGACTAGAAGGGAAAACCTTGCACATCAGGGATTCGTCTCTGGCGTAGACAGCCATCCTTTGGTTAAAATGACTCACATGCTCCATGGGGTCAGTCTTACCATTATAGATGGTAAACGTTGGCTGGTTAAAACGCCGAGGGAGTCTAGCCTCCTCTATCCTGCGCGTAAAGGGCGACTTAGATATCTGGTTCAGAGCCCTGTTCATGGCATCGTTCTCCATGTCCTCGTGTGATGGACTTCTACGTTGCCTCTTACGATGGGATTCCTCCTCATAAGTGTAGGACTCACTGGCGGGTGTCTTAGATTTGTGCTGATAAGAGACATCCTGCTCATCATCAAGATCATCCTCAGAGTATGAGGAATCCCGTCTCCTCTTTGCATGGCGCAGCTCTCTCTTTAGTTTTTCTACTTCCAGTTGCAAGTCGTGGTTCTTCTTTGCATGGGACATGTGACTTCCGCCCTGTGATTGGCCCTGGCTAAGGCGCACTGTGTGTACGCTACCTTCACGATTTTGTCCCCTCTCTAGGTTGGCAAAATAGTCCACGTGTTGGGATGCCCTGGATTCCGCTTGCTGTTCACCTTGTCCTGCCATCATCAACTGTTGTTTTCACTCTTGCACAAGCTCTCCCACAGACGGCGCCAATTGTAGGGTCAGTTTTTGCGGCCCAAGCCCAATGAAGTATGGATTTGGAGCTCACCGAGCCCGAATCAATAAATTTTGTAGAGAGTGGGTGAAAGAGCTAGGCTAATAATGAAAAGAACAGTGTTAAACGGCATCACCAATGGAAGGATTTGGGTTAATATGTCCTCGGACTGATATGAGTGCTATGTCTGAAGAGGTACTTTTCATTGATAATCTAAGATTACAATTCTTGGAGCTACAGTAATCAAATATATTCTTTTCTCTCCTCTTTTTCGATCCCCCACTATCAGAGGCACCTTTCCCTTATATAGCACTATCTCCCTACATCTTCTCCGTCCACTTGTTCATCATCCAGGCGCTCACTTGAGTGCATGTCCCATCACCCCCCTCTTAGCCTTATGTGAGTGGTGGTAGCTGAGAAAGAACTGTTCAGGGGTCTTATCCACATAAATGCGGCCAGAAAGGTAGGTGCAGTGCATTAAATGTGGTGGCTGAAGTATGCCTCCTTGATATTTTTCTGTTCCCGTTGTCTTTATGTGCGCCTGAGGCTCCTTTCCCTCCTGACACTTGTCAGACAGATCGCTGGAGCCTCTCATGCTCGTGTTGGATCAAACCTCTTCGGATCCGAGGATGGTGGACTACTCGGACATATGAACATCTCCTCGGACGGTACACGTGCTCATCTCAGGGCATTCCCTTTTGACATGGGCCGGACTGAAGGCCTCGCCTCCTCGAACGAAAAGTGTTCCTCATTCAGGGCCTTGGGCCCAATAAGTTGGGTTGGGTTTTTCTCCCCCCACATATATATATAATACTTGTGATTTAAAAAAAAATATATATATATATATATATACACGTGTGACATGCCACATATACATTAATATATATGGGAGTGATAATGGATACACTATAACAAAACTTCTTGAACGAAAGAAAATTAATTAAACAAAGGGTAATTCTACCCACTAGTAGGTAACCTGCTATATCATGTTACATTTTTCTCACATTTAATGGTTCCATCCTCATATTGTGTAGTTTCAATATCATATGTGACAATTCTTTTGTCACATTTGGTGGTTCCCTTACTTTTTTCTCACATTTGACGGTTTCATCCTCACATTGTGTAGTTCTAACATCACATGTGACAGTTTTTTTGTCACGTTTGGTGATTCTCTTTTTTCTTTCCTCACATTTGATGGTTCTATCTTCACATTATGTAGTTCCAACATCACATATGACAGTTCTTTTGTCACATTCGGTAGCTCTCTTATTTTTTTTTTCTCACATTTGACAGTTCCATCCTCACATTGTGCAGTTTTGACTATACTTTTGTCACATTCGATGGTTCCTTTATTTTTTCTCACATTTGACGATTCTATTCTCACATTGTGTAATTTCAACATCACATGTGACAGTTCTTTTGTCACATTTGGTAGTTCCCTTATTTTTGTTTCTCACATTTGATGGTTCTATTGTCACATTAGGCAGTACCAACATCACATCTGTTTGTACTTTTGTCATATTCAATCGTACCCTATTTTTTTTCTCACATTTGACAGTTCCATTATTACACTGTGCAGTACCAACATCATTTCTAACTATACTTTTGTCACATTCGATAGTACCCTAATATTTTTTTTCTTATATTTAACAGTTCCTTCGTCACATTGAGCAGTACCAATATCACATATGACCGTACTTTTCTCACATTCAATGGTTCTCTTTTTGTTTTCTCACATTTGACCATTCTATCGTCACATTAAGCCATACCAACATTACATATGGGCATAGCCAACCCAACCTACCGAATTACCTAATAATCGACAAATATATATATAACAAAAATACTCTTAAAGTCTCTAAAATTCCAAAATACCCTTAAATATACTAAAATTACCAAAACGCATTCTAACAATTGAAACTTACCAAAATAACCTCGAAACTCTAAAAAATTATTGGGATATCCTTAAAACCTAAAAAATTACTTAAATACGCTTAGAACTTTAAAAAATGACCGTACTTTTGTCACATTTTGTGGTACTCTAATTTTTTTCTCACATTTGATAGTTTCATCATCACATTAGGCAGTACTAACATCATATCTGATTATACTTTTGTCATATTTGGTGATACCATTATTCTTTTCTCACATTTGATGGTTCTAACATCACATTGGGCAATACCAAATCACATATGATCATACTTTGTTATATTCAATAGTTCTATTATTTTCTTCTAAAAAAGAAAAACAATAGTTCTATTATTTTGTAGTCACATTAGGCAATACCAACATCACATATGATTGTACTTTTATCGAGTCATAACAATCTTAGTAATAATGAAAATGTTAACAATGAATTTTCCACAAGGAGAACTGGTCGGGACGTTTTCGATACAAGTTGCCATCAAATCTAGTGCTTGCAAAGAAAAATGAACAACGTTCCAAAATAATACAAAATGCTAGACAAATTCCACCACAAGATTATGTTCGGTCACTCAATTGACAGTGATTTGTATACATTGATGATTGAGATATTGTTTATGATTTAGTGAATTGTTTTTGTAGGGATGAAAGGCCCAGGAATGTATATTGGGCCGTGGGCCTTGTTCTAGGACATTTAGCTATCCGAGGACAGTTAGACATTAATGAAGACGTACAAATCAGTACGTTGTGGAAGGTTTCTGGCCATAAAGGTTTGGGAAAGTAGTCTGAGAAGAAACGCCTCCTCGGCTAAGCGGAGCAAAGGTCAAAGACCCAGCCTTTCACCAAGAACAACGCACTAGACAACCATAATGGTAAGGATAAACATCAAAAGGGGATAAGACAAAGGAAAGCTAGGAAATTCTCAAGGGAAAGCTATTACCACCGCATTGAATGCTGTGTAGCTAACTCTAATGTGGATGTGATACTTGAACAGTAATTTTCAGCCTTACAACTACCTATCAAGACTTCAGGAAGGTGCTAATGGGACAAGGATCAAAGCCAATAAATTGATCTAAACGTGGAAGGCTGAGATGAAGGGAAGCAGAAAAATATAAAGAGGAAAAATCCCATTACAAGGGAATCATCTGAGAATTAGGAGAGAAAACACTGTAGCCTCAAGAACAGTGATTGTATTTATATTCAATAGAAATATATAAGAACTACTCTTCTCGGACTTTGCTGAGGAAGATTTTTCTTGCATAAAACTTGTTTATTTTCACTTTCTAGTCATCGTTAACCTACTGTGATTGTTGTCCAACTCATTGAAGTCCAGTTTCTAGCCCACTCTCTACAAATTCATTGCATTGGGCTCTCTTGGGCCTTTGTCCTTGTAATTTTTGGGCTTGGGAGCCTAAACATGTCCTTACAGTTTTTATTTTTAATGAATGGGAGATTGGATGTTTATCTTTAGCAATTTAGTGAATTGTCTTTTTTTTTTTTTTTTTGAATGGGAGACTGATTTTCTATCATTCAAAAATAAAATTAGTATTTGACAAATTATTATATGAGAAGCATTGGATGTGCAAGCTGTGGACCAGAAAAAAACAACTGTAAAAATTATTATATGTGAAGCTTTGGATGTGCAAGCTTTGTTGTAGGGCTTTATTTGCATGGAATTTGTGTTGGAGGAGGCTGGATATAAACTAATTATTCTAGATAAAATTTTTCAAAAATAATAAAATATACTTTCTAACAATTCTGTAATAACCATATATCTGGTGAGAAAAAGAACCCCTATGAGATCTAGGGCAGTTGATGTGTATTTATGTAGTTTGATTGATGAGGATGCTAAGAGCATTCAACCAATAAATTTTTGTAGGTTGAAATTTTTGCACTGCCCTTGGTTATGGGACATCTTGTGGAAATTTGGATTCAAAAGCCAGATAAAATCTAATTATGCTTAACCCAGAGTTATGAGGTGCACCTAGAGTCATAAGAGTAAGACAATATCAGATTATGCTATAAGCAATCATAAAACTTGGCTCGGTTTAAACATTCAATCACTATTTAACAAATCTTGTTGTTGGCTTATTTTGACAAAGTCGTGAACTAAATTAAGAAAAATGATATCTTAAGGACTAATGTGAAAATTGAAATAGAAGTCAGGTGACTAAATTGAATTTTAGCCAAAAACTTATATCATATCATCAGCCCTATTTATTTCTAGGGAGATATGTAGCATGCACTGTAAACTATTCCATCAGTATGCTAATGCTAACAAAGTAACACATAAAGCTTTTGCACTTCTTGTCACATAAATGTTTTCCAGGTCCCTATTTATTTCTTTTAGAGAAAAACCAAGTTTAAGGACCTTGGTGGTAAATCAGTAGCAAAACTAAGTATAATCGATTCCCTGTCAAAAGACAAAATCAGCTGCTTGCAAATTGGATGTCAAAGGGTTCATACAAAAATATTGCAATAACATCCTAGAGGGTTGGCATTAGTTAAGTTGTATTACCTATTCAACTTGAGTTTTCAACTGTGACAAATGCAATTAGTAGTTCCAATAAATTTTGGCATGAATGCATTAACAATACTTCATGTAATATAAGTAATTAAGCACTTTTCTTTAGATAAAATTGTACATAGAGAAAGTTTGATGCCAAATAAGCCATTTTGCAGGTTACAAACAGGTTCTAACTCCAAGAGTAAGGCAACAAACTAATATTTTATCTGACCCTCTTCACCAGATGTACAAACACAAAATGGGGTCTATCACCATTCCATGTAAGCCTGGGTTCAATGCCATCTTCAATTATTATACTACTAGCTAGCCTGAAAGAGGAAAGAAAAAAAGTTCGAAGATTTGTGAATCGGAGAACTATTGACCACCTGAAAAATGTGGTGTTATATCAAGTAATGGCCCTTCCAGTTTGTTAAAATATTACAAAATGCTAAAAAAGAACAACTTAATCTGCCAAGGAACCTATATTTTCTTCAAGCTTCAGATTACAATTTTAAACTCCTATTATGCAAATGACATAACGACCTTTTCAAAGTAGCATATCCAAGTCATGCTCTTCCTTATAATTGAAAGCATCAATCAAAACCAAACTTATTTTTCAATAGATCAACCTAATTCATCACAGAAAAAAGATGAGTTTTTCATGCTTAAAAATAGTTTTTTTTTTGTTAACTTCTTTTGTGAAGGTAAATTCATCCCACCAGCCCACTCCACAATCCCGGAGAGAAAAGGACTGCTTTTAAGTAGGGTTTGTGGGGAAGGAAGATTCCTTCTTGTCCAAATTGATCAATGTGGAATTCGGATAAAGAGCAGCTTGTAGATACAGAAGGGCCATTGAGTACTAAAAAGCATATATCCAAATAGAATATACCTTTTCTTTACTTCAAGCACTTCCAACTACGTAACAACCCAACAATTTTGCAAATTGTCCAACAAGCTGGCCAACAGCACCGGATGTTGCTGAAACGAAGACATATTCTCCTTTCTAAGGAGAACAAACTTCATGGAAACCAGCATAGGTGGTCATACCAGGCATACCTTTTTTAAAATGAAAAGGCCAAATTTAGAAGATTAGTGTACATTTACAGGAAGAATTGAACTAGATGCCCACAAAATCAAAGGAGATCTTAAATTAATGAAACTACTCTTTGAGACATGCATATCAAAAGGGTATGTAGCATAATCACCTTCGTCTAAATCTCAAGTTATTCCAATCTTTATAGAATAAGCAAACCACATACCAAAGTCCTGTATAGTAGGAAAGGGGTACATCACTGTGCGTGATCTTTCTAAGGCCTTCGGTTGCTGTGATTAGGCTATACTCTTCCCATCTAGCAGACCCCCATACTCGTTTATCAGCTACAAGTTTTCACAAAGAAAAGTTCACAATTGCAAGCTCAAAATTGTACACAACATCATTTTTAACAAGCAGTCACTCATGCATGTATATATATATATATATATATATAATTAATCTCTTTTAGTCATACAAAGAATTAGTTAATCTTTTAGTAGTCTCTAAAATGTTTAACAAGGTTATTCTTCTCTATGCATTCTGCTTTCTTTCTTTTCTGTCATTTATCTCCACAAATACCAAAAAACATACTCTGCATTTATCATCAACTATATCTTATCATTTTATTTACCAATAAAAGATTCTTTATTATGATTCCAACTACACATATTACAACTTAGATGTACACCACATATAAAAGAAATGAAATAGAAACAAAGAAATAGCAACTCTATACCTGTGTCCTCCCTAGGACATAGAAGAAAAATTTTATTTCTTTATAAAAACCCTTCCACCTTAAATACATAGGTGTTGCCTTTTTCCTCTGCTAACCAAAAATAAAATAAAATAAAATAAAATAAAATAAAATTTCAACACCACACTAACAAGAACCCACACCCCCTGATGAGCAGAACACAAAGCCACAAGTTTTGGAAAAACTGAATCCCTAAGAAGCATTTCAACAAGCACTTTCTGTGCCACTTATAAGAAAGAACAAAATTGGTACCTCACCGGCACAAAAATGTGCCAACGTTACAGTGAAATGAAATTTAAGAGCGAAATCCCAAAAATTTCTCAAAAATCAAAAAAGAAAAAGTGGCACAAAACAATGACAGAGAAATTAGGGTTTTGTTTGATTCTTACCTAAAACAAAATCAAAACGAGTTGATCCCTTAAAAAACCATCAGCGGTGAGTAAATGAGGACGCCGATGGGATGAAGTGAAATTGACGAACATGGGAGAAGAAGAAGCAATCTGAGTTTTTTTTTTCAAGAGAAGGAGAAAGAGGGAGCACACGAGAGAGGATATGAAGTTAAGAGAGACCCACCCGTTTTTCCTTTTTTTTTTTTTTTGGCTTTTATATACTAACCTACTCTACTGGTAACAGGTTTCGCACTAAATTTAAATCAATGGTCACCCTTAAAATAGCACCAATTAATGGTTTAGATTTAGGTAGATACTGTACCCACTAAAAAAAATAAGGAGTACAATAGAATGACCCTTAAACAAAAGAAACGATATGTTTGGACAATTATGATACTTCCTATAATTTTTTTTTTATAAGATGATACTTTCTATAATTTTTTTTTTGAGAAGGAGATACTTTCTATAATTGACTTGTAACAATAGTAAAAAAATTTATATAATAGTGTAGGTGAAAGTTATCAAAAGAAATTTAAAAGAAATTTATCAAATTCATATAATTTGATAGTTTCAAGCTTTAATGCAAACTATTTTATAACATTTTTATAAATTATTAATGTGACAAATTCTTACTAGTTCAAATCTAAGCCCACTACTAATATCACATTTTTATTTACAAATAATTATTTCAAAAATGCACATTTCTTCATTTCAAAGTGTTACAAGGACACCCTAAAAAAAAGTGTTACAAGGATACAATTGCTTCTACCATGGTTTCCTTTTTGGTAAAATTGTAGCTTGGTATTTTCATGTTGTAAAAGTTAAGCCTCTTGCCAAATTTATCCATTGCCTTTTTGTAGTAAAACTTTCCATATATATATATATATATAGTAGACACGTTCATCCAAATTGTTCACATTTAATTGTTCATATTCAGAATGCAAAAAGTATTTTATATATATATATATATATATATATTGGTGAAAAGGAAAATGCATTAAAACAAACTAAGAAGTATAAAGTCTAGGGTAGGAAACACCCCAAGAATCAGCATACAGCTGGTACAAAAGAAAGGGAGGAGGGCTAGAATACAAAACAAAATTATCATTACTAAAAGCTCATTCCTTAGCCAAAAGATCCACACAATGGTTTCCTTCACGGAAGATGTGGTGAATGTGTGCTATTTCAAAAAGTTAAAGGAGGTGCCTACGATCATAAATCAGAGAGCTGCAAGGGTGAGAAGAGATAGATGTTGGATTATAGATTAGAGTAACCATGACTTTAGAATCGGTATCAACATAAAGTTTTTTAATGTTGAGTTGTTTTGCTAAGGTAAGACCATCGCGAAGACCCCAAAGTTCAGCTGCCATAGAGTGGGTAATTCCAATTTTTCTTGTGAAGCCCCCAATCCATGTGCCTGAACTGTATCTAATGAGTCCACCAGCACTTGCTTTCCCGAGATTACTATGGAGGACAAATCCGTCATTGTTGAATTTGTAGTAACCCGTTAGGGGGAGGGGGGAGCCAGCTAATGTTGATGCTAGTGGGGTGTGGTGAAGGTTTGGTGGCTGGCAAGGAGTAGTTGAGGTCGGTGGAGAGGGAGAGAGTTTTATCAAGAATCTCATTGAGGGAGAATGGGATGTTTTCCATGACAAATTTATTTCTAGTTGACCAAAAGGACCAGGCAGCGAAAAGGAGAACAAATTTCCAAGGGATGTAAGGATATTTGGAAGTGGTGTCGTTGACAGTAGCCATTTTCTTTATCCAGTCAAAAGCCGAGGGGGAATGGAAGTCACGGAGTGAGTGAAGAAGACCGAGAGTGGACCATATGGGGCTGACTATAGGGCAGTCTCGCAAGATGTGGAGGATGGATTCAGGTGAGTTCCTACAGAGGGGGCAAGAGGAATCGGTGAGAATTTTTCTTTAGAGGAGAAGATTTTTTGTGGGGAGGCTACCACGGCAAGCTAGCCAAACGAAGGTTGTGATACGAGGGAGGGTGGGTAATTTCCAAAGCCATTTCCAACAAGGATGAGAGGTGAGAAGAGGGGGGGTCAAGGGCAAGGAGGTAAGCAGAGTTTAAGGTGAATGGGCCATGGGAGGAAGAAAGCCAAAAGGGAGTATCAGGGTGTTGGGGGTGGGAGGATTTGGGGATAGCAATGATAGAATCTATGATATGCGGGGAGAAGGTTATGGATAAGGTACCAAGGATCCAATTACCGTTGGCATCCCAAACATCTTGAATTTTGAGGGAATCCTCGTATCAGTAGAGAGGCCTTGAATCACTTAGCAAAGAGGACCTAAACCTAGCCAGTTGTCCGTCCAAAAATTAATGGTGGGGCCATCTCTAACTGACCAGCTAGTACCTTTGTCGTAAATGCGATTAACTTTGGTTAGGCTATGCCAAGTTGAGGATAGTTTCTTGGTGGAAGGAAGATAGGAAGGGTATTTGCTCTTTAAAGTAATGGCCCAAGGATCAGAGGTGTTTGATTGAAAGGTCCAAGCTTTTTTGGCAAGGAGGGCTTTATTGCGAGGAAGACTTCTTTTGATGCCAAGGCCTCCAACAGCTTTCAAGAGTGTATCAGTGCTCTAGTTTTTCGAGTGCATTTTCTTATTTGAAGTTGTGTCACCCCAAATGAAGTTTCTATGGAGTTTATCAATTTCTTTGCAAAATTTGGTAGAGAGAAGAGTGCATTGCATGATGTGGGTGGGAAGAGTAGTGGTGATAGAGTTAATGAGGGTGAGACAACTAGCAAAAGAAAGAGTCTTTGCTTTCCAACTAGCCAGTCTAGCACGGAGCTTATCAATGATGAAGTTATACACCCTTTTATTGTATCAGTCAATGAGGATGGGGGCGCCAAGGTATTTGCCAAAGTCTCTTGTGGAGGAGAAGACAAGTTCATTCTCAACCATCATAATGTTGTGGGGGGTAGTGCAGGGAGAGAAGAAAATTTTGGATTTTGAGTGATTGATTTTTTGACCGGAGGCAAGGCAAAAGGTGTCAAGGACTTTCTTGATGGTATGACAGTTTTTTGAGGAGGCTATTGCAAAGAGGATGAGATCGCTAGTGAAAAAAAGGTGAGTGAAGGTAGGACCATTTCTAGAGGCTTTGATGCCTTTCCAATTACCGGATGAAACTTCTTCTTGAATGAGCCAGGCAAGGTATTTCATGCAGAGGATGAAGATGTAGGGGGAGAGGGGATCCCCTTGTCTGATGCCTCTGTAAGGGTGGAAGGGATCTAGACTGTCACCATTGAGAAGAATTGAGAGGTTAGAAGAGGAGATGCAAGACATGATGAATGAGATCCAATCAGGTGGGAATTTAAAGTAGATAAGGGTTTGCCTAATAAAATCTCATTCCAATTTGTCAAAAGCTTTCTCCAGGTCAATTTTTATGGTCATGATACCCTTTTTGCTTTTTGAGGTGGTCATCAAATGCATGATTTCTTGAGTAAGGATGATATTGTCGCTGGCTTTCTGATTTGGGATGAAGCTAGCTTGGAAAGGGTGGATAAGGTCGTTAAGATAGGGCTTAAGTCGACGGACAAGGATTTTTGTGATGGTTTTGTAGAGGGTGTTGCATAAGCCGACGGGGCGAGGTTAGTGGACAGTTTCTGGCTTAGAGGTTTTAGGGATGAGGCAAAGGAGAGTGGCATTTAGGTCCTCCGGAATCTTGTGATTTCTGAAGATTTGCTTTAAGAGAGAGGTAACAGATCTACCAACAATGTTCCAATATTTTTGGAAGAACATCAAGTGGAAGCCATCTAGGCCAAGAGCTTTTAGGGGTTTGAAGGAGAAAATAGCCTATCTAATTTTAGTGTTAAAGATGTCATGAAGGTTAAGAAGGCTTTTGGGGATAGAGGGGAAGTGGGGCGGAGAGGTGTGGTTCCAATGGGCAAACATTGCCTCTGAGGTGTATAGGGAAGTGAAGTGGGAGAGAATCTGATCATGAATATCGGTTGGGGAGTGTGTCCAATTTCCAGCAAAGTCTTTGAGGCACCAAATTTTATTGTGGTGTTGTCTGTGAATAGTGGAGAGGTAAAAACATTTTGTATTGCGGTCTCCCAGCAAGGTCCATTCGGTTATGGATTTGACAGCCTAGAATTCTTCCTCCAATTTGAGGATATGTCGGAATTCCAGGTTGAAATTTTTTTCCCAAATTGGTGAGGAATGGAGAGTGGTTGGAGCAGAGAGCTGTCTGGATGCCATTGAGCCAAGCGAGAAGCCTTTTATTTTTTTGGAAGATATTCCCAAAGACATCCCTATTCCAAATTCTAATTTTATTAGTGAAGTCCTTAAGTGCAAGAGTAGCATCATCCGGGTGTGAGTTCTAAAAGTCTTGGATGATTTTTGGGAACGAAGGATCGCACAACAAAATGGTTTCTAGCCTAAAGGGTTGGTTTGTACCTAGGTGATTAGATGGGGAGGAACTAATAAGGATAGGGTGGTGGTCAGAAGAAGTTTTTGGGAGGTGAAACACATTTGTTTCTTCAAAGAGAAGGTGCTAACCAGGGTTGCACAAGGCTCTATCCAAGCATTTCATGACCAGACGATTGTTTCTTTTGTTTGTCCAGGTGAAACGAGGCCCATTAAAGCCTAAGTCCAGCATGTTGCATTTGTTGAGGAGATTATTGAAGAGAGCAATGCAATTGCGATTGGGGGGAAAGCAGCTGAAGTTTTCATGATCATTGAGAATGTCATTAAAATCACCTGTTAAGAGCCAAGGGACAGAGTGGCAGGAAGCAAAGGAAGCTAAATCTTCCTAAAGGTGGATACGGGTGCTAAGGTTAAGGTTAGCGTAAATTGTAGAAAATAACCAAACAGAGTTAGGATTAGAGGCACACACCTGAACAAAAGCATGGATGGCTTGATCAGTCACCGAGAGTATGTCCAAGGTTGTTTCATTGGAGTTCAAGAGAATCCAAATGCCTCCACTAAAACCATTTGCATTAGAATGACAGCCACTATCAAAACCAAGGTTTGAACCTATATTTTCAGCTCTAGCACTTGAAATTCGAGTCTTCATGATGACAGCAATGGAAGGTCAGTGTAGTCGATTAAGGTCTGAGAAGTTTCTTTTGAAATTTGAATTTCCCGAATCTCTACAATTCCAAACAAGAATCTTCATTGGGGACAGGATAAAAGGGTTGGTCTATTAAGCTAGACCCGATCTCCATACCCATGGGTTTTGGGTTAGGAATTCTCGAGGTTATGGGTTCAACATCAAGCGATGGGAATGGCTCCTTTCTAGGGAGTTCTAGGTGAGGTCCAAGGACAGTCTGGATGCAAGTACTTGGTGGTGGACCTTTATAATCATCAGTGACCATGCACTCTTTGAGAAAATGAGACGGATGATGGAATTCTCCATTGAGATTAATGTCGTCGACGCTTCTTGGGCTTCTGCAACGCTCTGCTCTGAAGGTCTCCTCTGGATGGTCAGTGGAGTTTGTTGGGGAAGGGCATTCCTGGGAGGTAAGTGGGGAGTGGTGGTAGTAAGGTTGGTTATTGCTGGTGAGACAATTGCAAGATCGGGGGACAGAGGGATCATGACTATGTCGAAAGGAGTGTTTGGAGAGAGAGATGGAGCTTGGGCTCTTAAGGTCATCTCCATCTCTTCCTCTATGAGTGACTAGAACGGACTCGGGCAGCTTCTTATCTAGTTGAGAAGGTTGTTGCCAATGGGCCTTAAGCAACCTTATGAGAACAAAGCCCAGTTGTTTTGGGTTTGGGGGTCGAATAGTAGTGAGTGAGGGATCATTAGATGGATTGAGTTGGGACTCTATGCTGGTGATAAGGACGACATCATAGGCAGAAGCTTGCTTGTTTTTGGTGTGTTTAGGACAGGAAGTTCTTTGGTTTAGGGTGTTTTGAAAGTCTAGCTGGCTAGAGGGTTGGACCATCGAATTTAGGGAGGAGCTTTCCATGGAGTTAGTTTCAAGGGGTGAGCTGTCTGTGACCATAGGATCAAGTAAAGGGGAGGTGGAAGACAAAAGAGCACGGTGCTAGTGATGTGGGGGGGGGGGGTGTTGGGACGGAAAGGTTGGATGAAGAATTTTGGAAATTTGGCTTAGGTAGGGGTTTGATAGGAACGGTGGAGGGAGGCGTGCCTGAGGTTGACAAGGCCAAGGTTTCATTGAAATGTGGGAAGGCTGAAGTGTGAGCAGAGGGATCCGATGCATCAGAGATTCTTTTAGAAGGGTTTGAAAATTGCTTAGTGCTATCTGAGTTATCAACCATTAAGGGAAGGGATTGAGCAAGCTTAGAAGTAGATGGGCTTGCGGATTGGGCCTCAAGGGAAGGAATAAGGTGGGTTTGTGCACCTTTAGGCTTAACACCATGGGTAGAGGGTGGGATGGGGTTAAAGCGTAACATGTTGGGGTGAGTTGGTTGCTAACGTGGAAGCAAGGAAGGCCCACGTGGCGGTGGAACACTATTGGACGGGTGTGGAGAATTCTGTGTGTCGGCACTAAGGTTTTTTTACTTTAACAGTTTTTTGTGTTAGACTAACATCCATTTTTCGAATTCATCGGAGTTATTCAGTTTAGAAGGTTCGTTAACGATTGAGTGGGAAGTTTAAGGTTCAGGGACGATGTTGTTTGGTGAGGGGTGATTTGGATGAATGACAGAGGGACAATGGGAGGCCTTGTGGCCAACAAAACCACATTCAAAGCAAATGGAAGAGATGCCTTCGTATTGGACAGGTTGAAGGAGGTTACCAATAAGGATTTTGGGAACGAGAGGAGTTTCAAGATCTATTTGGATGTAGACTCGAGCATAACGTCCTCGGATGTTGTCCATGGTTCTGGCATCAATCTTGAGCAGCTGACCCACCTGGTTACCAATCCTTCGAAGTATGGTGTTGTCATAAAGCTCTATCGAAAGCTCAGGTAGGCGAGCCCAGACTGCTGTGGTGGTGATCTTTGCCTTTAAGGGGCGGAATCCGGGGGACCAATTACGGATGGATAGGAACTGTTGGCCGATGAACCAAGGCCCTTCATTAATGACTCTCCAGTAATCTTCTTTAAGTTTAAAGCGAACAAGGAAGTAGTCGATGACTTGCATGTCACCTTCAGGTTTCCAGAGAGCTTGAACCTTGTAGTTTAGGTACTTGTATCCTAAGGATTTGCCAAAGGCCTTGACGATAAGGGTGGAGCGCTAAGGTGCCCTGGTTCGCTTTTTTTCTTTGCTAGAGAGGAGGATGATGGGGTAAGGTTCGTTGTTGTCTTGGTCTATGTCGGAGTTAGCACCATCGTCTTCGAGGTATGAGAAGGATTGGTGGGGCTCCCAGTCAGAGTTGGGGAGGATAATTGTGTCTTTGTAAGATCTAAGGGGACAATGTGGAGTGAAATCATGGGAGGATGCCTTATGTTTTTTTTGTACTGCGAACTAAGTGGTGGGTTTCCTCTGAAGAGAGGTTTGTGGCATCGCCGTCAAGGGCATGGGCTTGGAAGGTCACGTTCATGACAAAATGGCCATATTTATATAGACCTCATGCAGGAGAATATGAAGTTCTGTCATGTGGTGCTTTATATGAGTAGTATTTTATTCAATCTTTCACCTCACCTTATTTTCTTATCAATGACCAGTTTAAGTCATAAATGTAGAAAATTAAGAGATTTGGTTCCACCCCTTTTTCCAACTTCTTAAACTCTTCCACTTTTGATTTCATTAATTTCAAAAATAAAAGGTTTTCTCCACTCAATGCTAGCTTTTCATATTATAACACCTGTTATTTTATATATTCCAGTTTCACAAAATATTGAACAGCTAAAAAAAAGTAGAGAGAGAGAATGTGTGTGTGTGTGTGTGTGAAGAAGAGTATGAAATTAGCTTTGGTTTTAGGTGCATATGATATAAACCTCTCAACAACACTGTCAAAGCTTGATCCATTGCTTCAGCAACATTTGAGGTTTCTAAAAGGTATGCTTAGGGAAGACATAGAGTCTTTATCTGTGTTATTTGTGTTTATTTATATTTTTTGGGAAGTGCTTAATTTTTATAAGTGATTGAGGTACCCAAATATATGTAAAATTAAATTTAAGATATGAAATATAATAATTTTATATTTCTATGTTCAATTGTTATTATATTTTTAATCTCTTGACATGTATATTAAGTTTTGCAAATTAAAAATTAAACTTTAAATCTTAGATGTTCAACCTTAACAAGTTCATGTGTTTTCTTTAAAAAAGAAAGAAATACTCCTAAAAAAAGAAAAAGAAATAATAAGATTTTTTATATTGAAAATGTCAAATGTAAGAACCAAATATACATATACACTTGATAAAAAAAAAATCAATAGGCATGTAGTGGCATTTTAGGTTCTATTTAATTATAGTTACTTATATATGAATATATTGTATTGCAATTTTTTTCTTCAATATTTTAGTAACATATAATATATAATCGAAATTAATTTTCTACACATTATAACACATATGAGTATTATAAAACAATTAATAATGAACATACGTATCGCGTATCTCTACGCACCCTTGGTGCGATGGTCACTCCACAAGTATAAGTGCTTGTGGAGTGTTGGGACAAGGGCTGGGGTTCGAGGGGCAAGACCGGAGTTCAAGTCTCCAGGAATGAGCTTCACACATATATACACTTATGTGGCATTTGGTACGGGGTAATGTTTTAAGATTTCCAAGAATATTTAAAAATTCTCATGTTTAGTTACAAATCACACTAGAGAATCAAATGCCAGGAGAATTTGGATTCCCCCTTTAAACCCCTCTCAGTAGGATTGTGGATTCTTTTTAAAACACGTGGATATCCAGATTCCCAAGCTTAAAGGAAATTTTATTTTTTATAAATTGAAAATTTTAACCCTTTTTTCCTTATCATTTAAGTAATTAAGATAAAATATAAAACAAATCATCAATATCTTTCCCCCTGTCTTTATCTTTTCCCACCAAAATAACATAAATAGGTTAAACAACTCTGTTGATATATTCTCTAACAAAGTTCTATTTAGGTTTCACATGTGGAAAAAAAAAAAAAAAAAGTTTGAAAGGAACCATCCATTATTGCCAGGTATTCACTTTTGTTGTTATATGTGTGTTGCTCAACAAATTATTAATAGTTTATATTTTGTTTTTCATTATTTACTTAGAGGAAGATTTTTTTTTTTTTTTTTTTTTAAAAACTTGGTAGTTCACATTCAAATCTAAGGATAGAATGTGAAAAATAAATAATTCATTTAAGATTCCTGAGAATAAACCAAATATTATCATCTCAGATTCTTATGAATCTTAAGAGATTCTTAATGAAACCAAACATAAGAATAACTACATTCCTAGGCATCCAGATTGCAAGTAATAACATTCCTAGGAATCTGGATGTCAAGAGTAATGTGGATTCCCCCGTACCAAATGTCACATTATATTAAGTTAGAGTAGAATTTCTATCTTATATAAAAAAAGTGGGGTGGGGTGGGGGGGGGGGGGGGGAGAGACAGGTTTAATGAGAGAAATTTGAATTTAATAATTTGGGGATTGCATTAAAAGGAGAGGGAAAAGAAGATAAGGAAACAGACGACAACATAACCCACGCATGTAGGGAACTAAACTTATTTAGGATAGGTTTAAATTCTTAGAATATAGTTAGATTGCTTGATTTTCTCATTAACTAATGAATTTAGGTTTGACTTGCACGTTGGCAATCTAGTTTAGCCAAATTCCTAATCTGTCATGGATGACCAAATTCAAAATAGAATTCAAATTTGAAATTAGGGTTTAATGGAGGAAAACATGACTTGAAAGGAAAGTTTAATTTTAGTTGTGCTCACAGGTCGGAAAATTACACATTCCTAGATGATCTTTGCCTAATAAATACACCAAATTCAACACTATTTGATTTTGGAATGTTTCTTGCTGTATTTCCACAAAAATTTCCCTTTGTTCTGGTGGGGATTACAAAATCTAAGGTTGCATGTACTACATAGTCTACACTCCTTTTTTTAATATCCATATTATACCATTCTTTTGTTTCTACTTTCTAACTTTTTTTGGGCAGGTTGGGTTGGACCCGATTTCAACCCGAGACCTGAAGTTTAGTTGAGATTTTGGTCCATACCGGACTTGAAAACCCATCTAATCCGCCCAAGACTCTTCGGGGTCGGGTTTATCGGGTTTATGCTTAGCCTTGATCGTTGTTGCCATCGCTCACACTCACTTACATAGTAGAATCAATGCCACTTCTTCCTACTCTCCAGTACTGGTACTAACTTTTCTTTCTACTTCCCCAAACAAATCTCAGCTCCATTCCACATCTTTATCTCTTACTTTTGGTAATAATTTTGGTAGTTTAGTGGCATTTTTGTTGTTGTTGTCCTTAATCGTGTTTGGTTAGGTCACTCACATGTGTTCTCTACGCTTGAGCTATGTTAGTCCAGTCAAAGCCATGGGTCACACTGACATTGATATTGGTCTAATCCCTCTACTCATAGTGAAATTTTCAAATGTACTCATTGCATACTGATATGTGGGCAATTAGGCGTAGGAGATACCTTCAATAATGGTTATTCTTTCAAACCCCTCTTTAATTTTACATATAAATAAATATAAATAACATTTTTTTGGGGGTAAAATAGAGAATTTCATATATATATATATATATATATATATAAGTGGTTAAAAAAACATGCTTGAGATGCCTTTTTTATAAGAAACCCTAGACTAGAGTGAAAGGGGGAGTGCCTACCGTGTCCAATTTATAGAGGGAAATATTAGTCAATACCTATAGTAACAACCCAAGGAAAAGCGCTAGCCACATTTGCGCTATACCTCAAAAGGACTAGTCACAATTGAGGCTCTTTGCAGTTGTTATTAAAGCCTAGATCTACCCAGTAAATACCCGATGTGGGACTCATCACACACTCACACACATCATACAATTAATCAAATTGGGGCATCACACCTATAAGGTAGGTAGCAAGTAAAGAAAAGCAAAATTTTATTACAATCAATTAGGGTGTAAAAGGAAAGGTTGAGAGGGTGAGAAATTAAATCACTGGATCAGCTAAGGAAACAAATCACTGGTTAATAGGAAAATAAATTTTCGGAGTCTTTTACCAAAGGGAAGTAAGCATTGGATTGCTCATCAAGGATTTGAGAATCAAATTTATCTCAGTAGTATCTGAGGGTCAACTTTGCGTGGTCAAGCCAAGCAGAAGGGTTAATTTTGATCATGACATTGTACCCCAATGTGATGTGCTAGGCTACTTTTTTTGCATAAGAGTGCTGAAAGTCATGCACGCCAAGGAAGCAGACGAGCAAGCCACGACCATGTATGAAAAAAAAATTAAAAAAAAAAAAAAAGTCTCACACATGTAGGCCCAAAGCTTGATGGTCTAAATTTGAAAGAAAGGAACAACGTAAGCTGTATTGCCATTTAGGACAAACCTATCTTGCAAACAAATCAAAGCTCACTTATAAATAAATAAAAAGTAAAAAAAAAAAAAAAAAAATCAATCAAGAAGATGTTGGACTTCAATCCTCGTCTCATGCATCACAATCATACATGAAGCCAAATCTTGAAGTGGGGGCATTTGTAGACATCAAAATTTTATGATGTATTCATAACCGTCCAATTGTTCATGATCAAATATTTGTAATCAAATTAATCTCCAATTGATGATGTTGACGATCAGCAAATGAAATCAAGCCACGTGACAACATCAAATGAAGAAATCCATGTGGCAACATTAGAAGAAAAGACTCATATAGAAAGTTTTTATTAAATGAAAGACCAAATTAAATTCATAATCAACTCTCAATAAATGCTGAGAGACAATTCTAAATCAAATGCTATTGGGTTGCATATAAATAGATGCTTGTCATATGAGAAAAGGGAGACAAAAACTTAGAGAGAAAAACCCTACTGACACTCTGCCAAAATAGAGAGTCATCTTTAAGTCCAAAAGAGCACCCTTACTCCCTCAAAATCAAGGCTCATTTTTTTTTCTTCAAATCAAAATAGAGATTTTCCTTCAATTTAATTCGAGATCAAGCCAACGGCCCTCAACTTCAAATCAAAACTCAAATACATCCAATCACACATCCAACTTGGAGACATCAAAGTACAATTCAATATCAAGCTTCATAGCCCTTTGGAACGCAAGTTGCTTGGATATTGAATTAGAGGAGTTTTATTGTATTCTTTCATTGTAAAAAGTCATATAGAGGATTGTACTCAAATATATACAGATCAATATAAATTGATAATTTGTTACACTATTTCATAACCGTGTGATTTATCATTTACGAATTTTTTGTGTACACTTACTGTGAATGCTCTTACACAGTTAGCGTAGCTTTGTATCATATTATTTTTTTAATTAATTTTCATATTTTTTTAATATTATTTTCAGTTTTCATTTTTTTTTCTCCCTCACATCGATACTCTCTCTCCCCTTTTACTTCTCATTCTCTCTTGCTACCCATCCTTTCTTTGTCTCCTTCAGCTTCCTTTGCCGGTCAATCTTCTCCATTACAGCAGTTAGACTGTCCTCCAATTAGGAACTTAGTTTGATTTTTTCTTGGCAGTGCCAACTAGGCTAGATCTTTGATGAGCAGTTTGGTTTTTGCTTTTGGGTCTGTGTATCTACTGGGTGGCACCGATCTTCTTCTCAAGGTGTTGTCCTCCTCAACTTTGTGTCCCTACTAGGCAGCATTGATAAATTTGTACAACTCTGAGTCTAATTTTTAATTTCAGTAACCCCACTTTTGATTGATTATTGTTGTGAAAATTTTGTTTTGTTAGCTAAACAAATGGGGTTGATATTGGAGATTGTAAATAATTGGACATGGTTGGGCCTGATTATCAAATGCACATTGTTAATTTGGTTGTTCTAGTTGGATTTATTTGTCGGTGTTATTTAATTTGTTGATGTTGTTGGGTAGAAGGGAAGGGAGAATATGGAAGAGGGAGAAAAAAAAAAAGACATTAAAATATACTGTAATTAAAATATGATATTTTAATAAAATATAGTTTAGAATACATAAACTGAGGTCGGTGCTTTAGAAAAGTGGTTTGTGTAAGGAAAAATGCTTTAAAAAAAAAATTAAGTTTTTATATTAAAATAGACAACAATTTTTACACATGTTGATTTGAATAAAAGCAAAATGTTAAACTTATAAGCTCAATCCAAACAAGCACTTAAGTAGTCAAAATTATGACGAGTTCATTCAAAGCGACTGACACATTAAAATTGAAGCAAAAATTATAGCATAAAAATTTTAGTTATGGAATAACAAGATGGAGAAATAGAAAAAGAGAGCTAAAAAAGAGAATTTAAAAAAAAAAAAAATCAGAGAAGAGGAATTGGAAATCACGTGAAGGGAGAAAGTATTAAATAGAATTTTTTTTAAAAAAAAAACAATAGTTGATCAGCATCAATTTAGAAGCAAACAGGAGCCAACTTAATTTAATACTAGGAAAGAAAAGCTTAAAAAAGGCATGAAATGAAGAGTTAGTGGGATGTGATTACTTTTACTGACTACCGGTGTTTAATAATGGCATGGATTAAGTAATTAGTTTCTCTTTTTGGGGTAGGTGATTAAAAAAATGGCATCGATTAAGTAATTAGTTTCTTTTTTTTTAGAAAATAAGTAATTAGCTTCTGTTTGTGGATAGGTCTAGGACCCTAGGTGATTAATAAAATGGCATTAATTAATTAGTTTCTATTTTTTTGGTTAATATTATTAAAAATATCCTGGTTCGTTGCCACCTGGCTTCAATTAATGTATTTGTTTATATCCTTCAAAATCGGGTCAAGCCACGGACCCACCGATCTTTCCATCTACTGCTCACCTTCTTCTTCAACTTCATCTTCTTCTTCTTTCTTCACATATTTTTTTTTCCCACTATTTTCTCACTTCACTTCACTTCACTTCACTGCATCTCAATACTATTCATTCATGGTTTCAATTTTTTTGTTGTCTCTACTCTATCAACCCCCCCCAAAAAAAATGGACCTAGGTGGTTTTTATCAGGACCAAAATAACAAACGCTGTCGTGTAGACAATGTCTGTACTCTATACTACTATACGTACAGACCATCCTATTCAAAAACCCTAACTCTTTCTTACTACTATATAACTTTTTCGAAACTAAAACCCTATCAAAACCCAAACCCCGACCAAATCTAAACACTTACCGATTCAAAATCCAAACACTTACAGAATGAAGGAGCGGCTCACCATCATCTCTTTGATCGTTCTCTTCATCTTCTTTGAGATTTTCATAGATGTGAGGGATCAATTTCTGGACGCAGCTATCCCCGTGCTTTTGATGGGTGGATTCGTGTTTGCCCTACGCTTCCTCTTCCTCACCCCATTTCCGAAGTGGAAGTGGTTGCGGTGGATGATTGTCCTCGTTCTCTGCGCCGCCTTCTACTTCTCTTTCGACAATCGCGGCTTGATTCACCTCCGGTGCGTAAAAATATACAAAACCCTTTTAATCATACATGTTCTTTGTTGTTTGTTGTTTTTGTTGAACAATTAAGCCCTAATTAGGTGTGTATTTAAATAAACCATGAGGATTATAACAGAATTTATCTCAGTTGGGAACTTGATTCTTCAGTGTGTAAAAGATATTGTTTTGTTAAGTTACTTGCTGTGCTTTGAGAGAAACGACATCATGCTGTCTCTTTTGCTGAGCTGGTGTAGATAGGACACTGTTTGCCTTATCATCCCTCTCTCAAACTTATGGTCATGGGGACAAGGAGTCTGCGTTGGAGAGACTGAAACTGAGAGGTGGGAAGAGACTTGGTACTTTATCATGATTAGAGATAAATTTCGCACTCTCGAATGAATGTGGGTGGTTCTGTAATGGTATAATCAGGCTTAGTGGTGAAGGCCTTTGGTTTAAAGATCCCATTTCTAGTTCGAGTGACCATAGGATGGGAGTTTGAGATAGGTGGAGGAGTGGATGAACGTCTATCTGAGCTAGAATTACCAGCATTGGTACTTAGAGGTTGGGTAATAGTATTGGAATGGGATGGATTTGAAGTGGATGGTGAAGGGGATATTTGAACAGGAGGAGGAATAGGTAAGTAAGAGGATGATGAGGAGGTAGAGTGAGGTATAGGAATTGAATTGTAGATAGGGCCCCAATTGATAAAAGAAGTCTTGGGATTACACTTGCAATTAGGGGCCTAGCCCATACCCATACCCATACTGCTATCGATGACTTCAACTGTAGTGTACACACTAGACCACATGTCGACCTGTGATGAAATTTTCATTGTGTACTTCTTCTAGGCCATGATTTTTGAGCGGCTTTCCACTATAACGAGCTCAATTATACTATGTTGCATTAATACCTATAAAAAAAAAAAGTAAAGGCCATTAATGCAACATAGTATAATTGAGCTCGTTATAGTGGAAAGCCGCTCAAAAATCATGGCCTAGAAGAAGTACAAAATGAAAATTTCATCACAGGTCGACATGTGGTCTAGTGTGTACACTACAGTTGAAGTCATCGATAGCAGTATGGGTATGGGCTAGGCCCCTAATTGCAAGTGTAATCCCAAGACTTCTTTTATCAATTGGGGCCCTATCTACAATTCAGTTCCTATACCTCACTCTACCTCCTCATCATCCTCTTACTTACCTATTCCTCCTCCTATTCAAATATCCACTTCAAATCCATCCCATTCCAATACTATTACCCAACCTCTAAGTACCAATGCTGGTAATTCTAGCTCAAATAGTCGTTCATCCACTCCTCCACCTATCTCAAACTCCCATCCTATGGTCACTCGAACCAGAAATGGGATCTTTAAACCAAAGGCCTTCACCACTAAGCCTAATTATACCATTACAGAACCACCCACATTCATTTGAGAGTGCGAAATTTATCTCTAATCATGATAAAGTACCAAGTCTCTTCCCACCTCTCAGTTTCAGCCTCTCCAACGTAGACTCCTTGTCCCTATGACCATAAGTTTGAGAGAGGGATGATAAGGCAAACAGTGTCCTATCTACACCAGCTCAGCAAAAGAGACAACATGATGTCGTTTCTCTCAAAGCACAGCAAGTAACTTAACAAAACAATATATTTTACACACTAAAGAATCAAGTTCCCAACTGAGATAAATTTTGTTATAATCCTTATGGTTTATTTAAATACACACCTAATTAGATTAGGGATTAATTGTTCAACAAGAACATGTATGATTAAAAGGGTTTTGTTTATTTTTACGTACCGGGGGTGAATCAAGCCGCGATTGTCGAAAGAGAAGTAGAAGGCGGCACAGAGAACGAGGACAATCATCCACCGCAATCACTTCCACTTCGGAAATGGGGTGAGGAAGAGGAAGCGTAGGGCAAACACGAATCCACTCATCAAAAGCACGGGGATAGCTACGTCTAGAAATCGATCCCTCACATCTATGAAAATCTCAAAGAAGATGAAGAGAACGATCAAAGAGATGATGGTGAGCCGCTCCTTCATTCTGTAAGTGTTTGGGATGGTCTGTAAGTGTTTGGATTTTGAATCGGTAAGTGTTTAGATTTGGTTGGGTTTTGATAGGGTTTTAGTTTTGAAAAAGTTATATAGTAGTAAGACTGAGTTAGGGTTTTTGAATCGGATGGTCTGTACGTGTTTGAATTTCAGATGGTCTATATGGGTTTTGATAGGGTTTTAGCTTCGTAAAGAGAAAGGGGAGTAAGACAGAGTGCGTGTGTGTTTGACTAAAGTACAGAGAGTGTGTGGGATAGTAGTACAGAGTACAGACATTGTCTACACAACAGCATTTGTTATTTTTGGTCCGGATAAAAACCACCTAGGTCCATGTCCGAATCCAAGTCCAATTTCAGTTTAGTTTTTTTTTTTTTTGGGGGGGGGGGGGGGGGGGGGGTTGGTGTTGATAGAGTAGAGACAACAAAAAAATTGAAACCATGAATGAATAGGATTGAGATGCAGTGTCCACATGTCTGCATAACCATATGTTCACATGCTTGAATGCTTACGTGTGCTCCTATTCTTGGATATTCACATTTCTACATGCTTAAGGCCCGTTTGATAGCGATGTTTAAGTATTAGTATTCAAAATGATGTGAAAGCTATGGTTGAATGAAAAGAGATATTATGATGTTATAAAAGAGAGAGTGAAATATAGAGATATCAGTAATTATTTTGTTGTTTGGTTTTCTATTGGATTTTTTCTCTGTTTTCTTCTTCTTGTACTTTCTAGGTTTGCTTTATGTTCTTCATGCATAGAGTAGACTTTCGTATATATATCATTCTTACTTATCAAAAAAAAAAACTTTAGGTCCAGGCGAGAAGACGTATGCCGCTACGATTTGCAATGGAAAGAAAGTTATTTTAAATCTGAAGAGAGCTACCAAAAGCAATGGAAAGAAAAGATTGACTTGGAAACAAACCTCTCAATACTAAAGAATGGTGAGGTTTTAGACAATAAAAATTCTTTGTTATTAGTTGTTGTACAATTGATTAGAATTTGATTATTTTGCAGAAAAGGATATTCTTCAAAAACAATGTATTAAAGATATGGATATGCTGACTATAAATACCGAGACTCAAAAGAAGCTAGCTAGTGAAGCATTGGAGGTTGCAAAGTGGAGAATTCAAGATTTAGAGAGCCGGTGTTGAGGTATTTGTGAGAGCATGACATTTGTTTTCTTCTATTTTCATGTGTTCATGGGAAAAATTTGCTAAATAGTACTTTTTATGGAAAATTTTAGGGGAATAGAAAGGAAAAAGAAAGTTCAAAAAGAAATAGTGGGGTATAATTGCTAGATAAAGTTCAAAAAGAAATAGAAAGGAAAATAAATAAATTCTTTATTAAAATTTAATAGGTTTAGTTTTCTGTTTGATAAAGTTTGTGTTGTTTATAATTGCTGGCCTCTCTAGAATGTAAATAGTGGGGTATTACACTTTTCTATTCCCCAAGTGTGAGACAGAGTATTTTGGTAAGGTTGATTTTGTCTGTGTTGACTGAAAAATGGTATGAAAAATTTGTACTGTTTTTCTTGGCTGTTTGTTTCTTAGCTATTTGTTTGTTTACTGATGAGGGTGTTTGGGTTCATGCGCCTGAGTTTGGGTTCATGCAATTAATGATGGTCGTTTGGCCTTGTATAATGAGGTCACTGCTACCCGTGCGGTTCTGGGGCTCAGATTTCAGTGACCAGTTGGAGGGAGCAATAGGGGTGGGCCTGCGTGGTTTGTTTTTTAGGTGTTGGGTTGCATGTGATGGTGGGTTTGTAATTGGCACTGGTTTTTTTGGGGTTTTGGGTTAAACCCTGCAGGTTTAGCCAAGTCCTTTTACTTTAAATTTACTGTCTTCTAGTCTAAGTGTCAGTTACTTTTAAGCATTGAACCTAAAGTTGCTGAATTGTTTGTCCAAGTACTTTCGGTTTGTTTTGGCTTTTGATTTAATTATGTCTTGTTTACAGTCTTTGGTCAAGATGATAAAATTCTTTAAGATCAAACTCTATTTTATTCCCCATGAAGTTCATTTTGTGTTGGTAACCATAAAAAAGTATTGCTAATTTTTTGGTGCCAAATTTAACTGAATGAAACATAGCAAGTGGTCTTTTGTATGGATTATTTTGCCTGCAAGTGGCTGGAGAGCTGGGGTTTGGAGTTTACTAGGGAGTGAGAGACATCTGAGTTGTCATAATTTGCTATTTAGATTATTGGATGCTCATAGGCTCTCTAAAGGGAAACACAAGACAAATTTCCATACATCACTTACTTATTATGATATGGGCCAGCCATGTGCTGTCAATGTGCAAGGACTTAGTCACTTGGGTTCTTGTTCTGCTATTTCTTTTTGCATAAACTGGGAAATTTATTGAAAAGAAACACAGGAACAAATGAACAGAGTTTTACAACACAACAGCGCATTTAGGTATTGTTTACACATGAACAGAATTTTATTGATATCTAATGTTGGGTCTCTATGATCAGATATGGGTTGGTCTAAAAATGGAAGGAGTTCCTCCTTTTTTGTGAAATTCTGCTGAAATTTGGATTCTACAGATGGAGAAGGCGAGAGGGTTTCAGTCATATCCAATTAGTTCCTCTAATTGGATATTAAGTCGGTCATTCCTCTCTGTTAACCAAATTTATCGGTCCTTTTCCACTAAGGCATTCAATGAATCAAGCAGGACTTGTTATTAGTAGATAGCAAGTTTCTGGAACATGCAATATACTATTAAAGTGTTTCATGGGAACCAAGAAATGTATTCCCTTAGTAGGAAACCAGAGTAATGGTAACTATGATTTATTCACAGTTGGCCAGACCGCATTTCATGCTTCTGGTTTTATTAGTTATTCCAAATCTCAAACTAAATACTCTAGATCCACGTGTATATACCCCATCAAGATTCCAATATAGGCAGAATGGCAGGTAATTATAAAATAATAGGTGGGTGTGTGGTATTTTATTGATATTTTTTACTTACAAGGGAGATTCAAGTCCAAATTCAGTTCTAGTGGAGAATTGAATAGTATCAGTGAAGAACGAAACTCTTAACATGTGTTTTATTGAGAATCAAATAGCACCGTTAAACTACAAAACTCTTAACCTATGTTTTAGTCTTAACATGTGTTTTACTATTGAAGAATGACGTACTTGTGTGAAAGCACATCTAATATAATATTTTGTTATATGCAGTAGGTAGTAGCCAAGAACTTAGACCCAAAAAGAAAATGCTAATTTACAAGTACAGAAAGACCATAGATGGATTTTATGAGAATTTTTTTAGAAAAATGTGAAATTTTCAATTGGTATTACAAGAAGATTGAATTCATGTTGTATTGTGGAAAACATTTTGCACACCAATGGACCATATGTTGGTTGCGTGGAATATTTTTGTCCTCATTTGTATTGATTTAGGAGTAGTCATTGATTATTAAAATATTGCTCAGACAATTGTGAATATTTGAATCATTTTTGGTCCCATATGTACTGATTACCACACAAGCAGGACATCTCAGAGTGCGTCTGATATAGTTCCAGCTGTATGGAAGTTGATTGGAAAGTCAAATTACCTTTGAAAATTCTCACATTCATCTGGAAATTCCTGCATGATAGTTTACCTGTCTTTGTAAATCTAAATAGAAGAGGTATCCCTGCCTCTAACAGATGCCTGATGTGTGATGAAGAGGAAGAAACCACATCCCACCTTTTCTTAAACTGTCCTTTTGCCAGAGCTGTTTGGCATGGTTCAATCCTTGAGATTAGAACTTCTGAGCTAAACCTCAACACAGCAAAACAATGGTTATTAAATTGCAAAACCACAAGCAGACATTTGGAGCAATACAGAATGAGTTATTTGCAGTCCCTTTTCACCATCCTGTGGTCAATTTGGAATCATAGAAATCTGGTTCTGCATGAAGGAAAGGTACCTAATCCAATAGACAGAATGAGTTATTTGCAGTCCCTTTTCACCATCCTGTGGTCAATTTGGAATCATAGAAATCTGGTTCTGCATCAAGGAAAGGTACCTAATCCAATAGAGGTAGTTCTCACTTCTCAGTCTCTCATTTGCAGGTACCAGGAAGCTTTCCAATAAAACCAAGAGCAGAAAATCAATACAAGCCAAAAGCAACTTCAAACTGTATCTAATCAGAATTAGCAAGTTCTCATCAAGGTGGCAGTACACAGGAATTGGAAATCAAAGAGGTGCGGCTTTGCTTTTGAAGTCGTTAGGCTGGATGGAGGTACTCTATTCAAAGGAGGAGCTAACAGTGGGAGACATTCTCAATACAGATTTGTAGTCATATCAGTAATCCATCGTGGCAGGATCAAGCTCTCCTTTCAGACCTATACCAGTTGCAGCAACAGGGACTAATCACACATGTACCTAAACTTGTAATCTCCCGTGTTAAATCTTGCTGTTAGAGCTGCTAACTTTCCAGGTCAATTTTGCAGTCTGTATCCGAACCATATATAAGCCCTTGACTTTTGTAATACTCCTTATGTCTATTGTATGTTTTTATTTGGTATCAAAAAAAAAAAAAATATATATATATATATATATATACAAGATTTTCGTTAGATGGTTCTCTTTTATTTTCTTTAATAGGTCCCATAATGCTTTTTTATCTGATATGAAATAAAATCTTTTTGCAGCAGGACAATTGTATTTCAAGTGAAAATGTGTTTTGCTTAGTTTCAAGGTTGCCTTAACTAACTGCTAAGGCAACCTTGAAACTTTGTGATTATCCCTCAGAAATAGTTAGTTATTAGGCTACAATCTTCGTGTTGACAAATGTGGAACAAAAGCTCCATTGTTGAGTTGCATACCACATAATTTGAAGTTCAAAACTTTATACACCATAAAAACCAGCATATTATTACTAAATATAATATTCAACCCTCCCAAAAAAAAAAGTACGCCAGGTGACTATAACACAATTAATAATAAGAAATAATAATAAGATTTTATTCACGTAGCTCTTAATGCTTTGAGCAAAGCTTTACAAATGTGTAGCAATAATTTTTCAAACATTCACTCGAAACAAGTAAGTCTTCTCATTGCAAGATGAGTCTCAATGGGACGGGATGAGTAAGGTCTTCATCTAACTTTAGGAATGCAAAGGAAGTAATTCTTAATATCTATATTCCATGCTAAGCATCGTAATATACCATAGGCAAGGGTGGAGCTAGGGGGGTGAGAGGGGGCACTTGCCCCTCTAGCCCCATCTGAAAAAGCTGTTACTTACTAACTTGCTTAAACACAAATGATCTAAAAATATAGAACTATTTTTAATGAAAAATTATAGACGACCATATACAATACAACCAACTATTTTCATGGGAGTGTTTCTCAAAAAAAAAAACAAAACTATTTTCATGGGAGGATTGGGAGCATGCAATCTCAAAATAAAGTCCATCCTATATTAACATAGCCCAATATCTATTAAAAAAATAATAATAAACAAACAAATACCGCAACACACATCTGACTTATAACCTAATATTGTTTTATTTTTTTAAAACCAAAACCAAAACCAATATCCGCCTGATATAGGGAGGGCTTTTTACTATTAGTTTATTACAAACTATTTTCATTGACCTATATTTTGTATAAAAAAAAATAAAGGCAAAAGTACCATTTTGGTCCCTATATTTTGGGGTCACAGTTAATTTGGTCCCTACATTTTGATAGTAGTCAATTTAGTCCTTACTATTTTCAACTTGCAGTCAATTTAGTCTCTACCGTTAACTTAGTAATGAAAAATGCATACGTGGCTAACAATGTGCATAGTTGGCACATTTGATACTGACGTGGCAAATAAATTAATAAAAATAATGTTTAATAAATATTTAAAATTCCACGTTGGCATTTTCCCCCAATTTTTAATAAAAATAATTTTAATTTTAATTTCACAGTTTTAAAGATGAAAAATAAAAATAGAAATCTCAGATTTTCTTTGCATATTCGTGTACTTTCTTGGCAACCAAACACAAAAATACAAATATTAGATTAGTACATCAACACAGACCCATTTCATTTGAGACCACGTTTAAACCCGTAGTTTACTGTTCACAATCTCAATTACAAATGTAAACAACCAAGACTACAGCCAACAAACCCACTCTCTGATATCACCAAACCAATTTTGAGACCAGAAAACCCCCACACGCCAACTAGAGCCAAGGTTACCAGATTAAAGAGAGATATAGCAAAAGCTTAGGGATGCGAGTTCAGGGTTTTGGGTTTGTGCCGAGCCGCCACCAGCCACGCCGTGACACCAACCGAAGCTCCACGCGTGCTCCAACCCGAGATGATTCGATCATTCTTGCCTTGCGCCACTGCTGCTGTCCTGCCTTGTGCCGCCGCCGTTCCTGCCTTGCGCTGTCACCAGCCACCAAACCCCATCGCTGAATGAAAATCTCATCACAGCCACCCAATGATCAAGTTTATTTCCTTTGCAATGGATTTTCTTTTGGTTTTTAGGGTTTGGAAAATGGGGTTTTGAGGTTGATTTTAGATTCCCTGGGTTTGGTTTTTTGAGGTTTCAAAGGGATATTTGGCCACCAGATTATCTGGATTTTTTGTAAACAAATTTAGCTAGACTTGTCCCCATCAAAGCCACAGGATTGGACTCAACACAAAGATACCAACCCGAAATGAGAGGGTTTCCATCTAGGTTTGTTCTTGTTCTTTTTCTTTTTCTTTTTTGATTTCTGTTTGGTTACCGAGAAAGTTTGCTGTGAATAATTTGTTGAAATTTTTTGTATTCTAAAATTCCAATTTCTTATTGGCTATTTCTAATCAGGATGTTTCTCAATTATATAGAGATAAGATGTTGTGGAATATTATATTATATATAATAAAAGTTGGCTTAGATACTGTGGTTGCGCCACGTGTTACTAAATTTTTAGATTTTTAAAGAACTAAAAATAAATAGTATACTACTAGTACTCTAATTCATTATTATCATTAAATAAAATTAGATTAACATTATTTTTTTTATTTGTTAGGATATATTTCTTAAATTAGGGGATAATATTTAACATACAAAAATTTAATTTAGATAGCATTTATCATCTAAATTTTCAAAATTTTAATATTATTAAATTAATATTATTTTATCATAATATCAAGCTACAAAACTTGATTATTAAGGGATAAGTACAATCCAAATTCTTCAAGAGGTGATTAATATAAATCTATACCAAGAAACAGTATATAATTATTTATACATTTATTTTATAAGCTTCTTCATAAAACCGTGCAACGCACGGGCCTATTACTAGTATTCGTGAATTCAAGGATTTAAGATAGAAAAATAAAGAAGGTGATTTTGTGTTTGGGAGCCATGAAAATCAAAGAAAATCTGAGATTCATAATTTTGTTTTCTACAGCAAAATTAAAATTAAAATTATTTTTATTAAAATTGAGGGAAAATGCCAACGTGGAATTTTAAATATTTATTAAACATTATTTTTATTAATTTATTTGCCACGTTAGTATCAAATGTGCCAACTGTGCACACCATTAGCCACGTATGTATTTTCCGTTATTAAGTTAACGATAGGGACTAAATTACCGCAAGTTGAAAATAGTAAGAATCAAATTGACTGCTACCAAAATGTAGGGACCAAATTGACTGTGACCCCAAAATGTAAGGACTAAAATGGTGTTTTCGCCAAAAATAAATTATGTAAGAGTATAAGTGTATTTAGAAAAGATTTTTTCAAAAAAAATAAATTATACATTTGTTAAAGATAAAAATTGTAGGGATAAGGGCCCAAAAATCATATGTTGGACCTTAGGCTTGGTCCGAGGACGATGAATGGTTCGAGGAAGAACAAATCGTTATGAGGGGTTCCAGTTTAGAGTCTCATAAAGAGAAGAGTGAATGGAAGGTGGTTCGATGAGGAACTCTTCCTCGAACATGATGAGTGCAACTCAAGTATGCGTTCCAGCAATTAGAGTGACCCTCCAAGAAGCTACAGTGATAAGGACGTGCCTCATGAACACACGAGAAAGCAGGAAACCCAAAGATATCTAAGGGAAAGCAACTACCGTCACATTAAAGGCACTGCGGCTACTTTCTTGACCACATTTATGTGGAGAAAACCCCTAAACAATGCTACATTGGCTACCGCAACTCACAGAAAACCAAAGAGGGTGTCTGATGGGACAGGTACTCAAGTAGTGCCTCAAATGATCGACAATTGTAGGGTCAAGATAGTCCAGAAGAGACTATATAATAGGGAAGATACTCCATGGATGGGGGGGCGAAGAAAGTAGAAACTGAACACTGTAGCAATCCAAATTGCACTTGTAACCGGTTTTATTATTTATATAAAGATTTACCTCCTCGTACATTGAATTGATTTAGTTCTTTATTCCTCGTTCTTGCTTGATCATCTTTTGAATCCATACTAGCCTTTGTCTAAATTCATTAAAACCTAGTTCTTCGATCCACTCTCTACAAATTTATTGTATTGGGCTTACTGGGCCAAGATCTCATACATATTGAGCTTGGGCTGCAAACCGTGACCCTACAATTGGCGTCGTCTGTGAGAAGAACTTGTGTGATAGTGAGTGTAACGGCCAACTATGGTAGGTTCAGGTCCACAAGGTAGAATCCACAGGATCCCAACATGAAAATCCTTTTGTCAACCTCAAGCAAAGAAGGGATCGAGAGGGGAGTGTGCATATCGTCCGGACCGGTGGAAGTCAGTCCCGAGGAAAGGGTCACCTCTTCCACGAGGAGAATACCAGAGCCTTGCAACTAGAGGTTGACCAACTGAAGAGAAAGCTGCGCCATGCACAGCGAAAGTGAGCCACATCCAACCTTGAAGCCTCTTTTGATGATAAAGAGGACGCCAGTTATCGACGAAGATCAAGAACCCCATCCAGCGAATCTTTCTCCCACGATGAGGAACATCATCATCAACGCAGGCATAAGAGCTCGCCTCGCACAGGTCTAGGAAATGACGCCATGAGCAAAGCATTAAACCAGCTTTCCAAGTCACCCTTCACGCGCAAGATTGAAGCAGCGATACTTCCTCGGAGTTTCCACCAGTCGACCTTCACCATCTACGATAGTCGAACGGACCCCGTGGAGCATGTAAGCCACTTCAATCAAAGAACGGCTGTCCATTCCAAAGACGAAGCCTTGATGTGCAAAGTTTTCCCATCCAGTCTGGGACCCGTGGCAATGAGATGGTTCAACGGCCTGAGGGCAGATTCCATAAGTTCCTTTAAGGAGCTCACTCGGGCATTTGGCTCTCGTTTCGTCACTTGCAGCAGAGCTCCTCGGCCCTTGGCTTCCCTTCTATCCTTAAGCATGCGAGAAGGAGAAACCTTGAAAACACATTCGAATAGATACTAGGAGATGTTCAATGAGATTAATGGTGACTTTGACGATGTGGCCATCAGTACTTTTAAGGTCAGCCTCCCAGCCGAGCATGATTTAAGGAAATCCCTGATTGGCTAACCTGTCACCAGTGTGCGCCAACTTATGGACAGGATCGAGAAGTATAAAAGGGTTGAGGAAGACCAATAGCAAGGAAGAGGAAAGGATAAAGTCATCCCACAAGAGAGGAGGGATTCCAAGTTGAACCGGTACAATAACAATTGGTCGCGGGGAGATTTTTCTGGGTAGTCAGGATCTGCTAATACTCAGGCGATCAATGCTGTGTTCTGAGAACTGGTGCATCAAGTTTTGGAGAAGATTAAAAATGAGTCATTCTTTAAATGGCCAAACAAGATGGTAGGAAACCCCGTAAGGTGCAATCAGAGCCTTTATTGCCAGTACCACCAAAATCATGGACACACCACGGAAGATTATAGAAATCTGTGGGACCATCTAGACCAGCTTGTCTGAGAAGGAAAGTTAAATCAACTCTTTCATCACTCTAGTGGCTAGGGGGGATGGACAAATTCAGAACCCCGGAGAGATGATCCTTTAAGACCTCCCTTAGGAATGATAAATGTCATCTTTGCTGCTCTAGGGAAGACCGGTTCCTGCCCTTCCAGAGTGATGTCTGTGGCTCAGCTATCCATCAAGGGCGCTAATTCGGAGCCAAAGAAGGCTAGAATAGAAATCCAATCGGTTCTGGGCTTCTCGAACCAGGATAAGATAGGAACCTTCCAACCCCACGATGATGCTTTGGTGGTCACACTCCTGATTGGGGGCTACGACGTGATGAGGGTGTTGGTAGACCAGGGAAGTAGTGCTGAGATCATGTACCCTGATCTATATAGGGGGCTGAATTTGAGGCCCGATGACCTGACAACCTACGATTCCCCTCTAGTAAGCTTCGATGGAAAGACGGTCATTCCGAGGGGTCAAAATAGACTGCCCATACAGACCAGTTCAGAAGTGGTGGAGGTGGACTTCATCGTGGTGGACGCCTATTCACCCTATACAGCTATTGTGGCAAAACCCTGGTTTCATGCTTTAGGAGTCGTTTCTTCTACTCTCCACCAGAAGGTGAAGTATCCATCAGAGGGCCAAGTTAAAGAGATTGTTGGGAGTCAATCCACAGCTAGGCAATGCCTGGTGGCTGCCATCTTACACTAGCCCTAAGCTGAGCCATCGGCCTCTGCTGAAAGGGGCTTATAGCAATCAAAGACTCCGGTGTTGCCAGACAATAGACCAGCTGAGGAAGCGAAATGCGAAGAGCTAGAAAAGGTGGTTGTTGGCAATGACCCAAAGAAGTTCTTTTAGGTCGGGACTCAACTGCCTCCTCAAGAGAAGGAAGAGCTAATGAAATTCCTTAGGAGAAATGTCGATGTGTTCGTATGGGATGCTTACGAAGCCCCAGGGTTGGACCCGAGCTTCATCTGCCATCATTTGAATGTCAATCCCTCTATCATTCCCAAAAAATAACCACATCGGCGCTCATCTAAGGATCATTCTGATGCTATGAGGGACGAGGTAATGAATCTTAAGCAAGCAAGGGCTATCAAGGAGGTTTTCTATCCTTAGTGGTTGGCCAACACTGTGGTGGTAAAAAAGAAAAATGGGAAGTGGCGAGTATGTGTAGACTTCATGGACTTGAACATAGCCTGTCCCAAAGATCCCTTCCCCCTGCCTTGGATAAACCAATTGGTAAATGCAACCGTAGGCCATCCTCGGAGGAATTTCTTAGATGCTTTCCAGGGATACCACCAGATACCACTGGCCTTGGACGACCAAGAGAAGAAAGCTTTTGTTATGCCCATTGGAAACTACCACTACAAGGTGATGCCTTTTGACTTGAAGAATGCAGGGTCTACCTATCAAAGGATGATGACATAGATGACATGGTAGTGAAAAGTAAGGTAGTGTCCGAGAATGTAGGAGATCTCGGGAATATCTTTGAAATTATGAGGAAACACAAATTGCACCTTAACGCTTCCAAATGCTCTTTTGGTGTGGGATTTGGTAAATTTCTGGCCTACATGCTAACTCATCGAGGAATTGAGGTTAACCCCGATCAGATTAAAGCAATTAACAGTTTACAACTGCCTCGGAATCCTAAGGAAGTCCAGAAGCTGACCAGAATGACTGCTACCTTGAACCGGTTTATCTCTTGGTCAGCGGACAGATGCAGACCATTCTTCCTGTTGATGAATAAGTGGAAGGGGTTCGAGTGGACGGAGGAATGTGCCTTAGCTTTCCAATAGCTTAAGGATTATCTCTTTCGGCCACTTATCATGTCCAGTCCTAATGCGAACAAGGTCTTATTTTCCTATATTGCTATAGCTCCTCATGCTGTAAGCTTAGTCTTGATACGAGATGACGACGACATACAAAGGCCAGTCTACTATGTAAGCAAGTCACTACATGAGGCCGAGATTCGTTACCTGCCCCTGGAGAAGGCCATTTTGACGGTAGTACATGCGACACGTAAGCTCCCCCATTACTTCCAAGCACACACCGTTGTTGTCCTAACTCAGCTTCCGCTCAGAGCTCTGCTCCAAAGTGCTGATTACACAGGGAGGATTGCTAAATGGGATACGATCCTAGGGGCTTTTGACATCAAGTATATGCCCCGAACCTCTGTTAAGGGCCAAGTCCTCACAGATTTAGTGGCCAAGTTCGCTGAATCCCCGCTTGAGAAAGAGATAGAAACACAACACATGGATGGAAAATCAGTTGGTACAATCGCCTTGTAAGAACCTTTAACCTGGAAGGTATATGTTGATGGCGCGGTGAATTAAAGGGGGTTCGGAGTGGGTCTAGTTCTGGTCTCACCCGAGAAAATCACCATTGAGAAATCATTAAGATTGAGATTCCCAACCACCAATAATGAAGCCGAATATGAGGCCCTATTGATGGGAATGGTCATGGTTCAGAAAATAGGCGGGAAGGCTGTAGAAATGTTCTCGGACTCAAGATTGGTCATCGGCCAAGTGAAAGGAGAATTTGAAGCCAAAGATGAAAGGATGCAAGGGTACTTGAATCAGGTTAGACATTTGCAATCAGGTTTTGAATCTTTCAACCTATTGCATATCCCTAGAAGTGGAAATACACATGCTGATTCCCTAACCACGTTTGCAACCTCCTTGGTGCAAAGTTTACCCCGGGTCATCCTTGTAGATGACTTATGCAGGCCCACAAAGGTGAGCAAAAAGGTTTTTCATGTTCACTAAGTTAGAGTGGGGCCTAGCTGGATGGACCCCATAGTACTATTCTTGAAAGAGGAATTCTTGCCCGAGGAGAAGTAAAAAACAGACAAAGTACGAAGAAAGGCCCCTCGGTTCTGGCTGTTCGAGGATTAGAAACTATACAAACGCTTCTTTTGCGGGCCGTACCTGCTATGTATACACCCTGAGGTGACAGAATTACTCCTTGAGGAGTTACATGAGGGAATTTGTGGAAGTTACACTGAAGGAAGATCCTTGTCACATAGAGCTATCACTCAAGGCTATTGGTGGCCCAACATACAAAAGGAAGCGCAAGAATATGTGAAGAAGTGTGATCAGTGCCAAAGATTCGCGCCAAACATACACCAACCAGGGGGAGTCCTTAACCCCCTATTCAGTCCTTGGCCTTTTGCTCAATGGGGTTTAGATATCGTTGGCCCTTTCCCTAAAGCACCAGGGAACAAGAGGTATTTGCTGGTCGGCACAGACTACTTTACTAAATAGGTTGAAACTGAGCCCTTGGCAAATATCAGAGATGTGGATGCCAAGAAGTTTGTCTGGAGGAACATCGTCACTCGGTTTGGGGTCCCTCGTACCCTCATCTCGGACAACGGCATTCAGTTTGATAGCAAAGCCTTCAAGTGATATTGTGGTGACCTAGGAATCACGAATAGATACTCTACTCCAACTTATTCTCAAAGGAATGGATAAGCCGAGGCAGTTAACAAAGTCATAGTAAATAGACTCAAGAAGAGGTTGGCCGATTCAAAGGAAAGATGGGTAAAAGAACTGCCACATGTCCTATGGACGTACCGAACCATGTCTTGCAGGTCAACGGGAGAAACTCCCTTTTCAATGACTTATGGAGCCGAGGCTATTATTCCTTTAGAAATTGGTTTCCAACGCTGAGGACCAACTCATTCAACCCAAGCAGTAACAACGAATTGCTGGAAAAAAGCTTAGACTTTATTTAAGAAAAAAAAGAAAATGCAATGGTTCAATTGGCATACTTTAAACACAAGCTCAAGCAAGGCTATGACACTAATGTGAAGTTGAGATCGTTGGCACCTGGAGACTTGGTGTTGAGAAAAATTCTAGGTACTGCAAAGAATCCAGCATGGGGAAAATTAGGGCCCAACTGGGAGGGGTCATACCACATCACCTCGGTGGCCGGTATAGGAGCTTATTTCCTTGAAGATCTAGATGAATGTGTAATACCACGACCCTGGAATGTAAACAACCTAAAAATGTATTATTATTAATGAAAGTTTCCTCCATCATATGTTCATTTATCGTATAAAAACATCACACTTCCCACAATGGCATCTTTATAAGTGTTAAACAGATCCCAAGTTATGTCAGGTCTCTTAGACCAAACCTTTTTATTGCTGATATCTAGTCAAATTATCTAAGCTGATGGCAAGTTGCTGTTATTCAATGTCATTAAAGAAAGAGTCATGATAGTTCAAGTTTACTGGAAATAGTCATAATCTTAAAGGCATACAAAATAAGAACACATGGAATAAAAGGAAAAATCTTTTCATTGATTAAAAGGAAGAAATACGTTACAAATGTTGGCAAAGGCCATACAAAAAAAAAAAAAAAAAAAAGGACAAATCCTACATCTAAGCCTTGGATGGGTGAGAATCCCCTTTAGAGCCAGCTGCTTGAAGGTTAGCTTCTTTAGCGTCCTTAGCTTTGGTGACCATATCCTTGATCGTGAGGTGGTCTTCTGACTGGCTGGCTTAAGCTGGTGGTTGCACCTCCTTGCCCTCCGCTGTCTGAATTACAACCTCAGCATCAAGAGACGAGTCTTGAGTGATGAAAGGCTGCTCAGGAGGCGGCAAATAAAGGGCAGTAAGTGGAGGAAGTTCAACCGGAATCTCTTGGATATCCTCCGGAAAGAAGATACTCTCGGCCTTCCTCAGCTCAGAGTCCGCAAAGACTCCCGCCTGGTCCATCACTACTCCCCAATACTTGGTGCAGTAATCTCTACACACTATGGCCACCTCCTCAACCAGCCAGGTCTTAGTATCCATTACCCTGCGCTCATAGGATACCTTCACCGCGGCCTCCACAGCTTCCTTGGCCACCTGAGCTGCATCTTTGACTCTCTGCAGCTCTACCTTAAGGTCCAAAACTGTTTTTTTTTTTGGTGGCCAGGTTCAATTCTGTTGTGTAGAGCAATTTGCGCTGGTCTTCGGCTTAGGCTTCAGTAATTTTTAGGCCAGCCAAGGCACTCAGACGCTCTTTGTCTACCTCCTTCAGCTTATTGGTCGGCTCTTTATGCTCCTCCTTAAGGGCTCCCAACATCTTCTCGGCATTAACTCGAGAGTAGGCCTCAGCATTAACTTCATTGCGAGCATTCCTGACCTACTCCTCGGCAACAAAAACTTGTTGAGTGACCTACATAATAATAGCGGAGTGGTCAAATGTATACACACATGAATAAATGTGCTCCTAAGTGTTTGGCGAAGAAAAATGTTTACTGACTTACCATTTTGAGGTCTCTCTTCAATGACATGAAGAGGTCAGGTTGTCTGGTGCGCTTGAGGCCGTCCATGTCTCAAGGGAGGAGGAGAGGCTACTCTAGGGCCTCGACTAGGACGGTGGCTTGCCCCTTTTGGGATTCCCAGAGCATGGCATCCCAAGGAATGGGGGTGCCCTCCACCTCTAGCCGAGGGGCCCAGGTGCGCTATCCTCGGCGCGGGTCAGCCTCATCCCGGCTCTCCACTGATTTAGCCCTCTTGTCCTTGGGCTTCTTGGTCTTCTTCTACTGCTTGGCGCCCTTTTGAGGTCCCACCTCACCTTCTTCCAGGTCCTCCATTGGCCTCTTCTTCCTTAGGTCCGGAATGGTCTTCAGTCTGAGGTCAGTAGGGAGCTGAGGGGGAAGGGGAGGAAGATTGGAAGGAACTTGGGTCTTAGGAACTTCTTTTGAAGTTGCCCCTTTGTTCCTATTTGACATCAAACCTTTTAAGCCCTTTAGGTCCATGCCTTCTTCTTCCTCGGAACTAGTATCTGGCCGAGCGACTATTAACTTTGGATGATGGACTGCAGAAAGTCTATCAGACTCAGCCTTGGAGTTTGAGAGCTTTACGTGCCTTTTCGGTGCCCCTTCCTCTTCTTCGAAGTGAAACTGGTCGATCTCGGCTTCTAGAGAATAGCAAGACGAGGCTGTCTCCTTTCTCGGGGCAGCTACTTGTTGAGGAACACATCGAAGTGGCAGCTCAACAGGGGGGAGATCCCTCCAAGCCAAAAACCCAGGCTTAGAGACGTCTATCCGAGCCAATCTAAGGCTTCTAGCCCTTATTGCCTGGCCCGTGTCCTAAAATATGTGGGACAGGGGAACGTAGCCTAGAATCAAATGAGTGGCCCGTAGCTATCCTTCTTTGCTCACAAATATCTCCGACCTCAGAAGGTAGTTGAGAGCCAAAACGTTGGTCAAGCTAATCCTTGGAGTAACGTGGCTTTTATCTGCAAAAACATCCGAGAAGGAAATTGTGGTCAGACCAGTGAAAATTATCGTCAGAAAAAGATAAAGTGTTAAAAACGAGAAAGAATAAAGCTGAAGGGTTCAATCCCTTGCTCAAAGGAACATATCCTAGGGTGCCCCACCTGGCTCTCCTACCCGAGTTGGGCAGTAAAGACCGTCGTGCCACTCCTTGGAGACGACCAGATAGTCATCCTTCAAGCCCTTGTTGGACTTAGGAAGGCAGGATATCAACCAAACGATGTCGGACTGGGACTTGAGGTAATATCCCGCACTAGCAAGGGAATGACACTCGTACATATGAACAACGTCGTGCCATGTGAGCCTTAAATTCATCTGGTCGTTCAAAGCATCTACGCTCCCTATGACTCTAAATAGATTGGGAGCGCACTGATGGGGGCACAACTGGTGGTTAAGCAGGTAGTCTCTGGTTACTCTACCCATGGGAAGTGTCATTCCTCCTTTTATAAAGGCGATCATTGGAATGACAACTTCTCCCTCCTCTCTATTGGTGAATACTTGGTCCGGGGCACAATATTGTAGGCCCACTCCCCGTGGGATATGGTATTTGGCCCTAAAACCCTCCATACCGGCCGGAGAGTCTACTAAGTGCTTGAATCTACCCATCTAAGCAAAACGTAGACAACGCAAAGGAAGTTTTCTAAAGAAAGAAAGCAAGTCAAGGAGGTTGGCCGAGGAGAATAAGAAAAGTTTGAAGCAACAGATACTTACGAAAACAAGAGAGTGTGTCAAATCTTGAACCTTTAGAGAAATCTTTTCGGAATTTCTTAAGGAAAAGAATTAAGGAAACTTAGGGATGTACGGAGCTTAGTGAGTTGGAGTGCTTTAGATCTTTGGAAGACTTAAGAATTCGTAAAGTAAAGGGGAAATGATTTCCCTCAAATCTTTATATAGAGGGTAAGATTGAGTGGGAGTTATCCCACTCAAAACCCCAGGGAAAATATCAGCCGTGGGATTGGCACCTCATCGTTGGATGTGGGGAACATAACGCCGTTTGGTGCAATTAATGACGCCTCGCGGATTACGAAGTGTCAGTAGCAATCATGGGACGCGCAAAAAGGTAATTTCACACGTGTGAACCAGAGAAATAAATGATATTGTCTCTTAAAAATCAAAACCCCACTTTTTCTCCTTGAATGAGAGGGAAAAACTGGAGTTTTGAAGGGCTATTGTGGGGATAAGGGCCCAAAAATCATATATTGGGCCTTGGGTTTGGTCCGAGGACGATGAATGGTCCGAGGAAGGACAAATCGTTATGAGGGGTTCTAGTTTAGAGTCTCATAAAGAGAAGAGTGAATGGAAGGTGGTCCGAGGAGGAACTTCTCCTCGAACATGATGAATGCAACTTAAGTATGCGTTCCAGCAATTAGAGTGACCCTCCAAGAAGCTCCAATGATAGGAACGTGCCTCATAAACACACGAGAAGGCAGGAAACCCAAAGGTATCTAAGGAAAAGCTGCTACCGTCGCATCAAAGGCACTGCAACTACTTTCCTGGTCGCATATATGTGAAGAAGACCCCTGAACAGTGCTGCCTTGGCTATCGCAACTCACAAAAAGTCAGAGAGGGTGTCTGATGGGACAAGTACTCAAGTAGTGACTCAAATGATCGACAAATGTAGGGTAAAGATAGTCCAAAAGGGACTATATAATAGGGAAGATACTCCATGGATTGGGGGGGGAGGGGGGGAAGAAAGTAGAAACTGAACACTGTAGCAATCCAAATTGCACTTATAACTAGTTTTATTGATTTATATAAAGATTTACCTTCTCAGACATTGAATTGATTCAGTTCTTTATTCCTTGTTCCTGCTTGATCATATTTTGAATCCATACTAGCCGTTGTCCAAATTCATTAGGACCTAGTTCTTCGATCCGCTCTTTACAAATTTATTGTATTGTGCTCACTAGGCCAAGATCTCATACATATTAGGCTTGAGCTACAAAACGTGACCCTACAAAAATAAATTGGCATGTTAAGCTAAAATAAGATAGTCCTATAACATATAGCTTTACAAAAATAATAAAAATTTATGTAAGTTGTACTTTATGCACGTCCATCTAACAATTGAAAACCTTTTCTATTCGCAAGTAGAATTATAACTCTTTTTTTTATATAATTAAAATTTCAAAAGGATTATTCATGAACATTAATCTATAAGAATATAATTCTGACGTTTCCACTTATGAATTGTGTGCTCAATCTTGTGCCTTCGGTCCTGGCAGCATTAAATATTATTTTTTAGAATTAAAAGAAATAAACATATATATAAAGAAATCCATACCAGGACCCAAGTAAAGCAAGATCTTGTGGAAACATATTTTAATCACACTTTATTAAATTTTAAAAGTAGACAAAAAACAGGGAAATGGAAAAAAAGGAAAATCACAACTTTTTTTTTTTTTTTTGAGAATCAGAAAATCACAACTTGATTAATCAAAAAGCACAATTCGAAGGGAAATGAAGTGAAAACCTAATGAGTGAGTGAGTTGGAAATTTTTAGTTAAAGAAAGTGAAGGAAATTTTTAGCACTAAGAGCACTAGCAATGTTGAAAAAAACATATCATTTTGATACATTCAAAAGCTACTTTTTCTATTTTAACACACTATTTTATAATACACTCTACATCAAATGTTCTTTTTTACAATTCAATACATTAAACTAATATATACAACACATTAAAATAATATTAACTCAACCAACCATGTAGTCACAACCAATGGCCACCATCTAGTGGGCAACGGTCGCCAACTAGACACTGCTACCACAACCACTCAAAACTACCATAATAAAACCCCAAAATCAACCCCCAACCACCACACACAGCCTACAGCAACTACCATCAGACACAACCTACAACCATAGTTGCCAGTATCATACGATACGCGATACGTATCGTATCATGTGTAAAAAATTTCGTATCGTATCGGCGTATCGTAAGTGCTCATGAATCGTACGATACAGTGTGCGTATCGTATGAATCGTATCGTATCGTTAAATTGTGCGTATCGTACAATACATTGATAAATGCTTTAAAATGAGATTTTTTTTTTAAAATTTGTACTTTTATTTGAATTTAACAAGTTATTAGACTTGTTTTTAACACAAAATTATTAGGTTACTTAATTTGGCCTAATAAAATAATATATTCATAAGTTTTTTTCTCTTCTCTTTCTCCTGTAAAATTTGGACTACAGAGTATACGCTTACACTTCACTTTAATATTTGCAAATTTATTTTCTATACTATGAATAAGATATTAATTGACAATATAATTATTTTTAATTTTTGTCATTATTGTTATAAGTCCAAGAAACTAGAATGCCAAGAAGAAATATATATTTTTTAATTATTAAAATAAAAAGAACAAGAAGAGATAGTAAATGTTAATAACGATGAAAAAAAATTTAATGAAGAAATAAGTTTGCAAAATGATAAACATGATAATAGCATTGAGTTAGATTGGGTTTATTAGGTAATCTGATGAAAAAAAAGTAAGTTTTTTGGGTCATTTGTAATATATTATCACTTTTAAATTTAAACAATTTGAATGTTTATGTTATAAACACATACTAGTTTGATTTATTTAGTTAGTTTGTTAAATATTATTGCATAAGTGATGAATAAATTAGTTATTAATTGAATATATTTAAAATTTATAGTGAATATACCATTTATATATGTATATCTATAATTTTTTTATAAATTTTATTAAGTGTTTGTGTATCTTACGATACACGATACGATACGATACACGATTCGAAAAAATCAAAAATCGATTCACGATACGATTCACATTTTGACAACTATGCCTACAACCACCACCACCACAAACCCTCCACCACGCATAGCCCACCAGCCACCACCACCACCCATAACTTCCAAAATAAAACCCCAAAATCAACCCCCTACCACCACACACAGCCTGCAACCACCACTATCACACACAACTTGTAGCCACCACCACCACAAACCCTCCACCACCCATAGCCCACCAGCCACCACCACCACCAAAAACTTCCAAAATAAAACCCCAAAATCAACCCAAAACCAAAACAAAAACAAAAACAAGTTGAGGTGAACCCATGGGGGCCAGATCTACCTGTGGCTAGGTGAGATTGACGGCAGCGGAGGTTAGGCAAGATCGACCTCGGGCTGAGAACCCCGGCGGCTGGAAAGGTTGAGACAATGAGAGTGAGAGAGCAACAAAGCTGAGAGAGAGAGAGAGGAGAATAAAAAAAGAAAAAAAATTATAATATTTCAATTCGTACACTTCCAAATTTGAGATTATATTGTTCATCTATGCCAAATATTTTGGCATTTAGAACACCTAATGCAAGATGCTTTTTGGCGTTTGGTGTGCCAAATGCCAAATATTTGGCATTTGGCACACCTTATGCTAGTTTTATGTTTGATTGTGGATTTTAGGGAATATAGGAAAAAGATGGGAGAAAGTAGGTGGGAGTAGTGTTTGGTTGGGAAGAGAAAGGAAGAGGAAAAATGGTAAAGCCTTGCTATTGCCACCAAAAATTGATCTCTCTAAAATAGAGAGAAAAGGCAAACAAAAGACACAGTACTTTTGGACAAAAATGTTCTCCTCCAATGTTCATGGAGTGTTTTGGTTTTTGCCATTTTCCTCATTTATTTTTTGTCTTTTTCTCCTCACTGTTACTTCTTCAATGCTTCAGATATTTTTCCTCGACCAAAAGTACCAGTTCGTTAGGTTTTTTTTTTTTTTTTTTTTTTTGTGTTCATTTTTTTTTCTCATTTGTAACATTTTCTTCATTTAATTTTTGTCTTTTTCTCCTCACTGTTACTTCTTCAATGCTTCAGATATTTTTCCTCAACCAAAAGCACCAGTTCGTTAGTTTTTTTTTTTTTGGTGGTCATACTTTTTTTTTTTTTGTTCATTTTTTTTTCTCATTTGTAACTTCTCTTCTCCTTATTCTTTTTTTTTTCCCCTCATTTTTTTTGGGTTCTTGTACTTATATTTTATTTATTTTTTATAAATGAAGTGTCCATCTATATACAATTTTCAAATAAAAATATAATGTGCAATTTTTTTATCTAATAAGGGCAAGAGATTAAATTTATACAAACTCTATTTTTAATTCTCCCACTTTTTTCTTTAACGAAATAAAAGAGTTTTTCATACCTCTACTTTTCCACCCCTTCAACGAAATATACATGAGGGAAAACTAAATCTTTTCTAACTTCTCACTTTTCTATTATTTCACCATTTTCTATCATCTCACTTTTACACAAGTCGGTTTGGAATTTGGGGTCTTTGAACAGAAGAATGCAAACAGTACTTTTTAAGGTTGAAAATTTATATTGTTTGGACTTAGTTTTAGAGTGAACCCTAAATTACAAATATAATTATAAAATAATAATTTTAAAAGGTAAAATACACTTACACCCCTCATATTTTGATAATTTGATCTCGTCAATTTAGTACATGAGCTTTAGCATTGTACCAAAACCAAATAATAGCCCATTGTATTGGTCTGTCTAATTGTCTCATTCATCCAAAATCTAAAATGTTTGTCCAAATAATAAAATAAAGAATTTGGTTGTGGGTTTGTTGGAAATAACTCCCTTAATTGGTTTCCCATGATCCCATCACCCCCAACAAGTTGAGAAATCCAGTACTTAACACACACACACACACACACACACTCAACAAGCCTAAAACACCTTTACCCACAACCAAAAGCCCCAACTAGTGTAGCCTTGATCCACCATTCAAACCATCACATGTCACTTTTGTCAGCCATGCAACTTTAAACACCGTTCTGAACACGAGTAAGTCTATTACCACAACCATTTTTAATTATAACTTTGCCACAATTTGTTTATATAGCGACTTGTAAGTGGTGTAATTGTAGACTCACATGGACTAATCATTTTTGTTTCACCATTGCGATATAGACAAGTTATGGCTAAAAATGTGAAAATAGTTGTGGTAGTAGACTTAGGGTATGTTTGGTAACTGTTTTTTTCCTCAGTTTTCTGTTTTCAAAAACAATTTTCTATTGCCTAAGGCAAAAAACTTGTTTGGTAATTGTTTTTAGGCAAAAATAAAAAACTATTTTCAATTTTCATATTGTGAAGGAAACTGAAAACAGGTCTTGGGCTATTTTTATTTTTCAGTTTTCCCTCACTTTAGAAAACACGGAGAAAACACGCTGAAACAGTGCCAAACCTTAATTTTGTTTTTGAAAAATGTGTTTTTCAAAACAACTAACCAAACGTCTTTTTCATTTTGAAAACAGAAAAAAAAAAAAAATTTTTCTTTTTTCCTTGAAAACAAGAAAACGAAAATAGAAAACAAAAACAGTTACCAATCATGCCCTTACTCTTTTGAACACTATCTTGTCTTGAGCCACCTCTGACCCAAATAATTTCGTCATATAATCCAAAGCTATCACAACCCAGTGTTTGAAGATCTCATGACCCATTGCCATTAGAATTGAGATCCTAGCCATACTCTGAAAAACTTGAAATAAGAAACATTATTGTAGCTATACTTTTTTCTTGCCGGTGGGGATTAAAAAATGAACAATTATTATTATTATTATTATTATTTTTAATTATATTAAAAGGTCCTTGTTTCGTTTTTTTTTAGTGGGCATTTTGACAACTATTTTTTGGTTTTTTTTTTGGGGGGGGGGGGGGGGGAGCTCTTACTTTTCGGTTGATCAACTCTTAATTTTAATGTCTAATATTTAAAAAAATTTGTAATATATATATATATATATATCATATACTATATAATAAAAGTTGGGCTTAGAAACCGTGGTTACGCCAAGTAGCTTCACTAAATTGTAGAATTTTTTTTAGATTTTTCTTTAAAATAGATATAATTTTTCTTCTCCTATAATTTTTAAGTTGATAAAAATCATAATTTTTAAAAATCCAGCAACATAGTACACGTTTATATGATTTTAATTTCTACTATAATTTCTAAGTTGATGAAAATCATAATTTGATTAAAATCTAAATTCTATTTTATAAAAAAATCCTAATTAAAAAAAAAAAAAAAAAAAAAAAAACTAGCAACATAGTACACGTTAAAGTTGAAAAAAAAAATCTAAAAAAAAAAAAAAAAACCAACATAGTACATGTTTCTATGATATAAAAAAAAAGATATAACTACACTTGAAAAGAAAATAGCAAATAAAAAAAACATATAATAATAATACTACACGTAAAAAGAACCATAATTTTTATAAAAATAAAAACCAGCAACATAGTACACATTTATATGATTTTAACTTCTCCTATAAATTAAGTTATTTTTAGTTAGAAATTCTACAGTAGTTTTCTCTATCGCTAGTGAAAGTTGGGTGCTCCAACTTCTCCTAGGTTGAGGAAGAGTTTGTCCCTTCTTTACAAAGGCTTGTCTGTCCTTGTTAGCTACCATTTGGTTGCTGCAGGCTAGTGGGTTCTCTTCTTTCTAGGGTTTTCGGGAAACACTTTTCTTTTCTTTTGTTTTCATGGAGGAAATAACTGCGGGTTGGAACAAGATGTCTTTGCAGGGAGTAGAGGATAAGGAGTTTGATCTTTGATCAGATATGGGGTCAAAAGAATTTATCCTAACTGCGAAATTTCTCACAAAACGGGTCCTTAACGTAGACGCCATTGCTCGAAATTTCTCTTGATTATGGCGTACTCGAAGTGGTTTCAAGATTAAGGATCTAGGGAATCACATCATTCTTTTTATTTTCTGGAATAAGTTCGATTATGACAAAATCTTTTCAAACCAACCTTGGAGTTTCGATAAATTCTTAGTGGTTTTTCAGAAGTATGATAATAACATTCACATCTGTGACCTGGACTTTTGAGAAAGTTCCTTTTTGGGTGCAAGTTTATGATATCCCGATTAGCTTTATGAATAAGAAGGTGGCTGAAGGACTATGCTCGGGCATTGGTGAAGTTTGTCCCTCTGAATTCTCGGTTATGGAGGGTGGTGATCATTTGTGAGTCCGTGTTATACTTGATATCACAAAGCCTTTATGTCATGGACATAAAATCACTCTTAAAGGAGGGAATACGAGTTGGGTATCCTTTAAGTATGAACGGTTGCCAAGCATTTGCTACTGGTGTGGATGTTTAATTCACGGGGATAAAGACTGTGACCTGTGGATTAATAGTGAAGGCACGCTCACGGTGGAGGATCGAAAATATAGAGCATGGCTACGAGCTCCTTTATTCAATCAAATCCAAAAATCCACTATTGTAGTCCCAGGCTTTTACCAACAGAGAAAGGACTTGAAGGGTCCTAAGGACTATGAAAATGCAAATCATACGAACAATCAGCAGGTAGCCATGACTGAGAACAGAGCTTCGGTGATTTTCCTCCAGGATTTGGGGGTCAGCTAGAGGAAAAAAGAAATTTTGCACAAACCTTGCATGAAATCAATGAAGAACTGTCAAAATTTGATGCAATGGAGAGTGTAGATGGAAACTTGGAAGATTTACCAAATAAGGAGTCCATTAACCCAGCGAATCCTAGTGCTGAGGATATTCATGCATTAAGTAATTCCCCACTCTCAGTTACGTGCAATATTTCATCACTTACTCATGATGCCAGGTCAGCTAGACTTCCTTTGGTGGATATCTCAAACTCGCAGGGCTCTCTTACGCGCACTCCATTATCACCTAAGCCTTCATGGACACATATTAATCATGTTCCTTCAGAGATTGAGGTAAACTTGGAAGTTCACTCAGGAAAAAAGAGGGTCCAATCGTCCAAAAGAGTTCAGCAAGGGTTACCTAAAAAGACAAAATTAGTTTCCCAGGTTGGTAAGGAAAATGAAGTCACATTGGCGGAGGCTGGTTCCCAGCCCCGCCAGGACCAATGAATCTCCTTTGTTGGAATTGTTGGGGGCTTGGGAACTAGTAGACAATTTAAAAGCTTGGAGAAATAGTTTGGGCAGTTATGTTTTTAGCTGAAACATGGCTGGAAGAAGCAAGGCTAAGTAGTATTCGTGACTCTGTTCAATTCGGTCATTACCACGGAGTTTCAAGGATTACTTGTGGGGGTGGCTTAGCTCTCTTTTGGAAAAAAGACTTTAATTTCGTTATTGAATCCTCATCTCAGAATCATATAGATGTGGTGATAAACAAAGGGAAGGACAATGCATGGCGATTTATAGGGATTTATGGAGCTCTAAAAACACAATTGAGATTTGAAACTTGGGAGCTGATTCGTAATCTTCATAGACATGGTTCTTTGCCATGGCTGTGTGGAGTTGATTTTAACGAACTTCTTAAATCTCATGAGAAAAGTGGAGGTAGACTTAGGCCCTATGGTCAGGAGGAGAAATTCAGAGAAGTGTTGGATGAATGTAATTTGTTTGACCTAGGATATGTAGGAAATAAATTCACTTGGTCAAAAACTTATCCGAATAGAGGTATGGTTTGGGAAAGTTTGGATAGGGCAGTGTGTACGGCGGAGTGGTATGATTTATTTCCATCTACTAGTGTGCAAACCTTGACTTGTGTGTCTTTGGATCATAAACCAATTTGCATTCAACTTGATGGTATTGAAATTAAGGCTAAAAACCCGTGGCGCTTCAAGCAAATGTGACTTAAGGATTCGGGTTGCAAGAATACCGTGGTGGGAACTTGGGGTAGGGTTGCTTCTCCTATGGAAAAAGTTGTTGCAAAAATAAAGGCATGTCAGAGGAGCCTCTATCAATGGAGTAAACACTCCTTTTGCCACGTGAAAAGGGAAATAGCCGAAAAAAATAAGTTATTAAAAATTGCTGAATTGGAGGCAGCCCAAAGAACAAATGTTCCTCGGCTCATTAAGCTCAAATCTGAAATTATTGACCTCCTTCGATTAGATGAAAAAATGTGGTAGCAGTGGAGTAAGGAGCATTGGATGGTTTCAAGGGACCGTAACTCTAAGTATTTCCACACAAGAGCTTCACAACGCTTTCATCGTAACAGAATTGTGAAGCTTCGAAATACAGATGGTGCTCTAGTTTCGGGTGATGCCAATGTTTCGGCCATGGTTTTGGCTTATTACAAAAATCTGTTTTCATCCTCAAGACTGAATGAAATTGATTAAGTTGTTCAGTCCATAAAATATGTTGTCACCGAGGACATGAATAGAAGTTTGGTAAGTGCCTTTTCTCGGGTGGAAATAGAGACTGCATTGAACCAAATGGCTCCCTTTAAAGCACCTGGACTCGACGGAATGCCTCCCTTTTTTTCCAAAAATTTTGGAGTGACATTGGAGATGATGTAGTTTAAGCAGTTCTGTCATGCCTTAATTCTATTAACATTATCCCAAGTCTGAATCATACCTTTATCTCTCTTATTCCTAAAGTTAAAAATCCTGAGCATGTTACTGAATTTCGCCCCATTGCAATTTGTAATATTTTATATAAGCTTGTATCAAAAGTGTTGGCTAATAGGTTGAAAAGAGTATTACCTCATATCATTTCAGAATCTCAAAGTGCTTTTCAGTCCGATAAGGCAATTTCTGATAATATCTTGGTGGCCTTTAAGACACTTCACCATGTGAAGCGTAAGAAAGGGGGTAGAATGGGACATATGGCATTGAAGTTGGACATGAGCAAAGCATACGATAGATTGGAATGGGTGTTTCTCCAAAGGGTGATGGAAAAAATGGGCATTAATGCTAGGTGGGTAGGTTGGATCATGAAGTGTGCACAGTTAGTGACTTACTCAGTTTTGATAAATGGTGAGCCTACAGAATCCATTACTCCTATTAGAGGCATTCGACAAGGGGACCCCCTCTCCCCATATCTTTTCCTTCTTTGCTCAGAAGGTTTGAATGGTCTCATTGAGAAAGCGGTGGCGGATAAGCATCTTGAAGGATTCTCTCTATGTAAGAATGGGCCTAAAATATCCCATCTTTTGTTTGTCGATGATAGCCTCCTCTTTTGCCATGCAAAAGTGGAAGACGTGTCAAAAATTCAAGAGATTCTTGGAAAGTATGAGAGAGTTTTTGGGCAGAAAATTAATCCCAATAAAACCACAATCTTCTTTAGTGGTAATGTCTCTGATTCGGCAAAATTGCAAGTGCAAAACTTATTGGGGGTTCCGAAAATAAAGGAGTATGAGAAATACTTGGGTCTGCCGACAATTGTAGGGCGAAATAAGAAAGCAAGTTTGAATTATATTAAAGACCGTGTTTGGGGAAAATTATAAGGGTGGAAGGAAAAACTTCTATCTCAAGCTAGCAAGGAGATTTTGCTCAAAGTAGTGGTCCAAGCCATTCTAACCTTTGGTATGAGTTGCTTTTGACTACCGATTGGTCTTTGCCAAGATATTGAGATGCTTATTCGCAAATTTTGGTGGGGCCAAAGAGGAGATCGACGGAAAATCTATTGGAAGAAATGGGATGTGCTATGTAAACCTAAGGTGGAGGGCGGCATGGGCTTTAAAGATTTATGTAAGTTCAATGAAGCCATGTTAGCCAAGCAGTTTGGCGGTTGGTCCATGATAAGAGCTCGTTGTTTTATAAGGTTTTCAAAGCCAAATATTTCCCTCGTGGATCTATCTTTGAAGCTACTTCCTCATCCGCGTTATATGCTTGGCAAAGTATCTTGAGATCTAGACACTTGATTGAAGAAGAAGCAAAGTGGAGATTAGGATATGGTCAGAGCATTAGAATCTTCATTGACAAGTGGCTGCCGAGTAGAGATGGAAATATTTCTTCTTCTTCGGGAGAGCTTCACCCAGAGGCTACAATTTCAAAACTTATCAGTACGAGCTCGAGCTGGTGGAATATGCAGTTGATTGATCGCTGCTTCCATCCTCCAGATGCAACTCAGATTAAGTCACCCCCAATTTGCTCGACCCCCCAACCTGACGTTTTGATTTAGCTCCTTGAAAAGTCAAGCAAATATTCAGTTAAGTCCGGGTATAGGTTGTTGTGTGAAGCCCAAAATTTAGAAGATAACCTTCACTAGATTAGTGTTGAAGAAAAGAGTTTCTAGAAAAGTCTATGGAAAGTTCAAGTTCCGGGAAAAATTAAACACTTTCTTTGGAAAGCTTGCTCTAACTCCCTAGCTACCAAAGAAAATTTGGTGAAGCGAAAAATTCTAAATGATGCAATCTGTCAATGTTGCTTAAGTGACTCAGAAGATACTCTTTATTCATTATGGAGCTGCAATGGTCTGAAGGAGGTTTGGAAAAAAGATTTTGGTTGGGTATTCAGGATAAGGGTGGAATTCGAGGCTTTCTCGGAGTTGGTCAAGCTGGTGCTTGAGAAACCATAGTCAATGGCTTTATTTGCCATACTAGCTTGGTCAGTGTGGTACCATCGGAATAAGACTCTTCTGAATAAGAACACCATGCCACTGGGACAGATTGCGGGCTTCGCTCGTGATTATATTCGGGACTTCAAAATTTTGAAGCGCAGCATCCCCAGTGTTCGTCATGCAGCCCCTAGAAAATGGAGTCCCCCTGAACAAGATTGGTGAAAGGTCAATTTCCATGGTGCAATGTTTGGTGAATCAGAAGAAATAGGAGTTGGGATGATTGTCCGCAATTTCAGAGGTGAAGTCAAGACTGCTCTAGCTGAGAAGATTAGCAAACCACCTTCAGTCGATGTACTGGAGTTGCTGGCTGCCAAATGAGTTGTACTTTTCTCTCAAGAACTTGGTCTTGAAAGAGTGAATTTTGAAGGGGACTCAAAACAGGTTGTGAAAGCTCTTTAGTGGGGTGGATGGGATTATGCACCGGGTGGTCACCTTATTCGAGACATTTCAAGCATTGTAAACTCTTTTCAGAGTACTTCCTTCTCTCATGTTTGTAGGCAGGGTAATGCTGTCACTCATGCCCTAGCCTAGAGAGCTAGACATTGTTTTCCAGTTTCAGTTTGGTTGGAGACCATTCCAATGGATATTGAATCTTTTGTATTGTCTGATATTCAGAATTTGAATTAATAAACGTTATCAGTTTCCTTCTCAAAAAAAAAAAAAAAAAAAATTCAATCAACATATTTCACATTGAACTATTACTATAAATGTAATGCGCGAAACATACAAGAGGTGGATACTACTGAGATATACTTGTCATCTATCACAAATAAGCACTCTTCTAAATTCAAAATAATAATAATAATCATTCTTCTTTACTCCCCCTCCATTTTTAACATAAAAAGCCATTCAACAAATTTTTACTAGTTTGCAACCCTAAATTAAACAACCAAAAATCACTTTCTTTTCAGTTTAACCACTCAGTATTCCTGACAGTTTCACCTCCTTCCATACTCCACCCTCATTTCTTTTTAAATTTTTACCCCCAAAGAGCCAAAAAGAATGTTACATATATACTTCAAATAGTTGCTTTTACAATTGTATTCTTAAAATTTGAAATGACTTGAAATGTTTTTAAAACTTTTTTTTTAATTAAGTTTTTGTAATTATAATGATTTACAGTGATTTAAAATTTTATGGTGTTAAAAAACAAATTAAATAAAACACCTTACTTGTTGCTGCCACTAACTAATCATTTTCAATTTTGGGCTGTTATTGCATAGTCTGGAACTATACTCCTAACTCTCTCACAAAGGGGTGAATTGGAACATAATTAGCCACGTATGAAAATTACATGTAAAGCTATTCCGAAGTACAAAACCAACTCTATATCTCTTAAACCAATCTAGCTTCGGTTCCGAACCAACCACACTCATGACCGTTGCAACCGAACCAAAATTTAAAACCCTTCACCCCCTTTACTTCATTTTGCACAAAGCACCACCAAAGCACCAACCCCTCTCTCTCGCTCTCTCTCTCTTTCTCTTTCTCTTTCTCTCTGTCTCTGTCTCTGAAAGCAAAGAATAATGGTGTCCAAGATCTGCAAGAGGACCCCACCAACAAAGTGCATCAAAGACTGCCGGATCCTTCCCCGGCGGCACCGCCGAAAAACCCCTGAGAATAAGAACGTAGCGGCGGCATCTGCCACCGTTTTAGCATCCATCAACAAGTCCATATTCACTTGTCAGCGCCGCCTCATCAGGCTCTTCTCCAAGTTAGCCCGCATCGGCACCCCGAATCGCCATAAGGGCTTCAAGATCCTCAAGAAAATCCCACAAGATGAATCCGAATTCGAACCCCAAACCGAAAACACAGTCCAAAGAACCCTCATTTTCGACAGCAGCAGCAACAAGAAAAACAGCATTCTCCCACCGATGATCTTGCCCAAGAGAACGGTGTTTCTTGATTTAGACGAGACATTGATCCATTCCAAGGCGGACCCACCACCGGAACGTTTCGATTTCGTGGTGAGGCCGAGTATTGAGGGAGAATTCATGAATTTCTACGTGCTGAAACGGCCCGGTGTGGACCGATTATTGGCTGCATTGTCTGAGAAGTTCGAGGTCGTGGTGTTCACCGCCGGGCTTAAGGAGTATGCCTCTCTAGTCCTCGATCACCTCGACCCGGATTGCCTGATCTCTCACAGGCTCTACAGGGATTCCTGCAAGGAGGTTGATGGGAAGTTCGTGAAGGACTTGTCTGAGTTGGGGAGGGATTTGAAGAGGGTGGTGATTGTGGATGATAACCCCAATGCCACCGCGCTTCAGCCCGAGAATGCAATTCCGATTAGACCCTTTACAGATGATCTTGGTGATCGGGAGTTGGGGAGGTTGATTGAGTTCTTTGAGAATTCTGATTGCTATGAGGATATGAGAGATGCCGTGAAGCAGTTTATGGCTAATGGAGATGAAATACTTTGATGGTTTGCAAGTCTTTTTAAGTTATGTTTTTCTTTTCTTTTTTTTTGTTAATTATTTCATTTTTGAGTTTCTTTTTTTTCTTGTAATGATGATATACTACTTTGTGTACTATTGAACAAAGAGTTGTTCAATTTGAAATGAGAAAAGAAGCTCTAGTCATTTATTTTATGATTCATTTACCCACTTGTATCTGTGTCTCTCACTCTCATTTGAATGTCAATTAAGGAGAGAATAATTAGATCCTTCAAAAATGTAATTTGGATTAGCACTATTGACCCAATGATAAGGCTTCCAAGTGAGTGTGGGGCTTGCACTTATTTGACATGTAGTTTTCTTTGCAAATGACTAAGAAAGTATTTGCCTGTTTGGTTAAAGCTTTGTGCTAAGTGCTAACTTACATGTCCCTCTATTTGACATAAATATGTTTCCAAAACATTTCCCAGCTTTTTGTTTCTCTTATTTTATTTTCTTGGGTCTCAGGTTGCTGAAAAAATTGATACTTTGATTGAATCCAAGATTCCCAAAAACTAGAAGGTTGTGTCGACAATAATCCAGCTCCTCACAAAGCCTCTGTTCCTTCTCTATAGTGAGCTAGGGAGCCCATGAAAAAGAAAAATTGTTACAAGTGCAACCTGCGGAAGTACCAAAGCAAGCAAATAGTTAGTTACACTCACTCTAAATTTCAAATCTGCAACATTGCAAATAGTGGGAGAGCTCAATGTTCTATTTTCAGTGTCACCCTGCAAGGAGTGCCATATGATTAGGTTTATGTCTAATTGTCCATGGATTCACCAGCCATTAGCCACATTCATTTTCCTTGTAAGTATATCCAATACTAGTGATCATCAGTTTATTTAGCCTCTCTCTCTCTCTCTCTCTCTCTCTCTCTCTCTCAAGGATTTGGCTAGTTAACTGTCAGATGGCTTATAAGGATGGATACGAGTGAGGGCTGCATTGTGCTTTCTCTTAGTGTGGCGGATTTCAATAAAATAAACTGATGATTACTTGTATTGGATATACTTACAAGGAAAAATGAATGTGGCTACTGGCTGGTGAATCTGTGGACAATTAGACATAGACCTAGTCATATTAGTCATATGGCGCTCCTTGGAGGGTGAAACTGAAAATACAACATTGAGCTCTCTCACTATTTGTAATGTTGCAGATTTGAAAATTAGAGTGATAGTGTAGCTGACTATTTGCGATAGTGTAGCTGACTATTTGCTTACTGTGGTACTTTTGCAGGTTGCACTTGTAACACGTTTTCTTTTTCATGGGCTCCCTAGTTCACTAGATAAGAAGGAACAGAGGCTTTGTGAGGTGCTGGAAGGAACAGAGGCTTTGTGAGTCTCTAAGTTCCTCATGAAGACTTTTGCAGATAAAAGTTCACGAAATCAGATGCCTTTATATAACGCTCAACATGAGTCTGCCAGAAATTTGTCCAGTAAAGGCAATGCTCTTTCAGGTGAATGCCTCCCCACCAAATTCCTGTTTCCATACTGTACTAATAAAACCAAAGTGCTTAGTTTTCTTTCACTTTGCAGAACTGGTGCATTTCCTTTTATCACCACCCCATTAGCTTCTTGTCCAGATAAAAAAAGTAAAAGCTCTATACCTTCTTTCCACCCCCCCCCCCCCCCCTCTCTCTCTCTCTCTCTCTCTCTCTCTCTCTCTGCTGTTGCTGGTTGTGAACACTCTCCAAGGTGGAATACGATTTCAAATTTCTAGAAGGAATGTGCTCTTAAGCCTCATAATGGAGAAGCTTTTCTGCTTCTCTCCACCACTTTAGAGAACCTTTCCTGAGGAACTGTTCTTACCCTATATACAGATTCAAATGAAATAAATCCTCTATGATTCAAGCCTTATCTAAAGCATAGCACAAGTGTGCTTCTGCTTTATTTTTGCTGTATACAGATAATGACCAATCAGAACATTGCAGAATTGAGTATGGCAATACTTTGGTAATGTCTCATTAAAGCCTAAAATCTTGACAATCCCTGACCCACATATATATATGTAATTTTTTGATGATTTAACATCAAATTTATATACTTCCTAACAATATGGAACTGTATGCATAGCATCCTTTTAATATCACTTTGTGAGCTGTGAAGCCACAACCTCACCCTCTACTTTGCTCTTAAAAGGTGAATAAGTGTGCTATATGAGCTACACCTCAGCCTGAAGAGGCTAAATATCAAGATCCAAACCCAATATAAGACTGATTTGTAGCATTAAACAATATAAGAAGAGCCAGAATGTGGAATTAGAAAGCATATGCCAAGAAGTTGTCTACAACTAGCCCTGTGGCATAGAACTAGAGGCATATAACAGTAGTCTGATTAAGTTTGTCATTACTTAAGGAATTGGACGAATTCCACACGGAGAATTATTTTTCCTAAGTTGTGGCCCCAAAGGAATGGGGAAGGGGAGATCTTAACTAGTGACCCACACTTCATGATGTGTGATTCCAAGCTGATTGTGCTGCCCCTTTTAGTTTGAAAGCCAAATAGAGACTTTAATTCTCTAACTTGTAGGAAGATATTAAATTAAGTATAAAAAATTAACTTAGTTGGAATTAAGCAGCTTCACCAGTGACTTGACAAAGAACAAGGTAGCAGACTGCTAGAATGGCTCAGCCATGAGAAACACCTGAGGAATGTCTCGGGTTAATTTATGCCAGAAAAGTGAGGCTGATGCTCTGGATAGGATCTTAATTTCTAAAGGGCCTGTTTGGTTGCTTGTAATACCATAAGCGATTCTTCTTACCAGTATGATTAATAGGGTGGCTGTAAATTCAAAGTTAGATGGTCTACCACATCATAGAGAAATGCATTATGACTTTCATGTGTTCCATCCTAGTTCACTAACCATCACTTGTGGAACCACTGGTACAACCCTTGTCTTGGGCATCAGCTAGCACACACCTGCAGATAACCGCTGCCTATGGAAAAAGAACCAGATTGCTGTATTGTTGCGACTGTTAAATCAGTATCATCCTACACCTCAAATAACTTTATTAATAGTAGTCATGAACCAAATCCAGTGGGTTAGAAATCAAAGTGATACCATGATCAACGGGAAAGCAATAACTGTCTGCTGTCAGGCCAATCAGAACGAATGCTGATCACGAAAACAAGATAATATAGTGTTCACAAATTAATGAGAGTACAGGGCATATACAACTTCAGCCTAAGACTCATCAATGTTTAAATTTTGCTTCTTCCTGATAAAAGATGAGTATGACATGACCTTAGCAAATGCAATGGAAAGTTTCAACTGGTGAGGAAGAGCTCGGAGCCAACAGACACTACTACGTCTAACAGTATTGGTCTACATTTTCACCTTATTGAACAAATTCTTCACAAGCGATAAAAACATGGAGTATCATGCGGCTTTTCTCACTCAACAGACAGAAGTGTTGGTTCCATAACACACAATTTACATAAAACACATCAACAACAACAACTCTGGACTATATGCAATATGAAGTTCTCAAAATGCAAAATTTAAGTAATTTGATTAATAGACTCAATTAATAATAATAAAGGATTACACAAAAATCAGAGATTCCATTCCAAACCCAAACGGCCAAAACCCAAATGAATTTCTTTAGTGATAGTTTAGTGACATTCTCTCACAAACCAAACAGAATTAGTATAAGAATTGATCAAATTTTTTTAAATTTCCAACCCAATCTTAAGATGAAAAGAAAAAGAAAAGGAAAAGCTTTTTCCTTTGAAAAAAAATCCGTTGAATTGGGATTTTGAAAAATCATTGGTCACAAGAGAAGACCTGAAGGGGCAAGCGCCAAGCCTCGGATCTAGTGAAACAGGTGTCGTCGAGAGACTGGCTTTTGCACCATCGGCACTGCGGGTTGTGCGAGCACTGAGACTCCGACACTAAGTGGGTGCAGTTGGGTGGGATCTGACGGTTCTTGTTCCGAGCTAGTGGCCTTCGAAGAACGCTTGACGAAGATGTGGCGTTGAGAGTTTGGAGGAGAAGGAAGACAACTAGGATTGAGACCAAGATCCGGAGACCAAAACCCATCTTCAGTCGCTCGCTGACAATTCTTACAAAGGCTCCACCTAGAAACTGAAAGGCCGAAAGTGAAACCTTCTCTTCCTTTATTTATTTATTTTTTTTTTTGTTACTGTGAAAAAGGCTAAAAGAAGAGGCAATTACCGCACTTGGTTTTTCATGTGTAGTAAAAGTAGTAAGTAGCAAGAGGAATCATTCTCATTTTCATTCTCCTATCCAATAACCTTTTATCAGCTTCTAGATTTCTATTTCTCCAAAAAAAAATAAAAGCTTCTAGATTTCTATGGAAATGGAATTGATACGGAGCTTTTTGTCCAACACGTTAAACGGCGACGTGCGGTTTGTGCTTTCAGCCTTTTACCTAACACCTAAAATAGTAATATACGTGATTTTATTTTATTTTTTTAGGGATATATATATATATATATATATATATATATATAGTTGACTGAATGGATATTTAAATCTTAGATACGCCTAATATATATATATATATATATATATATATATGTACGTGTGTGTTATTTTATATTAAATATATATTATACGAATTAAGTGTTGATGTTTTTCACACCTAAAAACTTATAAAGTTACTTTTTTTTTTTTTAATTACAAATTCAGTCCTTGTTATTTTTGTTAAATGTCAATTTGGTCTTCAACATTTCAAATGTGTCAATTTAGTTCATAACCTTTTGTTATTGGGTCAAATTAGTCGTTATCGTTAAAAGATGGATGAGAATATTGAAGTGGTTAATAGCCAAAATAAAAAATAATTTTTATGCTAACTCAGATGCCAAGTGTGCTGCTGACTAGGATTAAACTTAAAAAATAAAAATAAAAACTAAGGGGTCTCAAATTTGGATCAAAATCCCTAAATCAATCATGCCCCTAACCCCAATATGTTTCATGTTTTGGTCCAGAGAGAAGAGAACAGTGAGGCCTCAAAAATCTCACATGCCTAAGAAAAGAGAGATCCTTGCAAAAGGAGTTTAAAAGCAGGCAAAAGGGAAGCCCCAGCAAATGGAGTTTAAAGGATGCTTTATGTCATTAACAAAGGAATTCAACAGACCAAGGTAGAGAACGGTGTTGTTTTTTTCATTGGGGTTGGGGGCATGATAGATTCAGCATACCAATACCATCCTCATCATGAGCCAAGACATACAAAGCTATCCACTCCAGCTTAGTTACAAACTTGCAAGCCCCACCCACACCCACACCCACAGGTAACTATGCCTTGTAGAGTAAAAATCTCATAAAAGCAAACATTTTAAGTTGAAGATAAAAGAGTTTTATAGAAGGGCTCTGATAATAACCATCCAAAGAAGTTAACTGCAACTTAATTCCTTTCTTTCATGTCCCAAATCTCTCCAAGCGTGAGCTTGTCTGGCATTGTTTGAGCATATCGGCTAAATATGTTTTCAAGATTCACATTCTCCTCTTTGGACTAAAACATGTAGCAGATTAGGGATGGGGTGGGCCATGAGGCGTGATTGATTTAGGGATTTTGATCCAACATGAGACCTTTATTAAGCTGGATTTTTATTTTTTATTTTTTATTTTTTAAAAATTATCTTAGTAAGGCTTACACGTAACATTCTAATTTTGTATAAAATTATTTCTTATTTTGGTTATTAGTCATGTCAGCATTTTCCATCTATTACTTAACGATAAGGACTAATTTGACCCAATAATAAAAAGTTAGGGACTAAATTGACACATTTGAAACGTTAGGGACCAAATTGATATTTAGTGAAAATGATAGGGATTAAATTTTTAATTTACCCTTTTTTTTACAAGATAAAAATTCTACTCTAACTTAATCTAAGTATATATGTGTGTGAAATTTCTTCCCATAGACTTGAACTCCGGTCCTTGCCCCCTATACCCTACAAGCACTTATATTTGTAGAATAACTATCACATTAAGGGTGTGCAGTGGGGTAAAGTTACTCTTAATTAGCCCAAAATAAAGGAAAACCAACTTAAGGCCAAGCTAAATTATTCCAAAATATGCTCCAGCCTAAAACTGACCATAAATCCAAGTCTTTCTTTCTTTTGTTTTTTGTTTTTTTGTTTTAAATGAAAAGAGAATTCCAAGTCTTTTATTAGGCTACAAAATCATTGACTGACTAGATTAAGGGTGTATTTAGATACTACTTATTTTGTTAAAACTGAAAAATTATTATTGAAAGTACTATAAATAAAGGTAAAAGTTAGTTGAAATAGTACAGTGAGACTCATAAATAGTGCCAAAAAGTACAATAAAATTTATAAATAATAGCAAAAATAAACTAAAGAGTAAAATAATTTTAATTTTTAACCTTAATCCAACCCATACGCACACTAATTCAAAATCGGCGGAGAAAGCACAACGGTCGGCCCCACTTTGTTGTCGTTAAAAGTAAAAGAGAATCATCCATTTGGGCATTCGGCCCATAATAAAAACAGATGCCTTGCCATTCCTTCATTGGGCCTTCTCTTTCGGCCCCTATAAACCTTCCAGATCCCAACCGATTCAATTTCATTGATTAAAAAAAAAACAAAAACAAAAACAAAAAAGAAGAACACGTGAGCTAAACGTAAAATCGTTCCTGAGAGAGCTTGGCCAAAGTGCCAAACTCTTTATTGTTGTTTCTAAACAAACGTTTTCTTGTGTTTTTGGGTTTTGGAGTGCAAAACAAAACATGTATGTAGTTTGTGTTTGTAGATGAGAATTTTCGCTAACTCCTAAGTTAAATCCACCATGGAACACAACAACCAAAACCCTGATTCTTCTACGATTCAATTCCAAACCCACCAGAAACAAACCCACAATTTGTACCCTAGGGTTTCCAGTTCATCCTCTGCCCAAGATATCAATTGCAGTGAATCCGATTCTCCGCCGGTACTATTACTTTTCTTTGTTTAATTTTGTCAATTTTTGTTTTTTTTTTTTTTTGGGAAGATTATAGATACAGATTATTTGCTTGAACTTTTGAGTTTTTATTGTAATTTGTTGCTAAATTTATTACTGTTAATTTAGATTGTAATCCATATGATTCATGTTTGCTTATATTTTCTGATTGTTGGGTTTTTTTTATTTTTTATTTATATATATATATATATATATATATTCTTTCTGTTTTGATATGGCCAAGCCTAGCTAGCTTTCTCTTCTAAAATGGAGGTCAAGAATCTAAATTTTAAGACTCAAACTGAGTTTGGTTTCTGGGTTTTTAATGTTTTTTTATTTTCCCTAATTGGTGTTTATACTCTCTTAGTGGCCCTTATTAAGACTTTGTTTCTGTTTCATTAAATAGTTTTGATTTGTTTGTATTTTCCGATTATGGTTTTCGGTAATTTAGAATCGGGGCCTTGTAGGTGATATTGGGTTGGTGGGTCAATGAGTATCAGGTTTTCATTGAATGAAATTAGTTTTTTTGTTCACTTAATTATTGTTAGGTTGACTGCTGCTTTGTGAGTCCCATACGATACGGTAGATTGTGAAAGCTGATTTTTTTTTTTTTTTTTTTTTTAAATTGCATCTCTGCGTTGTTGAGTGATAGTTGATTTGCTTTTTGTTCATACTGATAATAGAATGATGGGGAGTTCAACAATCACAAAGAGCACAATGATTTGCTGTCCACTGCTGTTACTGAGAGCCAAAGATTGAATGAATCTGGAGAATGTGAAACTGACTCACCTCTAGGCTCTAGAGAAGAGAATGATCAGAAAAGAGACTCTAAAGCTGACCATCAGAAGCAAGGAAAATACTTCTTTTACGACTCACCGCTATCTGAAGATACTGGGGTTTGGATACCTGTTTCCGTTCCACCAATGATGGAAAGTGATCATGAAGAGTGGGCCAAAGGTTTTCAATCGAATGGGGGTTACTTCCCTGAAGGTGATATGGGGTGGGGCCAGTGCCTTGGGGAAGAAAAGCAGTTGACCATGTGGGATGTGATCGAGGAGATGTTACTCGTGGCACGTGGGAAAGTAAGTGCTTTAGCTTCGGGTGATATACACAGGTGTACATTTTCTTTGGTATCAAACCATATACTTGAGCAAGCTTGGAATGAGATCGCCCAGACTCTTACAGAGGCTAATTTTGGTAATGTAAGGGAAATACTTGAAGCAGAGCCGCCAAAATGGTTGCCTGACAGTGCTGCTTCTGCTTGTATGCTATGTGGTGTGCGGTTTCATCCCATCATCTGCTCCAGGCATCACTGCCGGTTTTGTGGAGGAATATTTTGTGGTGAATGCACTAAAGGAAGGAGCTTACTGCCTACAAAGTTCCGGGTTGGAGACCCCCAACGGGTCTGTGATGTATGCTGTGTTCGGATTGAGTCTGTCCAGCCATACTTGATGGACCAAGTAAGTCGTGCTGCTCAGTTGCCAACCCATGACCTGACAGACCTCAGTACTTTGAGATCCTGGGTTAATTTTCCTTGGGGACAGTCCATGGAATATGAGATCTATAAGGCAGCAAACACAATTCGCAAGTATAATAAGGTTAGAATTTGAGTTTAATTTTTTTTATAAGTAGAAATAATTTTATCTAAAACCTAAAAGACAATACAAAGGAAATAACTTATGTAGATAGGCTGTATCCCCCAAATAATAATCAAGTATGCAATTTGTCCAAAAAATCAAGTTCATAGACTACTGCTATCTAACAACAGCCAAAGGTAGAGATTGGACGAGATTACTTTATTCTATCAATAACAAGCTCTTGTCCCATCCTCCTATTTCTTTCCCTTCAAATAGTCCACATGAAACATGATGGCACCACATTTGGAGCTCTGTTCCTGAAATAGGTAGGTCTCCTTTGCCATGATTGAAACGAAGCAGGCACTGACTTATTAGGCTTGACCCCATCTCACACCAAATAGCACTTAGAAAAAAACCGATAATTCCATTGCCACTAAGCAGTGAATTAGCATGTGGTCAACATGCAACAACTCCATTTTACTTACACATACAACACTAATCCATAATAATCCTCTTCTGCTTTACAAGATTATCAACTGTAAAAGTTTTCTCCAATGTTGCTGTCCAAACAAACAATGCTACATTTGGAGGCAATTTGCCAATGAACTCTAACTCAACTGACACCTCCTTCCATTGTAAGTGCTAGGTGGAGGGTGAGGTTGTGGGTTCAAGACTCTTTGGATGCTTGTATGAGTTACCAGTTAAAAATTAATTGCTGATGCCTAAACCTTCAATAAACGTGTTGAAAAAAAATTTCTAATGGGTTTGGGTTTAGCTTTTAGAATTAGATATATTCCTTAGTGTTTTATTCAAAGAAGGCATTTTAGTAAAGCAACTGTCTTACTTGCTTTAAGGTTTTTCTCTCTTTCAATTACTGCAGATGAAACTTATGTCTAGTTTCACATATTACTGAGAATGGAGAGAAGAATTTGTATATGTGTTTCTTCATTAATTTCTTGTGTTATCCAAGAACCTTGTAGCTTAGCTAACACCTCTTCGTGTTTCTAATGGAGACATCCTGAGTTCAAATCCCCCTCCCCCAAAGTAACTATTGAATTTATAAAAAAAAACTTTCTTGTGTTAATTTTATATATTGAATGTGCTTCTAGTGCAATTATCTAGCTAAATTTCTTGGGTTCTTATTTAGTGCTTCAATTGGTGGAACATAAAATTATATAAATACTCAGGTACCTGAGAAGAAAATTCCAGATGCCATTCTACGACAAGCAAAAGGCCTTGCAATAATTACTGTTGTGAAAGTTGGAATGATGATTACCTACAACATAGGAACTGGACTTGTGGTTGCTCGTAGAGAAGATGGTTCATGGTCTCCTCCATCTGCCATTTCTACATTTGGTATGGGTTGGGGGGCTCAGGTGAGCTAATTCATATATGATAACTTTGACATAAATTCTTTTTATCTATTCCAAGTTATATGAAATGGAAGCAAACTGTATCAACGTGTTACTAGCAATAGTCATTGTATGTTCTTTACTTATATGTTCTTTACTTATAAAAAAAATTGTCATTGTATGTTCTTTTACCAGAGTCTTCAAGGCAAACAATATTAAAAAATTTGAATAGCCTCAATTTTTGTTCTGTGCATATGTCAATTGACTATTTATCCAAAATAGATATTTATCTCAAGTTTAAAATTCAAGCCTGCGTTCACCTATGCATTCACAATATGTATCTGCAGGAAACTTTCTTATGCCTTGATCTCATTATGTATGAGTTCTCTTTTCTTCTGTAAAATTTGAAAACCTCCTTTTCTTTTTCTTATAGGCCGGAGGGGAGTTGACAGACTTCATAATTGTGTTGAGAACAACTGATGCTGTCAAGACATTTAGTGGTAATGTACATCTTTCAATTGGAGCTGGTTTGAGTGCAGCAGTGGGAAATGTAGGAAGGGCAGCTGAAGCTGATCTACGAGCTGGTGATGGCGGTTATGCTGCTTGTTATACATACAGCTGCAGTAAAGGTACTTTTCATTCTAAATTGTGCATGTATCTGTTGAAAGCTAATTACAGTTCCTCTTTGTTTCCACTTTTCATATTTTTGGGTAGTTCCTCCTTTATACTTGCAGAATTTGATTGTCTTTGAACATGCAGGTGCATTCGTTGGTTGTTCCTTTGAAGGGAGTCTTGTCACCACACGAACAAAGGAGAATTCTCGTTTCTATGGCAGCCAGTCATTGAACGCGTTAGATATACTTCTTGGTTCCCTGCCAAGGCCTCCTGCAGCCGCCATCCTCTATAATGCTCTTGCAGATATATATCAGAAATTTGAGTGGTGATTGGATGGAGTTGGCTATAAACTTCTTTACCAACTTTCAGCAGTGATCAATATCAATCTGAAGCATTTTAGTTTGTACAGGTTCTTTGCTGCCATTCTTTGCACATGTAAAGCAATAAGCAGGTGATGTGTAGAACGTTTATGGAGAATTTGTGAAAATTACAAAAAGGAGGGGAAAAAACTAGTTCCATGCACCAATGCAATGTATGATTAATGACAAGTACTTGGTGGAACAACTTACGTCTCTGCCTAAAATTGTATATAATTACTTGAATTGTTGAACAGATTGTGATTTATTACAAGAACATAAAAATCAGTTAAGTTCTAGTGTGTCTCATGGCTCCAACTCTCGCCCTATAATTAGGGTAATTTGAGGCCTTCTGCGGGAATGCACTCCCCTTGTTCTTCATCCTTTTTAATTTTTAATTTTTATTTTTTAAAGTGAGTTGAAAATAGGAAATCAAATAAGCACAGAGATAAGGCCATAAGGGTATCTTGCAATTGGTATCGATTCAATTATAAATTTAAAAAAATTAGGATTGATTTGGTGGAATGGAGGGAAATCTTGGAAAAGAAAGGAGAGGAGAATAGAGGGGATGAAAATCAGAATGTAATTAGTACATTTTGGTCAGGTTGCTTTCTCTTTCCTCTCTTCTCTTTCCATCTCTGTCTATCCAAACATAGTTTCTTTCTCTTTCCTCTATTCTCTTCCCATCTCGCTCTATCCAAACATAGGTACATTTTTCAAAAAGCATATCTAGCGCATATTTTTTATATGACTGTAATGTTCAATAAAATTACAGCTTTCCAAGTATTACCAAACAATACTTGGGTAAGCATTTCCATGAAGCAAACAAAACATGCGTCTAAGCACCATACTAGTTCATTTTATGAAGAGCGGCACGCGAAATCGGGGTAAGAATATCCATTGAACTGAGCTATATTGCCAGAATTTTTTTTCTAAATAACAATAAATATTAAAAAATTTAGTTAGTTGTCACTGCGTAAAAGAATGTTGAAAAGTAGCATTTCAAGTGTTTAAAACTCGAGTTTCAAGATAAAACTCGAATTCTTAAGTCTCGATTTGTAAGTGAATCGGGGATAATATGAAAAAAAATCCACGTGAAAATTGAGTTTTAAAGACTTGAGTTCCTTAAATTGCAGAAAAAATGCCGCTATAAGGCTTTAAAACGTCACTATAGGGATTAAAAACGCCACTATAGGGCTCTCTGATCACACTTATAAAACAATTTTGCAGGAAAACGCCGCTATAGGGCCTTAAAACGTCACTATAGGGCTTAAAAACGCTACTATAGTGCTCCCTAATCACACTTATAAAAATTTTTTCCAGAAAAACGCCGCTATAGGGCTTTAAAATGTCACTATATGACTTAAAAACGCCACTATAGGAACTTGAGTTTTTAAAACTCGAGATCTATGTGGCATTTTCAACAGCAAAGCACTTGCAAAGCGAGTCTTCGGGACTCGAGTTTTAATATAGATCTCGAGTTTTAGAAACTCGAGATGCTACTTTCCATTATTCTTTCAAACGTTGCCTAACTTACTACATACTTGCCCATTACACGCTTAGTCTGCCCATTCCCCCTATATTGCCATATTGTGAGTTTTATGCATTTGAACCTTTGGACAGTATTGTGCTGGTGCATATATAGGAAGACCTTGTACAACTGAATAGAACAAAGGAACAGGCAATTTTGAATTTTCACTGCATATAAATCTTATTACGAAGCCCATAAACCAACCTAAGTTCGGCTTATTTTTTATCAAGCCCTATTGTTCACAAGCATGTTCATGAACATTTTTTTTTTTTTTTTTTTTTTTGCTTAGGCTCGATTTGTTTATTAAATAAACCTAAAATTAAGGCTCAAGCTTAACTTATTTATAAATAAACAAACAAACGTGAATGAGTTTTTTATCAAGCCAAGCCCGAGCTATTTATGAACAGCCTGGTTCATTTACAACCCTAACTTTCATATTCTTAATCTCTTTTACTAGGACAATAAATGGACCAAGTTATTAATCAACAATTTGGGTTTGGTTCAAAACTAAACTTATTTATGTTAGTTTATTTAACAAATGAGTAAACTCAATTCTAAATTTAGGCTTAACAATTAAATAAACCAAACTAAAAAATAATAATGTACTCGTGAACAAACTTGAGTATGAGGATTGCTTAAATTATATATAGTGCTATATATTTATATGTATAAATGTTTAAATTATACTTATAAATAGTTGAGATTGGATTGTGCAAGTTCGTTAATAAGTTCAAAATATAACAAATTATTGATAATTGTGGGGGTAAAAGCTCAAACGCGTATATTAGGCCTTGGGCCCTATTTGAATATATGAGTATATCCGAGGAGGAGTAAAGAATTGGGAAAGGCCCCATGGTGGAGAATCACGAGAGGAAGGGATAAAGGAATATAGTCCGAGAAGTGTATTCTCTTCAGATTTAAAGAATATCAACCAAGCAAATACCTGGGCAGTTTAGATGAACTTCCAGGAAGTTTCAACGATAAGGATGAACTTAATGTACGTATAAAGATGACAAGAATAGAGAAATATCTAAAGAAAAAGCTTCTACCACCGCATTTAATGCGCTGCAGCAACTTTTCTGGTCACATTTATGTGGAGAAGACCCCTGAACAATGCAATCTCAGCTACCACCACTCGTGGAGAACCAAAAGAGATACCTGATGGGACATGCACTCAAATAAATGCTCAGATGAAGAACAAGTGTACGATGAAGATGGTTTAAAATAAAACTATATAAATGTACGAGACCTCTCATGAAAAGTGGATCAGAAAAAGAAAAGTAGAAACAATAAGAAAAGAATCACTGTAGCACTAAGAACTAGATTAACTTTCAACAATACATTGGTTCCATATATAATTTATCTCCTCGGATGTTTGTAGGATTGAATTTCAAGTGTCTCTTTGTATTTATTCGTCGCTCAAATCCTTACTAGCCGTTGTCCCATTCGCGAAAGGCTCAACTCTTTCACCCACTCTCTACAAATCTATTGTATTGGGCTCACTGGGCTCATATCCCAGACCTTTTGGGCTTGGACTACGAACTGTGACCCTACAATAATATAAATAGGTCATTTTATAGTAAAAATTATATATAATTTATAATAATAAAAGGTTGGTGAATCTAATCTATACAAGTTTATAAACAAAAATATTTCTATCTAATTAATTTGAATAATATAATTTTAGTTACAATTTAATTAATATTTATTAGCATATGTTTGTGAATGGGTAAAAAAATTAAATCATAATATTTACTATATATGAGAAAAGAATAAATTAATCAAGTAATTCGTAAACAAGTTCGAGTTTATTCGACAAAAAAAACAAATCAAACTGGAATATGTAATTTTGAGCTAAAGCTCAGCTCATGTACGTAATAAAACTACAGGATCAATCTTAAACTTTGAATGATTTGATTGCCCTTTGCTCGTGTTTTTAAACCCCCAGCCTTTTACTCGTGCGTGTTACTGGACCAAGATGTGTCACCTCCACAGACAAGGAGAACCAAGGGAGGGCTTTTTGTATAGCCCATTAACAAAAGAATATGGAAGTGAACCAACCTTTCTTCTACGCCTGAAAATTATTACCATTAGTATGATGAACCTGTTCTTTATGGTGGTGCAGTAATTACACTAGGTTCTTTTACTTTTTGATCGTGGAGGAGAACTGGAGACCTCGTCTTTTGGCTGGGAAGCTTTAGAGCTTGTTATGGAATGCGTCTGGCATAGATTTCAAGGGTAATGTTCTTGACATGGATTTAGAGCTTTAAATGCTGCAATTGCATGGCTGTGTTATAGACAAACCGTTTGTGTTGGTTAAACTAAAAGGACACAAGATACTAGAAGCATGCCACAATGTAGCATTTCTAACGGAGATATCCAAGAAGTTTATTGTGTTAAATTGTTCCTAAATTTTGTTATTTTACTTCTATTGTGTTATCGTTAGCTTAAAGGAATTTTATTTATATTCCTAATTAAAGAGAGATTGCCTTATTCATGTCATTTTATTTGGGATATACACACGTTTCAGAGTAGGTAGTCACCTTACTGTATTCATGGAGATTGACTAACTTATTTCATTAGGAAATCTCTCCATCACCCAAGCGTTTTACACAAGAATGCCACTTTCTTCAAATCAATACCCAAGTCTAAGTACTAGAAAGAGATTCCCCTCATGAAAGTTTTTCCTCCAGTCAATGAAAAGACCTGAAATGCAGACCCACCGGTTCCCTTCACAAGTTTCTACCGTTGTGCGAAGACAATTTTAGTCATCATCTCCCATATGTCAAAAAGGGAATCCATGCACTTAATTCCATTATTATATATCTAGTGAAAACTACAGTCAAACTAATCTTTCTTTTCTTTCTTTCTTTTTTGGCTGAATACAGTCAAAATAATCGCGGAACACCTATCTTCCCTCAAGATTCCTTTTCCACTAAAATAGAGTTTACAATTTTCCATTCATTGCAAGATGTATCATGTCATGTTTGATTATAATTCACAAGTCCTATTCAGTTTTCAAAGCCTGTCATACAGACAGGAAATATCAAAGCAACTTACAAAAATTACAAAGCATTCTCACATTGCTGTGATAGTGAATGCAGTGAGAGAGAGAGAGAGAGGGAGAGGACACGCCATTAATTGCACTAGTGTAGTTAGCAACTCCATAATCATTCAGTTAATCTTGACATCCAAAAACCCTTTCAATCACAAACATGAAATCACTCCAGCAACCAACAACAAATCCATAAACGAAACTTCCTCTCTAAGAAAAAATGAAAAAAGAAAAAGAAAATTAGAAGAAAGAATTGAATTGAAGGGGCAAAGCACCACCATGAACTATTTATAATTTAATTTTTTGTTCTCTATTTTTATGGATGAAGGGGGAACAGAAAATGGATGGAAAAACTAGAAAAGAAGCTGCTCCTACTCACTGTACTTCTAACTGGCATGCCTTGCCAATGGAAACACCCAGGGACATGGGACTTGAATTTTGCACAAGAAGGAAGACCCAAACCAAGAGACCAATGGATAATTTGCACTAGCAACTTCTGTTGAGCCTCTCTACCTGCACCACCAAAACAATCATTAATATACCAAAAAAGGAGGCAAACAAGGGATCATTCCACAGCTGTATCCATTTAGCCACAAATCTATTCCAAGTTACCTAGTTCTAGAGCTCCCAAGTGTAAGTTCAAGATCATCAGATACACATTCCTCATGGATCCTTTCTCCTTCCCAGGGCTTCACCAATCCGGTTGTATTACTTCCAAATGCAAATTCAGCTGCAATCCCATCTGACATTGGAACATCTGAGGTGTGATCAATGCCTGCAGGTATTGCAGGAGAGCATGTGCCACTCTGCCCAGGAGTCCACATCCGAGACCCTCCACCTGAGAAAGCCTCCTCCATAAATCCAAATGGGTTTGGTGATACAAGACTAAATGTGGGAGATGATGGCCCGCTTTGGGGAATTTGGATACCAGCAAGCCACCGTGAATCTGGCAGGCCCTGACGGCCAGGACTTGGAGGGGTAGACGAGGGCAGGAAAGAATAGTGCTGCCCAGCCCATGATGGGGCAACAGTTGGATCATCCCAGTCATTTTTGGTTCTGGGAGTTCGGGCTGTTGGGGAGCTCAATGGAGGGGTGACTGGAGCACTTATGGAACCTCCATGGACATTAAGATGGTAGGGGAGCTTAGATGAGGCTGACGATGAGCTTGATGAAAGATTTTTCAGCCATGGGATGAGCGAATCGGCATCAGCATTACCCTTGGCATTGGCAGCATAACGTGAAGAGACTGGGCTTGGGAAGGAAGATGAGCCAGGACTTGGATTGTAAGATGCACATGGGCTCGGTTGGTAGGATGAGCATGGACTTGCAGAAGTAGATCCACCCATAATGTCCATTCGATCAACAGGTTTGCATCCCTGCACAAAAGCAAAAAATCTTATTGTTGCTGATGACAGTCAAAGCAAATAATTCAAAATTGTTTAAAAGTCTGCTAAAGAGAATTAAGATACACAACATATAGTAATACCCAAAACTACAAAACATGAAAAATGACTTGGTTGAGAGGACAAAAGTATGAATGAGAGAATCTGTACACTCAAGATGGCTCTAGAGAAAGGCTTTACTGTCTTTCCACAATGTCAAAGAAGAGTAGCTCCAAAAATCCAAATCCACAGAGGAAGAGGGGTGTGGTAGAAGATCCTACCAAGGGTTCTTTTGATACTACCACATGATCCTTCCTGTATAAGATTGCCTATGCTCTCAGGCTATGAGAGCCAAAATCTTGGAGATAGATTACCTAGATTCTCTTGTGTCTTGTGGTGTACGTGTCCTAAATGCATGTCATGTTATTTTTCTTACCCTCTCAGCTTGTGAGGTTAGCTGTATTGTTGCCTCTTAAATGTACCCCTTGACAAGAGGATTAGGTGTATTGGGGATTATCAAAAATAAAAAGGTGTATTGGGTGCATTAGGAATAGGGCTCCCTAATGCTGGTTTTCAACTTCGTTGTAAATCTTCTCCCTTATTTTTTTAATATAACTTACCCCCCCCAACCCAACACACACACACACACACACACACACACACAAAAAAAAAAAAAAAAAACACACAAAGACATGAAAATGAAGTTGCAGAGATCCAAGAATGACTTCTAAATTGCAAATTAAAAACAAAAATATTTTCAATGCACCACAGTTTTTTATTTTTCTTTTCCTTTTTTTCTTTTAGCTGAGAGTTACTTGAACATGGTTCATGACAGCTTTGATTGTGCCACTCATGAGTGTAAGAATTTTCTAATAATGCCCCTCTCCCTTCCTTTTCTAATGCTTGTGTAACAGATGTTGATGGATTGAAAGTTCTGATCCTCAAAAAAACAAATTACAAATGAAATGATCATGTCAATGGCAAAAACACTATCAAATTATCACTCAGCCTTTGTCTGGGTCAAAATTAAACCATCATGAAGGCTAAAAGCATTTGAACATCCCATAGAATTTCGATTAACCCTTTGCTTTATATATTTCTATGATTAAACTTATCTTTCTAATTGAAGCAAAAGGGCCAGGGACTATTATAATGAATGGTAACAACACAATTGGAACTAAAAGTATAATGCAGATTTTTCTATGTATAAGATATTATATTAATTAATTATAGAACTGAAAGTATAATGCACCTTACAATGAACTCCTACTTTCAGTCATATGGTGAGACCAACTACCCAAAATTTCCTTTTTCAAACTGGACTTGCACCTTAAAATGCAAAACAAACCAAAATGGGATTATTCAATAAAATGCGCCTAAAGGATTCAAAAGGGCAGGAACCCCAAGTGCTTGAACAAAGTATAATAATAAGAGAAACATTTAAAGATCACATTGTGATCGCCTACTGTCTCATTTTGGTACCAAGACCCTCATATCATCATTTCATCACTCTCAAAACAGTAAAAGCATAATTCTGCTCATCCCATGCTTCCAATCAAAAATTAATTTCTGGGGTTTTCTCCAAACACTTAAAACCACCCTTTAACACACCCTGATTGTTCTACCATTTAACATGATTCCTGTCAGTACATTGCACCAAGCTATGTTTAGTCCAAGTTCAAAAGGGTCAAAACAACCCAAGATTAGAATAGAGAGCATTAACTGCAGCAATAGTATTTAAAGGCACGATGGCAATAATGTAGATTGCAACCAAGACCAAATATCTTTCCTCAATGTCAACAATTGTGTGCTTACAACAGACAAGCTATCCAACACTTTGTTCCTTAATCAAAAACACCCCCCACCACTGCACGACACGCTTTTACTACCTAAAAAAAGTAAAGGTATGATGGCAATTATGTAATTGCAACCAGACCAAATCCTTTTCTTAATGTCAAACAATTCACAATTGTGTGTTTATATCAGACACGCTAGCTAGCTAGCTTGTAGTAACTTGTTGCTCAATCTAAAAAAAAAAACACACCCTCCAATTCATTAATTAAAAAAAAATGGAATCCGAGGAAAATTTCACTTTAATTAACAATAATTAATGAGTAAACAAACTTTTTTTCATTAATAATCTATCATTAACAACACTATCTGGGCCCCCTCCCCCCACACCATCAAATGCTATGCTCGCAATCGAGTGTTACTCGTACAAATTACCCCGGGAATCTAGGATAATTAATTACCCACTAAACAAAAGCTAGATTAGATCCCTAATTTCCTCGTTCCTGATCGGTCACAGAGAAAACCCATTACCGCATTAAAATAACAGAAATACCCCTGCGCACGTGCCCAGTTGCAGTGGCCGATTCGGAAGGTTAACGGTAAATTAATGTAGCCGAGGGAAAAGTAATTTCACGAGAACTGCACAAAGTGCTCGGAAATCAATCTCCGAAAAAGGAGAACCGGAGCAGACTGCAGAAACAGGAAAAAAAAAAAAAACCACAAACATGACGAGACTACCCTTCCAACATAGTCACAGCCACAGGCACTGGAAAAAAAGTAAAGTAAAAAAAAAAAAGAGGAAACATTCAGTTGCATTAAAGCAGAGATAGTTGTGGTCAGAAAATGACGAAACTACCCTTGAAAAGTAGTAGTCGTTGAATATTCGGTCGTTTGACCGGGGGGGCACTGTCGTCCTTCCGAGAAAGTTCCTGCCCGGTCTGTCTCAGATTCTCAGGGTATTGTTTGTTCATCGAATCTTAAAATTCGTGCGCTTAGCGATAAAGAAAGAGAAGAAAAAACCAACAGACTCTCTCTCTCAGATCTGTATCGTACCGCCAGTACATACATACAATCAATCACAGCCGTCGATCACGTTAGATCAGGTGGATTATCAGCAATCTGACACCACCGCCGCTGGCGCTCGTTTATCTGAGCTCTACAGTACTTTGCTAACGTGCGCGCATAAAATATACCGAGAAAAAAAAGTACAAGCCAAAAAAGTAGAAGAAGAAACTAAACGAAGAAGGAAAAAATTGAAAATTGTGGTTCGTGTACTGTGTACCTTTCGGTATGTGGTGCCGTCTTCTTCGACGGTCCAACCGGCCTCGTTGCAGAGAGCTTTGAGGACCTCGTTGTTGTCGCAGTGCTTCGGGAGCTTGTAGTTACCGTACATTCTCAGACCTGCGTAGATCTTCGCCGCGATCGCTCGCCTCCTCCTCTCTCTCCTCTTGTTGTTCTCTCTCTCCTTCCACGTCGGCATTCTCGTCCCCGACGTCATTTTCCAATCCTCCTCCACGACTTTTGACTGGCTCGAACTTGAAGAAGAAGAAGAAGAAGAAGAAAACTAACAAACCTGCTTCACATAACACTGATGAAAAATTTTCCGAGAGAAAATTCCTACGATTCTCGGGAACCAAACGGAAAATCAGAGTAAAACAAGGTTGGCGCTTTTTTTTTTGTTCTTTCTTAGTCCGGTCAGAGAGAGTTGTTAAATAAAGACTAAAGAGAAAATAGGGAGTTTTGAGGCAGGTGAGCTAAATAAGAGGGAATGATTGTAATTGGCCCATGGATATTCGCTAAATTTACGAGAGTGCCACTACAACACAACAGGCTTTTTGGTTCCGGAATCACGGGACTAACACGTGTTTAGGCTTTTTATAAAGGAAGAGAGGGTGAGAGAGTGAAGGTAGCATGAGGTGGGACGAGACGGCGTCGTTTTTTATGGGAGTAAAGGTGTGGTTAAAGGGGAGGGGAGGGTAATTTGGGGAATTGGATAAAAAAATTAAAGGGATAAGGCTATGATTAGTCTTCTCATAATGGAAAATCAAGAGGAAGATTTCTTTGTACACCACTAAAATTCTAAACGGTCAATTTCACACCCCCACAAGAAAAGTTTGAAAATACTACTAATTAAAATCAAATCAAACGGTCAAAATTTGTTTTTAGGGATGGTGGAATGGACACAAGTAATTAAAGCTACTTATATATAATAAGTTAAGTTTGGCTTGGGTAGTTTGGACTAATAATCGGATACAAAGAGGTCCAACAAAAACTTTTTTTCTTGTGCTGAATCTCATTTGCACCAAATTTTAGCTTAATATATAGTTTAATTTTAGTCGATTATCAAGAACGGACGTCATAAGTTGAAACTCTCTTTAAAAAAAAAAAAAAAAAAAAAAAAAAAAACCTAATAAAGTTTCCTATCAAAAAAAAAATTCTACTAAAATAAAAAGGTAAAAATAATTGTACTAGTTTTCGCATTGGTAGCTGGATCAGACTAATCAGAGTCACCAGACTGTCCCTTACATCCTCCCAAAAACAAAAAGAATCGTGTGTGCATGTAGTGTCCATTCCAAGTGATTGGAATGGGTTATTTGGCAGTAGCAAATTAAATACTAAAATCATGTACTATACATTTTACAATACTTAACTACTTTCATGCAAAAGATTGAGTTTTTTTTTTTTTTTTTTTTTTAAATTGTAATCGGTTAGCTTATTTTGGAGAATTGCAAAACATTCAATTAAAGAAATTTACTATATCTTATATCCTATAAAAATAAATAAATAAAACTTGGAAATGAAAGAACCAAAGTTAATCAAGTGAATCTCCCAATAAAGCAATATGTGACCTTATACTTAAATACGGATGGTAGTTCTTCAGGTAATTTAGGTAAAGCAGGGGAGGGTGTGCTTAGAAATTCTAATGGACAGTAGATTAGAAGTTTCTCTTTACAATTTGGTATTACAACTAACAATATAGCTAAAATATGGTTTGTAAGACACAGATTAGCATGGAATATATATGAGAGTTAAATATGATAATCTTCAAATTTATTCAAGTCTTGTTTTACATTAGCTAACAGAAGATGGTGTTTATGCACTAGATAATAGATATTGCTCCCTTGATATGTGATTGCAAGAATCTCTAGGCTTGCGAATGAATTGTCCATCCTCATCATCTGTTTTGGGAGGCAAACAACAATATAGATGGACTAGGTAAAAGAGAAAGCATCTAGCAAAGCAAAATTTCGGAATATAATACATGCCCAGCTTTTGCGTACAATAGCTACTTAAGGGAGATGTATTAAACTAGGCACTCTTAGTGCCGGACTGCTACTTGTGTAAACTTGTGAACTTTATCTAAATATTCCTCTTTTGCATTGAATATTTGTTTATTTATTTACTTTTTGCTATTTTCCAATATAATATGATTTATTAGATTCTTCCTTAATGAATGCATTCGTGCACTTGTTAACAAAAACCTCTACAATAATCTTTTTTTTTTTTTTTTTGCTATGTAAGTGCGAGGAATAGAACCTCCGAGTAAGAGGTTACAAAGGAACCCGGGTGCCACTTGGCTACAAGGTCATTGGCTACAATAATCTAAACATTAGCTTGACTATTAATAATAACAGTAACAAGGTTAGTCGTCATAACCTAATGGCAGAAGTAATATTCTCTTATATATATATATATATATATATATATATATAAAGACTAGGGTCATAATATATATCACAATTATCGACATACAATTTGTTAATAATAAATAATAAAATAATATCAATAATGGATCTATATAAAAATTAATTGTGACTTTAGAGCATTCACATTAATTTGTTAAAATTAAGAGTTTTGTAATTTAATTAGCACATTCTCATATACAAAGCACTTGAAGTTTAAGAGAAAAAAGTTCATAGAATTAATAATATATTATGACTATTAAAAAAAAAATCAGGTTGCATAAAAAATTCATGAAAAAAACAGATTCCTAGAGTAACATTTCCTATAAGGTACGGCCATGTAATAAGTGGTACATAATATTGCAAGACTAACCTGGCAGGTTCGAAGTACCAAGATTATCTTACCCAAAAAAAAAAAAAAAGTAGTACCAAGATTATTCCAAGTTCCAACTACCATTTCTGTGCTAGCAAATTCCAATTAGGGAAGTGTGGGTGTAGCCGTACATGTAGACTTGTAGTAGAGGGCTTGGGTTAGGGTGGGTATCACACAAAGTCTAAAACTGCAATAATGAAGACAAGAGTGAGAAAGAGAAATTAAAATAATTAAGCAACCAAGGATTGGGAGATTGGAATAGTAATAGCCTAATAGTAATAGGAGGGGGGGCCTGGTGATTGATGGGAAATAAAGGACACGTATGCGGCGGGCCCTCATTGCATGCCGGCGTGCGGTGATCACTAAACTGCGTGGGGTGTGGGAACCTAGCTCTGTCGCTTTTGTCTGCGACTGTGCGTGCGTTGGTTACCACGTTATCATGCATTTCATACATAAAAACAAATCAATAACACACTTATTAGTTTTTTTTAGCTTATTTACATAAAATAATACAAATATGGAAAAAATTAATGAATGTGGCAAGGCAATTGGTTTAGAAAATATTTTTAAAATTTTATTGTAAAAAAATAAAAAATAAATGATTTTTAATAATTTTTTATTCTATCTATTAAAGTGGTATTAATTTTTTTTTAAAATAATCTATTAATAAATGTTCTGATGGTATCTTTTAACAAGACTCTATAATAATATACGAGTAATGTTTTATGATTTTTATATTAAATATATATAAAAAAGTTAAATATAATTTATTTATTAAAAAAACTAATTTTGTTAAATATTTTTTAAAAAATGAAACAATAATTAAAAGCCTTTAATCAAACCAAAAAAAAAAAAAAATCCAATTTTATAATAGATTGAAGTGTCAAGTAATAGGTTCATGTATTGGATGATGGAAAGTTGTCAACAAATCACAATCGACTATTTTAATATGTTGTGAAATTGAGAAATGTGTCCCTAAATTTATTATATATATATATATATATATATTTATTTATTTATTGGTCCTCCCAGCTAGCTAACTTGGTTTTTGAAGCCCTCCACTGCCTCCTTTCACGTGACCATACCCCACCAATGACCAGTCTCATTTCATTTCCCATTTATTTGCGTGAGTAATATAACTATAATAAGAGAGTTGCATGATAAACAGCCCCTCACAGTTAGGGACTTTTTCTTTTTGAGGGTTGGTATTGTGGAGGGTCCAACTGGTATATGTGCTCTCTGCCTTCAAAAATTAAAACTGTGCCCTTTTTATGGCTTCATCATCTTGACTTGAGACTTGAGACTTGAGACTTGAGTCTTCACTTTCAACCAACAACAGTATGGCTGGGTCTGGGTGGAACGTGGGCCCAACTTGTTCGCGCCACCTATATGTTACCCATATTGATTATACCGCCAGTTAATTTCTGTTCCTTGATCCCATTCTTTTCTACCAAGCTTTAAAATCCAAAATTGACATCTAATAGTGACAGGGTAGATAATTTTGGAAAACATTAATGATATCACATTTTCTCAGTGTGACAGAGTTATCTCTAAACTCTTCTGAGAAGAGAGTTTGAGGGGAAAAGATGATTTTTTTTAAAAAAATTTAGGAATGAAAAACAAAATTCATGCAAAGTTTAAGAATGAAAACAATAATTCAAATTATATTATTATTAGTATAGATCTTTGGAGGAAAAAAAATGGTCATGGTTTTATTACATATTAGAAAGATAAAAGAATAAGTTAATCAAATAAGTAAATAACTTGCAAACAAACTTGTTTTTATCTAACAAGAAAACGAACTAAACTTAAACACGTAATGTTGTTTAGTGATAAATTTGAACTCAACTTGTGTTTAAAATAAAATTTAATGTTTATATTTAAACTTTTAATATTTGATTCAACTTGTTTACCATCCTAATTAAGCACTTCATAACCACTATTAAAATATCAACTTTACCATCTCAATCAAATATTTGTCTAATCCAATACTAATATAATTATAAATTTTTTTTTATTATCAAAAAAATATATATGTAATTATTTTTTATTCTCACTTATATATACTAAACAAGTATATATATTTTTTCCTTGTTGTCACTCAGATATATTTTGGAGAAGCCGAAAGAAGTTGATAAACTACGGAGCATAGAGTCAACACTGGAAACAAAAATGAAGAGCAGGCAAAGCTAGCTACCCCATCCCCATGGCCATGGGTTTGATCGATAAGAACGTAGCATAGAGGCCCCACAAAGTGACACACACAGTTCATTGGGGGTGCAAAATTCAACGAACCACACACGTGCGCCGCGGACTCCACCGGGCTTATTAATTAACTCGATCGTGATCTGGCCATTGCCCATTGGGGAGGGTCCACGTTACTCTTTCTCTCTCTCTCTCTCTCTCTCTCTCAGCTTTTCTTTTTTGTGATTGGTGATTTTTTTTTGGCCCATTGTGCGTGGCACCAATTACGGGAGGAGTATGAAACTTTTTTTTTTTTTTTTTCCTTAGCATTTGTGGTGGGGTGTGGGACCCACTTTCTGATTTTAATCATATCCATTAAACCGGTGGGGTCACGTGATGCCCGATATGCCCGCCACCCACGAGGCATTTTTTTTTGCATTGCATAAACATATTTAACATTGCTTTTTCCATACATCCTTGAGGGTTGAGATTGATTGAATTCTAGTCTCTAGTTGCACTTTCGGACCTAAAAATATCTTTGTTTTTTCAACTTTATTCTTCACAAATAAATATAAAAGGAAAGAGGGAATTAAACACATCAATTAAATTATGGCTAACTTGTACTTTCTTCTCCCTAATTTACTCAAGAGTAAAGTTGAATCACCCTGCTACTAGTGTACCTAATTGAATAATAGTTTTTTCACAAATACAATAAAATGTCATAATATTTTTACAATAAATTTGAAGTGTCAGTTTACGGGGGTTTAAAATAAAATAATAAAATATTATATTAAAACCTATCGCAACTAAAATAAATGTGTTGTGAAAATGTTATGACATTTTGTTGTATTTTAGATTTTCTTGTTGAATAATCAACTTTCTAACCTCTTATTTGATTTAGTTTAAGTTTTCTCTTAAGGATGTAAATTCAATAAAATTTTTGCTATTGAATATAGAATTTTTTTTTTTTTTTTTCATTTTTAAATCTCTCTCTCTCTCTCTTGCTCTCTATTTCAATGTTGTCATCTAATGATGCCGAAAAATCACTAGTGAACCACACAATTCTCGCACGCTCGAAACAGCACTTGCTCAACAAAAAGAGAAGACCTCACAGAGAGCACCAGTGTGGTGCTAGCCAAATACCCTCTGAATGTCAAGTTAGAACTTCTTACAACTCTAGAGCGCCAGAGTTTGGGTGAATTATGCGTACCTTGATTTGTGAGGTTCTTGGGTTTTTATAGTGGTAGGGGATCGACCTCCTTTCCTTGGGCTAAAAGTCCTTATAGGAGTCTTCATAAGCGTATTTGGCAAAACTCTTTCCTTGTAGGAGTCCTTTTGAGTAGCACTAAACGTGAAACGCAAGATATTTCCTTATATATGCAAATGTGGGACCAAGCTAAGCTACGCCAGGGTCGTCATCTCTGCCTAATCCCTTCAGCTTTCTTGTTGCCAGCTACCCATACCCTTTACCTAAGGTCATCCCCTCAGCTCTGAGGCGCGCTACGTGGACTCTTTAACGTTGTCCTTTTCCAATGGATCCTGACGAGTTTAATTGGAGTATCATTTTATACCTTTTCAAGGGCGAGTACTATTATTGTAATTTTTCCCCTTATCACCTGCCCCCTACTCTATATCCTCGTCAGCTTAAACTGACGAATTATGAAGTTAGACTTTCATTGCTAATTTTCTTCTTGGCCAGGAGAGAAGGAAAATCATTTATGGGTGAGTCCTCAGCAACCATCATTAAATGTTCGAACACGTGGCGCATTCTGGTTGGCTTCGCTTGGACAAGGGCGTCGCTTAATCTTCCGTGCATTTTCCCCCTTATATATAACTCACCTCCCCCCCCCCCCCCTCATTTCTCCTATTTCATCCTTACTGATTTCTTGAGAGAAAACTCGTCGCCTTTACTCCGTCAATTTGTTGACTCCGTTGCATGTGCTGCTACCGTTGCTTTCGAAACCATTACTCGCTCAAAAGACATACTTGTAAGTTCTCTTTCTCCTTTTCCTTATACATATGTATTTTATTCTAATTGATTAACTCCATAGTGAGGCCGTCATCTTAGGTTCTTAGAATGAATCTGTCACTTATAGGTAGTCAGATGTCAAGTGATGCGTCGAGTGAACAGACGTCAGTCCACGAAGGAGTGGGCTACAACAAGGCATTCGGTTCAGGTCATGAGTCCGAGGGCTTTTCTTGGTCATCAAAGAGGGAAACGTCAGCCTAATCTCCTAAAGAGGAAGTTGGAAGTTATGGAAAGGAAGGTGAGGAAGAAATAGTAAGTGAGGAGGGTGAAGTTAAGGAGGGAGAAGAGGGGAGGGATAGTGACGGAGACGGAGATGAAGGTGACGAGGAATCCTGTGAGGGAACTTCAGGAAGTCTTGGAGGCAACCGTCCCTTCATCCTTCCCAAGGATTGGACCGTCAATAAATTTCTACCAAAGATGAGTGACAACATTTTTAAGGAGTTGCGTGCCCGTTATCAAATCCCAGACCATATCCCAATCTGTCTCCCTAAAAAAAACAAAAGGTGCTATACGGGGAGGACTGCATACGACGGCATGTATGACGCCATGTTTGTTGCGGGGCTTAGACTACCACCGACAGCTTTGCACTGTCAGCTGGCTGATTTCATGGGGTTGTCCGTCAACCAGATCGCTCCGAATGCCTAGAGGATCTTCATAGGTGCTCAGATCCTACGAGGTCGTCTAATCGGAGGGAACCGTCAACTTTCGTTGGACGAGTTCTTCTATTGCTACAAGGCCCAGCACATTGTTTCTTTTAAGGGGACATATCATTTTGCTGCTCGAGAGAAGGACTTGAGACTAGTGTCTAATTTGCCAGACTTTAACAGAAACTGGAAAAGTAGATACTTTTTTTGTCGAGGGGACGGATTGGGTGTGTTGTCAGGAAGAATGGGAGACGATGCCCCATGGTTATTTTGACAACACTTGGGCTTTTGTCAAGGATTCAGGTTAATCCCGTCTGCTTTTTTTTCCTTTGTTTGCTCATTTCAAGCTTCTAACATCGTCTATTCTCCTTGTTTTCAGCTATCATTCGCCCTCATATTACAAATGAGCAAGAAGACTTTATTCGCCGGGTAACAGAAATTCTGTTAGACGAGCCGAAGTGCCGGGATCTCATCATGCTCGACACTTTGCACGCTTATTGCGGGGGTCCCGTGCCAACACCAGAAGCTCACAGATTGGACGAATACTCTCATCGTCGTGAGTAGATTTTCTACCATCCCCGTCATTTTTGTTCTTACTGTCTGCTTTTCTTATGCACGTTTGTTGTCTTATGCAGAAATGGAGGTAGCTAGGCAAAGGGTGAGGGCAGCTGTTGCTCATAAGAAAGAAAAGGAAAGGAAGGCCAAGGGAAAGGAGGGGGCGTCCTCATCAGCCCCCAAGGCCATTACTAAGGGCTCGGCCAAAAGGAAGACTGACGAGAAGGACGGCCGTCCTCCCAAGAAGGCAGCCGTCACCCTTGGGGATGAGCACCTCAAAAAGAAGTCTCCTCCCAAGTCGAGTCGGGGCGCGGGCAAGGGAGTGATGACTTCTTCTGGTCCCGTCATTGAGGGACCCCATTGCCTTCTTACCCACAAAGATTACGCTATCGAGGGAGTGGAGTCCCTTATAAAACCGATGGACATAGAGCCTTGCGATCAGCTACGAATGGAGGACCTAGGGGCGTCGACTCTTTTTGACCTCACCCGGGTAGGTTTACTTTCTTGGCTAATTTTATCTAGTCTCTTTCCGTCCATTGACTGATGACTGTATCATTTTCAGGCTTTGGTGCGTGTTAAGGTACTTCAAGACCGGTGTGTTGCCAAGGAGGGGGTTGTCACCTGGGTTAGGAAACATAATAAAAATTTAATGGATGCATAGGAGCAGTATAAAGATGCTCTCTGTACTCTAAATAGTGAGCTAAATGAGTCAAATGAGAAGTTGGAGGAGGCAGGTCGTCAAAAGGAGATGCTGTAGGAAGAGCTGTCGACCTTGCGCAGGAAGGTGGAGAAGGCCGGGGCTGATGCCGTAACGGAATTTAAGGCGTCGCAATCATTCATCGACTCCTGTGCTGAGTATTATGATACTAGGTTTAAAGACTGCCTTAAATAGGTCGCGTCCTCCTTCCTAAACTTGGATTTATCCGGGATTACCATTAATGCCCCCATTTCGTTGACCCCTGTTGGCAACACCGTCGTTGATGAGAGTGACGACTTTATTGAGTTAGATCTCCCTCCTAAAGATGACAGTGTCATCCTTGCTCAACCTGCTGCGAATCCTTCCGTCACCACTTCCAACCCATCCGTTGAGCTCTTAGACGTGGAGAACCCTCCTGCTCATGATAAAGCTAACAAGACCTCGAGTGACGCTCCTGCTATTCAGCCATAGCCTTATTCTTTGCAACTTTTATATTTCGTTTAATTTTTCAAACAATGTTTAAATGCCCTAGCATTTCTTGGGCTTTATTTGTAAAGACTTTATTTTATATACTGTATCTTATGCCTGTTATCTTTAACATCGTCTAGTTTTCTACTAGTTGACACTTGTATGCTTGTATGCTATTTTCATAAGTCAGATACGAACCCGTCTGCCTTACACAATAGGCTTATCCACCTAAGGACGTCTACTTTGAAGACTTGACTTCTTTTCTTGGCTTTTTACTGAGCCCGTCAGCTTAGTTAGGTCTGTCCACTTTCGTGCATAATTACGGACCCGTCTACTTTATAACCTCATAAACTTTCATGGACGTCTGGCTTATGGATTTGGGAAACTCATCCACTGTTAAGCAATGGTATTTTCATGAAGCCGTTAGCTTCAATGACCTTTTCCACTTTATTAAGTAATGGATTCGTTTACTTTGTGGACCAACAAACCCGTCCACTTTATGGACTTTAGTTTGTCCCTTTTGTGGACTTTTTATTGAACTTGTCCGCTTTATGAACATAATAAATTCGTCCACTTTATGGACTTGATAATATTTCATCCCTCTGGGATGAAGTCGTCCGTTTTATGGACTTTAATAAACTCGTCCACTTTATGGACAGTAATAATAAGATCGTCCACTTTGTGGACTTGATAATATTTTATCCCTCTGGGGTGAAGTCATCCACTTTATGAATTTTAATAAACTCGTTCACATTATGGACAATAATAATAAGCTCGTCCACTTTGTGGACTTGATAATATTTCATCCCTCTGGGGTGAAGTCGTCCACTTTATGGACTTTAATAAACTTGTTCACTTTTTGGACAATTTTCTGTAGATGAACGCCTTAGCCATATCTGAATAAACTCCCCTTATTATGATAAACCATGCATTCGTAGAAAAAATAATTCTTTAAAAGAAAAAGACCTGCCCTTTGGGCTCTAAAAGAGTTATCATAACAAAACTAAAGTAAATAGAAAAACTGAGGAGTATGACTAAATTTAATAAAGGTAAACTAAAAATAAAGGGGTGCTGCTCTTCATGCCATCCTTTCTACTGGTAGTACTTTCGTAGGTGCTCGGCATTCCATGGATGGTGTAGTTTCTGTCCGTCTAACGTCTACAAGTGGTTGGTGCCCTTCCTCTGCCATGACGTGATTTGGTAGGGTCCTTCTCAGTTGAGGCCGAGCTTCCCTTGGGCAGGGTCTCTAGCGGCGCCCATAACCTTCCTTAGAACAAGATCTCCAATCTGAAAATCTCTGTGTTGGACCCGGGTTTTCTAGTGTTTAGCCATGCAATCCTGATACTGTGTGAGCCTTTGTTCTGCTGTAGCCCTGACTTCGTCAACTAGATCAAGCTGTAAATGCATAGCCTCGTTGTTTTTGCTTTCATCATGATTATCCACCCTGTAGCTTGTGAGTCCGACTTTGGCTGGAATGACTACTTCGCTCCCGTACGTTAGCCGAAATGGTGTCTCTCTTATAGGAGTCCTTGCTGTTGTCCTGTATACCCATAGTATGCTTGGTAGCTCTTCAGGCCATATACCCTTTGCCCCCTCGAGCCGAGTCTTGATAATTTTGAGTAAGGATCGGTTCATGACTTTAACTTGTCCATTAGCTTGAGGGTAGGCGGGGAAGGAGTAGTGATTTCTGATTCCTAACTAAGAGCAAAAGTCCCAGAAGGAGTCGTTGTCGAATTGTTTCTTGTTGTTTGAGACTAAGACTCTAGGGATCCCAAACCTGCATATAATGAACTTCCAAACGAAGCTTCGCACGTTCTTCTCCGTAATTATGGCTAAGGCTTCAGCTTCCACCCATTTTGTGAAGTAATCTATGCCTACTATCATGAACTTCAGCTGTCGCACTGCTATTGGGAATGGCCCCATGATGTTTAATCCCCACTGAGCAAACGGCCACGGGACTATCATTGGGGTCAACTCTTCGGACGGCTGTCTGATGATATTGCTGAACTTTTGGCATTTGTCGCAGGCTTTGACATAAGTCTGGGCATCCATCTGCATGGAGGGCCAGTAGTACCTGGCTCGAATTAGCTTGTGTACCAACGACCGTGACCCTGAATGGTTTCCATAGATCCTTTCGTGTACTTCTTTCAAGACGTAGTTTGATTCTTCAGGACCCAAACACCTTAGGTATAGACGGGAGAAGCCTCTCTCGTACAAGATGTCATTTATCAAGACGAATCACGCTACTTGGACCTTCAGCTTTTTTGCGGCCTCCCTTCTGTCTAGTAAGACGCCATTTTTTAAGTAAGAGACTAATTGTGTGGTCCAGTTGTTTTCAGAGCCTATCTCCTGCATATCGACAGAATCTATTAGTGGAGAAAGCTGAACAAAAGATAGTATGTTATTAAGGGTAGTCATATGTTCGGCTGAAGCAGTTTTGGCAAGTCGGTCGGTTTGCTTGTTCTCTCCTCTGGAAATCTGGATAATTTTGGCCTTTAACTCGTCTACCCTTTTCCTTACTTGGTCTAGATATCTCTTCATTCTTTCGCCTTTGCATTCATAATCCCCGTTTACTTGGTTAGTGACAACCTGAGAGTCGTAGTGAAGAACTATGCTTGCAGCTCCTGCTGCTTTGGCGAGATCAAGCCTGGCTACTAAAGCTTCGTACTCCGCTTCATTGTTGGTTGTAGGGAAGTTGAGGAAGACCATACATTTGATCTGGTTTCCTTCAGGAGAGAGAAGCACGACACCAACACCCCTGGCCTACCTGTTGGACGACCCGTCTGTACGTATACCCCACTACAAACATTCATCTGCACCTTTGTCTTCTCCATTGGTGAACTCTGCTACGAAGTCAACGACGACCAATCCCTTGATGGCTATGCGCGGTCGGTATTGAATATCAAATTCACTCAACTTTATCGCCCATAGTGCCAATCGACCAGCAGCTTCGGGGTTGTTCATTACCCGCCGTAAAGGCTTGTCAGTTAGGACGATTACTGTGTTGGCTTGGAAGTACAGCTTAAGTTTGTGGGCCGCCGTAACTAAAGCGAAGGCGAGCTTTTCCATGGGTGGATACCTTTCCTCTACACCACAAAATGCTCGGCTGGCATAGTACACGGGCTTTTGGATCTTGTCTTCTTATCTGACCAAGGCCGCGCTGACGGCTGTCGAGGAGATGGCCAAATAGAGGTAGAGCTCTTCCCCCTATTGTGAAGGACTTAGCAACAATGGGGAAAAGAGGTAAGCCTTTAGATCCTCAAACGCTTACTGACACTCGACAGTCCATTCAAAAGACTTCTTCAACGTTCGAAAGAAGGGTAAACATTAGTCCGTCGCCTTTGATACGAACCTGTTCAAGGCAGCTACTTTTCCATTTAAACTCTGCATTTCTTTCACATTCTTTGTGGGGGCTATCTCTACTATGGTTCTGATTTTGTCCGAGTTGGCCTCAATACCTCTTTGAGACACCATAAAACCAAGAAATTTGCCCTCTGTCGCTACAAATGCGCACTTACTTGGATTGAGCTTCATGTTGTAGGAACGAAGGGTGTCGAATGTTTCCTTGAGATCCTCCAAATGGTCATCCTCCCTTTGGTTTTTTACCAGCATGTCGTCGACGTAGACTTGGACATTCCTCCTGATTTTGTTTGCGAACATCTTGTTCATGAGCCTTTGATACATCGTGCCTACGTTCTTAAGGCCGAATGACATCACTTTGTAGTAGAAGAAGCCTTGGTTGGTGACGAATGGAGTTTTCTCCTGGTCAGCCTCATTCATCCGGATCTGATTATAGCCCAAAAAGGAGTCCATGAAACTTAGCAGTTGATGGTGAGCTGTAGAGTCTACCAGTACGTCGACTCGATGGAGAGGGTAGCTATCCTTGGGGCACACTTTGTTTAGGTTTGTAAAGTCTATGCACATCTTTCACTTTCCCTTGGCTTTCTTGACCATTACCACATTCTCTAGTCAATCGGGGTAGTATACTTCCCTGATGAAGCCTGCCTCTTATAGCTTGTTGACTTCTTTTGCTATTGCTCGGTCTCGTTCTTGGGCGAACACTTGCTTCTTCTATCGGACGGGTGGAAAAGAAGGCGACACATTCAGCCTGTGTACCATGACTAACGGGTCGATTCTTGGCATGTCTTCATAACTCCAGGCAAACACGTCCTGATTCTCCTTGAGGAAGGCCACAAGTGCTTGGCGAACCATTGGGTTGGCGAGGGTACTGATCCTCGTGGTTCTGTTTAATCTAGAGCTATCAAGGGGCATCTCCTCGAGCCTCTTTACAAGTTCCGCTCCCGTCCGCTATTCCTCTATGCTCATGGTCTGTAGATGGTCGTCCATCTCTAACATCGCAATATAGCATTTGCGTGCAGCTACCTGATCTCCTCGCAATTCCCTTACTCCGTACTCAGTGGGGAATTTGATCATCAGGTGGTAGGTTATAGTTACGGCCTTCCATAAGTTAAGGGTTGGTCGTCCTGTGATGGCATTGTAGGTAGAAGAGCAATCGACAACAAGGAATGTAACATCCCTAGTGATTTGCTGAGGATAATCCCCAATGGTTACATGCAATGTGACCGCGCCAAGGGAGTATACTTTTGTTCCTCCAAACCTAACAAGTGGAGTGTTGGTTGGAACTAGAAGTTCTTTGTCGATCCGCATCTGTTGGAACGCCGAGTAGTAGAGAATGTTTGCGGAACTTCCGTTGTCAACCAAGACCCAGTATGTGTTATAGTCTCCTGCTTGGATGCTAACGACGAGCGCGTCATCATACGGGTGGTGAAGACGTTGAGCATCTTCTTCCGAGAAACCAATAATGGGGTTATCGACCCGTGGCATCTTTGGGATGACGCCTGTTAGCTGAATGTTCTAAACCATTCTAAGGTAAGTCTTTCGGGCCTTTTTGGATGAGCCGGTGGTCGCCGTGCCTCCCACAATCATCTTTATGTCTCCTAAGGGTGGTTTGGGACGCTCGTAGTCCCGTCAACGGTCTTGCACTTGAGGAGGCAGATCTGTTCTCTCCTTGCTGACGAACTTCTGTAACTTCCCTTGCCTAATAAGGACTTCAATCTGCTGTTTTAAGTCATAGCAGTTGGCCGTGTTATGATCGTGATCACGGTGGAAACGGCAGTATTTGTCTCTAGACCGTTTGTTGGGATCTCCCTTTAGCTTTCCGGGAAGGTTAAGGCTTCTTCGTCCTTGATTTGCATTAGAACTTGGTCGATTGGGGCAGTCAGCGGAGTAAAGCTCATGAACCTCCCCATAGGGGGTTTAGAGCGCCTGTCATCCCTTCGTTCTCTAGCTCTTGCCATCTTCCGCCCTCTATCCTGTCACGTATCTTCCTGCATTTCTCTCTTCTTAGGCTTTTCCTCGCGACCAGCAGCACATCTTCGGCATTCATGTACTTGGTGGCCCTGTAAAGTACATCCGACATGGTTTTCGGGTCGTTCTTGTATAAAGAAAACATAAACTTACCTTTCTGCAATCCGTTTGTGAAGGCTGCTATAAGTATTTTGTCGTCAGCTTCATCAATCGAGAGTGCTTCCTTGTTAAAGCAAGCTATGTAAGATCTCAGCGTCTCGTCCTCTCGCTGTCTGATACTCATCAAGCATGCAGTAGACTTCTTATACTTATGCCTCCCAATAAAGTGCGAGGTGGACTGGGCGCTTAGCTCCTTGAAAGTACTGATGGAGTTAGGCGTCAACCGGCTGAACCAAATTCTGCTACTCCTTGAAGGTGCGTCAATGTCTTGAAAGTCTCTAGGTGATTAAGAGGGTTCTTGGCTCCGTCGTAGCTTTCTATCTGCGGCATGCAAAACTTCTGCAGTAGGGAGAAGGAGTTGACGGATGCGGTGAAAGGCGAATCGGTTTGGTGGACCAGCCATCGAGGTTGCTGGACACCCGTCCTTTGAGGGCGTTCATCATAAGGTCCATCTGTTCCTTCATCATCTGCATCTCCTCGACAATGTAGGGTGGAGCCGTATCAGTGACGAATGGGCGGCTCATGTCTTGTCGCTCTAGTCTGCTTAGGGCGTTACTTCCTTCCGGTCCCTCTCAGTCTCTTCGCTCGGCACTGGTACCTTCTTGGTCCTCCTCCTGAGTGCGGTGCCCTGCATTCTTTTGGTGCAGTTGCTCTTCTAGATCGCTGTTTTGCTTAGTAAGGCGTTCCACGGCTGCAGTGAAAGTTTGCACCTGTCTCTCGAGTGCAGTTGGGCGTGGTTCGTCTCCTTGAACATTGTTGGCGGTCACTATCGAGCGAGTAAGTACCATGCAACTCTTTGTTCGAGAAACGATAGTATAGCTTAAAAGTCGCGAAGCTTTCCCGCAGACGGTGCCAACTAATGATGCCGAAAAATCACCAGTGAGCCATACAGTTCTCACACGCTCGAAACAGCAATTGCTCAACAAAAAATGAGACCTTACAGAGAGCACCCGTGTGGTGTAGGCCAAATATCCTCCGAAGGTCAAGTTAGAACTTCTTACAACTCTAAAGTGCCAGAGTTGGGGTTAATTATGCGTACTTGATTTGTGAGGTCCTTGGGTTTTTATAGTGGTAGAGGATCGACCTCCTTTCCTTAGGCTAGAAGTCTTTTCCTTATAGGAGTCTTCATGAGCGTATTTGGTAGAACCCTTTCCTTGTAGAAGTCCTTTTGAGTAGTACTAAACGTGAAACACAAGATATTTTCTTATATATGCAAACGTGGGGACCAAGCTAAGCTACGTTAGGGTCGTCAGCTTTGCCTAATTCCTTCAGCTTTCTTGTCGCCAACTACCCATACCCTTGACCTAAGGTCATCCCGTCAGCTTTGAGGCACGCTACATGGACTCTTTAACGTCGTCGTTTTCCAATGGATCTTGACGGATTTAATTGGAGTATCATTTTATACCTTTTCAAGGGCGAGTACTATTATTATAATTTTTCCCCTTATCATCATCCATCCACTTTGAGTTTTGTTCCTTGTTTCTGGAAGTGGAATCAAATTTTAAATTTCCAGTGCAAACTAACATTAAAAAAAAAAAAAAAAAAAAAAAAGTTCTGAGTGCAAACTTTGCCACTGCAGTTGGAACTTGAAAAAAAGAAAAAAAAAGAAAAAGAAAAAGAAGAAGATGAACAATATACATGGTCCAAAAGTCAGAACATAGTGGCAAATATATGACAAGTGACAACATATATATTATATCATATTACTAGCTTCTAAAAAATAGATAAAAACCTAAAATTTAGGTATAGTATGTTAGTATCTTAGATGGAGTACATTAGATAATAAAATTAATAATTTTCAATGGATTCTGCATGGTTGACAGTTTCTGAAGTTAAACAAGCCCAATCCAAGGAACTGATAGGCTGGACTCGTGAGTCGTGACAAGTTCATTCTCAAATGGTTAGGCTCTCATACACACTCAGGTTCAAGTGGATCTTAAATTAAACAAGCCCAATCCAGTTTTTAATATAAATATCAACAAGAAGGAAGAGAAAGCGACAACAGATAACTTTTTTTTTTTTTTTTTATAATAATCGACAACAGATAACTTCTAAAACTGAGGTTCAAGTGGGTCATAAATTAAATTAGCAAAGTTATTCAATGACCAACTAGGCTAAGGGGCAGAGTTTACCAAAATGTAGCTACTATGATTTATATCAAGGTTAATAAAAAATGGCTAAAATAATTGTCTTGATGCCCTTTCATTTTCCGTGGACAAATATATTTTATATCATCACCTAGTGGATTCATAAACATTTAAAAGCCAACGGGAGCTTGGCTCAGCTGGTAAGGTTCAGACGCTTCGTCTAACCCACCTAGGTTCAAGTCCCGCTGCCAGCAGGTTTCCGTTGGTGGGCATACTTCGTGGCGAGGTGTACTCGATAAAAAGAGGTGACTCCCACACAGTGGTACAGGCGGGCCCTCGATAATACGGGCTACCCTATCGGCGGCCACTGGCTCCCTGCCCATGGGTGAAATATGACAAAAAAAAAAAACATTTAAACATATATTTACTATCACCATTTAGCATTTATTTAGTGTGACAAATCTATATTTTAAATGGATAAATATTTCTAAAAAAAAAGGATAAATAAATACTTTAACTATGCCTCTATGGTGAAATTACACTAAAAATGGTAGAAGCTTCAAATTAGTTGGAAGTTATATTGAGGAGATACAATTTCTGTTTAGTGCATCTATGCACTAGACATGATAAAATACGAACACATATTCATAGAAGCTTCACCCAAACTGAGGTAAGTAAGTAATCCCAACAAATTTAAGTTGCAAGTAAACCCAATATATATATATATATATATATATATATATAATGATAAAAAAAATTCACTTTTTTTTTTTTTCATAATTGCTAAAATGGCCTATAACATTTAATTCATTATTATTGGTACGTTATAAAAATAGTGACAGTGATAAGTCAATGTAAAATAATGTTACTCCAATTATTATTATTATTATTATTTAAGAATCTATCACCTTAATAAGTTACTAAAAATGTTGTGAAATTTTTTACTTTAACAATGCTCTACAGCTATTCTATGTATATTTTCTTTTAAAGCATATAGAAGAATCAACATATGTTATCCCACTTTTAGTGTTTAACTTCATGTTCCACTAATTTGGAATATAGCAATTGTCTTTTTTCCTTTTGTTCTTATTTTAAAGCTTGGTTACTTTTTTTGTTTGAATTTGAGAACCGAAACGTGGTTACTTAATACTGATAGGATGCGTAGCATATATAGTAATTGTTAGAGTATACAGTAGAATACTCATAATCAAACATAAAATTTGTTTTCACCTTAGAAAATGACATTTTCTTCGTAACATAATTGATTTCTCCCACGTCACACACTTTCACAAAATAAGATCTATTGTGAAATTAAACGTGCGAAAGAAATTGATGTTAAAACTATCATTAATAGTACCGAGATGTGACAAGATTATAATAAATATATAAATATAAGATGTTTTATAATCAATCTTATAGAATTTACACTAAATTAAAAAAAGATAAAGTTTAGCTACAAAATTGATTGTAGTCTAACCTTAAAACCTTACTCAATATATTTTTATTAGAGATAAATTTTGACAAATCTATCATTAGATTGCATCTTCTTCTTATATCTTTCGTGCTTGCAAAATTTGTAAAAAATTAAAGATCAATAACTATGTCATTAATAAATTGTTTAAATTGCAAGTTTTTGTAGTTTAACATTATACCTAAAGTATAAGCTTATAGATCATATAATAAATAATATCTAACTGACACAAAATTTAACATGTGTATTAAGAGCGTAAAGAATATACAATTCAACGGTTAGATTTTCAAAATATATAGTAATGTTTATTTTATTGAGTAAGATTGTTGCCTTAGGTTACAACTAATTTTATAACTAAACTTTGTCCATTAAAAAAATATATATTATAATAATAATGTAGACATAATGGGAGAAGTTAACAAAGTGTCAAAATTATTTAATTTATATTGTAATATATTTATATAAATACTAGTCGTCAACTCATGCAATGTACCAAAAAGTTTAGCAATACACACACACACACACATATATATGTTCTTCTATTTTTTTTCTCTTAAATATAAAATTAGTAATTATTGTTGTAGTTATTACTATACATTTATTATTATTTTTTATATAAAATTTCCTATTCTATTATTTAAAGAAAATATGATGTGACAATATTTTAATAGATCATTTAAAATTTTAAATATTTTTTTTTAGAGAGGGTTTCAACTTATAGCATCCGCTCCTGATGATAGCATTTTATCATCAGACCAAGACACCAATCAGTTTTTTGTGTAGGTAGGAATTAAACCCAAGATCTCTTATACAACAATTGTGAGAGTGCTTTTTCTTCAGCACTATGGCCCAAGGATCCTGGGCCGTGTGAGGTATTTTTGGTGGATTGGGATCAATTCTCCGCAGCTAATGGGGCTGTTTTAAGAATCGATTGGTGCACAAAACAAACTTCCTACAATAGGAAAACAGCTAAAAAAGCATATTCGTATTGAATGACAAATTAACAGTAAAGAAAATGTACAATAAATGAAATATAATATAAAGAACACGTTGGGGATCCTTGAATTAGTGGAGTGTATTTCATTAGTTTCCTTTAATTGTGATTACAATTGCTTACTAGGACATGATGCAAGGTTCAACTGGGCTCAAAAGTCACAGACTTTGATAGCTATTCAAGCTTCAAAGACTTGCAAAGTTTGAGCTTGTTGAATCCAAGCGTGTACTATAGTAGCAATTGCTGGGATACCGGGAACAAATTCCCCTGTTTTCTCTTCAGTTTACAGAGTCTCTTCTTTTTTACAATTTTTGTGGGACCTCAGGAAACGAAGAACACTTGTGAATGCTAAACGCAAAAAAAATAAGAATGAATCCCTTTCTTTCTCTGAATCCCTCCTTTTATAGCACAGTTTCAGGCCCCCGGGGTACTGATGATTTCTCCCTTTTGCCCCTTAAAGTTTGTCCCATGCCTGATTGTTTCAGGATCATGTCTTTTCCTTTTTCTTCATAGTTTCTCTCTTTTTGTTGCGACCAGATGAAAGTCTCCCAGCTAGCTTCCTATTTCAAGATTTCCTTGTTGGCTGTCCTGAGGCTTTTGGCTTTTGCTTCAGCTTTTCCAGTTGTACTTTCCTTGTCTTTTTTCTCCAAATGGTTGGAACCAAGTTCCTGCGTTTTGCCTTGTACTTCCACTGTGCGTCTGGGTCATAAGGCCCGCGTGCCTTTTGTCTCCTTTCTTACTTTGAATCTGTTTCATTTTTACTTCGCGCGTCCAGGGATCCTCTACCTCTGGGGAGCTTCTGGACGTCCTGACCCAATTCTGCTTCCTGGGCCTTTCTTCTTCGGCTTGCTGGCTTTACCAGTTTCTTGGGCCCTTCTTTTTGTGGACCTCCAGATCAGATCCTCTGGGCTTCTTCCCCTTTTCTTCTTTTTTTTCTTTTCTTCCCATCTTTTATCATTTCTTTCTTTTACTATGTGAGATGGGCCCAATGTTTTTTTCCATCTCTTTGGGCCTTCTTTGTGACTAAATTATTTTGAACCTCAACATTTAGCCCCCCGAGCTCATGGGTTGCCTGCGGCCCATGCGTGAGTTTTTTTTTTTTTGCAGGATTCTTTCTCCCCTTTTTTTTTTGGGATCCTGATCTTGTATTTCTTCGGTATCCTGGCTCCTTTGCTTTTTTTTTTGTAACTCCTCCCTTTTTTGTGGGACGTGGCAGTTGAAATTAAAACTCCCACCACCTACTTTTATGTTTCCCGTAATGCTCATTAATAACTGTTGATAACTTCTTCCCTTTTAAATTTAATTCCTGGCAACTAGCGCGTCTTTCCACACATTCTCTTCTCCAACTGCTCTTATTCCCTCATTCTAGTATTTTCTCTTTTATCCTTTTTTTCTGTCTAACTGAGTCTTCTATTTCCAGCCCTTTTCTTTTCTTTCAACCAGTCTCGTTGCTATCTTCTTTTCTTCTTTCCAGATACCCATTGCTTCAATGGCTTCTTCCTCTTCTCGAAAAAGAAAGGAGCGTACTCCTAGCCCCTTTGAAGAGGAGGGCTCCTCTAGTTCTGCGCAAGGTGAGTCTGTCGTTGGGCGCCCTGCTTTTCCCTTGCGAGACCCCTGGTATACTCCTAGCTTATTCTTTCCTCGGGTGTCCCATGGTGAAACCCCTCCATCTCCTCACGCCTGGGTATTCTCTGGTCAAGCGGGTTTTGCTGGTTCCGTGCAAGTTCCAGACCCTAGGGAGATTTTTGATCTCCAAATCAGGCAAGGACTTCAGGAAGCGGTCCCTATCTTCTTTGATTTTGTCGCTGGAAAGATCCAAGGCTGGCCCATTTGGGTGGATAACGAGCTTTTTGACAAGGAGTTTGTGGGTCGCTTGGAGCGTGCCGGCGTCCTGAAGGCAGTGGCTATCTCTAGGAATCTTGAGGGTTTCAGAGATGCCAAAGGCCTTAGGCATTTGGTGCGCCGTTGGTGTCCTACTCTGCACACTTTCTCCTTTTCTGTTGGTGAACTGACCGTTACTTTGGAGGACGTGGTCAATAATTTTCTCCTTCCGGTGCTTGGGGATGAAAACCCCTTTGATATCAAGCTTTCTGCTGAGGATCTCGAAGTGGAAGAGAAATTGTTTGCTCACTTTGGTGGACGTACTGCTTCTTCTGGTGGGAAACCGGCCAGGATGGGTAGGTGGGTTATGACTCTTTCGCGTGAGAAGGATAAGGAAGTCAGGCGTGCCGAGTTCCTTGCGTTCTGGCTTAGCAAGTTCCTGTTCAGCGAGTTCCCCGGGTATGGAATCAAGTCCACTCTTTTTCCTTTGGCGATTAAGTTGGCTCAGGGCGCTCAATATCCTCTAGCCCCCATGTTTTTGGGCCATGTTTATTCTCAATTGGATCAACTTCACGGAGATGAGGCTGAGGGTGATTCTTGTTATGTCATCACTTCTTCGCTTCATTGCGCCATTCTCCAGGTATTTATGTGGGATCGTTCTTCAGTTACTCTAGCAAAGTGTAGGAATTTAAGGTTTGTGAAAGATAAGTTTCAGGGATCCCCTGATGTGGTAAAAGGGCTTTGTGGCAGCTCTACTGACAGCCTCCCCATTATTTTTCGTTGGCTGAGTCTAAAAGGTGGCAGTCTTAACTTGGTTGAGCTATTTGATCAAGCAGGCCATTTAAATTGGCGCTCCCCCCGGGAATTTGGCCCTGGTTTTGTTTGCAATTCTGTGTTATCTCCCTTTCTGACTTCTACAGGGAACACTTTTGATTTACGTAGTGGTGATGAAGGCAGCTTAGCCTACTTGGCCTGTATTAGTCCTTCCTGGCTTCCTGTACTTTCCTCAACTGGCCCACGGTACACCCATTACTCGGCGCATCGAGTACTTCGGCAATTTGGTTTTGATCAGGACATTCCCCCAGTGTTTAATGACGTGGTTCCTTCTCTTCCTTCCTTGGATCCCTTCATGAAGCTCCAGGCCTTCTCTTATTGGTCAAGACGGAGTCCTCAGTTTATAGTGCCTAACTCTCAGAGAGGAGTTTTTGCCTCAAGTGGCTATGCTGGTTATTGGAGGAGGGTTCAGAAGTCCTTTGCTGACTATGCTGGTTCTGGGACGATTGGAAGAGTACCCAACCCTGACATTTCTTCCGCCCCGACATCCAACAGGCGTCTGTCCCTGCCCACTGCTGGTATTGTTTCCACTGCTGTGAGCAGCAAAACTGGTTTTGCAGAATGGCATGCTTCCAGGGAAGGTTGGGTGACTTATGCGCGAGATTTCCCAGAGACCTGGTTGGGATGTGACCTTGTTGTTGGTGCTTCTACCGGGGTACCATTTAAGAAAGGGGCAGTAGAGGTTGTAAGTGCTAGCACTCCCGTTGGCGCAAGTAAAGGGAGAACTATTAAGCAGGAAAAGTTGGAGGAGGCCGTGGCTGAGGGTAGTGCAGAGGATGTTGGTCCTGAGCCAAAGAAGAAGAAGAAAACTGGGAAATCCCAGAAGCAGTTGGTACTTGCTGAGGAGAAGGAAGTGGAGCAACCTTTGGCCATAAGGGGCCGGGTGAAGACTAAGGTAGAGTCTTCTTTTCCCCAGGCTCCTATGAATCCTTCAGTTCATGGTTCCTCGGGACCCTCTGGACGTACCCGTAGTAAACAACAGAGACCTGGAGACCCTGTTGAGAGAGAGAGAAGGGCAAGGCCTCTTTCTTTACTCTTTTAGGTTGTTGTTTCTTTTCCTTTCTCCCTTTTTTTTTTTTTTAACTGATGAGTGATTGTCTTTTCTGCAGTCCAAGCGTAAGCTAGACCCTAGGAAGGGTAGAAGCCAATCTTCTGGTGAAGACGTGGTATGGTTTTCCTCGTCTGCTACTTTCCTCATATTCATTTTTTTTTTACAAGTGCTATATGCCAGTGCTGCCCTGTTGCTCATGCCCTGTCTTTCTCCCCCTTACTTTTTTTTAGGTTGAGGTTCCTCCCCCCGTGGTTGGTGAGGTTTTGGAAGAGGAGACGGCTGCAGCTGCATTCCAGAGTAGAGAGGAGGAGGCTCTTAGTGGTGGTATAGCTGAGGAGGCCGGGCAACCAATGCAGGATGTTCAGGCCGCCCAGGATCCTGAGGCTCCTCAGCTTCCCGCGTCCCCAGGTCCTCGGTTTGAACAGATTCCCAGTCCTGTCAAGGCCGTGTTACCTCAAACTGGGTTAAGCACAAGGACTTTGGGAGGCGCATCATCACCCGGGCAAACAGGTGAGCCCTTCTTTTCCTTTATATAGCCCTTTAGTCTTTATCTCTTTTTTGCACCTCTTCCTTTATACAGCCTTTTGAGTTCTTCCTTTTCTTTTCCCTTCTCTTTTTTTTTAGGCCAAGCCACCGCGAGATCTGCCTCTGGTGCTGCTACTTCTTTGGAATCAGATGATTCTGGAGGTTTGATTGTCTCTACTGCAATTCTTTATCTCCTTCTGCCCTTTTCTCTCTTTTTTTTTTATATGGCGAAGCCCCCTGTATGCCTGCCTTCTTTTAGCCGTTTTGCTGAGGCTTCCTCACCTTTTCTTCAACTTGCCATGTGTTCTTTCCCAGAGTCCTTCAAGCGGTCAGAGGAGCAAGAGGAGGGAACTCCGCCTCAAGAGGCTGATACTGGTTTCTCTTCTGTCTTCTTCTGTTTTTTTTTTTTACTTTAAAAGAAAAAAGCTAAGTCTGCCACCCCCCTTTTCTTTTTCCTCCCCTTTTTGCAGGAGTCGATATCAAAGATCCTGAACTTGTGGTCCCTGAAGGGGGTGTAGGATCTGCTCAGGTTGCTGGTCCCCATGCTGTTCAGGGGGTTGAAGGTTCCTTTGGGACTCCAGGCGATGATGCAACAGTGGGGAAGGCTCCAGAGGTGATTGATTCAGATCCTGCTTCAAGGCTCCCTACCTTTTTGGCTTGCTTTGATCTTCTGGAGTTCAACAGCCTCCCTGCCAGTCACTTCTGCCATTTCGGGCCCTCCTATGGCAGCTTCCTGCGGTTTTCTGTGCCTGTGGAAGGCCTACCGCTGCTAGAAGGGCTGTTTAAAAGTCATGGGGACTTTACCCTTGGTTTTAGAGGAGGAGTATTTCTGGGGAACATCCTGATGGAGCTGCTGTGTGCTGTGCTGATTTCATTGAGAGATTCTTCGCTAGACTCTCTATCTGAGGAAAAGCTCTTGGAATGGAGAGGAGTTGTCCAGGATCTCTTGGAAGCCAAGTTTAATTTGTCCTTTTTGCTGGAGTATCTGCGATCATTAGCCCAAGTGCTTTTTCAGAGGCAAGCTTCTAAAGATATTGATGCTGAGATCGCTGCTGCTGAGGAGGCTTTGGCCCATGCTCACAAGACTTTGCAGGATCTGAAGGTCAAAAGGCAGAAGGTTCTTTCCTCTTCGGCTGTCCTTGCTCTCCCCTCGGATGGCTCCTTGTTGGCTGGACTCCTTTCTTAGCTTTCCCTTTTTTTTTTTTTGTGTATGGACAATTTGGGGTTGTATAAGTTTTTTCATTTCTTTGATTGGACAATGCTCCTGGTTTTCTTTTTTTTTTTTTAGATCTGCTTTGAGACTGCTTCCATGTATTTGTGTTTTCATGATGGCTTCTGAATGTTGCTCCTGATCCTTTTTTAATGGCATGTGGATCTTTTTTTTTTTTGTCTCCCTCCTCTTTTTCTTTGTGCAAGTACTGAACTGGGTACATTGGGTAATATATTTTTTTTTTAGCTCATGAATTTTGACAGGTTTTCCCTCTTTCTTTTTATCAAATACTGGGCTAGGTATCCTCAGTATACGCCTGGGATCCTAGACCATGTATTTGGGACTTAGCTGCCTTTTAGCTATCTGTGGGGTGATCCTGGGTTATGCATCGAAAAGATTTCCCCCGGTATCCTCCCTCTTCTTCCTGGTTGCGCAAGTACTGAGCTGGGTACTTTGGGCTATATATTTTATTTGTCCCAGCTCATGAATCTTGGCAGGTTCTCTTTTTTTTTTATTAAGTACTGGGCTAGGTATCCTCAGTGTATGCCTGGGATCCTAGACCATGTATTCAAACTTAACTGTTTGTGATTATCCGTGGGGTGGTCCTGGGTTATGCAAGAAGATTTCTTCAGGCATTCTCCCCTGGTTTCGTCCGTGTTAGGACTTTGTGATATTTAGGATTTAATAACTGAGAAAAGGAAGAAAATTGCATTGACCTTAAAACATAAATGTCATTCAAGGAATACAGAAGATTTAACAAAGATAATAAGGATCATGTAATGTCCTTTTACCTCGAGTCTTGAGCAAAATTACTTAAGCAATAAAAAAGATAGAAACACTTAGCATGTTGGAGAGCTTTGGCAAAAGAGGTTCCAGTGTACTGAGACCTTTCTCTTCTTATGCGTAATATTGTTTCAGCCACTTCCCATTTATGGGCTCTGTCAGGATTGTCCCATCTTCCTTTGTAAGGTAGTAGTACCCACTATCATGGGCCTCCCTGATGATGTAGGGGCCTTCCCACTTCTGGGCAAATTTGGAGGGTCCCGGTAGGTTTCTTCTTACATGTTCTGCTGTTCTTAGTACCAACTGCCCTTTAGTGAAAATCCTCGGGCGTACTGTTTGCGCATACGCTCTTGTCATCCTTTGTTGGTACCTCTGGCTTCTTCTCTTGGCTAGCTCTCTTTCTTCCTCTACTCCTTCCAGGTCTGCTAGTCTCTTCTCATTGTTTGTGTCCTCGGTGTCCTCCTGACTTTCTTCGAGCACTACTCTTGGTGTGGGAACGATTAATTCTACTGGGCTGATGGCTTCTGTCCCATAGACCAAGGAAAATGGTGAAAATCCCGTGGCTGTTTTCACAGAGCTCCTGCATGCCCAAAGTACATCTGCCAGATGGTCACTCCATTTTCCCCCATACTCTTGCTTCATTTTCTTAAGGATCTTCAATATTACCCTATTAGTGGCCTCTGCCTGGCCATTTCCTTGAGGGTAGTAGGGTGTAGACCTTCCATGCTTGATGTAGTAAGCCTCAGTTAACCCCTTCATGTCTTTATTTATGAATGGGGTTCCGTTGTCACTGATCAATCTCTTGGGGATCCCAAACCTTGTGATGATATGGCCTCGAATGAAATTTGCCACAGCTGCTCCAGTGGCCTTTTTCAAGGGGATGGCCTCCACCCACTTTGTAAAGTATTCAGTGGCTGCTAAGATCCATATGTAACCACCGGATGGAGGATTTATAGGCCCTATGAGATCAAGCCCCCAAGTGTGGAAAGGCCATGGGGTTGTCATATCTTGTAATGTGTTTGGGTGGGTATGGATGGCATCTCCGAGGACTTGACATGCGTGGCAGGTTTTGACTATCTCCTCGGAGTCCTTTTTCATTGTTGGCCAGTAGTACCCCAACAGCAGTAACTGTTTATAGAGCCTCCTCTTTCCTGGGTGGCTTCCACAATCACCAGAATGGACCTCCCTGACTGCTTCCCTGGCTTCCTTTGGCCCCAGGCATTTTAGGGGATCTCCGCTGTATCCCCTTTTGAATAGGACCCCGTTTTGTAGGAAATATCTGACCGTGAGCTTTTTGAGCTGGTGGGCCAGTGTCCTGTCAGTTGGTAGGATCCCTTGAGCCAAGTATTCCATAAAGGGAGTCCTCCAATCTTCTGTAACAAATACAGCGTAGCTTTCTTCCTTGTCCACCGAGGATTGGCACTCTTGACATTTTTCCTGTATAGTTGATGCTTCTTTGTTCATATTTGGCCAGTAGTACCCCATGCACTGCATCCTCCTATATAGACTGATTTTTTCTAAGGTCCCACAAACTTGGGCATGTAGCTCTTCCAATCTTAGCTTCCCCTCTTTCTCATTGATACACCTGGAAAGGATTCCTCCGGGCAGTCTTCTGTATAGTTCTCCTTCTATCAGAGCGTAGTCCCTCAGCTCCTTGACACTCCCTCCGGATCCTGTTTCTTTCATTTTTTCTTTTACCTCACTCCTCCAGTCCCACTGCTTGGACTCCCCGGGGGATATCTGTTGGAGGATTTTTATGATGGAATGCTCCTGCCTTCCTATTCTGACCAGGGTGTCTTTTCCTTTGAATGGCACTTGGGATCCCAGGGTGGCAAGCGCATCCGCAAACCTGTTTTCACTTCTCTGCGTGTATTCTACGCTAAAGGTCAGGAATTCCTGCTCCAGCCTCTGTGCCCATGTCCTGTAAGCTGCCAAACTTTGTTCTCTAAGTGCAAAGTCACCTTTCACCTGCGAGACTACAAGATTGGAATCCCCCAGTACTCTCATGTGTTTCACCCCAATGCTGAGTGCTATAGTTAGCCCAGTTAAGTACACCTCGTACTCAGCTGCATTATTGGAGCAGGGAAATCCAAGCTTGAAAGATAGAGGTATGGTGTCCCCATTTTCACAGCTCAGTACAATTCCCACCCCATTTGAGGTTGCTGTAGCTGACCCATCGAATGTCATTGTCCATTTCTTTCCTGGGATTTCTGCTACTGCCACCTCACCTGGGATCTCTTCACTTAGCGAGCTTTCCTCCTCTCCTGGGAACTGTGCCAGGAGGTCAGCTATGGCTTGACTCTTGACAGCCTTGGGGGTCCTCAGGCCTATGTCATATTGAGAAAGCAGGACCAGCCATTGTGCGATTCTTCCTGTTAGGAGGGGCTGATGCAGGAGTGCTTTTATGGGGTGTGACTTAGTCACCAAAAGGATTTGGTGTGCTGAGAAATATCTCTTCAGCCTCTGTGATGCGTAGATAACTACTAGGCAAGCTTTTTCTATCCTGGGATACCTGGTCTCGACATCCGTGAGTGTTCTGCTCACATAGTAAACAGGTTGCTCGTTCCCATTATCATCCTCTTGGGCCAGCAGGGCTCCTATTGCTTGGGCATTTGATGCCAAGTATAATAGCAGGGGTCGCCCACGTACTGGTGCCTGGAGAGTGGGCAGATGATTCATGGTCTGCTGGACCCTTTGGAAGGCTTCCTGTTGTTCTGCTCCCCAGGTGAACTCAGTTCCTTTCTTCAATAACTTAGATAAACCTCCTGTGGCCGAGGCCAATCCTGGCACGAATCTCCTGATATAGGAGACCCTTCCCAGGAAGCTTTTGAGTTCCTTCACTGTTGTTGGTTTTTTCATTGTGGCAATGGCTGCGGCTTTGGCTGGATCCACACTTATTCCTTTGTGATGTACCAGGAACCCGAGGAACTTTCCTGCAGATACTCCGAAAGCACATTTCATAGGGTTCATGCGTAGCTTGTATTCCCTGCATCGTTTGAAAACTCGTTCAAGTACCTGAAGGTGTCCTGTCCTAGTTTTTGACTTGACCACAACATTATCCACATAGTCTTCCATTTCCTCATGCATCATATCATGGAAGATGGCTGTCATGGTTCGCTGGTATGTGGCTCCTGCATTTTTGAGGCCAAAAGGCATCACAGTGTAATAAAAATTTCCGATTGGTGTTCTGAATGCTGTCTTCTCGGCATCCTTGGCAGCCATACGAATCTGGTTGTACCCACTATATCCGTCCATGAATGAGAACATAGAACTTCCCGCAGCTGAATCCACAAGGAGGTCAATATTAGGGAGAGGGAACTCATCTTTAGGACATGCTTTATTCAGGTTGCGGAAGTCTACACAGCAACGGATCTGGCCATTCTTTTTCTTCACAGGTACTATGTTAGAAAGCCATCTGGGGTGCTGAATGGGCTTAATAAAACCAGCCGCTAGCAGCTTCTTGACCTCTTGAGTTATCTGGGCTTCTACATCAGTGTGAAAGACCCTGGCTGGTTGGATTACTGGTCTAACTCCTGGGTCCACATTGAGGGCATGGACTACTAGCCCAGGATCCAGACCAGGCATCTCATCATAGGTCCATGCAAACACATCTGTGTATTCTTTAAGTAAAACCACCAGCGGCCCCCTTTCTTGTGCTGCCAATTGGCTACTGATGAAAACAGGCTTCTGGGATCCCAGCTCAGCCCCCAAGTTTACTTCCTGCAATTCTTCCTCAGGCTGAATTTGTGTCTTTTTAACTGGTTCCTCTGGGACTTCCTCTTGGGCGATCATACATTCTGGTGGTCCGGGACCTTCCTGCACGATGCACTCAGGCCCCGCGCACCTTCACAAGCGATATATTAATCTTCCCCCGGGTTCCCGTACTACTACACATTCTCGGGATCCTGAGGTGCTGGGCTCCTTCTTTTACCTTTTTCTTTTCAAGAGGTCTTTTAAGTCATGGGTACCTCCTCCTTCTTCCTCTTCTAAGACAGGTGTTCCTGGGGTCCCTAGCATGGGACTCTCATCATCAGGTTCTAGCTCATCATAAAACATTGTTTCTACGAAGTTTACTTCTCCTTGGCTGAAAGGGTTGTGGTTGGCAGGGATCCTTACAGGCCTCCCATTCAATCTCCCTTTAACACACTGATGGTACGTGGATGGTATAAGGCGGTGCTTATGGAGCCATGGCCGTCCCAGCAGTACATGGTAGGACACCTCTGAGTTGATTACATGAAATCTGGTTAAGGCTACTATTGGCCCCACCCTTAGAGCTAGCTGTATATATCCTTCGGTTGATTCTGCTGATCCTCCAAATCCGGTTATCTCCATGGGAGCCCCCAGGATCCTCCTTCCAGCTAAGCCCACGGCTTCCAAGGTACTCAGGGCTATGAGGTTGAGTGATGCCCCTGTGTCTACTAGTGCTCTCCTGATTTGGACACCATTTATGGTTGCCATTAGGTAGAGAGGTCTGCGATGGTCTGGATGCTCAACCTCCATGTCTTCATCAGTGAAAGTTATGGCATTGGTTGTCTCTAGGAAAGCTCGACTGGCATGTGACTCTGCTGTGAAACATTCCATTCCTGAATCTGCTGCTATGGTCATGAGAGATTCCGTGGCCACCCTCCTTGCTTCTGGTCCAAATCCCAGCTGGTTGAATAGTGATCTGAATTTGGGATTCTTCTGGAGGGTCCTGACTGTGTTTGGGTGAAAGGATCCTTCTGGCTCTTCTGCTTCTGCCGGGTTCCCATGGATTACCACGGCTACCACCCCTTTTCCTTTGTGGTTGGGCAGGGGGTTCCTTTGTACTTCTGGTTCCTTCTGGGTGAGTTCCAGAGTTCCTTCTTTTAGCTTCCTGTGAAAAAGCCTGCGGAGGGTCCAGCAATCCTTGGTGGAATGCTTAACATAGTTATGAATCCTGCAAAACAAAGGATTTTTCCTTTCTTCCTCGGTTGGTGGCCTGGACACAGTGAATGGCCTAACCACTCCATCCCCAATCCATTTGTCCAGGACGTGGTTTAATTCTTCTTCAGTACATGGGATCACCGGTGGTTCCTCGAATGTTTTTCCATCAGGCCTCTTCCTTTTTTCTCCTACCGATGCTGTCATGGCTTGGGATGCTGGCACCCTCTTTGCCCTCATAGTTTGTGCTGTCCTTCTTGTTCTTTGTAACAGGTCAGCAAACTGTGTAATACATAAATTTTCGAGGTTGAGTCTGTAATCGAAAAGCATGTTAGAGACACAAGTCTCCACGAGCTCTTTTTCTTCATGGTCCCCATAACAGTCTAGGGACACGTCTTCAAATCTTTTGATGAACTGGACAGGGTCCTTTCCAGGCCTTTGCCTTACCATCTGAAGGCTTTGGAAAGTGACCTTGTCCTCACCAGGATAATATTTTGCACAAAATCTTTCCATCATTTCATCCTAGGTTTTAATGGACCCAGGTCTTAGTGTGGTGTACCAAGTGTATGCTCTGTCCACTAGGGACTTAGCAAACTCTCTTAGGCACAGCTCCCGGTCTCCTGCGTAGGGACCCATAGTGTGGACAAACCTACTCACATGTTCTACTGCACTTCCATTCCTTCCATCAAAAGGATGGAACTTTGGTGGCTCATATCCCTTGGGGTATGGTTTGCCAAGGAGTTCTGGTGGGAATGGGGGATCCCGAGAAAATTGCTTAGGGGTCCCAGAAAGTTTTTCCCTTTCTTGCTCTAGGAGCGCACTGACATCTGCCAGTGTTAGGTATTGGGGGTTAATTCCTCCTCCCACTGCTGACCCTCCCTCTGGCTGGGTTCCATTTTGGTTGCCCACATGGGGGGCATTGTCTCTGACTTCCTGTGTCTTGCCTTCTTTAAGAAGGCGAACTTCTTGTTGTAAATCTTTCAATATTGCAGTCATCTGAGCTACAGGGTCTAGCTCCTGCCTTGCGTTTCTCTGTTCTGACACTGCTTCGTGCTCTGCTAGGGGCACCTCGCCTCTTTGTCTGGAGGCCACTTCATTTTCTCCCACGGGTTCAGAGGCCGTGGGTGGCATATTAGCACCTTTACTGTTCCTTTGTCTTGGAGGCATGTTCTGCGAAGGGATTGCTTCTTCCCTTTCCTTTACCCAGTCCCCAGTGAAGTCGCCAAAATGTGAGAGTGCTTTTTCTTCAGCACTATGGCCCAAGGATCCTGGGCCGTGTGAGGTATTTTTGGTGGACTGGGATCGATTCTCCGCAGCTAATGGGGCTGTTTTAAGAATCGATTGGTGCACAAAACAAACTTCCTACAATAGGAAAACAGCTAAAAAAGCATATTCGTATTGAATGACAAATTAACAGTAAAGAAAATGTACAATAAATGAAATATAATATAAAGAACACGTTGGGGATCCTTGAATTAGTGGAGTGTATTTCATTAGTTTCCTTTAATTGTGATTACAATTGCTTACTAGGACATGATGCAAGGTTCAACTGGGCTCAAAAGTCACAGACTTTGATAGCTATTCAAGCTTCAAAGACTTGCAAAGTTTGAGCTTGTTGAATCCAAGCGTGTACTATAGTAGCAATTGCTGGGATACCGGGAACAAATTCCCCTGTTTTCTCTTCAGTTTACAGAGTCTCTTCTTTTTTACAATTTTTGTGGGACCTCAGGAAACGAAGAACACTTGTGAATGCTAAACGCAAAAAAAATAAGAATGAATCCCTTTCTTTCTCTGAATCCCTCCTTTTATAGCACAGTTTCGGGCCCCCGGGGTACTGATGATTTCTCCCTTTTGCCCCTTAAAGTTTGTCCCATGCCTGATTGTTTCAGGATCATGTCTTTTTCTTTTTCTTCATAGTTTCTCTCTTTTTGTTGCGACCAGATGAAAGTCTCCCAGCTAGCTTCCTATTTCAAGATTTCCTTGTTGGCTGTCCTGAGGCTTTTGGCTTTTGCTTCAGCTTTTCCAGTTGTACTTTCCTTGTCTTTTTTCTCCAAATGGTTGGAACCAAGTTCCTGCGTTTTGCCTTGTACTTCCACTGTGCGTCTGGGTCATAAGGCCCGCGTGCCTTTTGTCTCCTTTCTTACTTTGAATCTGTTTCATTTTTACTTCGCGCGTCCAGGGATCCTCTACCTTTGGGGAGCTTCTGGACGTCCTGACCCAATTCTGCTTCCTGGGCCTTTCTTCTTCGGCTTGCTGGCTTTACCGGTTTCTTGGGCCCTTCTTTTTGTGGACCTCCAGATCAGATCCTCTGGGCTTCTTCCCCTTTTCTTCTTTTTTTTCTTTTCTTCCCATCTTTTATCATTTCTTTCTTTTACTATGTGAGATGGGCCCAATGTTTTTTTCCATCTCTTTGGGCCTTCTTTGTGACTAAATTATTTTGAATCTCAACAACCATCAAAGACTTTACTAGTTGAGCTAACTGGTAAAGATTAATATTCAATTAAAAGATTAATATTAGAATAATGTGTAAAATTGTAATTATAGGTTTTCGATTATACACACACACGCCTTTGAGCACGCGCACGTGCGTTGCACGTGCTCAGAGGCTCTTATATTTTCTTTTATAGGAAAAAACATTTCACCAAAATTCTAGGAGAGTGACGAATGTTTAAAAAATTGAATAAAAAAAATTACCTTTTCTTAAAGAGGATGGTGTATAGTAAGCCAAAATTAGAGGAAATCAATAGAGTTGTGGGAAAAATCTAGAAAAGAGAGATAAAAGTTATGAGAAAGAAATAGATAATAGAAGATTAAATCAAACATGAAATTAGTTCAAAGAAAAGGAAAATACAATGAAAAATACAAAGTAATAATTAAAACGATATCAAAGGAAATGTACCTTTCTCAATGAAGTGATGGTGACGGATTGAAAATATAAATTGAGGAAATCAAAGTATTTGTGCAAAGAAAGTAAAAACTAAAACTTGAAATATATACAAATAGGCAAGGATTTTAAAGCTTGTAGTAGCTGATAGTTTTTTATTTGTTTTTGTTTTTGTTTTTGTTTTTTGGATCAAATGGGAAAGTAAGAAATTTGAAATCAAATAAAATAGGTGAAAGAAGTTAGGGAGCTTTTTTTTTTTTTGATAACATGTGTTTCTATTTAAGTTTTTTTTTTTATTAATTTTTTTTATAAATTCCCTCTTTTTGCTTAGATGAGGGATTAAAAAAATGAATTCAATTAAAAGGCGATCAACATATATGTGTGTGTTGGATTGTAGGAATCTATTTTTATATAGAGATGTATAGAAAAGATTAAGATAAGGATAGAGATAAGAACATTTTTTTTTTTTAAGAAGCAGTAGGCTAAGGCCTAATATTTGAATTTAAATAGAAAGCAAACATTGAATTGGAATGGATTATGAAGTAAATAAAAAATTTTTAAAAATTTTTATTAATTTATTTATGAATTTGAAAATTGAAAGTAGTGTAGTAAAGTTACCTAATATTTTTGAATGTGTATTTGTCTCTAAGTTTTATCAACCCTTAAATTTAGGAGAAATTATAAAGTCCTCATAGTGGACAAGTGACATGGTCTACCATTTCACTAAAAGACTCCCACCTATTTAAAATGGATGAGTTAGAAAATTTTTTTATAACAAAAACTAATTATTGACTCAGAATTTTAAACAAATGAGAATTTTTTAGTGGAATGGTGGACAAGTGATGTGGTTCACCAAAAGATTGTAGAATTTCTCTAAATTTAGGGTGTAATGATATTTTTGATCTATATAAAAGTCTGATTCAAAGAAGAAAATTCTATTATAAATAGTATTTTTTTTAAAGAAGCCTATAATAGATAGTAAGATAGTATAGATAATAAATGATAAATGATAGATATGTATTGGATAAGGAAAAAAAAAAATAATAAGACCACCCTAATAAGTCCTAACATCTTTTTCAAACATTATCACAAACCCATAATTTATTCCCCAAATCCAAGCGAAGAAAGAATCACAATTAGATTTATTTCCTCTATTCAAAAGGGTCGAGGAGCAAAAGTCTAGAGTCTAGACCACGTGTACGGCAAACGTAGGGAAATGCTTAGACTTTAATTTATTCTTATTATTTTTTTATAATTAAAAAATAAAAAATAAAAAAACGCACTCCGTGACGGTATCCCTCTCTTTAAGCGGGGGCAAATCCCTTGAACATAGAGATAGCCCACCAAAGCGTACACGTCATACACTACTAAACAATCAAAGTCGCTCTAAGCCTAAAACATTTAGCTCACACGAACAAAACAATGGTCTCTGTTTCCACGTAAGTACAAGATAAAAATCTAACGAACAAACAACATCAATATCACACGGACCCTCAATCATACATTTATCTTATCGGCCCAATCAAGCTCAAACCCAGTCAATGCCTTTTATTCATTGGTCCATTTGTTCATTAATTAACCACCATCCAATAATTTATTTATCAGCCATAATAAATATTTTTGTAAAGGTCTTATAGTTCAACTTGATGATAGTTCTAGCGTTTTAAACAAAAATATCTACTATTCAAATTCTCAAATTATATATAAATATTTTAAAGTATGAATTACAATTTATACCCTTAAAGTTTGGTATAATTTTTAGTTTTCTCTTTAAAGTTTCAAAATTTGAATTAATTCTCCTAAGGTTACTTATTGTTTGTGAACATTAGTGGTTCAACCCTTTTTGTGAGCGCAGAGTTTTGTGTTTTGAGAACGCACAAACGTTTTAATGAAACGGTGCGTTGAGTGCTCTTTCAATTTGCGTTTCAGCATTTTGTTTTGGGCGTTTATTTTTGATACTGTAGCTGGGTACTACAGCTGTAAAAAACGCAAACGTCAAATGTGATTTAGAAACGTGCCAGCCAAACAAGCACTATGTCTCTTAAATCGTCAAACATTAGCTACATTCAAACTCAGTTACCAATCACACACTAGCAAAGCCAACTAAAACCAACAAAGCCCAAATGCACGTGCTTGTGTGGGAGCAAGAAATATGAAAATAATATTTTTTATCACTCAAATATTTTTAATTTTTTCAAGAACAATATTATGTTTGTCCTTAAATTTTATAAAATCCTAACTTTTAGATATCATTTTTTTTTTTTAAGAAATGTTTTTCTTGTTGTGAGAGGAGGGGATAGAAAACGCTCTCATTATCATGACGGAGTGAATCCAAGTGCACAAAGACTGAAAACACTTTTCAAACCGCGTGTACGAATTTAAATTTGAGTCAAACTACAAATGTGTTTATTATAATTACCCCTTAACAATAAAAAAAACCTTTATTAAAAAAAAACAAAAAAAAAAACCTGAGAGTAATTTTCAACACGGTTCCACGAGATCCCAGAAAATCCGAAGCAGCAAGAAACGCTTTCCTACTTTCCAACTTCGTTGGTTCTCTCCATCTTTCACACTCAATCACTTTCATTTCTTAGTTTAAAAAAAGGTTATTTATTTATTTTTTATTTTTAGCTTTAATAATACACTTACAAAGCGATTTTTAAATTTATGTGGGGTTGAAATTTTAATCAGCAAGTTGTTGGGGGTGGAGGTAGTGTTACTTGTGCTCCAAGTTTCGTGATTAGAAATTCATGGAAATTAAAATGCTACAGTTGACGACTCGTCAAAATGGATGAGTATTTCAAACTAATAATAACAGAAACAAAAATGAAAGTGCTTCCCTGTTTCGTTTGTTTTGGGTGTTTTTATTATTTTTATATATATTTAGAAATAGTATATACATGACCTGCCAACTGTTTCTCTTTCAAAAACTCCGAAATTTTGGCTAAGGGTTTTTGTTCTTTTTGCTTGGGTAAAACGACAACTTGGGTTGAATTTATCTCTCGATTTCGTCCCTGTTGTCGTTCCGTTTTTTTAGTTCTTGATTCCGCGTGTTACAAGCTTTCTTGGCTGACTTCACTGCCAACTGTGTGTCTCTCGATTTGTTCAGAGGTTATTTTGGAGCTCAATAAAACCGGTATGGTCTTTTTTATTTTTCAGGTGGATTAATTTAAATAAGGGTTCTGCGTTTTTTTGGATTTTGAGAATTTCATTGCGTGGAATTAAGGTTTTTATGATTCAGTGTTTGGTTTCAATTCCAATTGATGTGGGACAAAAAGGGTTTTTTTTTTGTGTTGATTGAGTTTGAAGCTTGGGGTTAAGATAAAAGGGTTTTTTTTTTTTTTTTTGGAAGAAAAATAGGGAGAAAAGGGTTTTTTGCAATTGGGGTTTTGGTTCTGAACATATATGCAAGGAGATTGATTGGGAATTTGATTTGATTTGAGTGAATTTTTGTGGGTATTGAGTCGGTTGATGACTGGGTTGTGGATTTTGAGTTTTGGGGTTTAAGGTGTGTGAGTGGGAATTGGGAAATTACAATGGATGAAGGTCAGGGTGGTTCGAATTCGTTGCCTCCGTTCCTTACAAAGACGTATGAGATGGTAGATGATCCCTCCACGGATTCAGTTGTGTCGTGGAGCGCAAATAACAAAAGCTTTATTGTGTGGAATCCGCCGGAGTTCGCGAGGGATTTGTTGCCAAGGTTCTTTAAGCACAATAACTTCTCAAGCTTCATTAGACAGCTCAATACATATGTAAGTCAATCCATTTTTCACTAGTCTTGTCTGAATATATTGTTTTCATTTTGCTTTTTTTTGGGTTTTCAGTTATTCTTGTTTAAGTTGAATTGAGTTTTGTTATGTATTTGAATAGGGCTTTAGGAAAATTGATCCGGAACAATGGGAATTTGCGAATGAGGAATTTATAAGAGGCCAGCCACACCTGTTAAAAAACATACACAGACGAAAACCTGTTCATAGCCATTCATTACAGAATTTACAGGGACAAGGGAGTGCTTCTCCTATGTCTGAATCAGAAAGACAGAGTTTGAAGGAGGAGATTGATGGACTTAAACATGAGAGAGAACGGCTTCTCTTGGAGTTACAGAGGCATGAAGAGGAGAGGCACGGATTCGAGATGCAAGTCCAGTTATACAAGGAGCGTTTGCAGCATGTGGAACGCCAGCAACAAAAGATTATGTCTTCTGTAGCTCAAGTCTTGCGGAAACCAGGGCTTCCTTTGAATCTTGTGACACAATTGGAAAATCATGATAGAAAGAGAAGGTTGCCAAGAATCGGTTACTTCTATGATGAAGCCAGCATTGAAGATACTCAGATGGGGACTTCCCAAACCGTACCTGGAGAAAGTGGGGTGAGTGCTTGTGCTTTGACATCGAACGTGGAGCCATTTGAGCACGTGCAGTCATCATTGTTTGTTTGGGAGAATCTTCTACGTGATGTTAGAGAAACTTTCATGAAATTTAATTCGAACCCGGATTTAGATGAATCTACTAGTTGTGATGAGAGCCCCACCATATCTTGTGTACAGCTGAATGTTGATGTCAGGCCTAAATCCCCTGGAATTGACATGAACTCTGAGCCTGCAACTGCTGCTGTGCTGGAGCCCATTGAGCCCGATGCCTCAAAAGAACAGGGACTTGTTACTACTACTGTGCCAACTGGGGTCAATGATGTATTCTGGGAACAGTTCTTGACTGAGAATCCTGGTGCAGCTGACACACAGGAGGTTCAGTCAGAAAGAAAGGAATCAATGGCAGAAAGAATGAAGCAGGACCTGGTGATGATGGCAAATTATAGCAGGGTATCAGGGATGTAAATAATCTTGCCAAGCAGATGGGGGAGAGAGAACTTGATATCAGTTGATTATTTTTTTCCCGGCTTTTGATGCCCCAGTGGCTCACTTGTAATAAGTTTAGGTATGAAATGGTTTGTTCTCATTATAAATAGATATCCTTTGTTTATAGTTCATTGTTTTTGGTTCTATATTGACTTGGATAAACTTGTCTGGCTTATCCAGATTTGTTCATTTCAATTATACTTCATCTGATATTGACATTTAACATTGATTTTAGCAGTTTTGTGAACTCTTCTTGTTGACCTTAACATTATGTGAAGGCCATGTATCTTACTTTATAATGCATACACAAAAAATACACATTGACATAGGACTTTGCCTCCCATCTGCAAAGCCCAGACCCTAAACCCACCCCACCACTAATACTAATATTCTGCATAACTTTCATATGGTCAACTACTGTGGTTATCTACTGGCTTTCCTGAAAGGTAGATTGCAGGAGGAGTGGGAGATGTTTACCAAGTGACTTTCAACTATAATGTTTGGAATTTTCCCGTTATGTGTTACAGTGGAGATGGAGAGGTGTAATCATGTATTGATTTCTTTTACTGAAGTTTCCATAACATGCTAGGGTCTGAAATTAATTGATATGCTATTGTACAACACCTGCCATCCCATCCCATTGACAACAACCCCAACCCCACCCCCCCCCCCCCCCCGGCGGCCCTTTTTTTTCTCAAAAAAAGAAAAAAAGAAAGAGGAATGTAGGTAGACTTTCTTTCCCTCTTTAACACTACATAGTTTTGTTATCTTAATAATTCCTTATTATTCTGGAACCTATTCTCACCTTTTGCTACATTTGGAGGCTGTTTCACTTGTCATTTCTCATGGATTCTGCAGCTTTTGAAATAAATACATGTTGGCTAATGCTGTGGACACAAAAGCACATAAAATATAAGATGGCATGGAATAATGAGCTTAAAAAAGGGTATCTGACATAGTTTTCAGCACCAAAAATAACAATCTGATATTATGTGTGGCTAAAGATACTGATGTTCTTCTTGTTGTATATTCTCGAATATCATGACCTGGATATGAAGAATCAATATTAGTGAAGTATCTTAAAACCATTTGATGTCATTGCTATCATGTTGCTAGCCTTAGTCAGGCCTTAGTTAGGCTTGGGAAACTGACCACTATTTCTAGCATAAAGTATTGAATCATCTTTCTGTTAGATGTGATGGCATTACTTGATCTTCTTTACCACGAGAACCAAGGTAAGAATTCTCCTTCCCCAACTTCTTGTAATAATTGAATTTATCAAAAATAAAATAAAATATGTGATATCCATAAACTTCTCTTCTCTGAGTTTTTGTGTGAATTATACCATTGTGCAAAACATGAGTTGATTTAACTGAGGTAATGAAAAAAATGTAGAGGAAGACCAAAAATAATATTAGTAAAAGTAATTAAAAAGGACGCGTTAATTAAGGATGTAACATAAACTATGACTTCAAATAGAATAAAATGGAGAAAAATAATGCACGTGGCTGACTATGACTGAGCGGTTGAGGATATGTAGCCGACCCCAAAAAATTTAGGACTAAAACTTTGTTGTTGTAAACTATTGTGCAGAGAACATACTATGATCATGTGAGAGTGAGGTGGGCTCCAAGGGTCTCCACTATTTATATTTTGTTAAATCTTTGTCATTTAACATGTTTGATCTTGATTTTTAATATTGGCTAACTCCTCAGGTAAATGACAATGTTTTTAATTTGGAAATAAAATGGGGGCTCCCCAATTTAATATTTGATTGCCAAGTGTATGCATGTGCCCTGAACATAAGTTTTGGTCTTACATCTTTTAAACACTTAATACAATTACTTATATATATATATATATAATGCCCTAGAATGAGTGTGTGTTGTGGGGTGTGTGCTGAGTCCCACATCGGGCATATAATGGGATGATTTGGGCTTTATTAACAACTACAAGGAATCTCACTTGTGATTACACTGATCCTTTTGAAGTATAGCGCAAATGTAGTTAGTGTTTTTCCTTGGGTTGTTATATATATATGTGTGTGTGTGCACGCTCACGCTTCTTAACTATCATTGTCATCTTTTGTTATTTAGCCAATTATCCTTCCATGCAAGGAGTCTCAATTCTGGCCTTTCCATTACTGAAGCCTAAAAAGCAATTTTGGCCAATTCTCTTTGACTGTGATAGTTTCCATATGGGTATAATTACAGTGAAGCTGATGCTTTTAATATGTTTATTTTGTTTTCATTTATTTTCAACCAATGACAGAGAGTTTCTTATCAGTGTAATGTATTGCAATCCTGATGTAGTCCAGCATGCTCAGATTCATATAATTGACCAATGATATTAGATCCGGCCAATCCACATGCAAATATGAACTAGTTTCTTCTAAATTTTATTGACATGTGACAATCTTTTTATGCTACTAATCTACCTAGATATTATGCATGGTAATGAATAACATAAAATATCATACAAATTTTAAATAATATTTCTTTACCGCACTTTCTTATATTATCTAATAATATAATTACTTGAACTTCCTTGATTAGTTCTATGAAAGAAATAACTATTGGGTATGGAATCAGTATATGCTATGAGTGTGTTTGGACTTTAGAGAAATGGTCTTGCAGTTGTTTTGAGTGAAGGATGGTGATGCTTCTACCCAGGTTCCAAACTAGATCTAAAATTTTGCAATTTGTATATTCAGTGATGGTACATGATATACATCTGAAGGATTCTCCTGGCATAGGGATCTTGGCTCCTTAGAAGATCATGTACTGAAGTTACTGAACCACAGCTAAATTAGGTGCAAGATGGCTATTTGGAAGTAACCTCTGTTATACTTCTGAGATTACTAAGGTGAAGTTCTGCTTTAGTTTTGAAATTATTTTTAGAGAATATCCACTTTGTGATTCAATCAGAAGTTTGATTGATGATAAACACAAGATGCATTGATGTTATTAGATGTGTGTGTTTACTTGCCTTATACCTACAAATATTTGGAATAGAAAGAAAGAGATTACTCGATCCATCTCCTAGAGGGCCACTAACTAGTGCTGGTCCCTCTTAAATAAGGTCCTGGAAGGGGTGACAGAGATATGGTTCTACCTTTTAGCATTTTTGTATAAAGTTCCCACTTTCAAGACTAAAACCTACTCACTTGTGCTTGACAGCCTGAGATTTTTACTACTATACCAGATTATGGCCTTGACTTGATACATCTAATGCTTGTTTAAAATGATGTTGGGAGTAGTCAAGTGGCTTTAAGCCTGATAAGTATCTTTTTTATTTATCTTTCACATGGGTATGAATGGAAAAGGCAATTGGTCAGTCTGTAATGGTATATGCTTGGATTATTTAGCTCTCATCAGCTTGTATGCATTTTCATTTTGATTGGAAGCACCCCTCCTTGATAGGAGGTGCTAAGAGACTGTTGTAGAGTGCATGTGTTACCAACTTTTGAGTTACAATAGACGTACATAATTCCTGTTGTCTGCTTAGTAATTAGAAATTTAGATGATTGAAATAGTATCCAATCTAAATTTCAATTTTCTACAGAAAGTCATTTTAAAGTGCACTAGCAGGTGAGGAAAGATAAATTGTTAAATCTCCTCAAGATGGGACTATTTGAGATGTTTTAACTGCCAAGAAGTTGTCTATCTATATTTAACAAGTGCTGAATAATATATCTATATAACAATTATAAATTTTGCTGTTGGGTACTTCTTTTCTGGATATTTTGTATGCTGCCAGTGTTCATAGGACTGGTGATGACAGGAAAAATGCTGTAGTCACCTTCTGAAAAACATAATTTTGAGGTCAGATCTTTGTATCTGGTGTTAAGGGAAGGACTGAGTTCTTTCCTTGGCAAAGCATTTGGCAGATCTTACCTAGAGTGGCCTTCTTTTCTTGGTCAGTGGCTTTGGGGAGAATCCTAGCAATGGAAAATCTCTAGAATCATAAAAAAGGTGGTTTTGGAGTGGTGTGTATGTATAAGAGCAATACTGAGACAGTTAATCATTTTCTTCTTTGTTGTTTGATGGCTAGAGAATTATAATTGCTTATGCTTTCCCTTTTTGGGGTTGCATGGGTTATTCCAAATATGGTGGTTGGTTTGTTTGCTTGTTGGAATGGGAGACATTGTATATAGAGGTAGTATGATTTGGAAGGTGGTAGCTTCTGTGTGTTTGTGGAGGGAGTGGAATGCTCACATTTTTTAAAATGGAGAAAATTTTGACAGGTTTGGAATTGTTCACAACTATTTGTTTTTCTTTTAATTCCTTTGAATTTTAGATCTTCATTTCAGAATTCATTTTTTTTTTCCTTCACAATTCCTTGTGTATTTTCTGTGCACTTCTGTTCCCATCTATGTTTGATTAATAAATTATTGCTTTATTGGAAAAAAAAGGATGTTTCTTTTTTCCTTTTAGGTGGGTATTATTATGTGATAGGGTTAGATAGCTCATGGCAGAATGCAGGCTCAATCTGGAAGCCTTTATTGGTAGTCAACAACATGGTTTTTAATCAGAAAGCAATCATTTATTGACCTTAAATAGTGATAAGATTCTCAACTCAACTCAAGAAGGCCATAAATTTCAACTACTAATGTTCAGCTACATGAATCATTTGTCATTATTCAGCTTTGCAATGTGATGGCAAGCAATGCGTCTCCATTTCTTGACAGGCTCACTAAGATTACTTCTTGTTGAGGAAATTTTCCATGTGCTTTAATTATGTTTTTAAGAAGCCTCATTTGGACTACATGGGATTTGAAGTCAAGAGAACCAGAAAAAATAAGTTTTAGGTCAATTGAAGTTGGTAACTTTAAGTTTGTTGGTAATTTTTACTTTGTGTTTGGTTGATCATGAAACATTCTTCAATTTGTATCGAGTAAAACGTGTCCCAAGAACTTATACTGTTCTTGGTCTGAGTTTTAGAGCTGAATCATGAAAAATTGAACGAGGAAGATGAGACACATGTAGATAACTTACTCTGCTCTATTTTTGGTATATTAGGAGATAGACTGGTCATACCTCATCAAAAAAATTGTCACTTATAAAAAAAAAAAAAAAACCTCATCAAATTGTTGATTTTGGCACTTGTTCTGAAGGTCTGAAGAAGACTCTTACCCTTTTTTTGATAAGTGATTTCTACCCTTGATTGTTGACAGCAGAAACGGCTGGCAATCCAACATCATGAGGTCTCCTTTTAACCTAAGATTTTAGATGATTTTATTTTTGGCACTTATAATAATTTCTGGGAAATGGATAACTGAAAAGATTGATGTTTGGTTAGCTTTTTATCTGTTGAGAAAGCATGTGCTGAAGCAGCTAGCATTTTTGTTTTTTAATTTCTTGGTTTACATTCCTCCTCTCCCACCCTTCTATCTCATTAAAAGTTTAAAACTTCTGATAAGAAGAGAGAAGAGGGGAAATTTTTCTAAAATGTTCTTTCTTTGACCATGTGTTCAGTCAGAAATATCCGTTTCAATGCCTATGGCTGAACAAGACTGGCTTCCAAATGCCCACTTACCATCATAGAATATAGATGTATGTTTAATTGATGGCAATGCTTGAAGCTTTCTGTGTTAGGTTTTAAGATTATAGGTTGGCAAACAAATGAGCAAAATTGTTTTATTATGTACTTTTAGAGAGTCTTAGTACTTGCTAAATTTACTACCCAGAAGCTGGAATTCATTGTGCTGAATTTGTGATGTTTGACACCTGCTAGACTGATTGAAAATGTTTTCAACACCTATTTGATCTGTTTTTGACCGATCAAATATCTGTCCTCCAGAAATCCTGGCTCTCGATTTTTCTCAATTCCAATTCGATTCATTTTCGACCGGTTGAGATTCTTGACATGTATAAAATTTCTGATGCTTGTCCAGATCAGTTTTTTCACTTCACAGTCTCTCATTCTTGATCTCTCTTTGACCTCTCTTCCCCAAAGAAATTTGTGTTGTCTTGTGGTAAATTTTTTTAGAAGGGTTTTCATTCTGTGTCACAAGTAAGTCTCTTTTGACCTATGCTTTTCAACTTTTTACATGATTTCATGCATTTCATGTTCATCAATTCTAGGGTTTCAAATTTAGAAATTGGGGCTTTTGATTTAATTGGTTACAACTAATGAAATCACACTTTAATTGCTTCTTTATTCTTGATAGTAACGTGATAATTCCTATGTCTCTTTGTTAATCACATGATGATTTTGTGCAACATTGGAAATTAGGGTTCATGTGTTCTTAGCAAAATTGGGGATTTTTGTTCTAATGGTTGATTGACTCAATTAAAAGTTGGAACTTATGCTTAATTGCTTAATATTGATTCATTGACCGTTGGGATGTTGTTTTTCAATTAAAACTTGTTTTTTTTAGAGAAATTGGGTTGATCATGCATCATATTTGTGTTTAGATTTTTTTAAGCATATAGTTGTATTTAGGAAATTCATTTTAATTACGTTTATATCTCACGAGTGTTCTCTTTCTGCTCTTTGTGTTTGTGTTTTTCTAGTTTCACTCACATGGCCATTAGAAAATCAAATCCTTGCAAATCCACTCATGGTTCATCTTCTCAAACCTCTCCTCCTGATGTTTTTAACATCACTTGTTTCAATTCTCTAGAAAACTTTAAAAATTTTCAAGAACTTCTATGTTTAAGGAAAATTTGGGGTGAACGAATCATTAAGGTTAATGAATTAGGTGAATCTTTTTCTAGTGTGTTTACTTCTAGGAACTGGTTGTCACTTTGTTATAATATTGTTTCTCCTCCTATTGATATTGTTAGAGAATTCTTTTCAAATGTTCAAGTTTGTTCTTCTGACAACTCTAATATCTTAAAAGTTTGGCTTAGAGTTAAATCTTTTAAGATTACTTCTAGATTTATTTATGATGCCTTAGTTGTGCCTTTGGTTTCTAATGTTGATTCTCCTTATTCTTCTACTTCTGAACCTTCCATAGATGATGTTTTAACACTTCTATGCGGTCATAATACCATTTGGGATGGTAGTGCAAATGTTCCTACTAGCATGCCTACTAATAAGTATGTTGTTCTTTATAGGATTGTTTGTCATAACATTTGGCCCATTTCTTATATTCGCTTGTCAGCACAGCTAGACTTACATTTCTCTATGCTCTTATCACTAGTGCTTCTATCTGTTTTCCTACCATCTTTCTTCATACTATCTCTGTCATCACTCACTCAAATTCCAAGAAACAAGCCTTGATTTATCCTATTTTCCTTGGTAGGATCTCAGTCCATCTTGGCCTAGTGTTTGATCCTATTGCAGTTACTGTGAGGATATAAGGAGCAATTGGAGCATCATATTTGATAAAAAGGAAATGGTAAGATTGCTTGAAAACGATCTAGAGTTGATGATGATGAGGCTATTCCTACTACTTCGAGCTCCTCTTCTGTTCATTCCATGTTAAAGAAAGTGCCTGATCTTCAAGCTACTCAAGGAGAGGTGATACAAATATTCATGACTACTCAAGTTGCACATGCACAGTTGTTGGGACACTTGTGGGAGACTTGGATTCTTTGCAAGTTGACTTCCATGAGTTGCGACGTTCGTTGTTTCCCACACCACCTCCTATTTCTACTACTTCAAGTCTTCAAGGTCTTCCTTTGTCCATTCCATATTGGAGATGATGCAATCACTCATGACTACTTAGGTTGCACATGGAAAGTTATTGAACACACTTGTAGGAGACTTGGCTTCTTTGTGAGTTGACTTCCATGAGTTGCGGCATTTTTTGTTCCCCATACCACCTTCTGCACCTTTTGATTGATCGTTTGTCTTTGACAATATATGACAAAAAGGGAGAGTAGGTAGTTGTTGGTCTTAGGGGTAGTTGTAGTTTGATACATTGTGCTTATTTTTACACATTCTAATGGTTCATGCTTTGGAAGACTCAACAATTTTGCCACAAAAGAAACACCCACCAAAATGTACATTTAGACCTTCAACATTACCTACCAAATTTATTATGAAAGTTGATTGACTTGAAACACCATTCAAGGAAAGGAAAAAAAAGAAAAAAAAAGAGAGAAAATACGGTAGATCATATAATTCATTGAAAAATTTCTATTATTAAGAGTCTATGGATTAATATTGAGCTAAAAAAAAGGGGAAAATCATACACATAATTTTATATTCAATAAAAAAGTAAATAAGCACACACTTGCTAGTTACTATAAACACAAATATAATATACGATAACAATACAAAACCTGCAACACTAATAAAAAAAAGTTACTCATTCAATGTCAATACTATAGAAGTATCATAAGTTATTAGCAGGAAAATGGTGAAACACAACTTACAAGCCTCTCTTATCTAACAATGCAAGTGTATTGAAAATGTTTTCAAACTCATACCATGTAATGAAACAATTGTAGAATATGAACTGCAAAATATTAAAAAGGGAGAAAAACCATCATACACATAATTCTACATTTAATAAAACAGTAAATAAGCACACACTTGCTAGTTGTTATAAACACAAATTTAATATATGATAACAATACAAAACCTGCAACACTAATTAAAAAGAGTTACTCATTTAATGTCAATACCATAGAAGTATTATAAATTATTAGCAGGAAAATGATGAAACACAACTTACAAGCCTCTCTCATTTAATAATGTAACTGTATTGAAAATGTTTTCAAACACACCATGTAATAAAACGGTTGCAGAATATAAACCGCAAAATATTGAAAAGGGGAAAACCATCATACACATAATTCAATGTTAAATGAAACAATAAGCACACAGTTGCTAGTTGCTATAAACAAAAATTTAATATACGATAACAATACAAAACCTGCAACACTAATAAAAAAGAGTTACCCATTCAATATCAATACCATAGAAGTATCATATGTTATTAGCTGGAAAATGGTAAAATACAACTTACAAGCCTCTCTCATCTAACAATGCAAGTGTAGATTGCAAACATATGTAAAAAGAAGCAAGTAATGATAAAACATACAGCAGGAATGTCAGAAATTGTATCTTTAAGCAAGGGCTATTATTGTAATTGGGAAAAGTTTGTAAAAGTATGTTTTATCATGGATTGTCGAAGGGGTAGCTTGTTAGGTTTTAAGCTTGGCAAACACACGAGCAAAACAATTTTATTATGTACTTAAAGAGTCTTAGTTGGGAACTATGCAAGGTGAAAGAAGGGGGGATGCATATAACATAATTTCAAGAAACATGGTTAAGACTTGCAATCTATAGGCTTTGCATTTACTGAACTATTTCTCTTCTCCTTAATCTCCAATGGATGATGCAACTAGTTTATACATAATTGTAGTGATTTTGAAGCGCTACACCCCTTAAAAATTTCAATATAAACCCCAAACAACTTTATCTTTTTTGGTGGTTTCTTGTTCATTCCCTTAACAAGTATGAACTAGAGAGTTCTATCTCTCTTTCTCTCTAGACCGTAGGGTTCCATCTCTCTCTCTCGGCGCATGTTTTGGCCTTTCTGCTAGCGTATGCACGAGCTCTTCTTGGCTGCCTTGTGAGCTCAGGTTCCATCTTCAGTCCTTGCCCAGTGTGTGAGCTTTCGTTATGTGGGTTTCCCTTGCCCATTTTGTGGGTTTTCGTCATCGAAAGAGGTTGCCGCCTCAAAATCTCAAGGCGTCGATCAACTTCGTTGTAGCTTTGAAGACTTGTCAGCTATTGGTGAGCTTTTAGCTTCGTGGACCAACCTATTTCTTGGAGTGAAGGGGCTGATTGTTATCAGCAATAAAAGATACTTTGTGGTTGGGTCTTTGCAAAGTGGAGAGCTTCCATATCATCTCAACAGCATCTTATCTTGGCTACAGGTAAATCTGTCTTTTAAAGGGTCACAAATTTAGGTGTTTTTGTGTTGGATTATTTAATCTTTGAAGTAAGGTGATTAAGTGAACTATGAAGTAAGGTGATTAAGGAAGCTGAACTATGCGTATCTTAAGTCTTAATTGCCGTGGACTTGGGGACAAAAGTGCTGTTGGAGAGCTGTCTAGGCTCATTAAAGTTCAACGTCCCCGAATTGTATTTTTGATGGAGACTAAACTTAAAGAGAAAGGTATAGAAGAAGTGAGGAATGAATTAAAAATACATAATGTAGTGTGTGTGGATAGAATTGGAATGAGTGGAGGCTTGGCTCTGTTTTGGGATTCAGAATGGGATGTGAAATTGAGGACCTTGTCAAAAAGCCATATTGATGTTATTGTGACAGAGAAGGATGGGGTTTCATGGAGATTGACAGGTATCTATGGGCACCCTGAAAAATTGAAGTGTATTGAGACATGGAATTTGATGTGCCTACTTCATCAGCAAGTCACATTGCCATGGATATGCATATGCAACTTCAACGAGATACTTTCAGCGAATGAAAAACAAGGAGGGGAACCAAGAAGTGAGTGGCAAATGGCGAATTTTCGAGAAGTGCTGGACGATTGCAGATTAAGGGACATGGGTTTTAAAGGTGCTCACTTCACATGGTGCAATCGGAGAGATAAATAGGATCAGGTATATGTTAGACTCGATCGTGGAGTAGCTAATCAAGAATGGTATGATCTTTTTCCTCACTTTGATGTTCATCATTTAAGCTTTTCAAATTCTGATCACATGGCCATTAGGGTGCAACTAAGAAGGCAATCGCAGTTTCAAATTGGGATGTATAAAAAACGATTTCGGTTTGAGGAAGCATGGGTGAAAGATGAAGGCTGTGAGGACGCAATTGCAAATGCTTGGTCTGTTTCCTTCAATGGAAGACTTATGTTTTAGGTGTGTAACAAAATAAAAGAATGCAAGAAGAGGTTGTTAGCCTGGAGTAAAAATTCATTGTGTTCCTTAGGCAAAAGGATTGAGGAAAAGCGAAATAGGTTGCAAGTGCATGAGGAAAACAACAGGGATGCATCGTGGGTTGAATGTGAAGCTCTTAGGCATGAAATTAATATTTTAATTGAGAAAGAAGAAATTTATTGGAAACAAAGATCTCGTATCAGTTGGTTGTGTGAAGGTGATCGTAATACAAAATTTTTTCATGCGAAGGCATTTGCAAGGAGGAAAAAAAACTTAATTGTCTCGCTAAAGGAAATGGATGGTACGGTGATATAGTAACAAAGCGATATAGAAAGGGTGATAATTCAACATTTCTTAACTCTCTTCCAATCTTCAAATCCGAATGCTATTGAAGAAGTGGTGGCCCATATTGCTAGAGTAGTTACGGAGAAGATGAATGATTGGCTTGTGAGAGATTTTCATCCAGAAGAGGTTCGATTCTCCTTATTTCAGATGCATCCTTCAAAAGCTCTAGGCCCTGATGGTATGACTACTTTCCTTTTTCAAAAGTTTTGGCATATAGTGGGTGCTGATGTAACTAATGTTGTGCTATCATGTCTAAATTCTGGAATTATACTTTGAAATATAAATAATACCCATATAGCACTAATTCCCAAAAACAAAGACCCTAAATTAATCACACAATATCGCCCCATTAGCCTATGTAATGTGCTATACAAAATCATATCTAAAATGTTAGTCAACTAGCTGAAGCTTATCCTCCCAAATTTAATTTTTGATACTCAGAGCGCTTTTGTCCCGGGGAGATTAATTACAGATAACATTTTAGTTGCATATGAAACTTTGCATAGCATGAAAAAGAAGAGGTGGGGCAAGATAGGCCAGGTAGCTATTAAATTGGATATGAGCAAAGCTTATGACAGGGTTGAATGAGGTTATTTAAAAAGGGTGATGGAGAAAATGGGGTTTCATGCAAAATGGGTGCAATTGATAATGACATGTATAACAACGGCTCATTTTTTTGTTTTAGTCAATGGAATCCTACAGGTTATATCTTGCCTTCAAGAGGACTGAGACAAGGTGACCCTCTGTCACCTTATCTCTTTTTGTTTTGTGCTGAGGGGCTTACCGCGTTGCTTAGAAAGGCAGAAACAAATGGAATTATAAGAGGAGTGGCAGCTTGCAGAGGTGGTCCTTGTATTTCTCATCTCCTATTTGTCGATGACAATTTATTATTTTGTCGTACCTCAGTAGAGGAGTGCCAACAAGTCAATTCTTTGCTTAATTTATATGAAGATGCTTTAGGACAAAAGGTTAATACTGGTAAAACTTCTCTTTTCTTTAGCAGCAATACTGGCTTTGAGACTCAAGAATCAATCAAACAGGCATTGGGTGCAGAGACAGTCCCAGAATATGAGAAGTATTTAGGGTTGCCTAGTATAGTGGGGCGTAACAAAAAAGCAGCTTTTGCTCCAATCATTGAAAGTGTCTGGAGTAAACTAAAGGGATGGAAGGAAAAGATGATGTCTCAAGCTAGAAAGGAAATTTTGATTAAAGCCGTGGCACAAGCTATCCCCACATATGCCATGGGATGTTTCTTGCTATCGAAAGGTTTGCTTAAAGATCTTGAAGGGATGATTGGTAGATTTTGGTGGGGTCAAAATATGCAAGAAAGGAAAGTACACTAGTTGAGTTGGTCTAAACTTTGTATGCCCAGGTCGATGGGAGGAATTGGGTTTTGGGAGCTTCATTCCTTCAACTTAGCCATGTTAGCCAAACAAGGATGGAGGCTTATGAAAAATACACACTCCTTGTTCTATCGAGTCTACAAATCAAAGTACTTTCCAAATATATCTTTCTTAGATGCTCCATCACCAAATTCAGGGAATCTTGCATGGAAAAATATAGTGGCAGCTAGATTTGTCTTGGACAGTGGTTAATTTGAGATGGCGAGTAGGAACCAGAAATAAAATTCGAATTTGGCAAGACTGATGGCTTCCAACTCCACCATCATTCAAGGTGGTAACCCCATGCTCCACAATGTCAACAATGGCCACAGTGGATAACCTCATTGATCCAATTACAAGATCATGGTGTGTATCCATGATTGATCATGTATTCCTCCCACATGAAGCTGAAGTTATTAAATTCATCCCTTTGAGCAATAGAGCGGTGCAAGACATCCAAACTTGGGCATACACAAACACGGGTGAATATTTGGTAAAAAGTACATACAAGATGATACAAACTCAACAACTGAGATCTTCTCATGGCCAATCATCCAATTACTCGTAGTGCAATAAAATTTGGAAAGCGATTTGTGTGGCCAAGGTATGTAATAAAATCAAAACTTTCATTTGGGGAGCTTGTAGAGATATATTGCCTACAAAAACAAATCTAGCTAGAAGAAAATTTTTGTTTGATGTTGGATGTGAATGTTGTGAGGATGGGGTGGAGTCAACAAACCATATCCTACTGAGCTGTACATATTTCGATATGGTTTGGAAGTCCACATGCTTAAGGGGGACCATGTCTCATTGCACAAATCTTTCATTTGTGGATGTGGCTGATTAAATTATGCAAAGGAAAAATGACCCAAAGATTGCAATATTTTTCACAACCAGCTGGATGATTTGGAATAAGTGGAATGAGGCTCACCACGATGCTCCACGTCCTGACCCCTCTTTTCTAGCTAGGTCTGCTGCAGCCCATGCTATAGAATATTTGGAAGCTAATTATGGAAGCTTGTCTTGAGTTTGTAAGATAGACTTGTTTTTCTTTGGCTTTCCTTGATGTAACCTTGCATATAGCTGCTGTTTTTGATAGGTGTTAGAAAGCCTTGTAGCTAGTGCAGTTTTCTTTGGCTCTCCTTGATGCTGCCTTGTTCTTGTATAAATTTATTCTTTCATTGAATAAAATTCTGCCGTTTAAAAAAAAAAAAAAAAAAAAAATATGAAACATTTAGTTGCAGAGTGGCCACTTATCACTTGCAGAGCTAGCTTTAGGCGTAGACCTAAGGCTCTCAATAGAAAAATATCCAAAATTTTAAAAGTGAGAGATAATTGGTGATTTGAAAAAAAAGAAAAAGAAAGTATAGATGGGTTACACATCTTGCACCCCACTACAAGAAGATCACTAAAATTGTGGGTAAATAGAAATCCATTTTAATCGAAGCACAATTGTTTCACACACAAAAAGAAACTAGTTTAGAACCACGTGCATATGCATAGGAAAAATTAAAAAAAAAAAAAAAAAACACATACACATCATATATATAAGTCTCTACCTAATAAACAATGCATGTTTATAGTATTATGTAAAAAAGTTAATAAATTTGAATTATTTTTAGCAAGATAAACAAATGATATTGGAAAGCATAACTTTTCAAACTCTCTCTTCTTCTAATTTTAAATATAGAATTAGATATATGATTGAGTTTCTTATGATTCATTTACATTGGACTCATCATATTCTGTACTGAATTAACTTATTTGACACAAAGATTAAAAACTTAGATGGGATATGTGGTACAAAATTAAATTTCAATTGAAATATAATTTAGATTTTAATTAGATTTTCTTTTAGTTTTAACTATATATATATGATGTTGTAAATGTGTTGAATTATCATTAACAATCATTTTGCCCTAATGGCTTGAGAGTTCAAGTTTTGCAAACAATTTCTCACACAATAGATTGTTAACTTTAGCTATCCAATCTCCCAAAAGTCATACAAGAAACAATGTCTTTGTCCACCATAACATAATTGGAAATTAAATTTTAGCTTTCTTTCACCATTTATCACCCAAACCAAGATAAAGTAAAACTCATTTTTTAAACATAATAATTTTTCACATCTTTTTGTTAAATTTTACACTTAAACCATGATATTTGATTCTCAAAATAAAATTTATTTGGTTCGTTTAACATTAATTCATCGAGCTATGTGTTTAATTCATCTTGACTTGGACAAATTAAGGTTATTAGGTGATTATTGTTAAGTAAAATTGCAATCATAGGAACAAATAACCTTAATTTGTCTAGAACAGTTTACTTGGGCCCTAATTTGGTTCGGTTCATTTTAAATTCTAAAAGAAAAAGGAAAAAAAGAAAGGAACAAATAGGAATCACTAGTTCAACCATCAAAACAAAAACTAGACTAGTTCGATTGATTCTAGAAGAATTTGTTTCAGATGTCAAAATGTTGTAGTTTAGGGCAAAACGTTGTTGTTTCCTCAAACAAAAATGGCATTATTTTGTTAAAAATCAAACATATTTCACTTCCTTTGTAGGCAATGACGCTGTTTTAACTTTTAACCCAAACCCAACCCTACTGTTCTCTCTCCTCTTATTCAACAGATTTATCACTCTCATTCATGATTCACTTGCTCTCTCTCTCTCTCTCTCCTACCATCACAACCATTTTAGTGACCCACATTCTCTTAGCAATTGTAGTGGTTGACTTGGATAAAATAGAAACGTTTTATCCTTTTTTTATTTTATTATTATTATTATTTATTTATGGGAGAAATGTTTTACCTTTAAGTTTTGAGGAATATTGGTTATTTTGGATTTAAAAACAATTTGACATTTGATTGGGGTTTTTACTGAGAAAGAAGATTATGTTATGAAATATTTATTAGAAGTAGCTAAGGAAATCTAGTGGAGGCACTGGTTAAGCAATTACAAGTAGGGCACCAAGCTTGCCTCGAAAACAAAAATAACAAAACAATTGACTAGAAAATGTGACGATATGCCTTTGCATATTGCATATTTCAAGAGGATGAAATCTCATTGCTATAACATAAATATTTAGTGGCAATAGAGAGGCTGAGTTTAAGGAACATATAATTTGTGAGAAAAAGATAAGAGGAAAATTATTCGGTACAGTTGGTGTAATACACCCTTCTCTTTCACAAATGAGAATCCTTGTGGGGTTTATATTTATGTGAGAGAAGGGTGTAGTACATTAGGTGCCTAATTTCACAAGAAAAAGAGCACTAGTTTTAATGTTGTGCAAGGAATGGATAGGAATGTACACTTGTTTTCTAATAAGTCATTTACATATATATATATATATATATATATATATTTTAGAGTAAATTACATTGACACCGCCGTGGTATAGCCAAATTAGATGCTATATTTGCTTTCAAAAAGTGACACTCCACCTCCCCAATGATTAAGATAATTGACAACTTGCCCCTAAATTAATTAAAAAAAGAGAGCAGAATATCATTTCTTCAAAATCGTGTATAACAAGTCTAATTTCGCTATACCTCAAGGGTGTTGGTGTATTTTACCTTAATGTTTATAGAAAGAATTAATTATGCTAGTTTATAAGGGCAAAACTTAGGTAAAGTTCATTTGGTAAAGTAAATTAGGTTCCCTAATTTAATTGAAACACATAATTAAATTCAAATATATTGCTACAATGAATTTAAATTTCCTTAGAAAAGTCAATACTAGTTGTGTTTTATTGGTCAATTCAATCATGTGCTTGAATTTAATTGGGTATTAATTTTTTTTTTAATAGCTTTCAACATGGTTGGGTTGGTTCTAAACTTTACTAAGAAAGAGAGAGAGAGAGAAAAAAAAGGTTATGTTGGGCTAGGGTTGATGTGGGTTGGGTAATTAGAGTCAGATGTGGGCTGATCCAAATAGATATGGATTTAAAAATTATTAATTTGTAATGATAAATTTATAAGTTATGTTATATGTTAGCCCCATTTTTTTATACAAAAGATGATAAACTCACTGAAAATCGTTTCATTTTATGTGAAAATTTTTCAGTAATTACCATAAATTTATAATTTATTTAATTTATTAAATAATTATTTATGTTGTCACCAATTCAACCAAAAAAACATATAACCACTTCCTTTTCTAGTTTCCTATACAGTTCAATAATTAAGTTCACAATTGGAAGAGCGCCTTTGCTATTTTAGGTTTTATTTTTATATGTTTTTAATATTTTTTTATTCTTGTTATATTATAATTTTATATTGTAGATAATGTTTATTTTATTTAAAAATTAAAAATTTTCAATTATAAATATCTAATAGAAAATATCAATTTGGATATAAAAAAACTCAAATAAAAAAAGTGAGGGAGAAATAGAAGAATAAAAAAATAATTAAACCTCAATTAGTAAAACCTGAATACAAAAAAATTTAATTAGTAATTTTGTATCTCATAAACAGAAACAATGGATTTTAAATTTAAAAAAAATATAAAAAGTGAAATTAATATTATTTTAACTTATATTTAAATAAAATCTCACTTAAAAAATTATCACTTTTATAGGTTTCAAACAGTATTGAACTAATAACTTTTTTTATTATGAGTCCAATCAAAGTTTAGAAATTAGAATTGCTTGCAAAACTTGATCTGACTTATGATGAAGAAACTATATATGTATGCATTCGTGCTTCTTAACATTTCCCATAGCAAATAATAATCAACTATGAAAGAGAGTGTCAAAAGGGGGCAAGTTTTCTACATAAAGTGTTAACTGGGTCTTTACCTGCCATTGAAAACAAAAGGTTTCTAGTAATCAAGCATGAATTATGGGAGACCTTGGAAAATGTTTTCCATAACGGAATTTCTCAACTGTTTCCGTGTAGAAGATAGTGTAAAAATTCCAAATTTCCAATATGAAAGCGTAAAGAGATTAGATGTCCGATTACTACGTGCCCAACAACTAAAAGATCGAATCATAATAAAGGACATGGAGGACCAAGTCCAAAATGGGGCGCATGCAAAAATTAATGGGTGTGGGTCCATGTTAAAGGCTAAAGTTAACGACGACTATATGATCCAACAATTAATGCATGGTGTTGAAAAACGAAAAATCTAATATAGTGAATGAATAGTGGGAGGGTAGAAATCTTGCATGCGCAAGGAAAATCATTTCTTCCTTTGATATTTTGCTGTTTTTGTAGTTGTTTTCGTCGATATTGTGGAAAATTGAATGAATACATGCACTTACTAGGCTTTTCTTTTGTTTGTGGACTCTTAGAATATTTTCCCTTAATATATAGTTGCCTATGACTACGAGTCATTAAGTGGGTGACTTTGAAGCCTCAGAGAGAAAGACAGTCCTTTAATTCGTGAGCATTTGCCGTTGTTAGAAATTGTTCAAAACTTCAAATTATGATTTGGTAAAATTTATTAAAAAAAAAAAAAAATCAGTTTTACAATCTGCATTCAAGTCTATCATGATCTTATTTCCTAAAACATATATAAATATTGATTTACTAAACATTGACATGTGGTTAGAAGATTTACTATTAGATTTGGAAGATGTATTTCAAGTTTCAAAATGATTTTCACCGATAAAATTATTTATCTTCTTCTAAAAAATAAAAAAAAAATCAAAATTCTGATAATGTAGCTGTGTCCCATGTAATAATTTTGCATAAAAATGATTCAAGGCCATTATATATAGGTGTCAAAGCAAAAATCATTTAAACTGAAATACTCATAATTATATTATATTTTAGAATTTAGAGGATTTCATAACTACGTAATGATGACAAAAGGTGATATCAGCTTTACCATAGTGGGGCTTATTTGTACTTGTCTATTTGTCAGTTTCTGAATTATTTTTTGCGCGTGATAGACTGGTGTTGTTCCCATATTATTCAAACGTGGGCCATTCCATGTCTTTTTTTGGGTCCCAAATAAACCATCAAAACTGACCCTTGACCCTTTGTATTCTTTGTTAGCTAGAGAAACAAAATTTACGCCATTATGTACGGCAAATTTACTAAAGAATGAAGAGTAAATACCAAAAGTCTTTCTTTTATAAACCAACCGAGAGTGAAGAGAGTTTAAAGACCGACACACACGCAGAAACAGAAATAAAGGTTTCTTAATAAATGAAGGGTTGTGCTAACGAGTGCCCTTAGGGCACTCATTAATAATCTATTTTAAGAAAGATTTGATATCATTTTATGGGAAATGAAAAAAACTTTCAAAATATTAATTACTTTTTTTTTTTCATTTCCCATAAAAACTTTCTTTAAATGGATTATTAACGAGTACCCTTAGGGCACTCGTTAGCATTTCCCATAAATGAATAGTATGAAAGTGACAACACTCGTGGAGCTTGCTTACATATTTTGCCATTTGTCAGCGGTAACTAGATGTGAAATGTTAGCTAGGGTTTCCATTTTGGAGTTGGCGCATAGGTCGGGTTGGATCGCGATTTGAGATATTTCTCAATCCAACCTTGTCGCATGCATGTGGGGATGGACAAATTTTCAATTTAACCTAATTCATGGTAACAATGGTGGAGTTAGTCCAATAAAAAAAAAAAACAATGGTGGAGTTAGTAATTTTTTAGGGGACCAAACTTATGTTCGTTTGAAAATTGCTCTTTTTATTTTATTTTATTTTTATTTTTTATTTTTTATAGTTTATTTGTATAATGCTCGAAAAGAAAAAGCTAAAAGCTAGTTTATTTTTTTATATGTAAAAAAATTGAAATTTAGATTATTTGAAATAAAGTTGTGATAAAAAACTAAAAAAATAATGTGAAACCTATAAATAGTAGATAATTTTAGCAAAAAGTTAGTTTTTAATTTGTTGCCAAACACACACTAAATATATCAAAACAGAATAAAAAATTTATATGTTTAGTTTATACTTAAATTAAAACATGGTTTTCAAATGATTTATTATTATTTCTATATATTAAGAGAATTCAGAAAATTAGTTATGACTTCAAAAAATGTTAAAAATACTCCCAATCTAATTAGATAATCCTTATTCTTAAAAAATAAAAATGGGGTTAAAATTGTAATTCAACAAAATTTAAAAACAAAAAAAACTACTAGGGAATTTTTTTTCCTAAAAATTAGCACACTCTCGATTTAAATATATCTCACGCACATTTGATACATTTTTTTTCCTAAAAACTAGCATACACTAAATCTAGCAATTTACCCCATTTTAAATCTTTAATTTTAGTTTCTTAAAAATTCCTTCATGTATAGATAAATTCAAATTGAAAAATTACATTAAACTCAAAATAAAAAAAGAGCCGTATCGTGTGGAGCGCGTGTGACGAGACTAGTATATATTTTTTTCTTGTGTACAAGAAAATTTTCTCAAATACATTTTATATAATTTAAAGATAAATATTTTCTTCCATTAAGCTATTTGCAATTAATATTTTTAAAACATTTTCAATCAAGGTGTTTTAAAAAAAAAAAAAATTAAATGTTAAATATTTGAGTTTAATAATAATAATAATTTAGAAAACATATATTGAAAAAAATAAATTAATTTCAAATCAATTCACTTTTATATGCCTTAAAGAATATAACATAAATATAATTATAACAATACCAAATGGAATTTTTTTTTTGGTTTATGGATGACAAAGTAGAACATATCACAAAATTTTATCCATAAAAATTATGGAATCTTTATTCTAATAGAAAAAGAATAAAATCTCATGCATTCCTTTATCTCTAACCCTTAAAATATCAAATGACAAAATATATTTACCTATATTAAGGTTTTTGGCTGGAGAGCATGCAATGAAATTCTGCCAATGAAGATGAATCTTGCAAAGAGAAGAATCATTGAGGAAGCAGCATGTCCAATTTGTACTAGGTTCCCAGAGACAGTTGTACATGTGTTATGGGAATGTGAAGCAGCGCAGGATGTTTGGGCAGGGAGCTTGAAATCGTTGCAAGAAGGAATCCATGGAATGACTGATATGTTTCAACTGTTGGAGTATTTGTTGGAGTGGTTGGCTTTAGAAGATTTAGAATTGGTGTTGGTTCAAGCATGGTTGATTTGGAATCAGCGAAACAAAGTTATCCAAGGTGGAAAATTTCATGAACAAAGCTAGCTAAACAAACGAGCACTGGATTACTTTGAGGAGTATCGGGCCACACGGGATCAAGTTGTAGCAGACCAGATGCAGCACTCCAATCGAGATTTCTGGAAGCCTTCTCCACCTTCGGTCTACAAACTTAATTTTGATGCAGCTGTGTTCTTGGGTTTGGAGCAGTAATTAAAAACAACAAAGGGGAAGTCATGGCAGCCAAGGGACCAGCGGTATTTTGCAGTGCAGAAGTTGAGCTCCTTGCGTGTAGAAAGGCAGTTGAATTTGCCACGGATGCTGGTTTTTTTGAATTTATCATTGAAAGTGATAACAACATAGTTATGCATGCCATATCCTCTCCGAATGCAGATGAGTCTTTGTTGGGAAATGTGGTAGGGGACATCCAATAGATGCTTAGAGGGTTGCATTGGGTGAGTATAGATTTTACCGCCCCGGGGGGGGTGGGGGGAACAAAGTGGCTCATGTGTTAGCTCAATATGCGAAAACTATTACTGATAACATGTATTGGACGGAAGATTTACCTCCATTAGCTATGGAAGCCTTGTATCAAGATGCAAACATTATTGATTAAATGAATGAAGAGTCCATTTTCAACAATATATATATATATATATATATGGGCATGAAAATACTTCTAAAATTATTGAATTATAAATGGTAAAAGACATTAGTGCTTTTTAAATGAGTTTTGTAACATTTTTTTTTTTAAATTTGAGGGGGGCCAATACGTGAAATATACACAATATTTTTTATTTTAATTATTATATTACTGGTACATAGGAGAGATTGAAGAGGATTTTTGGAAAAGTTATGGGACCATGGTCCCCCCTCCCTCCACCTATGCATGGTAGTTTTAAAGACCAACCAAACTCAAGTTGGGTCGTTATGTTGGAACCGTTTTGTTAGGCCTAATATATATATATATATATCAGAAACGGGCCTAAAAAATAATTAGACTTTCATTAAATTATCTAAATTAAAATATTGAACTAAAATATATGATCCTTTATTAAACGGACCCTATCACAGACAAATAAAAAAATTGCTTTTATTCTCAGTCCTAAAAACTTATGATTATTCGATGAATGATTATGATTTACCCAATTAGGTAGAATATTTCAAATTTGTAAAAAGATTGAAAATTAACTCTCAAGACTCAAAAACACTAAATAAATCAAACTCACAAATTTAAATCGAATCTCAAAATCTAGAATAAATTAAATTAACTTATAATTTTAACACATATTTTTCTAAACTATTAATAATGTGAGTTGGGTAGTTTATTATTGAAAATTTTAGGGTAAATTGCAAATTACACTCCTAAAGTTTGGGGGTGATTGGAATTTATACCATAAAGTTTCAAAATATAGATTTTACCCCCTAAAGTTTGGGTTTTTTGGATTTTACACTCTAATGTTTCAGAACTTGAATTTTACCCCCTAAAGTTTAGAGTTGTTTAGATTTTACACCCCCAAATTCTGAAACTTTAGGGTGTAAAATCCAAACCCCAAAACTTTAGGGAGTAAAATCCAAACACTCCTAAAATATAGGGGTAAAATCCAAATTTTGAAACGTTGAGGTGTAAAATCCAAACATTATCAAACTTTAGGGAATAAAATCTAAATTCAGAAACTTCAGGGTGTAAAATCTAATCATCCCCAAACTTTAGAGGTATAATTTGTAATTTATCCAAAATTTTACCAACCCATACCCACTGAAACCCAAGTTTTTGGGGGGGGGGGGAACCCAACCCATGAACCACGAAAAACCAACCCGAGGCACTAGGTTAGGTTGAGTCAATTATGTTGGATTGGTGGGTGGAAGGCACACCTCCAGTTTCGTCTCCTATTAATCTCTTATTGGTGGAACGAAATAGCTGGCCTCTTGATTTTGTACACCAATTTGAGGGTATATAATTTATAATTTGGATTTAATATGTGCTTAAACTACTGTTAAGATTTGTTGATGGTGGATTGGTATATAAGTAAGGAATATAGAAAAAAATAACAAGCATGGTTTGTACGGTCAAAACTGAAATTAAAGAAATGTAGCATTTATGGTTTTGGATAAGTATATATATTTTTGACAGATTGGATGAGTATATATTTAGTTTATTATAATGCCAATTAAATCATTTGGATTAGCAATGAAGAAAAACTCCCTCATTGACTTTATTATCTTCAATTACTTAAATTTTAAGTACGAAGCTCGTCGTTTGCATTAACGCTGAAGCCATTAAATTTATTACCTACCAATCGACCATTCTACATCATTCGTCCAGTACAGTTCAGATCAGGCAGTCATACCTACACCATACGTTTTAATGGAGGGTAAAGATTCCAAAACAAATACCAAATATAAAAAGTAAGAAAAGAAAAGGCAGGTCAAAGATAAAATGAGTTATATAGAAATGTAGTATATTATTTATTTAGGTGAGGAAAATTTGATTTATTGTCCCCAGAAGTTAGAGATTAAATTTTAGAAATAGTATTTTTTTTTTATAGAAGAAATTATGAAATATAGTCGATAGACGCTTATTAATGTATTTCCATGAAAATAATTTTAAAAAATGTTAAAAGTTAAAACTATTAATAATAACATATATTTTAAAATTATTCTTTTAGGATTAAGCTTATGTTTAGTACATCACTGCATTGGACACATTGAGATTCGAACATGTGCCCAAAACTGGGTATGTGTCCAAATCCCAACATGTATAGTACATTACTGCACTAGACATAAGCTGTGTTCTTTTCTTTATTGTGTATATAAAAAGTTAACACATCAATTTGTAAAATTTATATATCTACATCCTTTGAAATTTATTTGTTCACCTTTCAAGATATTGGGAGGACAATTCTACTTGCGCTCTAGATGAGTGCAAACAACAAATTAATCAAACTAACAAATGGAAACCCTTTCAAGCCAAAATCTTCGTCTCTAGGATCCAATTTGTTAAACTTCAAATCGTATCCCTTCCAGGAGGAGAAAATAATAAACTGTATGTATATAAATATATTTACTTATCTTTCGTTACAGATACTTGACCTTTTGAACATCTCTTATTTCGAACCACAAATGCAATGAAACTAATGAACTCTTGATTAGATGGTCGATCGCAAATGTTCAGATGAACTTTTGATAATGATATTGATTGCAAATGTTTAGATGACCTTTTGATAAAGATAAAGGCCTAATTTAAACCCAACTTTATTTATATAAATTATAGCACAAATGTGAAACTACATGATGATTACTCTTTATCATGTGGATAAGCTAATAGGATGACAGTGAGACGGGTTGAGATTAGATCATGAGTGCCTAATATCCTCTTTGGGCCGGGGTGGGAAATATGGCAGGATTAGAGGTATTTTTTCACCCCTAATAAGATGGTTTGACATTAATGAAGCAGATATGAAATATAAAGAAGATAGCTAGACTTTAGAGTATTCAAAGGAAGAGAAACCATATATTTTAGGGGATGATAATAGAATATGTAAAAAAATTATAAATTAAATCTATATCAAAAGAGATTAACTTTATATATATAGGACAAGAAAAATCCATACTATCCCGTAAAGGGCAAGACAACTCAAGCAAGGTGAGGAATTTTGACAATCTTTACAAGACACTAATTGAGTTTTGGTATTGAGAAGATTTAAACCCATGGTTTTTATTTTAATGAAAATAAATTTTATTAATTGAACTAATTAGAAACCATAAACGAAAATTAAGTTTAAATCGCATGTTATATTATTCCGGGAAGTATACTCAAATATGGTAGGACATTTATATGGTACAAAATACATATGCACTTCATTAATTTATTTTAATGTTTTAAAAAATGTCTTTAAAATTTGAATTAAAAAAATATGAAAAATATAAATACATATGTATAAAGTATAAAGTATGAATCTGTTAGGATCACTGTTGCATCGATTCATTATATGTTAGTAGTCAACCATGGTTAATAGTGAGGTCTATGGGTTGGTTAAGGGTGATAACTGTATTTGTGTTAGTTAGGGGCAGTTAGTTAGTTAGTGAGTGCTGTGAAGAGTTGGTTAGGATGAGTACCAAAGGATCACATCTTGTATAAAGGCAACGGCCAAGACTAATAACAATTCAAGCAAGTTGTTAATCAATCACTCTTACTCTTTCCCTTATCATTGTCTTCCTATTCCCTTCTCTATCTACCTCTCTCTCTCTGTTTTTCTACCCTGTTCTGGAGGTGAGGCTGTCCTCAAATTCAGCTACATTCAATCAGACCAACAATTCTTGCAATCAACAGTTCTTGCAGAATCTCAATGAAAAACTGGCATTAAGAGAAATGATATATATATATATATATATACACACACACACATATAAAATTATTATTATTTTAATCTCTAATTCAGAAATGAAAATATAAGCATATATGCTTATATTTTCATAAGAATTGTTAAAAAATTAAATAATTTAAGATATCAATTACGTAACTCAAATGGATTGAGTGTATGCATATATATTTTAAATTTTATTTTACTTTTAGGCAAACTATGAATGAAGGACACACTATCTTCTCATATTATTAATTTTAAATTGTTTATTTTTTTAATTTTATATTTATATATATAAACATATTAAGATTTTAAAATATTCTCTCAAAAAAAAATTTAAAATATTTATTTTGATAAATCTGTTTTGGTATTATATTAATACAATTTGACAAAAACAAACTAGATTGCCAAAAAGAGCTAGTGTTAGAGTTCAATTAAATTAAAGTATTTTTGAAGAAATATAATACGAAAATTTTTAATATATGTATTTATACTTTTAAATATAAGCATGATGTATTTTTTAAAATATTTGTATTTCACACAACAAATAGGATAATTTAGGGAAAAGTTAAAAAAAAAAAATCCAAAGTTAGTCGCTTGTGACAAATTAAATTTTAAGTGATTAATTATACCATTTTAAACTCCAAAATATACAAATCATGACAATTTAACCTTCCATCCATATAAGTTAAAAAATCATTAATGGAATAAGTTGGGAAGAAATTTTTCATTAATGCCCATTACATGCAAATGATACTTTTTTGCTTAGTCTAGCTAGTATATTCTCTCACTCTCTCTTATTTCTTTTGTCTGTAACTCTCTCTCTCTCTCTCCTGCATTTCATACTCTCTCAGACTTTCTGACTATAACATGGAGAAAAAGACAAACTCTGTCCAATGTAAAATGTTGTTGTTTGGATATAATAGATGCCAATAAATTTTTTTCTTCTCATCATAAAATGTTGTTGTTTGGATATAATAGGTTTATTTCATTCATGGTTTTCAATAGATATGGAGAGAAGGGTTAGATTGCCATGGCCTATAAAATCTAGGGTTTAAAATGCTAAAACCAAAAAGTTATGGTTTAATTTGTCATAAAAGGGGCAATTCTAGAGTTGTTGTTTTTTTTTTCCCAGAGAAATTAATGAAAATGCAACAAATTCATAAAAATATAATCTATATATATATATATATATATATTAAACCGAAGCTTTTGGAGCTTTTACAATTTTTCACGTCAGCACAATATTAAAAAATAATAATAAAAATAAAACTTTTTTAAACCCTAAACCCGATGCTCTGCTTATTTATATATATATAAAAAAAAAAACTTTTCTAAACCCTAAACCCAATGCTCTGCTTCTCTATATAAAATAAAAAATGACTAGAGAGAGAGAGCTATAAAGAATAGAGAGCTTTGATCATGAAACACTCAGAAATCTGAGAAGATGCAGAGAGTTGTGGAGAGAGAAACCTGAGGGAGGCCTCTTCACTACTGTTAGATCGATCTCCCTCCATCTTCCGGTTCCACACAGTTGTCGGGAAGTTTCAGTTTCATGTTCTGTTCTGTTCTATTTTGTTTTTTATTTTTATTTATTTGGCTTGATATCTGGGTTATTAGACAAGAAGGTAGTGGAGCAAACACAGGCCACGAAGGGAAAATATATTTCAAATCCACAATGTTTCTACTCTCTCTCTCTCTCTGAATCTTTCTATTATTTGCCTTTTGTTTTTTGATTTTTGATCTTAGTTTCATATTCTAGGGTTTTTAGGTTTATTGTGTTTATGCGATCAAAATTTGGGTAGTCCTGATTGATTTATAATCTGGGTTTGCTTTCATTTGATTAAAAAATGGGAAATTTCATTGTTTTTGTTGGGAAATTTGGGTTTTAATCTATGACTTATTATCTGATTTTTGTTTTCCTCCTTCCTGTTTTGATTTTTTTAGTCAAAGATATATTTACTAATTTCAATTTTTGCTTAATTTCCGATTGTTACTAAGGGGTTTTGTGTATTTTAAGGCTAACTTTATAATCTACTTGATAATTTAATGTGCTTTTGATTTTAATCCTATCAGGGGGTTTCTCTACTTGAAAGAAGGGTCAACATTAATGAAGATTTGATTGGTTGGTTTATAATTTGGGCGATTTGGTTTTATATCTATGAATCATTATCTGATTTTTATTTTAGTCCTTCCTGATTTGATTGTTTTAGTCAAAGTTCTATTACTTAATTTGATTATAGCTTAATTTTTGATTGTTATTCAGGAGTTTTCAGGTTTTGTTTAGGCCACGAAGGGAATGAGTTGCCCACAACTCATTCCCCAACAGCTATTTCTCTTGAAAATAACAATTCTGGTATTTTCACGCTATGTGAAGTCCTTGCTTTTTATGAATACAGGTATATGATGTTTAGTGCTTCCTCTAACTTTATAGAGCCTACATATAAACCATTCACCAACTGAACACTTCTCCTAACTTGTGTGAAATCCACTTGTTAGGGGCTTGAGTGAGTTTGGATGATACCATGGTGTTATATTAACAACAAATTTGAAACAATAACCTTTGTTTTGACGCTGAGAAGAAATGCAAGCCTTTTCTTATAAAATTAGTCTCTGTCACGTTCTAGAGTTGGTCATGATAAATACCTATAAGCCACTACTTTTAGTTGTAGAGAAATTATGAATCTATTGACTATCGAACTATTTGACTAAGGCAAATAGCATTAAACCTGATAATGGATTCTTCTTTGCATGTTTCCCTCATTAGGCACATTTCTTAGGCCTGTTTAGTTGCCCATGAATCAAAATCATTCATATTTTGTATAATACTGCATTCACAAATTGTCACTGTAGTGGATAGAATGACTTATTTGTGTTTTATGATGTGGATTTGAGCAAAATATTTTTAATTTTGTTAGAGAAAATTGGAACATGTTTGAATTCAAAAATGGCTTGAGACTGAGGCTATGATTAGCTATTGTCCTGCCCTATATGTATATAAGCATGCAAGGCTGTGTGTGTATTTTTCTCATTGGGAATAATTAATTTCATTAAATGTCTTTCTTATATATGGAGGTTATTTTTTTTTTTTTTTTTTTAAATTGTAGGTTTGGAGATGTGTCATAGTACGCATTCTTTGGCAAAGATGTTGTTGAGTTGGGGGGTTGCCATTTTTCGTCGCTTGGAGTTTTTAAAATAATTAGTGATGTTTTTAATATAATTTTAGGATTTTCCCTCTTACCTGTTTTCTTTATTTGGCCATTGGGTTTACTAATCTATTTAAATTGTGTTATTTTAATTTAAGGTTTTCTGAGCTAGGTTTGATCTTATCGAAATAAAAAAGTTTTTTAGCAAGGTATGCTTCTTTAGTTTTAGATATTAATTTCTGCGTGTCAATGTCTTTTAATTACTATTTTATTTGTATATTTAGCTACTATAGTTTCTTTTCTTTTCTTTTCTTTTTTTCTTTTTTGGGTTTCATTGTTGCATGTTATATAATTTATTTGGAGTTTGATATTAGAATTCATGTTTGTTTTATAAAATTTTAACTTTATATTAGAATTTATATATTTATTTCTAGAGCCTAATTGATTTAGTTTTGCATATAATTCTAAACATAAAAGCCAATTAGGATTAGATGTAGTTTATAATTGAACATAAGGTTAGGATTTAGAGGTCGGGCTTGGTGCAATAATAAGTACCTTCCACCAAACAAGTCAATATGGTAGTTGGAAATACTATAGTATGGCTCATATTGTTTTGGTTTCATGCAGTCACAAATCACATAAACCCCAAAATATTTTGGATTCCATTTTTTTTTTTGGCAAAATATTTTTTGTTGAGAACAATATACTCCTATGAAACTGAAGCTCCAGTTGTTTCCAATTTTTTCTTCATTGGGATAAGTATTCGTTTCTCTTTTGAAAATTGAGACTGCTAAGTTTTTGTTAGAAAGGTTGTTTTAGATGGAGGCAAATAAACCTGAGTTTGAAAGAATTCAAACTGGAAGTCTTTTCCGGATTTGTTATTGGCTTCTCACAAGAGTTTGGTAGAATTCTTAAATAGTGTTCATATGGCATGATTTGTTTTCCCACATAAATTAGTTCCTAAATCATCAATAGCTAAATATAGAGAAGAAACAAAAGAAAGTAAGAACAAAGTGGGGAAATGTTATGGATTCATCTCTGCTTCTTTCTCTTTTCTTTTCTTTGCCCTGCTTTTTGTTCATATCTCCTTTTTTACTTTTGCTCCCATGCCTTGCTGCTTGCTTTGTTGTATATGTTCTTGCTATTTTGTTCTATTGGTTTTTGAGAGTGAATGGGAAAAGGAATTGCCTTTGCTACGTTTTTTGGTTCAATAAGAAAAAGGAGGAAGCTTTATATGTTTTAGGTCGTGCTTTCTTCAGGTTTCTTTGAGATGTTTGTCTGACTGCTGTGGGGAGTTGTTGGTGGTCTTAGCCCTCTTGGATTTGTGGGAAAGGAGGGAACTTTTTGTATTTTTGGGCTAGGAAAGGGTTTTGTTTATGGAGTTTTGGAGATCTGGAACATTGGTACTTTTTGTATTTGTTATATTACTTTTTTTTTTCTTTTCTATCTCATTTGTTAGTATTGAATCGTGCTTAAAAACGGCCAATGCTATTGCCCATTGTACCTAGATAGATAAATCACTTTGTTGTATAACTATACTGCAGAATATGAGCAGCAAGATAGAGTTACAAAGAATTGCCTCCTTTTGTAAAATATGTTACTATCTAATTTTATAAAGAACATTTTTCTACCATTGAGTTGGCTTATCAAACTTGGAATATATGTAGTTTGTTTTAAATCTAACCCACATATGTAAATGGTTTGTGATGTTTCCTTCCTTAGAGGTATAGAGCATGTGTATGTACACTTTACATGAAACTGTAATTTATGTATACACAAATTTTACTATTAATAGAAAATTTTCTGCTGCGATTCTTTAAATGATTGCTCTCTATCAATAGACCTAAACACACTTATATATACATGACATATAATAGAATAAAAGAAAGATTTAATCTATTTTTCAATATCTTTCCCGTGCATCGCACGGGTTAGCAACTAGTATATTATCAATCAGAAAGAGTAAAGTAAATAAACAAAAATATCAATAAAATATAATTGAAAGAGAATATATGTAAGAATATATTTTTTTTGGGTATGGTACAACAAAGAATATGTGAATCGTCATTTGATCGAGACAATTGCCTCGTTAAAATAATCTTTAGGAATACACGTCAAACAGAATTGCGTAAACTGCAAAGCGTGGCTCTTGTGACTTGTCCAAGAACATCCTGGCGGCTCAAAAGTCTGAAACCTAGTTAGTGAGCAAAATGCTTTATCCAAATAGAATTTTTGGTACTATCAAAACCCAATAACTTGGGTTATCCAATTTTAACAGTGAGTTTGGATTAAACCAATTAAGTTGTCCTATTAGCTTGAATCTTTAGGTTTTCCAGTAAAGTTTGAGGCATTTGTGGTAATTAAGTTCTTGATAGTCACAGAACAATGGCGGAGCCTCGGTGCCATGAATGGTTGTAAATTGCACCCATGAAACTTGAAGTGATTTTGAGATAAATTAGGGTTCAGTCTTCAGCGGTGCAAACTTTAGCTAGAAAAAATTAAAAAAATTTAATAACGGTTTTGTATAAAAAAAAAGTTTCTATTTTAAATGAACAATTCATTACTACAATTTTACTCCACGAATTTTTATATTTCAAAAAAATTTCCAAGTCCAACATAGCCTCCATTTCGGATGCGCATTTTGCGCGTTTTCCAATAGAAGAGTTTTTTTCTGGAGATTCCGTGTACTGTTCACGGGACTCACAAGTACTTTCATTCAACAACTTTTTCTTTAAAATTGGGTTCTACGACATTATTTACATATTTAAAAATTATTTTACTACAGTGTTTTTAGTTTTCAACAATAAATAGTATCCAAACAGACTCACAGTGTTGCTTTGAATAATTTTTTTAAGGGTAAATTATATATTTAGTCCCTAATCTTTACGCTAAATGTCAATTTGGTCCTTGACATTTCAAATGTGTCAATTTTGTCCCTAACCTTTTGGTATTATGTCAAATGGTCCCTGTCGTTAATTCAGCTACTTTTTCTTTAAAATTGGATTCCACGGCACTATTTACACATTTAAAAATTATTTTACCACAGTGTTTTCAGCTTTCAACAATAAATAGTATCCAAACAGACCCACAGTGTTGCTTTGAATAATTTTTTTAAGGGTAAATTATATATTTAGTCCATAATCTTTACACTAAATGTCAATTTGGTCCTTGACATTTCAAATGTGTCAATTTTGTCCATAACATTTTGGTATTATGTCAAAATGGTTCCTGTCGTTAAGTAATTGATGAAAAATGCTAATGTGGCTAATAGTCAAAATAAAATATTATTTTCATGCCACATAAACTGTCACATGGATTCCAAGCGGACTAATTAAAACTTGCCATCTCAATTAAAAATCCACCTCAGCCAATATTAACAAAACCCAAATTTTATAAGCATTGTTATCTTTCTTCTCCAGATCTCCTCCTCCTCTCTCTCGCTCTCCATGAAATCACCTACACCCTCCACCATCCACACCACTGGCAACCTCATGTTCCTAGACTTCGACAGTGGGATCTTGCAAGAATCCAAGGAATGACATGGACGGGGTCGGATCATGGAGAGGGAGTTACCAAGTGAGTTACCATATGGGAAGAAGAGGAAGCAATGTTTGGTGGACATGGTGGTTGTGGAGATCGAGTTAGGTAGAATCGTAACGGAGTGGTCAGACGGTGTGAAAAGCTCGGATTGGCAAGCCTTTGGGTCGCTGTGTACGTGTAGCTTAGCAAGGGCCTTTGGGTTGTTTGGCTTGCAAGAAAATTGAGGTTTTTACAGAAAATATTTTTTTCAGTTTTTATTTTGATGGTATGGACATATCTATCATTGGTGTTATTATTTGGTTTAATGAAGATCTGGCATTACGATCTTGAATGGAAAGGTGTTATGATGCTTGACCGGAGAATAAAAGCTTTATTTGGGAAGAAGAGTGTAGGCTTGGGATAAATGATAATACCATAATGGAGAGTGATAAAAAAAAAAAAAAAAAAAAAATTTGGGTTTTGTTAATCTAATAAAAATCCACCTCACCTTCACCTAACATTTTTTTAAAGTTTAGGTAAACACGTGGCAGTTTATATGGCATGAAAATAGTATTTTATTTTGATTGTTAGCCATGTCACCATTTTTCATCCATCACTTAATAGTAAGGACCATTTTGACACAATGTCAAAAGGTTATGGATTAAACTAAAACATTTGAAAAGTTAGGGACCAAATTGACATTTAGCTTAAAGGATAGAGACTAAATATATAGTTTACCATTTTTTTTAAAATACCCTTATTACCAGTTTATTGGGCAACTGATGTTTGTTGAGATCGATGTTGATTTTTTCTTGATAGCTGATTCAAAACAATTATTTAATTAATTTCAACATTTTTAAGAATATAATCATATTTTTTTTAAAATAAACAACATAATATATGAACCTTTTGTTCTAACTAATAACTAATACGGAATATAACTGAAAATATAAATACTTAAATCAATATGATATTTAATTAAGAAATTCATTATTAAAAAACTAAATAATAAAAAAGTTAATAAATTAATTTCAATCCAAAGTGGAAAATCAAATAATTACAATCCAATTTAAAAGTTTTGATTTGAAATAATTATTTACTGACCTCAACTCTAATGTAGATTTATTATAGTTTTAAACCCGTCTTTTTTGAAGTTTTTTGTTTTGTTATTTTGTAAATCTTTGAACTAATCTACTTTGGTGTTCCTCAGACAAATTCCTAGAAAACCGTGAAAAAATATTTCTAGAAAATGAATGTCATGGCCATAAAAAGGATTTAAAAAAAAAAAAAAAAAAAAAACTAACTGGTAACTCATGTATATAATAAGAGTGGAAGGCTATATATAAAATTTAGCAAATGGTCCTCCTATAATTGTATTAAATTTATGTAAATACTTACTGTATCAAACTTTCTTTATATTATTCTTATACCATATATAACTTATTAAATTAAAATGTATTAAAGGTATATGTTCTTGAAAATAGATAATTTATTTAAATAGCTAAGACATCATTTTTTTTTCTTTTATTAGTTTTATACTATATGTAACTCATCATTGCCTATTTTGTTAAATTTTTTGTCGGTGTATAACGAAATACATATTTTATTTTGATAAGCAACGAAATACATATTTTAGGAACGAAAGGAATGTAGTGCCGTTTCTATTTTTGTCCCTTTCTTCATACTCAAAATTGACGAGAGTAGATAGAAGGGCGAAATGTATAATATTTAGGATTTTCAAGGGCATCAGTAGAACTTTTTAAAATCTTAAGGATGAAAATAAAAGTAGATTTATATACACTTTTGTAGGGATAAGGGCCCAAAATCATATATTGGGTATTGGGCTTTGTCCGAGGACAGTTACAGGTCCGAGGAGGAGTAAATAGTTATAAGGGAGTCCAATTTAGAATCTCATAAATAAGGAATGAGTGAAAGGTGGTCCGAGGAGGATCTCCTCCTCGGATGTGATAAATACAGTTCGAAATATGTATTCCAGCAATCAAGGTGGCCTTCTAAGAAGCTCCAGTGATAGGGACGTGCCTCATGAACATACGAGAAGGAAGGGAGACCAAAAATATCTAAGGAAAAGCTACTACCATCGCATTAAACGCACTGCAGGTACTTTTCTGGTCGCATTTATGTGGAGAAGACCCCTGAACAGTGCTGCCTTGGCTATCACAACTCACAGAAAGTCATCACAACTCACAGAAAGCTAGAGAGGGTGTCTGATGGGATAGACACTCAAATAAGGGCACGAGTGGTCAACAATTTTAGGGCCAAGATGGTCCAAAGAGGGATATATAATGCAAGAGACCTTCCATGAAAGGGGGATCGAAAAAAATAAAGAAGGAATATTGTAGCAATCAAAATTGTACTTGTACCCGACTGTTATTGATCTATATAAAAGAAAAATACCTCTTCAGACAGTGAATTCTTTTGGCTCTACTTTTCTTGTTCTTATTTGATCATCTTTTAAATCCATACTAGCCGTTGTCAAATTCATTAGGGCTTAGTTCTCCAACCCATTCTCTACAAATTTATTGTACTGGGCTCACTAGGCCAAGAACCCATACATTTTAGGCTTGGGCTGTAAAATGTGTCCACACAATTGGCGCCATTTGTGGGAAGAACTGGTGCGATAGTGAGTGCAACTCCTAACTATGGTAGGATCAGGTCTACACTAAGCAGAGTCTGTGGGATCCCAGCATGGCGACCCTTTTGTCAACCTTGAGCGGAGAGGTGACCGTGAAGGAAGTGTGCATACCACACATACTGATAGGAGTCAACCTCGAGGTGGAAACCATATCTCCCATGCAAAAAAAAACAAGGGCATGCAACTGGAGATCGACCAGTTGAAGAGGGAGTTGCACCATGCACGACAAAGGCGAACCCCCTCCAACTCAGATGTTTCTTCTGATGACTAAAGGGATGTCAATTACAGACAAAAGTCTCGAACCCCGCCTAGTAAATCTTTCTCCTATGAGGAGGAACACCATCGTGAACGGAGGGTTAGAAGCCTGACTTGTAAAGGCGTGGGAAGCGACGCTATGAGCAGGGCCTTAAACCAAATCTCCAAATCGCCCTTCACCCGCAAAATCAAGGGGGCAAAACTTCCTCGGCGATTCACTCAGCCCGCCTTCACCATGTACAATGGTAGAACAGACCCTATGGAGCATGTGAGCCACTTCAACCAGAGAATGACTATCCATTCTAAGGACGAAGTCTTGATGTGCAAGGTCTTCCCATCCAGTCTAGGACCCGTTGCGATGAGATGGTTCGACAGCCTGAGGGCAGATTCCATCAGCTCCTTTAAGGAGCTCACCTAAGCATTTGGTTCCCGCTTCATCACTTGTAGTAGGGTTCCTCGGCCCTTGGCTTCTTTATTGTCCTTAAACATACGAGAGGGAGAAACCCTTAAAACGTACTCGATAGATATTGGAAGATGTTCAATGAAATAGATGGTGACTTTGACGATGTGGCCATTAGTATTTTTAAGATTGGCCTCCCGGCCGAGCATAGTTTGAGCAAATCTCTAATTGGCAAACCTATCACCAGTGTGTGCCAACTTATGGACCGGATTAATAAGTATAAAAGGGTTGAGGAAGATCAGCAGCAGGGGAAAGGAAAGGATAAGGTTATCCCTCAGGAGAGGAGGAATTTCAGATCGGACAGGTACAATAACAACCGACCACGGAGAGATTTTGCTGGGCAGTCAGGATCTGCTAATCTTCAGGTAGTCAATGCTGTGTTCCAAGAGTCGGTGCATCAAGTTCTGGAGAAGATTAAGAATGAGCCATTCTTTAAATGGCCAAATAAGATGGCAGGAAACCCTGCAAGGCGCAATCAAAACATCTATTGCCAATACCACCAATACCATGGACACACCACTGAAGATTGTAGAAGTTTGTAGGACCATCTGGACCAGCTCGACCGTGAAGGAAAGTTAAAGCAACTCTTGCATCACTCTAGTAGCCAGGAGGGCCAGACAAACTCGGAATCCCAGAGAGATGATTCTTCAAGACCCCCCTTGGGAACGATAAATGTCATCTTCGCTACTCTAGGGAGGACCGATTCCTGTCTTTCCAGAGTGATGTCTGTGGCTTAGATATCTACCGATAGTGTTAATCCAGAGCCAAAAAAGGCTAGAATAGAAGTCCAACCGGTTCTAAGCTTCTTTGACAAGGATAAGATTGAAACCATCTAACCCTATGATGATGCTTTGGTGGTCATACTCAGAATTGAGGGGTATGATGTGAAAAGGGTGTTGGTGGATTAGGCAGCAGTGCTGAGATCATGTACCCTGACCTGTACAAGGGGTTAAATCTAAGACTCGAGGACCTGATAGCCTACAGTTCGCCTCTAGTGAGTTTTGACGGGAAGGTCGTCATTTTGAAGGGCTAGATTAGACTGCCCGTGCAGGCTGGTTTAGAAGTAGTAGATGTGGATTTCATCGTGGTGGATGCTTATTCACCCTACAAAGCCATTGTAGCCAGATCTTGGCTTCATACCTTAGGAGCTGTTTTCTCTCCTTTACACCAGAAGGTGAAATATCCATCCGAGGGTTAGGTTAAGGAGATCTTGGGAAATCAATCCATGGCTAGGCAGTGCCTAGTGGCCACCATCTTACATCGGCTCAAAGCTGAGTCCTCGGCCTCTGCTGAAGGGGGCTCGTAGCAATTAAGGGCTCCGGCGTTACCTATCGAAGAATGAACCGAGGACGCGAAATGTGAAAATTTAGAAAAGTTTGTTATTGGTGATAATCAAGAGAAATTTTTCTATATTGAAGCTCAGCTGCCTCCTCTAGAGAAGGAAGAGATGATAGAGTTTTTCAAAAGAAATGTTGATGTGTTCGCATGGAGTGCTTATGAAGCCCGAGAGGTGGATCTGAACTTCATCTGTCATCATTTGAACGTTAATCCCTCTGTCACCCCCAAAAAGCAACCACCTCAGCGCTCGTCCAAGGATCATTCCGATGCTGTTAAGGAGGAGGTGACGAAACTTAAGCAAGCGGGGGCTATCAAAGAGGTGTTCTACCCTGAATGGCTGGCCAACACTGTGATGGTGAGGAAGAAGAGTGGGAAATGGCGAGTGTGTGTAGACTTCACAGATTTGAATAGAGCTTGCCCAAAAGACCCCTTCCCTATGCCTAGGATAGATTAGTTGGTGGATGCAACTATAGGCCATCATCGGATGAGCTACTTAGATGCCTTTCAAGGGTACCACCAGATACCATTAGTCCTAGACGATCAGGAAAAAACAGCTTTTGTCACTCCCATTGGGATTTATCACTACAAAGTGATGCCCTTTGGTTTGAAGAATGCCGGGTCTACCTATCAAAGGATGATGACTACGTTGTTTGAACCATAATTGGGCAAGAATATTGAGGTCTATATAGATGACATAGTAGTAAAGAGTAAGGTAGTGTCCGAGCATGTGGGAGATCTCGGGAACATTTTTGAAATTCTAAGGAGGCATAAGTTGTGCCTTAATGCTTCCAAATGCTCTTTTGGTGTGGGGTCAGACAAATTTTTGGGCTACATGGTTACTTATCATGGAATTGAAGTTAATCCTAATCAGATTAAGGCAATCAATAATTTGCAACCACCTTGAAATCCCAAGGAAGTCCAGAAATTGACCGGAATGACTGCTGCCTTGAACCGGTTTATCTCTTGATCAACGAACAGGTGCAGACCCTTCTTTCTGCTAATGAATAAGTGGAAGGAGTTTGAGTGGACCGAGGAGTGTGCCTTAGGCTTCTAGCAGCTTAAGGATTACCTCTCTCGGCCACCTATCATATCCAGCCCTGAGATGGATGAGGTCTTGTTTGCCTATATTGCTGTGGCCCTCCATGCTGTAAGCCTGGTCTTGATACTAGTTGATAGCGGCATACAAAGATCAGTTTATTATATGAGTAGGTCACTATATGAGGCCGAAATTCGCTATCTGCCATTGGAGAAAGCCATTTTGGCGATAGTACATGCTACACGCAAACTCCACCATTACTTCCAGGCATATACGGTAGTTGTCCTAACTCAACTCCCGCTCCGGGCTTTACTCTGAAGTGCTGATTACACAGGGAGGATCACTAAATGGGGCACGATCCTAGGGACTTTTGACATCAAATACATGCCTCGCACCTCTGTCAAGGGTTAAGTCCTCGCGGATCTAGTAGCCGAGTTTGCTGAATCCGCATTAGAAGTAGAAACAGAGAACTAAAACATGGATGAAAAATCAGTTGGCATGATCTCCCAGTAAGGTCCCTCATCCTGGAAAGTATACATTGATAGTGCAGCAAATCATAAGGGGTTCGGAGTGGGGCTAGTTCTAGTCTCACTCGAAAAAATTACCATTGAGAAATCTTTAAGATTGGGATTCTCAGCCACAAATAACGAAGTCGAATATGAGGCTCTGTTGATGGGAATGACAATGGTTCAAAAAATGGGTGGAAAGGCTGTGGAGGTGTTCTCGGACTCAAGATTGGTCGTCGGCCAGGTAAAAGGGGAGTTTGAAGCCAAAGATTAGAGAATGCAAGGGTACTTAGGTTAGGTTAAACGTTTGCAGTCAAGTTTTGAATCTTTCAACCTGTTACATTTTCCTAGAAGCGGAAACACACATGCTGACTCCCTAGCCACACTTGCAACCTCCTCGGTGCAAAGCTTACCCTGAGTCATCCTTGTGGAAGACTTATGCAAACCCACAGAAGTAAACAGAGAAGCGGTTCATGTTGACCACGTTAGAGTGGGGCTTAGCTGGATGGACCCCATTGTACTGTTCCTGAGGGAGGATATCCTACCCGAGGAGAGGTTAGAAACTGACAAGGTACGAAGAAAGGCTCTTCGGTTCTAGATGTCCGAGGATCAGAAATTGTACAAACACTCATTTTCTGGGCCGTACTTACTATGCATACACCTCAAAGTAATAGAGTTACTCCTTGAGGAGTAACATGAAAGGATTTGTGGAAGCCACACTGGAGGCAGATCTTTGGCGCACAGAGCCATTACTCAGGCTATTGGTGGTCAAATATGCAAAGGGAAGCACAAGAATATGTAAAGAAGTGCGACCAGTGCCAAAGATTCACACCAACCATACACCAACCAGGGGAATCCTTAACATTCTATCCAGCCCTTGTCCATTCGCATAATGGGGCTTAGACATTGTGGGCCCTTTCCCCAAGGCAGCGAAAAAAAAAAAGAGATATCTGTTGGTTGGCACAGACTACTTCACTAAGTGGGTTGAAGCTGAGCCCTTAGCAAACATCAGAGACGTGAATGCCAAGAAGTTTTTATGAAAGAACATCGTTACACGATTCGGAGTCTCTCATACCCTCATCTCGGACAACAGCCTTCAGTTTGATAGCAAATCTTTTAGAAGATACTGCAGTGACTTAGGAATTATAAATAGATATTATACCCCAGCCTATCCCAAAGGAAATGGACAAGTCGAGGCTGTTAACAAGGTTATAGTTAATGGACTCAAGAAGAGGTTGGATGATGCAAAGGGAAAGTGGGTGGAAGAGCTGTCACATGTCCTCTGGACATATCGGACCACGCCTCGCAAGTCGACCGGGGAGGCCCCCTTTTCAATGACTTATGAGGCAAGGCTGTTATACCTTTGGAGATTGGCTTTCCAACGTTAAGGACCAGCTCATTCAACCCGAGCAGTAACAACGGGCCACTAGAGAAGAGCTTAGACTTGATTGAAGAAAGAAAAGAAAATGCAATGGTCCAATTGGCATACTACCAACACAAGCTCAAGCAGAGTTATGATGCTAACGTGAAGCTGAGACCATTAGCACCTGGTGATTTAGTGTTAAGAAAAGTTCTGGGTACTGCAAAGAACCTAGCGTGGGGAAAGCTAGGGCCCAATTGGGAAGGACCGTATCACATCACCACAGTGGCTGGTATAAGAGCTTATTTTTTGGAAGACTTAGATGAGTATGTAATACCACGCCCTTGGAATGTAAACAATCTGAAAATGTATTATTATTAATAACAGTTTCCTTTATCAAATATGTCTAGTTGTTATATAAAGGCATCGTACTTCCTATTATTCTTCTCTTTACAAGTGTTTAAACAGAACCTTAGTCATGCCTAGGTTCTCGGACCAAATGTTTTAGGAAAATTGACACTCTATGACATCTTTTAAGTGTTTAAACAGAACCTTAGTCATGCCTAGGTTCTTGGACCAGATGTTTTGGGGAAATTAGCACTCTATGACATCTTTACAAGTGTTTAAATAGAACCTTAGTCATGCCTAGGTCCTCAGACCAGATGTTTTAGGGAAATTAACACTCTGTGACATCTTTGTAATTGATTAAACAGAACCTTAGTTGTGTATGCCTGTTCGGATCACACACTTGGGGGAAATTAACACTCCATGATATTTATTCGTTTCTTACTAAGTGTTAAGACAAATATAAAATTATAGCCAACTCCTCAGATTGGTAGCTTTGAGTAAGTTAAAATCCTTAATTATTTATCCAAGTGCAAGTTTATTACTTCTCTTTATTAGATTCAACCCTCATTACAGAAAGAGCAGTACGCAATGCAAATATAGGGTAGATCTCTTCATTGTTGGTACTTAGTCAAATTACTTACACTGGTGGCAGGGTATTGTTGTTAGTTTTTATTAAAACTCAAGTGGCAATAGGTCAAGTTTATTTGCAAATGACAGTAAGCTTGAAAGCATGTAGAGCAAAGACACAAGAGATAGAAAGGAAAGCCCATTCATTAATAAAAAAAAAAAAAAAAATTCATTATACACACTGATGGAATGTCATTAAAAAAAAAAAAAAAACTACTATAAAAGAAATTGCAAATCAAATCCTAAGTACTACTTGGCCTTGGAGGGATCTTCTTGTTGGCTCGGCTGTAAGACAGGAGCGTCTTTGGCCTGAGGGACAGTCTTCTTGGTCTTAGCCTCTGCCTCATTCGCATTGGCCTTGGCAGCATCCTCGGCCACTGAGGAGGACTTAGCCTCCTTGCCTTTACTCTTGTCCTTGACCCCTTCGGCTCCTTAGCCTTAATCACCATCTTGGCTGGGTCCTTTCGAAGCCTCAAGGAGATGGAGAGCAGCGTGGGCAGCCAAGGGCTGTTCTAAGGACTCCGGAGTAGTTGCAGAGGGAGGAGGGATAGCACTTGGAGGCTTGCGAATATCTGAATGGTAGTATCTGCTCCCAAGTTGCCTCCATGCTGAGTCTGTAGGGACTCCTGCAACATTTAGGGCCTCATCCCATGTTGCGACGCAGTAGTCCCTGCACACCTCAGCAAGCTCCTCAGTAAGCCTGGCCTGTGTCTGCTCCACGCTGATGGCATAGGCTGCTTGCTTTTAGGCCTCTGCTACCTCATTGGCTAGTTGAACTGCCTCATTGGCCTTCTGCAGCTCAGTCTTTAGATCTATGACCAGCTACCTTTGAGTGGCCGAATCTATCTCGGTCAGGGGCAGTTGTTGGCGTTGATCCTCAGCCTGCCTTTCTGCGGTCTTTAGACCCACCTCGGCACTGTTATGAGCCTGGACCGCTTCCTTCAGCTTCTCAGAAAATTCTGCTTGCTCTTGTTTAAGGGCCCCCATGGATTTCTCAACCTCAGCACGGGAGAGGGCCTCGACGTTGGCCTCATTACGGCGTTGCGGACCCACTCCTTGGCTACAAAAACTTGTTAAGTAACCTACACAAGAACAACGGAAGAATGACCTGAATGAAAAAGTAAGGGAAAGACAAAAGTGTAGCTTAGCATTTAAGTTCAAGGGTATGACAGATTGCTTACCATAAAAAGATCCCTCTTCAAGGACAAGAATTGGTCGTTTTGCTTGAAATGCCTATAGGCCTCCATGTCTCGGGGGAGGAGAAGGGGCTGCTCTAAGGCTTCGGCGATGTAACCAGCACGACCCCTTTGGAAGTCCTTGACCGAGGCACTCCAAGGGATGACAGCCCCATCTACCTCCAGCCGAGGGGACTAGGTACGTTGTGGGAGGTGCACCTCGGCCCTGTTTTTCTCTTCCCAACTGTCCACAAAGGTGGACCTCTTGTCATGGGGGTCTTTAGCCACCTTCTGTTGCTTAGACCTTTTTTGAGGACCCACCTCCCCTTCTTTAGGCTCCTGAAGTGGCCTTTTCTTCTTCAGGTCTGGAATGGTCTTCAGCCCAAGATCAATGGGTATTGAAGGAGCAAGAGGAAGTGTAGGCGACACTTGGGACTTGGTAGCTTCCTTTGAAGTTGAAACTTTTCCCCTTGTGGCCATGAGGTCTCTTAGACTCTTGTTGCCTCAATTCGAAGCCATCTCACCTTCCTCTTCCTCAGAACGATCGTCTGGATAAGAGATCACAAGGATTGGGATGTGGACGCTAGAATGCCTATCAGGTTCGTCCTCTGTGTCCAAGACCGGAATCACTTGCACCCCTTGAGTCTCCTCCTCTTCGAAACGAAATTTGTTGATTTCCTCTTCGAGTGAGGAATTCGAGGAGGCAATCTCTTTTCCTGCCGCTGCTTTAGGTAGAACCTATTGAAATGGTTGTACTATTAGCAAAAGGCTCTGTTGGTATGGATGTGCGACTAGTGGTAGGTCGTTTAGAGCAAGAAAGTTGAGCCGTGATATGTCAATCCGGGCCAATCGGGGGTCACCCGCTCTTATGGAGTGGCCAATTTCTTGGCATATCTCTGAGATGGGCTGGAAATCCAAAATTAGGTGGATGGCTCGTAGCTGCCTGTCCTCACTTACGAAGATTTCAGATCTCAGCAAGTAATTGAGGGCTTCGACGTTGGTTAGGCTAAGCCTGGGTGCTATTTGCCTCTTATCTGTAAAAATAGTCGATGAGTGAAACATGATTAGAAACTTGGAATCCGCCATTAAAAGAAATCAAAACAAAAAGGAGCAAAGCATGGTCAAGGTTAGAGAGTCTAAATCTCTTGCTAAGGAACCTAACTTTAAGTTACCCCACCTAGCACTTCCTCTCGGACGGGGCAATGAAGGTCGTCATGCCACGCTCCCGAGGTTATCAGATAGTCGTTTTGCATACCCTTGTTAGATTTAGGTAGGCATGATACTAGCCTGACAATGTCCGAGTGAGACTTGAGATAGTATCCTGCGTTTTTCAAGGAATGACACTCGTACATGTGGACCACATCGTGCCAGGTGAGCCGCAGACCCAGATGCTCATTGAGAGCATCAACGCTACCCAAGACCCTAAATAGGTTGGGCGCACATTGGTGGGGGCATATCCTATGGTTGATAAGGTAGTCTCGTGTTATCTTACCCATAGGGAGGGTCATTCCCCCTTCTATGAAAGCTATCATGGGGATAACAACCTCTCCCTCTTCTTGGTTTATTACTATTTGTTCTGGGGAACAGTATCGCAGGGCGACTTCTGGTGGTATGTGGTATTTTTCCTTAAAGGCCTCTATTTTGGCAGGGGAGTTCACTAAATGCTTAAATCTACCCATCTAGATAAGCTAAAAGAAAACCACCGAAATTGATAAGTGGAGAAATAAGAACTGGAAGGCCGAGGAGACTGGTCGAGGAGAAAAAGAAAGGTTTAAAGAGATAAAAACTTTCGAAAACTAAGATGTGTGATAGTCCCTAAAACCTTTAGAGAAATTTTCAAAGATTTCTTGGAGAAAAGGTATGGATAGCTTAGTAACTTCGAAAGCTTTGTGAGTTTGAATGCTTGGGATTTCTGGAGAGCTTGAGAGTTCGTAAAAATGTAGGGAAAATGATTTCCCTCAAGGCTTTATATAGAGGGTGAAAATGAGTGGGAGTTATCCCGCTCGAAATTCCAAGAGAAAGGTCAACCATTGGATCTATGCCTCGCCATTAGATCTGGGGAACAAAGTGCCGCCTGGAACAATTAATGGCGCCTTGTAGACTTCGAAGCATTAGTAGTGATCATGGGATGCGCAAAATGGCAATTTCACACATGTGAACCAGAGAAATAAATGTACTTGTCTCTTAAAAATCGAAACCCCACTTTTCTCCTCGGATGAGAAGGAAAAATCGGAGTTTTGAGGGGCTATTGTAGGGATAAGGGCCCAAAATCATATATTGGGCATTGGGCTTTGTCCGAGGACAGTTACAGGTCCAAGGAGGGGTAAATAGTTATAAGAGAGTCCAGTTTAGAATCTTATAAATAAGAAATGAGTGGAAGGCGGTCCGAGAAGGATCTCCTCCTTGGATATCATAAATACAGTTCGAAATATGTATTCCAGCAATCAAGGTGGCCTTCCAAGAAGCTCCAGTGATAGGGACGTGCCTCATGAACATACGAGAAGGAAGGGAGACCAAAAATATCTAAGGAAAAATTGCTACCACTGTATTAAACGCACTGCAGCTACTTTTCTAGCCGTATTTATATGGAAAAGACCCCTGAACAGTATTGTCTTGGCTACCACAACTCATAGAAAGCCAAAGAGGGTGTTTGATGGGATAGACACTCGAGTAAGGGCACGAGTGGTCAACAATTGTAGGGCCAAGATGGTCCAAAGGGGGATATATAATACAAGAGACCTTCCATGAAAGGGGGATCAAAAAAATAAAGAAAGAATACTGTAGCAATCAAAATTGTACTTGTACCCAACTGTTATTGATTTATATTAGTGAATTCTTCCGGCTATACTTTCCTTGTTCTTATTTGATCATCTTTTAAATCCATACTAGCTGTTGTCAAATTCATTATGACCTAGTTCTCTAACCCACTTTCTACAAATTTATTGTACTGGGCTCACTGGGCCAAGAACCCATACATCTTGGGCTTGGGCTGTAAAACGTGTCCACACAACTTTTTAAGTAGAACTAAAGCCATATTTTGGAATGGAAATAAATCAAATAATATTTTAACCTTCTAAAAAAATTAAATAAATTAAATGTTTGGAGTTTGGTTGAAAAGAAACAAGGAAATATTTTTGGAAATATTTGGAGTTCGGTTAATGTATGCTCTTAGGGTATACATTAATCATCTATTTTTGAAAATATTTTATAGGGAATGGAAAAAGCTATGCAAAAAGTTAGCAACTTTTTTTTTTTTTTTTTAAAGTTTCCTAAAATAGTTACTAACCCTTAGAACCTACATTAGCATAACCTTTACTTGAAATCTAAATTTCATTCCACCTTTTTCTATTTAGAAAATGTTAGTTCTAAATTAATTTGGAGCTATTTTCCCTCAATCTATAACTTTTTTAATGTGTTATATGACTTGTTTAAATAATGAAAATTACTAAAAAATAATCATCAGGAGGGAGCATTATAAGTTGAATAGTAATAATAATACACATTGATAATTTTATAAATCGGAACGAAATAGATTAGAAGAGAAAGCTTAAAACTGGTACGAAAGTAAACTTTGTCCTGATATTTTTGCAAGACAGGGTCATTTTTTTTGCTTCTGTAAGAGCATCCATAGCCGAAAATTTCATCATATCCTATTTTACAATCTCAAAAAGCTACTTTATCAATTATACAATACCATTTTACAAAACACCCAGCATCCCAACTTTTATTTTTACCTACAATATATTAAAATAATATAAATTATAGAATAAAATAATATAAAAAAATCTCTCTCTCTTCTCTTTTCTCTCTTTATCTCTGTTCTCCGTCTCTCTGTTTTTCTTTCTTTCTCATCCACCCACCACCAACCCAAACCTAGAACAACCACCCAACAATACATGCCGGACCCACAAATCACGCTAGAAAATTTTTGCAACCATCGCAATAAAATCTCATCAATAAAACCTAAAAAAAAAACTAACAATAAAATCTCAGCAATATACCCCAAACAAAAAAAACCAGCAACCATAAAAATTCAAAGATAAAAAAAAAACCCAGCCATCAACAAATTCAGCCACCCATGGCCTTTGACGACCAGGACTTTGAGCCCGTGCTTCTTAGCCATCTCAAGCAACTCAACATACCCACCCCAATTGTATGATCTAGCTGCCTCTCTCTCCACCAATTCCCCCCACACATCCATCATGATCCCCTCCACTCCGGCACTCTTCAGCACCAGCAAACTCGCGTTCATCGCTTTCCTTCTATTCACCGAGTTTTTCATCGTCACGCTATCCAATGACATCATCATGGAGAGATCGGCTCGTGTCATTCCGAGCACTAGCGATCTGCATGGACTCAACAACGGTGACGAACCAAAATCCACGACGTTTAGTTTTTGGACCTTGCATCGGAGACTCGACACTGGAGATTTCCACACAGACGCTGTGCTCACTATCGTAGTTGTCTCGGTTGAGTTCGTATTACCTGTTTCCAGCGGAATCGGAGTTCCTGTGAGAGCTCCGAATGTGGTGTGTGATGCTCAACGCCACGTAGTATTTGAGAAAGTGCGATAGAGAAGAGGGAGAAAGAGAGGAAAGTGTGAGAGACAAAGAAGGAGAGAGAGAGAGAGAGAGAGATGAAAGATGAGAGATGAGAGAGAAAAAAGCTGGAATAAAATATTAATATTATTTTTGACATATTGTTACAGTACCATCTTATATTTAAGATGGTACTGTAGCACTATACAAAAAAAAAATAGCATTTCCCAATTTTGGCCTTCTAGCTGCTGAGCACATTTTGAGCCTGAATGCCAAATGTGCCTTACATTTGGCATTTGGCTTTATGCTCTAAGAGCATCAGCATCCGGCATGCCATATGCCATATGGAGGGTGCATTTAGCATTTTTGCCCCAAATCTCCCCAACATCTGGACTGCTAAAAGCCAAGTATTGTAAAATTTTTTAGAATTGTGCTATAGTGCAATTCTACTTTTAGAATTGCACTGTAGCATAATTCTAAACTTAAATACTATTATTTAATTCTCTCTCCCTCCTACTTTTATTAAATAATGATAACACTCTTTCTCTCCTCTTTCGCTCTCTCTCGTTAACTCTTCTCTTGTCCTTCTCTCTTCAGACCCAAAACCCATAGCTTTTGTGCTTCGTCTGCTCTCTTCCTTCTCTCTTTCTCGGTGCAGATCGGTTGGCTGACGGCTGCGATCGAGTGTGGTGGTTGATCGGTGCGGATTGGTTGATCGAGTGTGGTGGTGTGGGTTTGGGTTCGGTGTGGTGGTGTGGGTTTGGGTTCGGCGTGGTGGTTGATCAAGTGTGGTGGTGGTGTGGTGGTTGATCGGTGCAGATTGGTTGATCGAGTGTGGTGGTGTGGGTTTGGGTTCGGCGTGGTGGTGTGGGTTTGGGTTCGGCGTGGTGGTTGATCGAGTGTGGTGGTGGTGTGGTGGTTGATCGGTGCGGATTGGTTGGTTTGGGGGTGGTGTGGTGATTGATGATGGTGGAGCCGTGGAGGTGGGGGTTGCCGTGGGTGGTGATTGATGATGGTGGAGCCGAGCCGTGGAGGTGGGGACCGTGGGTTGTTGTTTTCTTTTTCTTTTTTTCTTTTTTTGTGGTGTTGATGGTCGGAGAGGGTGGTGTTGATGGTCTGGGTTTTGTTTTTTTTTTTTTTTTTTTTTTTTTTTGGTGTTGATGGTAGATTATGAGTTGCTGGTGGTGGTGGTGTCAGGTGTTGATGGTAGATTATGAGTTGCTGGTGGTGGTTGTGTGTAGTGCAGTGGTGGTGGGCTTGTGGTGATGGTGGTTTCAGTAAATGTTGCGGTTGTTGAACAGAAAGAATGAGAGAGAGAGAGTAAATAAAAATGTGTTGTATTGTAAATGAGGATGATTGTGGGATATATTATTTTATTGTGTAGAAATATTATTTTAATGAGTAGAATAGGAAAATGAAAGTTGGGATGTTGGAAGTATTGTAAAATAATAGGGTATAATTGATAAAATTACTTTTTGAGATAGTAAAATAAGATAAGATATAGAAATCGGATACGGATGCTCTATCTGAGTACAGGGTCAATTGTTATTAGTAGGTGCCTGCCTACTTAACATTTAGCTAACGGGTCATCATAAGTAAAAAAGGGCGAAAGGGTCCAACTAGTAGTGTATAGACAACAGAGATGACATTCAATTACTCCAGTCTTTGCGGTGGGTAGTTGAATAAGCCTTTACTGCTGTGCTCTCTTGGCAACTTCTAAACATCAAAATTTTCAACGATATCTCCTATGAATTTTTTTATACACTATTTTAATAGCAAGAAAGGAAATTCGTCAATACATATTTCTTTATTGGAAAAAGTCCATATCTCTTTCACTCCCCAAGTCCTTTTTGGACCTTTGGTAACCACAATAAATTGCAGTTTGTGCAGTTGGGTTCTTCGTCCATTCTGAAATTGTGAGAGCCAAAGCTTAGTATTCTCTCCCACTCTGATCCTTTGCTCTCATAGCTTCTTTTTGTGTCAAAACTCAAGAGTGATGGCTGGGAATTCAGGAACCAATGGCAACGATGCTGTTGCTTTGAATGTTAATCATGAACCTTCAACCTTTGCCTCCAAACCCAACCATGAATCTGGCTTCCGTGTCTCTATACCTTTCATGCAGAAGGTGAGTACTCCTCATCTACTTCCAAGGACTAATATTTTGCTTCCTTTTGAACCCATTTGAAAAAAATTCATGCTCATTATCACCGACAACTATGTTGTAATTAATTCCTTTGTGGTAAATGAAAGAGTCAGCATAGTTGGTTTCTTTTACTTCTTTCATCTATTTGATCTCATATCCTAACTTGAAAATTGATAAACAAAACTTATATGCCAATTGTCCTAAAAAAAAAACATATTCTGTATATGTTTTTTTGGCTCTGTCTAAGGCAACTTCTTCTACCAAGTACAAATCTTGAGAAGTGAATTTAACACGGAAATTTTTGTTGATGGCAGTTGATTGCAGAGGCGGTGGGTACATACTTCTTGATATTTGTGGGCTGTGCTGCGGTGGTGGTGAATTTGGACAAGGACAAAGTCGTGACTTTGCCAGGAATTGCAATAGTTTGGGGACTGGCCGTGACGGTTCTGGTTTACTCTGTTGGCCACATCTCTGGTGCTCATTTTAACCCAGCAGTCACTATTGCCTTTGCCACTTGCAAAAGGTTTCCAGCCAAGCAGGTAAACTACACCAACCATAGTCTCCTCTCCAAGAATTTTGGTATTTAGCGACAACCGAAAAGTCTTTTCGGTTTCGGTCGTCGCTAAAAGTACACATCATTACTGCAAGAAGTGATCATGAATAAACAAAATTTCACATCTTTACAAAAAAAAAAAAAACCTAGTTCAATTTTGGTAAATTTTCAGTCTTAAACTCTTAATGCTTGTATTTTAACATAATGTTCTACAAACCATGCTATACTCAACTGATCTATTGATCTAATTTACTACCCTGTTGTTTAATTAAGATCAAAGTGATGGCTATGTAAATCAGATTTCTCTCTCTGACCTGATCCCCTTTTTTTCCTGTTAAATTTTTATCTTGTAGGTGCCTGCTTATATAGCAGCTCAAGTCCTTGGATCAACACTTGCAAGTGGAACTCTTAGGTTGCTCTTCCAAGGGCAGCAGAACCGCTTTGCAGGAACACTGCCGGCTGGGTCAAACATGCAGTCTTTTGTGATTGAGTTCATAATCACTTTCTACCTCATGTTTGTCATATCCGGTGTTGCCACTGATAACAGAGCTGTTAGTTCTTATCCCTTTATATTGCTCCAATTTTGATATAGAGTTACGAAACAATTTATGCTTTTTTTTTTTTTTTTTTTTTTTTTTGGAAGAGACAATTTATGATTAGCAACTAGCAACTGTGGTTGGTTAATTAATTTTTGGACAAAGTTTAGGTCCAAATAAATCAATTTATAAGATTATTTATGTGTATGTAATATTTAAACATGTCTCCTGACTGATTTAAAAAAGTAATGCAACTAAAACTAGTGGTTTAGAGCAAAAATTATTCACTAATTTTTCTAACTCGTTGGCCTGTAGCGTCAAGAATTTTATTCTATCAAGTAAACTGCCTATTATACTACTTTCACGTGCTTTAGTTTCAAGCTTGTAATACTAAAATAACTTTAAAGCTTATCTGTGTAGACAATCAGGCTGAATCAGCTATGGATTCTTTATACACTATTGAAAATTACTTTTTTCCGTTAATGCAGATTGGAGAGCTTGCTGGCCTTGCTGTCGGGTCAACGGTCCTACTTAACGTCATGTTTTCAGGGTAATAACTTATAATCCAATTAATCTGATTGAACCATATCATAAAAAATAAATATGTTCACATTAGGCATTATCGCCAGTTAAATGCACACTTTTTCCTTGTTTTTCATATGCAAAATTTTGTTTTTACATTGATCATGTACACTATACATTATAAATTAAACAAATGTGTATAATATTATACACATTTGCATGAACAGTGAACAATATTGCATTCGGTTCATGCAAATGTGTACACTTTACATGAACATCGAATGTAAACATATAATTGTCGTTTTCAAGTAGCTTCATATTTGGTATGCTAACATAATGAAATTGGGATCATCCTATGCTATTTGACAGACCAATTACAGGAGCATCAATGAATCCAGCAAGAAGCTTGGGGCCTGCAATTGTACACAGTGAATACAGGGGGATATGGATATACATATTAGCACCCATTCTTGGGGCTATCTCCGGTGCATGGGTCTATAATGTCATCAGGTACAGCGACAAGTCAGTGCGTGAGATCACCAAGAGTGGCTCTTTCCTAAAGGAGTCAAAAAACAACACCACCACCTGATTTCAAAAGTCTCTCTTTATTACTACTACGTAGCATATGTATTACTAGGCTTAAAAGTATGGGGAGGAACTTACATGTTTGTCTGTTCTCAAAAGTAATCCCTTTATGGATATAACTATAGCGAAAAGTCAGCTTTTCTTTTTTTGCTTTCTTTCTTGTTGTTAACGGTGTCATGTGAATTACAAGCTAAATGACTTGGAAAGAGAGAAAGAGGGATTGGTATTGCGCATTATTAACGTTGTGGGAGGGCTGGATGGAGAGGAGGAAAGTGAGGATACATGACACGAGGATCAGCTGTGTGCATGTATGGTAAGCAGTAGCGTTTTCAAATGGATAAGAACAAAGCTAAAAGGGTATGTTTGAATCTAAATAATAATAATACTAATAGTTGGGTATGTTTGATTTTGGTTCCTCAATGATAAAGTACACTGTTTGATAGTTTCTTGCTTGTGGAGTGTGGGGGGCAAGGGCCGAGGTTCAAGTCTCCAGGAAGGAGTCTCACACACATATACACTTAGATTACGCTAGAGTAAAATTTTATCTTGTATAAAAAAAAAAAAAAAATTAAAAAAAAGAAGAAGATAGTTTCTCAAAAGTTAAAAAATCTAATGTAGGGATAAGGGTCCAAAAATTATATATTGGGCCTTAATCCTTAGGCCTTGGTCGAGGATGTTGGTTGGTCCAAAGAAAAATAAACAGTAGTGAGGGTGTTAAGCTTAGAGTCCCATAAGTATGTTACGAATGAAAAGGTTGGGGAAGGTGGTCTGAGAAGTAGTATCTTCTTGGATAAACGAAGCATAGGTCAAATGTATATCCTATCATTCAAAATGATCTTCCAGGAAATTCCACTGATAGGGATGTGAATTATGAACGTATAGGAGGAATGGAAGCTCAGAAATATCTAAGAAAAAGCTGCTACCACCTCATTGAATGCTCTGTAGCTAATTCTCTGACCGTATTAATGAGAAAGTGATATCTGAACAGTATTTTTCAGCCTTATAGTTACCCCCAAAGACTTCAGGAAGGTGCTGATGAGACAAGTATCAACACCAACCATCTGGCATGCACATGGAGGGTAGAGATGAAAGGGGAAAACGGTATAAAAGAAGGAGGAGGCAATGAGAGATGGGGATTGAGAAACTGAGAGAAAAAAATTGTAGCATCAAGAACTGACTTTGTAATCAAACCTAAAAGAAATATATAAGAACGGATCTTCTCGGACTATACCGATGATGATTTTCTTTAGTATAAACTCGTTTACTTTCATTCTCTTGTGATATGAACTCATTTTAGTGATTATCTGATTCATTAAGGCCCAGTTTTTCTAACCCACTTTCTACAAATTTATTGTTTTAGGCTTTTTGGGCCTGAGTCCATCCACTTTTGGGCTAGGAACTCAAATTTGGTCCTTACATCTAATATAAGCAACCATAATTAAATTGACCCAATATTCAATGAAGCAAAAATCAAACCGAACCATATTTAAAGGAACAAAAAATGCAATTTATTAGTGCTATTGTCACCAAAAAACGTGTTCTATCAGCAATCCACTCAACATATCGTTCATCTAGTTAACAAATACTAGATAGAAAGTAGAGAAAGGAATTAAATTGTTCTAGTTTTAAAACTCAAATAATGAAATTAAAACGTTTTATAATTTAACTAAAATCAAACATATTTCATATTTTAGTGACAAAATTAAATTGCCAATTTGCTATCATTAAAATATTTAAACCATGGCAGTGTTTGAGAACTTTTCATATTTAAGCTCATGAATCCTATTCTTAAAATGCACAAGGTAATCAATAATGCATTGGTTCATAAAAACTCTTGCTAATGACCCTATCATGATCCTAGTACTTATAGTTATTTGTCACATCCATTGTTTATACTTGGATTAAAGATCTCTTCAAATAGGTTTCTCAAAAAGAAAAAGATCTTTTCAAATATTGCTTAAATTGATACATCTGGGTCCAAGAAATAGTCAACGTAACTATTTTTTCCTCCTCTCCATCAAGCACCGCATGGTAACGTGGCTACTTGAAAAGCCTTAAATTATTAGGACAAGAACCTGGATTGTAATCTCCTACGTACTACCCAAAATTATTGTAATAATAATATATATAAAAATAAAAAGCCCCCGATTCTATTAACTCACTTGACTCTCAGCTTGTAGTAAAATACAATTCTCTCCATTTCTAGTTTATACTTTATACTAGGACCAATAGTGTATTTTGGATATTTTTATTAAAAACTCATTATTAATTTGGTTAGTCTCAATCTTAAAATTACAGCATTTCCCCAGCTACATGTCATCTTAGAAATAAAAGTCCTTGGTGACACCAATAGGTGGCTTGAACCACAAGTCATTTTGGTGACACCATTTGCTACAAGTCGTTTATTTGAAAATTCCATGATCATTGAGCAAATATGCTAAGGTCCATCATCATTTATTCCTCCCAAATTTCATTTCAAATCTAAACTTACATTTAAATCACAAAAGAGATCTTTTAGCATCAATGACTCAACCTATTTGGAATAGACAATACGAATTTATTATCTGATCAACTTATCTCCTTCCAACATAACAACTTGGTTTCAAATTCCAAATTTGATTATGAAAGGAGGATTTCTTAATTTCTTATTCTAATATCTCATCATCTTTTATTTGGGAAGTTAATTATAATCAATGAGTCACTTAATACTTTCTCAGTTAAAGATGATATCTAAACTCAACAGTAATGTCTCTAGTCAACTAGTTGTAGAAAAGGCTTCATGAAATTGGTTTCTAGCTGGAGCTTGACTAAGTTCATAGGGGATATGGGTTTGGAGGGTTCATAGTCTTACTTGTACTGTAACTATTCATATAGTGGAGATTTTCCTAACAATGTGGTCAGGGTAAGGTTTTTCGAGTGCTCGAGGTTTCCTCTTCTTAAATACTTCTTGGTGTTTAGCTTCGATTTGGTTTCTTTTCCGCATTTCCATATTCCTTCCTATACGTTTTAGTTCTCATATGTGTTAGCTAGCAATATAAAATTTGGTTAATCACTTACATTGGACTAATTGTTAGTTTTAGCTTAAAAATGATTAAGTTGTAAATTTTTTTATTATGAGGGTTTCTAAATATATGCTTGGGTGTTAGTAGGCTAGTAGAATTTCTCAAGAATTATATTCACAAATTAATTCTTCTTTTTGAAGTCTTTCAGGAATAAGATATGTTATCGATCTAATTCCTCTTTGGGTCTTATAATTAGAGTGATCCTTATATTCTTACAAATACTTTTTTATTACATCCTTCACTCTTTGTCAGAAGCATTTGTTTTGAGTATTAGTTTATTTCATTTTTTAGGAAAATAAATTTCTAATAAATCATCTATATCTCTTTTGATTTATTTATCATTTCTAGTCATTTATTCGTCTAGACAAATACTTTTCTAATACATCCTTCACTTTGGTTAGAAGCATTTGTTTCAAGTATTGGTTTATCTCATTTTTTTAGGAAAATAAACTTCTAATAAATCATCTATATCTCTTTTGATTTGTTTATCATTTTCTGAGTCCTTTTTTGGTCTAGACAAATCCCTTTTTATTTTTAAGTTTTCAAAAAGAGATGTTTCTTTTTAGAGAGATTTTTTTTATATAATTTTTTCCATAGTTAAGAATTTGTAAAAAAAAAAAAAAATGTAATTGTTTATCTCCAATTTTTCCAAGTAAATTATCTTATTTTAGTAATTATATGTTCTTGTAGGGACAAAATGGGCTTATGCCATTTTTGGGCAAATTAAATAGTTTTATATCCCCTTTCCCAAACTAATTAGGGAAATACCCCTTTTTTAAAAACTCGATTTGTAATAAATATAGTCCCTACAGTGGCCTTTTTAAGAAGTCTATAGTGACATTTTAAGGCCCTATAGTGACATTTTGTAACTCGACCTCAATGAAATCGAGTTATAGGTAAAAAAAAATTGGCTATAACGCAATGTCATTGAAGTTGAGTTAAAAAAGTCACTATAGGTGCTTAAAACGTCACTATAGGTCTTTAAAACGTCACTATAGGCTCCTTAAAATGCCACTATAGGGCTTTAGAATTTTTTTTCTAACTCGATTTATCATAAATCAAGTTTTAAAAGATGGGCATTTTCCTAATTAGTTTGGGAAAGGGGGTATAAAACTATTTAATTTGCCCAAAAAGGGCAAAAGCCCATTTTGTCCTTTCTTGTAGTTTCAAACCTGATTGAAAATTCTATAGATTCCTTCTTTACCCCAATTTTCTTTGGGGAAAGAATTTTGCCATAATTTTGAAATCTTTCACAAACAATTTTAAAAAAAAAAAATTATATCTTCTATTGTTTTAGAGCACAAGAATGTCATCTATATAGAATTCAAAAATATATTTTAGGTCTTTAAATATTTTTATCCATCAAATTTTGAAAAAATTGAGGAACTATATTGAGTCCAAAGGGCATTACATTTCAATGATAATGTACTCTAGGTGTGCTAAAATGTTTTTAATTGTCTAGAATCCTCAATTAATTGTAGTTGTCAAAATCCTGACTTCCAATCAAATATGCTAAAAATCGTTTATCTTTTGGTATGGTTAACAAAGACATTTTTCAAGGAATTAAATATCCATCAAATGCTAATTGTTCACTAGGCCTCTTGTTGTTGATTACCATATATATTACCTCTTTTAATTTTACTATATGGTTTCTTACCATAAAAGCAGGATTAGAGTGGGGATTGTTTGTTTCTTCTATTAAAAGTTCTTTAATTTGAATATCAAACTCGTCTATATCTTGTTCAGTAAGATCATGTGTTTGACTCTAATAATAAGTTAGAATCTTTTAATTTTAAGCTACAGAAACGAGAGTTTATTGTCCATAATTTCGAAGGGTCTTCACTACAATATTTGGTAAGAATCGTAAGATATATGAAATGGGGCCTTATCTGTGAACAGTAAACAATCTTCGACTCTAAACCAAATACACCATAAGATATGGTCAAAATAAAGAGAACCCAAATCCTGGAAATCTAACTAACCATTAACAAGTCCTTAGTACCCACCAATTAAGATCAGTTCAATAAGATAGTTAGTTACAAACCATTTGAGAATTTACGCCAACAATGGCGGAACATTTCACATTTTCACTAATGAGGATAGAGACAACATATATGGGAGCTCCAGCCATTTCATTTTTACCAATTAAGATCAGGTCAATAAGTACGTTCCAAATCATTTTAGAATTTACGTTTGCACAACGCAAGCTGCAGCCTACAACGGTGGAACGACATTTCACATTTTCACTAATGAGGAGTTGAGGAGAGAGTAAACATGATATGATTAGCATTGTGATACAATCACTCAGTTGCCACGTGAGAAGAGGAAATACCATGTGAATTTTTGTAAACCTTATGTTTTCAATTAATTTTTGTATTTGATTATTTAAGACAAAAAAACCACTATAAACTAGAAAGTCTAAATTAGTGGCCAAATTGGCCAAATACCATCAATTTTCGAAATATTTGGCAAAAAAACACTGTTTCGGAAATAAATAGGAATCTACCACTTTTTCAAGTACTTGAGTTTGGGGAACTCGAGTACCCTATTTTATGCTTCCACCGTGGCACGATGACATGGCATTTGGATTTAAAAATTCCGCTTAGTACTCGAGCTTCCTGAGCTCGAGTACTGTGCGGGTAAGCTCGAGTACTTCTGAACTAAACTCAATTTTATTTGCTACTCTCACTTCTCACTTTCACTTCTCACTCTCACTTCTCACTTTCACTTCTCACTCTCACTTACCAGAACACACTCTCACTCTCCTTCACACCTAAAGCCCAAACCCTCACACCATCGGCGGCAGAAGACTCTCGTCGGCGACCTCTCACTCTCAATCTCGCTATCTCCCTCTCAATCTCACTATCATCTCCCACATGCTGTCAATCTCCCTCTCAGTCTCGCTCTCGCTCTCTTCTTCGGCACCACAAGCTCTTCTTCTTTCTCTATTTCTCACGGCAACACAGGTTCATCACTCTAACTTTTTTCTTCTTCGTTGACCTCTCTATTTCTCTATTTCTACTAAATCTGAATCCATATAGGCTCTGGGATGTGGGTTTCATTTGATTTTTTTTTTTTTTTTTGTGGGTTTGCTTGGGTTTCATTTGATTTATTGTGGGTTTTGTTGGGGTTTTGTTCATTTGTTTGTGCGTTTTGTTTCATAGTATTTTCAATGATTTGTTTTGGGTTTGTCTTTATTTTCTATTTCTGTTATCTTTTTGTGGGTTTGTAATGCAAATTATGTGTTTGATGAAATGCTTTTATGAACTATCTATGAGTTGTGAAGTAATAACTAATAAGTAATTGAAGAAGGTAAGCAAATTATGTGTTTTGGCATGCTTATGTGCTTATGTGCTTGAAGTTCTGCCCATGAAGAAGGTAAGCACATTATGTACTAGCTTATGTGCTTATCTATGAGTTGTTGAAGTTCTACCCGTGAATCATATATGCTTATGTGCTTGAATTTGTTGGGATTAAGTTTATATTTCAGAATCCTTAATACAAAATTTTCAAATTCACAGTACTAGAACCTTACAAGAGTTATCTAACTGTTTCATCTTGAAATGATTTTTTGGTATTAAATTTAGATACATTTGACTAATACCATTGTCATATTCCTATTTCCTTTGTTTTCTTTATAATTTTTTGAGTTATGGGTTTTTTTTATTACTATTAAATTCAGTGAAAAGGTAGAAAATGCAAAATGGAGGCTCAAGTGTTTTGTTCCTCCCCATAACCTTGGTGTACTATCTTTTTTAATCAAAAATTACCAATGCACTAAGTCAATGAAACTATATAAGCCCATGGGGACATTTATACTGATGCATTCATACACTGATTTGCTTAGACTATGTAAAATAATCTGCCTTTTTTTTTTTTTTTACTTATTTAGAAAAATGCAAAAGCGGGTGCTTATAAAAAAACCCATTCATTTAGGTGTCCTTTCTAGTTGATATAAAACATTTTTGTTGTTAGTAGTTGGCAAGATATTGCTTTTAGTTGGCTATGACTAAAAATATTTAGTCATCAACTTGTCAATTGGACTATCAATATTACCTCATGTATTTAAAATTAAAATGCAGAAGGATTAAGAAAATAATAATTAAAAAATATATTTTATTAATCTTAAATCCAAATCCAAATCCAAATTTAGGTATCCAAACAATGAAATTTCAAATGATGAATTTCAAATCCTTCATTGTTTAAAAAGACCCAAACAAAGAATTTTAAAATCAAAGGATTTCAAATCAAGGCATTTTAAATCAATGGATTTCAAATTCAAATCCAAATCCAAATGTTGCCATCCAAACACAACCTTAGCTCTTTGTAAAGGAACCCTTGACAAGTTTATGGACCAAGTGTATATAGACCCTGTATTTCCTAAGCACCATTCAACAACAAGTGTGCAGATTCTTTTCTAATGATTTCTTTTAATAGCTTGCCAACATGATTGATCTGAATAATTATTTTGCCATTCACGTTACACTTTTGCCATTGAGGTAATCAGCAGAGGATTTGTTATGTGTCTAATTTATTTTAATTAATAGAGGATAAGTAGTGACAGAGATATGTTTAATTTACTCAAATAAATTAGTTTGGATTAAGATTAGTTTTATTGATAGACAACCGTAAGTTAATATTTATGTCTATCTATTTGGAAGTTTGTCTTGTATAATTCATATATTGAGAATGAATAAATAATAATCATGAATTTTTAAGTTACAAATTCTTAGCTAGTTTAATGTGGAGGTCTAGACTTCCTCAAAGTAGTCTCTTTATCAAATTTGGAGGTCTTGGTTTTCCTTGAAGCAACCAATGGAATTTGTGTCAATAACAAGGCTTCTCTCAATGTGATATGATTTCCTCTGTACATTAAAACTTAACGTTTTATGCTTGGATAGTATCATGGTAATATGTTTTCATGAATACATATTTGCTTTGTTACATGAAACTTTTTGAATTTCCACCTTTTGTGTTGCAATGATGTCAATGTTGTTTGATTTGCCACACATGGATAAAGATAATACTTCTTTCATTATTATTGGTTTAAGTGTACACCTTTATTATTGGACTTGTTGAATTTGGGTTAGGATGACATTAATTAACATCTCATTGCATTCGCACATCCCAACAGTAAAAGGGAATTTGTGTCCATAACAGGGCTTCTCTCAATGTGATACGATTTCCTCTGTGCATTAAAACTTAATGTTTTATGCTTGGATAGTATCATAGTGATATGTTTTCATGAATACATATTTGCTTTTTTACATCAAACTTTTTGCGTTTCCACCTTTTGTGCTGCGATGATGTTAATGTTGTTTGATTTGCCACACATGGATAAGGATAATACTCCTTTTATTATTATTGGTTTAAGTGTACACCTTTATTATTGGACTCATTGAATTTGGGTTAGGATAACATTTGCCGTTCTCATTTGGCACATTTAGCTTGTTTTATCAGTTTAGGATCTTAAGGGTTGGGAGTTTAGGGGTAGAAAATGATCATCTTATAAATTTATTGTAGTTGATGCAATTAGGAAGGAGAAAGGGTTTGTAATCACATTTAGTTACAAAATCCTCATATGCCTTAGAAAGTCATTAGATTCACAATTAGGAATTGGAATTTCTTAGTGTTTTTAATGTAAATGTTCAAGGTTGAAATCTGTTTTTTTCTAACTATCGAATTATCAAAAAATAGAAAAGTAGAACAACTCTCTAAATATTTCAAAAAATCCACTTTAAAATTGAAAGATTTGAGGGTGTCTTTAAGGTGCTATATATATTGTTTTCTATGACCCTTTAAAGTGCTATATATGATGTAGAGAGACTTTCATTTTAGAAATTTCTTCCATCTGAATGTTGCGGCTTTCTCATTTATTTATTTAGGGGTGCAAATGTTTTATCGTGTATGCTGATGTATTCTATTTCTATTAGCTGAATATGCTGTAATCTACTTAACATTTTGAAGTTTAATTCTTTTTTTTTTTATATTTTTATGAAATCAGTGAAGGCTGCATTAGATATATATTATTGCCATTTTCAATCAAATATGTTTATAATTAAAAATAAATAAATAAGAAGAAGAAGAAGAAGAAGAAGAAGAAGAAGAAAGTTTATGTATTTGAAGTGAATTTTCCCTTCATTGTTGTTGTCACCAAATGCCAGATATGGACCTACATGAAGCGGGACCCTCTATACAGACTGTCTTGAGGAGGCAGCCTATGCATCGTTCAAGTTTGCTTTGGGATGCTCCTTTGGAAGGCAAGGTATGCACTTGTCCAAAATCGTAGTCAATATATGTAGTAGAAAGAGTTTTGGCATTTAAGAAGCGTAAGTAATACTAAGTTGCTTTGTTTGTAGGAAGTGCCAGGTGTACTGACTTGTCGTCATCGAGATAAAGGTCTTCTTGAAGATGGTGCAGTTTTAGATCCACGGATTGCAGCTTATATCACAGATGCAGGGTTAGATGGGCTGCTTCGGGTCCCACATATGGACCTTGACCATGCATTGATCATGGCGTTGGTAGAGAGATGGCGGCCGGAGACGCACTCATTCCACTTGCCCCACGGTGAGATGACCATCACGCTACAAGACATGGAGGTTATAATGGGGGTACCTGTAGATGGCTTGCCGATGGTGGGATATATTGATACGGATGATTGGGCCCACTTCTGCTGGGAAATGCTAGGGCATAGGCCGCAGGGAAGAGACGTTGGTGATCGTCGCAAGAGCACTGGAGTGATAGAAAGGCCGAGGGTAAAAGCCAAATGGCTTGAGGATCGGTTTAGCAACCCTCTCCCAGCTGACGCCACTGAGCAGCTTGTGCAGTAGTATGCTCGGTTTTACATACTGGGGATGTTGGGTGGTACGCTGTTTATGGATAAGTCTGGCGAACGGGTCTCACTTATGTATCTGCAATTTTTCAATCCAATCAGCAACAGAAAGAAGTATAGTTGGGGTAGTGCAGCACTAAGTTGGCTATATAGACACCTCTGTAATGCATCAAAGAAGACAGCCAAGCAGATTGGCAGTGCATTGCTATTGGTGCAGTTGTGGGCGTGGGCGAGGTTTCCACACATATGTCCTGTGATGAGACATCCACACCAGGCACTGCCCCTAGGTCCACTTACTATCAAGTATGTAGGATCTTAGATAGTTACTGTTTTACATTTTCGCATTAAGTTTTTATGCATGGGAATTATGTAAGTAACTAATATGGCTTTTATGTCTCTGTTGTTTGCTAGATGGAAAGGGGCTAAGATAACAACTGAACATGGAATGCACGTCCTACGCACCTATCGTGTGTCGCTTGCTTCGCTACGGCCAAATCAGGTATCGTTCCTTACAAGTGGGAACCGCTTTCGCATGTAGTTGTTGTACTTACAATTTGCTTTGGAATGAATAAACATTTATTTATTTATTTTAGAGCAGAGTTACATGTATTGTTCACATTCGTTACACATTTTTTTCTAATTATATTGTTAATATGGTTGTTTGCATTGGTTGGATCATTGTAGATTGTGTGGGAGCCATATAGAAATTATTTGGGTTCCCTTCTCGCATATTGTACGGCAGGCCAACACATATGGAGGTCTATCGTGCCACTCGTACATTTTTGGGTGGTTGAAGGTCATCACCTTGAACGTGTTCTCCGATAGTTTGGGATAAAGTAAGGCATACCACCAGATGTCGATACTTCAGTTGACCTTCATAAGATAACTCTCCAGGGCAAGCACCAAAAAAACTGGGCCTAAGAACATGCCACGCATATTGCTAAATGGGCTGCGCACACCATAATTGCCGATGCACCGTTCTTTCATGGGGAGACGAGCTACAATGACGAGTATATGGTGTGGTTTTGTCCCCGTACTGTTTGCCATATTACAAAAGAGACCTCGTACTGGGACACTTTGGTAAGTTTACAAAGACTGTTTTGTTATAAATGTACCTTGCTTCGCATAGCTTAGATCAACCTACTAAGACTACTCTTGTATATTTGTGATAGGTTGAATCACAGTTGAGGATTATGGCGAAGTGCAAACCAGGGTGTGAGATCTACATCGATTGTATTAAGGCCTTGCAATCTGTTAAAGAGATTGGTCGGTTGACCTTGGACAATGCACGCGATGCGGGCAACACAAGTGAACCAGTTGTAGGGCGTGGTCGACAAGCAAGTGGATGTCAAGGGCGTGGAGGCCGTCAATCTAGTTAGCGTCCCACATCTACTCAGCCTCCCACACTCGTGCCCACATCTGGTCAGCGTCACACACCCGTGCCTACATCTAGTCGGCGTTCCACATCTAGTCGGCTTCCCACATCTAGTCAGCGTCCCACATCTAGTCGACGTCACACACCCGTGCCTACATCTAGTCAGCGCCACACACCCATGCATGACCACACCATGGAGGAAGCAAGTCAGACAGTAGATGAGATGTGTTTGGACACTGGTTATGACATGGGCTCCATGACACACGATGATGCGGGTCCATTTCATACGTTTGCCCATGGGGACACATCTCGGTCCCTATCCATGAGGACTGATGGTACTGGCCCACCCACATCCCCTACTACATCCCCGTTGCCCACCACCCGTACGTTTCCCCCACTGACTACCGGCACTACCCCCGCAGATGTACATGGTAGAGATGAGATGAGATTCATGCCCACTCCTAGGCGACCCACCCCTGGTGCTGTGCCCCCTGAGTTTGTGCATACCGAGTTCATCCAGACATATATACCCACCCCCCCCCCCCCACCAGAGGCTTCACACATTGAGGGTCGGCCGCAAAGGCCGCAACGGACACAGACACATCCTCCTGACTGTGGAACTGGACATGGCCTTATAGTTCGATTCAATATCGATTACATATACATCTCTTTATAGTTAAATGATTTGCATATTAGTATTTGCTTGTGTTCTTCTCAGGCAAGGTGAGACCAGTCAAGGAACCAGTGAGGAGAAGAAAACGGGGATGATTCAAGAATGGTCAAGAATCAGTGCTGCTTTGGTAGTTCTAATTGCTTAATTTTCCTTAATGGCATATATTGATATCTGCTCAAAAGCTCAGCCTGTTACACGTTTATCCTATTAAGCTGCATATGTGTTTTTCCTTTTATATACAGAAACTAGCTCGAGCATGTTGACATAAGGGGGCTAATAAAAAAATTGAAACTTTAAAGAACAAAACAAAAAATTACCCCAAATTTTAGGGGCATAATTTGTAATTAGAAAAAAATACCATCATTTTCGGTTACCAGTAGAGACTTACAAAAGTCACTTGGATTGTAGGAGAAGAAGCAAAGGGACTGATAGCAATGGCGCCAAAGACAATGAAAAACAAAAGTACTCCTCAAGACCTAGATGGGATTTTCGCAGGAATGGTTGTTTTCTTAGTTCAACATGGAGTTCAGCCTCGCCGATTACAGGTTCTAACTCCATCTACATTTGTGCGTTGTTTTTAGTATATTATCAAACAAAACATAGTTACAGTTCCTAGGTGTTCTACATTAGCTTCTCCAATTATATTCTAACACATACATAACTGCATTTATTTTCATTCTTTTTGAGAAAGTTAATATTAATTTTGTTGTATTGGTCAATGCAAGAATTTTATTGTAACTAAGGAGTTTATACCTCAGTTTTGCCCATATATCACAAAACCCACCTAGCTACACAATGTTTGTTTGTGTTTGAATCTTTTTGTCTCTCTTTTTTTTTTTTGGTGTATTTAAAGATTTGGAAGCAGAAATTGGTGCAAATGGGGGCTGCAATAGAAGAGCGCTTGTCCAAAAGGGTCATTCATGTATTTGCTATAAACTCAGAAGCTCTTCTCAAACAAGTGACCATTGAACGCTTGGAACGCTTTAAGGGAGTGAGTCTTAGTTCTTGTCTCTCTGTTTGAGCATGATTTTCATTTTGTATGATGGTTTACATATTCCTACATTGTTGCATTATTTAATTTAATATGGTCTTACTTACAAGTTTGGCATATAACTTTAAGTCTAATTATATTATTTAAAATTTTATTACTTCCATTCAGTCTCTTATGGTGAGTTGTGAGGATGATTCCTGTCCATGGTCAGTCCGTGCGATTTGTTGCAAGGGAGACAATGTCTGGAAGATCGCAAAATGCAAGGGCCCCCACACGTGCGACAAAATTCAGAATGCTCATGATGGCCGGATGACTGATTCAGCGTTTCTAGCATACGTACTTGAGCACTATATACGAGAAGACCCTGCGTATAAGATAAAGAACTTACGCCACGTTGCTTTGGCAGACTTAAAACACAAAGTATCTCACTACAAGGTATTCTAGCAACTTGCATTCTTTTTTCAATACAATGTAGAGACATCAGTTTTATGTGAAGTATAAGCACAATATTTTTTCCCCACAACCCATGAATACCTTATATTATGAAAATTGAAATTGAAAAAGAAAAAGAAAAAAAGGAATAAAGAGAAAGAAATGCTTTCTTCAGGTTATAGCCTTACAAGTCCTGATTTGTTTTCTTCAACTATAATTATTTAACTTGTATTCATTTCTAACGTAATCATTATGGTTCACATACAAGGTATGGGATGCCAAACAAAAGGCCGTTGCAGCTATATACGGGGATTTTAAGGAGTCATATGCAGAGTTGCCGCATTTTTTGGCAGGACTTCAGGATGCAAGTCCGGGTACACAGTATAAGTTACTAGTAGATGATAATTATGAACGGGGAACCTGTACATTCAAGTCTGTATTTTGGGCGTTTCGTCCATATATTGTTGGGTTCAAGAAGTGTATGCTTGTGATTAGCATTGATGCAACCCTCCTCTATAGAAAATATAAAGGAAAATTGATGATTGCAATGGCAACAGATGCTAATAATAAGATTTATCCACTAGCCTTCGCCGTTGTCGAAAGCGAGAGCACAGAGACTTGGGGTTGGTTCTTGGGTTGTATAAGAACGTATGTTACCGACCGGAGACACCTGTGTGTCATATCTGACAGACACCCTGGGATATAAGCTATCTTCAGAGACACTAATCGAGACTTTTCCCTACGGCCTCCCATGACAGAACATCGTTACTGCCTTCGTCATCTATGTAGTAACGTCAACAGTAGATGTAACAATGAAACTGTAAAGAATCTAGTATGGAGGGCAGCAAGTGCTACCTAGGAGCGAAAGTTCAATGCCACCTTCGATTTAATTAAGAATATCAACTGGGACACACACCGATATCTGAAGGATGTGCCCAAAGAGAAATGAGCTCTAACTTTTGACGAGGGTTACCGTTATGGGGCGATGACTACAAACGTCTCCGAGTGCTTCAATGGTGTTCTAAAGGGTGCTCGTAGCCTGCCCATTACGGCAATGGTGAAATACACATGGTTCAAACTTAATGCTTACGTCGATGATCGTCGCAATAAGAGCATAGCGCAGTTGAATTCGGGACAAAAATGGACTAAATATGCCTTGGATATCTTCATGAGAAATAAGGCGAAGGCGAAGCATCACAGGGTGACGAGATTGAGCGCGCAACAACAATTATATCAAGTAGATACATCGCATAATCCAGGGACTGCTGGACGTGGGGATCACACACATGGAATTAATCTGCTGCAAAGAACTTGCACATGTCAGAAATGAAAAATGTACAAGATACCATGTTCACATGTCATTGCAGTTTGTATTAGGTATCGACATGATGCAGAGCAGTACATTGACCCATGCTATAGCGTGGACGCACTGTTCCGGAGCTATGCTCCCGTTTTCCCTGTGTTGAAAGATAGATTATAATGGCCGGATCCTGAAGAAACTCGAAAAGTCCTCCCTAACCCCTGATTGATCCGAGAAAAAGGTCGCCTTGTCTTAACACAAATCAGGAATGAGATGGACGAGGGTGGGAGACGGCCGAGAACCACGCCGTGGAAGGAGGGGTGGAGGAAGGTGCTATGCGGGTTGTGTGACCAAGAGGGGCATAACCGAAGAACATGCCCTAAGCGGAACGAGATACCGACGAGTGGTGGTCGCGGAGTAGGTACGCTAAGTTTGAACCGTGGCATCCTTCTAAATGCAACTTGAAACAAAATGCATGATATCTGGTTGAAGTTATAACAGGGTATGCATCTTTTGTTTAGGTCTTTTGCTCTCTTTACGATCTTGTATTATTTTTTAATTATCATTAATCAGACTTACTCACCAGGTTTGCTGAAATGAGAGAAGCATTGGTGTCTTTTGTTGACAAAATGATTTTTGCTGGATCACTCAGTGTGGGTAAGATGGTATGATATCTTTTTGGACAGTTGTGTGGACTTGGTTTTGATTTCCAATTTCTAAAGAGGATTGTCACTTTATTTCATTTGCAGTAACTCTTGATGTCTTAAGTATGTATAGATGTTCTTCAAAACAAATACCAATTAGCATTGGCTATATTTTGTTGTTACCATTAAAAAAAAAAAGGAAAAAAAAAATAGATGGCATTAATTTGAATTCAGTGATTTCATACTTCATTTTCTCAACCTGAAGAAGATGTTAAATTATTCTGGAGGTAGTCCTGTTGCCAACAAGAGGTGTCTCATATTTAGATGACTTTCTAGAGATGAACTTAAATATCTTCCACACTTTTGTAAGTTCTTCCTTTCTTTCTAGGATAGTATAATCTTGGAAAGGAAGCGTACTTGTGTTCTTGTGAAGAGCTGGATGTTGAATCAAAGGATGATGAATCAAAGGAGGAGCTTAGGGAGGAAGAGTCAAAGGAGCAGCTTGGGGAGGAAGAGTCAAAGGAGGAGCTTAGGGAGGCAGTGCGAAATTGGGCTTCATTCCGAGGACAAACATTAAGTAGAACAGGTGAATGAAAAAGGCTAGAAATCTTTGTAACGTTGGATAGTTATACTAAACATAAGATTGTGTAAGTGTACTCATTTTATTTTATTCTCCATTTTATCTTGTGGTTATTGCAGTTAGAAGAATGATGTACTATAGAGAAGCCTTAAAATTACAAGCATTTATTGACATTGCTGCAGAGGAAGGTTTATGATTGTAAATATGGCTCATAATATTCAGGTGTCTTTGTTTGAAATGCGATCATCAATGCATTATATCTTTAATAGAGTGATAGGCCATTCTGATGCCGTACTAGTTATGCTTGAGATTATTTTTGAATAATGGTTTGACTACAATCTTTTGCCACTTACTGATTATTCTCGTCTAGATATTCTTCATGGTTATGACACTGCTAGAAAAGGAAACCATAAATTCTCAGCTCAAGTAGATGCACTAGCAGACATGAAATTCACATACATTATTTCTTGTCAATCATTTGGATCACAAAAAGCTTCTGGAGATCCCCATGCAGATGACATAATTGACTTGATGAAGAAGTACTCCTTTACCCAAAAAAGAAATGATTGCAGAAGTATTCAATCTGTATATGTTATATATAAAATTAGAAGTCATATGACTCAGAATATGCATTTATTGCTTGAAGGTATCCATCTCTCCGTGTTGCTTATGTTGAGGAGAAAGAAGAGATTGTTTCAGGAAAACCTCGAAAGGTTTATTCTTCATTGTTGGTTAAAGGTACCAATGGTTATGAACAGGTAATGTTAGGCTTTGTACTTAAAATGCACGATTGAGATATAAAATATATCAATACAATGACTGAGATATAAAATCTATGGCCTTGAGCATATATCATTTCAGGAGGAGGTTTTATCACTTTACTGGAGTATTTTTTTTACTCCGACAAAAAATTAATAAAAAAAAAAAATCACAGGTTGTTTCCATGCATAGATTCTTTAAGTTATCATGATCAAAATGAAGGATGGGATATGGAAAATTTATTTCAACCATGAACATATCATAGTTGTTTTATTAACTTATGCATTTGGCGATACTATTAGGTTGATCCAACCACTGGTGAGACAGAGGATGATGGTGTTGAAGATGAATACCAGCTAGAGGACCTAGAGGTTGTAGCAGCTGATTACATGTTGAAAGTGGGGGTCTCCAATTTCAGAAATGCATGGGAAAGCATGGGTGATGACTGCAAATTGATAATGTTGTTCGCAAATATCATGCCAAGTTCAATCGATGGATTAAAGAATTTTGCTACAAATGACTTTTATATCTTTATTAATTTGAAGTTAGTTGTACCAACTTTGAAATTGTTTGTTGCAAATCTACAATTGTTAAAATGGTGGTCGCTTTGATTGTTTCAATATAAGCCATATTTTAGTTATGGAGGAAATTTTGTGCATGTTTCATGGGGTTTGGCAGTGTCCTCTGACTCTTGTCCATTTCCATGAAGTTCTAGCTTCATTCACCAAAATCAACTTATCAAACAAAAAAAATTGTTCACTAAAAAATTAAATCAATGTAAAGATTTTAAGCAGCAATAACCGAAAACTTCATATGGACGTAAAAATTTGACGTGCATGATTTTTACACTCCAGAAATTGAGGCCACATACAGATTAAGAGCTTAAAGAACTCGGGTACAAACAGTACTCGAGTTCCTCAAACTCGAGTACTGTACTGTATTAGTATACCCAAGCGCACACTCTGTATGTGGCCATTACAGAATGGTACCCGAGTTTAGTGGACTCGGGTACCACAGTAATACAGTACTCGAGCCCACGAAGCTCGAGTACCAAGCAGAATATTTAAATCATGCCAAGTCATCGTGCCACGGTGGAACTGGAAAATGTAGTACTCGAGTTCACCAAACTCGAGTACTTAAAAAGGTGGTAGATTCCTGTTTATTTCCGAAACAGTGTTTTCGTGCAAAAAAGTTCAAAAATTGATGGTATTTGGCCAATTTGGCCCTAAATTAGTAGTATCATTTGTAAACAATCATGCTGCCACTAACGGAGACCTTGCTACACTTATTGATGACTGCAGGGTGTTGTTGGGGCAGATTCCTCAAGTCAGAGTGCAGCACTGTTATAGGGAATGTTGTGCAAATGCCTTAGCAAGAAAGGGCACCTCTTCACAATCTGATTTTGTACCTTTTGATGTCCTTCCTCATTTGTTTTGCCTTTCTTATCTTTTGATAACTCTAGTTTGTATTGTGACTATGTCTATAATATTTTTATTTTTATTTTTTTAAAATAATTACAACATGCTGCTAATCCCACAATTCGAACCCTTTTCTCCCTAGACCCCCAAGCACTTTATACATGGGGAGGTGCCAATTCAGTTATAAGGCTTTTGGCAATGTCTGTAATATCTTTTTTTTTTTTTTTTTTTTGAAAATACTTTGGGAGGAGGGAATGGAATGAAATGGAATAAAAGGAATATTTTTAGAATATTCTTCACTCCTCTTGTTTGGGAGTTTTAACAGAGGGAATGGACTTCCATTCTCTTATTTGAGAGTTTAAGTGGGAGGGAGTGGAATGGTTAGGATGGAAAGCTCATTCCTCCCTTTTCCCTCCAAACTTCAAATTTTTGTTCCCCTCAAAATTGGGAGGAATGGGAGGGAATGAATTTAGGTTTAATGAAATTTTTGTTAAAACCCCTAAATACCCCTTTAATATCAACCATTCTTTTCTCAATCAGCTGTAAGAAAAAAAACATAGCTACATGTTATTGCCTATTTGCTACAAAGTGAAGCTACTATTGTTTCGTGAGACACCTTGAAGCTACTGCTGTTCATCAACATAGTTACACGTTATTCTTTGACTGCTGCAAGTTTTGGTTACTGCTCATAAGTAAGTCTTTCTTTTTCTTATGTTTCTACAGGTTCTGTTGTGTTTGCCTCCTACTTCATGTCTTGTCATATATTTTCTATCTTTGTTTCGTGAACAATCTTCTCCAAATTTATGAACAAATTTGAGGAATGTATCATTGCTTCTACGAGTTATATTGCTTTGGCTCAAAGCAGTATTCTTACAAGGAGAGTTCTACATTAGGAGAAGGTTATTTAAAGAATGTGGTGCGGGTTTGTGTGAGGAACTAGTTTTCTATATTTTGGGCTGAAAAATGCACGTGTACAAAAGATGTGTGTTGAGAGTCTGTTTATATCTTGAGTTTGAGAGAGCCAATGTATACATTGATGTCTTGGGATTGTGGATTGAGATTGATTCATTAAAAAAAAAAAATCAAAACCAAAAAAGAAAGGAGAGAAAGAGAGTGTTGGGATTTAGTTTGAGTTGAGTGTGTAAGGTTTGTTTATAAGCATTGGTAGTGTTTATAAATCATGTCATTAATATTGCATTTTTGTTGGCATTGTCAGTGGATGTAGGATTATAGTTGGCCGAACCACATAAAATCTTGTTTTAATTTTTATGTTGAATATTTATGCTAATCGATAACTCTTAACATAATTGTTGCTGATAAATGTGGCCTCTCCCATTGCTTCTGTTGACTCCAGACCAAGAACTTTAAATCCTCCACAACCCTTACCTGCATATATACATCTATTAAGTGCTCTTCTTTAGCTGTTCAATAAATGATTACCTGCTAGTATGTGTATAATATGTTCTTCCTCTATACTAGTGATACTTTTTGGCTATTGGAACAGCAGAGAAATTTGCCTACGTATTTCTCTTTTTCTGTGCAAATCTTGTTAACAAATATTTGGTGAATTATGATGAATTTTATAACTGTAATAAATTTTATGTCCTATGTACAATTCTGTTTGGGTGATTCTTAGTTTATCTACTTACCGAAAAAAAAAGTGTTTCTTTTTCTTTGTCCCCTCAAGTCTTATAAATAAAAGCTATGGGGTCCACGGATGAAAGAGTGACATATAAATAATAGTTGTTGCTGTACGGCTAGATTCTTTGGTTTGCTTACATCTTTCTTTAATAATGTTTTGTCATAAAATGATAGTTGTTTGAGAAAAGAATGGCTGTTTGAAAAAAGATGGTTAGCTTACATCTTTCTTTGTTGTGTAGCAAAATATAGTATATCACTTTTTGTGATATAAACGTGGTGGTGTAGGTTACAAAAATCACACTAAATTGAAGCAAAACTTTGTTCTTATGGATAATTTCATAATTATATTGGTTATTCATCATACAATGTCATCACCAATGTTTTTATTTTTTATTTATTTATTTATATATATATATATATATATTGAAAAGTAGGATATTACTGTTTTTGATCTGATATAAGGAATAGGACGTGGCAATCTATATGCTATTAAATTTTGAAAATAAGATTTTGAACCATGAAATTGACATAATGGATACATTTTGAAATGGAAAAACAAAATTCAGTATTGTGAGTGCTACTTGAATGGTGTCCTTTGGCTTTGTTTCATTTAAAATGAATATATTTAAATATATTCATTTCAATGTATTCAAGTCTTATACTGTTTCTTGTTCATATATTTAATTATATGTTAAAATATAAAAAATATTTAATTTACAGTTTAAAAGCTATCAAAAGCATATTGTGAAGTGTCCAAATTTTATAATGAATAAAACATGTGCCTATAATTTTTTTGACTAGGATTCTGACTAATAACATAACTATTTTTTTTACCTAGATGGATTTGAATGATGAGGTACTTAAGACCATAATTTTTTTGGAATATATGCGGAAACTAGCCTTGGTTCATGCTTCATGCCATTATTTGTGATACATTATTCATCGAAGGCAACGTTTGAAAAGATGTGTTTCCCACATTCCTACACAATCAACCATAGAAAGACAATTAGTTCGTGATGAAATAATGCATCGACTTATATCTAGTGAAAAATGCTATGATGTAATACGCATGGGTCCACAAGCTTTTCAAGGTTTGTGTGACATTTTGCGAAGAGATGGTGATCTTCAAGACACACAACGTGCCACGGTTGAAGAGCAAGTAGCCAAGTTTCTTTACACTCTATCACATAATGTGAAGATCTGTACAATGTCCTTCTTTTTTTGTCATTCTGATGAGACCATTAGTCACCATTTACATAATGTGTTAAGATCAATAATTATGTTAGAGGATCAGTTCCTTCGACAACCTGATCGAACCCAAGTGCCAGTTGAAATATTACAGAGCAGTAGGTTCAATCCATATTTTAAGGTAAATATATCAGTTATATATTATATATTTGGTAGTAGTTTAATATAAGTATATTTTAAGGTAAATGTCTTTGAGAGATATTTTTAATTTCAGGATTGTATTGGGGCACTTGATGGAACACATATTCGTGTTAAAGTGTCTAATGAGGATGCACCAAGATATCAGGGTAGGAAGGGTTACCCAACACAAAATGTGTTGGCAGCATGCTCATTTGATTTGAAATTCACCTACGTATTACCGGGTTGGGAAGGAACTGCTTCAGATTCGAGAATAATAAAGAGTACTTTAACTAGAAACGATAATTTGAAAATCTCACAAGGTAAATTGAATTCAAAGACGTATTAGGATGTATTCTTTATATTTAAAAAATTTATAGTATATAATTAACAATTGTTATTATTTATTAGGTAAATATTATCTTGTTGATGCGGGATACATGAATAGAAGTCGTCTTATTTTACCTTATAGGGGAGTGCGTTATCATTTAAAAGAGTACTCTGTTCGTCCCCCTGAAAATGCTAAATAATTGTTTAATTTGTGACATGTGTCATTGCGCAATGCTATTGAAAGAGCATTTGGTGTACTTAAAAAGAGATTTCATATCATAGCAAGTACTACAGAGCCTAGTTATTGTGTTGACACACAAAATGAAATCAATTTAGCATGTTGCATACTTCATAATTATTTCATGGGTGTCGATCCTGATAAAAGTCTTATTGCTGAAGTTGATGAAGAGGTTTTACATTCTCATCGTGAACTTGTGGCCCCTACTCCAAGAGAAGATGATGAGAATGCTGGGCAAGGAGATATTATAAGAGATTCTATAGTATTAGCCATGTGGCAAAACTATGTCCAAATGTGATAGCTTTTGTGTTTATTGTTGTCATGTTGTTTAAGACTATGTTATGTTTCAATTACTTAGACCTAAATGTTATGCAAATTTCTCTTTTCATTTTGATATTGCTCTCTATCTTTTGATAATTAATATTAATATTTACACAATATTTTATGTGTTTTTTGTCCTATTAATTATAGCATGGGTAAGATATCAAAGAAGAGTGGTGGAGATCCAAGCAAAGAAGTACAATGAAGTAGTGTTATGGATGATGCTTTAGTGGATGCTTTTTTACATCAGGTTATCATAGGTGGTAGAGTTAATGGAACTTTTACCTCTAAGGTATATGATGACATAGTAAAAGAGTTGGTTGAAAAATTTCACATGGAGATTAAGGAGGATAAGGTGAAAAATTGACAAAAGACACTGAAGAAGAATTTTCATGAATGTTATGACATATTTAAAGATGGATTGAGTGGTTTTGGATGGAGTGATTCTTTAAATATATGGATAGTTGAACCAGAAGTTTGGAAGCCACTCATAGCGGTAAATTACCATTTTTTGTAAGTTTAATTTTGTATTACATAATTATATCTGTTGTTTAACCATTTGTCTTGGTTTGTAACAGTCTAAACCTGCAGCCAAGAAGTGGGTGACAACACCTATGCCCAACTACTCTAAGATGGCACAACTTTGGGCTAAAGATAGAGCAAAAGGTGATCATGCTAAAATTGCAAAGGAGAAACGTGCTAGGTATGTTGCATCGACCACTATTGATGAGAATTATAATTTGATATCTCAAAATGAAGTTTCTTTGGAGAACTTTGAAGTGGAAGATAATTAGAGGTCACCAGAAATTAATGTTGCACGTTCTCGAGTGTCATCACAAGATGTAATGTTTTCTAAAAGCAAGAAAAGACGATTGGCAGAAGATGATGAACTCGGGAATGTAATTTCCCAGTCATTTGATAATGTATCAATGGCAATTGATAGGGCGACTGAGGTTATGGCAAAGTGCTTTTCAAAGTCATATGGAGCAGAAGTTCACGCAGCTTTGGGCGTATTGGATTTGTATCCAATATCAAATACTAAGGCCTACATATTTTTGATGGAAAATCCAACATATAAGGAGATGTTCTTTGGTTGCCTAGATCATGAGCGCAAATGTGTCTTATTGACACTAATGTCGAGGCCTAAAAATTTAAAAAAAAAAAAGTGTGGGATTTTTTGGCCAACCTTAGTTTTGGAATGGATTATAATATTTTGTTTTGTTTTGGCAAGACTCATTACCGGATTTAAAAAAAAAAAAGATATTTGTTTGCATTTTGAGACAATATTTATTTTCTTGAGAATAAATATGTGATGCATGAATTTCTTTACAACATAGAAATATACATAACTTGTTTTTTAACTACAATAAAATTTTCTTTTTCCTTAAACTAGAATTATTTTAGTTTTATATCAGGAAATTGATATGTTAATAGTTCAATCACCTCTGGTCTTAGAGGGATGTTGCTCAGTATAAGAAATTGGGAGATGAAGATGTATTAAATTATCAAATCCATTGTAAAGCCCACTAGCCAAAAAAGATCCAATCTAAAACTAGCAGCCCCTAAAAGAAATTTGCAAATTGAAATAAAGAAATTGTGCTATTGTCAATTTTTCATGCCATTATCTTCATCTGTTAAATTATTGATTAGTGTGATGCAATCTATTCACCTTGACAAAACTATATTGTAATTCAATAATCTTACACAAACCCAATTGTGGCTAACTAGTTTCACATCATCCACTAAATCCTCAAAAAATGAGTCCAAATTGGACCAAAATTCACGCAGACTCGGCACCCAAGAGGGCCATTCAGCACTCTTGGAGTGCTGATCGGCACATGAAAAGTGCCGATTGGCACAAATTCGTGGCTCGGCCCGAGGACTCCTTGATTGAGATAAAGCCTATCTTTTTCGATGTTTTAGAGATAAGGACGCGTTCCAATTCGTATCTGATCATTCAGCTAATTTTTCGAAGCATCCCAACCTTTATAAATAGAGGGAAAAAAAAAAATCAGAATTAGGGCTTCTCTTCTGACTTTTCAATTCCCCTTACGTTAAAGGCGTTCTGAAGGCTTTTGCTTTAGGAATTTCTTTTTTGTAAGTAAGATATTTTAGACCTCAAAGAGGTAAACAAACTTCTTTGATTTCTAAAATATTCATTCATTAGAAGAGCACGCTCATGCAAGAGGTATTCTATTTTTCTTCTTTCTTTTCTTTTTCCATTAATCAGCATTTTTTTTTTTGTGTGTTTGATGCATGAATATGATTAGCATGTTTTGTTATAACTTGTTCTTAATATATAATTGCCATGATTAGATGTTTTAGATGATTGTTTATTTCAATTCTTTCTCTTTGACTACAAAATCTGTAATGACTATCAAAACTTTTTTATGAAAACACAAAACTAATCTATATTTTCATTAAATACATATCTAATTTTTTTTTTCTAAACTTAATTGATCTGTTTTCAGATCTGATTTTTTCTAAACTCAACTGATCTGTATTTTTAGATCTGATCTTTTTCAAAACTCAAAACTGATCTGTATTTTCAGATTTGATTTTTTCTAAACTCAACTGATCTGTATTTTCAGATCTAATATTTTTCTAAACTCAAAATTGATCTGTATTTTCATTAAATACAGATCTAATTTTTCTAAACTCAAAAAAAAAAAAAAAAAACAGATCTATATTTTCATTAAATACAGATATGATTTTTTCTGAAAAGTTTTCTTTGTTATAAAATTGCAGATTTTGAAATTCAAAAGAAGGGATTGAAAATTAGGTTAAAGTTTTTTTTTGATGCATGCACAATAAATTTGTCTCATAAATGTGAATCCTCCTTCAAAAGTCCTTTTTATTTATTTCCAACAATAGATCTAGTTTTTCATAAACCCAAAAATCATATTTTTTACTTTACACAAAACAGATATGATTCTTTTCAAAATCTTTTTTTTTTTTTTTTACAAACAATAGATTTGATTTTTCTTGATAAAATCATTTTTTTACTTCACACAAAAATAGATTTGATGCTTTTTAACAAAATCTTATTCTTTGTTTTACATAAAAACAAATCTGATTTTTTTTTACAAACCAAGTCTTATGTTTTTAATTTTCAAAACAGATTTGAATATTCTTTAAAAAGAGGACATCATTCATAAGGCAAATTTATTTAAATTATTTTTTGTCAAGTGTCTGTCATGTGTGTTCAACATATCATTCAACATCATGCAAAAAGGGTATATTGGTCATTAGAGTCTAGAAGACCAGACTCTGTCTGGGCGAAATGGGTGCCTAACATGGTTTTGAAACCCGGTTCGTTCAATAAACCGTAAAAAAGATAGGTTCATGGTTTTTAAGTTTGGACTGAGGTCGAACAGGAGTCGAACCGTGATGATATCATAATTAATTTAATAATTATTTAAAATATAAATAAATATATTAAATTAATAAAAGTAGAAAAATGAACTAAAATTGTCCAAATAAATATAAAGATCTATTTTTCAAACACCTTTTTTATATCATAACTTTCACAAGGCAAATAAGAAATATTAAATCTTAAGCAAACCTAAATCATTTTTTTTTTTTTTTGTTAATGCTCAATATTTTACTCTTTTAATTTTTTTTATGAGAATTTATGTCTAAATTATCTTAAGTCATGCTCAAGCCCATTTGACTGCCCAGTAAATTGTTTTATGCTAGAGCTGATTTGAATATTCAACCATTTATGAAATTTTTAAACATAAAAAATAAATAAAAGCTAGAAGAGTGACCGTACAAAGCATTAAAAAATTGATAAAATAAAGAACAAAGCCTAATAAAATTTTAAAAGGAGTGAATGACACATTGACACTTGACAGCATGCATTTATTTAAATTAAATAAATAAATAAATAAATAAACAACAGCTAGAAGAGGGACCATACAAACCATTAAAAAATTGATTAAACTCAATAAAGTTTAAAAAAGAGTGGTTGACAGCATGTATTTAGTCTGTAACAGAAAGCAAGTTGTCAATCATCTTCAAAGTAGACTAGAAGACTCTAGAGTGCAAAAGAAAAAATGCAGGATGAGAGGAAAATGCAAAAACAACAAACAAAAACAATGCAAAGAAAGATAAAATGCAGAAACGGCAGTCGAAAAAAATGCAGAAAGAGAAAAAGCGAGCGAGACTAAGAAGAAGAATAAGAAGAAACGTTGGTGCGATCTCAAGGTCTGAGGTTGAGTAAGTACAAAAAAAAAAAAAAAAAAAAAAAAAACCTCTAAATCAACTGAACTTGCGAAACCATGATAACCGTCCATGGTTTTTAAACCCGGGAGGTTCAACTGCGGTTTGCATAGTTCACTAAGTTTTTCTTGTATGCCGGTTTTTGAGGTTAAAAGAACTGTTTTGGTGGACGGTTTCCGATTAACCCGATCAGACCGTACGGTCCGGTCTAGGTTTCAAAACCATGGTGCCTAACATCTTCCCATTCCGTAACCTAACCCCCAAGCTCAAGATTTTTGGATAGGTAGATTAGTGTTTTGTCAATTTAATTTTGGTAGATTGTAACTAGGACCAAAGTTTTGTATTCTTTTGCATAGATTGTAACTAGGACCTAAAGCCTTGTAAGGTTTAATTTACCAAAATTGCACTTGTCTTTATTCAATCAATGATATTCAAAATATTTTGATCATGTAATTTGTATTTATTTTTTCTTATTTTTTTTTTTTATAAAAAATAATTAACAACTCCACACCACTTACCCAAAAAGAGGGGTGCCCTTAAAAGCATCTAAATCTCTTTTTTTAGAGCACCCAATTTTGCGGTCTCTCATACTTAGTATGTAATAAAACAGTTGCAGAATATGAACCGCAAAATATTGAAAAGGGGAAAAACCATCATGGTTCTTCACACTACAAATATCAAGTATCGAAAGATGCATCTTCAAACAAAATTTTGCTTTTAATGATGCACACCCATTGAAAAAGAAATTGATAAACAAATTAATTTGAAGCATTCTCAAGTTCCTCCTTTCAATAAATTGACATTTCAGAAATGAACATCACTCAGAATTTAATTCCACAGATTTAGAAAATTTTATGCAACAGACACAAAAGCATACCATCTTTGTCTAATCTAATAAGCTTCTAGAACTCTGTCTGGAAGGCTCACTGTAGGACATTTCATCCTGACGTTCATTATTCTCAACCTGAATCAAACATGAAAAGATAAATTATATAACAACAGATTGCAAACATATGTAAAAAGAAGCAAGTAGTGATAAAAAATATAGCAAGAAGGTCAAAAATTGTATCTTTAAGCAAGAGCTATTATTCTAATTGAGCAAAAATTGTAAAAGTATGTTTTATCATAGATTGTCAAAGAGGTAGCTTGTTAGGTTTTAAGGCTGGAAAACACATGAGCAAAATTGTTTTATTATGTACTTAAATATTCTTAGTTGGGAACTATATCACTACAAAAAAAAAAAAAAAAAAAAAAAATGCCTATTAGCGACCAAGAATTTTTGACGGACCCAAAAAGCCCTCTCAAAAAATCTTATTTGCGATGGCAAAATAAAGCCCTCGCAAATACTTGGTAAAATGTGAAATATTTGTGACCAACAAGAAAAGCTGTCGCAATTATGTGTTATAACTGTCACAAATACTAATATTTTGGAGGGAAATTTTCCCTCCATATTATTTGCGAGGGACAATTAAAAATCTCTCACAAAAAGTGTATTATTTGTGACGGTTAAAAAGAAGCCATCACTAATACTAAATTATTTGCGAGGGTTAGGATCAACTTTCACAAATAATCATTAAAATGTCAAAATTTTTGGAGGGAAATGTTCCCACCAAATTATTTATGAGGGACAATAAAAATCCCTTTTTAAAAGTTTATTTTTTGTGTGGGTTAAAAATATTCCCTTACTAAGACTAAATTATTTGCGAGGGCTACGATTGACCTTCGCAAAAAATCAATAAAATATTAAATTTTTTTTTTTTGGAGATAAAAGTTATTCTAAAATTCAAAGAAAAATTAAAAGAAACGTATAAACATATAGCACTTTGTATTCTTTAGATGAACCTTTTGTTTATAGTCTAAAAAAAACCTTTTATATACATCTTATATAAAAAATATCTGTCCTTATTTTCTAAACAATTGTACCCATAAAAAAATGATAGCACTTTCAACTTCAAAATGGTAGCCTAAAATTAAAGAATTTCAGCATTTTGTACTATCTCTCTCTCTCTCTCAAAAGTGAATAAAAATTTCTTCCCATTAAAATAATGCATAAAAGATGAGTTTATATATCAAATGGTAAACTACATACGATTGGTATGAAAATTGGCATGCATGTTAAGAACATATAGAACAAGTAATCCAATAGTTGAATTTTCAAAATATGAATTCAATAATAAGTTATTGGGTGATGTAACCTTTTTTAGAGTTACATCACGTGTAAGTTGAACCCAACTCTATATTTCTTAATTCGATGTGAATTTTGACAAATCTACTTTTAGATTTCATTATCTTCATATATTTTTCATGCTTATAAAATTTCAAGGTGATCAAATATTAATAGTCATGTCATCAATCAATTGTCTAGATTCAAGTTTTAGTAGTTTAAAATAATGCATAAAATATGAGTTTATAGATCAAATGGTAAATTACATCCGATTGGCATGAAAATTGGCATGCATGTTAAGACCATATAGAACATGTAATCCAACATTTAAATTTTCAAAATATGAATTCAATAATAAGTTATTGGGTGGTGTAACATTTTTAAGAGTTACGTCAGGTATAACTTGAACCCAACCCTATATTTCTTAATTCGATGTGAATTTTGACAAATCTACCGTTAGATTACATTATCTTCATACATTTTTCATGGTTACAAAATTTCAAAGTGATCAAATATTAATAGGCATGTCATCAATCAATTGTTTAAATTCAAGTTTTTGTAGTTTAAAATAATGCATAAAAGATAAGTTTATAGAACAAATGAGAAATTCCATCCGATGGGCATGAAAATTAGCATGAATGTTAAGAACATATATAACATGTAATCCAACGATTGGATTTCCAAAATATGAATTCAATAATAAGTTACTGGGTGGTGTAACATTTTTTAGAGTTACATCAGGTGTAACTTGAACCCAACCCTATATTTCTTAATTCGATAAGAATTTTGAAAAATCTACTATTAGATTACATTATCATCATATATTTTCATGCTTAAAAAATTTCAAGGTGATCAAAAATTAATAGCCATGTCATCAATCAATTATCTAGATTCAAGTTTTAGTAGTTTAAAATAATGCATAACAGATGAGTTTATAGATCAAATGGTAAATTAAATCCGATTGGCATGAAAATTGGCATTCATGTTAAGACCATATAGAACATGTAATCTAACGGTTAGATTTTAAAAATATGAATTCAATAATAAGTTATTGGGTTGTGTAACATTTTTTAAAGTTACGTCAAGTGTAAATTTTTTAATTCGATGTGAATTTTGATAAATCTACTGTTAGATTACACTATCTTCATATATTTTTCATTTTTACAAAATTTCAAGGTGATCAAAGATTAATAGGCATGTCATCAATCAATTGTTTAAATTCAAGTTTTTATAGTTTAAAATAACTCATAAAAGATGAGTTTAAAGATCAAATGGTAAATTACATTCGATTGGCATGAATATTGGCATGCATTTTAACAACATATAGAACATGTAATCCAATGGTTGGATTTTCAAAATATGAATTCAATAATAAGTTATTGGGTAGTATAACAATTTTTAGAGTTACGTCAGGTAAAAGTAAAGGTAGAATCATTAAACCAAAAGCTACTCGAGCGATTACTATTCTTTTTCACTCAAAACTGAATGGAACTTGGACGATTTTTACTGAATACCCAAGATCTGAGCACGAAACTCTATATGCTTGCTATAGAGCTCAACATTTAAAGCATAAGCAACCATATGAGGAAGTGAAGAAAGCATTTGTAGAATTGGTGAAACGCTGTTATTCTAATTGGATGTTTCACATTAAAAATCTTATTTTTAAGAAGTACACAAAGAAAGAAGATTGTTATAAGAATGGTTTTTCCCTCATTCCTACACTCTTTTGGAAAAAGATGGTGGATAAATGGATGGATGGAGATTAGGGGGTGAGTATAAATGAAATATATGTCATGAATTCTCTCTATCTCTCTTGCACTCTCTTTAACCATTATTTGTTATTATTTTTATAAAAGCTAATATTCTAGCGTATGAATTATGTTTAATATTTTGTTTTGTTTTGTTTTGTTTTTTAAGGATGGTACTAGTAGAGATGAAGAGGACAACTCAATCAATAACAAAAAGGGAGGTTGAAAACAGTTTGGAGGGTAACTCAGAGGAAGACTAGTATAGGTCCTGTCATAATTCTAGTTGTTTAAGTTTAAAACAAGGTTTAATTTCAGGATTTCTTTGTATATTCTATATTTTAAAGTTTGAACTTATATGAATTTTTATCTTTCAATTGATCAATTTTTAGTAATTATTGTACTATCGTAACATGTTAGTTAAAAAAACATTATATAAAGTAATTAAAAATAAATAAATAATAAAATATTTCAAAAATTATATAAAATATTATCACGGATGACATAACAATTTATAGAATAGCGATGCCACTTGACCCCTTGTAAAAACATTTTAAGTGACAGCTTAATGTTGTCACTATTATTCCTAACTAATTGCGAGGGGTTAAAAGCCCTCACAAATAAATTTTAACGATGGCATTATTTGTCTCTAAAAAGTATGTCGTTAATTTGAAATTTGTAAATAACTAATTGCGAGGGTATAAAGGTCCTCACAAATAGTTGTTAACAACGATTACTCCCCCTTGCTAAAAATAAGTCATTGACTTTTCTCGTCGTTTGGTAATATATTTGTGAAGACGGATTTGTTTAGTAACTATAGTAAATTGCCCTAGTAAATTATCTATTTGCGAAGGCATGGTTGCAAAATCTCTTTTAGCAACAAGAGCAAATACGACGGCTTTCGAGAGCCACATGCCCTCGCTAATAGCCTTTTGCGACGATATTTGAATTTTTGTGAGGGCATTTTACCCTTACTAGTAGACTCTTTTCTTGTAGTATATGCAAGGTGAAAGAAGGGGGGATGCATATAACATAATTTCAAGAAACATGGTTGAGACTTGCAATCTATAGGCTTTGCATTTACTGAACTGTTTCTCTTCTTCTTAATTTCCAATGGATGATGCAACTAATTTATACATAATTGTAGTGATTCTGAAGCGCCTCACCCCCTAAAAATTTGAATATAAACCCCAAACAAATTTATCTTTTGTGTTGGTTTATTTTTCATTCCCTTAACAAGTACGAAAAATTTAATTGTAGAGTGGCCACTAATCACTTGCAGAGCTAGCTTTAGACCTAGACCTAAGGCTCTCAATAGAAAAATATCCAAAATTTTAAAAGTGAGAGATAATTGGTGATTTGGAAAAAGAAAAGAAAAGTATAGATGGGTTACACATCTTCTACCCTACTACAAGAAGGTGCCTAAAATTGTGGGTAAATAGAAATCCATTTTAATTGAAGCACAAATTGTTTCACACACAAAAAGAAACTATTTTAGAACCATGTGCATATGTATGGGAATAATTAAAAAAAAATACACATACACATCATATATATAAGTTTCTACCTAATAAACAATGCATGTTCATAGTATTATGTAAAAAAGTTAATAAATTTGAATTATTTTTAGCTCGATAAACAAATGATATTGGAAAGCATAACTTTTCAAACTCTCTCTTCTTCTAATTTTAAATATAGAATTAGATATATGATTGAGTTTCTTTTGATTCATTTATATTGGAATCATCGTATTCTGTACTAAATTAACTTATTGACATAAAGATTAAAAAACTTAGATGAGACATGTGGTACAAAATTAGACTTCAATTGAAATCTAATTTAGATTTTAATTAGATTTTCTTTCAGTTTTAACTATATATATATATATGATGTTGTAAATGTGTTGAATCATCATTAACAATCATTTTGCCCTAATGACTTGAGAGTTCAAATTTTGCAAACAATTTCTCACATGATAGATTGTTAACATTAGCTACCCAATCTCCCAAAATGTCACACAACAAACAATGTCTCTGTCCACCATAGCATAATTGTAAATTAAAATTTAGCTTTCTTTCACCATTTATCACCTTAGCCAAGATAAAGTAAAACTAATTTTATAAACATAATAATTTTTCAAATCTTTTTGGTAAATTTTACACTTAAACCATGATATTTGATTCTCAATATAAAATTTATTTGGTTCGTTTAACATTAATTCATCGAGTTATGTGTTTAATTTATCTTTAATTGGACAAATTAAGGTTATTAGGTGATTATTCATAAGTGAAATTGCAATCATGGCTTTAAAAATTACATCGGACTAGTCAATTTTATTAATTCAATTGGGAATTGGGCCCTAATTTGGTTTGGTTCATTTTAAATTCTAAAAGAAAAATGAAAAAAAAGGGAACAAATAGGAATCACTAGTTCAACCATCAAAACAAAAACCAGACTAGTTTGATTGATTCTAGAACAGTTTGTTTCAGTTGCCAAAATGTTGTAGTTTTGGGCAAAACTTTGTCATTTCCTCAGACAAAAATGAAATTGTTTTGTTAAAAATCAAACATATTTCACTTCCTTTGTAGGCAATGACACTGTTTCAACTTTTAACCCAAACAGAACCCTTCTATTCTCTCTCCTCTTATTCGATAGATCTATCACTCTCATTCATGATTCACCTGCTCTCTCTCTCTCTCTCTCTCTCTCTCTCCTACCATCACAACCATTGCAGTGAATCACATTCTCTTAGCAATTGTAGTGGTTGACTTTTTTTATCCTTTTTTTTTTTTTTTGGAGGATTATTGGTTATTTTGGATTTAAAAACAATTTGACATTTGATTGGGGGGTTTTTGCTGAGAAAGAAGATTATGTTATGAAACATTTATTAGAAGTAGCTAAGGAAATCTAGTAGAGGCATTGGTTAAGCAAGCACAAGTAGGGTACCAAGCTTGCCTCGAACAAAAATAATAAAACAATTGACTAGAAAATGTGACGATATGCCTTTAGGAGAAAATCTCATTGCCATAACATAAATATTTAGTGGCAATAGAGAGGCTGAGTTTAAGGAATATATAATTTGTGAGAAAAAGATAGAGAAAAATTATTTGGTATATTTGGTGTAATACACCCTTCTTTCTCACAAATGAGGATTCTTGTGGGCTTTATATTTAATTATTTATGTGAGAGAAGGGTGTAGTAGATTATGTGCCTATAATTTCACAAGAAAAAGAGCACTAGTTTTAATCAATGTTATTAAATCTGTTCCGTTCCGACCGGAATATTTGGTACCGGGATGCAATCTAGAACGATAATACAACCTGTTCCACCACAGGTCCAGTTCCGGCCAGTTTCGGGTTATTCCGGCCATTCTGGCCGATTCCGATCAATTTAGGCCGAAATGTAAATTTCGGCCGGTAGCAGGTTTTAGCCAAAAAAAAAAAAAAAAAAAAAACTTGAACTAACAAACCCATCAACACAACAGGTTTCCACCTAGCACTGATTGCCTGGTAGTCTACGAAGCTACCAAATGATTTGAAAAAGAAAAAAACAAAGGAAGAAGAAGAGAACAGAAATTTAGAGTAAATGTGGAGGAAGCTCAAATTTTAGCTGCATTTGAAACTTTCTTCTTCAGTCTTGCACTTAAACTTTTGGTCTGGGTCTCTAAAACTTCCCCAGAAGTACTTCTGTAAGTGTAAGTAACTTATGAGAATATGAAATGAAGAAGAAAGAGCGGAGGAGAAAGTGTAAGTCATTGCACGTGGGTGATGGAGTGGGATTAGGTGAAAAGGTGAAAGGGAGCTTCCTAGAAGCTTCCTAGTTTATAAATATTAACATATTTATTTACAAAAATACCCAAATTTGCATTTTAAAATAATCAATCTAATTACTTTATTATTATAGTAATATTTCTTTTAAAACACTATTTTACATTCATTAAACAATGATATTACATTTATAAAATTTGGCTTAAGAATGACAATAAGCAATAACATTTTTTTATTAATTACTAATATATATATATATATATATATAAAGTGGTAATTCCGAAACGGTCTAAAACGGTACGTCGAAATAGGCTGGTACCGAAATATTCCGTTCTAATAGACAAATCGAAACGGACACCGAAACGGTATTCATAACATTAAAACTTTTAATGTTGTGCAAGGAATGGATAGGAATGTACACTTGTTTTCTAATAAGTCATTTCATTTTTTTTTTTTTTTAATTTAGAGTAAATTACATTGACACCCCCGAGGTATAGCCATATTATACGCTATATCCGCTTTCAAGAAGTGACACTCCACCTCCCCAGTGATTAAGATAATTGACAATTTGCCCCTAAATTAATTAATAAAAGAGAGCAGAATATCATTTCTTCAAAATCGTGTATAATGAGTTTAATTTCGCTATACCTCAAGGGTGTTGGTGTATTTTACCTTAATGTTTTTAAAAAAGAATTAATTATGCTAGTTTATAAGGGCAAAACTTAGGTAAAGTTATTTTGGTAAAGTAAATCAGGTCCCCTAGTTTAATTGAAACACATAATTAAATTCAAATATATTGCTACAGTGAATTTAAATTTCCTTAGAAAAGACAATACTAGTTGTATTTTATTGGTCAATTTAATCATGTGTCTGAATTTAATTGGGTATTAATTTTACTTTTGTTTTATTTTGTTAAAAAGCTATCAACATGGTTAGGTTGGTTCTAAACTTTACTAAAAAAGAGAAAAAGGAAAAAAGAAAAAGGTTACGTTGGGCTAGAGTTGATGTGGGTTGGGTAATTTGAGTCAGATGTGGGCTGATCCAAATAGATATGGATTTAAAAATTATTATTTTGTAATGATAAATTTATAAAGTTATGTTATATGTCGCCGTTCAAAAAAAGTTATGTTATATGTTAGTCCCATTTTTTTATACAAAAGATGATTAACTCACTTGAAAATCGTTTCATTTTATGTGAAATTTTTTCAGTAATAACCATAAATTTATAATTTATTAAATAATTATTTATGTTGTCACCAATTCAACCAAAAAACATATAACCACTTCCTTTTCTAGTTTCCTATACAGTTCAATAATTAAATCCACAATTGAAAGAGTGCCTTTGCTATTTTAGATTTTATTCTTATATGTTTTTAATATTTTTTTATTCTTTTTTTATTATAATTTTATATTGTAGATAATGTTTATTTTATTTTAAATATATTTTCAATTATAAATATCTAATAGATAATATCAGTTTGGATATAAAAAACTCAAATAAAAAAAGTGAGAGAGAAATAGAAGAATAAAATAATAATTAAACCTCAACTAGTAAGTTTCCCGTGCGATGCACGGATAATATTATAATGTTTTATGTAAATTTGTTTTTGGAAAATATTATACATATATTATAGCATATTTATTATAAAATTTTGTTAGTACTGAGTTTATCATAAAAAGTAACAATTATAAATTGCACACATATATCTATTATAATTATTTTGTTCAAGTAATGAGCAATAATGAAAACAACTTGGAGTAATATTGTATAATAAAAGTTGATAAAAGCATATTAATTCATTCTATATTATTGATTTTTATTATGTGATGTAATAAAAAGCTTCATTACGATTTTTTTTTTCTTCAATGCTTTGTTATTGTGGTATGGTGACGCTTGTTGTCATTATCAGTTTCTCCATCTTCAACATTTGAAATTTAGTCCGTCCATATTTGTTCAATTTTTGAGCTTTCATTATTTTTTCCTTTGGTTGCATCATTTGTGTTAATTACTAATGAATTGGCAATGAGAGATTCTTGATTAGATCTTACAAAGTTTGGACTTTGTCACTAAGATTTTTAATAGTTATTTGCATTTGTATTAAATTTCAATGATGTGACAGTTTTTTGTAAATTTTTTATTTTTGTTAATTTTGGAATAGTGCAGCAAAAAGAATTAACATAGCATGTTGAATTGTGTTTTTTTTTCTTCCATACCTTTTTATCATTTGAAGGCGCATCAAAAATCTTAGCAATTATATAATTTTCAAAACCATATTTTAGATTGAATTCATTCAAATGAAGTAGAGAAATCCATTTTTTTCCTAATTTTTTTTTTCAAATAACGTGAGATTCCTTCTCCAATGTCAATATTTTTACAATAATTTAAATAAGTTGTACCTTAGTTTATTTTTCAACAAGATCTCGATCTTGTAGATTTATTTAGGATTTTCTCGGCATCTCGATCAAATATCACAAACTTTGTTTTGTTAGTTGCATTACAAACTTCAATTTGAATCCTGTATCTAAAGTAGTTTGCAATTGTATAGATATTATAGTTATAATGAGATAAATATATTATAAATATTTGGAGAATATGTAGTTAATGTGAGTGCCTCTAACTTTGGGATAGAAAGATTTATTTTTGTTTTACATTTTGCACACCAAAATGATCATGTTTGTAATTTGACATTCTTTTCACAAAGTACGCACAAAATGTAATACCAACCCATTGTTGTATCAATGTTACTTATTATTGCAATACCCTAGCAGTTCACATCTTGCAATGAACTTTGAAATTAATATGTATTTTTTTTAATATAAATAATTTGATCTATTATTATTTTTATACATAAATGATGAGTATAATTTGAAATAATTAACAAACCTTTTTCGTAAGATCTCATTCGATGCATTTTATCTTTACTATTGTCTTCATATTATTTAAAGATAAATCCTCCTATGAAAATTGTTTTGCATGTATTTTTGGTATTTCTTGTATAGGATCATGTTTTTTACCATTCTTATCATTGAATTTTTTTAAAGAAAATATTAAGTTAATGGCATTTTGTGAGATAGTATATGCTCTTTATTAGACTTTTTTGTTATTATAAATTTTAGAAATATGCATTTGTCAATTATTTCAGCAACCTGAGGGATCTCAAGATTTATATATATTTTTGTTGCACTGGTCGATGACAGAGAATTTGTCTGCATAAATTGCATAGAATATTATTAATAGAAAAAAGCATATTGAATTGAAATTGAGGAATAATGAAGAGATATTTCATGAGAATGAGATTTTCTAGAATTATCATCTATATGTGGGGGAGGAAGAAGAGAGTTTGTAAGAAGGTAAGAGTTTTTGCTTTGATTTACACGTGGGAATGGTCAAACTTGGGTCATAATATGTAAGGTAAGAACTGGGTCTGAGTTTTTCATAAGGTTTGGTCTACTTTTAAAAGGTAATCAATTTTATAGTGAATAACTTTTGGTCTAATTGGTTTAATTGTCAAGAACAACTCATATCAATATAATAGTAAAAATAAGTTATTATGGTCTATTGGGTAACAGTAAAAAAAACTTAATAAAAAGAGGTAAAAAAATGCTAATTCTATATAATAGTAAAAATAAGTTACTATGATTTATTAGGTAATAGTAAAAAAAACTTAATGAAAAAAGGTAAAAAAGGTTAAATGCAATAAGTTACTATAATCTATTGAGTAACAGTAAAAAAAAACTTAATAAAAAGAGGTAAAAAATGCTAAATTTATGTAATAGTAAAAATAAGTTATTATGATTTATTGGGTAACAGTAAAAAAAACTTAATGAAAAAAGGTAAAAAAAGTTAAATGCAATATTAGAGTGCCACGTGGCAGGACCTCATGCACTCTCACATGAGATCTCTGCTTTTATATATATATTGATTGATTAGTAAAACTTGAATACAAAAAAATTTAATTAGTAATTTTGTATCTCATAAGCAGAAACAATGGATTTTAAATTAAAAAAATATAAAAAGTGAAATTATTATTATTTTAACTTATATTTAAATAAAATCTCACTTAAAAAATTATCACTTTTATAGGTTTCAAACAGTATTGAACTAATAACTTTGCTTATTATAAGTCCAATCAAAGTTTAGAAATTAGAATTGCTTGCAAAACTTGATCTTACTTATGATCATTATTATTAATACCGTTTCGGACCCCGTTTCGGTTTGTCTAGTGGAATGGAATATTTTGGTACTGGCCGATTTCGGCGTACCGTTTCAGGGTATTTCGGGGTTCTTAAAAAATAATTTATATATATTCTTGTTGAACATAAAATTGTCAATTCTAATAAATAAATAACTAAATATCAAATAATACAAATCATTTAGTCTTAACTCTTAAGTCTTAAACATCAATATAACATCAATTTAACATAACGCAATAGGAAAATTTACAAGACAATAACTAAATATCAAAAAATACAAGATTTACTCCTTCTCATCATCATCCATGAGAGAAGGATCAAATTCATCATCAAAAGAACTCCCAAGAACTACCAGCACCCATTAGACCTTAACTTTTTTTTTTTTTTTAATAGGCCAAATCCGATACCGGCCGAAATTTGCATCTCGGCCGAAATTGGCCGGAATTGACAGGAATGGACCGGAACGGCCCAGAATTTGACCCGAGGTGGAATGTGGGGTATTCCAGTACCGGTTTGCATACCGGTACAAAAAATTCCGGCCGTTCCGGCCGGAACGGAACGAAATCAATAACAATGCTTATGATGAAGAAACTATATATGTATGCGTTTGTGCTTCTTAACATTTCCCATAACAAATAATAATCAACTATGAAAGAGAGTGTCAAAAGGGGGCAAGTTTTCTACATAAAGCGTGTGTTTGGATTGCGTTGGGATGAAATTTTTTTTTTCTGTTTTGTTGAAAAATGGTAGGTCTCACAATACTATTAATGTACTTTTTAGTATTATTTATGGATCTCACTATACTATTTCATCTAATTTTTACTTTTATTTATATTACTTTCAAAGTGTTATTATTTGAAAAATGTGTTATTATTTGATTCGTATTTGAGACAGTAGATTTGAATTTAAATTATGTATATGATATTGAACTTGGGTATTGTTTTTCCTTATTAGTAGTTATTGATTGAGCAATTGTTATACTTCTATGAGTATTTGTGATGTGTAGAATTGTAGTTTATTATTTCTTATTATGTGCATAGGACTGTGCTTTGTTATTTCCCAACAGGTACCCATGTAAAATTAAGAATGTAAATTTTAAAGAAAAAAAAATGTAAAATATTATTAGCGACGACAATGTCATGGCTAATATTTTATCATATCATTAGTGACGACAAAAAATATCATCGCTAATATGCAATATCATTATTAGTGATGACAGCAAGCGTCGTCACTAGTAATGACATATTAGTGACAACAAAAATGTCGTCGTTAATAATAATCTACTAGCGACGACAAAAAATTTCGTCACTACTAATGAGCTTGTAGCGACGACATTTTGTCTTGGGTTCTCGAGTTATTTATGACGACAATTGTCATTATTAGTGATGACTTTGTCGTCGTTAATAGTATTGTATTTGTGACGACTTTAATATCGTCACTAAAAAGCTTTTTTGTTACCATTTTTGTTTAACGAAAGTTAGCGACGACATTTTTTGTCGTCAATATAATTAGCGACCATATTTAAAGTATTAGTGACGACTATATGCCGTTGTTAAAGATCAAATTTCTTGTAGTGAGAGGACATGGAGGACCAAGTCCAAAATGTGGCGCATGCAAATATTAATGGGTGTGGCAATTGTCCATGTTAAAGAATAAAGACTAAAGTTAAAGATGACTATATGATGCAACAATTAATGCATGGTGTTGAAAAAATGGAAAATTTGAAATAGTGAATGAATAGTGGGAGGTTAGAAATTTTGCATGCGCATGGAAAATCCTCATTTCTTCCTTTGAAATTTTGCTGTTTTAGTAGTTGTTGTCGTGGATATTGTGGAAAATTGAATGAATACATGCACTCATTAGGCTTTTCTTTTGTTTGTGGACTCACTTTTAGAAAACTCTCTCTTAATATATAGTTGCCTATGACTACGAGTCATTAAGTGGGTGACATTGAAGCCTCAAAGAAAAAGACAGTCTTTTAATACGTGAGCATTTGTTGTCGTTAGAAATTGTTCAAAACTTCAAATTATGATATTGGTAAAATTAAAAAAAAAAAAAAAAAAAAAAAAACTAATCAGTTTTACAATCTGCATTCAAGTCTATCATGATCTTATTTCCTAAAACATATATAAATATTGATTTACTAGACATTGATGTGTGATTAGAAGATTTACTATTAGACTTGGAAGATGTATTTTAAGTTCCAAAATGATTTTCATCGATAAAATTACTTATTTTCTTTAAAAAAAAAAATCAAATTTCTGATAATGTAGTTGTGTCCCATGTAATAATTTTGCATACAAATGATTCAAGGCCATTATATATAGGTGTCAAAGCAAAAATCATTTAAACTGAAATACCCATAATTATATTTTAGAATTTAGAGGATTTCATAACTACGTAATGATGACAAAAGGTGATATCAGCTTTACCATAGTGGGCCTTATTTGTACTTGTCAATTTGTCAGTTTCTGAAATTTTTTTTTTGCGCGTGATAGACTGGTGTTGTTCCCATATTATTCAAACGTGGGCCATTCCATGTCTTTTTTTTGGGCCCCAAATAAACCATCAAAACTGACCCTTGACCCTTTGTATTCTTTGTTAGCTAGAGAAACAAAATTTACGCCATTATGTACGGCAAATTTACTAAAGACTGAAGAGTAAATACCAAAAGTCTTTCTTTTATAAACCAACCGAGAGTGAAGAGAGTTTAAAGACCGACACACACGCAGAAACAGAAATAAAGGTTTCTTAATAAATGAATAGCATGAAAGTGACAACACTCGTGGAGCTTGCTTACATATTTTGCCATTTGTCAGCGGTAACTAGATGTGAAATGTTAGCTAGGGTTTCCATTTTGGAGTTGGCGCATAGGTCGGGTTGGATCGCGATTTGAGATATTTCTCAATCCAACCTTGTCGCATGCATGTGGGGATGGACAAATTTTCAATTTAACCTAATTCATGGTAACAATGGTGGAGTTAGTCCAATAAAAAAAAAAAAACAATGGTGGAGTTAGAAATTTTTTAGGGGACCAAACTTATGTTCGTTTGAAAATTGCTCTTTTTATTTTATTTTTATTTTTATTTTTTATTTTTTATAGTTTATTTGTATAATGCTGGAAAAGAAAAAGCTAAAAGCTAGTTTATTTTTTTATATATAAAAAAATAAAATTTAGATTATTTGAAATAAAGTTGTGATAAAAAACTAAAAAAATAATGTGAAACCTATAAATAGTAGATAATTTTAGCAAAAAGTTAACTTTTAATTTGTTGCCAAACACACACTAAATATATCAAAATAGAATAAAAAATTATATATGTTTAGTTTATACTTAAATTAAAACATGGTTTTCAAATGATTTATTATTATCTATATATTAAGAGGATTCAGAAAATTAGTTATGACTTCAAAAAATGTCAAAAATACTCCTAATCTAATTAGATAACCCTTATTCTTAAAAAATAAAAATGGGGTTAAAATTGTAATTCAACAAAATTAAAAAAAAAAAAAAAAACTACTAGAGAATTTTTTTTTCCTAAAAATTAGCACATTCTCTATTTAAATATATCTCACGCACATTTGATTCATTTTTTCCTAAAAACTAGTACACACTAAATCTAGCAATTTACTCCATCTCAAATCTTCAATTTTAGTTTCTTAAAAATTCCTTCATGTATAACCTCACTAACAATAGATAAATTCAAATTGAAAAATTACATTAAACTCAAAATAAATAAAAAAAGAGCCGTATCGCACGTGCGGAGTGCGTGTGATGAGCCTAGTATATATTATTTTCTTGTGTACAAGAAAATTTTCTCAAATACATTTTATATAATTTAAAGATAAATATTTTCTTCCATTAAGCTATTTGCAATTAATATTTTTAAAACATTTTCAACAAAGGTGTTTTTTTTAAAAAAAAATTAAATGTTAAATATTTGAGTTTAATAATAATAATTTAGAAAACATATATTGAAAAAAATAAATTAATTTCAAATCAATTCACTTTTATATGCCTTAAAGAATATAACATAGATATTATTATAACAATACCAAATGAATTTTTTTTTTTTGGTTTATGGATGACAAAGTAGAACATATCACAAAATTTTATCCATAAAAATCATGGAATCTTTATTCTAATAGAAAAAGAATAAAATCTCATGCATTCCTTTATCTCTAACCCTTAAAATATCAAATGACAAAATATATTTACTTATATTAAGGTTTTTGGCTGGAGAGCATGCATTGAAATTCTGCCAACGAAGATGAATCTTGCAAAGAGAAGAATCATTGAGGAAGCAGCATGTCCAATTTGTACTAGGTTCTCAAAGACAGCCATACATGTGTTATGGGAATGTGAAGCAGCACAGGATGTTTGGCCAGGGAGCTTGAAATCGTCGCAGGAAGGTATCCATAGAATGACTGATATGTTTTAGCTGTTGGAGTATTTGTTGGAGTGGTTGGCTTTAGAAGATTTAGAGTTGGTGTTGGTTCAAGCATGGTTGATTTGGAATCAGCGGAACAGAGTTATTCACGGTGGAAAATTTCATGAACAAAGCTGGCTAAACAAACGGGCATTGGATTACATGGAGGAGTATTGGGCCACACGGGATCAAGTTGTAGCAGACCAACTTCAGCAGTCCAATCGGGATTTTTGGAAGCCTCCTCCACCTTCGGTCTACAAACTTAATTTTGATGCAGCTGTGTTCTCGGGTTTGGAGCAGTAATTAGAAACGACAAAGGGGAAGTCATGGCAGCCAAGGGACCAGCGGTATTTTGCAGTGCAGAAGTTGAGTTCCTTGTGTGTAGAAAGGTAGTTGAATTTGCCACGGGTGTTGGTTTTTCTAAGTTTATCATTGAAAGTGATAATAGCACAGTTATGCATGCCATATCCTCTCCGAATGTAGATGAGGCTTTGCTGGGAAATGTGGTAGAGGACATCCAACAGATGCTTAGAGGGTTGCATTGGATGAGTATAGATTTTACAAGAAGGGGGGGGGGGGGGGGGGGAGGGGAACAAAGTGGCTCATGTGTTAGCTCAATATGCAAAAACTATTACTGATGACATGTATTGGATGGAAGATTTACCTCCATTAGCTATGGAAGCTTTGTATCAAGATGCAAACATTATTAATTAAATGAACGAAGAGTCCATTTTCTCCACACAAAAAAAAAAAATATATATATATATATATATATATATGCACATGAAAATACTTCTAAAATTATTGAATTATATATGGTACAAGACATTAATGCTTTTTAAATGAGTTTTGTAACATTTTATTTTAAAAAAAAAATTTTGAGGGGGGCCAATACGTAAAATATACACAATATTTTTTATTTTAATTATTATATTACTAGTACATAGGAGAGACTGAAGAGGATTTTTGGAAAAGTTATGGGACCATGGTCCCCCCTCCCTCCACCAATGCATGGTAGTTTTAAAGACCAACCAAACTCAAGTTGGGTCGTTATGTTGGAACCATTTTGTTAGGCCTAATATATATATATATATATATATATATATATATATGAGAAACGGGCCTAAAAAATAATTAGACTTTCATTAAATTATCTAAATTAAAATATTGAACTAAAATATATGATCCTTTATTAAAGGAACCCTATCACAGACAAATAAAAAAATTGCTTTTATTCTCAATCCTAAAAACTTATGATTATTCGATGAATGATTATGATTTACGCAATTAGGTAGAATATTTCAAATTTGTAAAAAGATTGAAAATTAACTCTCAAGACTCAAAAACATTAAATAAATCAACTCACGAATTTAAATCAAATCTCAAAATCTAGAATAAAATAAATTAACTTATAATTGTAAGGACCGGATTTGAATTCCTATCCCTAAAAGTAGATGGACTTAGGCCTAAAAAACCCAAAACAATGAATTTGTAGAGAGTGAGTTGGAAAACTGGGATTTAGTGAATCAGACAACAAATAAGGTAGATCTTGATGACAAAGGAATGAAGACAAACAAGTTTAAACTAAAGAAAAATGTCCTCGGCAAATTCTGAGGAGACTGGATCTTATATATTTCTTTTAGGTTTGATTACAAATTCAGTTCTTGATGCTACAGTGTTTTTCTCTTTGTTTTCCGATCCCTTTGGCTCATTGCTTTTTTCTCCTTTTATACTCTCTTCCCCTTTCATCTTTACCCTCCATGTGCAGACCAGATGGTTGGTGTTTGATACTTGTCCCATCAGCACCTTCCTAAAGTCTTTACGTAGTAGCTGTAAGGCTGAAAACCATTGTTCAGATATCACTTCCACAAATTAATGCGGTTAGAGAGTTAGCTGCAGAGTATTTAATGCGGTGGTAGCAGCTTTCTCATATATTTTAGGACTTCCCTCTGTCTTTTGTTTCTTCAACGCTTACCGATACCAGCAGAACTTATTGGAACATTCCCCTGGATGGCAGACCACCTCTATGGACCTCGACTTTGGTTAGTCGAGGAGACATTCATTCTCGGCCCAACCTCCTGGGCCATTATGATCAAAACTAACTTCTTCATTTGCTGACACGGGCTCCCTTGACAATGTTTACTCCTCCTCGGACGAACTCTCGTCTTTGGCTTGGGCCTCAGGCCCACTAGCTACATAGATAATGAGCTCCTGGCCCAATATCCCTACAATAATTTTAACACATATTTTTCTAAACTATTAATAATATAAGTTGGGTAGTTTATTATTAAAAATTTTACCAACCCATACCCACTCAAACCCAAGTTTTTTTTTTTTTTTTTTTTTTTTTTTTTTGGGGGGGGGGGGGAGAAGAATTTAAGACAACCCATGAACCATGAAAAACCAATCCGAGGCATTAGGTTAGGTTGAGTCAATTATGTTGGATTGGTGGGTGGAAGGCACGCCTCCAGTTTCGTCTCCTATTAATGTCATATTGGTGGAACGAAATAGCTGGCCTCTTGATTTTGTACACCAATTTGAGGGTATATAATTTATAATTTGGATTTAATATGTGCTTAAACTACTGTTAAGATTTGTTGATGGTGGATTGGTATATAAGTAAGGAATATAGAAAAAAAATAGCAAGCATGGTTTGTACGGTCAAAACTGAAATTAAAGAAATGGAGCATTATTGGTTTTGGATAAGTATATATTTTTTGACAGATTGGATGAGTATATATTTAGTTTATTATAATACCAATAAAATCATTTGGATTAGCAATGAATAAAAACTCCCTCATTGACTTTATTATTTTCAATTGCTTAAATTTTAAATACGAAGCTCGTCGTTTGCATTAACGCTGAAGCCATTAAAGTTATTACCTAGCATTCTACATCATTCGTCCAGTACAGTTCAGATCAGGCAGTCATACCTACACCATACGTTTTAATGGAGGGTAAAGATTCCAAAACAAATACCAAATATAAAAAGTAAGAAAAGAAAAGGCAGCTCAAAGATAAAATGAGTTATATAGAAATGTAGTATATTTATTTATTTAGGTGAGGAAAATCTGATTTATTGTCCCCAGAAGTTAGAGATTAATTTTTAGAAATAGTAATTTTTTTTATAGAAGAAATTATGAAATATAGTCGATAGATGCTTATTAATGTATTTCCATGAAAATAATTTTAAAAATGTTAAAAGTTAAAACTATTAATAATAACATATATTTTAAAATTATTCTTTTAGGGTTAAGCTTGTGTTTAGTGCATCACTACATTGGACACGTTGAGATTTGAACATGTGCCCAGAGCTGGATATGTGTCCAAATCCCAACGTGTGCAGTACAATACTGCACTAAACATAAGCTGTGTTCTTTTCTTTATTGTGTATATAAAAAGTTAACACATCAATTTGTAAAATTTATATATCTACATATTTTGAAATTTATTTGTTCACCTTTCAAGATAATGGGAGGACAATTCTACCTTTCAAGCCAAAATCTTCGTCTCTAGGATCCAATTTGTTAAACTTCAAATCGTATCCCTTCCGGGAGGAGAAAATAATAAACTGTATGTATATAAATATATTTACTTATCTTTCATTACAAATACTTGACCTTTTGAACATCTCTTATTTCGAACCACAAATGCAATGAAACTAATGAACTCTTGATTAGATGGTCGATCGCAAATGTTCAGATGAACTTTTGATAATGATATTGATTGCAAATGTTTAGATGACCTTTTGATAAAGATAAAGGCCTAATTTAAACCCAACTTTATTTATATAAATTATAGCACAAATGTGAAACTACATGATGATTATTCTTTATCATGTGGATAAGCTAATAGGATGACAATGAGACGGGTTGAGATTAGATCATGAGTGCCTAATGTACTCTTTGGGCCGGGGTGGGAAATATGGCAGGATTAGAGGTATTTTTTCACCCCTAATAAGATGGTTTGACATTAATGAAGTAGATATGAAATAGAAAGGAGATAGCTAGACCTCAAAGTATTCAAAGGAAGAGAAACCATATATTTTAGGGGATGATAATAGAATATGTAAAAAAAATTATAAACTAAATCTATATCAAAAGAGATTAACTTTATACATATAGGACAAGAAAAATCCATACCTATCCCGTAAAGGGCAAGACAACTCAAGCAAGGTGAGGAATTTTGACAATCTTTACAAGACACTGATTGACTTTTGGTATTGAGAAGATTTAAACCCATGGTTTTTATTTTAATGAAAATAAATTTTATTAATTGAACTAATTAGAAACCATAAACGAAAATTAAGTTTAAATCGCATGCTATATTATTCCGGGAAGTATACTCAAATATGGTATGACATTTATATGGTACAAAATACATATGCACTTCATTAATTTATTTTAATGTTTTAAAAAATGTCTTAAAAATTTGAATTAAAAAAATATGAAAAATATAAATACATATGTATAAAGTATAAAGTATGAATCTGTTAGGATCACTGTTGCATTGATTCATTATGTGTTAGTAGTCAACCATGGTTAATAGTGAGGTCTATGGGTTGGTTAAGGGTGATAACTGTATTTGTGTTAGTTAGGGGCAGTTAGTTAGTTGGTGAGTGCTGTGAAGAGTTAGTTAGGATGAGTACCAAAGGATCACATCTTGTATAAAGGCAACGGCCAAGACTAATAACAATTCAAGCAAGTTGTTAATCAATCACTCTTACTCTTTCCCTTATCATTGTCTTCCTATTCCCTGAATCCCTTCTCTATCTACCTCTCTCTCTCTGTTTTTCTAACCTGTTCTGGAGGTGAGGCTGTCCTCAAATTCAGCTACATTCAATCAGACCAACAATTCTTGCAATCAATAGTTCTTGCAGAATCTCAATGAAAAACTGGCGATAAGAGAAATGATATATATATATATATATATATATACACACACACACATATAAAATTATTCTTATTTTAATCTCTAATTCAGAAATGAAAATATAAGCATATATGCTTATATTTTCATAAGAATTGTTAAAAAATTAAATAATTTAAGATATCAATTACGTAACTCAAATGGATTGAGTGTATGCATATATATTTTAAATTTTATTTTACTTTTAGGCAAACTATGAATGAAAGACACACTATTTTCTCATATTATTAATTTTAAATTGTTTATTTTTTTTAATTTGATATATATTGTAGGGTCAGTTTTGGCGGCCCATGCCCAAGAAAGTATGGATTTGGAGCCCACCGAGCCCAAAACAATAAATTTTGTAGAGAGTGGGTGAAAGAGCTAGGCTAATAATGAAAATAACAGTATTAAACGGCAACACCAATGGGAGGATTTGGATTAATGTGTTCTCGGACTGATATGAGTGCCATGTCCGAAGAGGTGCTTTTCATTGATAATCTAGGATTACAATTCCAGGAGCTACAGGAATCAAATATATTCTTTTCTATCTCCTCTTTTTCGATCCCCTACTATCAGAGGCACCCTTCCCTTATATAGCACTGCCTTCCTACATCTCCTCCGTCCACTTGTTCATCATCCAGGCACCCATTTGAGTGCATGTCCCATCACCCCACTTTTAGCCTTATGTGAGTGGTGGTAGCTGAGAAAGCACTGTTCAGGGGTCTTATCCACATAAATGCGGCCAGGAAGGCAGGTGCAGTGCATTAAATGTGGTGGTTGAAGTATGCCTCCTTGATATTTCTCTGTTCCCGTTATCTTCATGTGTGTCCGAGGTTCCTTTCCCTCTTGACACTTGTCAAACAGATCACTTGAACCTCCCATGCTCGTGTTGGGTTAAACCTCTTCGGATCCGAGGACGTTAGACTACTCGGACATATGAACATCTCCTCGGATAGTACACGTGCTCATCTTAAGGCATTCCCCTTTGACATGGGCCTCTGACTGAAGGCCTCGCCTCCTCGGATGAAAAGTGTTCCTCATTCAGGGCCTTGGGCCCAATAAGTTGGGTTGGGTTTTTCTCCCCCCACATATATATATACACATATTAAGATTTTAAAATATTCTCTCAAAAAAATATTTTAAAATATTTATTTTGATAAATCTTTTGTTGGATTATATTAATACAATTTGACAAAAACAAACTAGATTGCCAAAAAGAGCTAGTGTTAGAGTTCAATTAAATTAAAGTATTTTTGAAGAAATATAATACGAAATTTTTTTAATATATGTATTTATACTTTTAAATATAAGCATGATGTATTTTTTAAAATATTTGTATTTCACACAACAAATAGGATAATTTAGGGAAAAGTTAAAAAAAAAAATCCAAAGTTAGTCGCTTGTGACAAATTAAATTTTAAGTGATTAATTATACCATTTTAAACTCCAAAATATACAAATCATGACAATTTAACCTTCCATCCATATAAGTTAAAAAATCATTAATGGAATAAGTTGGGAAGAAATTTTTCATTAATGCCCATTACATGCAAATGATACTTTTTTGCTTAGTCTAGCTAGTATATTCCCTCACTCTCTTATTTCTTTTGTCTGTAACTCTCTCTCTCTCTCTCCTGCATTTCATACTCTCTCAGACTTTCTGACTATAACATGGAGAAAAAGACAAACTCTGTCCAATGTAAAATGTTGTTGTTTGGATATAATAGATGCCAATAAATTTTTTTCTTCTCATATAGGTTTATTTCATTCATGGTTTTCAATAGATATGGAGAGAAGGGTTAGATTGCCATGGCCTACAAAATCTAGGGTTTAAAATGCTAAAACTAAAAAGTTATGGTTTAATTTGTCATAAAAGGGGCAATTCTAGAGTTGTTGTTGTTGTTGTTCCCCCCACCCCCCCAAAAGAAATTATTGAAAATGCAACAAATTCATAAAAATATAATATATTATCAATCAGAAAGAGTAAAGTAAATAAACAAAAATATCAATAAAATATAATTGAAAGAGAATATATGTAAGAATATTTTTTTTTGGGTATGGTACAACAAAGAATACGTGAATTGTCATTTGATCGAGACAATAGCCTCGTTAAAATAATCTTTAGGAATACACGTCAAACAGAATTGCGTAAACTTCAAAGCGTGGCTCTTGTGAATTGTGACTTGTCCAAGAACATCCTGGCGGCTCAAAAGTCTGAAACCTAGGCAGTGAGCAAAATGATTTATCCAAATCCTCCCGTCTCATTTTTTTTGTCCTCAATTTTATTTTGAGATGTCCTAAAATATTGTCATATTTCTAAAAATAAAAGTCATTAATTTACTAATATTCCTATTATACTCTTATTAATTTACTAATTCAATTTTTTGATAAATTTTTTTAAAGGTAGTTTTGAAAACTTATACATTTTTAAAAAGTAGACAAGATAATAAATGATGTTCCCTTAAAAAGTTTAACTTTTCAAACAGGACAAAAAAAGCAGGACGGAGGAAGTAGAATTTTTGGTCCTATCAAAACCCAATAACTTGGGTTATCCAATTTTGACAGTGAGTTTAGATTAAACCAATTAAGTTGTCCTATTAGCTTCAATCTTCAGGTTTTCCAGTAAAATTTGAGACATTTGTAGTAATTATGTTCTTGATAGTCACAAAACAATAGCAGAGCCTCGGTGCCTTGAATGGTTGTAATTGCACCCATTAAACTTGAAATGATTTTGAGATAAATTAGTAGGGTTCAGTCTTCAGCGGTGCAAACTTTATTTCTAAATTAATTTTGAGCTATTTTCCATCAATCCATATTCTTGTGATTGAAGAGGTCATTCATGCATAGTTTATATGACTTGTTTGGAGCTATTTTCCCTCAATCCATAACTTTTTTAATATGTTATATGACTTGTTTAAATAATAAAAAATAATCTCCAGGAGAAAACACTATAAATTGAATAGTAATAATAATACACATTAATAATTTTATAAGTCGAAACGAAATGGATTAGAAAAGATAGCTCAAAACTGGTTCAAAAGTAAACTTTGTCCTGATATTTTTGCAAGACGGTCATTTTTTTTCTTCTGTAACTGAATACAGGGTCAATTGTTATTAGTATGTGCCTACCTACTTAACATTTAGCTAACGGGTCATCATAAGTAAAAAAGGGGGGAAGGGTCCAATTAGTAGTGTACAGACTACAGAGATGACATTCAATTACCCCAGTCTTTGCGGTGGGTAGTTGAATAAGCCTTTACTGCTGTGCTCTCTTGGCAACTTCTAAACATCAAAATTTTCAACGATATCTCCTATGATTTTTTTTATACACTATTTTAATAGCAAGAATTCGTCAATACATATTTCTTTATTGGAAAAAGTCCTCATCTTTTTCCCTCGCCAAGTTCTTTTTGGACCTTTGGTAACCATAATAAATTGCAGTTTGTGCAGTTGGGTTTCTTTGTCCATTCTGAAATTGTGAGAGCCAAAGCTTAGTATTCTCTCCCACTCTGATCCTTTGCTCTCATAGCTTCTTTTTGTGTCAAAACTCAAGAGTGATGGCTGGGAATTCAGGAACCAATGGCAACGATGCTGTTGCTTTGAATGTTAATCACGAATCTCCAACCTTTGCCTCCAAACCCAACCGTGAATTTGGCTTCCGTGTCTCTATACCTTTCATGCAGAAGGTGAGTACTCCTCATCTGCTTCCAAGTACTAATATTTGCCTTTCCTTTGAACCCATTTGAAAAAAAATTCATGCTCATTCTCACCGACAACTATGTTGTAATTAATTTCTCTGTGATAAATGAAAGACAGCATAGTTGGTTTCTTTTACTTCTTTCATCTATTTGATATCATATAGATAAACAAATCTTATATGCCAATTGTCCTCAAAAACACATATTCTATATATGTTTTTTTTTTTTTTTTGTTCTGTCTAAAGGCAACTTCTTCTACCAAGTACAAATCTTGAGAAGTGAATTTAACATGGAAATTTTTGTTGATGGCAGTTGATTGCAGAGGCGGTGGGTACATACTTCTTGATATTTGTGGGCTGTGCTGCGGTGGTGGTGAATTTGGACAAGGACAAGGTTGTGACTTCGCCAGGAATTGCAATAGTTTGGGGTCTGGCCGTGACGGTTCTGGTTTACTCTGTTGGCCACATCTCTGGTGCTCATTTTAACCCAGCAGTCACTATTGCCTTTGCCACTTGCAAAAGATTTCCAGCCAAGCAGGTAAACCACACCAACCATAGTCTCCTCTCCAAGAATTTTGGTATTGACTTTTCGGTCGTCGCTAAAAGTACACGTCATTACTGCAAGAAATGATCATGAAGAAACAAAATATCACATCTTAAGTCTTTACAAAAAAAAAAAAAAAAAAAAAAACTTGTTCAATTTTGGTAAATTTTCTGTCTTAAAACTCTTAATGCTTGTATTTTAACATAATGTTCTGCAAAACCATGCTATGCTCAACTGATCTATTGATCTAATTTACTACCCTGTCGTTTAATTAAGATCAAAGTGATGGCTATGTAAATCAGATTTCTCTCTCTGATCTGATCCCCATTTTTTCCTGTTAAATTTTTATCTTGTAGGTGCCTGCTTATATAGCAGCTCAAGTCCTCGGATCAACACTTGCAAGTGGAACTCTTAGGTTGCTCTTCCAAGGGCAGCAGAACCACTTTCCAGGAACACTGCCGGCTGGGTCAAACATGCAGTCTTTTGTGATTGAGTTCATAATCACATTCTACCTCATGTTTGTCATATCCGGTGTTGCCACTGATAACAGAGCTGTTAGTTCTTATCCCTTTATATTGCTCCAATTTTGATATAGAGTTACCAAACAGTTTATGATTTTTTTTTTTTGGAAGAGACAATTTATGATTAGCAACTAACAACTGTGGTTGGTTAATTAATTTTTGAACAAAATTTAGCTACAAAATTAGTTTTAGTTTTAGTTTACAAACTTACTTAATATCTTTTTATTGGAGGTAAAGTTTGACAAATCCACCATTGAATTACATCTTTTTCTTATATCCTCCATCCTTGCAAAATTTCAAGGAAATTAAAGATAAAGAGCTATGTTATCAATAAATTTTTTTAATTGCAAGTTTTTGTAATTTAAAATTATGTATAAAATATAAACTTATAAATCATATAGTAAATAATATCCGATTGACACAAAATTTAACATGTGTATTAAGAGCGTAAAAAACATGCAATTCAACGGTTAGATTTTCAAAATATGTTATAATATTTATTTTGTTGAGTAAGTTTGTAGTCTTAAACTACAACTGCAATTTTGTAGCTAAACTTTGTCCTTAATTTTTGGACAAAGTTTAGGTCCAAATAAATCAATTTATAAGATTATTTATGTGTATGTAATATTTAAACATGTCTCATGACTCATCTAAAAAAGTGATGTAACTAAAACTAGTGGTTTAGAGCAAAAATTATTCACTAATTTTTCGTTGGCCTGTAGCGTCAAGAATTTTATTCTATCATGTAAACTGCCTATTATACTACTTCCACGTGCTTTAGTTACTTGTAATACTAAAATAACTTTAAAGCTTATCTGTGTACACAATCAGTTATGATTTCTTATTACACCATTGAAAATTACTTTTTTTTTTGTTAATGCAGATTGGAGAGCTTGCTGGCCTTGCTGTTGGGTCAACGATCCTACTTAACGTCATGTTTTCAGGGTAATTACTTATAATCCAATTAATCTGATTGAACCATATCATAAAAAATAAATATGTTCACATTAGGCATTATCGCCAGTTAAATGCACACTTTTTCCTTGTTTTTCATACGCAAAATTTTGTTTTTACATTGGTCATGTACACTAACATTATAAACTAAACAAATACAATATTGTAGGCTGTTCATGCAAATGTATACCATTGTGTACAATTTACATGAACAAATATCTTCATATTTGGCATGCTAACATAATGAAATTGGGATCATCCTATGCTATTTGACAGGCCAATTACAGGAGCATCAATGAATCCAGCAAGAAGCTTGGGGCCTGCAATTGTACACAGTGAATACAAGGGGATATGGATATACATGGTAGCACCCATTCTTGGGGCTATCTCCGGTGCATGGGTCTATAATGTCATCAGGTACACCGACAAGCCAGTGCGTGAGATCACCGCGACTGGCTCTTTCCTAAAGGAGTCAAAAAACAACAACACCATCTGATTTCAAAAGTCTCTCTTTATTACTACTACGTAGCGTATGTATAATTAGGCTTAAAAGTATAGGGAGGAACTTACATGTTTGTCTGTTCTCAAAAGTAATCCCCTTATGGATATAACTATAGCGAAAAGTCAGCTTTTCTTTTTTGCTTTCTTTCTTGTTGTTAATGATGTCATGTGAGTTACTGGCTGAATGACTTGGAAAGAGAGAAAAAGGGATTGGTATTGCACATTATTAACGTTGTGGGAGGGCTGGATGGAGAGGAGGAAAGTGAGGATACATGACACGAGGATCAGCTCTGTGCATGTATGTTAAGCAGTTCAAATGGATAAGGACAAAGCTAAAAGGGTATGTTTGAATCTAAAAAATAATAATAATAATAGTTGGGTATGTTTGATTTTGGTTCCTCAATGATAAAGTAGACTGTTTGATAGTTTCTCAAAATTTTAAAAATCTAATCTAAGCAACCAAAATTAAATTGACCCAATATTCAATGAAGCAAAAATCAAACCGACCCATATTTTAAGGAGCAAAAAAATGCAATTTTATCAGTGCTATTGTCACCAAAAAACGTGTTCTATCAGCAACCCATTCAACATATCGTTCATCTAGTTAACAAATACTGGATAGAAAATAGACAGAGGAATTAAATTGTTCTAGTTTTAAAACTCAAATGATGAAATTAAAACGTTTTATAATTTAATTAAAATCAAACATATTTCATATTTTAGTGACAAAATTAAATTACCAACTTGCTTTCATTAAAATATTTAAACCATGGCAGTGTTTGAGAACTTTTTATATTTATGGTCCGTTTGGATTGAACTTATTGTTGCTGAAACTGAAAACTGAAAACACTGTAGCAAAATAATTTTTAAATGTGTGAATAGTTCCGTGGAACCCATTTTTAATATTTTTTATTGCGTGAACAGTGTATGCATAGTGCATAAACAGTGTATACACTGTTCACAAAGTGTTTTTTTGTTTCTCAAGTCAAACTATGCGGCCAAAAAAAAAAAAAAAAAAAAAGGGAAAATGCGGATGAGAGGAAACGTGGACGTGCAACGCGCAATCCAAGCGCCCTCTTAAGCTCATGAATCCTATTCTTAAAATGCACAAGGTAATCAATAATGCATCGGTTCATAAAAACTCTTGCTAATGACGCTATCATGATCCTAGTACTTATAGTTATTTGTCACATCCATTGTTTATACTTGGATTAAAGATTTTTTCAAATAGGTTTCTCAAAAAGGAAAAGATCTTTTCAAATATTGCTTAAATTGATACGTCTGGGTCCAAGAAATAGGCAACGTAACTATTTTTAACTCCTCTCCATCAAGCACCGCATGATAACGTGGCTACAAGAAAAGCCTTAAATTATTAGGACAAGAATCTGAATTGTAATCTCCTATTATTGTAATAATAATATTTATAAAAATAAAAAGCCCCCGATTCTATTAACTCACTTGATTCTCAGCTTGTAGTAAATACAATTCTCTCCATTTCTAGTTTATACTTTATACTAGGACCAATAGTGTATTTTGGATATTTTTATTAAAAACTCATTATTAATTTGGTTAGTCTCAATCTTAAAATTACAGCATTTCCCCCGCTACATGTCATCTTAGAAATAATAGTCCTTGGTGACACCAATAGGTGGCTTGAACCACAACTCATTTTGGTGACACCATTTGCTACTAGTCGTTTGTTTGAAAATTCCATGATCATTGAGCAATATGCTAAGGTCCATCATCATTTATTCCTCCCAAATTTCATTTCAAATCTAAACTTACATTTAAATCACAAAAGAGATCTTTTAGCATCAATGACTCAACCTATTTGGAATAGACAATATGAATTTATTATCTGATCTACTTATCTCCTTCCAACATAGCAACTTGGTTTCAAATTCCAAATTTGATTATGAAAGGAGGACTTCTTAATTTCTTATTCTAATATCTCATCATCTTTTATATGGGAAGTTAATTATAATCAATGATTCACTTAATACTTTCTCAGTTAAAGATGATATCTAAACTCAATAGTAATGTTTCTAGTCAACTAGTTGTAGAAAAGGCTTCATGAAATTGGTTTTAGCTGGAGCTTGACTAAGTACATAGGAGATATGGGTTTGGAGGGTTCATAGTCTTACTTGTATTGTAACTATTCATATAGTGGAGATTTTCCAAACAATGTGGTCAGGGTGAGGCTTTTCGAGTGCTCGAGGTTTCCTCTTCCTAAATACTTCTTGGTGTTTAGCTTTGATTTGGTTTCTTTTCCGCATTTCCATATTCCTTCCTATACGTTTTAGTTCTCATATGTGTTTGGACTAATTGTTAGTTTTAGCTTAAAAATGATTAAGATGTAATTTTTTTATTATTATGAGGGTTTCTAAATATATGCTTGGGTGTTAGCAGGCTAGTAGAATTCCTCAAGAATTATATTCACAAATTAATTTTTCTTTTTGAAGTCTCTCAGGAATAAGATATGCTATCGATCTAATTCCTCTTTGGGTCTTATAACTAGAGCGATCCTTATATTCTTACAAATACTTTTCTATTACGTCCCTCACTCTTTGTCAGAAGCATTTGTTTCAAGTATTAGTTTATTTCATTTTTTAGGAAAATAAACTTCTAATAAATCATCTATATATATCTCTTTTGATTTGTTTATCATTTCTAGTCATTTATTCGTCTAGACAAATATTTTCTAATACATCCTTCACTTTTGTTAGAAGCACTTGTTTCAAGTATTAGTTTATCTCTTTTTTTAGGAAAATAAACTTCTAATAAATCATCTATATCTCTTTTGATTTTTTTTATCATTTTCTGAGTCCTTTTTTGGACTAGACAAATCCCTTTTAATTTTTAAGTTTTCAAAAAGAGATGTTTCTTTTTAGAGAGAATTTTTTATATAATTTTTTCCATAGTTAAGAATTTGTAAAAAAAAAATGTAATTGTTTATCTCCAATTTTTCCAAGTAAATTATCTTATTTTAGTAATTATATGTTCTTGTCGTTTCAAACCTGATTGATTTAAAATCAAGCTTGAAAATTCTATAGATTCCTTCTTTACCCCAATTTTCTTTGGGGAAAGAATTATGGCAAAATTTAAAATCTTTCATAAACAATTTAAAAAAAAAATTATATCTTCTATTGTTTTAGAGCACAAGAATGTCATCTATATAGAATTCACAAATATATTTTAGGTCTTTAAATATTTTTATCCATCAAATTTTGAAAAAATTGAGGAACTATATTGAGTCCAGAGGGCATTACATTTCGACGATAATGTCCTCTAGGTGTGCTAAATGTTTTTAATTGTCTAGAATCCTCAATTAACTGTATTTGTCAAAATCCTGACTTCCAATCAAATATGCTAAAAATCGTTGAATTTTTGGTATGGTTAACAAAGACATTTTCAAGGAATTAAATATCCATCAAATGCTAATTGTTCATTAGGCCTCTTGTGTTGATCACCATATATATTACCTCTTTTAATTTTACTATATGGTTTCTTACCATAAAAGCAGGATTAGAGTAGGGATTGTTTGTTTCTTCTATTAATTTTGTTCTTTATTACCAAATATTGTTTGTTTCACTACAATATTTGGTAAGATATATGAAATGGGGCCTTATCTGAGAACAGTAAACAATCCTCGACTCTAAACCAAATACACGATAAGATATGGTCAAAATAAAGAGAACCCAAATCCTAGAAATCTAACTAACCGTTAACAAGTCCGTAGTACCCACCAATTAAGATCAGTTCAATAAGATAATTAGTTACAAACCATTTGAGAATTCACGCCAACAAGGGTGGAACATTCACATTTTCACTAATGAGGATAGAGTCAACATATATAGGAGCTTCAGCCATTTCATCTTTACCAATTAAGATTAGGTCAATAAGATACGTTACAAACCATTTTAGAATTTACGTTTGCATATCGCAAGCTGCAGCCTACAACGGTGGAACATTCTACATTTTCACTAATGACTAATGAGGAGTTGAGGACAGAGTAAGCATAAATGGGAGCTTCAGTCTTTTCAATTTTATTGGAAAAGTTATGGGATGCCTTAAGAGTATTACTAGTTTATGAAATTTTTTTATAGGAAAAGAAAAAAAAAATTTAACAGTTTTTATAGGTCAATTTGGATAGAATTTATTTTGCTGAAACTGAAAACTGAAAACACTGTAGCAAAATAATTTTTAAATGTGTGAATAGTATTGTAGGATCCATTTTTAATGAAAAAGTTGCTGAAAAATGATATTTATGGGTTCGTAAACAGTGCACGGGTGCACTGTTCACGGTTGAAAAGTCAACCTTTGCGGCTTAACAAAAAAAAAAAAAAAAATGGGGCTGAAAACGCAAACGCTGAGAGCAAAACGCGGATCCAAACCCATTCTATATTTTTCATAAAAATAATATTAAATTTTCTTAAAATGGTTCATTAACAAATGCTCTGAGAGTATCTATTAACTAGACCCCATTTTTATTATTACTATTATTTTATAAATTCATAGTTAGGGTCATGGGGTAGAGAGATTTAAACCTTGAATGTCTTTATTGAAAACAACACAAAATGCCAATTATTTATTTATTTTAATAAGAAACAAAGTAAGTATCAACAAATTGAGTTACAAGACTTTTGACTATTTTCAATTCTAAATATGCTATCAACATAAGGTTGTTTTTTTTTTGGGTTGGCCAAAGCAATCCTATTTTTAAAAAAATTAATATTTGTTGCACATATTCATACACAGTCTGTTTGAAAATTGTGTATTAAAAATACAATTAAGATATTACACTTTATGCTCTATCCATCACAATTTAATAATTTTTTTCTTTTCTTATAAAATAACCAAAGTTTTAAAATGAAAAAAGAAAAAAGAAAAAAAGAAAAAAAAGATACACTACATCAGGGACAGAGCCAAGACTTGGAGTTACCAAGGGTAGCTCTATTGCTATCTACATGTGGTTGCTCTAACCTTTGAGCTCTGTCTCTATTATTACTTAGCCGCTAAGTGTTTTTTTTTTTTTTTTTTTTTTTTTTTAATTTTTTTATGGCCTTTAAAAGGAGAAAAATGTTAGAGTTACAAATTTTTTTTTATAAATTAATTATATGGAGAGTGGTTATTGGTAAGTAAAAAAATGATATAAGTGGTGGACCCAGATGTGAATTAATGATAAATTATGCCTCAACAGTTTATAAAAATATTGTAAAAAAGTTTGTGATTGTAGTATTACTCTTAGAAAAATCAATGATATTGTTAAGGAGAGGGGACAAAGAGTAATTTTATAAAAAAAAAAAAAAATTAAAATTAGTACCTATATATATACTAGTAAATTTTAAAAAGAAAAATTGGGGGTGGCCATTGCCCCCCAGAGCCTAAGTGTGCCTTTGTCCATGCATTACATACTACAGTTAATAAAGTATAAAGTAGAACATAAAATCTATTTCAAACTAACTATGTGTGGATTTTTTTCTTCTTTCTTTTTATTATTATTATTATTATTATTTATTTTGTTTTTTAGTTCATTTTTCCCATTTGGGAAGAGGTTATTTCTTTTCTTTCTTTGTTTAGATATTAGAAAAATAATTTACTGATATTTTCTTTCCACTTGATTATATATATATATATATAGTCATTTAATTTTTTTTTTTTTAAATCTTTTGAATAAACTAACTTTGTTGTTCCTCTAATTGATGATGAGACATGTAGGGATGATAAGCCTAGTAGTATATATTGGGCCGAGGGCCCTGTCTAAGGACACCTAGTAGTCTGAGGATGGGTAAACATGTCATAGTGGTCAGCACTAATAAATAAATGAAGGGATCTAGGCATGATGGTCCAAGAAGGTGGTCCGAGGAGGGATGCTTCCTCGGATGAGCAAGGTAGAGGTCAGAAGGTGCGGCCCGTCATCTAGAGCAACATTATAGGAGTTTCTATTGACAAAGATGCACGTCATGGAGGCATGGGAGCTATGAAATATATAAGAAAAAATTGTTACCACCGCATTGAATACTCTGTAATTAACTCTCTGGCCGCATTAATGAGGAAGTGATACCTGAACAGTAACTTTCAGCCTTACAGTTACTCCCTAAAGACTTCAAGAAGGTGCTAATGGGACAAGGATCAACACCAGCAATCCAATCTACACATGGAGGGTAGAGATGAAAGAGGAGGATATTATAAAATAAAAAGAAGACCCTAAGGGAAGGGGATCAGAGAATTGAGAGAGAAATATTGTAGCAATAAGAACCGTACTTGTAATCAACTTCAAGCATTATATACAAGAACTGATTTCCTCGGATTGTGCCGAGGAATTTTTTCTTTAGATAAGGCTAGTCTATTTTTATTTTATTGTCATTTGGATCCACTATAACCATTACTCAACTCATTAGAGCCTAGTTTTCCAACCCATTATCTATAAATTCATTGTATTGGGCTCTTTGGGCCTATATCCTTTTAACTATTGGGTTTATGACTCAAATTATGTCCTTACAAGACACATTCATAGAAAGAAAAAAAAAAGTGAAAATTTAATTTTTGACACATAAAACGAATGTCAAGAGTCAAGACCATAAAAAAAAAAGAATAAAAAAAATGAAATTGTAGTAACGTGTAACCCATGCATATACACATGTATATTTAAAAGTAATGATCGATATATTACAAGAAGAATACCTAGTTGTAATAACTAATAAATGACTATACAATGAATGAGCAATGAGGGATTGAAATTTGGCTTTTTAGAAAATAATAATTAATCATCTGAGAGCTTGAAATTATTTTATTCTGTTATCAACCACAGAGTTTGATGATTATTTCTCTTTACATTAATTTTTCAAAGAGGATCATATTCCATAAGTATGAAAATCCATTAGAAAATGCATAGTTAATTTTTGGAACCTAGTATTGTCGACAAATTTTATATTGAAATTTTATTTAAGTTAAAGAAAAGTTTAAAATTCAAAGATAATTTGAGTGAGTTTCAAATAGATTGAAAATAACTAAATGAGTTAGAAGTGGTTTTAAATGGGTACTTTGATGTAGTTTCAATTAAAGAGACCCTTGATACAAAAGTGTAAAAAAAAATAAACCTTATAACACAAATTGATTCTTTATGACTTGAATTGGTCAAATTCTTGTATTTGATTATTTAAGGGGAAAAAAGAACCACTAAAAAGGATAGACACTATTGTAAAATTTATGCATTCAATTTTTATACATTTTATGAGAGTAACTCGTGCTTATATACGAAAACATTAAACAGTAGTAATGATGAGTTGATCTTATCTAAGTGAGTGAATTGTCACCTTGGCTTTTGCATCAAGTATTATAAATAGGTCACTCTACAAGTATAAGTGCTTGTGGGGTGTGGGGGTAAGGGTCGGGGTTCAAGTCTCCAAGAGAGAGTTTCACACACATATACACATAGATTAGGCTAGAGTAGAATTTCTATCTTGTATAAAAAAAAAAAAAAAAAGTATTATAAATAGTTCACTTGATACCAAAAATTAAGAATTGAAATTGGACACTTGATGCAAAATTAGTCTATAATTAGAAGTAGTTTGGATTTTAATTGTGCCTCAACTTTAATATATTGTATGGAAAATTCTTCGTTTACATTGTACTATTCATATAAGATTTACATTATAAACTGTTAGGTTCTAAAAATTTAGAAATTTATGTATTTAGAACTCTAATTTGTATTGTTGGCAAACCATGATCAAAACAGGTTGTTTAGTCTTGTTTAAGCTTTGCTCAAAGTTGTGTCTTTCATGTAAAGTTGGAAGCGAGAGGCTGCAGATGCATTGGTGCATTTCGGCCTGACTCGATCGATCGAAAGAGAGACTTGATCGATCGAATCTCGGCCAGAATGCTTTTCTGCAGAATTTTCCAACTCAGCCCTAACTCATTAAAAAGTTTTGGGTTTTCTGTTTTTACCCTAGGTATATAAAGAAAAACCCTAGTCACGTTTTTTGAGTTGCTCCCGTTGTATTGTTGCTCATACTTTTCTGTTTTGTGTAAATCTCTTGTGAGATCTAGAGGAGCTTTCCTTTACACAAAGTTTAGGGTTTTCAAGGTAGAGATAGTATCAACATCTTGATGATCAACTCGGTTGCTACCATTGGAGTTTAAAGAATAACAAGCGTGGGTGCTTGTAGCTGATTGGAGAATCCAAGAAAGAATGAGTCCGTGGATTCGGAGCTTGCACGTGGTCGTGTCAGTAAGTTCTACTGGTAGGTAGCATTAGAAAGTCGAGCGGGGAGCTTGTAAGTCCTTTTGTATGAACTTCGATTCTTTCGCATAGTGGATTCAGTTTACCTTGAGGATAGCTAGGTCAAATCCTCCCTAAGTTTTTACCGTATGGTTTCCTGGGTGATCATATCATTGTGTTTTTTATTATTCCGCTGCTTTATATTTTTGATATGATTGTATGTTTGTGATAACCTAGATTTGCATAATTTGACTAAGTTAATCACTTGACTAATTAACTAGATTAATCTGGTTAGTTTAAAGGGTCTAAAACCGTTCATAAACTAAACATTAAATCTTACCTAAATAGTAAAATATAAACTAATAATTTTCCATATTATATATGATATGATTAGCATTGTGATACAAGCACTCAATTGCCACGTGAGAAGAGGAAATACCATGCCAATTTTTGTAAACCTTATGTTTTCAATTAATTTTTGTATTTGATTATTTAAGACAAAAAAAAAAAAAAAACCACTAGAAACTAGAAAGTCTAAATTAGTAGTATCATTTGTAAGCAGTCATGCTGCCACTAATGGAGATCTTGCTACACTTATTGATGACTGCAGGGTGTTGTTGGGGCAGATTCCTCAAGTCAGAGTGCAGCACTGTTATAGGGAATGGTTGTGCAAATGCCTTAGGAAGAAAGGGAACCTCTTCACAATATGATTTTGTACTTTTTGATGTTCCTCCCTCATTTGTTTTGTCTTTCTTATCTTTTGGTAACTCCGGTTTGTATTGTGACTGTGTCTGTAATATTGATACTTCTATTATCCAATCATTAATACTATCCAATTTATCAAAAAAAAAAAACACTAGAAAGGATAAACAGCACATTAAACCTTATGGAATAAATGTTTGGGTAAACTACATAAATGGTTCCTATTCTTTACATCAAATGTCAATTTGGTCTCTAACCTTTTGTCAATTTGGTCCATAATCTTTCAGTATTTTATTATTGAGAAATGCTAGTGACACACACTTTTGCACAACTTTGTGCCACAACTCGCCACATGGCGAGTTGTGATTGGTTAGAGTGTATTAGTGGGCCATGTGGGAACATGTTTTAACCAATCACAACTCGCCATGTGGCGAGTTGTGGCACAAAGTTGTGCAAAAGTGTGTGTCACTAGCATTTCTCTTTATTATTTTAGTCCATGCAGTTATTTATTACAAGAAAAGTTTGATGTGTTAAACAGAATAATAAAAATTAATTTCCTACCATATCAGTTGACTGCTATTCAACCACATCATATTAAATTTTTTTTAACTAAATAGTCACGTGAGTTTAGTTGTTGGGAGAAAAATTAAAATCCCTAAAAACTCTCTCTCGTTAGACTCTCTCATCACCCTCACTCTCACTCATCTGTCCCTAATCTCTAACTATCTCTATTAAAACAAAAGTTGTAGATGGTAGCGGCAAGGAATCCCCAATTTGGGTCTTTGCTAAATCGGTTAGATATCAAAATCTTGAGCAAACAGAGCTTGAGAACCTGAAAAGCAAAGAAATGTCTATAGTTTCAAGCTCTTCTTCTCCAAAAACAATCAAACTCTCAATAAGCCTTCAAAGATCCCAACTGAGACCTTAACAAGATGAAAATAGCTTGCAAGGTCAGCCTTCCCAAAACCCAAGTCAAGGTTTGTGGAACCATCTTATGGTGGTAAAGCAAATTTGGCAGCAGAGAAAACCCAAGTGAGGAATACAAATACCAGTAGCTCTAATAGGAAATTAGGAATTCGCCTAATGTTGCTTCGCCAAGTCACAAAGTTAGTGTCGATAATCCACAAGAGAACTTGAATTTGTTAACTCATGTGACAACAATTTAGTTTTTTAGTTTTTTAGTTTTTTTTATTAGTTTTAATATTAATATGATGTGGTTGTGCAGTTGGCAATTGATATGGCAAGTTAGTTAATTTTATATTATTTCGTCAGAATTTTCCATCCAAGAGATAACGACAAGGCCCAAAATGACATAATATTGAAATGTTAGAGACTAAATTGATACAATTAAAAGGTTAGGGACCAAATTAATATATGGTGTAAAAGATAAGGACTATTTATATAGTTTACGCTAAATTTTTATAGTAAGTTTTATTAGCATTGTGAAAAAAAGAGATATTTGGCATTATATTGTAAAAAACTTAAATAAAATAGACATTTATAACCAATTTGGATGGATGGGGAGTAGCCAACTACTTCGCCTCCCTCCCTATTCATCCAAATTGGCCATTAAGGTTTGGTTGAAACCAACAAGGGATTTGAGGAACAATGTTGAAATGCCATGTGAAATTTATAGTAGTTTAAAAAGTAAATTTCGGTAAGGGTGACAAAATTCAACACTACTGACTACACGACAAGAAGTTAGTAGGTTATGAGTTGAGGTTTAATGAGTTTGTGTCATATATAAGTTGACACAACTAACCTGTTTAATAAATATGTTATGTTTGAGTCCAACCTATGAAACCCGTTTAACTAAATGTCATTATACCAATATACCCTTCAAAACCCTAGTTATATAAAATTATTAGTTGTGATTTATTTTGTTTGACATATTGTGATTAATAATTTGTGATTTTAAGATAAGTTTTAGTTTTGAATGTCAATTTTTAGTTTTTCATAGTGCATAGCAATTGGGTTAAAATTTGAATTTTTTTTTTCTTCACTTTGATAAAATCTGATAAATAGGTCAGCATGCCTAACCCATTTAATAAACAAGTTGTGTTAAGGGTTAAGAAGTTCAGATTCGTTTAATAAACGTGTCGGGTTAATGTTGATTCATATAATTAAATACTCATGAGTTAACGCGATATGTACCCGACACGCTAACAAGAATTGCCATGCATAGATTTCAGCAAGTGAGAATGGTTATATAACAACTGAATCTTTTTTCTTTTTATGAGAAAATTTAACAACTAAATCTGGAGGTAAGATTTTGTAGAATTTTAACTGAAATGAAATTAAAATTACAATAATTTTTCAGTTATACTAATATTTTGTCTAAATCCCTTGTTGGATGGCATATCCTTCTCATGCATATTAAATTTTATGTAAATTTGATATAATTTATTATCTAATCCAAAACTCATTATTTTTTGTAAAATTTTAACATATAAAAATTATAATTTTAACCTTTTTTGGACGAAAAATTTATCAAGTCATAATATGTAGAATGTAGATATTTGAAAAGCATATATGATAGGTATTCAGAGATCATATATACAGGGGCATAGCCAGAAATTTTTGGTTGAGGGGGCCGATGTAACAATATCATATTGATTTGCAATTCAAGAAAAATACAAAGTATGACAAATATACATACATACATACATGTCTTCCTACATTAGTTTTAGAAAAAGAAAAAAACATTAAATCTATAAAAAATTTACAAGAAATTATATATAACAAAGTCACTATAAACAACTATAAAATAAATAACAGTTAAATTCAACCAAATTCAAAATCAATTCAAAATCAATTTTATACCTCTCAACTCAATAGAAATTAAAATATAGAAGAATATTATAAATCATAAGATAAATAAATAGGAATCAAACTAAAAGATCAATAAGAAAGAAGAAGAATTTTGTACCTCTCAACATTTTCGTAGCTTTAAATAAGAAAACTCTTTCTTAAGGAAGGGAGAGAAGCTAATTAAAATGTGACTACGGGAGAGCATCGTAAGGAAGAATTAATGAAGAGAAATTGAAGAGAGAGCAATGAGTGATGAGGAGAGATTTTTGGGTGGCTATAAACTGGAAGGGATTATTGTAATAGTTTTGGGAAAGTGCAAAACTTAAGTATAATACTTTAAGTGTAGTACATTAGGTTCCCCAATAAAATTCAAACACCAGTTTTCCATGACCAAAAAAATGCAAACAATGTTATCATTTTTAAAGGAAATTAAATTAAATTCAATGAGGTTTTTTTTTTTAAGAAAGAGTTAGAATTTTTTTTTTTTAGACAAATAACAAGTACATCAGCATCTAGGGATTGCTGAAAACAGAGGAATTACTTCTATCCATGCAATATTATCCTCGTTGACTACCCAGCATAAGAAGCTAATAGCTGGGCTACCCTATTAACAAACTTAACAAGGGACTATACTAAAACTCCAAGACCTGCACATAGATAGGAGAGTGTGGACTTCATCAACAAGATGCCCATTAGCCTCATAGTCTCTCCACTCTCTAATGATAATTCCCACACTAAGATGCCCATTCGCCTCACAGTCTCTCCACTCTCTAATGATAATTCCCACATTCCCACACTAACATGCCCATTAGCCTCACAGTCTCTCCACTCTCTAATGATAATCATTCCCACACTAAGATGCCCATTGGCCTCACAGTCTCTCCACTCTCTAATGATAATTCCCACACTAGCACAACATAGGTCCTTGATTAGCTATAGGATATAGTCTCACTCCAGAAAAAGAATGTGGGATATGGCTGACTTGTTTTAGAGGAGGGAAGGAAAAGTCAAAAGATGAAAACTAGGGATTTGGGGTGGGGAATTTTTTATGGCTGGCGTATCGGAGGAGGAGGCATGTTATAATAGTAGAAAGAAAACACTATTTTTCATTAAGCCAGCTTGATTAAATTATTAGAAAAATTATGCTTTGAATGGCAGTTTAATTAGCAACAATTGTATAACCAATATTTCAAGTGAAAGTGTGAAAAAATAAAGTGGACAGGCAATATGATCACAGTGGAAAACTTTAACAGGAAAAACCCTTCGGGGGTTTAACGCTAACCACCCAATGGAAAAATCCATTAAATAAAATGGAAGTACACAATATAGAATATTAATCCCAGTATTGTTACTTACAATAGGACTTATTTACGTGACCATATACAACTTCAACTCCAGTTAAGCGAGATTTAATGACCCACTTAAGCGGCCATCAAGCACTAGTCCTGCTTGAGTGGACAATACCCTATTTTCGAACTTTGTGAATAGTTTGAGCGAGCTTGTCTCCTCATCAAATTGGCATTTAAAAAAACCTCTCTGTGTGTGATCATCACTACAAATTTGCCGATTAATTACTAAACCAAATAGGAATTTGCTAGAGTGAGCCCTAGCTTCGCTCAAGTGACCATGGTTTTAAAACCCGGACCATTTAATGAACCGAAAAATAGAGAAGTTCAAGATTTTTGAAGTTAGACCGAGATTCAACCAAGGTCAAACCGTGATGTGTCATTTAATTTTTTAATATATTTGATACTTAAATTGGTTTATATTTATTAATTTTTCATTCCTGACCAACTAGATGTGCATGGCCCAATGGTTTGCATTTTTCGGTTTTATCTTTCAGCCAACTCAATTAATATCCTATACAAATACATTGACTGTTTTTAGAAGTAGGCCTTGTTCCTAAATCTTGAATTAAGATGAAGAATAATATTTATTACACAAACCATATATTTTACACACATCCCAAAAAGCAATTGAAAATCATCACAATTTTCAAAGTTAGAAATCATAATTTTAAGTCACAATTTCAATTGTTTTTTGGGATCGGTAAAAAATTGTATAAAATAAATTTAACTCTAAGATAAACATTGACTAAGGGCCTATTTGGTTAGGTTGTTTGAACAACAGTTTTCATTATTTAAATACTAAAAACTGCGGGCCCAAAAAAAAAACGCGTTTGGTAAAGGTGTTTTTTACTGGAATGTTTGAGTTACATTGCTCAGTTTAGGGTGTTTAAACACCGAATTTAGAAAACTCATCTTACCAGTTTTCAAATAATGTTGCTTGATGACACTTTTATAAATATATTGAAAACCATGGAGCCCACTTGATTAGATAACACGTAAACGGACTTCTATCTCCTAAAATAAAATAAAAAATATTAAATTGTATTGTGCTTGTTAGCTTTAAAAAAAAAAAAAATGCACACACATACCAAACACACAATTATATATTTTTTCACACATGAAACATGTTATTTGAAACATGATACCAAACATATTTTTTTGCTTTATGAATACTGTAAATTCTTGTTTTCACAACACTTTTTAAACCATAGTTTTCACATTATTTTTAACAATGATACTAAAAATCTCCAACTAAATGGACCCTAAGCCTCACAATGCCTAGCTACTTCAAAACATTAATTTGAAGGGTTGTTGGTGCCAAATAAGGAGGGTCATTTTTTGTTTTGACAAGTAATTGAGAAGGGTCAATTGCTAGTGTACTTTGCCAACTTCGTAACAATAAGCTAAAAGGTCATAGTTTTGGAGAGATCCAAATCCTGTTTAGAAGAGTTTAAAAGGCAAACATTGTCCCTCCCTTCTCATAATCTCTAAACATCACAACTTTCAACCATATATCTTGCATATTTTAAGGTTAAGAGAATAATTTATCCACAATATTTTCACAACATTTTAACAAAAAATTTTAAATAACAAGTTATTATTAGCTGTTATTAATGGGAAAAAAAAAATAATTTTAGTGATAAGTTTAAATTAGAGCCAATAGTAACTTATCACATTGAATTTATTGTGAAAGTATTGTGAAAATATCGTTGGACATAATACTAAGAAGAGAAAATAAGGGAATCGGTCAATATCTTTGTTTATGGGAAATTATTGTGCACTCTCGGAGTATCATAAATGCGTACTCCCTCCTCTCACATGAATGGTGAGTCCTACTAATTAAATTCAGGGTGGAACCCACTATTCATGTGAGATGAATAAATACGTATTTACCTAATAATTTTCATTTGTTTATATAAAAAAATCCACGTCTCCCCCGTTCATTTATAAATAGCAGTTGTTCAGTTGGGTATATGGGCCCCTTCCGAAATTTTGAGCCGAAGCTGAGCAATCTTTCCCACGCTCGCTCTCATTTGCTCTCTCTCGTTTCATAGCGGCTTCCTTTTGTGTCAACAGGGATGGCTGAGAATTCAGGAATCAATGACAACCATGGGGTTGTGCTGAATGTTGAGAATAATGATATTACTCGTGATCGTCCTACCTTAGCCACCAAACCCAACCATGAATCGGGGTCCCGTATCTCTATACCTTTCATGAAAAAGGTGTCTCCTCGTCTGCGTGTCTCTGCTGCTTTCATACAAAAGGTAATTCCTCATCTTCTCCGATCGAGTATAATTTGCCTTCACTCAATATATAATTACTACCATCGTTTGAACTACGTTAAAAACGTAGGATTAAACTTGTTACGCACAAATTGTCTCCTAATAAACACTACTCTAAAACATATGATGCTTACATATACACTACTATATGTTTTTTTGACCATTATTCATCTCAGCCTATGGCAACTTCTTCTGCTAAGTCCCAATCTAGAGAAGCGAATTTTTAACATTAAAAAGGAAATTTTTTGTTGATGACAGTTGATCGCCGAGGTGTTGGGTACATACATCTTGATATTTGCCGGCTGTGCAGCGGTGCTGACGAATTTGAACTACGAAAGTGTGGTGGGTTTGGTAGGAATTTCAATGGTTTGGGGGCTGGCTGTGATGGCTCTGGTCTACACTGTTGGTCACGTCTCCGGTGCCCATTTTAACCCATCAGTGACAATTTCTTTTGCCATTTACAAAAGATTTCCATGGAAGCAGGTACACCAACCATTACCTTCTCTCTTGCACTTTGTAGGTGAACAAACATACCAATTCTTGTGCTTTCTGGGTGCAAGAAATTTCATTGGTACTTTCTTAACAGTTTTCTCAAAGAGCTTTGGAGACCAACCATTAGCCAAAACAAGTGGTAGTAATTAATAATAATAATAACAAAATAAATAAACAAGGACATTCCTTGACGGAAAGAACTCAAAATTAATTTACTATTCTATTGTTAATTAAGATCAAAATTATTGCTATATAAATCAAATTTATCTCTCTCTGATTTGATCTCATTTTTGTCTAATTTTATCATGAGGTGCCTGCATATATATTAGCTCAAGTCCTTGGTTCAACACTGGCGAGCGGAACCCTTCGGTTAATCTTCAATGGGCACGAAAACCAATTTTTTGGAACAATGCCGGCTGGATCAGACTTGCAGGCTTTTGTGATGGAATTCATAATCACATTCTTCCTCTTGTTTATCATATCCGGTGTTGCCACTGATTCCAGAGCTGTTAGTTCTTCACCTTTACATTGGTTCAATCTTTCCCTATAGAATTACCAAACAAATTAGGATTAGCCAGTATATATGGTTGGCTAATTAAATTTTTTCCTACTAGCTAGCTAGCGTATAGCATCAAGAATAATATCAAGAAATTAATCTGCCTAGCTAATACATTAATTTCAACGTGTATTATAGTTATAACATTAATAAAATTTTAAGCTTAACCATGTTGACAATTACCTATGGATTGTTAATTTATACCCAATTGAAATATACTCTCTTGTTAATGCAGGTTGGACATCTTGGTGGGCTTGTTGTTGGGTCTACGGTCCTACTTAACGTCTTGTTTGCAGGGTAATAACTTAATCTTACCCGATTGAAATATATCATAAAAATAAATATGTTCACATTAATTTGCACTCTTCTTTTTTTTTCCTGATTAATCCATATATCTTCATATTGGTTATGCTAATGAAATTGGGATCCTACACTATTTGACAGGCCAATTACCGGAGCATCAATGAATCCAGCAAGAACCTTGGGACCTGCAATTATACACAAAAAATACAAAGGGTTATGGATATACTTGATAGCACCCGTTCTTGGGGGTATCTCGGGTGCATCGGCCTATAATGTCCTCAGGTTGCCCGACAAGCCAGTGCCTGAGATCACCGAGGCCAGATCTTTCCTGACAGAGTCAAAAAAAATGGCAAACTCCAACTGATGAGTGAGAGAATATGAAGAAATCTTTAATTAGATAGATGGGTTAATTTTCTCCCCTTTTTTTTGGAACTTGTTTAGTGATTGCTACGTAGCATGCACTGCTGGGATTATAGTGCAAGGAGGAACCACCATTTTAGTCTGTTTTCAATTACACGATATTATCACTTCATCAGTACATACTTTGAAACGAAAGTTTACTATTATTGGTGTCATTTGAATAACTATGTAACTAAATAATGACTTCGAACGAGATGAAAGGCATAGTCCTGCACATTATTAACGTGAGGTGGGAAGGGGAAGAGACAAAGTCAAAGGGGATAAAGGCTGCGTGAATATAAAGGTACGTCACCATGTTTATCATATGGAAATGATAAAAGCTGATAACAAGGCATAAGTTCAAAAAGTTGTGCAAATGACTTTTTATTAGGTCGGGAAATGTTAATGGATGGCCTACGGTCATTTTTTTTATTTTTATTTTTTATGTGAATATTAAACTTTCATTATTGATGCGAGAAAAGGTTCTTACATCATGGATAAGAGCTTATTAAATAAAGTAAAGATTTTCTTCAATCCGCGTATTGAAATTAACAATGTTTTGAGCAAGTTTAGGAAAGTTTTTATAGGAAAAGAAAAAAAAAAGATGTTTTAACAGTTTTTTCTATTTCTCATAAATTGAGTTATCTCTCAGTTTATTAACAATTACCCTAAGAACACCCGCTAATATGACCTTTATATTAAATAAGAAAAGTTATTGAGTGTCTTAAAGGTATTGGTTTATAAATTATTTCTAGAAAGATTTTATGAGGGGGGAAAAAAAAAATCCTACCTTTCCGACCGGCTTTTATATTTCCCATTAAAGTGGTATTAAAATTTTCTTAAAATAGTTTGTTAACAAATGCTCCAATGGCATGCTTATCCTCGAATTGAATATGTTAACGACAATATCTGGCTCCAAAAATAAAAAAAGAATTAGTCAAAAAAAAGAAAAAATTCTAGTCCAAAATTTCCCCTGTAACGATCAGCAAACCATAGACAGCATACACGTGGGTAAACGGTGCCATTTTCTAATACTTGACATCAAGTAATAGAAGAGTCCCTAATTCCACAAACTTACATGAGGCAAACCCCAAACATTGCACTTTGATACACCGACAATTCTGGCGAGTGGCGACTAATCAAACGTGCTATCGTGATTTACTTTAGTCTCGTAAATGAATGGAGTTTGTAGCCATCGAAGAAAAAAAAAAGTTGAAATACACGTATACACGTGAAAAAGATTTATCTTAGACTCCCTTCAAAAACAAATATTAAAAAAAGAAGATTTATCATAGATAAAAGAAGAAATAAGCAGTTGCGTTATAAAATGACCTACTCAAATACCAAAAACATAATGATCGTCTCATTGCTAGAAAAAGATTTTCCATGAATGCCTGTTTGGTGTTAAATTGCAAAGGTTTTGTGGATTATTATATATATATATATATAGCTTGTAGGTTTGGCTTCTTCTAGAGTTGTCAATGACAAAAAGCCAAAACTAGTCTTTCGTGTGGTATTCAAAAAGCAAACACATTCTTTCATTAAATTGATGTGGAGGCTACAGCCGTCTGAGCAATTGTAGCTCCATTTGGAACATGGTCAAAGTAGCAACAAGCAAAGACATAACCCTCAAAACAATCCGCTATTCTCAGCTATTCTCTATAGATTGACCATTCGCTCAGTCAACAAAGTGTGAATGATGATGTAAGTGTAAATGAAATGGATAAAAGGACAAATGGCCAAGAGAATAAAATGAAGAAAGAACTTTACCATGCTTACAGTAACAGTCTTCAACAGTCTTAGTTTGTTTGTCACAACAAAAATCTAGTAATCCTAGGATGAGTGAATATTGATAGGAAGGTCTAACAAATAATAGGTACATAATTCAAAGCTTGTCCACACTTACAGACACGAGAAAGCTCCATGTTAGCTTATTCTTGAGTAACACGAAATTTCTTTTTTGTGGATCTGTTTGATCATGGCCACAGATGTTGCAAGTAAAGTCATGTGAAATTAGGCATACAAATTGGAGGGTTTGATGGGACTTCCAAGATAGAGACTCTGTCACGCTAGAGAACTCCCATCTAGATTTTAAATTGGGTGGTTGATTCCTATGTGAAGCTATATTGGGATTCAACAGTTGAACCTAAAATTTCTTTTTTAGCCTTAGCATAATCTCACTCCATAAACTTTTAACTTCATTTTGTTCAATTTGTTCTATAATAGAATTCAATATGTGCTCTCAAAGTTTTAGCATTCAAATGTTAAACATGAAAGAAATGTCAGAAGAAAAATAGCTATCGATATAGGCATATAGAAGGTATCCTATGTGAATGATAGTTGTCCGATATCAAGAAAGATGCTTCGGCTATAAAATGTATAATGGGCCAGCGAGCTCCTAAAAAGGATAAAAATACACGAGTGGATACCATTCTCAATATAGTCCTGGACTTCTTTCCCTCTCCCTTATGTGTGTGTGTGTTTGTTTCTCGAAAAAAAAAAAACACTTAAGCAATCACGTGTGTAACTTTTTTGAGACTAAGAAAAGATCAAGGAATAAAATAACCAAATGGAAGAAGCTAACCGGCAATGAGGATAGTAAATACATGAATAGCTATCCACAGGTCGGTCCGGGTTGGGTTTGTGCCCAACTTGGAGTCCTAGACTCAACCTGACAACTTCGAGTGGGGAAAACGTAACCCGTAACCGATTAGGAAGAATCGTTGAATCGGCTGAATTAGGTCTCATTGGGGTGTCGGGTGGTATTGGTCGGTTTCGAGTTTCATTACCGAGGCTAAGATTTGGCTGGATTTGTCGAGATTTGGTCAACTCCATCAAGATCTAGTCTAAAGTTTATCGAATATCGACGAGATCTCATTGGATCTCAAAGGATTTGGACTAGATCTCGATGAATCTAGTCTAGAACTCGTCAAGATCTCAACAAATTTGAGGCTAAGAGAGAGAGAGAGAGAGAGAGAGAGAGAGGGAGGTCGGGTTAAGGATGGTAGTTTTCGGTGAGAGACCTTCAGTCAGTTTTGTTTTTGTCGGGTTTCAAAACCCAAAATTTCGAGTCGACCTGCCCCCCTCGGGTTTTGACATCGAAGACCTGTTGTCGACCGCGAATTGCTTTGATCGAGTCGGTCTTAGTTCAAGCAACAACGGGTCAGTCGGTTCTGGCAAGTTTCGGGTTGCCGTGGATAACCTTGTCAGATATTAGATTCTTTGTTAGGGTCCATCCTCTGGTGTAAGGATAAAGTCTCGGATTGGACTACTAATTACAAGTGCACAGGTAAGTCAATGGAGCAACAGCTTCATGCAAAAGATGCTTAAGGGTAAGACCGACCCAAATCATCTCACACGAATAAGGGCTTGAAGAGGCTTTAACTTTTCTAAAAATTGTAGTTTTTTCTAAAAATTGTAGTTTTCTCGACCAGATAGTAAGTTTTTAATATAAGAATATATGGATTTATATTACCCAAAAATTCCAACCACTCATACACCTATACTGATGTCCAAAGTCCTTGGTAGAGAAAGCTGCTGTGATTATTCTTTCATACTTACCAAAAAAAAAGGCTGCTATGATTAAATTGGAACCATAGCCACAAGTATAGAATCTATAGATCACTATTTAGAACCAACAGAAGAGATACTCTGTCTATTGAACTAATGACTAATGAAATATGTTTTGGAGGCATTCCAACTTAAGTTTCAATGGTAGGCTAAATGGCTTACTAATAATATTCCAGGATATTTATTTTTTAGTTTATTTTTATAAGTAAGAATCTTTATTCTTTAATAAGATTGTTAGAACAGATTTACTTATTGAAAAAAGAATGTTAGAACACATTTACTTATTAAAAAAGAAGAAGAAGAAAGATTGTTAATTAGAACAGATCAGAGGAAGTTGAGTAAGAATTGATGTTAGAAAGCAACTAAAATCTGAATTGGCCATGTCCCCAGTGCTCAGTGATTGATTTTCATTTTCCCTTTTTCTACTTTCAAGGTCTGATAAGTGAAAACTAACCTCATACATATCATTTTGGAGGATCTAGAAAACTTAAGTGGAAGCTTAAGGTAATCATTAGAAAGAGGAAGTAAACCCCATGATATATATATTTCATGTGCCGTATCAGAGGATCTATGCAGAAGGTATCAATCTTGAACATATAGTAAATAAATTGCCAAGAGCCTTGCCCGGTGAGGTTCTACGCCATCCAAAAAATAATAATAAGCTGCCAAGAGCCTTGTAGCTCAACTGATTGACAACTCATGATATTTGTAACAGAGACATGCAACATTCAAATTCCTCCTTCCCGACTATTGAATTATCAAAAAATAAAATAAAAATAAAAATACATGCACATTTTAAGGCCATATTATCCCCAAAGTAATCTTATCAAAAACATTATTTAATGTGTTCCCTACATTGTAAGGTATTATTATTTCGATTGACATTAGTATGTGTGAAAGATACTTTCTCATTGACCAATCCATTTCATACAGGTGTAAATCTCTAGTATGTATATGTAGGACCAATCGTTTTCATCTTTCCCGCCCTAGATGTTGACTGAAACATGAAAGACCCAGTAGTGGTAACTTTCAACACACCAGCAAGCAAATCCTTGTGATCGAAACAGTTTCTGCACTAAAATTTGCTAACATTGGACCATATTCTGTCCAGAGTATAATCGACAGACAAACAGCAGTAGGTCTACACCACTCTACATAGGCCAAATTAATTTCTGATAAGCAACCCTGACTCACATAATTTACATGCAAAACCAACCTATGAAACAAAACTACAACTATCAAGGATGAGTACTATAGTAATAAAATTTCACATACCATACTTGATGCCTAATAAGTCTCATTGCTTTACCGAAAGACCATAAAGTTTTATTGCTAGAACAATGTTCATAACTTATAAAATTTTTGGTACACCAGGCTTACATCTTCACCATGAATTTTGTCGTTAGATCTGTTTACAACTATTTCCAGTCATAATAAACTAAATACAACATTGTGTACTGCTTTCTCTACATTGCGTAACATTTCACAAAACCATTGTTCATTTGCAAACTAATTAGAGAACAAACAGCTACTTGGATCATATACAAATGTTAATTTAATTTCTCTTTCCAACATACATGTAAATCATACATCATTGGTAATTAAAAATGTACATGGTCTAAAAAAAATTAAAAAATGGTCAAAAATCAAAGTTAGGATGCCATACCAAATGCGACTCAGAGTTAATAGAAAATTGGGCTCAACCATCAGAAATAAAATCCTTTTCATCATTATCATCAGGTCTGCACAAGCCACATTCTCAACCTTGTACCAGGGAACTGCTTCCTGTAGCACTACCGCTAGCAACACCACCTCGTACCGGGTGACTGTTTTGTGTAGCACTATTGCTAGGAACAACATCCCTTGGCCTCAATTTTGGAATAATAATAGATCGACAACAGACAAGAGTAAACAGCAACTGCATCGTAAATGACATTATGCCGATCCATATAAATATAGTCTTCTTCCAATACCATATAATTCTTTTAAACAGGGGAAGTTCTGACTCAAGGATCAGAGAGGCATCATATAATTCAGGGATACCAGCACCAGGGCGGTACTCTGCTCGTTGTTCAATTGTAACCTTTAAGCAGGCAGTAGGCACTTCCCCTTCAGTAAAACCTCTAAACTTCAGACTCAGAGTTTGTGATTCAGATACATAGCCAGCAACAAGAGGAGCAGCCTTAAGAAAAGTCAGAACAAGACGGATAGGCTCACTTTTATATTGTAACATGCATGGATGGCTTGAACTGGCAAGAGTTTTACCACTAGCAGAGAGGAAGTCTACTCTGACCTTCAAAAGAACATTAAAAGAAATCACAAAAAAATTCATCATATATGGATAAAGACGCCAAATGAAAATCAAACAACAGAGTCATGAATTAAGATCACTATAACAGTCCAATCTCTGCTACCAACATAATACCTCCCCCCTCCTCCAAAAAAAGAAAAAGAAAAACTTGAAACTATACAATGAAGAAGAAATAACACTTAGAGAAATAGCATTCTTCCCTCTAGTCAGAGTTTCAGAAATTTGCACTGTTTTGTCAGTGTCCAGAGTGCACCTGAATTATTTCCATTTAAATTTTAAACATGGTACCAGCTATCTATATATGAATGTCTATGGTAATACCTGTGTCAAGGGGAGATCTGAACAGTTTTACTATCAATAATGCCAGGGTGAAATGATGGTAAATTCCCATCTCCTGTTTGCTGGTGACACTCGTTTAGTGTAATGCAAACTCCTCTCAACTCCACCACTTGAGATGTTTCTTCATCTTCTTTGAGGTGGTTTCAAGCTTAAGGATCATTTTGAGTAAGTCTGAAATTCTACCAGTTGGAGAGGACTGAATGTTGACCCATTGGCATTTAATCTTCTATGTCGTGTCTCAGCCCTAGCTATGAAATCTTTGGGTTTGCTTTTGGGAGCTCACTTTAAGGCTACGCATGCATGGGACTCCATCACTGAGAGAATGCAAAAGAGGTTGGATATTTGAAAGAAATTGTACAGTTTAAAAGGGAGGAGACCCACTCTAATTAAAAGTTAAAAATACACTATCTAGCTTCCAAATTTTTTCTCATCTTTATGCCCATTGCCTGCAGGTGTGACAAACAAGTTGGAAAAAGGTAATTTTTCTTTGGTGGAATGAGTGAGGAGTTCAAGTTTAATTAGTCAATTGAAATATACATTGCAGTCTGATTTGTGATGGAGGTTTGAGGATTAAGAAACTAATTCCTTTTAATTAATCTTTGCTTGGGATATGGCTATGGCGCTATGAGGTTAAAGAAAATATGTTGCGGAGAAGGGCGATAGATTTCAAGTAAGGCAATACCTAGGGGAGTCCATGCACTAATGAGATTAGAGGGCCATATGGTGTGGGCTTGTGGAAGAATATTAGAGGAAGATGGGACAACTTCTCACTCTTTATCAGATTTGCTGTTGGTTATATTTCTAAATTTTTTTGGTTATTATCTGTGGAATGATGAGACTACTTTTAAAGAGAAATCTTAGTATTTTCCTAATTGCCAGGAACAAAAAGCCTAAGGTGGCAGATTATTTGGAGTACAAAAATGGATTTTTTTTTTTTCTCTAGAATTTGTTATTCATTATAGAGTTGCATGATTGAGAATTTTTGTCTACGGTTTTACTTTTGAATGACATATATGCTATGAAGATTCATCATGGGTAGATGAATAAATCAGAACAAAGCCCTTCAAAATCTCAAGGCTTTCAAGTGAATATGGCATCAAGAGGAGAGAATCCTTTCCACATTCGGAAAGTCTGTGTGCCACCTAGGGTGGCTTTTTCTTGTGATGTCTGAGATCCGGACTACGGAAAATCTAAGGAAGCAATGGTTTGTTCTTATGCATTGGTGCTTATATGCAAGAGATATGGAATGTGTGGCTCATCTTTCCTACAATCTGTGATGGGTTAGGAATTGTGGTGATCAGCTGTCTGTTTGATTAGTGTTTGTTGGGTAATACCTTCTTCAATGTTGGATTTGTTATATTGTTGGAAAGAATGTTTTGTCAAGAGAAGAAATGGGGACATGTGGAAAGTTGTTTCTTTGTGTTTAATGTGGTGCTTTTGGAGAGAATGAAAGACACACTGTTTTGAGTTGAAAGAGATACACACAACAAAGTCAAATTTTTTATCCTTGAAAACATTTTACAATTGAACTTCAACTTCTCAAACTTTCTCTATAATAGATTTTTTAGAGTTCCTGGATACTTTACGCTTCCTATAACCTTTGTTTAGCAATTTATTATTCACTTTTGTTTTGGGATTTTCCTTTGTACACTACTAGGGCTGTGCCCTTTTTGCGCTTTTCTTTTAATGGAATTTTTAATGACTTACCAAAAATGAATGTCCATGATGATAGATTGAATTGTTCTAGATGTATTCTTTTTACCATATCCTTTTCTTCAAAGGACAGCAAGAGTTCACACCATCTAGTTCCAAATGCCACTACCGAAGTAACTCTGGCACAATCTCACCCAAATGTCTTAAACTATTATCACCCATTTCCACATCACAAGTTCTTGGTGATCTTATTAATTTCAGACTATTTCTCACCGCTTAAACAATATAACAACATCTCAAACCTCAAACACTTGCTTTAGTTACAGACATCTCTCAAACTCATCCTATGATGCCCATCAGACTTCACACAATAACAATTAACAACAAAGCGCAGTTAACGAGTAACATCAACCGATTACAAAAGAGAATTACATAACTAACGTGTGAATGTGTTTTCCTAAAGACTCTAGAGTTTAGATTCCTAAATTTTAACAATGCAAGTCAATGAATCATGTAAACTAAACAAAGAAGAATACTATCTTGTCTGGAAAAAAGTAAAACTAATTCCACTCTAAAAATCAATCAAAGTACCTGAAAAACCCCAAGATTTCGATTGTACTCAGACTCCGGCAACGTCAACGAAACCATGACCTGCAACCTATGAGTAGGAGGTATAAACCCTATCCCTCCAATCATTTCCTTACAATGCTCACCACAACCAATGCCTGTACACGGCACAATCGGCACATACGCCACCGGACTGTGCTTAGCGTAATTGAAATTCAACGCCTCCTTAATCTGAATCGGCTCCTCCACCAAGCGCCTGACCAAAACGACGCTGAAAACCGCCGACGACACCAACAGAGAGCACAAAACGACGCAGACATAGGCCGACGACAGAATCCCCCATCCACACCGCAACGCGACTTTCAAAACCCACTGGTTCTCCCTCAGCAAAGAGCTTAGGGCTTCGGGTTTGAATTTGGAGACCTTTTGGCTCAGATAGTCTGTGCCGCGACGCACCGTTTGGTACGGGTTGGTGATGATAGTGTAAGAGTGATAGAGAAGGAAGAGAGGGAAAGTGGTGAAGGTGATGAAGAGGTTGATTTGGAAGGTAATGGCTTTGATTACCAGTCCGGCTATGAATATCAGCCAATTGAACGATGGATCGCTGAGTTCCGATGCCGAGTCAGCCGAGTCGTTAGCGACGGCGGCGGCGAAGACTCGGTTATCGGTTTCGGCGGTTACGATTGAATTTTCACTCTGAACTGGCTCCGGCTTTTCGTTTATCCTCTCGTTTTCGGTCAGGTTCCGAGAAATCCGATACCGATCGCGGAAGGTGGAGGAGTTGAAGCTGGAGATTTTGGAATCGTCACCGGAGAATGAGCGGCGAGAGAGAGATCGGCGGCGGAGGGTGGAGGAGGAGTCTGTGGTGAGGAGAGCGGAGGAGGAGCGGGAGGGGGAGGGGGAGGAGGCTGAGGTGGAGCATTCTGATTGGGGAGTGAGGGAAGAGGGGCAATCGTAGAAGGGAAAGTCGTCTAGGGCGTCGACGAAAACGACGTCGTCGTCGTCTTCGTTGTTTGAGGTGGTGGTGGTGGTTGCGGTTTCCATTTGAAAGAAAAAGACTTAGACCATTGATAGAGTCCGGTACAAAACAATTTTGGGGGATGGTATTCTTTGAATTGTTTTTTAAGCTAGTTCTACTTTTTATTTATTTATTTATTTTTAATCTGATTCTGACCGTTGAAAAATAAAACTATATCTTTTTGCAAATACACATTTTTGCTACATTTTTGTGTGTTTACAAGGTAAGGAAGAAGAATTTTCCCAATATTAAATTAAGAAATTCATACATCAGTATTCACAATAGAGTATGGAGAGGAGAGTAAAAAAAACTCAAGACACTCCTCTGTGTAAGACTCTCCTCTAATTTTAGTGCACTCCTAGTTTTGAGCTAGAGGCTGTTACAAAATTGTGTCAAAATTGAATTTCCTAGTTCTAGCAAGAGATTGGATATCATCTAGACGGTCGAAAGTCAAATATTCACAAATAAGCTACTAGCTTTTGAACATGCACTACACACATATTCAATTACTCTTTTTATTTAGATTAAGAGTAAGAAAATTGCAAATTAAAAAATAAAATAAAATAAAAAGGTTTAAGAAGCATTTATGAGAACATGGGCTTATGGCTTAAGTGATTGAAGGAGCGTTCATCAAAAAAAAAGTGATTGAAGGAGTATGAGGAGATGGGAGTTGGAGTTAGCTTAAGTGGTTTTATTTTGTATGCAATATTTTAGTGGAAGTTAAAAATACATTTTTACGGTTGTCGTTTAGTTTTGTCTCTACTTAAATCTAAGGATGTGGAGATTTTTGTTGGGCATACCTCCTGTATAATTTTTCTTTCTTTTTTTCTTTCTTTCTATCTTTTTTTTTTTTTTTCTTTTCTTTTACAGAGAACCTTCACAATTTTTCATAAATGTTCATTGTAGGTTTTCACTTTTACTCTATTTAAAATATTTTATAGCATATTAAGAGGTAATATTTAATCTTTCTATGAAATTTTTATACAATTTATTTGATTTCTTTTTGTGATGTTCAATTTTGCCTAATATGTGTGATTGAGTTATGTTTACTGTTGTTTTTTAAAAATATATATGGTTGTACCTTACTACTTTTTTTTGGGTATCACATTTGTGTTTGCACTTTTTATTGTTTTGTTTGTTTATAATAATGGTCTCTTCATTAAACGTTCTCTTTGGAAATATTTTACAATACATATGGAGGAATCTTTAATATACTTTTTCTTAATTTTTATACTTCATTTTATAAGATTTATTTCTTAAATTGTATTTTAATAATAATATTTTATTTGATTTTATTTGTTTTTTTAACTTTGTCGCCCAGGTAAAATACGAATGACATTTACTAAATTTAATGAGGTAACTAATAAAAATTGATATCTTTCTCTTTTAGCATTTGTATTCTATCACGAAGAATGGATGATTTCATTTTTTTTCATTATTATTATTATTTTCTTTTTCCATTTTTAAAGTAAAAATTTTAGAGTTTAAGATATAAGAAATACATATACCGATATATCTACCTTCTCTTTTCTTTGTTAAAAGAATTGAGCTTCACAATTGTATGTGTCCTTTTACTTGCATCTTAACCGCCAAGTTTTTAATTTTTAGTTTTATGTGTAGTTTTTTTTTTTTTTAATTCTTATTTTTTCAAAGCACAATAAGTATATTGTAGAACACTTTTAGTAACTAAATAAAATAATGCCAAACACATTCAAGGAGGCAAGGATTGCGCATCATCATGAACAGTGGATTAGCATATATCACAAAAGTACCAATTTTTAAAGAGATTTTTTTAAGTTTTTTTTTTTCGCTAACAAGAATTAATGAGTTATTAATATTTTCTTGTCTTTTCCTTTCTACTTATTTCTCCTCCTTAATGTCGTGTACAACTATTCTTTCTATTTCTTTATTTTGTTTTGTAAGATTTATTATTAAATTGTATTGAAGTATAATATACTGTTGCTAGTAAGAATTTTTATTTTTTATTTTATACAAGATAAAAATTTCACTTTAACCTAATCTAAGTGTATGAGTATGTAAAATTCTCTCCTAGAAACTTGAATTTCGGTCCTCACCCTCCATACCCCCACAAGCACTTGTATTCAATGGTTGTGAGTCTTAAATTCATCCTACCATTTCCTTATATTGTTTAGTTAAATATGTCTGCATTCCATTGTTTCAAGGATCTTTGAAACATTTAAAAAAATAAAAAAATTCTTTGCAAACTTCACTAAATTAGTCTTATTGGAAGTTTCCCTTAGTATTTTTCTTTTATTTTTATTACCTATTTAATTGTTAGAAATTTAATAATAGTTGTGAAAATTTTCTTTTACATATGAATCTTAACTAGTAATATCTCTAGATTGAAGGAGAGACTCAAAGATCGGTAATTGGTACAAATAGGGGGATTCTTTGAATTTTTTTGAAGAGGTAAGGAATAAGGGTGGTTATGTATCTATAGACACTTGACGCATAATTGCAATACAAAATTATTTTAGTGTATTTTTGTTGGGGGAAAAAAAAAAAGGTTGCGCTTCTGTTACAAAAATTAGTGTGTAATCCTGTGTATGTGCATAGGTTCCATAGGATATCTAAATCCAAGGCCCAAAAGAGATGTTGGGCTTGGATCAAGGTCCAAGAAAACTAATTTGAAGAGATGGGACTTTAGGCTAATGGATGAAGTTTCTAAGACGATCCATATTCAAAAACAAAAGTACGACAAAATAACACTTAAGGAAATCTTCCACAAAGTATAAAATAATTGGTATTATCTTCCTTGGAAATGGCCGAGGGACTGTTAGTACATAAGGGAATACAAATATTTTCACTTCTACTTTCAACTTTCTAAGTACCATTTTCTATTTTTCTTATTTTGATTCCTATTCATTGAGTGTCTCTTGCCTTTTATAGCATTATTTCTTTGATCTTGACCCTCCACTTGTAGGGTTGTTGAATCGTCATTGAGATACTTGTCTCCATGAACCCCTTTTTTCCTTGTCTCCATTCCAATTTCTCTCTCTATTGAGCAGTTTAAAGTTTGAGTTTAATGGTAAGTTGGTAACAATAGTTGTTCTCCTTGAACTCATTAATGTGCTTAGGCCTATTTTTTAACAATTCATTGTCAAAATAAGTGGCTTTTAAAAATAAAATGTGATATTTCTTAGTATTTGTGTTACTTAACAATGACATAATATTCATAAAATAAAATAAAAATACTGTATATAAATAAGTAAACATTCAAACTTAATATTATACCCAAATTGAAATAGGGTGCCAATCATAGTATATCTAAAATTAATCAGCTATTAGATTATTTTTTAAGATATTAAAATATGAAATTAGTTTTCAATATTGTAAATTTCTTATATATTTTTATTATTTGTTAAATTAGCTATTCAATATGGAATTTGTAATTTTATTTTATGTTTTAGGATATTGATATTGTATAAAAGTGAAACTATGTGTTTTTTTACTTAGATTTTCAAAGGAAAGACTAGACTCCTTTTGTGTTTGTGCTATTTTGTTTTTTATAGTATAAATTTATAATTATTAAATAAGTATTAATTTGATGAGTTGAGCTCTTTCTTGATATGGGTGGTGAATTTAAAGTAATGCATTTCACACTAAGTAATTTGTTACATGACTTACCAAGTGTCAAAAATATGGTTTTTTTAATTAAAAAAAAATTCATGTGAAAAAAAACATGTTGACCCGACCCATAGCACAATTGATTGGATCTATTTTCAACCCACTAAAAATGGTCCATGTTTAGCCGAACCCAACCCATCTTGCCCATTTTGCCACGTCTAGATTAACCTGATTAGACTCGAGTTAATTGCCACCTGACTCAACTACTCTACCAGTTGGTAGCGGGTCTCTTCATCCACAAACCAACGTTGGCGAGTCGGTTTTGGATCTCCTTCCCCTAAAACCTGAAAATTCCCGAATCGATTAACGTATAAAAGTATTTCGTGTGAGAATTTCCAAATCAGGCAAGATCTTAGCTAGATCTATGTGAGAATTTCGTTGTTAAATCATTGAATTTTTGTTGATTTTAAGATCTACAACTCTAACTGAACTGATCCCCACCCGTTTGAAGGTCCAATACGCTCGATCCAATCAACTCTCAGGTCGGCAACAAGTTGAGATATGTTCAACCCAATCAGGTTGGTATGGTTTGAGCCAAACCCATTTCGACCCATGCATATCCCATAAGAAGTAAAACTCATTATTTTAGGTACCACAATTGAAAAATTATTATTTTTGTAATTTGGGTTTAAAAAATATATATAAATAGTGAAACAAATTCTATGCCCCATCCACCCCAAGTTCAAAACTTCAAAACTACACCACCCTAGCCAAATCCTAGTACTGTTTGAAATTTGAATTGTCCTTTGCTCAAACTCAAACCGCCTTCAAAGTTCAAAACTTCAAACCGCCTGGTGCATGTATATATATCCTGCTCTCCTCAGCTTGCTGCACCTCCAAAGTAAAGTAATAGAATTGAATTAGCTTCGCTTCATGATCATGGAGAATCCCGTCAAAGAAGACGATGACTGCCCCTTCTTGGAATCAGTGTGGCAAGCTGTATTCATGGCGGTTGCTTTGATATTTGCTACGTTGTGTGGGTGTGTGAACACAGTAGTCAAAGAGATGTGCAGAATTTATAATTTTCTTATTGTTGTTCACGATAGTCTTTGATTACACCAAGATCCTTGTCAATGGTTTGCACTCAAAATTTTCATTTAACACCAACACCAACACCAACACCAATCCCAAGAAAATAAATTTAATCAAAGTGTATACGAGGCTCGTTGTTGCTTGCTCCTTGCTCACGTGTGTGAGAGTGCCTTTTTCTTCAGCACTATGGCCCAAGGATCTTGGGCCGAATGAAAATGTTCTTGGTGGACTGGGCTCGATTTACCGCAGCTAAAGGGCTGTTTAAGAATCGATTGGTGTACAAAACAAACTTCCTACAATAAAAATAGCTAACAGAAAAAGCATATCCATATTGAACGACATTTTAACAGTAAAGGAATACACAATAAGCAAAATATAACGTAAGAAAAAGTTAGGGATCCTCTAATTAGTGAGGTGCATTTTATTAATTTCCCTTAGTTGTGATTACAGTGCTCACTAAGACGTGGTGCAAGGTTCAACTGAGTTCAAAAGTTACAGACTTTGATAGCTATTTAGGCTTCAAAGACTTGCAAAGTTTGAACTTGTTGAATTCGAGCATGTACTGTAGTGGCTGTCTCTGGGATACCTGGAACGGTTCCTCTGTTTTCTCTTATGTTTACAGAGTGTTTTCTACAATTTTATGAGACTACTGAAGGCAATTGTTAATGCCTCTAATTGTCAATGAATTCTCTATCTCTTCCTTCTAAATCCCCCCTCTCCCTGTAGCATGGACCCCTTTCTCCTTTTATAGCACAGTTTCGGGCTCCAGGGTATTAACGATTTCTCCTTTTTGCCCCTTAGAGTCCGTGCCGTGCCAGGTTGCTTCAGGGTCATGTCGTTTCCCTTTTCCCATAGTTTCCTGCTTTTTGTTGCAACAAGATGAAAGTCCCTCAACTAGCTTTCCATTTCCAGATTTTTCCGTTGGCTGACCTGAGGCCTTTTGGCTTTTTCTTCTCAGCGCTCCAACTTTTCCAGTTGTACTCTTCCTTGTCTCTTTCTCCAAATGGTTGGAACCAAGCTCCTGCATTTTGCTTTGTACTTCTATTGCGTGTCTGAGGCATAAGGTCCGCGTGCTTTTTGTCTCTTTTCTCTCTTTAAATCTGCTTCAATTTCTCTTCGCGCATCCAGGGATCCCCTGCCTCTGGGGGGCTTCTAGGATCCCGACCTAGATCTTCTTTCTGGGCTTTCTTTGGTTCACTGATTCTGTCTTTTTCTTGGGCTTTTTTCGTGGATCTCTGGATCAGATCCTCTGGGCTTCTTCCCCTTTCTTTCTTTCTTTTCTTTATTGTGAGAGCTCAGCCTTTCTATTACTCATTTATTTTTGTGTGAAATGGGCCCAATGTTTTTTTACTTTCTTTGGGCCTATTTGTGGCCTTTTAATTTTGAACCTCAACAATGTGCTTTGTTTTTTATGATGCCGAAAATCATCAATAAACTACGCAGTCCTCACGTGTTCTAGACAAAACCTGTGCAACAAATAAGAAGAAGAAAACCCTACAGAAAGTAGGAGTGTGGTACCGGTCAAATACCCTTCGAAAGTTAAGTTAGAGAACTTTTCACAACTCTAGAGTGTCAGAGCTAGGGTAAATTATGCGTACGTTGATTTCTGAGGGTTTTGGGTTTTATAGTAGGGAGCGGCTCCTCTCCCGTTTTCAAGTCTCCAGTTATCTCCATTTTTATTTTAGATGAACGACACGTGGCTACTAAACAATCTAAGGGTCAAAACATATCAACTTTAAATACAATTTTCATAGCATTATTTTTCCTTCTTTCTTTCTCTTCTTTTCCCCTCTATCTCTTTCACTTGAGTTTACCAAGCTACTGTGCAAACAAAGAAGAAGAAGAAGAAGAAGAGAGTTACAACAAGCATGGAGAGAATCTGCAAAACATCAACAAAGGAAACAAAGCAAAACTTGTGGAGAGAATCTACAAAACATCAAGAAAGGAAATTAAGCAAAGTCAGTAGTCACAATTAGTAAATCCCTTAGCCAAATTTAGTCAGTGGGCTCAATGCCAAAAGATTTATTCAATCACATTGGAAGATTTTGCAAATTTTGCTCTAAATCTCCCTCTAACCCTAGAATTAGATTTTTTTTTCCCTTCTAAAAGTGAACAATCAGAAAGCGTAAATCCTAAAATCTTCAGTATAGTAATAGCAAATTTGATCACGGAGTACGAGTCCCAGTCATGGTAGGAAACAAGAACCTGAATTGGTAGGAGTGGACAAGTTGTTTCACTCACAAAACCACTACATCGATCTCAGCAGCTTGGTGATTCAGGTGAGAGAGACAGAAAGAGGAAAGGAAGAGAGAGAAAGAAGGAAAAAGAATGCAGTCAAAATTGTATTTAAAGTGGTTATGTTATGACCCTTAGATTGTTTAATAGCCACGTGTCGTTCATCTAAAATAAAAAATGCAGATAACTAGAGACTTGAAAACGGGAGAGGAGCCGCTCCCTTTATAGTAGTGTAGAACTGACCTTTGTTTCTTGGTGAAGAAGGTGTTTCCTTGTGGGGAAGATCCTCATAAATACACATATTTTACGGGATCCTTTGCTGATTAGGGTTAATCGTAAGGCGCAAGATATTTTCATTTGAGGTTTCTTGGAGACCACTTAAGCCACGCAGATGCCACGTGGCTTCACTACCTGTCGCCCTTGTGTCCGTTTGAATGGGGATCCGTCCACCATGGAGAATCTGCCCGTCTCCTTACTCCTCCTTTTGGGACACGATCCACTCTACCCGTTGTCCGTCAGCACCTCTAGGCCATCCCTTTCCTTAGCACCATCGCTTACGGCTGGCTCTGATGAACGGATCCGTCTATCTTAAATTTTATCCTCTCCAGTTTTTGTCATCAAAGACTTTCATCCCTATAATAGGGTTACCAGGTGAGTCATGATTTTCTTTCTTTCTTTTCCCTGTTTTGTTTGTTGTTATTTTTTTAAAAAAATTAATTTTCTGGAACCAAAAATATATAAAGGGTCAAACTTAATTCTTTCTTACTTTCCCTAAAATTATTTTTCTTGAATTTTATTTCCAAAAGATCCCGACTTGGAGGGTTCATGCCAACTAATGTGCCGCCAGTCAGTAATCCTGGGGTTTCTATTCTATGTGATTTTCTTTTCCATGTTTATTTTTGGGGATAAAACTTAATTCTCTATTTTATGGATGAATTTCAGAAAGGCTTTAAATTTGGATGCTATACTATATGTTAATTTCCTTTTTGTTGCTGGAAATATTTATTATTATTAATTATTTTGTTTTCCAGAACACCCAAACCTGTAGATGCGGCAAAGGAGTTCATGCCAACTAACTACCTTGACCTGGTATGGTTTTCTTTATAACTATATATTAATTTTATTATTTATGTTTGGAAACACTTTTAATTCTAACAAATAAAATTTAATGCTATCAGGACTGAAGGAACAAGGTTGAACCCAGAATTGAACAGTGGAAACCTCTCGATTACTATCTTATTGATAAGTGGAAAACTCAGCATTACAATCTGATTGATAAGTGGAAAGCTCAGTACAACAATTTTATTGATAAGTGGCAAGATTACAATAAGCAAGCTCGGAATTACAATCTTGGGAAAGGTTAGTGGACTCAGTCTTTATTTAAGGGATTAATAAGAGTTAAAAGTTCATATTTTTAGGTGGCATCAGCTATTAGATTAGTAAATTGATGGGTAGCTTTTGATTATAATCTAAACTTTCGTTATTTAGTCATCATTTACATGTTTTCTTTTTCTTTAAAAATGTCAAGGCATGTTAACAGATGATATATGATATTTATTTTTCTATGATATTATCCCAATTATTCACATAAAATCAAAGAAATTGACAGGCCAGTGTTAAGGATGGGATTATTGAACTTTTTTGAAAAGTACCCTCATGAATTATGCCAATATATTATCGTGTCTTTGCACGTGTGTGTTGGAAAATGTATTTGGACTAATACGTTAAACTTCTCTCCCCATTTGCAGCACATAAGGAACGCGTCTGTGGAAAACAAAGGGTAACTGCCAGGGCTTTGAAATCTGTAGATGTTGTGAAGAGAATGGTTGATGAAGAAATGAGGATTTGAGAAAACTGAGCAATATAGGCATCAATTCCATATTGACGATTGAAGCTGAAGCAAAATCAAAGCTAAGACAAAGTTTGAACAAACAAACAAACAACTTTGATTTGTAGGGTTTTTTTTTTTTTTTTTTGGATTAAAAGATAGAAAATTTGTAGGGTGTTTTGGTCTTTAGAAAGAGGACACCAAACTCAAGTTGTCCCACATATTATTGTAACGTTTTTATTTTGAATTTTTATAATTTTCAGAAATTTGTCTTATTTCCTTGTTTTGGAGAATTTTTAGGAATATTTTATTTAAACCTGAGTCCTTATATGGTAGGATATTGATGAGAATTTGACTAGCATTAATTTTGCTAAAAATATGTGTCTTTTGGATCCTTTCACTTGGTTGTAAAATGAAATCAAGAAGTCTATTAGAGAAAAAAAAAAAAAGTCTTTTTTCTCTATTTTTTATTTTCTTGTGGACTCCATAACTCTACGTTGTGGATTCAAGGTATTTCAAAGAGTGAGTTTTGTATTCTGAAGGTTTTCACCCTTTTTGCTTATTTATGTTGACTATGGTTGGATGCTATTTGACTCAAAATCAATGGCATGCTTACCTTTACATAGAAGTAGTAAAACAAGATCCCTATTATTTCATCGTTTAGTTAGTGAAAAATCGTGCACCTATGTTATGTAATTTAAGTTATGGTCACATTTTATCAATAAGTGTTTAGTCATGGTCACATTTTATTTTCGTAAGTTAAAAATCTTCCATATTATTTTTTTAACTGCTATAAATTGATGTAGTGGTGTACCTCACAAGAAATCCTGAATATTGACCATATTATTGTTTCAATTCTAGTCCCTAAAAATTATGAGTTTTACTTCCTATGAGAGATAATAATGATCTTTCAAAGGGTAAATGCACAACATCCCTGAATTTTGGGGTGTTGCACTTGGATCCTTCATATTTTGATTTTGTCAATTTAGTACATGAGCGTTTAGGTTTCAAAGTTTGTTTAGTAATTCTATTAAAAGAAGTTTATGCTTTATATTAAAGAAGTATCTTGAATAGCCCGAAGTACGCTGAAAATTACTTAATATACTTAATCTGACCTTTTTATCATGTAGGGTGTGGGAATTCTATAGCTTGTATTTCCTTAGAAATATATAGCTTTTCTTTCATTAGTCAATTTCTAAGCTTATCAAACATTGTCTTTGGAAATGAGCAGTTTTTTTTTTTTTTTTTGGGTACAAATTATCGGTGGATGCTACTTAGAAGTTGAGTTGATTTGTAACACAGGCTACCTTCTCTTAAGGGGTTGTTCATTCATTTATTTATTTATCAAGAAAGATACACTGTTTGCTTTTAAGATTTAAAGTTCCATTTGTAATCACTTGCCTCTTTCTATTGTATGTTATGCCATGAAGGTTTTATTTGTCACTTCTCACAAATTTCTAATCCTGTGTTACAGTTGACAGATTTTGGGCTTTCAAAGGTTGGTCTTATGAGTAGCACAGATGACTTATCAGGTCCACCAGTTAGCAGTACAGGTTTTTTTTTTTTTTTTTTGGAGATGATGAACCAAAAAGTGAAACTTCATTAGAAAGATAACAGCACCAAAAGCAAGCAGTTGTGGGCACCCCTGATTATTTGGCACCTGAGATACTCTTGGCATGGGACATGGTTCGCAATTTATCTAAAGATTAGATAGTATGATGGATATTCTTCAGTTTGGTTGTATGATCTTCCAACACTGTTCTCCTTGCAGGTGCAACTGCAGATTGGTGGTCTGTGGGTGTTATTCTTTATGAGATGCTTGTGGGTATTCCACCATTCAATGATCATTACTAGATTTAGAGGCTTTCAACAACGGAGCAGGTGATTGATTTTCGTTTTCTTTTTAAACTGTCATCAATATATGTATGTTTTAACTAATCCTTATTGCAATGAAATATATGACAAGGCTCTACATTTGTTTGGATTTTAAAGTTTCTTTTAATACAAGCAACATGAAATATGTTTTTTGCTTTCTTCTGGCATATTTTATAAACATTGGTGAAGCATACATCCCAAAAGCTTTCTGCTGGTTTTAGAGTTTACAGATTTTAAAAAATTGAGAATTACATAGTATCCGCTTTTTTGCCGTTATATGATGAGTATGAGGAGCCATATTTTAATTGCTTCTTTTCCCCTTTCCGAAAGCTCCATTTGCATTCTCTGTACATTTTTTGGGTCTGTTGGTGTTTCCATTGGTTGTTCTTCTTTAACTGCAAGCATGACTTAATTGTTTTCAAATCATGTTTGAATGGATTATTTTGAACCTCTAAACTGGAAATTTTAGGATTTTTGCACCAAATCATTTGATAATTGAAGAAATTCTTGATATTATGAATCTCAGACAGAAGCAAGATTAAAAACAGAGAAAAATAAGGAGAAAGATCAGTGAAGATAATGTGAGAGAAATAGTGAGAAAGAGAGAGAAAATTTCTATGAATGAGGAAAATATCTTGCGTAATTGTACAAATGATTAACTACACCTATTTATACACTCATTCTAACACTCTTAACTGATCAATAATTAGATCCAAACTATGCGGATCAAGCCCGTAAATCACGGAAACAAACACAGCTAAATAACAAACTTTTGCCCAATACTAACTGAGACTTGAAACAGAGTGAACGACATCGTTTTGCAGCGTGTCTTGTACTTTGGCTCTGCGTTATTCAAAGCGGTGTGTTGCGTTAAATGAAACGAAGCGTTTCACAACATTAATCTAGCTTCACCGTTTTGTTTGTTCTGTGCTGTCGTTTTGATCATCCCTGAACTTAAGCTTCTTCAGATTGCTTCTATCTTCAACAATAATCATTGGTCTTGAGCTTGAAACTTTTACTAATGGATCCTTTGTGTTTGCAGCAAATTTTCGACAATATAATAAACAGAGATATACCTTGGCCAAAGATACCTGAAGAGATGAGCTAAGAAGCACATGATTTGATTAGCAAGTAAGATTCATAAAATTAGATCTGTACATTTTCGGAATGCATAACTTAGGGTATTGTTGTTGTATTATTTGTGACCTCTTTTCCAATTTTATTAATGTCTTTCTATAGAAAAATAACTCTTTGTAACTGTATTTATAATGCAAATAGTCATTGGAATCACATTAGTGTTGTACTCATTCTATAGTTTGTTTTATGTGATTAAAATTGGGTTGCATGGTTGCTTCATAATTTAATTCAGATACATGAAACCGATTTCACTTGATACCAGTAGCTGTCCTGGGAACTAAGATCTGATAAAATCTTAATATCAATTTGGTTGCAAAATAAAGTCATCTGTGATATGACTTGCTTTAATTTAAGACACCCAAATTCATATGGAATCGTGTGGACTCTGTAGCATGATCATATCTAAATATTAGATAATTGAAGTCGAATATCCTAAAGTAATATGTGTGAAATTCTACATTTAAAGTAAAATAAAATAAAATATTTTTGACCTACTTACAGCCCTGTGTGATTACATACTGTTCTCACAATTGTATACTTGTGGTTCAGGGTGACGAATGTGGTATTTTGGCAGATTTCAATGGCCTAAACCTTGCGGTGAAGTATTCATTTAGTAATTTCTCATTCAAGTTAAGATCTGCCCCACCTAGTTATATTTTTTTTATCATCATGGAACTTTAGATGCCACATAGCAATGAAAATTTTGCATTTTTCTTCTGCCACTTTCAATATTTGCCATGTATGGTTACATAATCTTTTATATGGGTTCAAAAATTTATGTTTGTATATTATTCTGGTATTTTGGGAGGTGATTTCCAGTAGCTTTATTTTCAATACTAGCAAGGAGTTCTATATTCTCTCCCTGGAATTAATGTAACTTCTATTTTAGTATTTTAGAGAAAATACAGGCTGGTTTCATTCTTAATATGCCATTTAAACAATAGAAACAGTTGATCAAGTTATTAGGTCGCCATCCAAATTGAAAATTTGCTTCCAGTTTTCTCAGAACTTGTCTCAGCTGGCTTCTGTCAATTTCGATCTGGTTGTGAAGAGCACCAAGGAATCGCTAGACAATTAGTACATATGCGGTTTTTTGACGAGGAAAGTCTCCAAGTTGTAAAGATCAGGAAAAGGCTCATCTTGTCTGATATGGCTTTTATTTCTTAAATATTAATTGTTCTTCCTGAAGACAAAGATAGGTCTAAGTCTCAATTCATGCCAACCAGCTTATTGTTGGACACTTGAAGCCGGTACGGTGTTCTGCTCTTACTTTATCTGTATCCATTTAAAATTCCACTTTAAATAGCATTTCATTGCGAAAGGTCATGAGTAATTTTGTATTTGTGTGCGTACTGCTCTTTTTGATTAGTATTGTACCCTTACTAGGTTTTCAAATTTTGTAAAAGGTTATAAATCATGTCTTAGTTCTTTAAATTTTCATGGGTCTATTGGAGACACCTTTATTGTTCTTGAGACCAGATATCTAACAATAGAATTTGTTGTAATTTAATTTGTTTGTCTTTTCTTTCCTCTATATTAATTGGGAAATGGACATTGCCGCACAGCTTGACCTTGGCCCTATGGAAATGCACAAGATTTCTGGTCAAGCAAGCATAATTCTTATAGTTTTTTTTTTTTTCCACTCTTGGTTCTTGAGAACATGTTAAGTTTTTCTGTGGGATATTGCTAGGAACAAACTTCAGTGTGTCAATTAGAATGTTTCAGATTCTGCCCTTTTATTTTAAAAGTTGAAATGTGTACTTTGCTACTTGATGGCCTCTGAAAATACAAATTCAAATATTCTTTGGGGTGGTGGTGTAAAGAGACATTTGGACTCATAGGATATATAAGTAAAAACCAATTTTGCAATAATTTTTGAAACTGGTTGAACTTAAGAAATATGGAGTGAAAGGTTTTTTATTATTTTTTATTAATTTTGTTTTTATCTATGCATTTCCTCCAAAAGACTTCCTTGCTTGTTAGAGATGTCAAAAGTAATCTTTGAATTATTAATTCATTGTGGAAAATTTTGCAATGGCTGAAGTTAATTTGTATTGGAAGGAATTTTTCACTGACTAAAATTTGTCATGCTGAAAGAAGTTGTGCATAATGCAGGAGATATAAATGATTAAATTCAAGAGAAACATGAAGTTGAAACCAGAGTAGCGTGGGAATTCGTTGTTATGAATGAATTAAGGGGCACTGCACACACCATGGGGTTTGAGCTAAGGCTGGTTATTGTACATATCCCAGAAAAGAATGATATAACTAATGACGATGGTAAGTGGTGGCGATGCAATAGACCCAACTTCAGTTCTCATGGGCTGAATTATTAATTCAGTTCTCATACATTCTCTGTAATATGATTTCTTAGATTGTTTGCAGTATGCTAAGAAATTGATTTGATTTCAAGATGTGGAGATCAAATTTTCAAGCGGATACTTGAAGTTGTGGACAGATATTCACATGCAACAAGCTCCGTAGCCAACGAAGTCCGTGGACTCGAAATTGTATTAGGTAACGTCAGTAAATACTAAATACTACTACTTCCATATCCGGATTCAAACCATAGCTCCCTATGGGAATGTCCTGAATTACCAACTAACAAGAGAGGAGGAAAAGAAGCATTAAAATTGGTTACAGAAGCTTACTCATGTAGTTACTAATTACTTGTAGCAAATTTTTTTTTTTTTTTTTTGGTACAGTCTATAGCTCGATAGACGTAATGCTGAATAAACTAAATTTCTTTGAAGAAACAATTAACAAAAGGACAATGGAACAACCTTAGCCATTTCTGTCTTCGATAGGGTCTGTACAAAAGGATTTTGGGAGTTCGGAGTTCGGAGGGGTGAGCTACACTATTAATCTTCCTACGAAGTAAAAAAAAAAAAAATTACACACCAATTCTCTAAAGAGTCCTAACAAGTGGAAGAAATGTCTATTAAAACAAAGTTAATAGTCCAATGTGAACCGTAACATGATCCTGCTCACTTGTAGTAAGAGTCTCTTCATTAACACAACACAATACATATAAAATTGCCTTTGGCCTTAGGGTGTAAAATCCAAACACCTTTTAACTTTAAGATTTAAAATCTAAACACTCCTAAAAGTTAGGGAGCAAAATCTAAAATTTGAAACGTTAGGGTGTAAAATTCAAACACCCCCAAACTTTAGGGAGTAAAATCTAAATTCTAAAATATTAAGGTGCAAAATCTAAACACCCCTAAGCTTTAGGGGTGTAATTTGCAATTTATCCTTCATAACTTCGAAATTTAAAAAAAAAAAAAAAAACATGTTTTTTGCCAAATGAGTTTACCAAGATTGTTTTTGTGCACACTACTTCTTCCATTTCACTATTTATTAACTAGCATTCATAATACCTACTCTCACTTAGATAATTTCCTGAGTCACTCGCTGCCTCGGTTTAAATTTGGATATTAAACTCCACCTTCTTAATGCTCTTACATGGGCGACATTGATTACCATTTGGAATTTCATATTTGATGCTTGAATGATTATACATTTAATTAACTAAATATTAAGCAACATTTGGAGCAACAATAAGCGTGATCTGAGAAATGATTTCCACATATGTCACATTGCAAATAACCATCAAGAAATCTCTCATCTTTGAAGAAAATACTCTTATTAAGAACGAGAAAGTGGTATGGATTAAAGGGATACAAGATCTTTCGCAGAAACAGAAGCTTCTCCGTAGTCCATGGACGGAAAAATAAGCAACATTTGGAACAACAATAGGCGTGATCCTAACAACGATTTTCACATATGTTATATTGCAAATAACCATCAAAAAATTATCAACAAATTGCAATGGATGACTGTCTTAAATACTTGTCCCCTTCTTCTATAGCTTCTTTGATTTGGTAGGTAGAGACCCTTGCATTAGCGCATTTAAGATCAAGATCGAAATAGCACTCGTCGCAGCCATTGTGTTTTGGGACATCAACAGGCATTGCAGTGAAATGTTTCGCCATGTCGTAGATGGATGACTGCGCCTTAAATACTTGCCCCCTTCTTCTATAGTTACATATTGTATATACAAGATACATTGCTAAAATCATGTTTTAAAAACATAGTTTCAGTTATAATTAGTGTGTAAGGCAGTGTATAATTTTGTTTGTATAACAGTAATTAGTGTATACTATGTATAGAAAGGAGAATGTATCAAAGGCTAGATATAGGGAGAAATAAATACTATTTTTTTTTTCAGTAAAGGCTGGAAATAAAGATATTGTACGTTATGACAGTATAATTTGGCATTTTTATAGTTTACTTTGCTCCAACTTTTAGTGCTTTTTAATTTATTCGTTCCTCTTATTTTAAGCAAGACAGAATCATTGAAACTCAAATCTTGAAAATTACCCCTAAATTACATACACAAATAATAATTGAGTGGAATTGTGATGTACTTTTGAGTTAAAACTCCTTTCCCTCTCCCTAGTGGGTGTTTGTTTCTCAAAAAAAAAAAAAAAAGTTATAATTACACTGGTTCTATCTTTGGACTTGGATTTATTACTTATTATGTGTTAGACGAGCTCTTACACCCTTGTGAGCCCAAAAAAAAAAAAAAAAATCTATATCAAGATATGTATGCTGTTCTTGTTTTGAGATATTTGGAGATTATGGATTATTGTTAATGACAATTCTATTGATTTGAATTATACAGTAGAGAGAGAAAATCTCCTACCCTAAATATTAAGAGCTCGTGTGAAATGTTATTAAAAAAAAAAAAAACTCATGCATTAAATAAAATTAAAAAGATTAAAAGGGATAGAAACCTCAATTTCGATGGGATTATTGGTTAATGTTAATGACAATTTTCTTTCAATTTGAATTATATGATAGAGATAACAAATCTCTTATTCTAAATATGAAGAACTCGTGTGAAATGTTATTAAAAAAAAAAAAAATTTCATGCGTGAAAAAAAAATAAAATGATAAAGATAATTTATCCTTACGAACATCTAACGAAATTGAGAGTCTACATACCGTCCTCTTGCCATATATTCAATCGTACCTCTTAATTATTTTTCTCTAAACTCCAAAACAAAGTACTCAATGTTGTTTTTCTTTATCTTTAGGTGCGTAGAATCCTAAAAAAAAAGGCTTGAAAATGTTAATAAGTGTGCCTATGCTCAACTCGGCATTTTGAGGGAACAAAGAATAGGGCAATATAAGCAATATTAGAAAATGGCTAATATATATGTCGGTTTGACTAGATGCTGCCATCCCTTTAAGTATGATTAAACTCCAGGTTGAGGCCGTGACAGAGTGACACTAGTTCAGGTGAGATATATATATTGCAATACATATAAACAATGCAAGTCAATGAATCATGTAAACTAAACAGAGAATAATACTATCATATCCGAAAAGGTAAACTCATTCCACACTCAATGAATCATACAAAGTACCTGAAAAACCCCGAGATTTAGATTGTACTCAAAACTCCGGCAACATCATTGAAACCATGACCTGCAACCTATGAGTAGGAGGTATAAACCCTATCCCTCCAATCATTTCCTTACAATGCTCACCACAACCAATTCCTATACACGGCACAATTGGCACGTAAGCCACTGGACTATGCTTAGCGGAATTGAAATTCAACACCTCCTTCATCTGAATCAACTCCTCCACCGAGTGCCTAACCAAAATGACGCTAAAAAGCACTGACCAATAGAGAGCACAAAATGACGCAGACATAGACCGATGACAGAATCCCCCATTCACACCGCAACGCGACTTTCCAAATCCACTGGTGCTCCCTCATCCAAGGGTTTAGGGTTTCAGGTTTGAATTTGGAGAGCTTTAGGCTCAGATAGTCTATGTCGCGGCGCTTCATTTGGTACGGATTGGTGATGAGAGTGTAAGAGTGATAGAGAAGGAAGAGAGGGAAGGTAGTGAAGGTGATGAAGAGATTGATTTGGAAGGTAATGGCTTTGATTACCAGTCCGGCTATGAATATCAACAAATTGAATGATGGATCGCTGAGTTCCACTGCCGAGTTGGTCGAGTCGTTAGCAACGACGACGACGACTCAATTATCAGTGGTTACGATTGAATTTTCACTCTAAACTTGCTCCGGCTTTTACTTATCTTCTCGTTTTCAGTTAGGTTCTGAGAAATCCGATATCGATCGCAAAAGGTGGAGGAGTTGAAGCTAGAAGTTTTGGAATCGTCACTGGAGAATGAGTTGAGAGAGAGAGATTGGTGGCAGAGGGTGGAGGAGGAGTCAGCAGTGAGGAGAACGGAGAGGGAGAAGGTTGAGGTGTAGCATTTTGATTGGGGAGTGAGGGAAGAGGGGCCATCGTAGAAGGGAAAGTTGTCTAGGGCATTGAGGAAAATGACCGACTCTCCGTCCTCAACAACTGCTCTCTAAGTCTTCAATTCGTTGTTTTATATCCTCCAATTCAGCACTAGCTAGCTTTCTTTCATTCTCAGTATTTTGAGCTAGTTTTTGTTTATCCTTTTCTATTATAAGAATATCCTTTTCTGCAAAAAAAAAAAAATTCTAATAAATTGTACAATTGTAACAAATAATAACAAAGAATTCATTTTCTAAAACACTCACCATTTTTTAGTTTTGAAAACTTTCTTTTCAAGTCAATCTTTTCTTGCCTTTGCTTTTGGTAGTTCTCTTCAGATTTGAAGTAACTCTCTTTCCACTACAATTCACTAAGAATTCCTAATTTCAAAATGAAATACCATTCCAAAATTCAAAATAAAATCACATATACAAAAACACCAAGGAATGTTATGTTTTTGTTATGTGTTTTTATTTTAAATTTTAGAGTGAGTCTGGTATTTTAGTTTGAAATTGGGAATTCTTGGTGAATTGCAGTGGAAGGAAGAATATTTTAAATCTGAAGAGAATTACCACAGGCAGAGGCAAAAGATTAAGCTGCAAAGAAAATTCTCAGAACTAAAGAATGGTGACCATTTTAGAAAATGAACTCTTTGTTATTTGTTACAATTGTACAATTTATTAGAATTTGCTTTTGCAGAAAAAGATATTCTTATTGAAGAATGTAGAAAAAGATAAGCAAAAGCTAGTTCAAAATATTGAAAATGAAAGAAAACTAGCTAGTGTTGAATTGGAGGAGGCAAAACGGCGATTGAAGACTTAAAGAGCCGTTGTCGAGGACGGAGAGTCACTCGTTTTGCTATTTTGTTACTATTCTCTGGTTTGCATTCGGAAATTAGGATTAGTTGATTTGCTACTATTCTCTTGTTAGCATTGAGATTAGTTGATATGGTACTGTCCACTAGTTGATTTGGTTAATATTACAAGTTTTAAAATGGTCCATTGATATTTGATTTTGATACTTTGGCAAAACTACATTATTATTGGTCCTTTAAGTTTACTTACTGAGCACATTCTCAAAAAAAAAAAAAAAAAAAAGGTTTACTTACTGAGCACTATTAGTCTTTCAAATTAAAATAGGTGTTATTGGTTCCTTAAGTTTAAAAAACGAGCACAATTGATCCTTCGGTTAACGACCATTAGTTTTAATGCCTATGTGGCTAAGAAACAAATGATATGACAAATTTTTAGTGATGTGGAACTAAATTTAATATTAAAAAATAAAAACAAAAAATCTGACTCATTAAAAACCCATCCAACCATTAGAACCTAACCCATTTCAAAAAACGGGTATTCCCAATTTGGAATCACACTGCACTGATATATATATATATATATATATAGACACACACACCAGATGCCAATTACGGAATGAGACCAAGTTAGCTATACAAACTTTGACCAAGCCATTTATTATTTTCCTCCATCTCTTCTCTGAAACCCCACAGCATATCCCCAAAACCAAAGCAATAGCAATGACTTAGCCAACCTTGATTTGGGTTGTGTTGGCTCTATTGCTGGTGTCGTCGATTGAGGAAACATTTTGCCCTGTTATTAAGCCTCCCACAGTTCGTTTGACAACCATGGCTTCCGGTTTAAGTACAAATCTCTATGTTTCTTCTACTACTTAAAATTCTAATTCCAACTCTACTCTAGCACACCAAACACCAATGAACCTACTCTGTCAATTTCATATTACTTCTACTCTTAAGTGCCTACTCATTCATCTTGACATAGCGGTCGGTTTCGTACCCTAGTACAGAGAAATTTCTCAAAGACAAGAATGGTGTTATTACAGATCAGGAGAATCCAGAATCTCATCTATGATGTACAAAAGATAGAGACTTGATCCATGATCAGTGCTGCTGTCCCACTCAGCCTTAATCCTTGTTGTGGGACAAAAAAAACAAGTGCACAAGGAGTTTGGGATACCCACTTAAGAGGCGCTACACCTCAATGTCTAGAAATTCTTAAGTTAGCTAGAACACAAACACTATCCAAAACAGATAAAAAAGAAGAACTACCAAGCATGATATTCAAATACACAAGAAAAAAAAAATTATAACTTTTCATCAACAACTAATTACCTTAATTTCTTGCCAATTCCACCCATTCCAAAGAGTGATTAGATTAGAATGAGCCGATCTCCTTTTTTTGTTTTGACTCGCTGGGGTGCTCTTCGGAGGGGCTCCAAACAGTTTGCCTCGACCATTGAGGCAGCCCAAGGATGGGTGGAGCGGTCATGAGGGTGTCTGCGCCTGGAGAGAGAAGAGGATGAGAGTGAGGTAGAGAATTTACAGTAAAGCATTTATAAAATTTAACTTTTAGCAATTCAAACCACTATTTTATCTCTTTTAACATCCAACTTTATAATAAACCTTTATATTTTTAAACAACCCATTTAACATAATATAAATATCTCATTAAAATAAAATAATGATAAACAACCACTCAAAGACCGATCCATCACAACACAACACAACAGCAACAGCCACCTCCACCGTTGCCCCACCAGCCACAACCACAAGCCACGGCAGTGCAGAAAAAAAAAATCCAGGCGACAACAACCTTCGTCTTCCACCACTTCTAAGCCTGAGACCACCAACCACAGCCAAAAAAAAAAAAAAAACATACAAACCCACAATCCAGCCACCACCAACCTTCCTCTTCCACCTCTCAACCACAACCACAAACACAGCACAGTCACCGTGACTCACCTCTCACCAAAATCAAGCCATCGAAGCTCAACCCACAACCTCAACCCAAATCACCTGAATCAACCCATCGAAGCCACAACCCACAACTTCAACCCAACCCATCGAAGCCACCTGACTCACCACCCACAACCTCAACCCAATTCAAAACCCAAAACCCACCAAATCAACCAAAACCGGACCAAATCTCAGCCGCGATCCATGATCCACCACCACCACCATGATCCATCGGTGAAAGGGAAAGAGAACCAGTGAGAAGAGAGAAGGGAAAAAAAATCACTGAACAGAGGATAAGAAAAGGGAGGAAAAGAAGAGAGAAAAAAAAAAAAGAAAGAAAAAAGAGAGAAACGGATCAGAGGAGAGAAGAAAAGAGAGAAGGAAAAAAAAAAAAAAAACCTGATAGGGAGAAACGGCCGAAAAGAGAGAGAAGAATGAAAAAGAAAAAGAGAAAATATTTTTTTAAGTAAAGGAGGAGAGAGAACAAATAAAATACTATTTTTATTTATAAGTTTGGAGCTACAGTAGCTCTTGCTAAATTTTTTAAGTACAGATCCTTTGCTGTAGCTCGGATTTTAGTATTTTAGGCTGTGTTTGTTTCGTGTAAAACGTTTTTCGGAAAATTCATATTTTTCGGAAATGTTATTTTTCGGAAAAGGAAAATATGTTTAAGGTGTTTGGGTGAATTATGAAAATTGTTGTGAAAAATATTTTTATGTGTTTGGATGTATTCTAAAATGCTATTTTCCGGAAAATTTTTCATATCAACACAACAACAACAACAACAACAACAACGGCAACAAAAATTCCGGCAACAACACAACAACAACAACACCACCAAATTCCGGCAACAACCACAACACAATAACCACAGCAACAACAATCAGTTCCTCAAAAAAAAAACAAAAACAACAATCAAACTTAAAAAAAAAAAAAAAAAAAAAAAAAAAAAACCGGAGAGATCGAGGAAGACGAAGATCGACGGCGCGGCGCGGCGCGACTCGCCGGTGCGAAGAGCGCCGGGTTCGAAGGAGTTCGATGATCGACGATCGACGGCGCGGTGCAATCGATTTTCCGGAACTGGATCGGCGCGGTGCGATGGGGACTGGGTTCGAGGGTTCATGGTCGCCGACGATGGTCTCTCGGCTTGGATCGGCGGTTCGTGGGTTCAAGGCCGTCGGCGATGGGCGCTGGGCGCTGGGCTTGGATCGACTCCGGCGCTGGGCTTGGAGCTTGGGTCTGGACCGGATCGGAGAGTGAGTGTGAGAGAGCTTGGAGAGTGATGTTGCGTGAGAGAACTTGGAGAGTGGAGAGAAAATTTCCGGAAATTGGTTTAAGGGAAAATAGGGGGTGAAATGGATTTCACCCAGCAGGGAGCACTTTTTCGGTCAAAGGGGAAATCAATTTCCGTTGACCCAATTTTCCCAAGCACCCAAACACATCAATTTTCCGAAAATTGATTTCCGGAAGTGGTTTGAAGTTGAAACAAACACAGCCTTAATGGGTAAAATAGCATTACAGCAGTTATAAGAGCATCCACGTCCGGATTCTAAATCCTATCTTATTTTACTATCTCAAAAAGTCACTTTTTTAATTATACAATACAATTTTACAATTCTCCAATATCTCAACTCTTATATCCCAATCCTACTCATTAAAATAATATTTTTACACAATAAAATAATATTTCTCACAATTACCATTATACGTTACAACACATTATTTATACATTATTTATTCTTTCTCTCTCTCTTTCCTTCTGGTCAGAAACAACAATCACCACCACCACTGCACACCACCACCGCTGCCACCACCACCACCGGCAACCCAGAAACTACCGTCAACACCAAAAAAAAAAAAAACCCAGAGAAAATCACAACAACAAATCACCGTGAACAAACCCAGCCACCCCAGCAAATCACAACAACAATCCCAAAACAAAAATTTGAAGAAAAACCCACCATCAACAATCCATGCCGATCTCCATCGGAACCCACCTCGCCATCGGAACGGAACGGAACGGATCTCCGTGGAACCCACCTCGCCATCGGAACCCATCTCGCCATCAGAACCCATCAACAATCCATCGGAACCAACCTCGCCATCGGAACCCATCAACAATCCATGCCGATCTCCATCGGAACCCACCTCGTCATCGGAACGGAACAGAACAGATCTCCATGGAACCCACCTCGCCATCGGAACCCATCTCGCCATCGGAACCCATCAACAATCCATCGGAACCAACCTCGCCATCGGAACCCATCAACAATCCATGCCGATCTCCGTGGAACGGATCTCCATCGGAACGGAACCCACCTCGCCAAACCGATCTCCATCGGAATGGAACAGAACTCCACCGCGCTAACCTCCGGCCATCAGCCGATCTCAGCCGCGCCACCAGCTCGCCACCACGCCGATCTAGAAATTCGATCCGGCGTGAGCTCCGATCCGACTTGGGGATTCGGCGAGAGAGAGAGAGGGGATGAGAAAGAGAGAAGGAAGAGAGAGAAAAGAAAGAGATAAAATGAGGGAGAGTGAGAAATTTGCCGAGTAAAATTAATAAAATAATTTTTTTTTTATACCATTTTGCTACAGTACCATCTTACATTTGAGATGGTACTGTAGCAAAATCTCAAATTTTTTTTTGCATATGGGATATAGCCTTCCCATTGTTGATGGGTTTTGGGGCTTAAATGCCAAATGTTCTTAACATTTGGCATTTACAAGCCCAAATGCGGATGCTCTAAGAGCATTCTCATCACCTCTCTCATAAAAAATATCATTTTGACACAGTAAAAATCTATTTTATTATTTTATCACATTAGTTTACAATATCTCATTTATCAGATGTTTTATTCTTCAATTCTGTATATTAAAATAATATTTTCAACCCATTAAAATAATATATTTACCCAAAACTCAGCAAATATACAAATGCACAGCCAGTGGCAGTCGCCAAGAACCAACAGCCACAGCTACAACCACCGTCACAACAACAACCACCGCTACAACCACCGCCACAAACTACAACCACAATCACCAAATCCTCCAACAAATTCCAAATCCAAAAACCTCAAAAAAAAAAAAAAAAAAAAAAAACTCAAAATCTTCAACAAAATCTCAACCCAACAAATCAATCAAGGACCAAACTCAACCAGCCATCGGCGGCGAGAGCTGTGGAGGACGACAAGCAAAGATCGGCGACTGCCCCTGGGCGAGCAGAGCTTCAGATCGGCGAGCATAGGTTCAAATTGGCGAGCTCTGCTTCAGATCGGAATGGCCTTCGTCTTCGTGACAGGAAAAGAAAGAGAGAGAGAGATAGTGACAGGAAAAAAAAACAGAGAGAGAGAGAGAAAGAGGCGCAGAGACGGAGAGATGGAGAGATTAAAAAAAAATGAAAGTGAGAAAGAAATAGGGAGCAACGGAGAGATGGAGACCAGAGAGGAGAGAGAGAGAGAGAGAGCCGTGTTGCAAATGGAGAGAGATGTGTTGGGAGGAGAGAGAAAAGTAAATAAAATAATCAAAAGAATTATAGCATTGTTGTCCGTACGCTCTCATATTTAAGAGCGTACTGTAGCATGTCTCATAATTTTGAGACATTTAGCACATCTCATGAGGGGCTGTTTTTGGTGTTTGGTGTGCCAAATGCCAAATATTTGGCATTTGGCACACCTGATGAGAATGCTCTAACACATTTACTGTGAGTGCTCTTATCTTGGGGTTTTGCTGAGTTTTGTTTTCTGGGTTGGGAATGATTAGCAATTTAGCAAGTTTTCTGGACAACGATCTGTGTTTTGACGGTGGTGGTAGGTGGAAAGGGTGGGCGTGGGGGTGAGGATTTTGATCTTTGTTGGAAAAGAGAAACTGGAGAGAATGTCTGAAGTGAAGTTAATGAAAGAGAAAGTGCAAAACAAATAAGGGTTCTGATATCTGATAGTTTATGGGGAGGAGAAACTGACACTTTCGGTGGAGAGTTTGACTGTTGGGTATATCTTGTCCTCGTGAGACCAAGAATTCAAGATACTGTACTGAAACCTTTTATTTTTGTTTAAAATTTTAAAGTGTTAAAAATATACTTCTTCTTCTGAAAATAAGAAGAAGAAAAAAAGTTCACCAATTTTGTTGTTCCAATTAATTTGTTAAAGTATCTAAATAATAAGAGAAGTCTGGAGCTTGTCCAGCATTTCTACGGTACAAAAATGCATTGCACGCAGGCAGTAATATCTACCACATTGTTTGTCTTTTAAACAAGAATATACTTATTCCAACGGACCGGATTTTAAAAGGCTGTACCTATCTAAGCAGCATCCATGCATGTGACCTTGTCAGGAGTAGGAAATTTTTTTTTTCTTCTAAATCTTCAGTACTAGCAAAGATCTTAAAAAGGCACTCGAAAGTACATATAAAAGCATTCTTATCAAGAATTGTAAAAAATTTAGTATTTATCATCTCAAAATTTATTTTTATAACATATAACACACCACTTTTTTTTTTTTTTTGAGAAGGAAAAAAATGGGGGTCTTTATGGTCATATTACACCCCCGGGCAGGGAGCCAGTGGCCTCGGTCGAGGTAGCCCGATCTCGGGGGCCCGACTGTACCATTGTGTGGGAGTCACCTCATCTCTAAGTACACCTCACTACTAAGTTTACCCACCAACAGAAACCTGCTGGCAGCGGGACTCGAACCTAGGTGGGTTAGACGAAGCGTCCGAACCTTACCAGATGAGCCAAGCCCCCGTTGGCTATAACACACCACTTTATATCATCCTTTCCATCAAAACTTCTATTTTTTTTTTACACTTCATTTAAATATTTTTTCTTTATCATTTTTTATTCTTTTTAATTTTTCCAGTCTCTTTCTCTGACTCTCTCTCTCCTCTGTGTCTCTCTTTCACAACCCAACGCCGTCGTCCACCATATCCACCCACCCATTTCACAACCACCATATCAACCCACCATCGTTGCAACCCCCTATAGGAAGAACAGAAAAAGAAAAAAAACCAAAGCATAACCACAACCATCCACCAAAATCACAACCAACCACCACAAAAACAACCAGCAAACCCACTAGCAGACCTATCACGCCAAACCAAAACCCGCAGGAACCAAAACCAGATTGGTGAACCAAAACCAGATTGGTGAACCAAAACCCATCACACACACATAAACCCAAGATCGGTGACCCACAACCCATGCCGAACCAAAACCACAACCACAAACCACAGCAAAAAAAAAAAAAAAGGAAGAAGAAGAAGAAACCTCCATCGCCGAACCTCCACCATGACCATTGGACTGTCGGACCCACAACCCATGCCCATCAGACCACAATCGCCGATCACGAATCATCACCGCCACCACCCACGACCATCGAACCATCCAATCGGACTCAAACCCATCAGACCATGACCCTGACCATCAGACCACGCCGAACCATGGTACAAAGAAGAGAGAAGAGGGAAGAGAGAAGTGATAGGAAAGAGAAAGACAAATAATAAGAAGAAAAGAAAGTGGTCCCACTTGAATTAAAAAAATAATTTAAGTTTTACAATAGGTGAACAGTGCAGTCTCAAATTTGAGACCGCACTGTTCATCAATTGCAAAAATTATAGCATTTAAAACTCTTGATAAAGGTTGTTTTTTAAAGATTGGCATGTCAAATGCCAAATATTTGGCATTTGACACTCTTAATGAGAATGCTCTAATAATGCAAAAAGTGTTGGAAATCACGTGATGGATAAGGTAGACACAAACATGAACAAAAATGAAAATATATTATCATTAATATTTATTTATTTTTGTAAGAAGGAGAATGCATGTAAACATAACATACCTGGACTATCAAACCCCTAATTCCTAGACTATCATTTCCACTATCAAACCCCTAATTCCTAGACTATCATTTCCATGTAAAATTTATTCAAGTTTAGAATAAATACCATCTTGTATTATAGGAATGACAAAATTTAGATACATCATGTTAGGTGTTGTTCCTTAGGTTTCCCTCTTAAGCTTCGGTCATATGGCTACTTAACTTAAAAATACACTTTTATCTCATGAGAAAAAATTCACATAGCATAATTTTAAAAAGAGATCCTAAAAATATCACATAAGTACCATACTTAAGTTTTGCTCTTATAAGAATGTTCCCCTCGGACAAGCTCTCCTCCCCCTCCCTAATCTCCACGTCCAACCTTGTAGTAAAAAATTTTCAACGATCAAAACAACCAGAGAGGGAAAACAAAGAAGAAAGCAATTAACATCCTATTTTATCAACTATGTAATCATAATAATAAAGTTTAAACACAAAATAATATTTATAAAATCTGGATAATTCCTAACTACGTGTATGTGTGTTATTTTGGTCATGGAAAGTTCTATATGTGCTAAGAACTTGTACAGCCTATGGAACATCCATAATCATAAAGCATCAAAACATGCACTATGCCATGGCCTTATTTACCTATGGTCCATGTTTGGACGTCCAACAGTACCGACAGTATATGGTTCGATCCGACATTGCAAATTTTGGCATCTAAACACATTCTAAAGCACTCCTAAAATTACTAACACTCAACTGGAAGAGCTGGTTGTAAATAGATTCGTCAAAACTCTGGAACATGGAATCATCAACTCCTAACCCAGGTTTATAACTTTGAGGAAGCAAAAATCCATTAGTAAAATTCCCATCTCAAGGACAGAGGGTGAAGACAAACTCATTTGGCCTCTTTCCACTAGTGGAAACTATAAAGTTAAAAAAAGGTTACAAATCCACTTTGCAACACTCACAGCATGGTAGAAACAGAAGGGCCTTGAAGGGAGAGCTTTGGAAACAGATACGAAAAGATCCCTTACATGCTTATAATCTTCTCTTGCATACCGTTATACAATGCACTCTTTGTCAAATCCTGTTTAGAACATAGTGAATGACAAAGTGTAAGTGTGTGATATGTCAATCTGAGGAAGAGAGCGTGGACCATCTTTTCCTCTCTTGTCCTTATGCAAAAGCATGTGGATGGGCCGGGGTCAAACCTCAATCTAAGGTGAGATCTTTTGCATGCTTGTTCTATGGCAAAATTTGCTGAACAACACCTTTTTAGGGAAATATTAGATAAATAGTATGCGATTGAACTTATTTAGTAAGTTAGACTGTTTTTTAAATTCGAGTTTGCTAAACTCGAGTTCCAACCCAAAATTGAGTTTACCAAACTCAATTTCCTCTTACTGTCGGTCGTTTGACGTGGATTTAAAAAAAAAAAAAAAACATGGAACTCGAGTTTAGAAAACTCAAGTTCCAGTCTAGTAAATACCCACTTGGAACTTGAGTTTAGTAAACTCGAGCTCCTAGTAGGTAATTTTTTTACCCGCTTGGAAATCGAGATTAGTAAACTTGAGTTCCTGGGAGGTAATTTTTTTTTTTTTTTTTTTAAATGGAACTCGAGGTTGCTAAACTCGAGTTGCAATTAATTTCTCCAACCACCCCAACTGTCTCAGCTTTCATAACTCACAAATATATCAGATTAAAACACAGACCACAACTTTCCTAGCTCTCTCCCACACCCAAGCTCTCTTTTTTTACTTCAAACCAAGCAACTTTCATTAATTATTCTACAAAATTAAAAGCTTCATTCTTCTTCAATTTGTAGGTAAATATCTAAACCTTTTTCAAAAAAAATTTTGTTAGACCTAGTTAATTAAGTTTTCATTTGGTAGTATATATATACACATACCACTTTTATACTGTTTATGAGTAATGCGTTATTTGTTCTTTGTAATGTGTTTTTTTTTTTTTTTTTTTTTGATCTTTGTAATGGGTTGTTCTTTGTAATGTGTAATGAGTTTTTCTGTGAAATGGGTTGTTATTTGTAATGTGTTGTTATTTGTAATGTGTATGAGTAACATGTTTTTATTATTTGCAATGTGTTGTTATTTGTAATGGGTTGTTATTTGTAAGGTGTAACGGTTTTTAATTTTTAAAGTTTAGTGACCATATAAAAATTTGCTTGAGAATAAAAATTCAAATATTTGTATATGCTTAGAGACAGTATTTTATATGTGCTTGGTTAATCATACAATATTATCTTTAATAAAAATTTGCTTGGAAATTTCAAAAATATTATCTCCAATGTTATATTTGGTGGACCATACAATGTTATTTTTACTTGGCAGACCATACAATGTTATCTTTATATTTGCTTGGAGATAGTATTTTATAGTTCATATCAAATAAAAGTGTTATACTTGTCACTAACTTTTAGTAAACTCATTTGACTTTGAATAGGCTTGTAATGAGTCCAATTCATTTATATCTATATTATGGTAGGGAGCCTCATAGTGATGTGATTTATGGAGTGACGTATGAAAGGCTTGGTAAAAGGTTAGAGATTATTCAGCTAAAAAAAACGGTGGGAGATCAATTTGAAGAAGTTTTTTTTTTTTTTTTTTTTTAGAAGGAAGTCAACTTATATTATTCCGATGAAATGATTAAATCAGTTTGAACAAAATGAAAAATTGATGGTGGAACATCCTCCATCTATACAACGGAATTTGACAAGCTAAGTGCTAATCTCGCCAAGCCGTGTGCAACTTTGTTACCCTGTCTCTTTGTATGAGAATAGGATAATTGTATGAAATTTCTCTCTACTACTTTTGCGTCTTGAATGAGTAGATCATACGATGCCAAGCCTGCCTTTTTAGACCTCAAAGCTTCTGTAACGATACTCGAGTCCCCTTCAAGTACAACTCTGTCCACGCAAATTTCTGCAGCACACTCAATGGCTCGTGCTGCTGCCATAGCTTCAATCTCCACTGGTTTATATGCTTGGGTCACATTTTGAGCAAGTGATGCTATAACCAGCCCTTCATGATCTCTAACCACAATGCCAATACCTGAACGGTTTGAGCTTGAGCAAAGAGCCGCATCGTAATTGATTTTGAAGTAACCTGGTGGGGGTGGTTTCCAATTTATGAGTCTAGCTTGTGAAGTCCGTGTTTGAGGTATTGGGTGGGTAGCGTTAAACTCAGCTAGCCATTCTGCAGCTAACCGAGGCACCTGATCAATGGACTGATGGGGCTGCTGGTTACGCACTTGGTTCCGCTGCTGCCATATACACCACGCTGTCACTGAGAAAAGTGCAGCCCTCTTGCCATTATCAAAAATCCAAACCAGCAACTCTCCAAAGCTTCGGACATCCACCACAGACAGAAAGTCCCACTCTGCTGCAGCCCACGCCCCATCCAATTCTGAGCAAGACCATAGAGTGTGCAACATAGTTTCTTGTGTTGTCATGCACCTATCACAGCAGTGGTCTGAGAAAACCATACGCCTAACCAGATTGCTTTTTGTTGGTAGTGAATTTCTGCAAGCACGCCAGGTGAAGTGTTTCACCTTATTTGGAACATCAAGAGCCCATATTTTTTTCCAAAGAGATTGTGTTGGATCGGGTGGACCTGAAAGGGAAGATCCTGTTTCTTGTTTCTTCAGAGAATGGTAACCAGACTTGCAAGAATACTCTCCATTCTCAACCTGTGGCCAGAAGACAGAATCCGTAGCAGCAGTTTTTGACAATAGTATTTTTTTTTAATTGAGTTCGCCTCTTGTGGAGCAAAAATCCCATCTATCATCTCATGGTTCCAAGTTCTACTCTCCTGATTAATCAAGCAATCCACCGTTGCTTCTTCCATTGAATCCAGAATAGGGGATGAGATTTTTGTTGGATGTTTTATAGGTAACCAGCAGTGTTGCTAGATTTTGATGGACTTTATCTCCAACCCTCCAACAAGCACCTTCAAGAATCTCATCACGCCCTTTAAGAATGCTTTTCCAAGCATATGAACCTGATTTTGACTCCTTTGCATCTAAGATGGAGCAATGTGGGAAGAACTTCGCTTTGAAGACTCTATGCAAGAGAGAGTTTGTATTGTTGAGGAGCCTCCAGGTCTGTTTGGCAAGTAGAGCATCATTGAAAAGGATTAAGTCTTTGAAACCCATACCACCTACCAATTTAGATTTTGTTAACTCTTCCCATCGGACCCAATGTATCTTTCTTCTATCTCCATGCTGTTCCCACCAAAATTTTTTAACCATGGCTTCAATCTCATAACACAACCCAACCGGCAATTTGAAGTAGCCCATTGCGAAGGTTGGGATAGCTTGAATGACCAATTTAATGAGCACTTCTCTCTCTGCTTGTGAAAGTAACTTTGCTTCGCACCCTTGTAATTTTCTCCAAACTCTTTCTTTGATATAATTGAAACTTCTCGCTTCCCCCTTCCAACCAAAGATGGCAACCCCAAGTACTTCACATAGAACTTGATCTCTTGAACTCCAAGGAGGGTTTTGATTACATTCTTGGTTGTCAAAGGAGTAGCCTTGCTGAAGAAAATGGATGTTTTCTCCTTATTAATTTTCTACCCTGATGCCGCCTCATACATAGCCAACAAATTTAAGATTTTTTCACACTCGGAAGCATTTGCCCTGCAAAATAACAAACTATCATTTGCAAAAAAAACAAATGGGTTAGTTTAGGGCCTTGTTTACATATGGAAAAGTCCCTCAATTCTACATCATTTTTTGCTTTTGTGATGAGGCCATGCAAGCCTTCCGTGCATAAAAGGAATAGGAAGGGAGATAGTGGATCTCCTTGCCTAATCCCTCTAGTAGGATGGATAAGGCCTTGGGGTTCACCATTCACCAGAATCGAGTAGCTAACTGTTTTTACACATATCATCATGAGATTAATCCACTTTTAACAAAAACCCATTCTCCTCATCAGGTATTCCAAATACCCCCATTCAACCCTATCATAGGCTTTACTCATATCCAATTTAATTGCCATGTAACCATCCCCTCTTGATTTATAATTCTTCATGCTATGCAATGTCTCAAAAGCAATAAGAATGTTATCAAAAATCAACCTATCTTTTGCAAACGCTGATTAGTTCTTAGTAATGAGATCAGGAAGGACTTTTTTCAAGCGGTTTGCTAGGACTTTAGAGAAAATTTTATACAAGACTGTACGGTGCGTCTCCCTTGGGAACATCTGGATAGCAGGCCCAAACTGCATAAATGGGCCCATGGTTGCTAACTCCCTCATCAGAAGCTGGGCCCAAGGGTCGCTAGATTAGCCGGGCACGAATCAAGGTGGTAAGGTACTGTCTTGTGGGGCCTAAAGTACAATTGAGCCTAAAGTTCTGACGCAACAGAGTTGCCCATGGCCTCGGTCTAGGCCCACATGAATGGCAGGCTCATGTCTTTTCACTTGATCCTTACTCAGGGGACTTTACCAAGCAATGAAACAGGAATAGCGTCCAAACATATTGTCATTTGCATACTCGGAAGCACCCAGAAGCACCGCTGCCGGGCATGCTTTCTGGAGTGGGAATCAAGTTCCAAGGCCATTTTCACCATATCCCACTCCCACTTAACCTCCCACTTATGATTGATAATATTGGACCGCCTATTGCACTAAACCTAAAGATAATCATAGCATCTCCACTAAATTCGAGCTATAAATATGAGGAACATAGGAACGTAAGGGGGTTGTTGAAAGGTGACAGAGAGAAAGATAAAAAGAGTGAGGAGCAAGAGAGAGAGAGTGAGGGAGGAGGAGGGGAAGAGTGATTCAGGCAGTGGAAAAGAGAAAAGTGATCTCATTGAGTCCCAGTGCTGAGAACGACCCAGTGTAGGAAATCCAAGCCCACTATACAAATAAGTTGTCGACCTGAGTGAGTCCCAGCCCAGTGGTCTCGCTTACGGTGCGCACAAAGACATTACATAAGCTAATAGGCCGAAATTCAGTGACTAATTATGGGTTATCAACTTTAGGAATAAGAGTGATAAAAGTATGGTTAACTGGTGAAGGTAGAGTACCTATGTTAAGCCAGGAAAGGATAGAACTAGTTACATCACCATCCACCATCTGCCAAAAGTGTTGATAGAAAAGGAGGGGCCCGAACCTAGTGCCTTCATTGGACCCATTTGCTTTAGCGCTGTCTCTACTTCCCATTCATGAAAGGTACCAACCAATCTCTCATTCATAGATTTGGTCACCACTTGAGGGATAGATTGAACAACTTCTTGGACCCATGGAGGATTTGAAGAGGAAAACAAATCATCATAGTAATGAACGAAGCACAGTCTAATATCTCCCAATTGATCCACCTAATTTCCATCATGATCCCGAATTCCCATTATAGAGTTCCTTCGATATCTCTTCACGGCCTTGCTATGAAAATACTTGGTATTATTGTCACCTTTGGTCAGCCATAAGACCTTTGATCTCTGATTCCACATCCTTGCTTCTCTATCTAGCAAAACATTAATCTCAGCCTTCAATTGTCGCACTAAAGAATTATCTCCACTCACCATTGCAAATTTTTCTGTTGACACCAGTGCTTCCTTTTTTTTTTGCCCAACTCTCTTTGAACATTCCCAAAGCAATTGTTATTCCACCAAGTGAGGTCCTTTTCACATTTTTCCACTCTTCGTAAAATTTTGCTAATTAAGTTTGGTCCCTCAACACACCTCTAGGCCGCCTCTACTGTTTCCCCACATCTTGAATCAAATAACCACATCTCCTAAAACCTGAAAATTTTCCTTCTTCCTGAAATTACCAACCCAGACAAATTAACAAGCAATGGTAAATGGTCTGATGTGTTACATGATAGATGATATACTTTGGCTCCTGGAAACATCAGAAACCAGCTATTATTCACCAACCCTCTATCCAGTCTCTCCCAAATAGACATACCATTGTCAAAATGTTTGCATCATGTGTACTTGGAGCCTACAAAACCCAGATCCATAAAGCTACATTCATCAATTGTCTCCTTAAATAACTGCATTTGGTTGTGACTTCTTAAAGCACCCCCCCCCCCCCCCCAAATTTTTCTTCTTGACCAAGGTTTGTTTCTGCCTTAATTAAGCATTTTTAATTTCTCCCATGCTTCGTATCTTCTTGCTGTTTCTGGTTCACCATAGAAACCAATAAATCTCCATTCATCTTCCTTACCCCCATTGATTACTCCATCAATATGGTATCTATGAGAATCCACCACATCCAACTTGACTGAATTTTTCCAAAACAAAACCAACCCGCCTCCCCTATTTGCTCTTGGCATTACCCACTTCTAATCGAAATTGATGGTGCTAAGAGTCCGATCTAGCCTTGCTTCATCTACCCATGTCTCGACTATAAACACAACAGAGGAATCTTTTGCCCATATAATTTCAACAAGCTGTCTCTGTACGTGGGTTCCCAAGCCTACGATAGTTACAAACTAAGAGATTCGTTGCTTCTGGCAGGGCTGTGAAACAGCCTCCGCCAATATCTGAGAGTGAGGATCATTCTCCATGGAAGTTTGATGTCTTTTATTTTTGATACCTCCTGGGCTTCGGCTGTCATCCATTGCTCTTTTGCCCAAACCAACTATTTGGAAATCCAAAAGGTGAGATGGAGGGGATATGTGAGTTCTGAGGAGCCAGGTTCACTTGCTTTGGGAAGAAGAATTGCCATTGTTGTGCGTTGCTGAGGTTTCTGGTATAAGGCTTGAGGATGTTTTTTCAGTTTGGGGTAGGGTATTTTTTGGCTTGCACAGATTTTTTGGTTTAAGTTTCTCACATGATACCAAGTTAGGCTTATTAGTGAACACATGATCAATGAAAGAAGTTGACTGCACTTCAAATTCTGCCCCCCTGAATTTGTGGAGATTCCATGGCATATCAGACACGACAATTTTGGGAATGGAATAACTCTCATTTAATGATAATCCTTTTTTAATTGGAGGAGCCAAATTCAGATTTGAGCTTTTTTTGGAATTCACTGCTGCCGTTTCTCCCTCATTGAATGACTCATTCGTTAGATTTTTTTTTTTTTTGAAACCGAAGACTCAACAATGCTCTCATCTTCATCACTGTGAACCCTAGCCGCTTGCTTGTTTGTCGAACTACTCTGCGAAATATCAACTTCCGATGAAGCACCCTAATCCCCATCTCGCTGCTTTGGGTTCCTTGATTTTTTTCCTTCTCTATTGAAAATATCTGGTACAAAAAATACATTCCTACTCCCTGCTTGGAACGGAGTTACCCTTAGGAAAGTCCAAATTGTCATTGGTCTGACGAAAGCATTCCCTTGCATTGTATCCACAGCTCCTACTCTTTGTCATTGTGAGTTAGCCGCCCACACCAGTAACACAACTTGGGGAGACGTTCATATTGAAATCGAACCCAAGACTTCTCACCATTCTCTAAGGTTATCACTCTCCCACGACACAATGGAAGGTTAATATCAACTAGAACTCGAACCCTTATAAAATTTCCTCCATCATCTTCAGCTGATTCAGGTGACCGATGGTTCATGACATAAAAATGATATATCGTGGTTCCCTTGCAGTTTTCAATAACCGCATTGTCTTCACACTTATTGAAATAAAAGGAAACAAGCATGTTAAGATTATGTTTGACAAGATAAACTCTACGCCCTAGTTAAAAGCTGCTGAGTTGTATATAAGTGTGGAGCCTCGTACAAAAGTTGGTGGTGAAGATGTGCAATAAACAACTTTGAAGGGTGGTGGAGGGGAAGAATTACAATCATTACATGCAAATGGTCATCCGACTCTTACCCCATGCACCATAGCTGGGGTTTATACACTACTATGTCACAAGACACCAACTCCAATGGAGGTTTACGGATCTAATTATCAACGAGAATGTATTCATTATCTAGGTGGGGAAGACGATGGTGATGTTGATCATGGTAAAGATGAGTATGAAGAGATGATTGGGAGAGATGACTTCCAAGAGTATGTTGATCACTATGAAAATGTTGACAATGTTCATAATGATGTTGTGGATGTTCATGATGATGATGCTATGGAGTTTCAAGATAATATAGGCGATCATATAGGTGTACAACATGTTACAAATACAGTCCCTACCTATGAAGCTCATGTCTCGTCATTCCATGCAAACACTTGGGATAATATAGTTGATCCTTCAAATGTTAAGATACCATTTTCATCAAGTTGGGTGCAGGGAACGAATTTTAGCAAAGAGTTGATTTTTCCTAATAAAGAAGCGGTGAGGCAGGCATTAATAGTGTACTCTATGGACAACAACAAGAGTTATACAACCTTGTGGTCCAACCAGTAGAGATTGTGTGTAAAGTGCGTGAATGAGTCATGTGCATGGAAAGTCTGAGCATTCTCACAACGAAAACCTAACGAACTATGGACCATCATAATATATAGTGGTCCTTACACTTGTCCATCAGTTGGGGTGAACAATGATGGTAGAATGATGGAGTCAAATTTTCTTGCCTAAGAACTTCATAATTATGTATTTGTAGATTACACTTGCAAAATAAAGGATCTCTAAAACCTAATGAAGGAAAGCTTTCAGGAAGAAATATCATACTACAAGATATGGGATGTGAAACAAAAGGACATTGTAAACATACATAGGAATTGGGAAGAGTCATATCAAAAGTTGCAGAAGTTGTTGTTGGCATATAACGACAGTGATCCGGGTACACAAGTGTCTTATCGATCAATCAACGGGGACAATCCAGGTACTATTATATTCAAGTATGTGTTCTGGGTTTTCACTCCTTCCATTGCTAGATTTGCACATTGTAAGCCAGTAATTAGTATTGATAGAACTCATCTTTATGGAAAATATAAAGGAAAGTTGTTGATTGCAATGGCTACTAATGTTAACAATGAGATTTTTTTGCTTGCCTTTGCGGTTGTGGATAATGAGACGAGGGCCAGTTGGGGATGGTTTTTATCTTGCCTACAAACAGTGATACAACATGTGGTACCCAATTCCAGCATTTGCATAATATCAGACCGTCATAGAGCTATTATATCTTCCATTGCACAGTAGCCCCATGATTATGTATCGGTATATCATCGATATTGCATAGAAACTTCAACACTCAATTTAAGGACCCATTCTTAAAGTCTCTAGCCTTGAAAGCAAGATACGCTACTCAAGCTCGCAAACTTGATAAAATATTGGATTGCCTTAAGAAAGCTGAACTCAAATTTAGTAAGGATCCTAGAATAGAGAAAAAGAAGTCGTACTCATATCTAGTGAAGGAGGGTTTGGAGACGTGGATACTATCATATGATCGTGGACGCCGTTATGAGGCAATGACTACCAATATGTCAGAGTGTTTCAATGGAGTTCTAAAAGGTGCACGTGGACTGCCAATATCTGCATTGGTTGACTACATTTGGTGCAAACTTGTCACCTATTTCAATAATCGACACCCTAAAATATTGGGTAATATTGCACATGGTCAAGAGTTCAGCAGTTATGCCATGGAGATCTATGAAGCAAATTTTGAAAAAGGGAAAAGACATTATGTGAGGCCATTTCACCAGCAAAATGGTGTATATCAAGTTTGCACAACCTATAATCCACATAGCTTTAAAGAGGGAGACCATAGTCATGAAGTAAGGTTACAAGATAACACGTGTACTTGTGGCAAATGGAAAATTTACAAGATCCCTTGTTCACATGTAATTGCAATTTGTATCAGGGAACGTATCAATGCAATGGAGTATATTGACCCTTGTTATAGTTTACGAGAACAACTTGCCATTTATTCACATGATTTTTGTGTGCCCAAGGATAAGTCACTGTGGCAGGAGGTTGTCAACCCAAAGTTGTTCCCTAACCCTGATATGTTGTGAGATAAAAGGTCGACCTATGACAACAAGAATAAGGACTGAGATGGATTGGAAGGAGAGTCAACCCAAGCTGAAATGTGGAGTGTGTCATGAAGAGGGCCATAACCGCAAAAGATGTTAGAATGTGATTCGTGCATCAACAAGTAGTCATGTTCCTAACTAGGTAAGCAAAGCATGCACTCAATTATCCTAGGTAAAGTATTTGGCTAGTATATTTAGCTCTTAACATATCTTGGGCCTCTGTTTGGAGTTCATGAGCTTCCATGATATTCTGGCTACTTCATTCTTTAGCTTCCATGATATTCTGGCTACTTCATTCTTTTTTCCACAGTTTGAAGTTCATGAGCTTTCATGATATTCTGTCTACCCACTTAAATCTAACTTTTTATTTTCCACAGTATTATTCTAGAGACAAATGCAAATGTTATAGTGGGTAAGGTTAAACCTATTATTTTGGAGCTACCTTATGCAGGAGAAAGGTATTATAATCCTATTATTCTCATTCTCTCTCTTCCTTATATTTTTTACATTGCTCTTGTAATTAGAAAATGTGCAAAAGAACATTTAGTTAATCTAAATGATGCCATATTTATGTTGTATTTGTGTTTTCATAATTTTTGTAGGCAAGCATTGGACAACGCATGTGAACATCTGAAAGAATTTGCGATATTGAATGTAGAGGACCAAGGAGGGACCATCTTTTTGTATTTTGCAGTTCCTTTGAACTTTTTGGCATAATTTATCCTTTGCATCCTTAGTTTATTTTATCTCCATGTCAAAGTGTTGGTAACTTGCTAAATTTACATTTTTCTTGTAAACTTGATTAATTTGGACATCCAATGTCATTGAAGGTGGCCTAGATGAATTTTTGTTAAAGGTTCTGCCTTTTGTATATGAAGTTACCACTAGAGTTCATTAACATGTACTTACCAGTTTTGCCCACCTGCACAACTTTTGACACGAGAAAAAAGAGTGAGTTTGGTTTCTTTCTACTAGATTGTGGCATATGTCCCAGTTCCATTCAACTCTATTTAAAATGCTGCTGGTGTAAATATCAGATAAGACTAGAGTTCACTAACATGTACTCTAGAGTTCAGTAACATGTACCAGTTCTGCCTTTTGTATATGAAGTTACCACTAGAGTTCATTAACATGTACTTACAAGTTTTGCCCACCTACACACCTTTTGACACGAGAAAAAAGAGTGAGTTTGGTTTCTTTTTACTAGATTGTGGCATATGCCTCAATTCCATTCAACTCTATTTAAAATGTTGCTGGTGTAAATATCAGATAAGACTACTAAATTTTTTAACATGATTTATTAGTACTATTTATGTGCATAATTTAGGTTCTTTGGGTATTCTTATTGTAGGTATCTTTGGGTATTCTTATTGGAAAAAATTCTTGACGCTAAGTCTTGCAATTGAAACTGAGCAGTTCATATTTTTGCATGTAATTTCAACACCGCACAAACATGGGACTTTAATAAAACTCTCTCTTAGGCCCATCATCAATTAATTTATGGGCTTTGCGTGGTCGCTTAGCCTGCGGTTACATGCAGTTGCATCATAAGGTATCAGGAATATATAGGAAATTTATTTTCGAGGAATCAAAGTGAGTGTATGTAGTGGGCCTTATCGACACCCCCATATAAAATTGATCAACCATTAGAATCTGGAAACATCATAAACATACAAGACATGAACAAGTGGCATCAGTTGTTTTCTTATTACTATTGTCTTGTTTTCTTCTATTTTTCGGAAACAGGTTAGTAGATGCTAACATTGTCATAGAAGCAATGCTTGTTTCAAGAGAAGATTAACTACTAGTAATTCTAAGTGAATGATGCCTAATTCCTTGTTAACTAATCTTTCCTTTTTTCAATTACAGATGTTCTACTTTCTAATATACCACCGACTTGAAAAATTGCCCAAGGATTGATAATAATTTTTTAGTCGCTTTGTGATTGTTAAAATGTAATAGGTTGTGGGCTTTAGGCCCACCTTATTTACTTGTACTACACACATACTTGTGCTACACACTCTGCCTCTTTTATAAAGGCAATCTTGTATATTTTATAACTTGTGAAATACAATACTATTCATTTAATATTTCTACAATGGTATTAGAGTCATTGCTCTAATTTTCTTATGTCTTACAGTCTTGTCTTTGTTGGTATTTTAGCTGCCTCGACTTCTCCGGTCAGTAAACCTTTTCTGTGCCCTCTCCTGACTGCTCCACCACTGTCAAAGGTACTCAAGGTTGAATCTCCACTGCCAGAAGCTTAATCTCCACCACTAAGACCACTGCTCCGTCGAATCTTTCACATTGAAGCTCCGATTAGGACATAAGACATATCATTGTGTAGATTTTCAACTGCTCTACACAACGCCGCCGGAATCATCATCATCAGACCATTCACACACCATCATGCGCCGATCAAAGTTTCAACAAATACGTCCATGCGCTACAAGTGTTGCATCGATCCTGTCGTCGTCTCTGCTATCAGAATCGTCTTTCTCCGATCTACATCAACGGAAAAAAATCAGCCTTGTTGGACGAATCACGCGCTCTCACGCACCGTCTAAATCTTATGCAATATCAATTATACGCCGCCCCTACTGCTCACTGACGTCATCTATGACATCATCAGTGCCACATTAGTCTAACGTCATCTTCCCAGTTCCTGCTGACGTCATCTGCCACATCATCACTAGATCCTGTTGACGACACATGTCCACGTCATCACCAGCCCTACTGACGTCATCTGCTTCCATTAGCATTGACTTTCTCCAATTGTCGTTGACCTGACTGAGCGTTGACTTTTTGGGTTGACCGTTGACTTTTTTGTAGTCAAGGTTCTCCTTACGCAGTTTTTCGCGTAGATTTCATTTTTGCAATCTATTTTTACATATTTTTCTTCTAAATGAAGAATAAGGGCAAGTTTTTTTTTTTTTTTATTACAACAATCGTTGCTGACAATCCAACAAACGTTTTTGTAATTCTTTCGAATGCCTTGGCCATAATATTGAGACTTGCTATCAACGCAACAAAAAAAATGTTTCCATTTTTGCTGCTATTGTTGCTAACTCTGAGAGTGTCTAACCAATGGCTCCCGTCTCTGAAAAGTCCAAGTCTTCTGGATCCACTATCACCATTTCCATAGTTGACTTTTAAAACATCAACGCTAATACCATTCGTATGGTTGGTAATGCATCTTATTCCTCTTCTCTCTTAGTTTCTTTCGGTATGTCTCCTTCCTCTTGGCTTATGGATTCTGCTTGTTGCAACCATATGACACCTCACTCATCCTTATTTTCTCAACTTGAACCTACACCACACCCTCTTGATATTCGCACAGCTAATGGTTTCACAATGTTTGGTCATGTTATGGATATTTTGTGGTATGATTGAATGGGATATTTGTGGGATATTTTGTAGCATGACTGTAAGCAATTGTGCAAGTGTATTAGTCGATTAGCATTGTATAGTGTAGGTTGTAATTGCCGGTGTTGTTTGTAATTGCTGGTATTGTAATGTGCAAAGCTGTGACAGGGTGGCAACTCAATTAGTTAGGAGTTAGTTAGGAATTGGGTTTAGTTGGAGTAAGCGTTAGTTGGAAGGGTACCAGACACAGGTTAGAGGGGAAGGCATTTGTCAAGGGGTATTAAAGGAAAGGCTGTACAGAATATAATAATAAGAAGAATGTTTCCTAATTTTCTTTCTCTTTCTTTGTTTTCCTTCTCTGTTCTTTTCTCTTTCTTTTCTTTTTCTCTTTTCCATTTGGAGGACCAACCGACCACAAATCTAGCGAAATAGATCAAATCCATTCACTCCACTCTTAACATTTGGTATCAGAGCCTTGTTCCTGCGTCATCATGACTGAAACTCGTGCCGCTGCCATGAACGTGATGAATGATGCCCTTGCATCGCTGCATACCACATCGGACCATCACAACAGAGAAATCCAAGAAATCCAAAAGATTCAAGGAATCCACACCAGGACCTTGAATGAAATGAATCAAAACCTCAATATCATTCTACAGAAGCTGAGTTCTCAGGATAGCAATTCACATTCTCCTCAAAGAACGGGTCCAATGAATCAGAATTCTTTAACTTTGTCATTTGCAAGATCTATGAAATTGGACTTCCCACGTTTCTTAGGTGATGATCCGGCCAGTTGGGTCTATAAAGCCAATCAATATTTTGGCTATTATCAAACCCCATTTACAGAGAAGTTGCTAATTGCTTCCTTCCACATGGAATTGGAAGCTTTGATTTGGTTCCAAGAAGCTAAAGAGGCAGGTGTGTTCACGGATTGGGATTCATTGGTGCAGGCTTTACACGTGAGGTTTGGGTCAACTGCTTATGATGATCCTATGAAAGTGTTAATGAGGCTGAGATAGTCTTCAACAGTGGCAGTGTACAAAGCAAAGTTTGAAGCTGTGTCTAACAGGATTAAGGGTCTGTCTCCCTTACACAAACTTAGCTGCTTCCTCAGTGGTTTGAAGGATGAAATCCGACTTCCAGTAAGGATGCTGAATCCAAACACCTTGAATGAAGCATTTGGGTTGGCCAAGATTCGGGAGGAATATGTGCTCAGTTGCAAGAAGAGTTCAAGATTTCAACAAGAAACAGGTAAAGGTTCTATCTTAGGCTTACCAAAGAATAATGTAGTAATAGAAGCTAAATATAAGATACCAATTAAGAGATTAACCCCTGCTCAGATGGATGAAAGAAGAAAAAGGGGGCTTTGCTATAATTGTGATGAGAAGTGGGGGGTTGGGCACAAATGTAAGAATGCTAACTATTTTTGTTAGAGGGAATTGATTTAGCTTGTGGGGTGCAGTCTGGGGTACAGATCACTAAATTAGAGGATGAAGTAGGAAGTGAGGTTGATACTAAGGCTGTTAGTCAGGAAGAGGAGGTGGAGATTACCCTGTATGCACTCACAGGAACCCTTACACCTGGTACTATGAGAGTGAGGGGTAAGGTTAATGGGAATGGGTTGGTGATTCTAATAGACACTGGCAGTACCCATAATTTTGTAGATGCTTCTTTGGTTTATGGGTTGTAGTTAAGGGTAGATGTTTCTAAGGTTTTGGAGGTTAAGGTAGCCAATGGTAGTGTGGTTAAGACTCAGGGTTTTTGTAGTAATGTGCCAGTGTGCATTCAAGGAGTGAAGTTTTGCATTCAATTCCATGTTTTAGCATTGGGAGGTTGTGATGCAGTATTGGGAACCCAATGGTTAAGAACTTTAGGTGAGATTCAATGGAATTTTAGACTCTTGACTATGGGTTTCTGCTATGAGGATCATAAGGTACTGTTCAAGGGTTAACTCCTTCCTTGGGCTCTTCCATTGTGGATGGTAAGCAGTTTTTCAAGGCATCTATGAAGAGGGGACTGCTGTTACAGATTACTAGTGTGGAAGTTGTTGTATCAGAGGATAGGTTACCTGCTGAAGTGGACTTACTGTTACAAGAGTTTGAGCATGTTTTTGAGACTCCTACAGGGTTACCTCCTCTTAGGGGTCATGAGCATCCCATTGTTCTTAAAGAAGGGGCTCAACCTGTGTGCCAAAGACCCTATAGGTATCCATTTTATCAGAAAAATGAGATTGAGAAGATTGTGCAAGAATTATTGTCTGTGGGATCAATTAGGAACAGCAGCAACCCCTTTGCCTCTCCTGTTTTGTTAGTAAGGAAAGCTGATGGATCATAGAGGATGTGCATTGATTATAGGGCACTTAATAATATAACTGTCAAGGATAAATTTCCAATTCCGGTTATTGATAAGTTGTTGGATGAATTGAGTGGAGCTATCATTTTCTCCAAGTTGGACTTGAGGTCTGGATATCATCAAATCAGAATGAGGGAAGAAGACATACCCAAAACAGCTTTTAGAACACATGAGGGCCACTATGAGTTTTTGGTGATGCCATTTGGCCTAACCAATGCTCCCTCAACCTTCCAATCATTGATGAACCAGGTATTCAAACCTTTCCTTAGACAATTTGTATTAGTGTTCCTTGATGACATATTAGTCTATAGCAAGTCCTTGGCTGAGCATGTTATCCATTTAAGAAAGGTTTTGGAGATTTTAGCTACTAACAAGTTGTATGCTAAAAAGTCAAAGTGCATGTTTGCTTGTAAGGAGGTAGAGTATTTGAGGCATGTTATTACTGCTGAGGGGGTTCATACAAACCCTAGGAAGGTTGCTGCAATGCAGCAATGGCCTATTCCTAAGGATATTAAGTCCTTGAGAGGGTTTTTGGGGCTTACTGGGTATTATAGGAAGTTTGTCAAAGGTTATGGCCAAATTGCAGCTCCCTTGACAGCCTTATTAAAAAAAGATTCCTTTTGTTGGTCTAATGAGGCTGAGTTAGCTTTTCATAAACTTAACGAGGCTATGGTCAAACCTCCAATGTTAGCTTTGCCAAACTTTGATCATCCATTTGTGGTGGAGTGTGATGCGTGTGGAAGAGGGATTTGTGCAGTACTAATGCAACATGGCAGGCCAATAGCTTACCACAGTCAGGCCCTTAAAGGTAAAAACTTGACTTTGTCAACATATGAGAAAGAGCTGCTAGCTGTAGTTACTGCTGTCAAGAGGTGGAGAGCTTATCTAGTGAGCAGGCCTTTTATTGTTAAAACTAACCAACAGAGTTTGAAGTACTTGTTGGAGCAGAAAATTGGCACACCAGCCCAGCAGAAATGATTTGCTAAATTGTTAGGCTATGTCTTTGTTGTTGAGTACAAAAGGGAAAAGACAATTTAGTGGCTGATGCATTGTCTAGGAAGGTTGATTTTGATGATTGTAATTCTATGGACGTGTCAAAAGTTCATAAAGGAGTCTTGTGCATGATTTCATTTTCCTCTCCAGCTTGGTTGACTGATCTTGAGGCCAGTTATGCTTCTGACCAGCAGGTACAAGATATTTTCAATGCTTTTCAGTTGGGAAAGGGGGTTCCAAAAGGGTATGCTATGCAGAATTGGTTGTTGTTGTATAAAGGTAAGATTTTTCTTGGGTCTTGTGATGCTTTGAAGGCTGCTGTACTACAACAAGTCCATGACAGCCCTTTAGGGGGGCATTCAGGGTTTCTTAAGACCTTACATAGGGTGCAGAGAGACTTTTATTGGCCTGGGTTGAGATTTGATGTGAAGAAGCATGTTAGGGAATGTGATATATGCCAAAGACTTAAGTATGAAACTTGTCATGTGGTTGGACTGTTACAACCCCTACCTATACCTGACAAACCTTGGCTTGATGTCAGCATGGATTTTGTTGAAGGCCTTCCTAAGTCTTAATCCAAAGATGTAGTTCTAGTGGTAGTGGATAGGCTTACCAAGTTTGTCCATTTTGTTCCCTTATCTCACCCTTATACAGCTGCCAAGGTGGCTAATCTCTACCTGCAACATGTGTTAAAATTGCATGGTATGCCAGCTACAATTGTAAGTGATAGGGATCCTATGTTCACCTCTCATTTTTGGTAGGAGTTGATGAGGTTACAAGGGGTGCAGTTGGCGATGTCCTCAGCTTATCACCCTCAGATAGATGGACAAACTGAAGTAGTTAACAAGAGTCTAGAACATTATTTGAGAGCATTTGTAGCTGATAGACCTCAGACTTGGGTGGAGTGGCTACCACTGGCTGAATTTTGGTTCAATACCAATTTTCATACCTCTACCAAGTTAACTCCTTTTGAGGCCTTATTTGGCTACCCTCCTCCTAAGTTACTAGATTATATTCCAGGTACCACTAAAGTTGATAGTGTTGATGTGCCATTGAGGACTAGACAGCAGCTTCTGGCTTTGTTAAAACAAAATTTGGTAGCAGCTCAAGAAAGGATGAAGGTGAATGCTGATAAGCACAGGACTGAAAGGGAATTTGCTGTAGGTGATTGGGTCTACTCAAGTTGCTACCTTACAAGCAGAAATCCATGAAGCAGAAGCATCTAGACAAGCTGGCACCTAGATATTATTGACCTTTTCAAGTTTTCCATAGGGTGGGCAAGGTATCTTACAGGTTGGCTCTACCACCAGAGTCTAGAATCCACCCTACATTCCATGTTTCTTGTCTTAAAGAGAAGTTGGGCAAGCATGTGGCTATTGTACCTTCATTACCTTCTATGGATGCAAATGGCAGTTTGAGTCCTAAACTAGTGGCTGTTTTGAAGACTAGAACTCATAATTTGAGAAGCAGAACTATTACTCAAGTCCTGGTGCAATGTCAAGGGGAAAGTATGGATGATGCTACCTGGGAAGACTTGTACCTGCTGCAACACCAGTATCCTCACCTTGTGGGCAAGGTGTTTTGAAGGGGAAGTGTTAGGTTCTAAAGACTTAGGATTTTATGTATTTAGAACTCTAATGTATATTGTTGGCAAACCATGATCAAAACAGGTTGTTAGTCTTGTTTAGACTTGCTCAAAGTGTGGGCGTTTTATGTAAAGTTGGAATCGAGTGGCTGCAGAAGTATTAGTGACTTTCGGCCTGGCTCGATCGATCGAAAATTAGACTCGATCAATCAAATCTTGGGCAGAACGTTTTTCTACAGAATTTCCAACTCAGCCCAAGCCCATTAAGGATTAGGGTTTCAGATCTACTTCTCCCACTATATAAAGGAAACCCTAGCCACGTTTTTAGAATAGCTTTGGATGCTCTTGTTGCTCATATTTTGCGGTTTGTGTGAATTTCTTGTGAGATCCTTGAGGAGCTTTCCTTCACATAAATTTAGGGTTTTCAAGGTAGAGATAATATCAACATCTTGATGATCAACTCAATTACTGTCATTGGAGCTTAAAGAATAACAAGCGTGGGTGCTTGTAGCTGATTGGAGAATCCAAGAAAGAAGGAGTCCGTGGATTCGGAGCTTACATGTGGTCGTGTCAGTAAGTTCTACTGGTGGGTAGGATTAGGAAGTCAAGCAGGGAGCTTGTAAGTCCTTTTGTATGAACTTCGATTTTTTCATATAGTGGATTCAAGTTTACCTTGAGGATAGTTAGGTTAAATCCTCCCCAAGTTTTTACGGTGTGGTTTCCTGGGTCATCATATCATTGTGTTATTTACTTTTCCACTGCTTTATATTCTTGATATGATTGTTTGATTGTGATAACCTAGATTTACATAATTTGACTAAGTCAATCACTTGACTAATTAACTAGGCTAATCTGGTTGGATTAAGGGGTCTAAAAATTGATCAAGTGGTATCAGAGCGGGTAGCTCTTTTGTTGTAGATCTTTTGATCTCTGAGCTAATCCTTGACCCCTGTTGTCATGAATAATTTGAATTGTCTTTCTGCTAATGTTTGTGATGATTTGAATAAAAAAGACACTGTTGTTTCTGTTGATTTTATTGATGTCTGTGAAACTCTTCGTAAGGAATTATCTAAATTTTTGAAAATTTCTAAGAAATTTAAAGAAGAGTTAAAATTGGCTAATCTTGAAAAAGAGGAATTGATTGTGAGATTGGATGAATCTAATAAAAAGAATGAATTTTTGAGAAATCAAATTTCCTCTCAAGATGAGAAGATGAAAATCTTGGAACAAGAGTTAGTTGAATCTAAAGCTATAATTGAAAATTTGATTAGTACCAAGCCTGCCGTTGATAATAGAAGTGTTTCTGTTTCTCTTAAGCCTAAAACTGAGAAAGTTTATATCCCTCCTTTTAAGAGGAATAATAAAGAAAATGCTTATTTTGATATGTTAGACAAAGGTAAAAGTTCTGATGTTGACGCTGAAATTTCTAAACCTAAGTCTAAACCTACTGTTAGAGAGCATAATAAATATGTTTTTGTGCCTACTTGTCACCTTTGTGGTGTTGTTGGTCATATTAGACCAAATTGTTCTTTGTTGAGGCAAAAACCAAAATCTGAGACTAGATTTGCTGTTAGGAATACTGATGTTCCTAAATTTGTTCCTATTTGCCACTTTTGTGGTGTTCGTGGTCACATTCGTCCTAATTGTCATAAATTGAAATTTAAGTATTCTGTGTTTCAATCTAGGATTTGTGATGATATTTCTCCTGCCATAAGTCCATATAAATTGTTTCATATTCTTTTGAAAAATTTAAGCTTGTTGGCTTGTGAAAGGAATTTGCAGGATTTTAGTCTTTCTCAGAAGATTGGTGTAATCCCTCAAATACACTCTGCTTCACATGGATTTTCACCTACAAAGCCGAAGACTCGTGCTATATGGGTGAGAAAAGATTCTCCAAGGTGAGTGTTGCTGACTTGTCTCTGATTTAATTCTGTCAATTATTTGTAGACATGTTTTGTTTCTGTTTTTGGTTGTTTTTGTTTTCTTTAGGTTGTTTTTTTATTAAAAAAAAAATCCAAAAACATTGAAAATTTTCAAAAAGACAAAAATATTTTATTTTGTGTCTAGTTTTATTTCTTTAGGATTATATGAATTATGATATCTCTCTTGATTTAGAACATGCTTGACATTATGGAGAAACTTGAATAGTATGCTAAGCTATTTCTGATTTTGTGTGAGTATGTACTAATTTGTACATGTACTCAAGGGTTAATTAAGAAATTTATATTTCTTGTTTGTGTACCCTCTATAACTTAGTTAAGCACTGTCATGCATTACATTTACTTTGTTCATTTAGCATAATATGTGCCTTTTTGTTTTTGGTCATATAGCTTTTAAAACCAAAAAGATTTTTGTGTTTTGTATTTCACATCTTGGATTTATAATCAGGATTGGTCATATTATCTTTACATAACAAGTTTATGTACCTTGTTTAGCTTTGTTGAGCTTATTTATTGCACTTTACTAGTTGAAGCTTTGTAGTGCGTGTTGTGTGGGAAAGATGTTTATGGTTTTTGATCACTTTGTCTTGATCTTGAAGTCACATGTCTTTGACTGTCGGGCTTGAACTTTTTGAGAAATGCATAAATAATCATCTCACCACTGTTCACTAGCCAATCATGAACACCTTAGTGCATATCGTAAGATTTTGTGCTTGAGAAAGTGTAGCACATGCACAAAAAGAACATAAGGTATAGCCTCGGTTTAATTGCTAAATGCTTAAAATTTGTGTGTACTTTTAGGCTTGATGCCAAATCACATAATTAAAAATTTGTGTGTGTATTATGATTGCAAGCTTATGTTCGAGGAGATGTGGGAATTATATGATGTAACTCTTTAGGTGATAATCTCTTTAAATTTTATGTGATGAATTTTGTAGACTTTGTGATTGATTACTATTCATATATCACCTCACATGTATCTCAAGCTTTTTCTAGTTGCACACACTACACAAGTTACTCTTTCCTAAACTTGGTACATTTTATTGTGTGTGATTTTATTGTGGCCATCCAAGATTAAAAGTTCCTTGATCTTAATGCAAAATGTGTTTAAAGTTTGAGAAATTGGAAATTCTAGAGCTTGAATGTACCCGAATTGGAGATTTTTGTTCAAATTGGGTTCAATTGATGCAATTGGCTTGTTGAATTGATGTAATTGATCATTATATTATGTATTCTAGCTTGTGTGATGATCAATTGGTCAAATTTTTTTCCTAAAAACTTAACAAGTGGTTTTAAATTTTTGCAGTTTTATTAGAAACTCTATGCTCAAGCCAATTTTGTGAATTTAACTTATATTGAACTTAGTTTCACTGCATTAGAGCATGCATCATGACATATTTTTTCATGCATCATTTGTGTTTAGGATTCACATGCATTACATTGATTTTTGTATCCATCTTACAGTTTTGCAGTCATATCTCTCATTGTTTTCACACATAGCATGCATACACTTTGTTAAATTGGGTACTCAACTTGATTTAAAAAATTGATTGATTAATTTTTTAGCTATGTACTTTCTAGTATATGCCTATTTTATGTGTGAACTGTAGAAAATATTTTTTAAGAGATATGATGGATAATCAATGTGCAAATATTTTCTATACTCATGCAACTGTTTATGGGTCACATAGTGCTATGTTTGCATTTTATTGAAAGAGAGAATATTTTTTCTTCATGTGTATCCTTAACTTAGTTTTTTTTTTTTAAACTTGGTTTGTGTCTTTTTATTTATCCCCCCCCCCCCTTATTTTTCCCAAAAAACTGTTTTTTCCAACACTTGTTTTGTGTTTTCCTATTTTTATAGGGGGAAAATTTTTTTAACCTTTGTGGTTCTTAGGGGGAGTTGTCTCTTTTTTCTCTTACTCTGTTGCGTATGTTTTCTATCTACCTTTTGATTAGGTAGTCTTTGTCAATACATGACAAAAAGGGGGAGACATAGATGACATGTTTGTTTTGTTGAGGGGGAGAATATAAAAACTTTTTGATGTATCTAACTTAGGGGGAGAGTTAGAATTTATTTTGATATATTTGTTTCTTGTTTCACTTCTTATTGATTTATATTTATGAGTTTTTCATTGGTATATGTCTTTATTTTGTGTTATGTGAAATCAATAATTTATTTTGTTTACTTGTATTTTTCTTCCACACATGCGTTTATGCGTTTTGTTTAGTGTTTCAGGAATATACAGGTTGATTCAATTGAGCTGCTGTCTACACTTGCAACTGATGGATAGTAGTTATGATTGAATTTGTGTTATGAGCATTATTTTTGTAAAGGGCTTTTATTTGTAAACTTTGAGCTTTTAATTTGTGTTTTGTCACGAATTGCCAAAGGGGGAGTTTGTTAGGTTCTAAAGACTTAGGATTTTATGTATTTAGAACTCTAATGTGTATTTTTGGCAAATCATGATCAAAACAGGTTGTTAGTCTTGTTTAGACTTGCTCAAAGTGTGGACGTTTTATATAAAGTTGGAATCGAGTGGCTGCAGAAGTATTAGTGACTTTCGGCCTGGCTCGATCGATCGAAAATTAGACTCGATCAATCGAATCTTGGGTAGAACGTTGTTCTGCAGAATTTTCCAACTCAGCCCAAGCCCATTAAGGATTAGGGTTTCAGATCTACTTCTCCCACTATATAAAGGAAACCCTAGCCACGTTTTTAGAGTAGCTTTGGATGCTCTTGTTGCTCATATTTTGCGGTTTGTGTGAATCTCTTGTGAGATCCTTGAGGAGCTTTCCTTCACATAAACTTAGGGTTTTCAAGGTAGAGATAATATCAACATCTTGATGATCAACTCAGTTACTGCCATTAGAGCTGGAAGAATAACAAGCGTGGGTGCTTGTAGCTGATTAGAGAATCCAACAAAGAAAGAGTCCGTGGATTCGGAGCTTACACGTGGTCGTGTCAGTAAGTTCTACTGGTGGGTAGCATTAGGAAGTCAAGCGGGGAGCTTGTAAGTCCTTTTGTGTGAACTTCGATTCTTTCATATAGTGGATTCAAGTTTACCTTGAGGATAGCTAGGTCAAATCCTCCTCAGGTTTTTACCGTGTGGTTTCCTGGGTCATCATATCACTGTGGTTTTCTCTTTCTTTTCTTTTTCTCTTTTCCATTTGGAGGACCAGCCGACCACAAATCCAGCTAAATAGATCAAATCCATTCACTCCACCCCTAACAGGTCATAATATAGGTTCTATCTCAATATCCAACCTCTCGGTTCTTAGGGCCTTTAATGTTCCTAACATTTCTTACAATTTATTTTCTGTGGGACAATTAGCTAAGTTGGGTTATCACATTACCTTTTATTATTTTGGGTGTATTGTGCAGGATCCGAGGACAGGACAGGAGCTTGGAACCGATCCCAGAGTTAAGCGTATGTTTCCTGTAGACAACCTTCGTCTTCCACCTGTTGCTCCTATTTCTGTTGCTGCTGTAGTTTCTTCTATTTCTTCCTTTGTACTTTGGCATGCATGACTTGGTCACGCATCTTCCTCTCGGGTATAACACTTGGCTTCTAGAGGTTTGTTAGGTTTAGTGTCCATAGAAAATTTTGATTGTGTTTAATGTTAATTAGGAAAACAACCAGCTTTGCCTTTCAATGCTAGTGAATCAATGTCCACTGATATCTTTGACCTAATTCATTCTAATGTCTGGGGGCCTTCCCTGCCTCTAGTATTGGTGGATCTCGATATTTTGTTGTCTTTGTTGATGATTATTACTGCTATAGCTAGATTTTTCATGTGAAACATCGTTCTAAATTATTGCAAGTATATTCTAATTTTGCAAAAATGGTTGAAACTCAATTTTCCAAATGTATCAAAAATTTTCGATCTAATAATGCTCTTGAATATACTCGATATGCTTTCCAAGATGTTTTGCATTCTTATGGCACTATTCATCAACTAACTTGTCTAGGTACCTCTTAGCAAAAAGGTAGAGCCGAACGAAAACTTCGTCATATTCTTGACACTATTCGTGCTATCCTTCTCTCTGCCAAGTTTTCGCTCCTTTTTGGGGTGAAGCTGCTCTTCAAGTTGTTCATGCTATTAATCACATTCCCAGTCCTGTCATACAAAATTAAACTCCATATGAGCGCCTTTTTGGGTCACCTCCAAATTATCACCACCTTCGCTCCTTCGGTTATGCCTGCTTCATTCTTTTTCAACCACATGAACATAACAAACTTGAGCCTCGGTCTAGACTTTATTATTTTCTTGGCTATGCCAAAACTCAAAAGGGGTATCATTGTTATGATCCTGTCTCTCATTGTCTTCGCATCTCCCGCAATGTTGTCTTTTGGAAACATCGCTCCTTTGTCGAGCTCTCTCACTTCCGTGCCTCCCTATCTACCTTCTCTGTCTTAGATCTTTTTCTAGATGAGTCACATATTTCTTCTATAGTTACTCTTGATCCTCCTATAGACTTCTCTGTCCAACCACTAGATATTTTTTATGCCTCTCCTAGATCGCCCTCTAATGAACAGGTGGAAGATGAGCCACCCAACCATGAGCTTGGGTCCCTTGCTCCTGCTCCACCTAAAAATCTTGCACAAGACATTCCACCTCGTCACTCAACTTAGGTCAGATCCATTTTTGCACATTTACTTGACTATCATTATTATACTACCCTTGCTACACTGCACGAGCTTCGGACCTATCGTGAGACCTCCACTGACCCTTTATGACAAATTGAATGAAAGAGGAACTTGATGCATTATCTAAAAACCATACTTGAGATTTGGTGACTCTCACCCTGGGAAATCTATGGTTGGTTGTAAGTAGATCTACAAGATTAAGACTCGCTCTGATGGGTCCATTTTGCTTCTCCTATATGTGGAAATTTGGGATTGGCACCATTTTGCTTCTCCTATACATGGATGATATGATAATTACTGATGATGACCTCAGTGGCATTCAAGAACTCAAGGATTTTCTTAGTCAGCAGTTTGAGATGAAAGATCTTGGACATCTCAACTACTTTTTGGGTCTTGAAATCACTCATTCCATAGATGGTCTTTATATTACTCAGGCCAAGTATGCTTCTGTACTTTTGTCTTAACTTGGACTCACTGATAGCAAGACTGTTGACACTCTAGTTAAACTTAATGCGCATTTGACTCCCTTAGGAGGGAAACCATTGTTTAATCCTTCTCTTTACATACGATTGGTTGGCGGCCTAGTTTATCTCACTGTCGCTCGTCTATCCATTTCCTATGTTGTTCACCAAGTGAGCCAGTATCTGTCTGCTCCACAATTGACTCATTACGCTGTTGTTCTGTGCATTCTTCGATACTTGAAGGACACTTTCTTCCATGGCCTTTTTCTACTCTGCTCAGTATCCTCTTGTTCTCCGTGCATTCTTTAATGTTAATTAGGCAGGAGATCTCACTGATCGTAGGTCCACCACTGGCTATTACTTTATTCTTTGTTCTTCTCTGATTTCTTGGCGAAGTAAGAAACAAACTCTTGTGGCCCACTCCAGTACTGAAGCAAAGTATCGTGCCTTTGCTGATATCACATCTGAGCTCATTTGGCTACGATGGCTTCTTAAGAACTTAGGTGTGTCCACATTCTTTGCTACTCCTCTTTATTGTGACAACCAAAGTGTCATTCATATTACTCATAATGATGTATTCCATGAACGGACCAAACACGTCAAGATCGATTGTCATTTTATCTGTTATCTTCTTGTCCGTGGTGCTGTCAAGCTTTTCTTAGTCTCCTTTAAAAATCAACTTGCAAATATCTTCACCAAGTCACATCCTAAGGGACGCCTTCATGCTTTGGTTGACAACCTCAAGTTGGTCTCACACCCACCTTGAGTTTAAAGGGGGCTGTTAACATGTAATAGGTTGTAGGCTTTAGACCCACCTTGTTTACTTGTACTACGCACATACTTATACCACACACTCTACCTCTTATATAAAGGCACTCTTGTATATTTTATAATTTGTGAAATACAATATTATTCATTCAGTATTTCTAACGGTGATTTTGATAGGGATGTCAAATTTAACAAATTGGTCGGGCAATTTCCACCTAGTATAAACTTAGAGCCCCTAAGATTCCTGTAAATATATTGAAATTTGGGCGTATATTTGCGTACATATTCTAGAATTGGTATATCATATTAATCTTCCGATGTTGCTTTTGTTAGCTTTATAACTGGCAACTTGCTAAGTGGAAATGTGCAAGACTCGGTCTTGAAGGAAGGAAGTAATATGTATGTTTCTTATTTAGGATGCTTTTAAAAATATTGTGAGAAAAGAGAAGTAGTAATCAAGTGGGAATTGTGATGAAACAATTGGATCAATTTGATGAAGCAATTAAGGCTATCAAATCTTTCGTCATCTCTGCGTGCCCTTTTGATTCTCAAAAATCTCTTGGCAATGTGTTATTTGAATTCTACAAGGTAAAACTAAAACCAGTTTTATCCAATAAATAGTTTCTTATATTTTATTTGCCATTATTTGTCATTTGCTGTTTAGCTAGTTATATATGTTTCATCACCTTAGAAATGTTAGTTGGGTGAAATGCTTGTATCACCTTAGAAAGGTTAGTTAGGTGAAATACTAGATCTTGCTGCTGTAGAGATGGGAAACATATGATATTGTCACATATCAAAGGCGCTTCTTCTGTCCTTTTGAGTATGCTCTCCAGCCTCCTCTATGCTAGAGAATTGTGTGCAAGTGTGCATAATCTAATTTTGATACATAATATTATAAGGTGTATGCTAAATACCAACATCAAGACTTTTGCTTTGCTTTTACAGTGGTTTCAGTATGTAGTTTCGTGTTGTAAAATTACACTAAAATTGGTGTACTAGAATGGAAGTTGTTACAATTATGATTAAGTGATTATATTTACCATTTACTAACAATGTTAGTTTTTGGAACAATCGATAATTTATCATGATATTAGAGTAGGAGGTCCTCGATCCTTGTTTCTATCCTTCCTCTCATTGAAAATGTTAAAAATCTCACTTGTTAGACCAAACTTCTTAAGTGCAATTTGAGCTTACATTAAACGTGAGAGATTTTTTAAATTATAATTAAGTAATTAAAATTAATCATTTTTTAATAACTTAAGCTTTTGGGCAAATGGAAATTTATCAAAGGCATATGAGTTTATTATATCTTATTGTTATTAATTTTTTGTTTTTGTGTTTTGGTATTAGATGAAATTTTATTGTGCTAAATTGATAGGATGGATTTGTTTTTGTTACTAAAATAGAATTCTCAATTTCCTGATTCAAGTAGTTGAATTGTTGCTCCTTAATGAAAAGGTTTTGCGTAGTTACAATGAAAAACTATAATTTTAATGACAAATGACCTATTTATAATACTTAGCATGAAAGTTGAGATGATCATCTCACTCACCTATTATTAAATGTTTTCATGTGTAGGTATGGTCTGGTTTTGAAACTCAAACGGTTTAAAGAATCGATAAAAAGAGAGGTATATAGTGTTTGAGGTCAGACAAAAGTAAACAAGGTCGAATCGTATAGACATCATAATCAATTTAATAATTAATTAATATGAAATAAAATAAATAAATATATAAAAATAATAATCTTGACTAAAAATTAAAATCGATTTAAAGAAATCCAAGAATAATAGCATACATTCAACAAACAACCAAAAAGTATGGGTTAACAATAAAATGATATTTATCACAATTTTATTATAGATTTTAATTAGATTTTTTTTTTTATTTATAAATATTTCAATAATTTTGTACAAAATCCTTTTTCTTCGCTGAATAACATAACAAAACCTTGATTTATGGCATTAAAATATTTTAACTATTTATTACTCCCTCCATCCCAGTTTGTTTGTCTTCTATTCCATTTTGGAATGCCCCAAAATATTGTCCTGTTTCTAAAAATAAGAGTCATTAATTTACTAATGTTCGTATTATACCCATACTTTATTTTCAAAACTATTTGAAAAGAAAACTAACAAATATTTTAAAAAAATTATCTAATTGGGAAACCCTTTTAGTTGCTTCATTAAGAATAACTCTTCTATTAAAAAAACTGATAAATTTATTTAAGAGTAGTTTTGTAAACTTATAAATTTGTATAAGGCAGACAAGATAATAAGTGATATTCTTTTAAAAAATTTGACTTTTTAAATAGGACAAACAAATTGGGACAGATAAAGTACTTATTAGTCATTCTATTACTTTAGGATGTAGGTAAGTTTTAGAGGGAAAAAATAAATCAATTCAAATTTCAAATATCAAGGATTCATTCCAATCAAGGTGATTGTCCAAAAGGTGAAATGGCAATACTACCCTTTTAAAGGAATTTCCTCTCGCCTCTCTGCCTTTTTTCTTAATTTTTAATTTTTAGTTTTTATGACTTAATTGGAAAAGTTCTAATCGTGTTCTTTTTTTTTTTTTCTTTTTTTTTTTAAAGAAAAAGTTTTAAACTATGCAAATGCACCCTTACCCCCCCTAAATTATACCATTTTCTACATTTACCCCCCTAAACTATCAAAATGCACACCTTACTCCCTAAACTATACTCTCTTTTACACTTACTATTTATACTATATGATGATGCCGAGAAATTCACCAGTGAGCCACACGATACCTACGCGCTCGAACGTGAACCTGCACAATACAAAGAAGGAAACCTAACAGAGAGCACCGGTGTGGTACCGGCCAAATACCCTCCGAAGGTTAAGTCATAAATATTCTCATAACTCTAGAGTGCTAGAGAGGGTAAATTATGCGTACCTCGTGTTGTGAAGGTATTGGTGTTTTTATAGTAGTTGGGGGTTGACATCTCTTCCTTGGCGCGAAAGTCTTTTCCTTATAGGAATCCTCCTCGACAATCCTAAACGTGCGGCACAAGATATTTCCTTGTGAGGAAAATCTTCATTAATGCGCACATCTTCCAGAACTCTACTCATGTTGGGACTCTACGAACCAAGGAAAATCGTGTGTCGCAAGTATTTTCCATTTAAGGTTCCTTGGAGACCACATAACAATGGGCTAGATGCTACGTGGCCGTTCAGTCTGTACATGCCACGTCTGTCCGTGCCACCTCTGTCCAGATAGCTTTGACATGTATAATTTTTCCTCTTCACTATACCTTATTTTGCACTTATCTTCCCTATAATATACTTCATTTTGCACTCACCCCCTATACTATACTTCATTTTTGCACTCACCCTCTATACTATAATCTAGATGATTGAAAGTCAAATGTACATAAATAAGCTACAAACTTCTTAAATTTATTTAAGGGTAGTTTTGTAAACTTATAAATTTTTATAAGGTAGAAAAGATAATAAATGATATTTCTTTAAAAAGTATGACTTTTCAAATGAGACAAACAAAAATGGGACAGATAGAGTACTTATTAGTCATTCTATTACTTTAGAATGTAGGTAGGTTTTAGAGGGAAAAAATAAATCAATTCAAATTTCAAATATCAAGGATTCATTCAATTCAAGGTGATTGTCCAAAAGGTGAAATGGCAATACTACCCTTTTAAAGGAATTTCCTCTCCCCTCCCTACCTTTTCGCTTAATTTTTTATTTTTAGTTTTTATGACTTAATTGGAAAAGTTCTAATCGTGTTCTTTTTTCTTTTTTTTTAAAGAAGAAGTTTTAAACTATGCAAATGCACACTTAGCCCCCTAAATTACACCATTTTCTACATTTACCCCCCTAAACTATCAAAATGCACACCTTACTCCCCAAACTATACTCTCTTTTACACTTACTATTTATACTATACCTTATTTTGCACATATTTTCCCCATACTACACTTCATTTTGCACTCACCCCCTATACTATACTTCATTTTTGCACTCACCCCCTATACTATAATCTAGATGGTTGAAAGTCAAATGTACGTAAATAAGCTACTAGCTTCTTAAATTTATTTAAGGGTAGTTTTGTAAACTTATAAATTTTTATAAAGTAGACAAAATAATAAATGATATTCTTTTAAAAAGTTTAACTTTTCAAATAGGACAAACAAATTGGAACAGATAGAGTACTTATTAGTCATTCTATTACTTTAGGATGTAGGTAGGTTTTAGAGAGAAAAAATAAATCAATTCAAATTTCAAATATCAAGGATTCATTCCATTCAAGGTAATTGTCCAAAAGGTGAAATGGCAATACTACCCTTTTAAAGGAATTTCCTCTCGCCTTTCTGCCTTTTCTCTTAATTTTTTATTGTTAGTTTTTATGACTTAATTGGAAAAGTACTAATCATGTTTTTTTTTTTTTTTTTTTAAAGAAGAAGTTCTAATTGTCTTGTTTTGTTTTTCTTTTAAAGGGTTTTACTTTGATGTATATTATATGTATTTGCCAACCAATAATCCATCTAACTCAGATTATATTCCTCTCCAAAAAAAAAAAAAAAAACTCAGATTATATGATTAGGCTCAATTTGTAAAAAAAACACGTTGGAATATGACGTCGTATAGTACATTCTAGAATATTGCATAGCACATGGAGGCACACCATAAGTACTTTAGGCACACTTGTATTGAATCCATTCTCAAAACATGTAGATTGTGTTTCTTAGTATTAAAAGTATTATATTATTTTATATTTTTATTACACTCAAACTCAAAGAACATACTAAAGCCTCTCTACACAAACACAAACACGAACACATGCACAAGGACAAACACAAAACCCACCGCAAAACCCCAACTCCAAACCCATTCTCCTCTCCACCCTTCGATCATCGATACTTATTTCGCACTGACTACGTTCTTCATCTTTGTTTCAAGAAGCAACCCTCATTCATCAGATGGTGCTCAACTACAGAGCTTTGTTGGAGGAGCTTATGGAGGTAGTGCTTCCTCTAATTTTGTTGTGTATTCTTCTACTTGAAGTGCATTTCATACTTGTCAAATCATCTTCACGAGGATGGAAGCGCTGGTTATTGTTCTTTGTAGCATTGATCATCTTCTTCTTTTTTGTTGAATAGATCTACATGGTCAAGCAAATGGTGGTGAACTTCATAACTAAGTTGCACGAGTTGATCATGGAGCTCGCATCACTTGTGCATCTATTGGGATCACTCGTTCTTGAGATCGGTCGTTCTTGGAGAGAAATTATACTTTACCACTCTAAACTATACTTCCTTTTACATTTACTCCCATAAACTATGCAAATGCACACTTACCACCCCCCCCCCCCCCAAATTATACCATTTTTTACATTTACCCCCCTAAACTATCAAAATGCACACTTTACTACCTAAACTATGCTCTATTTTACACTTACTTTTTATATTATACCTTATTTTTCACTTATCCCCCCTATACTGTACTTCATTTTGCACTCACCCCCTATATTGAATCCATTTTGAAAACATGCAGATTGTGTTTCTTAATATTAAAATTATTATTTTAATTTATATTTTTATTACACTCAGACTCAAAGAACGTACTAAAGCCTTTCTACATAAACACAAACACAAACACATGCACAAGGCCAAACACAAAACCCACAGCAAAATCCCAACTCCAAACCCATTCTCCTCTCCACCCTTCGATCATGGATACTCGGTTCACACTAACCTGATTCTTCATCTTCATTTCAAGAAGCAACCCTCATTCATTAGATGGTGCTCAACTACAAAGCTTTATTGGAAGAGCTTATGCAGGTAGTGCTTCCTCTAATTATATTGTGTATTCTTGTGTTTGGAGTGCATTTCATACTTGTCAAATCATCTTCACGAGGATGGAAGATGGTGGAGAACTTCATAGCTAAGATTCACGAGCTGATCATGGAGCTCGAATCACTTGTGTATCTGTTGGGATCACTCGTTCTTGGAGAGAAATTATACTGTACCGCTCTAAACTATACTTCCTTTTACATTTACCCCCCTAAACTATGCAAATGTACACTTACCCCCCTAAATTATACCATTTTTTACATTTACCCCCCTTAAACTATCAAAATGCACACCTTACTCCCTAAACTATACTCTCTTTTACACTTACCATTTATACTACACCTTATTTTGCACTTATCTTCCCTATACAATACTTCAATTTGCACTCACCCCCTATACTATACTTCATTTTTGCACTCACCCCCCATACTATAATCTAGATGGTTGAAAGTCAAATGTACGTAAATAAGCTACTAGCTTCTTAAATTTATTTAAGAGTAGTTTTGTAAACTTATAAATTTTTATGAGGTGGACAAGATAATAAATGATATTTCTTTAAAAAGTTTGACTTTTCAAATTGGACAAACAAATTGGAACAGATAGAGTACTTATTAGTCATTCTATTACTTTAGGATGCAAGTAGGTTTTAGAGGGAAAAAATAAATCAATTCAAAGTTCAAATATCAAGGATTCATTTCATTCAATGTGATTGTCCAAAAGGTGAAATGACAATACTACCCTTTTAAAGGAATTTCCTCTCGCCTCTCTGCCTTTTCTCTTAATTTTTTATTTTTAGTTTTTATGACTTAGTCGGAAAAGTTCTAATCATGTTCTTTTTATTATTATTATTATTATTTTATTTTTTTTAAAGAAGAAGTTCTAATTGTCTTGTTTTGTTTTTCTTTTAAAGGGTTTTACTTTGATGTATATTATATGTATTTGCCAACCAATAATCCATCTAACTCAGATTATATTCCTCTCAAAAAAAAAAAAAAAAAAAAAAACTCAGATTATATGATTAGGCTCAATTTGTAAAAAAAAACACGTTGGAATATGACGTCGTATAGTACATTCTAGAATATTGCATAGCACACGGAGGCACACCATAAGTACTTTAGGCACACTTGTATTGAATCCATTCTCAAAACATGTAGATTGTGTTTCTTAGTATTAAAAGTATTATATTATTTTATATTTTTATTACACTCAAACTCAAAGAACATACTAAAGCCTCTCTACACAAACACAAACACGAACACATGCACAAGGACAAACACAAAACCCACCGCAAAACCCCAACTCCAAACCCATTCTCCTCTCCACCCTTCGATCATCGATACTTATTTCGCACTGACCTGGTTCTTCATCTTTGTTTCAAGAAGCAACCCTCGTTCATCAGATGGTGCTCAACTACAAAGCTTTGTTGGAGGAGCTTATGGAGGTAGTGCTTCCTCTAATTTTGTTGTGTATTCTTCTACTTGAAGTGCATTTCATACTTGTCAAATCATCTTCACGAGGATGGAAGCGCTGGTTATTGTTCTTTGTAGCATTGATCATCTTCTTCTCTTTTGTTGAATAGATCTACATGGTCAAGCAAATGGTGGTGAACTTCATAACTAAGTTGCACGAGTTGATCATGGAGCTCGCATCACTTGTGCATCTATTGGGATCACTCGTTCTTGAGATCGGTCGTTCTTGGAGAGAAATTATACTTTACCACTCTAAACTATACTTCCTTTTGCATTTACTCCCATAAACTATGCAAATGCACACTTACCCCCCTAAATTATACCATTTTTTACATTTACCCCCCTAAACTATCTAAATGCACACTTTACTTCCTAAACTATACTCTCTATTACACTTACTTTTTATACTATACCTTATTTTGCACTTATCCTCCCTATACTATACTTCATTTTGAACTCACCCCCTATATTGAATCCACTCTCAAAACATGCAGATTGTGTTTCTTAATATTAAAAGTGTTATATTATTTTATATTTTAATTACACTCAGACTCAAAGAACGTACTAAAGCCTTACTACATAAACACAAACACAAACACATGCACAATGCCAAACACAAAACCCTTTGCAAAACCCTAACTCCAAACCCATTCTACTCTCCACCCTTCGATCATGGATACTCAGTTCGCACTAACTTGGTTCTTCATCTTCATTTCGAGAAGCAACACTCATTCATCAAATGGTGCTCAACTACAGAGCTTTGTTGGAAGAGCTTATGGAGGTAGTGCTTCTTCTGATTCTGTTGTGTATTCTTATCCTTGGAGTGCATTCCATACTTGTCAAATCATCTTTATGAGGATGGAAGATGGTGGTGAACTTCATAGCTAAGCTGCACGAGCTGATCATGGAGCTCGCATCACTTGTGCATTTGTTGGGATCACTCGTTCTTGGAGAGAAATTATACTTTACCGCTCTAAACTATACTTCCTTTTACATTTACTCCCCTAAACTATGCAAATGCACACTTACCCCCCTAAATTATACCATTTTTTACATTTACTCCCCTAAACTATCAAAATGCACACCTTACTCCCTAAACTATACTCTCTTTTACACTTACCATTTATACAATACCTTATTTTGCACTTATCTTCCCTATACTATACTTCATTTTGCACTCACCCCCTATACTATACTTCATTTTTGCACTCACCCCCTATACTATAATCTAGATGGTTGAAAGTCAAATGTACGTAAATAAGCTACTAGCTTCTTAAATTTATTTAAGGATAGTTTTGTAAACTTATAAATTTTTATATGGTAGACAGGATAATAAATTATATTCCTTTAAAAAGTTTGAATTTTCAAATTGGACAAACAAATTGGAACAGATAGAGTACTTATTAGTCATTCTATTACTTTAGGATGGAGGTAGATTTTAGAGGGAAAAAATAAATCAATTCAAATTTCAAATATCAAGGATTCATTCCATTCAAGGTGATTGTCCAAAAGGTGAAATGGCCATACTACCCTTTTAAAGGAATTTCCTCTCGCCTCTCTGCCTTTTCTCTTAATTTTTTATTTTTGGTTTTTATGACTTAATTGGAAAAGTTCTAATCACGTTAGTTTTATTTTTTTTTTAAGAAGAAGTTCTAATTGTCTTGTTTTGTTTTTCTTTTAAAGGGTTTTACTTTGATGTATATTATATGTATTTTCCAACCCATAATCCATCCAAATCAGATTATATTCTTTTCAAAAAAAAAAAAAAAAAAAAAAAAACACAGATTATATGATTAGGCTCAATTTGTTAAAAAAAACACGTAGGAATATGACGTCGTATAGTACATTCTAGAATATTGCATAGCACACAAAGGCACACCGTAAGTGCTTTAGGCATACTTTTATTGAATCCATTCTCAAAACATGCAGATTGTGTTTCTTAATATTAAAAGTATTATATTATTTTATATTTTTATTACACTCAAACTCAAAGAACATTCTAAAGCCTCTCTAAAGAAACACAAACACATGCACAAGGACAAACACAAAACCTACCGCAAAACCCCAACTCCAAACCCATTCTCCTCTCCACCCTTCGATCATGGATACTTAGTTCACACTGACCTGGTTCTTCATCTTTGTTTCAAGAAGCGACCCTCATTCATCAGATGGTGCTCAACTATAGAGCTTTGTTGGGGGAGCTTATGGAGGTAGTGCTTCCTCTAATTTTGTTGTGTATTCTTGTACTTGGAATGCATTCCATACTTGTCAAATCATCTTCACGAGGATGGAAGCGCGGGTTATTGTTCTTTGTAGCATTGATCATCTTCTTCCCTTTCGTTGAATAGATCTACATGGTCAAGCAGATGGTGGTGAACTTAAGTTGCACGAGTTGATCATGGAGCTCGCATCACTTGTGCATCTGTTGGGATCACTTGTTCTTGGGATAGGTCGTTCTTGGAGAGAAATTATACTTTACTGCTCTAAACTATACTTCCTTTTACATTTACTCCCATGAACTACACAAATGCACACTTACCCCCCTAAATTATACCATTTTTTACATTTACCCCCCTAAACTATCAAAATGCACATTTTACTCCCTAAACTATAATCTCTTTTATACTTACTGTTTATACTATACCTTATTTTGCACTTATCCCCCCTATACTGTACTTCATTTTGCACTCACCCCCTATATTGAATCTATTCTCAAAACATGCAGATTGTGTTTCTTACTATTAAAAGTATTATATTATTTTATATTTTTATTACACTCAGACTCAAAGAACGTACTAAAGCCTTTCTACATAAACACAAACACAAACATATGCACAAGGCCAAACACAAAACCCACTGCAAAACCCCAACTCCAAACCCATTCTCCTCTCCACCCTTCGATCATGGATACTTGGTTCGCACTAACTTGGTTCTTCATCTTCGTTTCGAGAAGCAACCCTCATTCATCAGATGGTGCTCAACTACAGAGCTTTGTTGGAAGAGCTTATGGAGGTAGGGCTTCCTCTGATTCTGTTGTGTATTCTTGTGCTTGGAGTGCATTCCATACTTGTCAAATCATCTTCACGAGGATGGAAGATGGTGGTGAACTTCATAGCTAAGCTGCACGAGCTGATCATGGATCTCACATCACTTGTGCATCTGTTGGGATCACTCGTTCTTGGAGAGAAATTATACTTTATCGCTCTAAACTATACTTCCTTTTACATTTACCCCCCTAAACTTTGCAAATGCACACTTACCCCCCTAAATAATACCATTTTTTACATTTACTCCCCGAAACTATCAAAATGCACACCTTACTCCCTAAACTCTACTCTCTTTTACACTTACCATTTATACAATACCTTATTTTGCACTTATCTTCCCTATACTATACTTCATTTTGCACTCACCCCCTATACTGTACTTCATTTTTGCACTCACCTCCTATACTATAATCTAGATGGTTGAAAGTCAAATGTACGTAAATAAGCTACTAGCTTCTTAAATTTATTTAAGGATAGTTTTGTAAACTTATAAATTTTTATAAAGTAGACAAGATAATAAATGATATTCGTTTAAAAAGTTTGACTTTTCAAATTGAACAAACAAATTGGAACAGATAGAGTACTTATTAGTCATTCTATTACTTTAGGATGTAGGTAGGTTTTAGAGGGAAAAAATAAATCAATTCAAATTTCAAATATCAAGGATTCATTCCATTCAAGGTGATTGTCCAAAAGGTGAAATGGCAATACTACCCTTTTAAAGTAATTTCCTCTTGCCTCTCTGCCTTTTCTCTTAATTTTTTATTTTTAGTTTTTATGACTTAATTGGAAAAGTTCTAATCATGTTATTTTTATTTTTATTTTTAAGAAGAAGTTCTAGTTGTCTTGTTTTGTTTTTCTCTTAAAGGGTTTTACTTTGATGTATATTATATGTATTTGTCAACCAATAATCCATCCAAATCAGATTATATTCCTCTCAAAAAAAGGGGAAAAAAAAAACTCAGATTATATGATTAGGCTCAATTTGTAAAAAAAAACACGTTGGAATATGACGTCGTATAGTACATTCTAGAATATTGCATAGCACACGGAGGCACACCATAAGTACTTTAGGCATACTTGTATTGAATCCATTCTCAAAACATGCAAATTGTGTTTATTAATATTAAAATTATTATATTATTTTATATTTTCATTACACTCAAACTCAAAGAATATACTAAAGCCTCTCTACACAAACACAAACCCAAACATATGCACAAGGACAAACACAAAACCCACTGCAAAACCCCAACTCCAAACCCATTCTCCTCTCCACCCTTCGATCATGGATACTTAGTTCACACTGACCTGGTTCTTCATCTTCGTTTCAAGAAGCAACCCTTATTCATCAGATGGTGCTCAACTACAGAGCTTTGTTGGAGGATCTTATGGAGGTAGTGCTTCCTCTAATTTTGTTGTGTATTCTTGTACTTGGAGTGCATTCCATACTTGTCAAATCATCTTCACGAGGATGGAAGCGCTGGTTATTGTTCTTTGTAGCATTGATCATCTTCTTCTCTTTCGTTGAATAGATCTACATGGTCAAGCAGATGGTGGTGAACTTCATAACTAAGTTGCACGAGTTGATCATGGAGCTTGCATCACTTGTGCATCTGTTGGGATCACTCGTTCTTGGGATCGGTGGTTCTTGGAGAGAAATTATACTTTATTGCTCTAAACTATACTTCCTTTTACATTTACTCCCATAAACTATGCAAATACACACTTACCCCCCTAAATTATACCATTTTTTGCATTTACCCCCCAAAACTATCAAAATGCACACTTTACTCCCTAAACTATACTCTCTTTTACACTTACTTTTTATACTATACCTTGTTTTGCACTTATCCCCCCCTATACTATACTTCATTTTGCACTCACCTCCTATATTGAATCCATTCTCAAAACATGCAGATTGTGTTTCTTAATATTAAAAGTATTATATTATTTTATATTTTTATTACACTCAGACTCAAAGAACGTACTAAAGCCTTTCTACATAAACACAAACACAAACACATGCACAAGGCCAGACACAAAACCCACTGCAAAACCCCAACTCCAAACCCATTCTCCTCTCCACCCTTCGATCATGGATACTCGGTTCACACTAACTTGGTTTTTCATCTTCGTTTCGAGAAGCAACCCTCATTTATTAGATGGTGCTTAACTACAGAGCTTTGTTGGAAGAGCTTATGGAGGTAGGGCTTCCTCTGATTCTGTTGTGTATTCTTGTGCTTGGAGTGCATTCCATACTTGTCAAATCATCTTCACGAGGATGGAAGATGGTGGTGAACTTCATAGCTAAGGTGCACGAGCTGATCATGGATCTCGCATCACTTGTGCATCTGTTGGGATCACTCGTTCTTGGAGAGAAATTGTACTTTACCGCTCTAAATTTTACTTCCTTTTACATTTACCCCCCTAAACTATACAAATTCACACTTACCCCCCTAAATTATACCATTTTTTACATTTACCCCCCTAAACTATCAAAGTGCACACCTTACTCCCTAAACTATACTCTCTTTTACACTTACCATTTATATTATACATTATTTTGCACTTATCTTCCTTATACTATACTTCATTTTGCACTCACCCCCAATACTATAATCTAGATGTTTGAAAGTCAAATGTATGTAAATAAGCTACTAGCTTATGAACACGTGCTATGCAGATATTCAAATGCTCTTTTTATTTAGATTAAGAGTAAGGAAATTGCAAAAAAAAAAAAAAAAAAAAAACACCCACGGTTAAGAAGTATTTATGAAAACATGGGCTTATGACTTAGTAATTGAAGGAGTATGAGGAGTTGGGAGTTGGAGCAGCTCAAATCTCTGAATAGAGAGTGGTTCTATTTTGTAGGCATTGTTTTAGTGGGAATTAGAGATATATTTTTACTAGTTGTCTTTTAGTTTTGTCTCTACTTAAACCTAAGGATGTAGAGATTTTTGTTGGGCATACCTCCATAATTTTTCTTTCTTTCTTTTTTCTTTTTCTTTTTTCTTCTTTTTTTTTTTTTTTAGAGAGAACCTTCACAATTTTTCATAAATGTTCATTGTAGATTTTCACTTTTATTCTATTTCGAATATTTTAGAATATATCAAGAGATCATATTTAATTAACTCTACTGTTGTTTTTAAAAAAATACTAGTGTGGGTTACACGTGCAAGGCACGTGCTGCCCCTTTGTTGAGAAAATTAATATAGAATTTTTTTGTTGAAGAAGTATGAAGTCATGTACTTAAATTTAAAATAGCTATTTGAATATCTGTTTACTATGACAATTTCTTAGAACCTATTTACTAAATGTAATATCTACTCACCAAAAAATGTTACAAAGAATGCTAATGAATGTCATCATCTTTCCATAATATTTAATTTTTCACAATGAATGATGATATATATATGCTATAGTTTTTTTTTTTTTTTTTTTTTTGAAGATCTTCGCCAAATTAAATACTTGCAATCATCTACAATGAAAATTTTGTTATTCGTACTTCACTCTTTATCGTTTTATTTTATGAGTCTAACTACAATATTTAGCTTACTTATTTTTAATGAACACCATTTGAAGCAAGAAAAGAAATTAAAAAAGAACAAAATAACAAAGACATTTGTCATCAAAGTTTCTATTAGATAAAATTATAAGTCTAGAAGATTTAAACATAATAAATTAGTATTCTCTAGGTAACAAATAGAACACCATATATCATTATTCTAACTTTCCAAGCATGACTACCAGTCTACCACATAAAATTCAAAATACATAAAGAAATTTTTTGGGTCATTAAAATTTAGTAGGAGTATTTTAGACATTGCACAATAGAATATTTTAGGAATTATAAAATTTCATTAGGGTTTAACTAAGAGAGTAATAATAGGAGTATATGCACATTTACAAAATATAAAGAAGGAAATTATTTAACTTTAGTTTAGGGAGTATGAAATTACTCCAAACATAAAAGAAGAAAGTGCTACTTCGTCAATTTGTGTGTGTGTAAAACAGTGTGTGTGTGTGTGTGTGTGTTTTTTTTTTTTTTTTTTTTTTTTTTTTTTTTTTTTTTTTTTTTTTTTTTTTTAAACTTGAAACAATGTGTTAAAAAAAATCAACCTAAAAAAACTATATGTAAAACAATGAATTTTGGTTCAACAAATTGACTAAATCAAAAAAGAAGTCTAGGAACTCAACAAAATGTTACGATATTTTTACAATACCTTTATTTCTAGCTATGATGGGTCCTGGTCTGATATTTTCTTATTTTATTTTAAAGTAATTCTATGTCTGCAATATTTTCATAATAAATTTTAGATGATAAATTATTACTAGTTTTAAATTGGGCTAACCACTTTTAACCGTGCATAAAAAAAAAAAAAAACAAATAAAAACCCAATTGAAGAAAATTGTGGCTAAAACAATGAATTTTGGCTTACCAAAATTAACTGTAAAATAAATAAAAAATAAAAAAACCTAGGAACACAACAAAATGTCACAACATTTTCGCACTATTTTTTATTTCTAGTTGTGGTAGGTCCTAGTTTGATTTTTTTTTTTTAACGTCCACAGCATTTTCACAACAAATCTTAGGTAAAAAATTATTACTAATTTTAAAATTATGCATTAAAAAAAAAAAAAAAAGACAACACAAGAAAATTGTGCGTGAAATTGTGAATTTTGGCTCACCCAATTTGGCTATATATACAAAAAAAGAAGTCTAAGAATACAACAAAATATCACAACATTTTCACAATACTTTCATTTTTAGGATCCGAATAGATTTTTTTTTTTAATTTTATTTGAGAGAAATGCTACATCCATAACATTTTTAGAATAAATTTTAAATGACAAATTATTATTGGTTTTAAACTGAGCCCACCATTGATATCACTTTTTTATCTATCAAAAATACCTTGCCACATAAAATTTGTTGTGAAATTTATTGTGAAAATATTGTGAACATAGCATTTCTTTTTATTTTATTTCATTTTGATATATAAGGAACTAAGATCTCAGCAATTGTGAAAATATTGTGACAAGAAAAAAATGTTATAATATTTTCATAATACATTTATTTTCTTTCTTATTTTATTATTTTATTTTAACTTTTAAAAAATTGACACCTCAATAATTGTGAAAATATTGTAAGAATTTGTTGTGTCAGTATAACTGTATATACCCATACAAAGAAAAGACAAAAGAACACAAACAAAACCGGCGTACTGTGAAAAAAAAAATGCTAATGAACAGTGCTGATTGAACAAACGAAATGCACTGTAGTGATTTACTGTTTGCGCATTAGCACTTTTTTATATATAGATATATGGTTGTACCTTACTACTTATTTTTTGGTATCACATTTGTGTTACTTTGTATTGTTTTGTTTGTTTATAATAATTGTCTTTTCAATAATCGTTCTCATTGGAAATGTTTTACAATACACATGGAGGTATCTTTAATATACTTCTTAATTTTATTACTTCATTTTATAAGACTTATTTCTTATATTGTATTTTAATAATAATATTTTATTTGGTTTTTTAACTTTGTTGCCCAGGTAAAATACGAATGACATTTACTAAACTTAATGAGGTAAAACTAATAAAAATTGATATCTTTCTCTTTTAGCATTTGTATTCTATCACAAAGAAGGGATGATTTCATTTTTATTATTATTATTACTATTATTATTAATGATACACAAAAATTCAGTAGGCTGAATGCTCTGGGCTTTAATGGGCTTGAGGTTGCTTGGAAGGCCTTAAAAAAAAAAAGTACAAGATCAAAGGTGATCTGGGTGAATCGGCCAAGAGCTCTCCGATGCTTAAGTTAGTTTTCTCTCTTGAATTCAGGAATTCCAACTTTATAAGTAGTGAAAACTCACCTTAATTTGATATGGTTAAGTCCTTTTATAGTGAGTTTTGGAGTGGTTGCTTGTTTAGTAACTTCCCCAACGTGGGTGGAAGTTAGAAGGTTCAGCCTTAACTTCTACAACTACTATTGGAAGTTAAGAATTTTGTGGGAAGTTAGAGTGATGAATAAGGATTTCGCTCCCACTTCAGAATAGTAGAACGTGGTCCGAATTATAAGTTTTTGGATAGAGATTTACTCTGAAAACATCCAAGTGTTGGGCGGTTGTCCAAGTGACTCCATGTTGGATGACCTTCTTGCACCTGGACGACCTCCTTCAGAGGCACTCATAGGTTAAATCTCTATTGCAATTCTGAATATTTAATATATTAGGTGGACAACCTATCCGGTCTTGGACGACACGATAGACAAACTAGAGATAGTCCAATTTTGGTTCACCACCAATAATTATTATTATTATTATTATTATTATTATTATTATTATTATTTTCTTTTTCCATATTTTACAATACGTATGGAGGTATCTTCAATATACTTTTTATTAATGTTATTACTTCATTTTATAAGACTTATTTCTTAAATTGTATTTTAATAATATTATTTTTTATTTTTTTATTTTTTATTTTTTTAACTTTGTTGCCCAAGTAAAATACGAATGACATTACTAAACTTAATGAGGTAAACCTAATAAAATGATATATTTCTCTTTTAGCATTTGTACTCTATCACAAAGAGAGGATGATTTCATATTATTATTTTCTTTTTCCATTTTTAAAGTAAAATTTTTTGAGTTTATGATAGAAGGAATAGTGGAATACATATACCGATACATCTACCTTCTGTCTTCTTTGTTAAAAGAATTGAGCTTCACGATTGTATGTGTCCTTTTACCTACCTCTTAATCGCCAAGTTTTTACTTTTTACTTTTTATATGTAGCTTTTTAAAAACTTTTTTTTTCTTATTTTTTTCAAAGTACAAGTATTTTTTTTTTCAAAGTACAAATATATTCCGGAGGTAAGGTAAGCGCATCATCATGAATATTGGATTAGCATATATCACAAACGTACCAATTTTTAAAAAGATTTATTGAAGATTTAGTTTTTTTTTTTTTTTTCGCTAACAAGTATTAATGAGTTATTAATATTTTCTTTTCTTTTCCTTTCTACTTATTTCTCCCCCTTAATGTCATGTCCAACTATTTTTCAATTTCTTTATTTTGTTTTGTAAGATTTATTATTAAATTGTATTGAAGTATAATATATAGTTGCTTTTTTTTTTTTAATACAAAACAGAAATTCTACTTTAGCATAATCTAAGTGTATAAGTGAGTGAAGTTCCCTCTTGAAAAATTGAACCTCGGCCCTTGCCCCTCACACCTTACACCTCACAAGTACTTATACTTATATTCAATGGTTAAGAGTCTTAAATTTATTCTACTATTCCTCAATATTTTTTTAAAAATACACGCAATATTTTTGTTCATTAATTGATGTGTAATATAGTTATTTTTTGATACCAATGTGTAATATAGTTATACTGTTTAGTTAAATATGATGTTTACAAACCGATATGTTTGCATTCCATTGTTTCAAGGATACTTGAAACATTTAAAAATAAATAAATAAATTCTTTGCAAACTTCACTAAATTATTCTTATATGAAGCTTCCATTCGTATTTTTCTTTTATTTTTATTACCTATTTAATTGTTAGAAATTTGATGATAGTAGTGAAAATTTTCTTTTACATATGAATTTTAACTAGTAATATCACTAGATTAAAGGAGAGACTCAAAGACCAGTGATTGGTACAAAGATAAAGTTTAGCTACAGAATTGGTTGTAGTCTTAAGCTATAACTTACCTTAATATCTTTTTATTAAAGGTGAATTTTGACAAATGCATTATTGGATTACATTTTCTTATATCCTCCATGCTTGTAAAATTTCTAGAAAATTAAAAATTAATAGCTATGTCATCAATAAATTGTTTAAATTGCACGTTTTTATAGTTTAAAATAATGCATAAAATATAAACTTAGAGATTATATAGTAAAGAACATCTGATTGACACAATTTGAGTGGGTTTTTAAAAAAAAAGATAAATTATTTAATTTTTTGGAAATCAATTCACTATGAATTAGTGCTTATATGTTAATGTTACAAAATTTATCTTGCATTTCCATTTTTTTAAAACAAAATCAAAATCAAGATAAGGTTAAATTCAAGCTACACAAGAACCCTAAGTACCATACTATGGAGTATAAACAATATTGTGAAGAAAAAAAAAATAGAATTCAAATTCCCATCACCATCTTCATGAAAGTTATACCCAGAAACACAAATTCACAAAAACAAATATTTTATATAAAATAAAATAAAATAAAAAATATAGAGGAAGCTATACCGTCAGGGCTGTGTTAGGCAGCTGAGGGAGGGGAGGAGTCCAAGGATGGCCGCGGTGGCTGTTGAGAAAGGTGGTGGTGGCGGCTTAGATCAGGTTGATCAACGGTAAGGCCGACGGACTGAGGGTAAAGCCGACGAAAGGTATTGCCGGCGCCGAGGATGGACGGCGATGGGCTGGGCAGCGAAGCAACGAAGGAGTGAGAGGGAGAGTGAGAGACAATTTTGTGTTTGAGAGTCTGAAATTTTTGACTAAAGTGCACAAGAGCTAATTTTTTAGCGGGAACCCAAAAAGTTTAGTGTGTTTGGATACCACTTATTTTGCTGAAAACTAAAAACTGAAAACACTATAGCAAAATAATTTTTAAATGTGTGAATAGTGCAGTGAGACCCATTTTTAATGAAGGTTTTGTTGAAAAAAGAGGTTTGTGGGTCCTATGAACAGTGCACAGGACTCACTGAACAGTGCCCAGAACCAAAGAAATGCGCTTCAAAAAAAAAAAAAAAAAAAAGCGCAAACGCTGGATGCTAATAAGCTAAATCCAAACATATACTTAGAGGGAATACTGAAAAGTTTATTGTGACAAAATTTTGACTTATTATGGTAGAATTAAAGTCGCTGCAATAGATAAATAGTACAGTCATATTTATTATGACACAAATATATCTTTTTGCGGCGGTTATCAAACCTGCCATAGTAAGTATTGATGAAGTCAATACCTATTGCAGCGGTTCTTAAACCGCCGTAATAGGTATAACAACCGCTGTAATAGGGCTCTTATTAAATATAATATAATTTAATAATTAATAAAATGTAAGATGAAACTCTTACTATAAAAAAAACCAAAACGTGGGGTGTTATGCACATACATTCCCCTATAAATACCAAGATACCCCCTTAAAACAAAAGAAAATGACTGAAATACCCCTGAAACTTGAAAAATGACCTAAATACTCTTAAAACCTAGAAAATGACCAATACATCCCCGAAACTTAAAAAATGAACGAAATACCTCCGAAACCTAAATAATGTCCGAAACACTCCCAACACCTAAAAAATGACCGCAATACCCCCGAAATATAAAAAGATTTCTGAAACACCCCTAATACCTCAAAAATGACCAAAATACCCTCGAATTCTAAAAAATGTCCGAAATACCACATAAGCCAAAGGGAATGACCAAAATACCTCCGAAAACTAAAAATGACCAAATTTTCACTAAGCATTAGAAAATGACAAATATACCCCCTAAACCTAAAAAATGACCGAAATACCATGGAAACTTAAAAAATTAATAAAATACTCCTAAACTTAAAAAATGACCAAAATACCCCCTAAAACCTAAAAAGTGACGAAAAATACTCCCTAAGCCTAAAAAAATGACCGAAATACCCCCAAAACCTAAAAAATAACCAAAATACCCTCGAAACATTAAAAGTGACGAGAAATGGAGGCAACATGATCGGTGGACCCGATCCTCCACCTACTCCACATTAGACCATTCGAAATTTATACCCGCTAAACCTAAAAAATGACCAAAATATCCCCTTAATCCTTAACAATGATTGAAGTACCCCTAAGCCTAAAAAAAGACCAAGATACCCCCTAAAACCAAAAAAAAAAATAACTAAAATATCCTTAAAACTTGAAAAATGACCAAAATACTCTTGAAATCTAAAAAATGACTGATACACCCCCAAAACCTAAAATATGACCGAAATACCTTTGAAACCTAAATAATGTCCAAAACGCTCCCGAAACCTTTAAAATGACCGCAATACCCCCAAAACATAAAAAGATTTCTAAAACACCCCTAATATCTTGAAAATGACAAAAATACCCTCGAATTCTAAAAAATGTCCGAAATACCACATAAACCAAGTGGAATGACCAAAATACCCCTGAAAGCTAAATATGACCAAATTACCACTAAGTATGAAAAAATGAACAATATACCCCCTAAGCCTAAAAAATGACTGAATTACCATGGAAACTTTAAAAATTAATAAAATAATCCTAAAACCTAAAAAATGGTCAAAATACCTTCAAAACCTAAAAATTGACCAAAAATACCCCTCAAAGGTTTAGAAAGCGCCAGTTTTAAACTACCGTAATAGGTCAATCTATACAAGCGGTTTCTAAAAGCGCTACCATAGGGTGACCTATTATGGTAGTTTTTAAAAGCGTTGGGAAAAAAACGCTGGTGTAGAACGTGTTTTCTGTAGTGCCAATTCCACCCATTCCAAAGAGTGATTAGATTAGAATGAGTCGATCTCTTTTTTTTTTTTTTTTGACTCGTTGTGGTGCTCTTTAGAGGTGGCTCCGAACAGTTTGCCTTGACCATTGTGGAAGCCCAGAGATGGGTGGAGCGGTCATGAGGGTGGAGAGAAGAGGATGAGAGTGAGTTATCTTGGGGATTTGCTGAGTTCTGTTTTTTGGGTTGGGAATGATTAGCAATTTAGCAGGTTTTTTGGGCTCCAATTTGCGTTGTGGTTGTGGTGGTGGTGGTGGTAGGGTGGAAAGGTCTGGCGTGGGGTTGAGGATTTTGATCTTTGTTGGAGAAGAGAGATTGGAGAGAGAATGCCATAAGTGAAGTTAATGAAAGAGAAAATGCAAAATAAATAAGGGTGGGGTCTACTTCTGAGTTCTGATATTCTATGGGAGAAGAGAAACTGACACTTTCGGTGGAGAGTTTGACCGTTGGGTACATCTTGTATTCGTGAGATCAAGAATTCAAGATGCTGTACTAAAACCTTTTATTTTTGTTTGAAATTTTAAAATGTTAAAAATATACTCTCTTTTTTCTTTTTGCTGAATGTTAAAAATATACTATTTAGTTTAGTATAATGTACTTTTACAAATACATCTATAAATAAGAAAGAAAAAAAAAACTTTTACAAATTTTTTTGTTACAATTAATTTGTTAAAGTATCTAAAATAATAAGAGAAGTCTGGAGCTTGTGTCCGGCATTTTTACAGTACAAAAATGCATTGCACACAAGCAATAATATCTACCATATTGTATGTCTTTTAAACGATAATATACTTATTCCAAGTTTCCAACGGTCCGGATTTTAAAAGGCTGTACCTATCTAAGCAGCATCTATGCATGTGACCGTGTCAAGAGTAGGAAATATATATATATATATATATATGGTTTCTCAAATATATATATATATATATATATATATTTCTAAATCTTCAGTACTAGCAAAGAACTTAAAAAGGCACTCGAAAGTACACATAATAAGGATTTTTTTTTAAATAACACTAAAAGCCAAACTATTTTGTTAGTTAGCACACTTTTGAAACTAATTTGGTATCTAACAACTCGAGACCAAAGGACTCAATTTTGGAATTATATAAATTGAGTATAACTTACTCGATTTTCCTATCACAGCAACAGCTGAGGTGGACATCTGGTCCATGTAGGCACATAACTCAAGTTCATTGGACTTAGTTTGGTTCAAAGGAAATCGAGTCCAAAGGACTCGATTTAGTTTAAACGGAAACCGAGTCTTCTGAACTCGATTTTAGTTCAGCCCTCCACGTGTCCAAATCACTCAAAACACAGATCACTCAAACTCAAACTCAAACACACTCAAACTCAAACACACCGAGTCTTCTCACAGTCTCTCACTTTCACTCTTCAAACTTGATTTTCCTTTTCACTCTCACTCTTCAAACTAGGTTTTCCCTCTACTTCAAACTTCACGGTCTCTCTCAGTCTCATTCCCTCTCACTCTTCAAAGACTCTTCGCTCCGTCACTCAGCCTCGCTCCATTGTTTTCTCCCTTAGACACTGATTTTGGGTAGCTCCGCTGGTAGGGACTCCACATCTATCACAAGTAAGGACTCTCTCTCTCTCTCTCCGTTGGTGTTTGAAACTTCTTGTTTTCTTAGTGCTATTTGTTTGTTTGTTTGTGATTTTATGTGGTAGAAGTAAAATTTTTTGGGCAAACTTTGTTTTTTTATTATTATTATTATTATTTTTTAATATGATATTGGGTTTCTGATTTTGCTGGTCATTATTTTAGAAATGTTTTTTATTCCAAATATGTTGAAGAATAGAATCTGGGTGTTTTAGATTGATGTAGAAGGTTTCGGGTTTATGATCATTTCAAGATCATTTTAAAAAATATGGCAACTTTTTTTGATGGTTTATCATGGTGGCTTTGGATCATCTGTATAAAGTTGTTTCATTGTTGAGAATAAGGGGTTGATCCTTGTATGATCTGTTAATCCGTTTTACTTTTTCTTAATCAAAATAATTGAGCATCAAATATGTGGTATATGTATATTTTTTTGCCATCTATGTAGAGCAAATTTTGTTACTTGATTCCTATATGTTAAGTCCAAATCAAGAGCCTAAACTGATAAAATTTTCTTACCTCTTTATCCTAATCAACGAATAAGTTTACTGCTACAAGTACCAAAACTTGAACAGGAAATCCACATATGATACCCATCCAAAGCCCCTAATTAAAACCAATTTCACAACACGAATATTAGCATAGGAAAACATTAAAATAATTACTATAGAATCTTTGGCAAATTGACGTGATAATGAATGTGACTGATAACACATTAATAATATAATAAATAAATTTATCAATTATTTTTTATTACCTATTTAAAAATTGGCACAATAGAGTTTGTAAGACATATAAGAGAGATTGAGACAAAGACTTGCTTTGCCTCCAAAATGGAAGACGAAAGCAAAGGTCACAGCAGAAGGAATTCTCACAAAATAGTAGGCCCCAAGATTTATAAATTCACATAGATTTTGTCACCCACATCCGCTAGCAGCCCCTACATAGCCAAAACAAAAATTACTTTATAAGAACTTGAATCAAAGTAAGAAAAATCAAACAATCATTAACAATTGAACATGAGTAGTACTTGAGACTTAAATTTTAAGACCTGAAAGTACACATTGGAATCCATCCAAGAAGTCTGATTATGCAAGCAATGGCGTCATTCTAGCAACATATCTAACAACTTCTTCTTCTCTGCTATAAAGCTTTCCCCAAACATTGTGCACCAGAAGTGTAGTAATTGCTATTGTTGCACCCTCAGAGAGAGCAAATGTGATCATGACACGAAGAGCCAAACGTGCACCATGTGGGCATCTAGCACCCATTTCATTTGACACTCTTGTGCTATACAATACCAAGAAAAATCTCTTAGTTTTGAGGGCAATGTAGAGACTTCAAGAATTGGCAATGGTATTAGTGGGGAAAGCCATATAAACTATGTCACTAACCTTATAGCAGCGCCAAGACCAACCGAAATCATATAAACCATTAAGGCTACAGAAAAATTACAAAGGCTTTTGAGTTTTTAGTTTGTGATGGTAAAAACTTAAGTACAATTCTTTAAGTTCTTCAATTAAATTTGAACACATTTATGTTGTAATGATAAATGTAACCATGTGTTTAAAAATAATTAAAGAACCTAAGGTTTAACACCCAAGGAACTGTATCAAAGTTTTACTCATAAGAAAATCTAGAATATATGCTCCTTTTTCTTTCATTTTTATATGTTAAGAAATTATGAAAGTGACACCAAATACCTTATTGATAACACCGATATCTCTAGGTTTGGATTCGGCAGAAGTCCAGATAAGAGAACAATCATTTCAAAGGACCAATATTCGAAGCTGTCAATCAAAATTTTCATAGAGTTAAATGCTTTGACATAAGTGACATCTTGATGTTACAATTACAATGCTATATGCTTAATTTCTTCATGCAAATCAATGAAACAAAAGCTTCAATGAACCAAGTTTCTTTTGTAGATGGGGGAGCCCTCTTTGTTATGCATGCTTCAAACATTACAACAATGCAAGGCACATGACTTTTTCCACAACCTTTTTCTTAACTCTTTAAGGTGATACATTGTGATTTTTATTAGAGGAACCCTCTTTGTCATGCATGCTTCAAAGTTCAAACATTACAACAATGCAAGGGACATGACGATTTTCATAACAATTTTCATAAGTTGTTAAGGTGGTATATTGTGATTTTTTTTTAATAGTAAATGATAGAAGATGATATCTTGTGATTAGACCAACATCATTTTCACATAAGTCCATCATTGAGCTAGAGCTTACCATATCATAATTGCTGAAGGAACTTCCAGCTTTAGGAAGCTGAGAATATCATGCAAGGCTTCTTTTGAAAACCCAGTCCAAGTTTTCTTGCAAGCTGGAGAAAATCTTACATAAATTGCCAACAAAATCACATTAACCCAATTGGAAATGAATTTGCCAAGGCAGCTCCTTTAATCCCAAGCTTGATTTTAAACACAAGAACCCAACAAACAAGAACGTGTAGCAAAGCCGTGAATCCAGAGCTTATCAACATAGGAATAACCTTGTTTTGCGTTTGTAAAAATCTGTTTTGGCATTGAAGAATTAATGCCATAGGCAAAAAGGCTTGGGATCATCCAACGATTAAAAACTCCAGCTTCATTAGATATTTCATGGTCTTGGTGTAGAGCTATGAGAATATTGCTTGTGTAATACCAAATTATTGCTAGAGGAATGCTTAAGCTCAGGAGGGTAATTAGCATAGCTCTTTGTGTGTGAACACCAAGCATGTGATACTGTTTTGCTCCATAGGCTTGCCCACATAGCGTCTCTAATGCACTTCCCATTCCTAGCTATAAAAATTTTTTGAGCATCGATCAAATATGGGGTGTATATATATATATATATATATATTTTTGGAATCAGTGCTTAACTATGCATAAAGCTTTTGTCTTTTGATATGTCAATTTTTTGGGCAACTTAGTTTCTAGATTTTGTCTCAGTTGTGGAAATTAACTTTGCCTTTTTGTCAGTGATAATCATGCTTTATGATCGAAAATCTCTCTGATTTTATTTCTTTGTATTTCATTTATATTCTACTATTGTCCCATATTGATTATTTGTGATAAGGTTGCGCCTTTTTTCTATTCTTTGCTTATTTGTGATACTTGTGCTAATATGGTTCCTAGGGTTTCTTACTTCCTTTCATTATTGTTGTCATTGTCATTTGAAACAATGGAGCATGTATTTGTGCTACCAAAACTAATTAATAAATCATTGGATATTGATATAAAACATGAGCTTACTAATTCTATCAAAGAAATAAAAATAAGTAAGATGAAGCTCATTTCACTCTCCATAGTTTTATATCAATATAAAAGATGAAGCTAATTTCATCTTTTATCGAATGTTTGATAAAAGATGAATCTCATTCTAGGGAAAAGGAGAATTATACTAGTAAGGAATTAGTTTGCCAGTTTGATTTGGCACAAGTGAAGCTCATTTCATCACACTTCCATGGAAATATTAAAACTGATTCTGAATTCCTTTAAAGTTTGAACAACTAGATGTAAAGCACCCTAATTTGTTATGCAGTAATAGATTTTAATTGTTTCTGTCTGTGACAAACCAAATATTTTAAGCCAATTTGTATATCCTAGACATGGGAACACGAGCACTAGTCTATAACTAACTCTTGTCACATCATTTATTTATTTTTCTTGCTTTTTAAGAAGAAAAGAGGAAATATATATTAAGGAGAGAGAGAGAGAGAGAGAGGTCAATGTTCTAGTTTTGACTGTTTTTGGTTTTGTAAATTAATCACCTAATATATTGAGTGGTTAAAAATTTAACAGGAGGTCCCCCAACTTCTCTCTTAATTAGAGAAAGAAGGGTGAGGGGTTGGGGTGTCAAAATTGGATTTCATAATAAGCATAATAAACACAAAAGAGTTCGGTGTTAGAATTGTGCTACAAATTAAGCTTTCTTTCTTTAATCTTAACATAAAGCTTTGCTTTTACAATTGTTGGCAACATATTAAGTTTTTTATATGTATCTTTATTCCCTGCAGTTGATTGTCATACTTATCATTTGTGCAAGAAATTAGGCTATACATTGAGATCCTTGCCAATATCTTGAACATGTGCTTATATTACTCTTGACTCCCTAAACTTCGTGCAGTATGGCTGCCATTACTACTGAGGAGGTTGATGAGTTCGGTCCTAGTCCCATGGATCGTTCGGTGTTAAGGTTTCTAAAAGAACATCGATTGTGCACTGTTTGGGAAGGTGAGGTAAAATTAAAACCGACCACTTGCGAAAGTTCTATATCCTCTTCTTATCCTTTTACATTATGTTGATTTTTTTTTTTTTTTTCATTTCTAAAATTCTAAGTTTGTCAATGGTATTACTAGCTTTGAATGCATAGTCATGCCCATTAGTTGGGTTGAGTTAAATTGGTTGACTGTTGCACACCCTTACATAAAGGTTACACAGATTCATGCCCATCACTAATTGGGCCTCTATAGCCCATCAAAACTAGTGGTAAATTAGATAGGGTTATATTGAGTGCAAAGCCCACCTATCATGTATTCTTCAATGTCAATGGCTTAGTGCAACAAAAAAATTTATTATAAAACATGTCCAATTCAATTCATTTTCTATTTCTAGTAAGGGATAAAAAAAAAAAACCTTGGACATGAAGAAAATAAAAAAATAAATTGGCAAATTACATATACTTTATACTTTATACTCTTTCCATTACTTGTCAAAGTCTCAAAGATGGGATTGAAAAAAGGAATAGCTGACATGATAGAAATTTTCACAAAGGTCTAGTTGAAATTAAGCTCTATGGGTCCCCACTTGGCCATTCCCCACTTCAAAAATTTATAAAAGTAAAATAGGATTAGTGTGAGGAACTTGTTGTGTGAATGGGTTGAGATTTATTTAAAATAGGATTTTGTGTTTAAACATCAATTTTCGGAATGGGTTGGAGTTGGACTTAGCAGACCAGGCATCACTCTAAAAACTGAAACCAACCTAAGTCTATTTTCTCTAAAATGCCCATATACCCTATTCTAGATCAACTCTCTCAGATTGGAAGTCCTAGGCAACTAAGTTTGGGTGTTTTTTTCTGGAACGTGTGGATTTCTATATGGGTATGACTGTGAACTAGCTTGGTTTGAATAGGGTGTCTGAAAGTGTGTGATGGGATTAAGATTTATTGTGTGTGTGTGTGTGGTGTGCATGTGTTTTGCCAATTTGTGTGTGGAAGAGTGATTTTTTTTGTTGTATGTAAGGTTTGTAGCACACATACAGACACATAGCCTTAAATTATAACTTTGGAATCAACAATTTCAAAATTATACTTGAAATCACACACAAAGAGGAAATATCACACACAAATTAATTGGCTGGTGGTTAGTATACAATTATACATTTACCCTGCCTGGCTGTTTCAGGCTGCTTTAGATTCTTGCTTGCTATTGGTTGCTTATCCCACTCTTCCTTGCTTTGTTTTGCTTCAAGCCCTGGTGTTCATATCCTGGTATTAGTTTGAACCACTGAAAACAAGTATAAAAACTCACATGAGAATTCAAATCAAAATGGGAAAGAAAGAACAGAGTGAGTGAAGAGAGATGAAGAGAGAAAAGCTCATTTAGGAAATTTTCTCTCTGTTCTTTGATTCTAAATCTTCATGCTCTTTGAAATGTTTTATGTTGCCTTTGTTGCCGTGCTTTTCTTGGTTGCTACTTCCCTTTGTTTACACAAAAGCATACACGACATAAGTAGCAAGATAACGGCTAAAAACAAATGTATCAAGTGCATTGCATCCTTTTATTTTCTCCCTTTGTTGCTTTTTTTTTTTTTTTTTGGATGATATTTTAATTTCCCTTGATAACCCATTTTATTATTTTTTTTTTGGAACAATAGCTACAATCATATATACAAAGGTTATGGCATATTGCATCTCATCACCATGGTTCTATCATGTGCAGGATCTGGGGGCACTAAAATGCCGAGGTTGTAATGACGAGTTCTGAAAACAACGCCGATGGTTGATGATCGCGTCCTCAACATTGTCAAGAGAATTGGATTAAAGGGGCTGCATAGGACCCCTTCTAGAGAGATTGATCATAACTTGATAATGGCCTTTGTTAAGCGATGGCGGCCTAAAACCCACACCTTCAACCTGCCACATAGTGAGATGACGATCACATTACAGGATGTGGAGGTTCTTTTGGGGATTCCAATCAATGGTGAGGAAAGTGTTGGAACTTGTGACTTGGGGTGGGCTCATGAATGTCAGAATATGCTTGGAATTGTTACTAATATTGTGGTGCTTCAAGGACAAAGGATCCATATTAACAAGCTACTTGAAAAAGTTGACCAAGGGTTGTCCGATGGTGTAGCAGAGGTTGTTGTGCATCAGTATGCAAGGTGTTATATTCTAGCACTCCTAGGGGACACAATTTTCATCAACAAGTTTGGCGATAGGGTGCATACGATGTGGTTGCAGATGTTAAGGGACCTTCGCAATCCACCTTGGTACAGTTGGGGGAGCACTTGCCTGGCATGGTTGTACAAAGAGTTGTGCAGGGCAACCGACAGAGGTGCCAGTTAGATTTATGGGGCCTTGATATTGGTTCAGTATTGGGCATGGTTCAGATTCCCTTTTTTTGTGCCCAAGGATGGACCTCCCACCAGATGATGCATATGGCCCACCATTAGCACATTCTCTATTGTCCATTAAGTAAGTCTCTTTCTTGACCGATTCTCTCTATTGGAAATGGATCCATAATTTTAAACGACATGACACATTGTTAGACATAGAAAATAAAATTTTAACCTTGATATTCCTCAAATTTTGAAAATTAATAGAATTTTTATTTATTTTTATATATTGTTTTACAACCACTGAGGTCATACGTTATGATTAATGTATAATAAAAGTGTTATTAATTTCTAGCTCCACTACTAATCATATGTTTAGATAATCATTTATTGGTATAAACTTAGTAGTATATAATGTTAAATTTACGATTACCCATCATTTATTGTTGTTGATTACTTCAAATTCTCAATTCCAAGTATTAATTGTTCCAGTGCTATCTAATTTGAGATAATGAAGCTTGTATCTTATTAATTTTTCCTTTCAACTATATACGATACAATGCTTCATGAATGGGAAGTTCTCAATTAGAATATTGTAGGAAGAATGGGCCATATATATGATACAAAGCTTGTATCTCTCTCTCTCTCTCTCTCTCTCTCTCTCTCTCTCTCTCTCTCTCAGTTTTATTTTTTGCTAATTAGATTCTTTCTTTCAATTTCTTTCATAACTCATCCTTTGCTAGAATAATTTTGTTGAGTTTTGTGGATAAATAGCATAGGAAAAAAATTAATTGAATTCCACAACTATTGATAAGGAAAAGAATTAAAATAAAGTTTTTTTTTTCACTCTTGCTAGTCTATAAGAAGTAATCATTATTTTGTGAGCTAGCGTGCCAACAAAATTATAATCATTGAATGATGAAAAAAAAAATTATTATAGTCTCTCTCTCACCCCTTCTCTCACCAATTAAATTGTTGTTGAGGGTCATTTTTTGTGAAACCCGAATAGAAGGAAGGAAGCCCAACCCAGCAACATGGGCAGCAAAAGAAATGGGAAGCATAGAATAAAACCATTAAGCTCAAGCGGCAAGAATAATGGATCATAGGCCCATAATATAAATAAATGGGCCTTGAGGAAGCAAATGGGCTCAAAAGAGCCCGGAAAGAGAGAAATAGCAAATAGCAAACCCATGGGCAATGTATGATGTAGAAAAGTAAGAATGGGTCGCGACAGGCCCAAAGTAATGCAAACAAAGAGAGTAGGGGATTGATGGCAGGCCCACAAACCCCAAAGATGAGTATGAGGTAATTGGGCCGGGGAAGCCTAATGAAGTTAATAAAAGCACATGGGAACACAAAGTTAGGAAAAAGGCCGAGGAAGCCCAAGGGAAAACAAAAGGGACACAGGAGCCCATAAGTAAGAAAGCCCATGGCCATGCAAAGCCACTAGGAAAAGAGTAAACGACAGGTCTGAAGAGGCCTAGCAGGATCAAGTCATTACAGCAAGAATAACAAAGTAGTATGGCAGGACATGATGGCAAACAAGGAATAGGGTGAAAGAAATATAAAGCCCACTATCAAGTAAAGCTCAGCCCCTAAGGGGAGCGGGGAAATCGTAAAGCAGCCCCCATAAAAGGTCGAAAAAGGAAGGCAGACTGTGCAAGCAAGCCTCCAGACCACGGCAAACGCATGAGCAGCAGGCAGATTTTGGACATACATGAAAGGGAAGCACGCGCAAGGCCCAGGCACCACCAGCCTATACCCAGCCAATATGGGACGTGGTGGGGTCATGGGTTAGAGGTAAGGGGGTATGGTTTGGTAGTGAGGAGAGGGAAAAATACCTATTCTATGGCCCCTGCCCAAGCTCTTTTGGGGGGGTTCGTCCTACTAGGATGACAAACCACCCAAAAGAAGCAAGGTTGAGTGGGGAACCATTAGGTACATGCCATGAGGGATAGAGAGAGAAAGCACCTACACCGTGGCAGAAAAGGGTGCCATGGCAGACTAATGAATAAAACAACCTGCCTTTGTTTGGCAAGGGAGAGTGGCACACAAACGAACCCTTGGTGGTCGGCAAGTACACCCAGACCAGACAAAGGTAGTTAAGGGGCAAAGTAGTAAAATCTGGTCACAACAGGCACTATAAGAAGACCCTTGTTATGCCTAGACAAGGGGATGGAAAAATAGGGGAAGATCACGAACTAAAAAAGAAAGAAAGTAAAAACAAAGGAAAGAAAAAGATAAGAGAGAAAACAGAAAACGAAGAGAGTTAATACGGTAGGCATGCACCAGTAAGTCGATTTCCTTCTCTCCCTCTCAAAATTCTGCTCTCTTTTAAAAAGTAAAAATGATTCCTTTGGGCACTAACCATTCAGGTCCAGTTCCCTCAAAGCCATTAATCCCCACGGCAGGATCTTTCATGGGAGATTAGCTGCATTGAGAGGAAGCGTTCTTCCTCTTTGGTGGTTTGCTCCTGCGGACCAAACTTGACTTCATTCATATTTATTCTTGATTAGCTCATATTATTACTTACTCCTTTATCTTCTTTGTAAAAGTCATTGTTATCACTGTGATTGTGTTTCATAAATAGGGATTATTTGGTCATTTTCCATTTAAAAAGTTAGAGGACTCTGTTTTGTTGTTATTATTATATTTGTCTACCATAATTCACCTGAAACAGCTCTGCCTGCCATAAGTACACTCCTAGCAGACGAGGCATAGTTTGTGCACAAGCCGGCCTAAATTGAGTTGCAGTTGGACCGGTCTTAACTCTCATACTCAGAATACTCGGGCCCACTACCGCAAGAGGCAGCCCAGCCCAACGCACAATACAAAAAAGGCCCCTACAATTGTTAATGCATGCTTCACCGCCTCTTTATTTGCAAAAATCAACCTTGTACTAAAATCATGTCCACATTCCAAGAAGAAGTAAATGCTTGCTGAACAACTTAAGGATCAACCATATTTTCCCAAGTATAAAATGATGAGGTAGGAGGTTCATAAACGGGAGTCATATTTGTAACATGCTGAACTCTAATAGTAGCATCTGCATCATCTTCATCACATTCCGTCAGATCATCAACATGAGGATTGGAAGTAATTTCATGGTCATCAACACCCCTGTCAAAGTTGCCTCGCTCAATCATCTCTTCGTACTCATCTCTATTGTCAAGATCTTCACCATTAATGGCAGCATGATCAACACAATCTTCATCTTCATCTTCAACTACTGGAAGTGTAGATGATTCACCTCAATGTGTACAAAATTGATCTTCATATCTATTGCCAGGTTCGCTCTCAATTGTTGTTGGTGTCCCTTGAAAAGAGGGTATATAGCCTCTCAATGTGGTGCATCGATCATCTGGGACTGCAAACTGTAGAGATGTAGTTATTTGTACAATTTCCTCTACGCCAACTTCTGCACGTGGCTCCAAAGTGATGTACAACTCAAAATTTGTTACTTGTTCCCATTTCTGCATCTTGTTAAACATGATCTTCACATGTTTGTCTTCTGTTATCACCATATATTTGTAATTAATGCATTGATTGAGGACTTCATATGGAGAACGGAAAGTAATTTGTATGTCATGCAAAGCAGGGTTCACTTGCAGCTCTTCCATAATTTTTATCTTCAAATCATTCAAGATCTTTAGCTTACAACGTATCATCATATAATAGCACTGGATATCCAGACCTTGAAATGGGAATCCGCCGTAAGGGTTGGCATTGCTAAGAGGTCCACCATAGTATATATTTATATGGATCATTGTCAACCAATAGATCATCAAGTGTAATTGTGTTAATGACAAATTTATAACTCTCAGTCAACATCAATCACAAAACATTGCGTATGAAATGCCAACAACACTAACCTCAACCAAATTTGCATATACTCACCTCAAGTCACATACAAAAATAGTCATTACCTATTTCATATTCTTTTAAAATTCCAAATCATTCTAGGGGCATGACTTTCAAAACCCATTCAAATAAGTTATGATGAACAAAAATATTATACCAACTAGTTATCCATTGAAATCTCTGTTACAAATCTTAAACAAATATATCTTGAAATAATTTATGCTAAAAAGACTACAAATACTATCTTAGGTATCAAACTCATAATTCATTTCATACCTGATAAAAACCTAAAAGTACTAAATATTCCTAACAATTGATCACAATATTTAGTACTAAATATTCTCAATAATTAATCACAATATTAATTTTTTATTTTTAAACCTAGCATATTATTAATCACAATATTTACACTAACCAAAAAAAAAAATTCCCAATAAGTTGCAAAAACATAATTAATCACAATATTTGGTACTAAATATTCCTCCAATACTAAATATTCCCAATAATTAATCACAATATATATATATATATATATATATATATATATATATATATATATATATATATTTTTTTTAAACCTAGCAAATAATCTAATCACAATATTTACACTAAAAAAAATAAGCAAATATTCCCAATATGTTGTAACAACATTAATCACAATATTTAGTACTAAATATTCTCAATAATTAATCATAATATTAAATTTTTTTAAAAAAAAAACTAGCAAATAATCACAATATACTAACAAATAAATTAATCACAATATACTAACAAATAAATTAATCACAATATTTACACTAACAAAAAAAAAAAAAAAAATATTCCTAGTATGTTGTAATTTTTTTTTTTTTAGAAAAAAAAACCTAGCAAATAATCACAATATTAACTAACAAAAAATATTCCCAATATTGTAAAAACATAACACAATAAATATATAACATAACCGAAATACAAATGTATATAAAACATTACCTGTGAAAGAGTGTTGTTGAGGTGAGTGTTGTGTGAGAGGGTGTAAGAGCTGAGGAAAGTTGTGACTAAGTGAAGAAGGTTATGAGAGCTGAAGAGAGGGTGTGAGAGCTAAAGAGATTGAGTGAGACAGGTAAGGGGGAAAAAGGGTCCCAGCTGGGACCCACATGCCACACGTGGAGGGGCTGGTGACCATTCATAAAAATCGAGTTCATTAGACTCGATTTTCATTAAAGAGAAATCGAGTCTAAAGGACTCGAATTCTATACCCACATGGCTCAAAAAGTGTGAAACAGTGACTAGTGGGACCCCCTATAAATCGAGTCTAATGTACTCGATTTCCATGTAGCAAACTCAAGTCCAACAGACTCGATTTCAGTGACCAGAAATCGAGTCCATTAGACTCGATTTGCATGCCTACGTGGACAATTTGTCCACCTCAGCTGCTAGCGCAATAGAAAAATCGAGTAAATTATACTTGATTTATAACTCCAAAATCGAGACTCACACTCTCGAGTTGTTAGTTAGCAAAATAGTTTTAAAACTGTGCTAACTAACAAAATAGTTTGGCTTTTAGTATTATTTTCCCAAAAAAGAAAAACCCACATAATAATGCAAAAAGTGTTGGAAATCACGTGTTGGATAACGTAGACACAAACGTGGACAAAAATGAAAATATATTATTATTATTATTATTATTATTATTATTTTGTAAGAAGGAGAATGCATGTAAGCGTAACACGTGATTTCCAACCCTATTATTAGGGGTTTGATATAAGGACTAATGACAAGCTCTCCTCCCACTTCCTAATCTCCACGCCCAACCCTGTAGTAAAAAATTTTCAACGATCAAAACAACAAGAGGGGGAAAAATGAGAAGAAGAAGAACACAATTAACGTCTTATTTTATCAACTATGTAATCATAATAATAAAGTTTAAACACAACATAATATTTATAAAATCTGGATAATTCCTAACTACGTATATGTGTGTTATTTTGGTCATGGAAAGTTTATGTGCTAAGAACTTTACAGCCTATGGAACATCCATAATCATAAAGCAACAAAACATGTACTATGCTATGGCCTTATTTACCTATGGTCCATGTTTGGACGTCCAACAGTACTGACAGTATATGGTTCGATCCGACATTGCAAATTTTGGCATCTAAACACATTCTAAAGCACTCCTAAAATTACTAACACTCAACTGGAAGGGATGGTTGTAAATAGATTCGTCAAAACTCTGGAACATGGAATCATCAACTCCTAACCTAGGTTTATAACTTTGAAGAAGCAAAAATCCATTAGTAAAATTCCCATCTCAAGGACAGAGGGTGAAGACAAACTCATTTGGCCTCTATCCACCAGTGGAAACTATAAAGTTAAAAAAATAGGTTATAAATCCATTTTGCAACACTCACAACATGGTAGAAACAAAAGGGCCTTGAAGGGATCGAGAGGTTTGGAAACAGATACGGCAATTAAAGATCCTTTACATGCATATAATCTTCCCTTGCATACTGTTAAACAATGCACTCCCTATCCCTGTCAAATCCTATTTAGAACACAGTGAATGACAAAGTGTACGTGTGTGATATGTCAATCTGAGTAAGAGAGCGTCGTGGACCATCTTTTCCTCTCTTGACGTCCTTATGCAAAAGCATGTGGATGGGGTCAAACCTCAATCTAAGGTCAGATCTATTTTATTAACCCATCCAATAATATTTCCAACATCCCAGTTTTTATTTTTACATACAACCTAATAAAATAATATAAACTATCCTATTAACTCATTCTCTCTCCTCTCTCTCATCTATCTCTTTCATCTTTTTTGTACTTTCATGTACTTTTACATTTGTTTTTATGTATACACTATACAACCTTACTATTCATGGTTGCTAAAAATTTAAGCAACCCACACCCGGATGGAGCTCAATTTGAGTGGGTGGTTTGCTAAAACAGCAACTTGGGGGGTTTTACAAACCACCCCCCCCCCCCCCCCCCCCCCCCCAATGCTAATGCTCTTTGCATATGGAATTGCATAAATCAATACATAAAACCATTAAGACCACTGTTTACAATCATGTGACCACCCACACCTTCGAAATTAAGCTTATAAACATATGTTGTAGGGTTGCCCAAGAATCTCCTCCTACTGTTACAAGATGTTGTTGCAGTCAATGATCTACAAATTTCACTACCAAACTCAATACATTTATGGGAGCTCCTCCATTGATAAACATTTTTGTCAAAATCATCCAAGCCCGAAGTGAATGAAATCTTCAACTCAAAAAAGCCACTCAATGGTAATGTGAAAATATAAGTTTGGAGAGATGATATAGACCTAACTCAAAATTGAAAATTGGGGAAGATATTTGAAATTTGGAGTTGCAATCAACCATCAAGATTCTAAAGTGTGATTAGCCGTCTATGCTTAGTCGATTTTATCAATCCTAGTTGATTGATAAAATTTGGTCTCAAACAATGAGCCAGATTCGAGGATTTGATTATACATGGGGGAAGATATTAGGCAATTTATGACAATGACATCCATCTAATAACAGTTACTTTCATTTGATTATCTTTTACGTGATTTGCTTAAGAATGATAGATTTTGATTATCTATCACATCTACTTTATGTTTATTCCCGTACTTACATGTAAATAACTAAATATGAGAGTTTATAAGTTTTCTTTAAAATATATTTACTACATGTATTTTTCTCTTGTAAGAGATTAAAACTAATCATCTGAGCATGCGGACATGAAGCCAAGAGAATCCAAGGGTTAAGATCAATTGAGAAGTGACTTTTGAATAATTTAACATGTCAAAAATGTGTGAAATACAATATTAAAAAGGAGAGAGAGAGAGAGAGATTCGCTTAAGCCAAAGTTGGAAAAAATCATGACTTGGGAAAAATTCTTGACGCTAAAGTCTTGCAATTGAAATTGAACAGTTCATATTTTTGCACGTAATTTCAACACCGCACAAACATGGGAATTTAAAGAAACTCTCTCTTAGGCCCATCATCAATTAATTTATGGGCTTTACGTGGTCGCTTAGCCTGCGGTTACATGCAGTTGCGTCATAAGTATCAGGTATGTATAGGAAATTTAGTGGGCCTTTTTTTCAAGGAATCGAAGTGAGTGAATGTAGTGGGGCCCTTGTTTTTTCGGTCGTTTATAATTCCAGTTGCTAAGTTGTGGCAAGAGTTATGTCACAAAAACCAATACACTAAGGCTGTGTTTGGTTTCCGTAAAATATTTTTCAGAAAATATCTATTTTCTGGAGATGCTATTTTCCGAAAAAGGAAAATATTTTTAAGTGTTTCGTTGTATTATGAAAATTGTTGTAGAAAATATTTTCATGTGTTTGGTTCTATTATGAAAATACTATTTTCCTACAAAATTTTCACATTTTCTCAGCTATTTTCTCAGCATCCAAACAAATTTTATTGCAAAAAATTTCAAAATCACAGCCAAATCTCAATCCACAGCCAAATTTTATGACAGAAAATGAAATAATCACAGCCAAATTTTTCTCAGCCAATCACACCACCACAACAACAACAAAAATAAAAAATCACACAGGAATCAAGCGGGTCAAAGGTTGGAGGTCGAAGGTCGAAGATCGAAGATCTGTGGGTTGAAGGCGAGAATGTGTGGCGGAGACGAGATCGAGCGGAGGCGAGATCGATCGTCGGTGCGACTCGCGGTTCAACTCGCCGGTGCGACTGGGTTCGATCGGCGCGGCGCGATGAGACTCGCTGGGTCTGGATCGAAGGTGCGACTGGGTCTGCTCGTTGCGGTGAGGCGATGGAGACTGGGTTCGTGGGTTCGTGGTCGTCGGCGATGGGCTCTAGGCTTGGATCGGCGGTTCGTGGTCGCTGGCGATGGGCGCTGGGCTTGGATCGTCGATGGGCGCTGGGCTCTCTCTTTCTTTCTCTCTCTCTCTCTCTTCATGCTCTCTGTTTCTCAATTTTCCAGAAAATAGTATTTGAAGTGAAAATAGAAAGGGAATTGATTTTCACCTTTGACCACTGGTCAACTGAAATTAATTTCCGAAAAATTGATTTTCCGTGCGCAACCAAATACCCGTAATTACAGAAAAGTATTTCCGAAAATGATTTTCACCCAAAACAAACGCAGCCTAAGGATACTCATTTTTACACTTAATTTTGCAATTTATTGATTTTGTTGACTTTGTCCATGAAAAATTGGCAGACAAAAAATGTCGATCATTCACAGTCCACAAACAGTGAAATTGGCTTTAATATTGAATATATAGGAAATTTAGTGGGCCTTTTTTTAAGGAATCCAAGTGCGCGCATGTAGTGGGGCTTTTTTTTTTTTTTTTTTTTTTTCGTCATTTATAATTCTAGATGCTAAGTTGAGGCAAGAGTTATGTCACAAAAACCAATACACTAAAGACACTCATTTTTACACTTAATTTTACAATTTATTGATTTTGTTGATTTTGTCCATGAAAAATTGGTAGACAAAAAATGTCGATTATTCACAATTGACAAACAGTGAAATTGGCTTTAATATTAAATGTATCCTTAAATTTACTACCTAAACAATAACCAGCCTAGTTGGTCCTCTTGGAAAAAAAATGGAAAAAAAAAAAAAATCAAGCCCTTTTTAAATTTACGAGTGAGTTATGAGTTCATCACTTCATTGTCTTTTTTTTTTTTCTTTTTTTTTTTTAATGTCCATGATCATGTAATTGATGGAACCGTGTTTGAGACGGTGTGGCCAAAAATCACTTTTTACTAAGAAAAAAAAAATCTTAGCTAAAAATAAATGTAAATGTCTTAGAGGGTGTTTGGTTTGTGTTTTCAAATAACCATTTTCAGTTTTTAAACAACATTTTACGCATTTCTACACACTTTTTCACTCACACATATTTCCAGAAATATTTACAAACAATAATTTTTAATTTTTAAACACATGTACCAAACAGCCTTATGCATTTATGTTTGCTTATAACATTTTGGTAGTGGGCTTGTTTTGGACCCAAAACTACAATATTGGGATTTCAAGATTTGGATTCTACCATGCTGTCTAACTTCACTTAAAGGATTGTTTGGGTCCTTTTCTTCTTCTTTTTTTCATCACCAAGATGACTTTATAATTTAACATCATTATTGATCATATTTTTTTATACAATAATAAATTCTCAATTGTTTCTCAACATATATGTATGAGACTCAAAAAAACTAAATTCATTATAGAACTTAAAAGGAGCTAAATATGAGGATTTAATGTTACAGGTAGTAAAGTTTGAAAGAATACAAGAGATTTAGGGGAAAAATTACATCAAATTAAAATTGATTTAGTTTCAGTAGTTTAAACATGGAAGATTAAAAAACATGACATTAAAATTATTAAGAAATTCGCTATAGTGGCTTGGGTTTAAAATGCTAAGTCAAACTAAAATGAAGAAAAAAACGAAGAAAAGAAAAGTGTGAGAAGAAACGAGTCCCACCCTTTTAATTGTTTCATCACCATATATAGTGCACAACTCAAAAAGGTTTGCCAAGCGAAATTAGTAAATACAAATCCAAGGTATATGTGCAAGTGCAACAGCAGCAACCCCATTGATAGAATATCATAGGTCTTTAGACATTTGGAACAAGCCATTTCAAACCATGGTTTCAAAAACTGAATTGGATTAGCTAGTTCAATTGAAAACCGAGCACTAATTCGATCTGATAAAAACTGTCATAACCAATAAAAACCGGGAGCTTTTCCTGTTCTTTGACTATAACGATTTTTAAAATTAATATTTCAATAGGCTAGTAAGTCTATCTATAAGGTATTCGATGTCACATTTTTTTAGCATTATTACTATTGTTCTTTATATATATCATTATATTATGCCATGCAAGATGGAGATGAAAGAATTTTCCCAACTCATACAATCAACTGATCTTGCTCCCACTTAAAAAACTTGCATTAATTTAAGCCACCAAAGTGAATCTTGCCCCACTGGAAACTGGGAATTGTCTAGAATGTATTTCGTTATATTTCTAATAAAATTCCAAAATCAAAGAGCTATAATGGTCTTGGACTTTTTTCTTTGGGCATTATCAGGGACGGAACCAGGATTCGAAGTTGTGGGGGGACAAAGTATAAATACAAAAAAGTTTATGAAAATCAAAGCTAACATTTACTAAGAATTATGCATAATCATATCCTAGTGAATATTTTTCAGTGAGCGTACTGTTTGTTTTTAATTTTCAAATATTTGCAACAGCACCAGCGGCTAAATCTCCATTTTCATATGACTACTAGCAAGTACAGGCTATATTTTTTTCAAAAATGGGGGGGGGGGTGGGCATGGCCCCCCTCTGCCCTAATGTGGGTCCGTCGCTGGGCATTACTTGAACAAATAATACCTTCTCGCAAGTTGGGTCAGCATTTAAAAATATAAGAGAGCGAGAGAAAGCATGACTCCAATCCTGATATGATACACAACTAAATTAATTTATGCCAACCAATGACTCTTGGATAAAAATTGATGCCTCCTAATGTTACTAATATAGGTTGAAACTCAATTAAAAAAATATATAATTTGGTTAAAAACCGGGTTCAACCAAGAACTGGAGGCAAAAACAATTCTACTTTTGATCCGGTTTTTAAATCATGGTTTGATCCACTCTGCCCTTGCGGTATGCTAGAATTTTCAAGAGTTTTAGACGATATCACATTGGTATCACTTAGTAACTATTGATATCAGTGAAATAAATGCTTATAATAACCGATACAGCTTATAATAACATGTTTTATGGTTGGTTATAAAAAAAACTATTCTTTGATATTTAGTTATTACACGTGCTGGAAATTTTTTTTTTTTGTTTAAAGTCGCTCACTCACTTCAGAGTTTTTAAAGTTGAAAATTGACTTGCTTCAAAAAAAAAAAAAAGGTTGAAAATTGACTGCTCAATTATGGAATTTAAAATGTTATAAATATTATTAGATTATATATTTAGAGAATTTTTTTTTTTAATATTTCAAATAGCTTTTGACTCTTTGGGATCAAAAAGTTGAAGATTTTCCCCTTAAATAGCTCACTCTCTCTAAGTTTACCAAAAAAAAAAATGATAGCTTCTCTCTCTCTCTCTCTCTCTCTCATCACCATTTTCTGTATTGCCTCGCGGCCTCGCCCATTCCCTACATAAGCTAAGGCAGTGGTAGAGTGATTTGGAATTCGAAAAAGTTTAAGATTTTCCTTTTCTTTTTCCATAAACCCAGTGAGATAACACCCACTGTTTTGGCCCAGTCACTAGACCAAACCAAAACATTGTTCCTTAAATCCTTGCTCTTTTTATATAAGCCTATGGGCAATGGCCCACATATCAAATAACATAGGTTTTAAAAAAAAAAAATGAATTTGATAGTTTACAACAGGGAGAGAGATTTGAATCATCTCTATTAAAATTTTTAGAAAGTGTCAACTAGTTTTTTTTTTTTTTTTTTTTTTAGAATACTAAGCATTTTTAATACACACACAAAGAGAATGGAGAAGGTTTTAAAGAAATTTATATTGGTATATATCTAAAATGACATAACTCTTAAATATATAGCACAAACTTTAAATCTCTTTAACTCACACTCATTTTCCAATGTGGGATTAACCTATTGTTTTTTCTTTTGAGAATACTAAGTATTAAAATATTATTTTGAGAAAACTATTGGCAAATATTAAAATTTTAAGACCATATGATACTTTTTATTTCCCAAAAATACCTTTTGTCCAATACCATAAATTTAAAGTGCACTCCTTATGTACAATACATTAAATTCTCTAATTGATTTAAACGCATAGTTGCATTGACTATAAACCACTAACAATATTATTTATTCTTAAGGACAATTAAAATCAATGTAAATATGTGTTTGTTATGTATACGTTTTTAGTTAATGAGTTAGGAATAAAGACCAAATTGACTAGTACCAAAATATATAGACTAAAATAATATTTTCACCTTTAATATATTGTACCTAAGAAACAACACCCAAGTTTTAGCCATTTGTATTATACCTAGAAGATTCAATTGCCATGGACCTCTCTCTAGTTTAAAGAGTAACAACAACAGCGCAAGAGGAGCAAATCATTGTTGCCCTATAATTGTAGTCGTGGTATTTGGTGTCATTGGGATATATCAGTACACCTTGATGACAAGAGATTCTAATTTTAAGCTTTTATATTTTTGCAATGAAATCATGTCTGAGTTAGCATACTAGTACGTTGCATGATGTGGCTTTCATTAATTAGCTTCTTTCTTAAGTGGCAACTGGCTTAGTGGAAATGTTCCATAGTCAATCTTGATTGAAATAAGGAACTAATAATGTATATGCTTGATGCTTCTCATCTTGGATGCCCTAGGCTCTCTCTCTCTCTCTCTCTCTCTCTCTCTCTCTCTCTCTCTCTCTCTCTCTCTCTCGGCTGAGAGGATGCCTAGTCTTTTTAATCTTGATTATGGTCTATCTCTATATATCTCTTGATTTGCCAAATAGGAATGTGACATTAATGATTACCTATGTTCAAATGAGAGTCTTACAAATTATACTTTCCTTTGGTATGGTATCAATTCGATTACATTAGTTTAAATAGAATGTTACACGACACCAATTCGATTAAATTAGTATGAAAGAAGCACTAAAATTATTTCAAAATTCTTTGTTTCAGCTTCTCTTTGAGATTTTCCTCAAAAAAAAAAAAAAAAAAAAAAAAAAGCTTCTCTTTTAGATGCCAGATTTGATTTTTTTTTTTTTTTGGGAGTTAGTTTCATTTTGAATTTGAACCTTGAATTTGGTCTTCAATATTGAGGATTTTATGGAATTTAATTGTAGCCTAATTAGACAATATTTTCTAATTGGCGTAATCCTGAAGCCCTATTAAAAATAGTGGCTGTCGACATGTTTTAATCACAAAGGACATTAAAATTTGAATAAGAAATATACTATTGGAGACCATGCTTTTACATAGCTACCACCAAAGTCAGACAAGCTGTGGGTCCTTTTTTGGAATTGAATTATACTCTTGAATATTTAGGCTGAGTTTGATTCAGCTTTTTGAAATTTGGTTTTTTGAAATCGTGGAGGTTTTAAAAATTATGGTATGAAATTAGACTATTTTTAAAAGTTGAGTGTTTGGAAAAAACTGTTAAAAGTGTTTTTTGAAAAAATTGAATGTTTGGTTAGCACCTATAAAAGTGACGGTTTGAGTTTTAAATTACCGAAAAAGACAATAATATATATATGAGAGAGTTTATTTCATACTTAAACTAACTACTTAATAATACTTACTTAAAAAAATTACTTATTAATAATAATAATAATAACAATAATAATTTATTGTTAACTACAATTTGTTGTACAAATACTTTAAAGATAGCATTTCCGTAATACAAATTTTTTTTCATAAGCTTACTTAAAAAAAAAATTTGTTCCACACAGCGCACACACACTTCTTCTCATTTTTTTCATAAGCTTACCTTTTATTTCTCCCTTATCTCTATTTTCCTCCACACAGCACACGCTTCTTCACATTTTTTCTTCTTTCAAGTTTCAACGCCTCTCTCTCTCTCTCTCTAACTCTGTTTCACATCCTCTAAACTATTACTTCATCAAAGGGGAGAGAGTGAGAACTGAGAAAGATCAAAATGAAAGACAGAGAAATCTGGGCAAACCCAAAGAAAATGAAGAACAACAAAGACAGAGAGATAGTCACCAGTCATTGTCTGAAGATTGGATCAGAGCAGAGCAAACGAAAGGGAGATACTGCATAAGGGAAGATTTTGCTATATTCTGATTTTTTTTGTTTTGCATTTTGAGGAATCCTAATTTGCAATGGATTGATTTTTTTTTTTTTTCCTTAACTGATTTGGGAATTTGTTATAGATTTTTTGTGTTTGGATTTGAAAATTTGTTATTGAATTGAACCTGGGCTAGACGCTATATTTTTGGACCCGGTTTGGATAGCACGGTTAGTTACTTAATTCAGCATTCCACGTTTTGCACTGGGGGACCCACGTGCACTAGCTGGAGAGGAAACGCAGGTCTGAAAACTCAAGGTTTTTTTTTGCCGGTTTTGTTGACTTTTGAGAGAAAAAATCACTGTGCGTGTACTGTACGTGCACTGTTCACGCACTGTTCACGTACTATTCACGCAATATTTAATATTAAAAGTGGGTCCCACAATACTATTCACACATTTAAAAATTATTTTGCTACAGTATTTTCAGCAACAATCAGTTTTTATCAACTTTCAGCAACAATAAGTGCTATCCAAACGGACAATTGGTGATCTTTCTAGCAATTAATTTATCAAAGGGGAATTGAATCTGAGTTTTTAAGAAAACACAGTGGGCAATTTGGGAAATAGGTGGTGGCTTTCCAACTGTAATGTTTAAAAGCCCTTTGGCTTTTGCAAAAGCAGCTGAGAGCTGCCTTAATTACTACTAATTAGTGGTGTTTAAACTAGGGGTGTCAATGTTCGACCCAACCCGCGAACACGACATGAACCCGACACGGGTTTTTTCGGGTTAGGGTTGGGCCTTAATGGGTTTGGGTCATAAATGGGTTGACCCGAAAGTGACACGATAAGAAATTGGTCATAAACGGGTCAACCCGCGTAACCTGCAATAGACACGTTTGACACGCCAATTTATTTGTGTCAACCTGAAATGACCCATTTAACACAACCCATTTAACTCATATAACAAATAAATATTTATTTTATTTTAGATTTGTCAAATATCTTTTATACCCAACATATATTTTAAATTTAAAAAGAAAAGTGAGTAATTACAAAAATTTATAAGGGATATAATTGAAAATTGAAACTTTACAGACCTTAGAACTACTAATACTTTTTTTTTTTTTTTTTGGTGGCATAGAATTTACACAAATGAAATTGGATGAGCTTGTGGAAGATGTTATGAATTTGGACATCAACAAAAAATCTATGGATGATAATCGTGGTCATAGTCAGGATTAGTCTACTGTTTGCTCAAATTATTTCAATATTGATACTTAGCATTTGGTAAGTTCCAAGAATATTATATTTTTGTTGAACTATGTTATTTTATTTTGTGAAACTTTGTTATTTTGAATTTGGGTTGAAGTGTATGCACTTCTTTTGGAGTGTAAAGAACTTATTTCTAGATGAATGTTATATTTTTGTTGAATTATATTATTTTGAATGTGGGTTGAAGACTTGAAGTGTATGCACTGTTTTTTGGGATGTAAAAATAATTATTTCTAGATAGATGTTATATTTAATATTATGCAGGTTGAAATGGGTTGTGTTACATTCGTGTTAACCCAACACGACTTGTTTATTAAGCGTGTCAAATGGGTTGGGTCAGGTCAACCCGCCTTATTAACAGGTCGGGTTAGGGTTGAAGGATCATGACACGATTATTAAATGGGTCGGGTTATGGTTGAGCCATTTAGTCGAATACCCCTACCTCGACACGACATGAACCCGACACGCTAATCCGAATTGACACCCCTAGTTTAAACTCTAAGCTTCAAAGTGGTGCGGTGTCGGTGATTGAAGGTGGCATGTGATGGTGAAGATTATTGATTATTATTATCCCTCATACTTCATAGTAAGTAAAAGACAATAAGTGATTTTTTTGTTTTTAAAATTATTTTTGTAATTCGGGTTTAAAAATAAAAATAAAAATAAAAATTCATGCCCGAAGAGTCCGGCCCACGCTACAAGTCCAAATAATAACAAACCTAGCCGAATCCTACTCCTTGCACCATGTTCAAACTTGAAACCGACTTTTCCAACCCTAGTACCATATATTTACGGTGAGTTGATAACCCTGGCACCCTGCTCCATTCGAATTAATTCTGTGTGTGTTGCTTAGCTTAGCTTCATGATCATGAAGAATCTCTTCAAAGAAGGCGTAGACTGCCCTCTTCCGAAATCAGTGAGGTATGCTGTATCCGTGGTGGTCCTTTTGTGTTTTCTAAGCTTCATGATCATGAAGTATCTCTTCAAAGAAGACGTAGACTGCCCTCGTCCGAAATCAGTGAGGTATGCTGTATCCGTGGTGGTCCCTTTGTGTTTTCTAAAACTGTGTGGTCTTTTGCTTGACATGGACACATGGATGTTAGAGACTTGTTTAAAGTTGCTACTCAAAGTTGTGCTGGCTGCGGTAGTAGCTGAGTACCTAATTATCGCTGATAATGCCAAAAATTCTATTCCCAACACCAGAAAAATTAATTTTCGTAAAGCGTTTTCTAGGTTCGCTGCTTCTTTCATCTTGTTCGTCGTGTATTCGAATATCACTGGGTGAGTAGTGTATTTCTTTCTTTTCCCTGTTTAAAAAATTAAAATTAAAAAAAAAAAAAAAAAGTTATTTTAATTTATGTCTGAGTTGCTTCTATAATATTACTAACATTCTTGAAATTTCTTTCCAAAAGGCCCCTATTTGTACAGCTCTGGCGATCTCGAACTATTGCCACTGCAGCCAATCAACTTGCGATTTTTAGGTGATTTTCTTTTCAATGTTTTATTTTCTTTTATTGAATTTTTTTGTACATGTTATGAAATCCCACACACACAAAAAAAAGGCTTAATTCTTTGTTTTTTAGATGAATTTCAAAAAGATGCTATAGTATATGTTAATTTCTTTTTCGTTGCTGAAAATATTTTTTTTTTATTTTTATTATTATTAAAATTTGTAAATTTCCATGTAGATCGGGAAAAGAGCTTACGCCAACTAATTATTACCTTGACCCGGTATGGATTTCTTTAAGTATATTTTAATTTTATTATTTATGTTTGGAATCACTTTTAAAGTTTTAATTCTAATAAATAAAATTTAATTCTGTCAGGAGCTGCTATGAACAGTTCGACTGATGAAGGAATATAGGATTCAGTTCCATACAAAAGATTGAAGGTGAAGCAAAATCAAAGCTTATTAAAAGATAGAGGATTTTGTAGTCTATTTTTGTCTTCAGAATTTCAAGTTGTTCCACATGTACGTTTTTGGATTTTTTTTTTTTTTTGAATTTTCAGAATTTTCCAATTTATGGTGTATTTTTATTTAAACCTAAGTCCTTAATTATATTATGATATTGATTAAAATTTCAAGAGGGTTAACTTAGAGTTTGTAATTTTAGCCGGATTTATGTATAAAGAGAAAGGTTCCATATAATCCTCGTACCATTAGGCTTTCACCTCAAAAATTAGATTTTATTTATCTTTCCTTACTGTTTTGGTCATCTAGGGTTTAGGTTGCGGAGGTTTGACTTAGGTCATCTAGGGTTTAGGTTGCGGAGGTTTGACTTAGGGTAGAAATCTGGTCCTACTAATTAATTAACTTAGCTTGCTTGTTGCTTGGGATTTATTGAAATATTGATGAAGCTATGGAATTATAATTAGTTATCACCAATAATATATACATTTTTTTTTTAATTTAACGAGGGAGGTAATATTCCCGCTTACACAAAAAAATCAATTAATGTCTTAATTTGATGATAAAAATCTATTATCAAGAGCATGCGTAAGGGGAAAAAGAAGGGGGGGGGGGGGAGTTTATATATTTTTTTTTTTTGGGTTCCCTTCTCCCTTTATTATTATTTTTTGGATCATGTTTGAGCCTAAATTTCGCAATTTAAGGAAATTTAGTAGTTAAAAGGCAATTTCTTTTCATGGGGACATAGAATAATCTTTTCAAAGCATATATGTTTGAACCTAAGGAAAAAGTATTTTATATCAAATAATACTACGTTATTCGTATCAAAATTCAATAAACGAGAGACAGGTGTACAAAAATAACTATCCACTAATACATGTCTTTCATTTGTTAGTAGATTAGTTATTTTTTGCTGACATATCTAACACTTATTGAATTTTGATACTGCTGACATGGTATCATTAGATACCAAATACCTTTTCCTAAACTAAGCTTGTGCTCCTTCGACGATTTTTTGAAGCATGTATTTTTATTTTTATTTTTTATTTTTAAAAATCATATAATTTGTTTAATTGTTAATAGTTCCGTCTCTATTTGCATAATAATTCACTTTTAATTCCTAATTAAATACAAGTCAGTACATATCATTTTGATAATAATTGGATTCTTTGTTACATAGTAAAGAGGGAATTTGGTAAATATTCAGACTTTCTCGTGAGGTACACCATTACATCAATTTATAGAAGTTATTCAGAAAAATAATAATAATAAATAAATAAACAACTTATAGAAGTTATTATATAAAACACCAATAACTAGTACTCACAAATTGAAACGGCATTCACACCAGCCTCTATAGATCATTTAGCTAATCTGATCTAAAAGTCCACTTTTTCTAATCTTTCTTTTTTTTTTTTTTTTTTTTAAATTCTATCAACATTAAACTACTCTCCCCCATATTATTAAAATATTCTTCCTTTACTCTTTTTTTTTTTTTTACCCATAGAATTACTCTTTCAGCACCCTACTCTTTCTCATTTCTTGCACTTGAGTACACGTGTAGTTTATTCACTTGGTATAAAAAACATTGATCACTATTTGCTTTATTCATTAAAAAATTAAATTGATCAACTACCACAAGAATATAGAAACAAGAAACCTTTGAGATATAAACAAGTTGTGAATACTCGATGGCTTATTTATATGCCAAATTTCTTGCAGCTATTAATTTTTCTATTTTTATCATAATAAATGTCTAGTTAACTTGCTTCTATTTTTTGGAAGGCAAATTAAACATATTAATAGGAAAAAGTAAATAAGATATATGCGTAAAAATAACCATCCACTAACATATGTCTTTCATTTATTAGTGAGGGAGTTATTTTTTGCTGACGTGTTTTACACTTACTAGATTTTAATACCGCTAACATGGTATCATTTGATACCAAATAGTTTCTCGTATTAATAGATGTAAGGTATATTGAATGAAGCAAATAGCAATACTTGCTTTCAAGAGATTAACTTATTTTACCTTATTTAAATTGCAAAAATTACTTTTTAAAATCCAGGGTGGTAAACTGCACAAGGATGGATAAGAATTATCCAACCTCCACCTAGTCCTAGTATAAGCTTAGAGCACCTAAGAAGAGGGCAAGTTCAAATAGAAAAGTACTGACAAAAATGTCTTTTTACAAAATTTGTGAATTGAGCAGGAAATTAGTGCTGTAAAATATTACCATCAAACATGCAATTGAAGCATTTTAAAACGAACCAACATTTCTTGGAGGTGAGGAAATTTGACAAGTTGAGGTGGAAGCATGCCAGGAAGACTATAACACATGGGAAATAAAATATTGAGTCTAGGCAACAACTATCATTAAATGTAACTCAATGACAAGAGATGTAAACAGATTGCGCGCTTTTGAAAATAATGTTTACTGGGCTACATATTCAATGGTAAAAATATTAACAATAACAATATACAGATGAGTAGAGAGTAGAGCTTAGATGAAAAAATTTAGACTTTTGTCCATCATATGAAGACATAATAGTGCTGTTATTTTCGAAGTGACAATCACAATTGATGCTGCTGTGGTGTTACCCCAACCATTTGAAGTTGGCAAGAATTACCATCAGAACTCCAATACATCACACCCCTCGTACTAGTTATTTTTTTCGAGTGCATCAATTAATCAACATCCACAATCAAATAAACAAAACATGTCAAATCAGTGTTGTACAACTGTGCTTATGTAAAATAATGGCAATTCAAATTCATTCCTCCCTATTTTGGCTTACATGAACTTAGATATATTAAAAAGCACCAAGGAAAATATTTATCTTCTCACTTAAGTAATGCCATTTTTGCTGCCTGATTTTAGATTGGAAACACAGCTTAGCTTAGCCTTGTCCAGTTGTTCTAAATACTAAATACCCATGACTTAAAGTGACATATGAAGAACATCATGGACGTTTCTACCATTCTACACTTATTTTAATTTCCATTTTAGGCGAAAATGGGAAACTAATTTCGTTTTCCAAACAATATAATTAGTAGACCACCGTTTCAAAGTATATAAATTTCTAACATCTCAAGCCTAAGAGGCTCGATTTTGGGCATATAAACCGAGCCTCATAGGCTCGGTTTTCATGTTTTGAGGCATGCTGGCATGGCTGTTTTTTCCACGTGGGAATCGAGCTTTATAGACTTGATTTTTATACTCGACTCTCAGAGGCTCGATTTTCGTGTTTTGAACTGCCACGTAGGCGCCACATTGAAATCGAGTCTTAGAGACTCGGTTTGCTAAAAGTGAAACTGAGTCTTAGAAACTCAATTTTTAAGTTGTGGTTAAAAAAGTCAGCACGTGACAATCATGTCTGGCTCCCTATATTCCCTATAATTTTCTGTCTGGGTCTCTCGGGTCTCATACACACATTCAGCAGGTCATACTCCCAAGATGTCATTGTAGTCTTCTCCTCTCTCACTCCCCCTCTCACTCATACAATCTCAGCACATTTGCACACTCATGTCAGGTATGTTAGTTTTTTTTTGCTTATTAGTTTTTTTTTTTTTTTTTTTTGCTTGAGTATGAAATTATAATCATTGGTTGTAATTTGTTAGGTTTTTATCATGCGTATGTATCATGAATTTCTTTTGTTGTTTGGTTTGATATTTTTCTTTAGTGTTTTTTTGGCTCGAGTATGAAATCATTGAGTATTGTTAGGTTTGATATTTGGGTCTACTCTATTTTCCTAATACTCTGGTTACTTTCAAGCCAATAGCCCAATTTCTACCAACTATTTTGACAAGACCATAAAATTGTTACTTTCTCCACAAAAAAAATATAATAATAATAATAATAAAAGCTTGAGTGTTTGTTTATGTAACCAGTGTAACTCTTTTTGTTTTTATTCTAGAAGTAGAACCAGTGAAGTGGTAGTGAGTAGTGACTGAGTACTATACAGGTTCTATTTTCTTATTTTTAACTAGAGATTTGGTTTAAGATCATTTGTTGTTGATAAATTTCATGTGTCCGGTTAGTTAAGTTAGTATTTGATGGTGATGGATTTGACTCATTTGTTTGTTTATTTATTTTTATTAATTGATATTTTATTGTGTTTATCATTTACATGTAACATTTTCTTTATTTCTTAAATTGAATTATTTGTAGGTAAATTTCCGAAAAATATATAAAATATACCTAAAATAAATATCATGTATGTTGTATTGTGTCCCGTGTTGTCTATATTTGTGCTTCCTTGAAGAAAACTCTAGGCTACCAGATAGCAAATGAGCTCTAGCTCAAGAGGTACTTCCTCCATCCATAATAATAGGATATAAGGTGAGGTCGTGAGTTAAAGATCCATGAGTAGCGTGTGTAACTTATCAATTAAATTAGGGGAGAGATCCAAAGGTTGAAAAATAGGGAAGATTGCATGTGGAAGCAGCGTTCCCGGAATACCTGGCTTAAGGAAGGAGATAGCAACTCTCGGTTTTTCCATTGTAGGGCAAATCAAAGGAATCGCCGAAACTTCATTGCTGGTTTGGAGGATGGTGATAGGGTGTGGAGGGAAGATGAAGGCTGAATGGGTAGCATCATTGAGAGCTCAAGAGGCACTTCCTCCATCCATAATAATAGGATATAAGGTGAGGTCATGAGTTAAAGATCCATGAGTAGCGTGTGTAACTTATCAATTAAATTAGGGGAGAGATCCAAAGGTTGAAAAATAGGGAAGAATGCATGTGGAAGCAACATTCCCGGAATACCTGGCTTAAGGAAGGAGATAGGAACTCTCGGTTTTTCCATTGTAGGGCAAATCAAAGGAATCGTTGAGACTTCATTGCTGGTTTGGAGGATGGTGATGGGGTGTGGAGGGAAGATGAAGACCGAATGGGTAGCATCATTGAGAATTATTTCAGAGACATTTACACTACATCTAATCCTTCAGGTTTTGATGAGATCTTAAATGGCATTCATCCGGCTATATCTGAGGAGGATGCTGGTTTGCTTGGCCGTGACTTCCATGCCAATGAGGTTAGGTTGGCTCTTGATCAGATGGCTCCTCTTACTGCCCCTAGTCCTGATAGTATGTCCCCGATTTTTTATAAGTCTTTTTGGCATATTATGGGTGGTGATGTAACGTCAGTGGTTCTTAATGCTCTTAATTCTGGTGTGGTCCCAGAGTCACTAAATTCCACTTTTATTGCCCTAATTCCAAAAGTAAAACACCCAAAAATATTTGCTGATTTTCGCCCCATTAGTTTGTGTAATGTAGTCTATAAGTTGATCTCTAAGGTTTTGGTGAACCGGTTGAAAAAGTTTCTAGCCAGTGCTATTCCGGAATCTCAAAGTGCATTTTTATCAGGTAGGCTTATCTCAGATAATGTACTTGTGGCCTTTGAAACTCTTCATTACCTTAAAAGGAAAACAAATGGGAAGGTGGGTCAGATGGCGCTCAAGCTTGATATGAGTAAGGCCTATGACAGGGTTGAATGGGAGTTTTTGGAATGAGCAATGAGGCATCTTGGGCTTGGAGAAAGGATGGTAAGGCTTATTATGTCTTGCATTAGTTCGGTTTCCTATTCTGTTCTTCTTAATGGGCAACCTGTAAGGTTGAATTTAATCAACCATTGTATTGGCTTTATTCCGTGCCAAATTTGCTTGTAATTTAGTAATTAGTAACCCTGTATTTAGGTGGGAATCATGTAAGGGTAGTGAGTGAGAGAGTGTAAAGAAATGCTCAAGATTGTGCAAGGATGCAGAAATTCGCGGTTGGGACTTACGAGTGACTCGTGACTGGCAAGTCGCCAAAAGCAACGCACAAGTGAAGCGTGCGAGAAGATGAATAGTCGCGCCAGCTTAAGCACTATAGGACAAAAAGTCTAGCCTGGCGGTTTTGTTATCTCGCGGCTTGAACTCACGACTCAGTCCAGTCGTGAGGCCAAGCCGCCAGACCACCCTGTTTGGGAAAAACTGACTCTTCGCATTCCATTCTCACCCCAGTATAAATACCCCTTATACCCACGAAATGTAGAGAGCTTCCAGAGAGAATTTTGAGAGAGAAACCCTAGAGAAAAACAAGATTGATTCATCCACAATCTTCACATAGAGACTCTTCAAATTCCTCTATTCTCATCCTCTCCATTGTTACATCCTTGAGAGGTTTTTTACCCAAATCCTTTTCTCACCATACCCATATCTGTGAGAATGTTATTTGGTGCTTTGGGAAGCAATTAAGAAGGGACCAATGGTTATTGGTTGATATCATGGGCTATAGCAGAATCCAGTAAGCTAGAAAAGACAAAGTTTCGGCGTAACCTCATTGGAGCAAGAAGCTTGGAGGGATTAGGTACCTGTGTAGATTAGGCTTGGAAGGTCTATTGCTGTTCATGTATCCCAACTTCATTTTCTAGTGGATTATTGACCGCTTGGAGGGCGGCGGAGAGGTTTTACGCCGAGGGTTTCGGTTTCCTCTTCGATAACACATCGTTGTGTTGTCCTTGTGTTTGAATCTCTCATCCCTTAATCTTTGCCATTTAATTTCTGCTATGGATGTGATTTTATTTGGTTTAGATTGTTTATCAATTCTGGTATAAGCTTATTATCATTTTCTGCACATACATTGTTTGATATATAGCTTGAATTGGTATTTTGTATTTTAGGGATCTAAACGTTCATAGTGTTTTATACACTATTTGAACATTCACAACCAGTGGGTAATATCAAACCTACTCGTGGTCTTCGCCAAGGTGATCCTTTGTCGCCTTACTATTTCCTTATGTGTGCCATGGGGTTGCAAAGTCTGTTGAATAAAGCAGAAATGGAGGGGCATATCCGGGGAGTGGTTACCTGTAGAAATGGACCAAAAGTCTCACATTTATTTTTTGCAGATGATAGTGTGTTATTCTGAAGTGCTAAAGAAGAAGAGTGCCAAAAGATTCTTGATATCTTGTCTATATATGAGAGGGGTTTAGGCCAGAAAATTAATTGTGAGAAAACGAATATATTTTTTAGCTCTAATATCCCTCATGAGGTTCAGGTCCGGATTCAACAGGTTTTGGGTGTCCCTGCGATTCGCCATTTTGAAAAGTACTTGGGCTTGCCAGCATTGGTAGGTAGAGCAAAAAAACAGAGTTTCATCAACATTAAAGAAAGGGTGTGGAAAAAGCTTCAAGGGTGGAAAGAAAAACTCTTGTCTCAAGCAAGTAGGGAAGTGCTGATCAAGGCAGTGATACAGGCAATTCCAACCTATACCATGAGTTGCTTTAAACTCCCTAAGGGGCTTGTTAACGAACTGGAGGGTATGATTTGCAAATTTTGGTGGGGGTATAGAGGAGAGCAGCGGAAAACTCATTGGGTTAAATGGGAGCGATTATGTGAAGCTAAAGAAGTTGGTGGCATGGGATTCAAAGAAATCGAAAAATTTAATGTTTCTTTATTGGCTAAACAATTGTGGAGAATGATTAATAATTCTGAATCTCTTTGTCATCGAGTGTTTAAGGCTCGGTTTTTCTCGAATTGCTCCATTTTAGATGCCAAAGAGTCAAGGTCAGGGTCCTACGCATGGAAGAGTATTATTGGGGCTAGAGATGTGATACACAAAGGGATGGTTTTGGCGCATTGGGACAGGAGAGGATGTACGAATTAAGGAGGATAGGTGGCTACCTAGACTTGCAAATTGTTCAGTCATTTCACCCTTTCCTTCTTTGGACCCAGATGTGAAAGTTAGTTCCTTAATAGATCAAGACACCGTAGATTGGAAAACAGAGGTTGTGCAGTAATTGTTTTTGCATGAAGCTGATATCATTTTGGGAATTCCTTTAAGCATTCGATGCCCCGTTGATCGCATTATTTGGGCGCACACGCCATCTAGTATGTTCACTACTTGCAGTGCTTATAAGCTATGGGTTTCATGTGATGCATCTTCTAGTGCATGTGGTTCTAATCCTGAAGCCCAGAAAAAATTTTGGAAGGGCATCTGGCAGCTCCGGGTCCCAAACAAAATTAGGCACTTTGTGTGGAGAATTTGTAACAATGCTCTGCCAACAATGGTGAACCTTCATCGGCGTCAGATTGTTCCTAGTGCGTGCTGTGCTCTGTGTAACGCCTTTCCCAAAGACTCTCTTCATGCGGTTTGGTATTGTGAGGTCATTTCAGGTGTCTGGTCTACTCTGGAATGGTTTCACCAAATTGCTCCGCCGCATCCCAATTCCTTCACTAAGCTACTTTCCAGTTTTCTGCTCAACAGAGAGGAGTTTAGAGTAGAGATTTTCGTGATCATGGTGTGGTTACTGTGGAATAGACGTAATGCAGTCCAGTTCGGTCACCCTCCTCTTCCAGTGGCTAGCATATGCAATTCAACAGGTAGTTATTTGCAGGAGTTTATTCAAGTCCAGAACGATGAGCCCGTTCCACCCCGTCCTCCCCCCATGCAGCAGTGGCGACCTCCGGACCCCTAGTGTTTCAAAGTAAATTTCGATGCCGCGATGTTTCGTCGCTCAAGTTTGGCGGGCATTGGTGTCATTGCTCGTAATCATGACGGGGAAGCAGTAGGTTCTTTGTCCTCGCCCATTCCAATGGCTTAGTTCTTGGCGGATTTAGAAGCCTTAGCGTGCTTGAAGGCTATACAGTTTGCGTTGGAAATTGGCCTCACTCCAGTTGTGTTTGAAGGAGATTCTACAGCCATCATCAACTCTCTTCTTCACGACGCGGGTGAACTGGCTAGTTTTGGAAACATTTTGGACAATATTCGTTTACATGCTTCTGTTTTTCAGTTTGTGGAATTTGTTCATGTTAGTTGTAATTGTAATTCAGTGGCCGATGCTCTCGCTAAGAAAGCTAAGTCAAACGTTGGGGCTTAGGTGTGGCTGCATGATTTGCCATCTGATATTGTCCCTTTAGTTTTGCATTATGTTCACTAGTTTGGGTTGATGAAATAAAGTTCCTAGGTCTTTGATCTGGCTTCTCAAAAAATAAAAAATAAAAATAAATTAGGGGAAACATAACTCTAGGCTGTTGGGTTTTCCATAAACTAAAGTCAACATTCCATTTCCATAAACTAGTGTTTAATATCTCTATAAGTTCATAGATATTTATATATATTTTTTTTATTCTTCTTTACACTAAGACGGTTACACTTAAAATATAGCACAAATAATCTAAAACACTAGGTATTACCCAAGAAAATACTACTAATACCCATATAAATAACCTAAAAACTACTAAATTAGTTGCCAAAGGTGAGACAACGAAAAAGTGGCCTACTATTTTTTTTTTTTTTTTTTTTGAGACAACCAATGCATATAAATTACTACTAGAGGTTTTATTTTAACCAAAAAAAAAAAAAATTACTACTAGAGGTTTTCGTCAAAGTAATGCCTTTTTCCCAAATAATAATTAAAAAGAATCATGGAAAGAAGGAAAAAGAAACGATTGGTGTCGAAGGTAATGTTTTATGCTTCCACATTATTGCAAGCCATGAACTTTAATCAATTACCCAAAATGTTGCAACTTGCAAGTCACGAACCTTAATCAAACAATAAATCTAGGATAAAACACACAAACGACCCTAAGGTTTAGGCTAGCTAATACTAAGTATTATTATGACTTTTTAAAAATATCAAATTTTCTCCCTAAGGCTCTATTTGGTTAAAGGATGGAAAATATTAAAAAGATGAAAAAAAAAATAGATGGATGGAAAAACTCATTTATTTAGTTGAGAATAAAATAAAATAACTGAAAATGTAGTTTATAAATTTATCAATGGTATGTATCATGAATTTCTTTTGTTGTTTGGTTTGATATTTTTCTTTAGTTTTTTTTTTTTTTTTGCTTGAGTATGAAAATCATTGAGTATTGTTAGGTTTTTATCATGGGTATGTATCATGAATTTCTTTTGTTGTTTAGTTTGATATTTATCTTTAATTTTTTTTGCTTGAGTATGAAATAATGATTGATATATTTAAGATGTATTCTTGGTATATTTGTATTGTTAGGTTTTTAATGATTGTATTGTTGTTTGGTTTGATATTTTTATTTATATTTTTGTTAGAGCTAATTTGAAATTTTGTAATGGGGGTGAGCTTTGTCTTTAGATTTTTTTGTTTGAGTATGAAATGATAATGATTGTGTGTTTGTATGTGATGTGGGGTGAGTATATGCAAATGTGGGGTGACAAGTTGTAATTTTTGAAATTTGAGTAGATAGAAAAGGTTTTGCAATTGATGTTAAATGAAAGAGATAAAAATATGTCACTAACATATTATTACACTTGACTCTAATAGGTTCACAATCTCTGAAGAATATTGATATAAATGTATACTACGGTGGACCCCTTGTCAATCCTGAAGAGATTGACAGATTTCCATTTAGAGGGCCAGGTATCGAATGCTACTACATGATGATACATCGTAAGTTGAAGACGTTAAATGATTTGAAGAAGAAAATAATGGAAGAATTGAATTTGAACCCTGCTTGTTATGACATACAGATTATTTATCGTTACCCACAAGAAGTGCTTCATGAACGGATAAATTACAGGTATATGGCGATCAAAGAAGACAAACATGTAAAGATCATGTTTAATAGGATCCATAAAATGCCCCCAGTAAATGCTGTTGAGTTGTACGTAAGTTCGGAGCAGCTTGCAGAAGCTGATACTGAGGAGGTGTAGCAAACAGCTACATCTTTACAATTTACAGCCCTAGATGATGGATACACTACAATGGGAGGCTATACAATGAGAAGTTATATGCTCTCATCTCAAGATCATCAATACTGGTGACAAAGACAAAGATCATGCTGCGAATAATGGTGAAAATATTGATGATATGGATGAGTACGAAGAGAGGATTGAGCGAGGCGACTTTGACAGGGATGTGGATGACCATGAACCGGTTCCCAATTTTGAAGAGGAAAATATGGAGAACCATGGTGAAGGTGATGCAGAGGATGATATTGGTGTCCAGCATGATACAAATACGACCACTGCCTACACACCTCCTGCCAAGTTATTCTACGCAAATACTTGAGAAAATATGGTTGATCTTTCACGTCTTTAGATACCATTTGTTTCTACTTGGGAAGATGGTATGCATTTTAGTAAAGGGTTGACTTTTGCAAATAAAGAGGCGGTGAAGCGTGCATTGATAATATACGTAGCAAAGGATAATAGAAATTTTATTATCCGGAGGTCGACCAAAACTAAATTATGCGCTGCATGCATTGACACCAACTGCAAGTGGTACGTTGGGGCATTCATGAAATCTAAACTTAATAATCTGTGGATGGTCACATCTTATGTGGGTCCACACAGTTGTATACCCTTTGGCCTGCGAAAAGATGGTAAAATGATGGATTTTAATTTTCTTCCATCAGAAATTGTGGGAAAATTGCGACAAAATCACACTACTCGTATTGATGAGCTTTGGGAGATCATACGTACTAAGTATAATCATGAGCTTTCTTACTATAAGGTATGAAACGCAAAACAAAAGGCAATTGCTAAGATATTTGGGGATTGGGAGGAGTCTTACCAAAGGCCGCGAAAGTTGTTGATGGCATACTTGAATCAGGATTCTGGTACCCAGTACAACTATTTCACCATACCTAGGGCACTTGGTACTACGTTACTGTGCTATGTATTTTGGGCATTTACTTCATGCATTGCCGCATTCAGATATTGCAGGCCAGTGATCAGTATTGATGGGACTCATTTGTATGGTAAATATCGAGGGGTGTTGATGATCGCAATGGCAACCGATGCTAACCAAAAGGTTTTACCTCTTGCCTTTACTATTGTGGACAAGAAGTCAGAACCTAGTTGGGGGTGGTTTTTAGAGTGTCTCAGGATTTCGATAGAGCATGTGATACCTGACCAGGGCATTTGATTATTTCTGACCGACATAAAGGTATCAAATGCACCATTGCAAAGTGGCCTAGAGGTGATGACAGAAGCTTACAGGTATTTCACCGATATTGCCTTCGACATGTTGCTAGCAACTTCAACACACACTTTGATGACCCGACTCTAAATGCATTGGCCTTGAAAGCTGGATATGCGACTCATGAAGCTAAATTTGATTCCATAATGCAAACCATTAAGGATGTCGAGATTAATGCACTGAGGAGTGTAGATCCCGATGATCCCCGTATTGCACGCTATATGCCATACGCATATCTAATGAGTGAGGATCTAGACAAATGGACCCAGTCACATGATGGTTGAAGATGTTACGGGGCGATGACAACCAATATCTCTGAGTGCTTTAATGGGGTACTTAAAGGTGCTCGCGATTTGCCCATTGTTGCAATGGTTGAGTTCACTTGGTGCAAACTTGTTGCATATTTCCACGATTGACGTAAAGAAATTACTTTTGATCTCTCTCAAGGTAAGGTGTGGAGTGATTATGCAATGGAGATCTATACCAAAAATGTGGATAAAATTGCAGGACACACTCTGAGGAATTTAAATTATGAAACTGGTGTATATCAAGTGGTTACCCCGTACAACGACCATAGAGGTGGAGGGGGAAACCACAGTCATCAAGCAAACGTATTTGCTAGAACATGTGGTTGTGGAAAGTGGCAAAACATTAAGATAACCAAATTGCAGTAGCCATACTGCACAAGAATGATAACCAATTAGCACATAATAGACATGATTGAAAAATTACTTATTTAAATAGAAAGAATATGTTTTTTTAGTGTGAACATCATTTGAAACTTAAAGATTTTTCAAAAATTTAGATGTTCTTCAGTAAATATTATTAATTTTATCAAGACTTACCTAAAATTATCCAATAACAAATTCCCTAAGAGCACTCATTACTGGACCCCTAATTATAAACTTATCATACAATTTTTTTAATTATTTTAATTATAAATTTATTAATAAAATTGTTTATGACATCATCAGTTTGACCACCAGTCCAACCCTGGTCAGATGAGAGAAGTGGCAACCGTACTCCTTTCCAGTTCTCTATCCATCCTGGTTCTTAAAACCATGGTTTACAGTTAGTAAGGTTCATCAAATAGCCCATGACCCATAGGCTAGCCCAGTAGCCCGCTAACCCACCAAGCTAATGGGTAGCCCGGCTCAGTAATATTGAAGCCTGTGGGCAGCCCAGTAGCCCAATGGGACAGGCTATGGGTTGGTTTCTTTACCCATGGGCGCAAGGTGGGCCGGCCCATTAGCCCAGCCCATTAGCCCGACTCATTGCCCAAAATTCATAACAAAATAATTTAGGAGTAATTTGGGAGTTGGGTGGGTGAGGGATTGAACTTTAGACATTATAAAAACTTTAAGGCCACACACCTAACCATTAAATACTTGGAGTGATTGTGATACAATATGCATAATTAATAAATAAATAAATATATATATATATATATATATATATATATATATATATTGGTATTATTCTAGTAGCTTTGATTTTTAAAACTAAGTTACTTATTACTAAGATGACCGTTGCCCTACCTCTATGCCTCTGGAAAGAAAGTCATTCTTTCCTTTGATAAATTCTAATTCTTTCCTTACAAGTTACAATTATAAAAGAAATTCCTTTAAAAAAAAAAAAAAAAAAAAGCTTACCGTTGGTTCATGGTTGGAAGAAATTCTTTCCTTAAAGAATTAATATTCAATTCTTCATATATCCTTTTAAGAACTGATATTTGATTCCTCATATATTTCCGAATTGATATTTGATTCTTCTTTCCTTTAAGAATGCTTACCGTTTGAACAATGCAAAAGTCAATTCTCTCTTCTTCTTGTTCTTTTTTTTTTTTTTTTTTTTTTTTTTGGTGTGTGTGTGTGTGTGTGTTCAAGTATCCAATCTATAAATACCTATGACATTTCTCTCATTTTACTGACAAAAAATCTCTCAAATTCAAACTCTCCCTAGACTATTCTCAATTTTTCATCTCTTATAGCTATATACTCTATAGAATAATAGTATTATATTTTTAATAGTTATATTTATACAATTACAAGTATCAAATTTAGAAAGGCCCGAGTGGATGCCAAGAAGTCCACCACATGACTAACAATCCACCACTTCAAGATAATGCTTGGCAAATAGTTATAAAATTTATGTAACAAGTTTTTCAATTTTTTTCTTAGATAAAATTATTTGATGTTTCAACATAATCAACACAAATAGATTGGGAATTGCAAATGATAGACAAGTTTGTGGGTGCCAACCTAGTTGGGATGTACACATTTTGTAGTGATGCAACTATTTTCAGTCTAATATATTCATGAAAATTTCAATGTACTTATTTATTCTTATCAATATAAGTTACTTAATCTTATTTTAGTATCTTTTTAAGAGGTATGTCTTAGTATTTTTTTTGTAATAGAATCTTTTTAGTGGATTTAATTGTTCAATTTGATAGTTTGTAATAATATATAATTATAATATTTTTGGTTAAATTTTTATAACCCCATTGAAGACCCGTTAAAAATGCCCATGGGTAGCCCATTAAACCCACCTCACTAACCCAGCCCGCTAAAGCCCAAATAATGCCCATGGGCAGAGCCATGGGCTAGGGTTTTTCCATCTAGCTCGGCCCGACCTAGCCCATTGACTAGTCAACAACCCGTTAAGCCTAGCCTATTAGACCCATGGGCCAAGTAAAAACGGGTCAGGCCGTGAAGAGGCCTAACAGTTAGAGCTCTACTTCCTACAACAATGCCAAAAAGGCTCTTTATTTGTTGTTTTATAACAAAACTATCAATCTAGCTGCCTTGTTTTGGCTGCATCATTAAGTTCCTATTGCTTCAACATTCAGACTCTATAAATTCCCATGCATTTGTCATTATATTTTTTTCTTTTTTCTTTAACTTCATTTTTTGCAGCAGGAAGTGTACATCATTCATTCATGGCTGACTTGTCACTTGCTAGAAAAACAACATTAATAATTCGAAAGTAGGAAATCTAACCAAGAAGTGTTTTCATTTGGTCTTTGATGTACAACCAATTCTGAGCAACTTAATAGAGTCCAAATCGACTATATCAAGCAATGCGAAGATATAGTTTCAACCAGGATTCCTTACAAGGATTTAAATTTTGGTGTGGCACACGGTCCTTTATGAAGGAATGTTCTTATAACAATTTGGTATATATCTGAGAAGTTTAAAGAAAGACTAGAGATGTGGGGTTGGGTGGATGTGTGTGTGCGCGCTCATCATTGATCAAAATATAGAATTATAGATTTGACCGCCCACAGAAAGTACATTTTACCAAAAAAGAGGGGAAGAATTCTAGCAATACATGAGAATTCAAAAGGTGCAAGTTGTCTAAGAAAACCCAATTTAAGTGTTTAAAATTGGGTGGATGTGTGAGTGTGTGTGTGCGCGCGCGCTCATCACTCCTCAGAGATCAATACATAGAATTATAAATTTACCGGCCCACAGAAAGTTCATGCTGCCCGTTTATGTTTCATTTATATGATTTTCCGTACAATTGGTGGACTATTTAAGCAGGAGGTATACTCAGTGCTTGTGGTAGTGGACCCTTTCAGAAAGCATTGTCGTCGGATTGGGCTGATCTGGTTGATGGGTTTCAAAAGTCAGCACTAGAGTCATGGCTGGGGATACCACTAATATATGGGATTGATGCAGTTCATGGTCACAATAGTGTTTATGGAGCCACTATATTTCCTCACAATGTTGGCTTGGGAGCTACCAGGATCGTGTTAGACCTCTAATCCCTGGGAATCTTACATAATTGTCACTTTTCAGTTTTTAGCAAATCTAAAAACACGCACAAGGAAAGTAAGAAGCAAAAAAGGAAAAAAGAAAAAAGAGGAAGCTGAAGCGGTTAGCTTCATAGCCTCTAAATTCATATATTGCGTCCAAGTCATCGTATTTCATTGGAAAATTATTAGGTCCTCCTCGAATACTATAAATGCGCACTCCCCTCTCTCACATAAATGGTGGGTCGTACCATGAATTTAATTAGTAGGATCTATCATTCATGTAAGAGGAAGGAGTACGCATTTATAGTACTCTGAGAGTACACAATAATTTTTCTATTTCATTCAAAACCAGCAGCAGGAGCAGTCCCTGCTTCTCCATTTAATTAATTTGAAAATATTGGAAAAAAAGAAAATGGAATTTATAATTTAAATTTAGGATCCAAGGAAACAGGTGAAGGGCAAGAGCAATGAATCAATGTCCTTTGTTGTGAACCACTATAATATCTCACAGTGCCAGCCTATGAACCGCCAGCTTACTTTCTCTTTTAGTAGTTGAAACATAGGAAAGAAAAATGATTTCATTTATGGGGAAGGTAAATGACCAAGAACTATTACAGTTAATTTTTGTATTTCTTTACTTAAAATTTCTAAGGAGCCAAGTGGAAGGTTACTGGTCTTGTAGCTTCATAGCCATTTATACTTTTGAACATGTGATAGGGATGCAGATTTGGTTCAAAAGATTGGGGAAGCAACAGCACTTGAAGTTAGGGCAAGCGGCATTCACTGTACTTTTGCAGGTCCTTGTGTGGCTGTAAGTATTATAGATGTACTTTTTTCTTTCTTGGCCATTGTTTGTTATGAAGTGGCTGTAATGGTGAACTAGTAATTCTAAGTTTCAGAGTGTAATACCATTCTGAGTAAAGCTTTCTCCAACAAACCGGCTTGGTGTAAACACATATTAGTTTGCAATTCAGCTGATGGTTTCTAATTAGAAGAAGATTGCAGTTATTTACGAATGTAGCAACTGTTTATGTTTTGCAGTTGGCAATATCTGTTGATGATATGCACTTAGTTTTGTCTTTGAAAGTTGTCATCATTTTGATAATTTAGTTGATTCCTATAATTTGGAAAGTAACAAACCTGTTTGAATGTTGAAAATTTGGGTCATATAGCTCAATAAATAACTCACGAAAAAGGGATGACTGATGCAGGAAGCAAGGAAATATTTTTTTAATTTAGTTTTATTTAATTTTGGGAGTCAATTATATTTTTATTGGTCTACTTATCAAAAAATGTTTTTATTGGTCAATTAGATTTTTATTCAGCTATTATAAATTTTTATTTAATTTCTTAGATTTAAGGTTATTTTTGTAATTTAATAATTGGGATCTCCCAAATCAATTAAAATTAAGATTTCCTATGTCATTAAGATTAGGTTTAATCCTAGTATTCAATATAAGGACACTATTGTACTATGGAGACAATTAACAGTTTCATTGATAATAAAATTTCGCTTGAAATTCTTCCACTAAAAAAATCTGGAATCTAGGCTAAATCTTCCAGAGATTTTCTTTAAATAACTTTTGAACCTACAAGCACCCCACTGCTGTACTGCCTAAGCTATGATCAAGGGGAAATACAGCAAGATAGTATGAGAACGCACTCAAATACAGCAAGTCGTACAGTATGTCTTGCAAACCTATAAAAACTGAAATGTTCCAAGATATATGTATTACTAATAGGAGCTAAAATATTCTCGTGCAGCTCCTACCATATAGAAAGGATTTAGCATATTTAATAAAGTTTAAAACAAATACAAGAATCAATCATGTCTAACACTGAGCTAAGTATACTCATCAAATACATGTCAAGTACAATGATGAATCTATAAAAGTTCAGCCTACAAAATACCAAATGAATAAATGAACAGAATACACAATGATCCTGCAAACACATTCCACTTAGAGAATAGAAGTGCAAGAAGCAACAAGTTAAGCTTCTACTTCTTCACAAAGATTAAACACAAACATACATTCTAAAATCTTAAAGTCTATTAAAATTTGCCCGATACAAATTCACTTTATATGACAGAGTCACACGGAAGCAAGCAAGTTTTTGCCTGTACTTTATACACATGAAGTTAGAAATCTTATTCCAACACTTTATGTGAGTGATTAGTATTTGTCACAAACTTCCCAAGAACAACCTGAAGAAAATTAGACTAGTAAACATGGTGGTGCCATGTTAGTTGTTACTTGTCCAAATAAACAGCAAAAGCTTGAGTAGCAGTATGGAAAAGCAGAATTCACATTTATCACTTGCCCAAAGCAAGCACAACAATGTTAAAACAAAGTAATACAGATCAAGCATGGTTTGGGCTTGTCACAGAATCACATTTGAAGAAAATTATTGTTCACAGGTTATAACTCAGAGACTGATTGCACAGAAGCACTATATTTGCAAATTCAAGCATATCAACACAATCAAAAGAACATAATTGGCATTGAGCTAGTGGTGACTGCTTGATGTTCAAAAGGATATGTGCAGCATAAGGAGCTTTTGAAACTAAAGGGAAAACCATTTCTAATCATCATAAAATGAGTATGGGCATTATTAAATACAAGAACAAAATGTAAACTGGGATCTGAGCCTCAAAACCAAGCACCAGCTCTCGGACTCTGTACATATACCAGTGGAACAATATTAAAAACATACCAGCACCCATAAAATAGGCCTACATAGGAGATCACTAATTCCAAACCCAAATCAATAAAGATGCTTTACTAGCAAGATTCATGATTAAAAATCAACAGCATATCCTCCCACCAGTATGAAACAGCATAAACATTAGCACCTCATCAAATATAAACAAACCCAAAAACATAATCCAATTCCACAGCAAATATAAACAAACCCAGAAACATAATCCGATCTCAAAAAACAATAAAGCTTCGATCTTTTTTAACAGTTCTATTAGAAACAGTTCTATAAATCATAAATTGTTCAATCAAGCCAGTGTTTGGGGTCTAAAACAGATTTTTTAAGTGGTATCAAAGCATTTAGAACACACAAGGTCTAGATAGAAATTTTCAAGTGCATATCAAACTTTGAGGAGATTAACAAACTCCACACTTAGAATGGTTAGTGAGAACAAATTTTTTTCCCTACAAGGGGATCCTACTAGTAAAAGGTAGAATGCAAATATATCATGGATCATGGCCTATGCAGTTATATACTCAATAGTAAGTGATACAGAATGATGTACTACTATACCAGACAGCTAAGATAGATGGTCAAAACACCTAAACACCTAATGTGGCCTATGCAGATCGATGCTCCACAAAAACAGCTGCAATCCATTTCCCTGAGTATCTTCACCATCTAAAGTCCTGTTGATGAAGATTTCAAGACATATCCTCAACGATCATCTGAAGACAAGAAAATAAGATAATTTCATTACTTTTCATGTACACAAACGCACTTTATTCCAATTATACTGCTGTAGATTCTAACCTTTGTATAAAATGATCTTAGCTAGCCGAGTCTGGCCTCCAGCATCTCCACGCTCGTGCCTAGGCCTGTATAGGAAACAAGATTTCAATTAAAACTACATACATCACTGGCATATAATCCATTTTACATCATGCACTCAATTCAAATCCATTAAAACAAAAACAATAACCAATGCAACAAAAACAATAGCAGACTAATGTAACAGTAGCCGCATCCTAATTGAGTTCCATCTAATCCATAAACACAAACAACAACATCAAAAAGTAACAAAAACATCAGAAACAACAACAATGAAAGATACCGTGGGCGGAACAGAGCCTGATTCTGTGCTCCAAACTGATAGATCAGGCACAAAACCAGAATGGCCATCCAGCGCATCCAACCACGGGGAAATGGAACGAGAATGAGGAAGTAGATCCCCGTCACAAAGGAAACCAGCAAAAGTGATGGAAAAGCCATGTCGATAATCCGCTCATGCAAACTAGCTCGTAGGTTGAAGACCATCTCTTGCATGAGCGCGATCTCGCGACTGAAGAAGAACATGATGAAAGCCAATAACGCAAGTAGGGTTCGCATCATTGAAAAACACAAGTGGAGATGAGTTTGCGGTTTGAGGTTTGAGGTTTGAGGCTGTCGGTGTTGGTGATCGGTGTTGGTACCGATTGTGTTTGGGTTTGCGTTTGCGAAGAAAGGCGCGCGACTGAGCGACTAAGTTTTTCAATATTGGGTTTAAAGGGGGTTTTATAGTAAAAACTTAAAAAAAAAAAAACAGCGTGTGTCTGAACGGTGTAAGATAAGCCGAATGGATTGATTTGTTTTTTTCCCTCTAAAGCCTAAATCCCTAATATAGAAGTGTTAAATGGCTAATAAAGAGTTAAAATATTTTAATGCCATAAATAATGGGTTCACTTTCAAAGATTTTGTTAGGTTGACTATTGTACAAATTTATTGACAATGATAAAAAAGATTTGGCTGAGTTGACTATTATAAAAATTTATTGAAATATTATAAATAGTCATATTAACAATTATTTAACCACTCATTTTAAGAAAATTTCAACATAATTTTTATGAGTAATAAAAAATACTCTCAAAATATTAATTTTTTTTTCTTATAAAAACTTTCTTAAAATGGTTTGTTAACAATTACTCTAAGTGTATTCGTTAACATTTTCCTATTATAAATAATAAGAAAATATCTATTTAAAATCTATAATAAATTGTGATATATATCATTTTGTTTTTAACTTCTTTTACTTTCCCCCTCAAAAAAAAAAAACCTCTCTTACTTTTCTTTTTCTTTTTTCTTTTTTTTTTTGGTTGAAAGTAGTCTATTTATACTTGAATTTCCTTAAATATATTTTAATTTTTAGTCAAGATTGTTAATTTTTATTTATTTATTTATATTAATTAATTATAACAACATTACAGTTCTCAGTTCCTCAAAGACCTTGTATCTCTTTTTTTCGATTCTTTGAACAATCCGAATTTCAAAAAAAAGGCCATACACACGAAAACATTTAACACTAGGTCATAACTACTCACCGTGCCATTTGATTGCCACAGTCCTACTACTAAATCCTAATCTAATCTCCAAGCTACCAAAATCTTAAGCGCTATTGCAGTCATTACCCAATTAGCCAATATGGAAAAATGAGGACAGACAAAGTCATTGATACCATGACAATATAAAACAAATAATTTACTATCCCCTCTCTTTACAAATGACATCAGATTAGATGATATTAAATTGCCTCCTCCTTTCAACAAGTTGTCCACCATAAACAATGCAAATAAGAACTGCAGTCCCAAAACAAACAATAGCTTAAAACTAGATTTAACTTAAACCGATGACTTTGGTGTAGCTTTTAGTATCTTCATCAAAACTGCAGCCTTGAACATCATGAAGCATATGAACTGATAAAGCAGAACTCTAGGGGCCATGAGATCAATATATAAAATTTACAGTCTCAATGACACTGTATTCTTTACCCTATTGTCAACTCTCTTATCAAATTGGTTGGCTCACTCAAAACCTACTTGGGTAGTTCATATCTTGCACCTGTAATGGAAATTCTGTAAGCTGGAAGAAATAAATTTTTAAATAATTTAAGGGAAAGAAAAGAAGAAAGATAAATGAAAGGGGAGAAAGGGGGAGGGAAGAAGGAAATGAAGGACCTCTCTCATCATTGTCAAGTCAGCACTCTGAATGATCACACCCGCACATTCCACGATTGTTTGTGCAAGGGTTAAGTCAGCTTCAGCAGCTGCTCAAAGTGCATCCCATATCTCTGGAATGAAAAACAACATTCATATTTCAGATATCTTCTTTCTTTTGCTTGACACTAAAATATTAGTTCCTCAACTTCTCTTAACTCTAAACAAACAGTACATGTAGATTGCACATCAAATATAACAACAAAACATGTTTACAGCAAAATATACATACACATTTACAGCAGAATATACATTACCACCATGTTGATGACCATAAACAACATAGAAGGGAGCAAAACAACCAGACTAAAATATAATAGTTTGAGAACCTTCATGCAACTTAAGCAACTTAGTTTTAGCAATCACAGTACAACATTGAAGTTTATTTTTATAAAAAAGATGGGGTCAAGAAATAAACATATGTTTGATATGAACTTTAGACATTCACAATATCACAACATTTTTTAACAAGAATTTCATTTTACTTCATAAACAGTAAATCAAGAATATATAGCAATAACAACTGATAAAATATGACAATTTCATCAGCAAAAATGACATGTTTTGGAAAAAAAGAAGTGATATAGTTTTGATCTCAAACTGTACCATTAAATACAGGTAGACAGACAGATGAGACAAGTAGATGGCATGAGGAAATGGTAGAGCAAACAAAACTCATCTTTAAACCAGAACTTATGATACTTAATAGGATGGGCTTGATTAGCAATTATTACAACTTCCTCCAAAGTGCTGATTATACTGAACATGTTTCATCACAGTTACTAAATTATAATATGTGCGTGTATGTGTGAACTAGAAACCAAATGCAAATGACTACCTTCTAAAAGGCCATCTCTAGTGTGCTCCTACCAATTGAGACAATCTCTGGATGTGGGGATAAGACACAAGCCTTGATTGGGCAAGTTGTGTATGCACTTGGCGCAGTGAACTAAGACATCTAAAGCTAATTAAATAACAAATATGCAGATATGAAAAGAAACCGTTTTGTAGAAGATTATATCAAGAAGGCATGCACTTGATAGGATCCAGACTTGTTTTGGTGAACCAAGAGTACTTTGTCCCAGTTAAATAATGTTTATTCCCAGTGCCCATAACTGTGAGAAGCAAACTTTTGATTTACAATCTCATATTTTAAACCTGCCTCCGCCACCCACCCCACCCACCCCCCCCCCCCCCCCCCACAACTATAAGTGCCACCAAAGTAATCAAAATACAATATGATATCACATATAAGAGAGGTCCAACAATATGAAACAGGAAATTCATTTTCACAGCAATGAAAGATAAGTTTGTTTAAAACAGTATCCATGAATGTCAATACAAACTTCATGCAGAGGTTCATACTTTCTATGAATGTCATTCTCAAAACTATAAGAGTTATAATGAAACTAATTCTGGTCATAATCAGTAATATCAAACATATTATATCCAGTTCTTGCAGTAAATCTTTTACCAAACACTTTATAACAGAATTTTGGACAATTCTGGTCCAGTAGGAAGGGGAACATGCTCAATATGCCGGAAGAAATTGACCAACATGCTTACTGGCTGATGTGGTAACCAATATTTCAACTTAAAGAAGCTAGTGTCCTTGCAGAACTTAAAGTAAAAACTAATGGTTCATATCAGCTGATAGCCAGAATAGTGAACTCTTTCAGTTTAATGAGCAGGACTGAGCTTAGTTAAATATTTGCTTCCAGAATGAAGAGACACAGCCATAGTAACTATCACAGATATGAATAAAAGCAACTCTTTAAGTATGCTTTCACAAATTAAATTTCTTAACATAAAGAGACAAGATGGGCCCCAACAAGGAGACTCGAGAATCAGAATAAGCCTAAAATTTTTAATATCATTATTCATGCTTTTGCAAGTTAACCACATATGATAAACTATTGTACAACTGTTGGCATCCATCCCAGTGCATCCATATGCCAATGTCAGAAACTAGAAATATCATCATGGTGCAAATAGGCACAATGTTGAACATAAATTCTCTCTAAGAGTATCATTTATTTTGAATAATCATTAACAGTCCGTATGTCTCCCATTTGTGTCAACAACCATATAGCACAAATTCTATATAGATCAACAAACCTAATCGAAATCTTCATTCTAAAAAACATAATAGGCTGAACCACAAAACAATCATATGTAAAAAAATAAGTTGGGCTCATATGTGCTCTTTGAAATCACTCATTACATATCTCTAGAAGTAAAGGTTTTTCTTGTGCATCCTCTGCTAGAATAGCAGAAACAAAATAACTGCTAGAGTTTCATTGCAATCTCTACCATAGATGCTTGCCATAGAATCTTCAACAATACTCTAGCTATGTTTACTGCCTTGGGCTACAAATATGCCTGAAGCATAAAAAGTCATGGGCCATCAAATGGAACTTTCACCTAAATCATACAGCTACAAAAGCAAACAAGAAAAGAAAAAGTCAAAAAAAAATTTCCCTAACTATGCAAAAGATATACTATCTCATGCCCTTAATTTTTAGTTACTCCTGTTTTTGGACGGTCTGGAGTGGGGTTGTTACTAGATACCCAAATAATTTTGAAATATGGGCCAAGCAGAATTTGACAAAACTATAAAGTTAAAATGTAAACAATGTGTGTGCATACCGCATGCATTCTTTGAGTGCATACACAAGTCCCATCGAAAGAGTACCTTTCTGGCCACCATAGTGTGGAGCGGTATCCCAAAATTCATCACGCATCTGCATTAGTTGTGTCCTTGTAATTGGTTCAGTATGCTTCCAAGGTTTCGGCTTCTGAATTTTCTTACGATCCCCTGAGATCATATAAAATAATTGTTATCACCATCAAATAAATTGAATTAGCTAGGAATCTAACTATTAAATAAAAGTAAGCACCCTGTAATATTACATTCCCAGCAGCGAAGAAGCAAATACATAAGCACATAGAAAATTTGATAGATACAAATAAATGTGTATATGTGCATATGGCGTGTTTATGGGAGAGGGGAAGAGATATGATGAGGATGAGGAGGACCTAAAAAGATAAGTGGATATATTGTGTGTGAGTGATAGTGGTGGCAGCAACAACATTAACTTTGGTTTTTGTATCACAGTTGTGCCATTAAATATTGTTTAGGTCACAGATCATAGCAATTATTTTAGAATATAATCAAATATAGGAGAGCTGTGACTCCTCTATTGCCTATTGGAGGCTTCCCTCTATTTCTTTCTCAGCATTCATATAGCTGGTCATTCCTAAGGGGACCAAGGGTAGAAGGAAATAGGCATGCACGGCATTTATGCCAATAACTTAGAATGGTATGGTTGGGAAGATCCTTCAAATATCAATAGCTTGTCCCACACACTCAAATGGAGTGTTAGGGAAGGTAGTAGAAGATATATATTTCATAGTGACATAAAGCAATTAAGTAGTGTGTTGCTTGCATTTATATGGATGAGCTTATTTGCATCCTAAAAGAAAATGTACAGTTTTTTAAAGTATCATCTTTTTCCAGGTACATCTATACTTTCGCTCAATAAACAAAGTAAACTGATAAAGAAATAAGCTCATTCAAACACACTCTTAGTGGTATGTGTATCTAGCCTATCTTTCCTCTTCACTAGGCAAGTTGAAGATTTGCAGCCTATAATGTACCATATCCGGCAGTGGCTCATAAGAAGAAATGTTTGATACATGTACTCTCATAAGAAGAAATTCAAAAGTAGATTTGAACAAATTAACATTATTTTCATCGCATTCAATGATGATGGAACTCTAGAAACCTATCCTTACATCACAGACAGTTGAAACTCTTCAAGCAATGAGGATCTTGCCTTCTGTTACTAAATGAGTACAAAAGAATAAATTAGTTTGAAAATGGACACCATTTAGTATATGAAAATATACACCTTACATTAACCTTCTTTCTCATAGGTAAACTAGAAAATTTATAACAGAAATAAAGAAACCAGAAAATAAATCAATAAAAAAATTGGGGGAAAAAAGCATCTTACATGTCATCTGCAATTAAAGAGCTTCAAAACAAGTCAAGGTATAAATTCCTAAAAAAAATATAAGGTGAAAGATCTATCACTCTTAAACCATATAACCAAAAAAATGTAAATAATTGTTATACAAGTAATCTAACATGTTTTCGTGACAAGCTGGTTGCTCAGGGCCTTGGCTTGCAAAGTTATTGTATGAAAGATACTGCAGTAATGCATTGGAAAAAATAAGATCAATTCTTTAATTAAAAATACAAACAAAAACAAAAATATTATAAGAATCTAAGTAATAGCAATCTAAGTTATTGTATGAACCCAAAGGCATGTCTTGTCAGGACACAACATTAATACTATTTTATTGACTTCAAAACAGTAAAAGACAACATTTCAGGACATCAATCCCCCCCACCCCCCCCCCCCCCCCCCCCCACAAAAAAAAAAAAAAAAAACACAAGAAAAACTCAAAAGAAAAGGAAGAAAAAATAAAAGGAAGTATTTTAAGTAATAATGTTTGATAATTCAAAGAGATAATGTTGCAGAGAAACCTTCATATCCAAAGTCAAAATTGAAGTTAATCTTTGCACTAACGAAATCTACCATTGTGTGTTTATGAAGAACTAGAATTAAAAGGGAAAAAAAAAAGCTAAATATGTCAACAAAAGCACTGCTAAAACTTTTTGTTAATGGCTGCCAGAGACAGTTGATATTACTTGTAAACTATTGAGTACTATATGCATATTATATCTTCTTATTAGACACAAACAGAACACAAAGACTTCGTATTCACCAATTCAAAATGTACATTTGATTTTTCTTAATTGATGTAAAATGGTGTCATATACTTACGAATTCCCATCCCTTCAAGACCTTGTGGCTCGGCTGAGGTGAGGGGGTCATATGGAGTGGGATTGGCAAGTATATTTAAAGTGGTTGGTTGCTCCCAGGCATGAGAATAAACTACTTAGCCCACAGATGTGAATGTCCCTACTCCCTAGATTACCCTGTAATTGGTTCTAGTGGGCAAGGTTAGTTGCCTATAAGTTTTATTGGTTAGAGGCAAGTTCAAATGTCTTTAGAATGGTTTCCTACATTTTACATACATACATACATACATGCATACATGCATGCATGCATGCAGTTGGGACAACTTCACATTCATTAGATATGATATTGATGGTGGCACTAAAGTTTGGTTTTGGCATGATTTATGGCAGAGGAAGGCTCCGCTCAAGGAGATGTATCCCAACTTGTGTTTAATAACAAGAGATAGTGAGGCTACAGTGGTGGATTATGCAGAGATCAGGTCTGAACAGCTCTCTTGGATGCCAGTATTCATTTGTGTAGCTCTCTTGTGGCACAGCTTTTGGAGGATCTTTCCCAAGCAAATATTAGGCCTGGAGAGAGGCATGCATTCCTTAGCAAAACCAAGGTTTCCAAGTGAAGATCTATTACAGAGTTTTGAGGAGGGATGGGTTAGATTTTCCTTAAAGAAGTATATGAAAAGTCAGGGTCCCACCAAGGGCAGCTTTCTTTTCAAGGTCTGTGGTTTTGAGAAAGATTTTGACCTCCGATAGTTTAAGGAGGGGCATTGTTATGGAGTGGTCTTCATGTGCAAAATAAGTATGGGGAGAAGAATTTCGGTTTCGGTTTTGAAATGTTGGCGTGTTGAAAGGAGAGGGAGGGGGGGGGGAGGGGGGGGGGGGGTGGGTCAGAGGAACAAGGGAGAGTTGGTAAGTTGCTCTGTTGTGCCTATTGTGGTGTCTTTAGAGAAAATGGAATGACCGGTGTTTTGAGAGTCAAGAAATGAGTAGGATGAGGCTGAAGTACTTATGTGATTGGTCCTTGCCATTTCCCATAATCTTGATATTGAGATTCTTAGTTTTTTGGATTTTTTGAGCTTTCGCTAGTCCGTATTCTGCTATTTTTTATTTTTTGCCTTCCTAAATTTTTCTTTCTTTAATGTGTTTTACACTCTTTATACAGCCTATGTACCTGTTTAGTAATTTTCTAAATCAATGAATTATTTACTTATTAAAAAAAATTGACATCATATGAGAAATTTGAAGTAATATTTTCCTGAAAGCTAAGTTCTAATTATGAAATCTAGATTTTCCCTTTGAAATTTAAAATGTACTAGATATTAACAAAGATATGAACTTAGAGAATTTGAGTACATGCTGGAAAGCCCAAACATCGTTGACTGTGAGGCAGGTTGCGCAATTAAGGCCCTTCTGAACTGCCTTCATATTAAATGTGTGTCAAGCCTTGAGACTAAGACAGAAGAAGTAGTCTAGTTCATGCAGTGACTCTAAGTCAACATGCAAAAAATAATAATAATAACAAAAATATTATAAAAAATTAACTCTAAATATTATAAAAGGATTTAGGAGTATCATGTGTCCTAAGGACACATGATACTCCTAAATAATGTCTCATGATATACCAAAGAGAAAATAGAACATTTATGAGCTTCGAAATATAAGAAATGTTGTTAGGTTGTATATTGTTGAGAACGTTGGCAAATCCTAGTGCCAAAACATATCTGTTATGAGTAGCAATAGTTCCCAACTCCTTTGGTAAGGGATTCACAAGAACAGAGCTGCACCACACTTGCTGGTTAATTTAAGATTAAAGCAAATAAATATAAATTTTATAAATATAACTTTACAAAGCTCACATAAAAGTTAATTGTGTTGAACCCCATTCCAGTGTTATGACTTATTGTTCCATTGAGATAGTTATACACAAAATCACTACAATTAGAAGAAGACAAGTTTAAATTGAAAAGTACTGAAAAAAAAAATTGTCTTTATACAAACCTTGTGAATTGTGCAAGAAATTATTTCTGTCGAATATTACCAAGAAACATGTAATTGAAGCATTTTAAAATGAACTTACATTTCTTGGAGGTGAGGAAATTAGACAAGTTGAGATGGAAGCATGCCAGGAAGACTATAACCCTTTAGCATTCTACAACACATGGGAAATAAAATATTGAGTCTAAGCAACTACTATCTTTATAAGTAAATCAATGATAACATGATAAGAGATGCAAACAAATTGCTTTTGAAATTAATGTTTACTGGGGCTACATATACAATGCATGCTTCAAAACAAGTTGTTTCACTTACATGATAAAAATATTAAGAATAACAATATACAGATGAGTAGAGATTAAGGCTTAGATTAAAAACTTTTAAATTTTTGTCCACCATATGAAGACATAGAATCATGCATTTATATAAGATAGAAGAAATGCTGTAAAATTAATTAGTAATAAGATGGGGGAACTGTACATCTTTACAACATGACATACAATGCTGTTATTCTCGAAGTGACAATCACAATTGATGCTGCTCTCAGCATTCCCCGGTGGTTCTTGTGTTACCCCAACCAGTTGAATTTGGCAAGAATTACCATCAAACCTCCTATACATCACACCCATCGTACTAGTTATTTCTTTAAGTGCATCAACTAAACAACATCCACAATCAAATAAACATAACATGTCATATTGGTGTTGTACAACTGCGCTAATGTAAATAATGGCAATTCAAATTCATTGTTCCCTATTTTTGGCTGGCTACCTGAACTTAAAAATATTAAAAATCACCAAGGAAAATATTTATCCTTTCACTAAGTAATGCCATTTTTGCTGCCTGACTTTAGATTGGAAACACAGTTAGCTTCGCCTTGTCCAGTAGTTCTAAATACCCATTACTTGAAGTGACACAAGAGGAACATCAAGGACATTTCTACCATTCTACACTTATTTTTATTTTTTATTTTTTTTTTCTAACTTTCTCTTTTTTTTCTTGTCCTTCTTGAAAGGACACATCGGCTCTTAATCAAATAGAAACTGGAACATTTAGAACTCTAAAATGATCACAAATTTAGACTTTTATCAACCAAATTTCATGAATTAATTCCTACAAATCAATTTTGCTATAATTATGTGATTTCAGACCAATAAACACGTGACAAAACCACAGAAAATGGAACTTAGACGAAGTCAGCAAAACAAGCCTATCATGCAAGCGAAATAATTACAGGAGTCTGCTCTGATGGTGTGAGTAACCATCGTACAACACAGAGTGAGCAGCTTCAAATCCTATTACTTTCCCATCCAAAATAGTAAATTTCAATTACTTTTTTTTCAGTTCTCCATGCCCTCAAGATAATCAGCAGGCTGTTTCATCCCAAGTTCAAGCAATGAATGCCTCTATCATTTCATTAAAGCAAATGAGGCTGTTTTTTGTGTAGAGAACTTACAAGAAGGATCCCAAACTTTGAGCTGTCATCATTATCTTTCCTTCCTCTGCAATATGTGACCACTGAGATCTCTGCCTGGTAGCCCTTATTTATAGATTTAATTGTTTCCATCTGTTAAAGACATTAATAATCAGAAATTGAAACCAAGCGTTATCACTAATGCAGATAAATCACAACAACCTACAGTGAGTTTATCTGGGTGCCGATGGACCAAACCATTTATCATCTCCATCAAATCACCACTGCAAAATTCCAAAGAACAAACAAAGAAAATTAAAAATCACCATGATATTTGTTGGATTAGCTATATTCCAAAAGCTTAAGCTGAAAAAAAAAAAGGGCACAGCTAGGCATATTAAACAAATAAATTGGATAAGAGGGCTCTAAATTCCAAACCAATAGTTTTTTTTTCCTTTCTTTCTTTCCTTTTATGGGGCTAGTTTAGTTAGTTCAGTTGAATATACTAAAAATGAAACAAATTTTTTTTCAAAAAAATTCAAATTCCAGGATCAATTTCTCAACAACCAAACGGAGCATAAAAAATAATCAAGACCCAGATTGAATTTTCACAAGTTCAACGAAAAAAGAAACAATTTTTTACCTATAAAACCACGTAAGCTTTACCACAAAGTTGCAAGATTCAAACAAAATATAAACTTTATCAAATCGAAATCACCAATTCCAACAAAACCATTATTGTCCTCTAAATTCTGAAGAATCAAAGAGCAGAAATAGAAAATCTGGGCAAAAGGAGAGAAAATAGAAAGTGGGTTTGATAGGGAATTACCTGGAATGGTAGAGATCGCGGTTGATGGGCACTAATGGCGGGTGAGTGAGATTGTCATTATTCCCATTAACGAGGAAGAGACTTTGCAGAAAAGCAAAGAAGAGTGAAAGGAAATGACCCATGTTAAAAGCAATTGAAGAAGAACAGCAGGATTCTTCTGTGTTGCTCAATTTGCTTTCATTTCATTTTAGTTTGCACAAAAATATGTGACATTTTCGTCTATGTTTGTTTGGAGCCGTGAAAACAAAAACAAATGCAAACAATTAGGAAAGACTTTGGGTCCGTTTGGTTGTGTTTTTAAACAACTATTTTTAGTTCTTAACCAGCATTTTACGGATTTTAACGCATTTTTTCACTCAAACGTAGGATAGGGAGAGAATGTATGGGTTTTGACAGTTTTGGTCTCCGAAATTTTCCACATTCAACAGTGGATTTCTTGTTCGTGCCGGGTGAACCCTAAGGAGTAAAGCACTGACTCAAGAAATTATTTTCAAAGTGTAGGTAACAAGACTTGAACCGGAGAATACATCCAGTCAAACCCAGTACAAGCACCTTGATTTCTTTTGATAATTGATCTAGCAGGTTTTTTTTTTTTCCAGATAAATTCGGTTTTTAATGGTTGAAATTTTTTTTTTTGGAAAATCAGAGGTGAAATATACAGTGTTTCCATGTTGAATAAATGCTGCATTATATATACGTTAAAAATAGTGTGGAGAAATAAAAATACATCGTGCCTATTTTCAAATAGATCATGTAAATATAAGGTTATTATTAACTGTTATAGGTTAGGGAAAAAAAATTATTATGAATTCAAATTAGAACTAGTAATAATTTAATATATAAAATTTATTATAAAAGTGTTGTGAAATTGTTGTGGACATACTACTTCTCATTTTTAAATAAATTGTGTAATTAATATTTAAAAGTATATATAAATGCATAAGAGACCATGTAAGATAGTGGATTTTTTTTTTTTTTAAATCAAAGATAGTGGAATTGAAGATTTATCACTTTTACATGTAATTCCCTCGGAGAATATGATGTTACATGTAATAAATACATAACATACTCTCCTATATTTTTTTTCTTTAGTATATTACACATCCTGTTGGCTAGTCTAAGGAATATTATAAATTTTAGTACATAATTGTGGGTACCATAAGCATGCAAGGCAACGTCATAGGCATGCCTTGCAACGTCTTACAAGCTGTCCTTGCAACGTCTTATAAGCTGTGAAGCGAAGGGAGTAGTGTACTATCGGTTTATAGTTATTCGAATAACTAAACCGATGGTACACTACTTTCTACGCTTCACAGCTTATAAGGCAGCAAGTGGGGGGGTTTTCCTTTGATGTGGGACTCCTAGGACCCCGTCCGAGAACGTTGCCTTGCATGCCTATGGTACCCACAATAATATTTTATAAATTAATAATATAATATGTCAAATTTTAAATACAACATATATAATAATTAAAAAAAATTATTTAATATGACATGACAGTACTTACATTTTATTATTATGTTAATTTTTAATGACCTTACTTTTAGTAAATTGGTAGTATTCTTGAGTACTTTCTTTTAGGCGAATTGCAAACATCTCTTGAGATTTCTTTCAAACACGCTCATTGTAATCACCGGGTAAGTTAATCGGACAGTACCACATAAGGATTTGGGCGACCTCGATTCAAACAAAATGACATAATTTGACCCTTCTACTAAAAATGTCAAATGTGTTTATTATAAGTAACTAAAAGTGGTTGTGTGTATTTGAGTAATTACATTTTTTTATAAGAAATTTTAGTGATTACTTTATTATACTAAATTCATTTTTAATAAAAATATGACTAAATACCTATTTTTTATAATATTAAATATCTATTTTAAAATTTAATAAAGTAAAAAAATATTTAATTTTTTAAAATATATATCATATATCATATCATATACTATATAATAAAAATTGGATTGAGAAATTGTGGATGCACAGGACTTGGGAGTTCAATCTTCGCCTACACCAAAAAACTGATTGGCGTTTTGGTTTGATGATAAAGAGCTATCATTAAGAGCAGACGTCATTCGTTGAAACTCTCTCAAAAAGTTATTGCATCAAATTACATAAACTTTTAAGGTATAAACAATAGTTTAATTGTTATCAACTTTTCTTCAATTGCTTCAAATATTTTTTATATAGACACAAAAAAACTTTTCCTCTTATTTGTTAACTTAGTTTAATTAAACTTTTGCTACCTATGTACAGTTTGAAAGATAGATAAAATTTTGTAAACTCATTCATTATCTTTTGAAAAAATTTGTACCGTTTCTCTATCTTAGAAACCTATATCAATCCGGTTAGGTTAGGTTTCATCTACTTTGCATTGGAGAAAATCATTATCTTAAAAAATATATATATAATTTGACCTGAAACTTTTTTAATTTTTTAGAAGAAGTTTGACATGAAAAAATAATAATAATAATAATTTGACCCGAAACAGATGTTAGTGCGTGTACGAGTGATCTGTCATATGCAGAATAAGACAACAAACCCGTGTGTTTTTTTAAGGCAATTTGTAAAGCCCAAATTTCACTTCATGAAATGGGTTCAAAAACCCCAACTATTCTTCCTCACTTCATAAAATTGGCTCAATAGCCCAAGATCTTCTCCACTTCACGAATTGTACTAGAAAGTTGAAACCTGTGATTCTAGGCCCAATTTGAAATCATGAAGATTATTAGGCAAATACCCAATTAGTATAATTTTTATGATTTTCAGTTTTCCTAGGCCTTTAGATTGTCTTGGCCCAAAATCTAATATTTTTATGATTTTCAATTTTCAAATATCAGTAGCCGTAAAAAGATGCACTCATAGAATTAGGATTGCAAATATCTAGTATTAAACATATAAACCCTAAATAGGGATGAATGAAAAAGTATAGCATTAAACCTTAAATAAAAAAAATAAAAAAAGGCCTCGTGCGCATGTAACGAGGGTAGCAGGCCTTAAAGCTCATTGAACTGTAACCCATTATTATATGGATACAAATTTCCAGCAAACCTGGACAATAATATGTGATCGGCCGCTAGAAAATATCTTAATATCTTATAATTTCTATCAACTATCAACTCCTTGCTTCGAACCGCATCTGTAGACAAATGGGAGAGAGATGCAAGCTAACTCAACAGTGCATTTCATTTATTAATAACCTTTTCAGATGGTCAGAGGGGATGGGAGTATTGAAGCCGAGTGGAGGCCAGCTACGAAGTCTATGGCTATTAATTTGAAGTAAAACGTCAGGTAAAAGATGTACAAAAACAAACAAAATCATAAAGTTGCTCAAAAGGAAAATGAAAAGAATTAGCATGATGGAAATTATAAGCTAATTACTGAATTTGGCCGTAAATTAGATAAAGAGAAATAAGACTTCTATTCTGCTCATGGTATTACTTATTAGCACTTATGTGTTGCCACTCCACAACAAAATTCTGTTGTGGAGAGGAAACATCAGCATATTTTGAGTATAGCAAGAGCTCTAAAATTTCAATCTAATATTCTCTTATATTTGTGAGGTGACTGTGTTCTCACTTTTGTGTATATCATAAATAGACTACCTACTTCAATTTTACAAAACAAAACTTCTTTTGAAATGCTTTACAATCATGTTCCTTCTTATTCTCACCTCAAAGTGTTTGGCTGTCTTTGTTTTGCATCCACTTTGATTCATGCCAAGTCCAAATTTGCTCCTAGATCTACTCCTTGTGTTTTTATTGGTTGCCCTTTTGGAGTGAAGGGCTATAAACTTCTGGATCTTGTTACTATAGAACTTTCATTTCCAGAGATGTTGTTTTTCATGAAACCACATTTCCTTTCATCTCATCCAATTATACTAATCCTCATTCCACCCTTACTTTTCCTCATCTTTTCCCTCTTGTTACTTCTAACACTGATCCATTTGATTCCTTTTTTTCTTCCCTATCTGCTCATCTTCTTATACCTGTTGCTGATTCTCAATCCACACCTCAATCTGCCATTTCTACAAATTCATCCACTATTCCATTTTCTACAACAAATTTTGCAAAATTTGACGTTATTCATGATGTTCCTATTGAACCTCAGCCTCAAACTACTCTTAGGAGGTCTCAGAGAGTTTCCAAACCTCCTTCTTACTTACAATCTTACAAGTAAAACTCTATTGTTTGTGCCAAATCTACTCATTCCAATTCATCCATCAAGTTAGGTACTCCTTATCCCTTATCTCTTTTTCTTGATTCCTCAAAAATATCTCCTTCCTATAACCATTTATGCTCTCTTATTACTAATGCTGTTGAACCTAATTCATACCATGAGGCTGTTCTTGAGCCTAAATGGCAAGAAGCCATGATAGTTGAGATTGCTGCCTTTGATACCAATAATACATGGACCCTTACTTCCCTGCCTCCAAACGAAAAGGCCATTGGATGTAAATGTCTCTACAAAATCAAACATAGGTCAGATGGCTCCATTGAGAGGGACAAAGCCAAACTTGCGACTAAGGGTTTCACACAACAAGAAGGGCTGGATTTCACAAAAAAATTTTCATTGGTGGCAAAGATGGCTACTGCCAAAGTTTTACTTGCTATTTCTGCTGTGAAAGGTTGGCATTTGACTCAATTAGATGTCAACAACGCATTTCTACATGGTGATCTTCATGAAGATGTTTATATGCAGCTTTCACAAGGCTTTCACAGTAAGCAGGAGTTAGTTTGCGAGCTTAACAAGTCCTTATATGGACTTAAATAGGCCTCTAGACAATGGTATTCTAAGTTTTCCACCACTATTTTGCAGTGTGGTTTCACACAATCCAAGTTAGACTATTCTCTATTTACTAAGCAATCTAAGGGTTCATTCATAGCTTTACTGGTATATGTGGATGACATTTTAATTGCTAGTAATGATGTTCAGGCAGTTAACAGTCTTAAAGCCTTCTTGGATCAGCAAATCAAGTTAAAGGATCTTAGTAATCTAAAGTTTTTTCTTGGATTAGAGGTGGCCAGATCATACCAAGGCATAAGTATTTGCCAACGAAAATATGCCTTAGATATATTGAAGGATGTAGGTATTACTGGTTGCAAACCATCAAAGATTCCAATGGAACAGAACTTGAAGTTGAGTTAGTTTCAAGGTGAGCTTCTACCTGATCGAGGTGTTTACAGAAGATTGGTGGGTAGATTATTATACCTTACAATTACTAGACCTGATATAACTTATTCAGTTCATAAACTTAGTCAATATATGGCTAAACATAGAAAACCACATTTAGATGTGGCCGATAAGATTTTACAATGCATCAAAGGGAGCCATAGTCAAGGTATTTTGTTATCAACTAAATCAGATTTTCATTTAAAGGTCTTCACAGACTCTGATTGGATAACCTGCATAGACACCAGAAGATCTACTACAAGTTATTCTATATTCTTGGGGGTTCTCTTGTTTCATGGAAGAGTAAGAAGCAATCTATTGTGTCAAGGTCTTCTGCAGGAGCAAAATATCAGGCAATGACAATGACAATGTGTGAAGTGGTGTGGTTGCTGGGATTGCTTAAGGATTTGGAAGTTGTTCATCCACAACCAGTGCTGTTTTTCTGTGAAAATCAGGCTGCAATGCACATAGGTGAAAATCCTATATTCCATGAGCGTACTAAACACATTGAGGTAACTTGTCATGTGGTCAGAGATAGAGTACAAGTCAAAACCATCAGATTTTTCTATACTCCAACTCATTCTCAGTTAGTAGATCTTTCTACTAACTTTCTTATTTCTCAACAACTTTCTTCTTTATTGTCCAAGATGAGTGTTACAAATATACATAGCATTGGTTGTCATCTTGAAGGGGAGTATCAAGGTTTAAATCAAAAAAGAAGAAAAGAAAAAGATCAGAAGCAAGGAAAAGAAGAGCTAGAAGTATGGGGTAAACAACAGAAACAAAGGCCAAATGACAAGTCTGAGTAGAAACTATAAGAAGTTTAGCATTAGTATTTATGTACACACTTTTTGTAACTGTTTTGGTACAGTTAGCTTGTTTCTCAAGGATTAGTGTATATAAAGTACAAATAAAGCAATTCATTATAAAGATTAATTAATGAGAATTACAGATATTTTCCAAAACTCCTAGATTTTTCTCTCATTTCTTGTTAAGATTCTGTTAGTTACAAATAAGGACAAATAGAGAAACGATTATTAGAATTAAAATTTTGGAGTAGAATATATATTTGAAGCTTGGATCGTTATGTAAGATAACATATATGAAGTTTAGATCAGGAGCAAGTCCTAAACGATAATATTTAGAACATCTTCTAACCTTTATATGATCATAGCTAATAGAGTCTGCCTTCTAGCATCTCCATCTTCTTGCTTAGGCCTATAAGAAACAGGATTTCAATAAAGCAATTTTTATTTCTTGGAACAACAATATAAAAAAATAAAAATAAACAACATCATCAAAAAATAAACAAAAACATCAAAAACAACAACATAAATGATAAATTAAACAATATAAAAAAATGATCACCGCAATAGAGTTATTACATTATTACACTAGAAATATTGGTTGTAATAACTTAAAATAAAACAATTGTTGCAATAATTTGATACTAATTATTTTTTCAATTTATTGTAATGAAAGTTTAGAAATGATGGCTTATTGCAACGAAGTTATCATTGCAATAACTTGATATAAATTATTTTACAATATATTGCAATGACAAATGTTAAGATATTATTGCAATAACCTGACATCAATAATTAATTGCAATAAGTTATAATTTTCGGTTATAATAGAGGCTATAATACATTACTGCACTAGAAATATTTGTTGCAATAACTTAAAATGAAGCAATGTTGCAATAACTTGATACCAATTATTTTTGCAATCTATTGTAACAAAAATTTTGAAATGATAGCTTATTGCAACGAAGTTATCATTGCAATAATTTGATATAAATTATTTTACAATCTATTGCAATTACAAATAGAATGACATGAACAAAACATAAAAAAATAAAACAAAAATAGCAAAAACAACAACATACTAGATCATGCACAAAACAAGAGCAGCTGTTCAGCGAATCAAAGGCCATTGAATTGGAGAAAAAATAAGGAAGTAGGATACAATCATGGTAATAACCAATAGAATCGTAGGAAGAGCCATATCCACTAGCTCATGCAAGGTAGCTCTAATGTTGAACAGTATCTTATGAATGAGCACAATGTCATAATTGAAAAAGAAACGTGAAACAAATGACCAAGTATGGAAAAGAAAATTACAAATATGAAAGCAAAGAGTAAGTGTGTAGTACAAGTTTTGTACAAAAATAAGAAAAAGAAAACTTATGAAAATGTTATTTTATTGGTTAAATTCAGTAACCTAATATTTTTGTATTAAAAACAAGTCTAATAACTTGTTGGATTCAAATAAAAGTATAACTGTGTAAACAACATAAACAACAACATACTATATAAACAACTAAAACAACATGTATAAACAATAGAAACAACAACTTAACATGGGAAAAAGAGACCCAGATTTTGTGCTCCAAGTACAACATCAAGGTAAGCATTCAAATGGCAGTTGTGCGTCTTGGGTGCCAGATGGAGGTGGCTTTGTCAAAAATCCCGGAACGACCACGTCAATCTGCGCTAACCTCGGATCTTTCGCTTTGATCACGTGCTTGGGACACTGAAAGCGATTAGAGATGGGCTTGAATCTGAGGATCACGTGAACTTCTAGAAGTTGTCTGTCTCTATGGAGAAAAATCTCTGACTTGAGGATTCGGTTAAGATCTGCAAAGTTTACCAAACTCTTGGTCAGAGCAGTATGGAATTCGTTTGCAAATGAATAGAAACTGTAAATTACAAAGTTGTTTATTTAAAAAAAAAAAAAAGTATAATGAATTGGAAGAAGAGGGATGCCCTAAGTTAGTCTAAAGGCTGTGGGAACCCTACCTGGTTCCCTATCTTGGATAGGATAGTGCAACCCTTTATGCCAGTCACTTGAGACAATAAGGAAGTCTTTATCCATGCCCTTATTCGACTCGGCTATACAAGAGATTAACCTAATAGAAGAGGCCCTACACTTGAAGTAGTAACCGGTATCTTTTCCCTTTTGGTAGTTGTATAACCAGTTTACATCGTTCCTCGTGAGGCTAGTCCCCATCTTTCGGTTTATCATATCTATACTATCGAGGACCCTAAAAAGGTTGGGAGAGCATTAGGTTGGGGATAACCTATAGTTGATAAAAAAAAAAAAATCCCTAGTAACCCTACCCATGAGGATTTCCATCCCGCCTTCTATGAAGGCAATCAGTGGAATAACTACTGAACCGGGTGGTTTGTTTATGACTAACCATTCACCTAGTTCACAATGTTGAATTTCAACATTGTCAGGAATCTTATATTTAGCCCTAAAGGCAGCCATACCTTTGGGAGTGTTAACTAATCTAGTGAATCTACCCATGAATTCCTATAAGGTTAAATGGTAAAAAAAAACAAAAATAATAGTAACAAATAAATCCCTTTATGGTACGGAGTGTAAAACCAAACACACCTACAAATGTTGTGAAAGATCTCTCCTTGGATTGCTACTTCAACAAAAATGGCTAAAGGGAAAGTAAATGGGACAAAGTTGGTCCCGTTTCCTTCTTTTATAGGGTTGAAAAATGAACAGTAACTTTCCCGCTCATAAATTGTGGAAAATAAGGACCGCACAATTTTCATTACACCGTAGAACGTTGGGGGGGGGGGGGGGACAAATAGCCGCCTGACGCAATAACTGCAGGATCATGGATATCGAAGCGTTAGGAACGTGCAGAAGACAAAAGAGACGATGTCTTCACGTGGGAATGCACTTGGCACGTACTACCCAACCTAGTGTTGCTAAAACCTTACTCTTAGAGTAGGCATTAATAGCAAGGTTTTAGAAGGCTAATGTAGGGTATCCAAGGACCGAGAAGAGAAAGAAGCGGGGTACTATGCAACGACTCATTTATAAAAGTGCATCTAACCCGAGGAGTTGGCCTACCTAAGAAGAGGATAGGTAAGAGACATAGCATTTTATGAGCACTTGATTGGGAGAGATAGAGTTTTAAGAAAGGATCATTATGGTGGGAGAAAGCTTCCTGAAAGGGTATACCTGCCACCCCCACATTGAATACTCTGTAACAACCTTATCAGCAGCATTAATGAAGAAGTGACTCCTGAACAATATTTTCACAGCTAACAACCCCTTCTACCTTCTTCAGCAGAACCCTAATGGGACAAGTATCCAGAAAAAAGCTTTGGGGCATACAAGTGGAGGATTAGGATGCCAAGAAGGACGATATATAAGAGGAAAGAAGCTCTGCAGCGTAGGGAGAGATATTTTTAGAAAGAGAGGGAGTGGTAAATAGAAAAGTGAACAATGTATTGCTTGATAAAAGCCAGAGTAAGACATATATAAGAACTCTTCATCGGAAGTGACCGAGGAAAACTTTTTTTCTACAACTACTTGGTTTGTTCTTCCTTATCTGAGAACACTTCACTAGCCTTAGGCTTAGCTTGCAACTATATCATAATTGTCTTCTCACCTTTACACAAAACAATTCTATTGTTTGGACTTGGGTTGAAGTATAAGGCACTACTATTCTAAGTGGGCTTGAGCTGCCAAATTCAGTCCTTACAAAACATATAGGGCCTTTAGACTTTAGAGGTTTATCATAATTAAACTAATGCACAATTTATACTACCTCTACAAGAACTTTTTTGGAGTTGAAAGGACCGTTGAACCACACAGCATTCAACAAAAATATTTTTCCCTTTGGTATAATGAAGTAACGAACACTGTGATGACTTCTGTAGCTTTATAATTACATACATCCTTCCAAGCTTTTGCAAATGCTTATCATGAGCCACAAATTAATTTAGTAATTTGTACATTTTTATAGAAAGTATTTGTTTCAATACTAATAAAAGAAAATCTAAACTTATTATTTTGATAGAGAATTTTTTCTCTTCTGACAAGACGAGAGGTATAGAAAAATGATAAATAAAAAAAATATATTAAAAATACAAAGACCAAGAGCCTTTTAGTTCAGTGGTATAGTATGTACTCATTTGCTAGGAGAATTAGAGTTTAAGGATCCGTTTGGTAACGTTCTTCTAGTTACGTTGTTTGTATTTTTTGAAAATACGTGTAAATGAAAAAATGTGTGAAAATGCGTGTAATATTGTTTAAAAATTGAACACACGTGTTTAAACACATGTACCAAATGACCCCTAAATCTCTCACTCTTATTGTTATAAGTTATAGCTATCGAATTATTTAAAAAAAAGAGGAAAAATGTTGAGAGAGAGAGAGAGAGAGAGAGAGTGTGTGTATTAATTCATACTTGTGTATCATCATGTTTGCCATCACCAACAACACCATAAGCAACAACGTAAAAATCCATGACCTGCCGATAAACAAGGTGAAGTCATCATGAAGATAAGAAACATAGTGAGGATTGCACATTTCATCTCTAAAATTAATTAATAGTGGTATCAAGAGATAAAAGAGAGATGAAGGAGAATTAAAAATTATTGTAGTAAGTACTAGTGGTTTGGGAAATGGAAGGGGAGGTAAAAAGTACATAAATACATAGAGTAGTAGTGGTATCAAGAGATAAAAGAGAGATGAAGGAGAATTAAAAATTATTGTAGTAAGTACTAGTGGTTTGGGAAATGAAAGGGGAGGTAAAAAGTACATAAATATATAGGGCACGTTTGGAAGACTGTAATAGACACTGTAATGTAATAGATATTCCTATGGTATAGCTATTCAGTTGTTTGGTTATGTTTTTATTACAATGAATAGTTATTCCTTATGAATAGCTATTTTTCAAAATGAGGAATAACTATTTCTTATTAAAAGTACTGAATATCTATTCCTTCACCTTATGTAATAACTTTTTAAAATTTTTTCTTAAAAAGCCATTAGTTGCTACATCTTCAAAAGGAAAGAAAATAAATTTTCCTTGTTATTAATTATTAGCTCTATTTTGAACACCCTAAAATAAGTGTATTTTAGGAAATTTGACTTAAAAATGATTTAATTACACCTTCTTTTTATACTCTACTAAATTGTAGATGTATATTCAAGATTCTATTCCTAAATGGCCATCAAATTAATGAATAGTACTACTTACTACATTCCAACTTAATGTATTCCTTATAATACTTATTCTTATCCCCATGTAATAATCATTATAATGTACCAAACGTGCCCATAGAGTAGTAGCAGTAACACTATTGGAAATAAGTAATGCAAAAACTGAAGGTTGCAATATTATGTGGAATTTTTGCATATATTTTTAGCCAGAAATTATTTACATTTATTATTCAAATTCTCGAATCTTCCATCTTTCTTAAGCATATAAATGTTGAGATCCTGAATTTTTCATTGAGACTCCTATAATTTTATTAATTATTAATTAATATATTATTTGTTTCAAGTAAAATAATACCAATTTATTAATTAACTAATAATTTTATGACACATATAAAGAAATATCATTGTATTGTAAGGTAAAATTTAGAGTATGCAGCAGAAACAAAACAAATATAAACATACATTCAACCATAGTTGTTTAAGTGTTTAGAGGAAAAGAAAACTCATTATACGATAGTGTATATATAAAAGGTGTCTTCTAGTCTATCGCCTTTACCTCATATATTTCTTTTTGATGGAGATAGGCTAGATTTGGGACCCTTTTAAATTAAGATTTGTTCCATAACCTCCTTCCATCAAGGAGTTTAAAACTTGTAACTTCAAAGTGTTTATTAACCAAAGGGGTAATACCAATTGAGAGTTACTTAAAAATTATTGTTATCCACCATAACATCTTTTACAAATAAAATCTTTAAGACATGAGCTTTCATTTATCATTTAAATGTGGGCCACATAAAATTTTCTTAAAATCTTACATGTATTACATGAGCCATGAAAATATTAAATTTAGGCTAAAATAAAGTTTGATCTCCTAAAGTTTACATTACTTTGGCAAAACAGTTCATCACAAGTTTTTTTTGGTCAACTTCTTTGATCACCTTTTTTCCATAACCTCTCTTTTTTGGCATAAATTTTGACCTAAATAAATTTTTATTTATTTATTTTAAGGAACAGTGATTTTATCCATTTTTCCACGGCTCTATTTCCGATCATTTAGCTCAAGATTCTTAACGTTTGGATTTACCATGGATCGGAAAGAAGATTTTCAAAGATCAAATTGTAAGATTGAACGGAGGATGTATATTGTATGATTTTATGAAATATGAAAATTGATTATAAATAGTATAACATATATGTTTAGAAATCACATCCAAAGCATAATTAAAGGATTACATTTTTAGCAGAAATGGAGATGTTGCTCCTGCTCAAGTGGTAGAGCCTTCATTTTTAGACCAAGAAAACAACGTAACTAAATTCAAAAGTATAAAGCAATATTAATTAAATTCTAAAAGGTTATAAAAAGGGGGAATAATGTGACATTCAGACTAACTTTTTGAAGGGCTGAGAAATGCGCGGTAGGCCCTTTAAGTTCAAGCTGAGCATCGGTTTTGGGCTTGATAGTATATCAAGCCTAGAGCACTCTTTTGAATACCTATATATTGAAGCCCAATAGCTAAACTTGGGTAAGGCTGTATCTCTATTTATGTAGTTGGGCTATTTAGGCCCCATAATATGACCACATTTTATGTTGTATCGTTGGGCGACTTTAATCCTAGCGTTTTCATGGTCCCAGTCATAATATATTGTTCAGTAACTTTTAGTCTTCAACATCATATTTATCATTCATAAATTAGAGTACTATTACTTTATTTTTTAGTCCTAATTGACTATTATTACTTTAATACCTTTTTTTTTTTTTTTTTTTTTTTTTGGGGTAAGTTACCTATTACCATTACCATTTCGTATGAAAGACTCTGATTTTCATGGAGAAAAAAAATATTCTTTTAAACTCATGAAATTTTTGAGAATTGTATTGGAGGGTGAATTGTGAAATGTACTGACGATATTTTGACTACTTTAAACTTTAAAGTATGTTGTCTGCGAAAATGTCTTTATATTGTTAAATGGGCTTTTAATAGTGTTGTCCATAATAAACTAGCTAGGCCTCTCTCTATCTCTAAGCTCCACGCTTCATTTTGTTTAGTTAATGCAAGAGATTGTTAATTAGAGCCAGGTTTTATTTTGTGTGGCCCTCTTGTCTATTTTGTTGTTCTTGTTCTTGGCTTTATGTTTTTTTGGTGGCAATAAAGATTTAGTATTTAGCAAAAAGGAAAAAGGACACAACACCTTGAGATATTCTCCAATCTCAAGAGTTCTTGCAACATTTTGGTTTGTGATGAGTGTATGAGAATCCAATGGCGCATTATGTTTAACTATTTGCTCATAAAATTGGCACGTAAAATCTGTGAATATGAAGTTGGTCTTGTTTTCCCTATTATTCAGTTGTGATCTCTTCCCTATATTTAAGTTTATATGCTAACAACCTTAGCTATGTATAGTAGCCGTTAAAAAGTGTAAAGCAAATTATCATTAGCCCTTCTTATATATAAGACCATAGCCAAAACCTACTTTCTTGTATATATCCACTCACCATGCATGCAACATAGGAAATCTTTCCAAAGTGAAGTTTACACTGAAGTTAATGTACCATTTTCATGGGAGGCCAAACCTGGGGTTTGCAAAGTCACAACTCAAGCTTCTGGAATATCTATTACTCGGCATTTTACAATATCAAAGCTGACTCCTCCTACTCCTCCTCATCATCATCTGAGCATTCAATAAGTACGTAGTACAGGTTCTTTGATACTCATTAAGCGAACCCTTATTTTAATACCTTTTATATCATAAAATTCTATGGTTTCAATACTTTTTTTTTTTGAGGGAATGGTTTCAATACAGTTATACATTAAAAATGTAAAAATCTGACCAATTTCTTTCTTTTACTTGGGCGGGTGTAATGTATTGGTTTGAACTTTGAAGTATATAAAATTCATGTCCCCATTATCTCTTTCTTGATTTTTGAAGTGATCCTTTATTGTATGTCAAGGTGGGACAGAGTTCTTTGCATCTGGGTTTCTCCAGGAACATGATCATCTTCTTTAAGAAGTTGATTTTCTTTTCCCCATTTTTCAGTTGTCTCTTTCTCTCAATATATAATTTATATTTTATAAGCTAACAACCTTTTCGGATTATTATGATAAAAAGCATACATGAAGCGCTCCAATTCTTTTATTAGATCCTATCAAATCCTCATCCCTGTGTATGTAGTATCCACTCTTGCGACAAAGGAGCTTTAATTTATCGAAGGGTGGTTTTCTCTAAAAAGTGATGCGGTCTCTATGTAAAAAGTGTTAGACGTATATGATTAAATGATTAAATTTATCATATCGATCTCAATAATTTAAATTTTTAGGATAATCGATAATTTAACAAAAAATGTTTTATATATGTAACATATTTCTCTTTATTATATATATATATATATATACACATACACATATGGACCTTATATAGACGTGAAAATGATGTTGCATATACTCATTAATTGCTACTACCTTCTATATATAGGAGGACATGTTGATTCAACTTGATTGTTGAGGATCTTTAAGGTCATACATAAAGGATCTGGTTATAAGGCAATTTACTTAAAGATACCAAGACTCTTCCTTGTTTGTTAAGCATGTTTGGTGGAATAATAAGTTTTGATCCCAACTCATCTACGCGCAATTCAGAGGCTGTTTGATTCACTAGTTTTCATGACTCAATTCTCTGTTTCCATAACTCAATTCTCAAAAATGGTGGGACCCATAGCAAAATACTCGTTTACCTGCACAATTTCTTTGTTTTCATAACTCTGTTTCTAACACTCAATTCTCTACTTTTTGAGTTATGAGTTGTGGAAACTGAAAACAACTTTTGGCTGTTTTCAGTTTTCAATTCTTATAATTCAATGACATTTTTGTAATTAAACACAGAAGGAGGACCCACAAACAGTACCAGCCGCACATTTTGACCTTTTTTTTTTCATTTCTTCTCCTCGGTGGGTTGGCTATTCGGTTTTTTATTTTTATTTTTTTTTTTTTCACTGGGTTCAATACTGAAAAAAAAAAAAAACTGTAGCGGTGACAGGTATGGGACCCACAAATAGTGTGAAAAATATTGAGTGATGGGAATTGAGTGATGGTGCCAAACAAACATGGTATTTTAGAGTGATAGGTGATGAGTGATGAGTGATTAGTTATGAGTGATGAGTGATGAGTAATGAAAATTGAGTGATGGAAATTGAGTGACCAAAAAAATGCATCTAGCTTCCAATAAAGATGCCGAGACTCTTCCTTGTTTGTTAAGCATGTTTGGTGGAATAATAAGTTTTGATCCCAATTCATCTACGCGCAATTCAGCTTCCAATGAAATAAAAAATGGGACATCACTAATTAATGTGGCTATGTCAATTATTGGACTAGTGTGACATTTACATGTATAAAATAGGGGCAAAAAGAAGAGGAAGAGGTAGTTGACGACATGAAAAAGATCCTTTTGAAAAAGTATTTCACGCTTCATGATCATTAAGAGTTATTCATTTGATTTTTAATGTATAAAATATTATATCACTACCATATGATTTTTAACTTTATAATATTAAATCTAAACCTTTTAGTGCATCTATTTCAAATGGAGACAAATTCTATATAATTTTCTTTTTTATTTAGAAAATGAAAAATTCTATAATTGATTCATATAGAAATGAAACTAATCTAATTGGTACAATTTATTATTATTATTATTATTATTTTGAAAACTATTATTATTAATATTTCGGAAAAGTATACAGAACCCTTCCTAAGGTTTATTTATAGAACACTTAACCCCCTAAAGTTTTGAATGTAACACTTAAATATCTTAGTGGTGTTGTTTTATGTGTAAAACATATATATCTGTTAAAATAAACGGTGAGTTGCTTATGTGATGACATATATCTATATTTAAAATTACAGTTTCACATAAAACAATACCACATGAGGAACAAGATCCTCTCAATTTCAAGTCCGCTCCATTTCGTCAATTTCAATATTAAGAATTTATTTTTTTGATTTAACAATGTATACACTACCATATTATTTAAAATTTTTAAATAATATGGCAATTTGTTGTTTGTATATCTTTATATTTCAAATTTAAATGGGGCCATTAAAAACAATAGCATATGAAGTTTAAGTGTTCACTCAAAATCTGAAGGAATTCTGTGTTTGCAGGAAAAATCACATGGTGGATTTGTATACTTTTCCCTTACTATGTTCAAACAGATTGATTGGTCATCTTTCAAACTTCTATTATTTGATAAATGACATTAATTCCGCCCAAAGATTACAATTTTTCTTTTTCTGGAATAGATACAAAAAATTCCAACCTGTTATGCAATTTTTTTTCTTGAGTAAAACAATCTCTAGCTTGTTGATAAATGTTAGTTTTCTAGTACCCAAAGCAAGCTTGAGTTGTGGAACAGTGGAAGACTTCATAAAATTTATAAGTTATTATGCTAGTCCTTTAAATTACATAATTATGTCGGTAGTCCCATATCTCTACTCAAATGGTTCTCACCCATTTCCCACTTTCTAATTGTTTGCTTACAATATATAGTGCACAACTCAAATGGTTTGCAAAGCCAAATTAGTAAATACAAATCCAAGGTATATGAGAAAGTGCAAGTGTGCAACCCAATTGGTGAAAAACATCAAGGGAAACCTGTTTAGACTTTAGGAACAAGCCATTACTAATAGGCTAGACTGGCTAGTAAGTGTCTAGAAGGTATTCGATGTCACGTTTTGAGTAGAAACTACTATTTTTCTTATATTGTTTGTGCCATTTAACATTCCAGGAGATGAGAGAATCTCATTCCTCAACTCATACAACCAACTGATAATCATGCTCCCACGCTTAAAAAACTTGCACAAATTTGAGTCCACTAATGCATTATATAGACATACGTTTTCGTCAATATTAATACATTATATATAGCCTCAACTCAATGCTATATATAGAATGAAAGAAGAAGAAGAGGCTTCTTACCTTCATCATCAGCAAGACGTCCTGCTTGTGCTTTGACTTCGGTTACTACCATGCATAGCAGAAGTAAGAGCTTAATGAGTGCCAAGACGATTCTTGAATTTTGAGCTTGCCTTGACATCTTCTACTTCAAAGACTTGGTGTTCCTGGAGGTTTGTGTGAAGATTAGTATGAAGAGGATGAAGGGAGGGCCTTTTTCTTATGGCAGAAAGAGAATGAATAAGGATTTGGTTTTGTGAAGTTGTGAGGCAATAATTGTAACACTTAATTATCATATATTAAGATTGTTGTCTACGTCCATTGACAAAGACCTAGCTGACAATGACAAATCAGATACTACTTTTTGTATGCTATATGCAAAATTAATTATGATACTAACTCGTACAAATACTTAGCATTCTCTTCTTAATTTTTATTCTAGATAAAATATATAAGTGACCTTAGTTTGGATGAAGTATATATATAACACAGCGACTTTTCAAAAATATTCAATTTACTCCCTAAGCACAAATGACACTTTTAACACAATTTGAAGTTCCATGCTACACCAAGTAATCTGTTTCCTTCTCCATTTTTGGTTGCTATGCATCTATTTTTTTTTGATATACCCAGATACTTCCAAGTGCATATATATAATAGTCAAAATGTAATTACTATATATAAGACATGTGCAATCAAGAGTTGTTCGACATATGCAAAAGGGTTCTTTTATGAGATTCAATTCTAACCATTATTGAGACAAACTTTAAACATATGTGATGTCAAATTTCCTATCCATCCGAGCGGCTGGAGAAACTGGAGGTCATGCAAGGAGCAACTCAACTACCTATTAACTTGATCACAATTTAGTTTTTCAACGAAAAAGGGCCCAAATACTTTTTGAGTGTTGTTTGTGCTTAGGGAGCAAATTGAATATTTTATTTTTAAGAAGTCTTGGTAGGGGCATTAACCCGATGGGTGGTTTTTGTATTTTACTATTTTTATTTTTATGGTTTGCTTATCTTTTCTTATTAAGAAACTTACCTTTGCAATGTAAAGAATAGTGATTAAAAAATTAAATTCATTATTTTTTTTTAAATAAATAAAAATTTTGGCAAAATTATAGTTTATCATGTCCAAATAGATTTGTCGTTGTTGATTGGAGTTCCAACAATATATCCACCATCAACTAGAAGATCCCACAGTTATCAGTGCAGGACAATATCCAAATTCAGTTACGTAAGTGAACAACAGGACCAGGATGACAACGTGGGAGAGGACCAGGATGATAAAGTGAGAGAGTCCAATGAAGGGGTTACACACATGAAGATTGTCTTTGGCATCGCTCAAGCCGATCAAATTTCCCGTTTATGGATTCTAGCAAGTAGAGTCTTGTTTAATGAAGTGGTATACGTACTGGTATTTATGGATTTGGTCATCAAATCCTTAAAGCATTGATAACTAGAATGCTATATGCCATATGATGCCTTCTTTTACCATTCAAACACAAAAAAGGCCATTACCCGGTCTTCACTCTTAAAAGAATTTGCAATTGTACTACAGTTCTATCATAAATTTACAATGGTATTATAGCAACATTCTAAAGAATCTGCCTCTTTCTCTCTCTTCATTGTCTCATCTTCTCTCTCTCTCTTGACTGAACATAGCTTCTCGGTCTTACATCTCTCTCATAGTGGTTCATTTTTTTTGGCGTGGTCGTGGGTCCAGCGTTATCTGGTGGTTTGGCGGCGTGGGTTGTTTTTTGATTTGCCTTTAATGGGTTTTTGTTTTAGATTGTTTTGGGTTGTTAATGGGTTGATTGGTGGTTGATTGAGTGGGTCGAGATCGGCGTGGGTTTTGATTGAGTGGTTTGTGCAGCGGTGGAGATCGATGTGGGTCATGGCGAGGTCATGCGTGGTGGAGATGGGCATGGTCACCGCATGACGAGATCGAGTGGGTCATGATAGAGGTGAGTGGGTTCTGATGGGGTTTGGGTGGATTCCAATTCTGATAGGGTTTTGATTTTGATTTTTTGCCATGGATTTTGAGTGGGTTTTGATTTTTTGCTATGGATTTCTGATACAGTGGATTCCGATTAGTTGGACTTTGGTTGGATTTTGGATTCCACTTGGTTGGACTTTGGATTTTGGATTCGGATTGGTTGGTTTGGGTTGGTGTGGTGGTGGTGACTGTGGTGGGTGGTGTTTGGTCATCGTGGGTCTGTTATTGTTATGTTCATCTTTGCTCACTGTGTTGGTTTGATTTAAAATGGTTCTTGGTGGTAGGTGGTGTGACTATGCTACTTAGCGGAGGTGGGTGGTGTGACTGGGAAGCTGGACGGTGGTGGTGGGTGGTTGAGAGAGAAAGAGAGAGAAACTGAGATTAAAGAGAGAAGTGAGAATATTTTTATATTATTTTTATTTTACTTTATATTATTTTAATGTATAGTATGGTAAAATAAAAGTTTGGATATTAGGTATGTGATAAAATAGTATTGTATAAATGATAAAATAGTTTTTGAAATGGTAAAATGAATTTTTTTTGTAAAAACTGGATGTGAATGCTCTTATACCTAGCTAGCTACCTCCTATTTCTTGTAAGGAATTTATGCGAAGGAAAAACATACCATGCATGACCAATATCAAAATTGTTGTTATGGAAGTACGTGAAGGATTATCTCACGTGGGTCTTAGACCTAGTGACCTACTAGTCCTCCATCCATCGTTGCTTGTTTTTTTCCTTGATTTCAGTTGGGAGACTCTCATACGTACGTTATTATTTTTAGGGTTACAGTACAAGACAGGCGAAGGAAGGCCGGTTATGTTTTTTTTTTGGAAAAGACGGTAAAAACTTATTAAAGCCCAATTCGTTTTTTTTTAAAAATATTGAAGCCCATGGGCATTTGGCCCAGCATAGACAAAAATTATTCCATGGTTCTAAATTTTAATTCTTACCCTATTTGTTTCTTACCCTATGCTAGCAGGAAAAATCTAAATTTGACTTGGGTATCCAGACTTTTTTTTTACTGAATATTTAGACAAAACTAGAAGTTTTAGGCCTTTTTGTGGCTTTATTATAGTAACAGTTTCTTACCCTATTTATTTATTTTTTTTTATCCTTTTAATTCTTATTAGAAGTTATTATTTGTTTTATTTATCCATTTTATGAGTAAAGGCAAGTGTCAAATAGGTTTTTTTTTTTTTTTTTTTTTCGTTTTCTTTGGCATTCTTTTGTAAATTTGTAATGGTGAACTATAGAATTTCAACTACAAATAGTGCAATTATTTACTTTTTATTATTATTTTGAATCGTAGTGGGTGGGGAGAGGATTTGAACTTTAATTCTTCTAACTAATCAGTATTCGAAGCAATTCACGAGAAAGTTTCACATAATCTTTTTTTTTTCTTTTTGTCTACTATTAAAAATTGATAATTGTGGTAGTTATTATTTGTATATGGAATTTTAATGGAGGTTTTAAAGATAAAATAAACATTAAATTCAATTTCTATATATATTCAAAATGATGTGTATAATTGTGACACCTAAAAAGCTTATGTGTCACAATATTTTCAGGTCAACCAAAACTTAAATATATTTGGTTTTATGTATATTATAGATTACGAATTATAGATAAAGAAAAGTATGTTATGTTATTGAGTTACAAGACTCTTGGCATAATAATAAAATTTATTTTAATAATGCAATGCACTAGAGTGACGCTATTTGAACACATGGCAAAAATAAGACGTGTCTACATCGTGTTAGCATCAATGAATTGGAACACTATAAGTAAGTCATGTCTAATCATATAATGGTGAAGCATATTATAGCAAGAACTATTCAAGAGTTTGGACCCAATTCAAAAAAAAAAAAAAAAACTGTGAGTCAACTCACTCCTTGAAAATTGAAATACCTTGAATCCCATGAGGTAGAGATATGGAATACACTAGGAAAAACAGAGAATAAAAGGCAGATTTCAAAAAAAAAAAAAGAAAAAAAAGAAAAGAAAAAGAAAAGAGAAGAAGACAGATTTGTTATTGATAAAAGATTTCTCAATTGTAATTAACAACCAATTCAAAAGCTTCAAAAGACATAATCTTCCAGAAAAAAAATAATACTAGACATATCCTTATCAATATCCATATAAGGACTCAGGTTTGAATACAATACTTCTAGAGACTCTCCAAATCAAGGAAATAAGAACATAAATTAGAAATTTCTGAAAATTATTAAAATTCAGAAATAAGAATGTTTGAATGACATGTAGGTCAACTTGAGTTTGTCTTTCTAAAGAACAAAATACCCAACAAATCCAAGTTCTTTGTTTGTTCGTTCAAACTTTGTCTTTGCAGGCAGCTTGGATTTTGCTTCAATTTCAATCTTCACTATAGGGCTGAAGCCTAGATTGCTCAGTCTTCTCTCTTTCAATTTTGGCAATCCTCTTTTCTTCATCAGCCTTACTCGTTAAGACTTTTACAGATTTCATAGCCCCAACAAATTCCTTTGTTTGCTGAAGTTCCTTATTTGCTGCAAAAGTACAAACGAAAAAGAATTATTACTATATATCATCAATTTACATGCCTTTGACTTTGAAATTCTCAAACAAAAAAGAATTCATGTACATGACTAAATAAAGATCAAATTTCTAATCTAACAAATGTAGCCACCCAAAAATTGAACTTTTAAGACTTATTCATCCCAAAATATATAGCATATAAATCAAGATTGATTCCACTAACCTTTCTCAAGATTGTAATTCTTGGCTTGGTACTTATAAATTTTGTTTTCAGTCCTAATTCTGTCATCCTCAATTCAAAAGTCACTGAAAAACCATTACATTTTATTTGTCAAAATTAAAAGTGTTTCTATACATAAATAATAGAACACTTCAAAATTCAAAATTCAAAATTCAAAATTCAAAATTCAAAAAAAAAAAAAAAAAAAAAAAAAAAAAAAAAAACAGAGATGCTTAGGGGCTGTTTGGCCAACTTTTTTTGGTCACTCAATTTTCGTTACTCATCACTCATCACTTATCACTCAATACTCATCACTCATCATTCATCACCCATCACTTAATACCCGTTTGGCACATCACTGAAATATAATCATTCAACATTTTTCATATTATTTTGTGGGCCCCAGCTCTGTCACCCACTGCAGCTTTTTTTTTTTTTTTTTCCAACGGGAAACTCACCGTTCCCAGTGGAAAAAAAAAAAAAAAAAAAAAAAAAAGAAGAAAGAAACCCAGGGCGTTGAACCCAGGTGGGAAAAAAAAAAAAAAAAAAAAGAAAGAAAGAAAGAAGGAATTCGAACAGGGACGGTGAACTCAGGTGTGGAAAAAAAAAAAAAAAAAAAAAAAGAGAGAGGAAGGAACCCAGGGCGTTGAACCCAGGTGGAAAAAAAAAAAAAAAAAGAACCAGACCAGAAAGTGAAAAGAAAAGAAGAAAAAAAAAAAGAAGAAGAAGAAAGAGAAGAAGAGGAGCAGACCCCCAACCCGTGAAAGACAAAAAGAAAAGAAAAAAAAAAAAAAAAGATAAAGAGGGAGCAAAAATCTAACTGTGGACCCCGTTATGTGATGTTATTTACAAGTTTGCCATTGAAAACTGAAAACTGAAAACTGAAAACAGCCAAAAGTTGTTTTCAGTTTTCAGTTTTCATAACTCAAAAAGTAGAGAATTGAGTATTGGAAACAGAGTTATGGAAATAGAGTATTGGTGCAGGCAAACGAGTATTTTGCTATGGGTCCCACCATTTTTGAGAATTGAGTTATGAAAACTGAGAATTGAGTCATGAAACTACCTCATCCAAACAGCCTCTTATTGTTAAAGAGAACCATACCTTCTTGAGTTGAGATCTCTCTTCAGTTTTTCCAAACTGTTAAGGAAACAAAATTTAATATTTAAAAATCTTTATAAAAAGAAAAAAAAGAAAAAAGAAAAAAAGAGTACAACATAAGAAAAGAGAAATTAAAGATGTTATTTCCTTATGAGAAATGATATGTACACGAACACCGACACTTGAAGATGAATTTCTAAGAGACATAACTGCTCTCTCCAAATTTCTAGAAAAGGAAATGGAACTCTCTCTCTCTCTCTCAAGAAGAACAAGACGAACTTGCCCGGAGCAACAAAAAAGTAAAAGATGTTAGCCACGCTAGCTTCAGTGATGGGCAGTCCTCGGGCCTTCCTCTCCTAGTCATAATGGTGGCCCTTGGAACTATAGTGCATCCTTCAAGGAAAAACTCGTTGTAGATATTCCTGGAGCTTACACACAAGCGTTCAGCTTTGGTGACTTAATGGAAGACGATGTGGACTCGGATGAGGAGGTAGAAGCTCTCAAGCAAGGGTTTTTTGCTGTGAAACTCACAAAGGATTTCAAACAAAAAATACGAAGACCATGGGCAAAAGCTTTTATTGTTAAGGTTTATGGCCGAGATGTGGGGTTTCATTTTCTCCGAGAAAATCTCCTTGCGATGTGGAAGCTCGCAGGCAGACTAGATTGTGTGCATTTAGGGGGGGGGGGGTGTTTCTTCCTAGTAAGGTTGTCGTTGAAGGAAGATGTTGAAAATGTTTTAAAGAAAGGGCCATGGTTCATCGGAGGTCACTTCTTGTCCATTAGGCTGTGGGAGCCAAACTTCAGAGCGTCGTCGGTGAATGTTTCTTCGGTTGCTTTGTGGATAAGGCTGAATGAACTTCCTATTGAGTACTATAATGTTGAAGCCCTTCACCTTATTGGAGGAGCGATAGGAAACGTTCTGAGAGTTGATACCTTCATTGCGTTTGAAACAAGAGGACGGTTTGCTAGATTATGTGTCCAAGTAGATCTGGGAAGCCTTTGGCAAACATGATCATGATTGGTAAGCTTGAATAGCCGATAAGCTATGAAGGATTACATAAGCTTTGTTTTGGGTGTGGCAGAATGGGGCATGGAAAGGAGACCTGTCCGTATGTCACCTGCCAAGAAGCTATGGTTGGGGAAGCTGGGATGCCAGGGACAGTGACCTCCGATGAGAAAGGAGATAGTTCACACTATATGAACGTTGCTAATAGTCCAAGGCTGGCTGGGGGACCCACGAAGGACGTGTAGGACATGCATGTAGTAGTTTAGGATGTTGTTGGGCAGGTTCAAGAGGTTGCGCATGAGGATCTGTACGGTCTGTGGGTGTTAGTGGAGCGCAAAAAGAATGGGACAAGATTTCAGAGGAGTGGTGGTTCCCAAGGAGAATAGAAAAGTGCACCTGCTGTGAGGAATAATGGAATAGGCGAGATTAAGAGCATAGAGAGGCTTGATATGGATTGGGATGGTGTTGTGAATGGGCCTGAAAGGGATAGTAAGAGAGAGTTAGTTGCTCCAAGAAAGTTGGACAAAGCCCAATTTGAAAATGCAACTAAAAAGATAAGGAAAGATATTGTAAGTCAGGCCCACACATTATCCAAACAGAATGAAGGCCTAAGTATTGAAAGGTAGCGAAAGCCCAAATCGGTGAAGGGTAAAAAGATGCTTGCATGTATGAGGGTGTCTAAGTCTGATAGAAGTAGCGCCGTGGTGGGTGAAGGTACCAGAAGCTCCTCTACGAAATTTGTGAAGAAGGGAGTTGCACTGTCAGTGAAAGTGTAACACCCCGACCCAATTTTATAATTAAACTATGTGTTTAAGTGGTTAATTGCTATTTTAATCCACTTTCTTGTTAGAATTAATATAAGAGTATTAATCAACATATTATTTTATAATGCCATTAAATAAGAATTTTAAAGATTATAAATAATTGAGTAGCTAATTGTATTATGTATATATATTAAGTATGTACAAAATTATATTAAGTTGTTTAAGTTATTAGATACATAGTTATTGGTGTTTAATTAAGTGTATTAAAGTAAGGATATATATATATATATATATATATGCAAAGTGATATTATTCTTGGTAGAAAAGTGTAAGTGTGAATGCAAAGAAAAAGAAAGGTTGAAAAGGTGAGTTAATAGTTATCCTTTCTTTCCTTAGCAATTTCCTTAGCAATATACGTGAATCACCCAAGATATTTTGCTTGACTTCTTGGCTGCATAAACTTTCTTGGTCTTCTTGCTTAGCTTCTTTGTTTTCTTCCTTTTTGTTCCTATTGGCTACACCTTTATCTCTTCCTTGACTTTCTCAAAGAAGGAAGACTCAAGAAGCTCTCCTCCTCCATTCCCACGGGTCCAATTAAATCAGAAAATTCTCACATCACTTTACTCCCTTTTCTCTTAAAGAAAGAGCTAGAAGCTCTCTTGAATCCAAGGGTTCACACACCAAAAGAAATACAAGTCTCCATCTTATCTCATCTTTGACTCTTTCCAAGCAACTACAACAATCAATGACTCTCTCCCCCTTCTCATGCCCACGGCTCCAACACCAAAAAGAGAGAAAACTCTCTCAAGCTCTCTACTTCTAATTCCCCTCAAGAACAAGAAACTTGGTAAGGGCTAGCTACTCTCATCTTAGAATCCATGATTTCTTTAAAGAATTTTTGTAATGGTATTTGTGGTTTGTGAAATTAGGGAATCATGAACTTGTAAGTTTATATATATATATATATATATGTTTTAAGAAGCTTTGAAATTGTGTGGTGATTTGTTGAAGGTATATTAGGGTTTTTACTAATTAATGGTTGTATAAGATTAAGGAATTGAGAAAAAGTTAGGATCAGAACTGTTGATGTTACTGCTGGGATTTTTGGTTGTATGTAAGTTTGCTCTAAATGGTAAAATACTATATATAAGTCTTTTCTAACATGTCTAATGAGTGCATAAAAATCTCCATATGAAAATAACATCTTTTGATAATTTTTTGTGAATTTATAAGAAAATGTTTCAAAACTGCCTCTGTGACAGATTCTATGTTCATGCATGATAAATTATGTATTAAATTGTATTCTGTGAATTTGGATGCTAGGGTTATTTTCTATGAAAGGTAAGATATATACGGTTGTTATGGAATTGGTCTCACAGTATTTGGATGAGTAGAAAAATAATGATTTAATTTTGAAGTTGCAAGAAATTCTGTCAGGACAGATTTGAGTATGCTGTCTTGTGTGATTTTTAGTAAATCATGGGTTTATTTTTTGACTCCGAAATTTTTATGGTATATACTGAACATATAGGGGAGTGGCTCTATAAAATTTCGTGACAATTTGATGTGTGTGGACAGCCCATTTGTATTTTACAAATGGGGCATATGCGGCTGGAATAGAACAGTGAACAATAAGGGACATGCTTAACTTTGAGGATTTAATTCTATAGCTAGGGCGAACGTTTTGAGCTATAATTTAATATGCTTATCTCTTGGTATGTCTCGATCATAGATTAATTTTGTGTAACTTGTTTTGAGGTTTAGTACTCAAATGAAGGGTTCTAAACCATGTGACGGATGTATTTATGAAGTTGTTTTGTTAAACATGCGGTATGTTTCCTTAAGAGAGTTTATTGTTACATGACAATGCTTAAAAGAGTTTGTGTTTATGCATGCATTATTGCCCTAATCTCAAAGCACTTTTTGAAATGAAGTTGGCTCTTCTAGAGATATGCTATTAATGTGAAAATGTTGGTTTCTCTATGACTAGTGCATAATGATGTTTGATGAATGTATTTTTGTTTGTGGGAACCTCTTTGGGGTGTAATTAGGATTTCCTTAATTTTAAGAGATAGGCTTTGAGATGAATGTGTAAGTTTATGATGAGGAAGTTATGGATAGTAATAAGTTTTGATTTCGGTTTAGGTGTTACCAGCCGCCAGGTCTAAGCTCCTTCGACTTTAGGCTCTCGGTTCCTCTGCTTTCAGGTAAGGGAATAAGTTATATGGGCATTTGGTAAGTCATGAGGTTATTTTAAAGCATATTATGCATTAAACGGTTTTTGATTAGAGATATGGCATGTAAGCATTATCAGACAAAGATATGTTCGTGAGCTTTCGAAACCTTATGTATATGATTTAAGCATGTTGATGCTATTTCTAATTCCACGAACATGATGTTTAAAGAAAAGAATGGAAATGCTATTATTGTGAAATGTAATGCAAACTATAAATTTTAGTATAATGTATAAGTATGAAATGTTTTTGGGTTATGTCCTCTGGTAATCTGAACTCGATCAAAGTATGTATTGAGGATGGCGGTTCGTCCGCGCTCAATTAAAGCATGTATTGAGGATGGCGGTTCGTCCGCGCTCAATTAAAGAATGTGTTGAGGATGGCGGTTCGTCCGCGCTCAATTAAAGTATATAATGAGGATGGCGGTGCGTCCGCGCTCATAAGTACAGACTTATCAGATATGGACTAACCAATAAGTTATTTATGAACAGCTATGTTATGTTATTAATCATGAGAGAATTATTTTGTTTAAATGCATTGGGAAAAGTTAAAAGCTCTCATGAAAAGAAGAAGTTTCTGATGAAAAGAAAGCTGTTCATTAAAGATAAAAGTTTCTGAAGTTCTGTTATGCTATAAAGATAAAGTTTCTGATGAAAGTACAAGTTATGTTTAAAAGTTATCAGATACCTGTTCTTTATGAAATGTAAAGTTTTATGACTATGAAAGTTATTATATTTTTCGGGAAAATGTTTATAAAGAAAGATTTTCTTATTGGGTCAAGATGTTTCTAGTTTAATACAAAGTTGCCGATTATCTGATTTAAGTTAAAATGATTGTTTTGTAATGAGAATATACATATGGTGACTTTATAGGAAATGAAATAAGCTTAATCTGAAAGGTTTTGGGTAATATTAACCTAATAAGAAAAAGGAGAACAATTATTTTCTATGAAGAGCGTATAAGCTATTATTATGAATAGTATAAAATACTATGCATGAGAAAAATGTTCTCCTATTCGAATATTCATAGAATGAAATGATTTAATTTACATGCATCCTTATTGAATTCTCATATATCTTACCTTTACTGAGCTGTGTAGCTCACCCCTTCCACTCTTTCAGTTAGCAGGTTTTATTTTGGAGCAGAGGGAGCCTTAGTCGAGTTTCGGAAGGAGCTAGTTTAGTTTTATATGTATAGATCCTAAATTAGCCGTATGATGTTTAGATTTGTAGCATTGTGTATTTTAGGATCTAATGAAAGTGTATACCTTAAAGCATTAAGAGATGTATTATGTGGAATTTAAATTTTGAGTAACTGGTGGATTATGTTATTTTTTGAGTACAGTGTAGATGCTCTGAATGTCATAATGAAAAATTATACCATTTAAGTAAAGAAACAATGATTTAAATAAAGAGAGAAGCTTTTGTAAAAGCTTTTGTGAAAGTTTTGTAAAAATTAAGTTGGTTCTTGTTAATATTAGGTTTAAACTTGATATTAGCATGCCGGTCATGGTCACAAATCCGAGTATCGGGTTTGGGGCGTGACAGAAAGGGAGGAGCTTCGGTGATGATGGTCCAAGTTCGGGAACTCTGGGCATTCTTCAGCTTGATTCAACTACTTAGGCAGAGGTGGGTTTCAGTTTTGGAGGGTGTGTTAGTGATAAGATCAGAGGTGGTTTGGGCTGAGAATCAAGGGAATCCATTGTGGATCATGGGGCTATTCATTGTGAAGGCGAGGAGAGCATGGAAATGCAGCTCACTTGTGACGGAGCAAAGAACCAGGTTCCGTTGGCTCCCGTTGACCGATCAGGTGAGGAGGATGTGAGAGGGAAAAATCAAGCCGAGTATGAAGATGGATTTGGTTTTTCAACTGATGGTGGTCTTTAATATGCGAGTAGTTTACCAGGTGATGGGTCAGTTGAAGGAAGTGACCAAACGGATTGCATGGTTTTTGAGGGAGGAGTCCCCTGTTGATGAGTGCTCACTACCAGTCCTTATCTGTCTGATGAATATCATTATTTAGAATTGTAGGGGTGCTTTGAAGCCCTCTTTTCAAAATGTTAGAAAGCTTGTTCAAGATCATAATCTAGCAATTTTGGTGGTGATGGAAACTTGGGTAGGTGGAGATAGAGCAAGGAAGATTACGGATAGGCTTCCATTTGATGCTGCAGTTCATACGGACACAATCGGGTATGCGGGTGGTCTTTGGGTGTTGTGGAATTCAGACAAAGTTGAGGTATCACAGCTGTCCAGCATGGAGCAAGAAGTGCATGTTGCGGTTAAGGTACGCTTCTCTAATGCTAGTTGGCTTTTATCTGCTGTGTATGCCAGTCCTAGGAGTGCTGAAAGGCAGGTTCTGTGGGGTAATCTTATGTGAGTTTCAGAGCTCCATAATATGCCATGGATCATAGCAGGGGATTTTAATGAGCCTCTCTTAGAGGATGACAAATTTAGGGGCAGGGCAGTGAGTGTGAATAGGTCCTTACTATTCAAGGAGTGTCTGGATAAATGTAGCATGATGGACATCGGGTTTTCGGGTCCTCTTTTACTTGGACGAACAGAAGGGAAGTCCAAGCTTTGATTCAAGAAAGAATTGATAGGTTTTTTGTCAATCCTAGTTGGTGCATGCTATTTCCTGATGCTAGAGTTACTCACCTTACTAGGAGTCACTCGGACCATTGTCCAGTATTGCTTGATATGCAGCCTGGAGCAAACAGTGGGAGGAAGAGGCTATTTAGATTTCAGTCTTGTTGGTTGCTAAACCCTTCCTTCCCAAATGTTGTTTCTTAGGCGTGGAGAGGTAACTTAGTGGATGCTATTGGGAATTTTACTAGGGAAGCTTCGGCCTGGAATAAAGGCAAATTTGGGAATATTTTTGCAAAGAAGGAGAATCTGTTGGCCAGAATTAATGGTATTCAGAGGGTAGTAGCTATTAATCCCACGAATTTTTTGTTGAATCTTGAAAATGATCTTCTCAAGGAGCTTGACTCAGTCCTTAATCAAGAGGAGGAATTTTAGGCTCTAAAATCTCGGGTGACTGGATGATACAGGGTGATCGAAACACAGCTTTTTATCATGTCTCCAGGTTGGTCAGAAGGAAGAGGAACCAGATGTTGGCAATTAAAGATGCTGTTGGGGAATGGATAAATGAAGAAGATGTTGTAAAGGAATTTATTAGGAAGGGGTTTATTGGGATTTATTCAACATCACTGGCCAGTGCTTCAAGAGCAAATCCCATTTTGTCCCAATGGCAACTTAGATTTTCTGATGTAGAGAGAGATATTATCAGTGGGGTTGCAATTGAGGAGGAAATTAGGAATGCTATGTGGTCCTTAAAGCCTTTTAAGGCTCCTGGCCCAGATGGTCTTCATGCGGGGTTTTTCCAGAAGTTTTGGCGAGTGGTAGAGGGCTCGGTGATAGAAGAAGTGAAGAAGGTTTTTGTGGAGAGGGAAATGCTTGATTTTTTGAACCAAACCCACATTGATTTAATTCCAAAGATCCAAGGCAACTTTGGGAAATTACAGACCTATAAGTTTGTGCAACACTGTGTACAAAGTGGTTACGAAGATTATTGTGGCAAGATTGAGGCCTTTCTTGGATAATCTCATTTCTCCCTTGCAATCGGCCTTTGTTCTCGGCAAGAAGGGAGTTGATAATGTTATTATAGCGCAGGAGTTTATCCATTCCTTAGGGAGAAAGAAGGGTAAAGTTGGTTATCTAGCTGTTAAAATAGATTTGGAAAAGGCGTATGATAAACTAGAGTGGAGTTTCATTAGAGAAATGCTTATTAGGGCCAACTTTCCTTCGGACATTAGAGATCTTATTATGAGTTGTGTTTCTACGGTGTCCACATCTATTCTGGTTAATGGTGAAGCTTTAGATCCGATCCTTCCTTCTAGGGGAATAAGGCAGGGAGATCCTCTTTCCCCTTACCTTTTCATCCTATGTATGGATTTTCTTGGCCAGTTTATTGAAGAGAAATGCAATGCAAAGCTTTGGTGTCCTGTTAAGGCTTCCCAAGGGGGGCCGGCTTTCTCTCATTTGATGTTTGTAGATGATATAATGCTTTTTGCAAAAGCGAATGGTGTGAATTGTTCAGCCATAAGAGATGTGATAGATGAATTTTGTGTTGTATCGGGTCAAACAGTAAGTGATTCCAAATCAAGAGTCTACTTCTCTCCTAATGTGGATAGAGACTCTAGGGAGTCTCTGTGTGAAATTCTGGGTCTTGCTTCCACCCCTACTCTTGGGAAGTATCTTGGGTTCCCCTTGAAACATCCTGGCTCTTCTTCTCAAGAGTATAATTTTATTCTTGATAGAGTAAAGCAGAAACTTTCGGGATGGAAAGCCAACATGTTATCACTGGCTGGTCAGTCTGTGCTAATTTAAGCCTCGTCAGCTGCTATTCCATCCTATATCATGCAATGTGTTCAGCTGCCAAGCAGAATTTTGGAGGGTTTGGATAGAGTGAATCGCAATTTTTTGCGGGGGTCTACGGACACAACTAAAAAAATTCATTGGGTTGGATGGGACAAGGTAATGAAAGCAAGAGATGAAGGAGGCCTTGGTTTGCAAGCAGCTAAGGGGAGGAACTCTGCCCTCCTGGCGAAGCTGAACTGGAGGTTCCATACTGAAGGAGAAGCTCCTTGGAATCAAGTCTTGAAGATGAAGTACCATAGTCAAAGAAGGAGGGTTACTGCTAATCCAAATAAACTCCGCTGCTTATCAGTATGGGCGGCAATGAAGAGAGGTATGGATACTTTTCAAAAGGGCTGTAGGTGGACAGTGGGAAGGAATATTATTTTGAAATTTTCGTTTGACCATTGGGCAACTAGAGGCCTGCTTAGACAGCTTATTCAAGGTCCTCTTACCCAAGAAGCAAGCCTTTTGGAAGTTAAAGACATATTGGTGGACACAGGTCGGGATTGGGGGAAAATTCCTTTTGAGCTTCCAGTTGAGATCAAACAGATGATTCAAGCTACTCCTATTGCAATTGTGTCGAGAGGAGTTGACAAGTTGGCATGGGCTGACTCTCCGAAAGGTACGTTTGTGTTGAGTAGTGCTTATAAGATTGTTGTGGGTATGGAAAACAATTGCCTTTCTCCTGTGAGGTGGATATGGAAGGTTGATATGTTGCCAAGAATCAAAACTTTCCTGTGGTTGTGTGCCCATAATAGCATTGCTATTAAGGTTTGCCTTGAAAAAAGAGGTGTTGTTCATGAGACTCTATGTCCCATATGCCAAGGAGGTTCAAAGACTATTTTGCATGCTCTCTGGGATTGCACTCAAATTAAACACGTTTGGAATCAGCTGGGTGTCACGGCTACTGACCAAGCCTTTTGGAGAAGTAACTTGCAGGTTTGGCTTGCATCAAATGGTACAAAGAGTGGTAGTTTAATTGCTACAAACCTCCCTTGGAAAATTGTTTTTCTCTTTGCTGTGTGGAATATTTGGAAGAGTAGGAATAGGCTTGTCTTCAGCAGGAAAAATAGAAGCCCGAAGTTAGAAGCTGAGATAGTGAACCTGGCCTTTGAATTTCTGCATTGTGTAGTCTCCCCAAGGGTGCAGGTTGACAAGGTGGTCAAAAGGATGTGTTGGGAGAGATTACCGTTGTGTTGGAAGAAACTCAACACAGATGGAGCCTTAAATGGTGATACTAGGTTGGCTGGTTGTGGAGGCATTGTTCGAGATGAGAGGGGCCAGTGGGTTAATGGCTTTAGCAAACAGATTGGGCTAACTAACAGTTTTGAGGCTGAATTGTGGGGGCTTAGGGAGGGACTGTTGTTATGCTGTAACCTTAATATATCCCATCTTGTGATTGAACTAGATGCTAAGGCTATTGTGGATGTTTTAGGCAATCCCTCTTGTGTTAACCATGTCATTTTCCTTATCTTGGATGATTGTAGGATGTTGGTTTCTTGCTTCCATTAGATCCGGATAAAGCATTGCTACAGAGAAGTGAATAGATGTGCTGATAGTCTTGCTAGGCTAAGCTTCACTCAAGATGCTGATTTTTCTTCTTTTCTTAGTTCGCCTGTGGACATTGTTGATGTTTTTGAGGATGACCTCAATGGGTTGTATTTTGACAGGTTGTGTCCTGAACCTTTTGTTTTTTCTTAGTTGTTAATTGAATCGTCATATTACCAGAAAAAAAAAATGATATGTACACAACATTTTCACAACATTTTTACAACAAATTCTAAGTGTCAGGTTGTTACTGGTTGGGGTAAAAAAGTAATCTTAGTGTTGGGTTCAAATTTGAACCAATAACAACTAACTACCCATGATTTGTTGTGAAAATATTGTAAAAGTGTTGTGAACTTAGGGTGTGTTTGGATACTGCTTATTTTGCTGAAACTGAAAAATTATTGCTGAAAGTACAATAGATAAAGGCAAAAGTTAGTTGAAATAGTATAGTAGGGCCCATGAATAGTGCCAAAAAGTGCAGTAGGGGTCATGAATAGTAGCAAAAATAAGCTGAATAATGAAATAATTTTCATTTTTAATCCTAACCCAAACGCACACTTAGGTGGCTTTTGGATCTGGCATTTTTGCATTTTGCGTTTGCGTTTTTCTCTTTTTTTTTTCTTCTGCTGCACGCATTTTGGGGGACAAAGTTACCGTTCATGCACTGTTTATGTACTATTTATGCACTGTTCACGAGACCCACAACCACTTTATTCAAAAAAAATATATTAAAAATCGGTCCCACGACACTATTCACCCATTTAAAAATTATTTTGCTACTGTGTTTTCAGTTTTCAGTTTTCAGCAAAATAAGCTATATCCAAATGGACCCTTAATACCTCTCTTTACTTATTTTTATGTAACCTATCGAGCTACGTATGAAGGAAGTCGGCTTTGATCTATAGCGACTCTATTTCAAAGGACAAGACTTTCGCTTTTCTCTTAAGCACAACACCATTAATTTGTTTTATCAAATAATAAAACTATTTCAAAATTTTGAAATAAAAACAAAAAAGAAATCCGTACCAGTTTAAGGTAGTCTGCCGGCACATCAACAAGTTTCGATCTTTTGCAACAAATTTCAATAATTTTACATTATGTATTCGGTAACCAGAAAAACAAAAACAAATTCGAAATTAACAAAATAAAATTAAAGGCTTTCTGAAATTCATCCATAAAACAAAGAATTAAGTTTTACCCTTTTTCTGAAATTCTTAAACATTATGTAATAAAAATTTGGTTCCAGAAAAATAAAACAACATTGAAAAGAAAATCACTTGGAAATCCCACAACGAATATCATCCCTCATAAACATATACAGCATAAGCAACCTGAGGAGGAACGACTCGAATCTCGTCATGAAGGAACGCAGCAATTCTTCAAGGTTTTTATTTTTTATTTTTTATTTTTTTTATGAAAGTGGAATGGATTTCATTAAACATTAGCCAAGTCCAAATACAGAGCTTCTAACGCAGGGGGAGGGGACTCCTCCAACCATACAATCTCATCAACCAACCCTCTAGCAAACTTTGCTAAACAATGAGCCATACCATTGGCTGTACGGCTTACCCACCCAATCGACACAGCTCGTAGGCCTGTGCATAAACACTGGATATCCCCATACAAGTGTCCCAGACGTGAATTGTTAGGCTGTGAGCTTGAAATAGTCGGCATGACTGACTCATTATCACCCTCTATAATAAGCTTGGCAAACCCCGCATCCACAGCGAACTCTAAGGCTTTGCAGCAAGCCAAAACCTCAATCTCCTCACTATCCGAAACAAGTGGTCCTCTTGCTGCCAAGGATGCCATCACTTCGCCCTCCTCATTATGTATAACTGTACCAAACCCCAACGCATTTAAATCCTCAAAAAATGGCTGCATCAAAATTCAGCTTAAATCCATTTTCCGATCCACTGGGCTTCTCTAGCATTGGACGTTTGAATCGCCAAGTGTTGTTGAGCTTCCCTAAACTCCTCCAAAAATTTTGTTGCTCTCTTGTTCAATCTAGACGGGTCTTGCATGCTCCCCCCATGGATAATGGAATTCCGTTGACTCCAAATCAACTAGGACTGGACAAAAAATAGCTCAAGTTCTTCAATTGTTAATTTTTTTAGTAGCACCTCCACTAGTTGCAACACATCAATCTGACCTCCCACCATTTTTTGCAACCATCTCGTACAGCCCGCCCACACATCCTGAGCCACACTACACTCCCATAAGGCATGAAGTGCAGATTCAGAGTCTCTGTTGCATAGAAGGCATGTGTCATCCTCCGTAATGAGTCTTCAAGCAAGCTTCACACGATTGGGAAAAATGTCATGCAAGCGTGCCATGTAAAGATGCAGACTTTGTTTGGAATATGGAGTTTCCATAACTTACCCCACACCATGTTGTTTCCCATCGACGAAGAGCTCTCTCCATTTACATCGTTCTCTCTTTTTAACTTTCTAGCCAAGTGGTACCCTGTTTTAACCGAATATTCCCCCTCTGTGGAATGCAACCAAAACAAAGCATCATTTGTTTATCGGCGACTCAGAGGAATCCGAGAGATTGTAACTGCATCCTCACGTTGAAACTTCAGATGAAGTAATTGCCTATCCCAAATCTTGGCTAATCAATCAATTAGCTCCAACACTCGCCATTCCCACTCTTCTTCCATCGGTGGATGCAACACCTTATTAGTAGGATAATTCGGAATCCATTTGTCTTTAAGTATCTGGATTTCAGACCCATCTCCCACCCTCTAACAGCTTCCTTTCTTCAAGATTGGTTGAGCCGCAATAATACTCTTCCACATATAGGAACCATTAGGTACATCTTCTGCCTCCAAAAAATTGTACCGTGGAAAGTACTTTGCTTTGAAGCATTTATAGAGCAGCGTATCCATTTTTTTCAGCAACCTCCAACCTTGCTTGGCTAGCATTGCTAGATTAAAACAGCGGATATTCCTAAAGCCCATACCACCCTTCTTCTTTGGTTTATATAGTGAGTCCTAACTCTTCCAATGGATTTTCCTCTCATTTCCCACCTGCCCCCACCAAAATCTTGCACACATGGCATTGAGCTCGTCGCAAAGCTTCACAGGGAGTTGAAACACCCCCATAGTATATGTTGGAAAAGATTGAGCAATGGCCTTTATCAACACCTCCTTTCCGGCTCTAGATAGCATTATCCCCTTCCATCCTTGTAGCTTTTTCCACACTTTATCCTTGAGAAGGGCGAAAGCTTGATATTTTGAGCGTCTAATTAGTGTTGGCAAGCCCAAGTAGGTTTTGAACCGGTCCACTTCCTTGACATTCAATCTAGTTTTTATCCAATTTCGCTACTCACCATCTGTGTTGCTACTGAAATATATTGAGGATTTTTCAAAATTTATTAGCTGCCCAGAAGCTGTGGCATAGAGTTGCAAAATAACCGCTATTTCTTGAAATTCATCTAGAGTGGCTCGACAAAAGAGAAGGGAGTCATTTGCAAATAGTAAATGAGATATGCTAGGAGCTCTCTTACATATAGACACTCCATGCAATCTGTTCTCTACCTTAGCTTTTGCTAAAAGTGATGAGAAGCCCTTTGCACATAAAAGAAACAAATAAGGAGATAACGGGTCTCCTTGACAAAGCCCTCTAGACGGAATAATGTTACCATAGGATTTTCCATTGATACAGATTGAAAACGAGGGGGTGGATACATAACACATGACTAAATTAATCCACATCTCAGGAAAGCCTAGTTTTGTCATGATACCTTTTAGGAAGGCCCACTTAACTTGATCATATGCTTTGCTAACATCTAGTTTCTGTAAGGTTGAAATTTATCAACCATCTTGTTGGCTTTATTCCGTGCCAATTTGCTTGTAATTTAGCACTTAGTAACCCTGTATTTAGGTGGGATTCATGTAAGGGTAGTGTGTGAAGAGATTGTGAAGAAAAGCTCAAGTATATGCAAAGAAGCAGAGTTTCGCGGCTAGGACTCGCAGCTAACTCGCGACTAGCAAGCAGCCAAATGCAGGCACGTGAGAAGCACACAGGGGAGCTGAAGGGTCGCACCAGCTGTCGCACTATAGGACAAAAGTCCCAGGCTGGCCAGGCCGTTATTTCGTGACTTGAACTCGCGACTTGGACAAGCCGCGAGGTCAAGCCGCCAACTTACCCTGTTTGACAAACACTGACTCTTCGTATTCCAAACACACACCACTATATATAGACCCTTATACCCACGAAATGTAGAGAGCTTCCAGAGAGAATTTTTGAGAGAAACCCTAGAGCAAAACAAGATTACTTCATCCCCAATCTTCATCTAAGAGACTCTACAAATTCCTTTACTCTCTTCCTCTCCATTGATACATCCTTGAGAGGTCATTGACCAAATCCTTTTCTCACCACACCCACGTCTGTAAGAAGGTTCATTTAGTGCTAAGGGAGACAGTTTGGAAGGAACCAATATACATTGGTTGATACTATGGTCTAGTAGCGGAATCCGGGAAATTAAAGAAGAAATAGGTTCGGCGTAACCTCGTTGGAGCAAGAAGCTTGGAGGGCTTAGGTACTTGGGTAGATTAGGCTTGGAGGGTCTTCTGTTGTTCATGTATCCCAACTACATTCTTTAGTGGATTATTTGATCGCTTGGAGGGCGGCGGAGAGGTTTTACGTCGAGAATTTCGGTTTCCTCTTCGATAACACATCGTGTGTTGTCCGTGTGTTTGCATCTTCCTTTCCTTTATCTTTGCTTTATATTTACTGCTATGGATGTGTTTATATTTGGCTTAGATTAGTTATCAATTCCGTGATTGGCTTATGTTCATGTTCCGCACATTAATTGTTTGATTATAAGCTTGAATTGATAATTTATAATTTGGGGTCTAAACGTTCAAGGGTGTTTTATATATATATATATTAAACTTTCAATTGGTATTAGAGCGGGTACACTTGTTGTGGTTTTAATAGCTAAGTGTGATCCTCGACCCCTTGTTGAGATGGATAGGTCTCAATCTCTCAATGTTCCACCATTTTTTATGGTAATAATTATGCCTTCTGGAAAGTTAGAATGAGGGCATTTCTATGCTCTATTGATGACATTGTTTAGGATGTGATTGAAGTCGGTTGGACCAGGCCGGAGGCTGCAAAATCCACTTGGGATAAGGCAGCTCTTGCGGCGGCTAATGCTAATAGTAAAACCTTAAATGCTATTTTCTGTGATGTGTCTTCAGATGAATTCCATAGGATATCTCACATGACAGTTGCCAAGGAAGCTTAGAAGATTTTGGAGACTACATATGAAGGTACAAAGAAGGTTAAGGACACAAAGCTCCAAATGCTTACCACCAAATTTGAAGAGCTTAAGATGGGAGATGATGAGTCTTTTGATTCGTTTTATGGGAAGCTCAATGAAATTGTGATTGCAAAGCTCAATCTTGATGAGAATATTAAAGATACTAAGGTGGTGAGAAAAATTTTGAGGTCCTTACCAGAGAGATTTCGAGCAAAAGTCATAGCCATAGAGGAAAGCAAGGATTTGGATGAAATTAAAATCCAAGAGCTCATTGGGTCACTTCAAACGTATGAGCTTGGACTGCCTTCCCATAAGACGAGTAAATCGCTTGCTCTTAAAACCATCACCGAAAGAATGGATGATCCTTTCGAAGAAGATGGAATGGAGAAGGAAGTAGCATATCTTGTGAAAACTTTCGCAAATTTCTGAAGATGAAGAATAGTGGGAAACCATTCAACAGAGGGAAGTTTCCATCTTTAAGAGGTGATATGAAAGAGTTTAAGAGGAAAGCGGGGAAGGATTCTCAATCTCCTTCGGACATTGTGCGTTTCGAGTGTAATGAACATGGACACTTCAAAAAGGAATGTCCCAACTATTTGAAGTCAAAAGGAAAGGTCTATGCTACTACCTTGAGTGATACTGACTCATCAAACTCCGACTCTGAAGATAGCTGTGGTGGAGAAGGAAACTACTCCGCATTCATAACCATTGCACATGTGGAGTCATCAGATGAATTGGGTACACTTGTGAAGGAGCTTGGGGAACATTCTGATTTGGAGTCTATTGGAATAGTTGAGGAGTCTGAAGATGAGGAAGTTGAAGAAGCAGTGGGATTGCAAGAGACTTACAAATCACTTCTTGAGAAGACTGGTGAACATGCTAAGGTGACTAATGCAGCCATTAAGAAGATGAAGAGGGCTGAGGAAGATCACAAAAGTCTTTTGGCACGATACAAGGAGGCAAAGTGTGAGATTGAAGCACTTAATGGTGAGCTATCAGAAGCTTACACAAAAGTGAGATTTCTTGAGCAAGAGGTAGTGCAAGCTCATGCCAAGATAGAGAAAGTCTCCTCCAAGAAGTTAGAAGATGTTATTTCATCACAAAAACCTTCCTCAGACAAGTCCGGGTTGGGATACACCGGAGGAAGTAGCTCATCAACCAAGGTCACCAAAGAAGTGAAGTTTGTGAAGGCTAAGGAGACGACTGTGGATAGGTCCAGTCTTGAGAAAATTAAGGCTGAGAAGAAGAAGAATGTGGCTGATCAACGGGTGTTAAATAAGTCCCGTAATCAATCAGAATCCAGATATGGAGCTAGAGGGAGATCAGTTCCAAGATCACAATAGGGTCCTAGAACTGATTATGTTTGTCACTATTGCAGATTGCAAGAACATACCAGACTCAACTGTCAAAAGCTGAGAGCAGACAACAATGCAAGTGCACCTCGGTCACGAGGAAGAAGAAATGACATGAGGTCTTGGGGTGGTGAACAACCAAGAAGTCAAAACCGTGATCCAAGAATGATGGATGTGATGAAGATGATCGGTGCCTTCACCAATTGCCTGGAAAACTTCACACGAAGGTTTGATAGTCCTAACTCTCGTACCCGATCCGTCAAGGATATCACCCCAAACGCAAGTGATGTGTGGGTGACAAAAGGTACTCATGCATAAGCATTACAACATGTCCATGCATCAATACTTCCTATGTTTGTGAATATCCTTGGTTGTGTGCTTCTTGCTAGTATTTAGGTTGTTATTTTGTGTGTGTGTTTGTCTTTGGTTCAAATGTTTTTACATTGTTTTTTATGTTATGTTTTTTATCAATCTTTTACTGCTTTTATGTCAAAAATCCAAAAAAAAAAAAAAAAAAAACACATAAAAATTAGAAAATCCAAAAAGTTTGATCGGCTTTGTTGAGTTTTGTTTGAAAGCATGTTTTACCTTGTACCTTTGTACTAATGGCTTTGTGCATTTAACGAGCTTAGCTTGTCTTTCATGCACTCATATCATTGTGGAAGAAATTCTGAAATCTATGTGACTGTTGTAAATAAATCTTCAACCTTATCATGAATAATTAGTGAATAGTTTTGTTGATCTTGAGACATGCATAGACTCATGCCTATATATCTTTCCACTTTTTATTTTTTTTGCTTAAAAGAGCTCTCTAAATGAAAAGAGATATAGAGCTGCAAAAGCCTGTCGCACATACTCGTATTCGACTAGGAAAAAGGGAAAGCGACCAAAATAAAATGTATGATACCTAAAAAGCCAAAGACTAACTCATCAATTGAAATATCAAAAATTTCAGGCGTCTATCTCACAATGAGATTTTCTTTGCTTAAAAAGTGCAAATGATATGTTGAATATGAAGCCAAATGAAAAGCTTCAAAAAATTGTTATCAAGTGCATGTGGGAGGTCATATATGCATGTTTCTATAATTGAGATAGGTCACATTATCTAGTTCTAGTTGTGTGTGCCTTTATTGAATTGATCATTGGAGCTTCACATTGGACTAAGGACTATCTCATTTGTGATACCCACACACAACACACAAGTCTATGTTCAATGAATGCCATATTCATTTGTGTGATTATACTTAATTAAATGTGTTTTCACCTACTCAATCTTTGTTGATCAAACACATAAAGATTTTTGAGTGTTTTAGTTTGTTTTTGGAAAGTGTTTTGTTTTTACAAAATAGTCAAAATTTTCAAAAACAGTGTTGTCATGTTTTGGCGACTAAGTCACGGGTTGGTCCAGTTGCATGCTTCAGTCGCGAAGCTCTCTCTGAGATTTTCGCAGGTCACTGGCGGGTCAGCATCCCAGTCGTGAAAAAGGCTTAGAAAATTGTTCAAAATTTGTGTTTTTGCATATTTCGAGGCTCAGTGTGGCGACTTGTTCGCGAGTGGAAGGTCCAGTCGCGAGGGGTACACAGAGATTTTCGTGGCTCATCTCGTGACTCCCTCTCGGGTAGATCTTCCAATCGCGAAAAATACTTAGAAGATTTTTCAAGAATCTTGTTTCATAGTTGTTTCGCGGCTTACCCTGGCGACTTACTGGCGACTTGATTCAGTCGCGATAAACGCGTGTTTTGCGTTTTAAAGACAGTTTTCAAAAACTTTTCAGTTTTTTCCCTCGTACTTTGTGACTGTTCATTGTCTTCCTCGTTTCTCTCTCTGAAACACTCTGTGTTCACTCTTGTGATACCTCTATTTCTGCATTTTTTTTCTTCTCAAATCTTCAAGAAAAAAGGTATGGGTTTTCTATCTTTCACTTTAGATTTCATGTTTTAAGTGTTATATTCTTGAATTTGTGTGTTTGGATATTGGATTGTGTTTTGGGTTGTTTATTATTGTGAATGTCATCTGTTTGACTATTATTTTTGTTGTGAATTTTTTGGTCTTTTGGTTAGGTTTGTTGAATGGGTTTTTGTAGCCAATGACTTGTTCAAAGTTGCTTCACATGGTGTTTTGACTTATCTGAGTTTTCTTACCTTGATTGACTTTGTCTGTGCATATCACTTTCATGATATTGTGTTGAAATGTCTGTTGTCTGTGACACTTTGCTACTCATTTTTGACAAAGTGTGCTATAATGCCTATTACTCTTTGTGTGTTTTGGCATCTGTTTCCTTTTTCGTATGTTTCAGGTCTTCGGTAATGCTTATTCTGTCACTTTATTGACTTAGTTCTCGTTTTGTGATTCTATGTCTTCTAAGTTGGTTTGGTCTTTGTACTCTCATCTGTTGACTAGATCTAACAAAATGAGTGTGTTGTGGATTTGGTACTTTGCTGTCTGTTTGCTCTTTTACAGATGTCTCGACGATCCTCTAAAGGAAAAGAGGTTATGACAGAAGAGGAAACATTACTTGTTGCAAAACGAACATGTTCTTCATCACAGCCATCTACTGAACTTAATAGTGATTTGTTCAGAACTCCTTAGCACCTACATGCTTACTCAAGCATTTTTGACCAGGCAACTCCTATAGTGGAACGGGAGTCAGATTTGACACTTTGGAAACCACTTTTGTCCCTCGGATCTTCGAGGCAAAAGATTGGGTAGAATTATTTGGAAATTTTGTTGATCCAATGTTGGATCTAGTGAAGGAGTGTTTCGCTGACACAGTTGATCTTGAAAGTGAACTACACTGTATGGTAAGAGGAACGGAGTTCATCACTAGTCCAGACACCATAGCTGAACTTCTCAAAATCACCAGACCTAAGAATGTCGACCTAACTCCTTATGATGATCGCACTCCAGTGATTCACGACATTCTCCAAGTTCTTGGTCCTGGCCATGACATCTCCAATGCTGGCACATCCATAAGTACTACCAAGTTTTCACCTGAGTTGACAACATTGAAGCTGATCATGTTTACCAACCTCTATCCGTTAACCAACACGGTGTATATCAACCTTGGAAGGGCTCAATTTCTATGTGATCTCATCACAGGCACCATTATTGACATCTGTGCCCATATCTTTTATATCATAAGAAAGACAGCAACTCGAACAGTAGCACGAGGGTGCCTTCCATTTTGCAGTCTCATTATGAAATTCATTCTAAGTGAATGTGCTACTCCTCCCTCAGTTGGGAAAATAATTGCTCGTCCTCGACCAATCTCTATGTCCACTCTACAAGCTAGTAGAAGTCATTCATCCAAAACTCCAAAGAGTGCCCATTTCTCTCCTGCTACTCCTTCTACTCCTAAGCCAGATACACATGTACATGCCACCTATGTATCACAGTAACCTAGCACTACTAGACATGGCAAAACGGGTCAGACCAGTTTGACCCGTAACCCGTTTGACCCATTTAAAAATGACCCGTTTTGACCCGACCCGCCCGTTTTGCCATGTCTACTAACGTTGAGTAGATTGAGATTGAGCTGTAATTCTTATAAGATATTTACTTATTCTTCTTCACTTAATATGTTATGTACTCCATTATAGTTTGTCATTCTTTACTTGCCACATTCATTTTCTCTTCCTACTTTAAACAGATCAAAAATTATACCAAGATTAGCTTCTAGAAAGCTGGAACAAGAGTTGCACGAAATTTAGGTATCAAGTGTTTAGTGGTAATAGTATCACCAATGAGAATCTAATCACAGTTAAGGAACTCAGAAACAATTGACAAATTGCATCTATTTCCCAAAAAAAAAACTTGTTTGAAAAATACGGGTCAACTTGACCCGTCTTACGACTCGACTTGACCCGCGACCCGTTTGACTCGCAACCCATTTGACCCGTTTAAAAATGACCCGTTTTGACCCGCGACCCGATTAACCCGACCTGAACCCGACCCGAGCCGCCCGTTTTGCCATGTCTAAGCACTACACAAGCACAGTCCGCCCCTCAACCTGATAGGTTGGAGATGCTATTTGAGAACCTCCACAAGCGCCTTGAGGAATTGGAAAAGACTCTCAGAGAAGGCCAGAGAGAGCAGTCAGAGAGAGTGGCAGTCATACAGGACCAGATTAATGTTTTAGCAGCACAAGTTGATGGCATTTTCACCAAGTTACAGCAGTGACCCTTTGGCCATTCGTGCCAAAAAGGGGGAGAATTTTTGGGGCTGTTCTTGAGGGGGAGCTCTTGTTTGAGGGGGAGCTTTCATATTTTATGATGTTTTGTTTATAGCTTTGATATTGTGTTGGTTAACTGCTGTTAGTATAGGTTTGTTACTTAGTGGTTTCAGTTTCTGGTTTGGCTAAAACTCTTAACTCTTGGATAGTTTTATTTCAGTAGTTACACAGTATAGAATATGATGTTTATTCAGCACTTCTTTCCTTGTGTTGATCTGCTACCTTTGTAGGTTTTAAGGTTTTAAGGTTTATGTTTATGCTTGTACCCATGTTGCTTTTGTAAGCTTTAAGGGTTTGTTTCTATGCACTTGTAGGCCTTTTCGGTTTGTACCATGCTTTATGCAGCCTTTGTGCTTTGTTAAATCAGTACTTCTAACTAAATGTTATGCATTTCCTTCTAAGTACTGTCACTCTTGTGCCCTTGTAGGATTTTTCCTAGATGCACATTCTTTATGTATTGTGCATTGGTTGAGTGTTAGTCATTCAAGTGATTTGCCTTGTGTTTGTCAACTTGAATGTCCGGATGTTCATTCCAAGTGTGAATGAACATTGTGATCACTTGTATGAAGTGATTACCTGTTTTTGGTTTTGCCATGGTTTATTGCTTTACTCCATTGTGCTTGATCGCATTGCGCTTGCTCCATTTGCATTACAAGTTTTCTGCATACAATGAACTTATTGTGTTGTTGTGTTTCAGGAGTTACTTGTTCTTATAGTTCTAAAGCTTCACAGATTCTAGAGTTAGGTGTGAGTGAGTTTTCTAACTGTTCCCAACTCATGTGTTAAGTCTAGAGTTTATTTTAGGGTTTTGTCACGGAATAGCCAAAGGGGGAGATTGTAAGGTTGAAATTTATCAATCATCTTGTTGGCTTTATTCCGTGCCAATTTGCTTGTAATTTAGCACTTAGTAACCCTGTATTTAGGTGAGATTCATGTAAGGGTAGTGTGTGAAGAGAGTGTGAAGAAAAGCTTAAGTATGTGCAAAGAAGCAGAGTTTCGCGGTTAGGACTCGCGGCTGACTCGTGACTGGAAAGCCGCCAAATGCAGGCACGTGAGAAGCACACAGGGGAGCTGAAGGGTCGCGCCAGCTATCACACTACAGGACAAAAGTCCCAAGTTGGCCAGGCCGTTACTTCGCAACTTGAACTCGCGACTTGGACAAGCCGCGAGGTCAAGTCGCCAACTTATCCTGTTTGACAAAAACTGACTCTTCGTATTCCAAACACACACCACTATATATAGACCCTTATACCCACGAAATGTAGAGAGCTTCCAGAGAGAATTTTTGAAAGAAACCCTAGAGCAAAACAAGATTGCTTCATCCCCAATCTTCATCTAAGAGACTCTACAAATTCATTTACTCTCTTCCTCTCCATTGATACATCCTTGAGAGGTCATTGACCAAATCCTTTTCTCACCACACCTACGTCTGTGAGAAGGTTCATTTGGTGGTAAGGGAAGCAGTTTGGAAGGAACCAATATACATTGGTTGATGCTATGGTATAGTAGCGGAATCCGGGAAGCTAAAGAAGAAATAGGTTCGACGTAACCTTGTTGGAGCAAGAAGCTTGGAAGGCTTAGGTACTTGGGTAGATTAGGCTTGGAGGGTCTTCTGCTGTTCATGTATCCCAACTACATTCTTTAGTGGATTATTTGACTGCTTGGAGGGCGGCGGAGAGGTTTTACACTGAGGACTTCGGTTTCCTCTTCGATAACACATCGTGTGTTGTCCGTGTGTTTGCATCTTCCTTCCCTTTATCTTTGCTTTTATATTTGCTACTGTGAATGTGTTTATATTTGGCTTAGATTAGTTATCAATTCTGTGATTGGCTTATGTTCATGTTCCACACATTAATTGTTTGATTATAAACTTGAATTGATAATTTATAATTTAGGGTCTAAACGTTCAAGGGTGTTTTATACACATATTGAACTTTCAGTTTCAATGCAAGGGAACCTCTTATACCTTTTTTGCGACAATGCATAGCATGTAAGGACTCATATGCTACAAGAAAGTTATCAGTAATAAGCTGACTAGGTACAAAAGCACTTTGAGTGGTAGCAATCAAATTGGGGAGGATTTGCTTCAATCTATTTGCCAAGACCTTTGAGATAATTTTGTAAATAACATTATAGAGGCTAATGGGTCTGTAATCAGTAATTTTTTCCGGTGATTTTATTTTAGGAATGAGAACAATATACGTATAATTAAAACCAGGTTCCATAATTCCATTATTCAGAAAATCCAACACTGCATTAATCACATCATCTCCAACAATATGCCAAATTTTTTGGTAAAAGAGAGCAGTTATACCATCAAGTCCAGGAGCCTTCGTTGGTCCCATTTGGAACAACACTACTTTAATTTCCTCCAAACTGTATTCACTAGACAAAATATCCCGCATATCAGGAGACACCTTAGGATGTACTGCAGCTAGGCACTCTTCCAACTTGTCACAATCACTGGCCTTGAAAATATTCTCAAAATACCTAGTAGCCACACCTGCTATCTCTTCCTCTTCCTCCACCCATATATCATCATGATACTTTATTCCTAGAATAAAATTCCTTCATCTTCATTGTGAGGCCTTAGCATGAAAGAATTTTGTATTTTTATCTCCATGCTTAAGCTAAGAGATTCGAGAACATTGCGCCCAAAAAATCTCCTGTTTAAGCAAGAGGTCATCCAACTCCTTACTGACCACTAGAAACTCAGCTTTATTTCCTTTAGTGCACTCACCCATATTCAACACCTCTATCCTCCTTTGAAGTGCCTTTATTTTTTCAATATCAGGATGTGTTTTAGATGCACCCCATGCATGCAACTCCCTACCACACCCTTCAATCCTCTCTTTCACGTTGGCCATAGCTGAACCTGTGCCTCCCATTTTATTCCAGCCTTCGTGAACCACCGCTTTGCAATCCTCCCATAATAACCAAGCTTCTTCAAACTTGAACCCCAAACTGCTCTTAGAATGGCGATACCTGGAGGTCTTGGTCTGGAGAATAATTGGCAAATGATCTGAAGTGTGAGAGGACATATGTGTTACTGTGCTCATTGGAAACTTTGCTCTCCAATCCCCATTAGCAACGGCTCAGTCAAGGTGCGCTTTTGTGTTGGCGGGTCCAAGTCGCTTATTATTCCATGTGCAAGGGTAGCCAAGAAATCCCAGGTCAGATAAAGAGCATTGTTCCAACACCTCGCGGAACTCATCCATCTGCTTGTATGAAGGCGGTCAATGATTGAGCTTCTCGTCGGAGTGCAATATTGCATTGAAATCTCCAATGCACAGCCACGGACCATCCACGAATGAGAACAAGTCTGATAACAGAGCCCACAACTTAACTTTTTGACTAGAATCTGGCCACCCATAAAAGCATGTGAGATACCAAACAAATCCATCCTCTTCAACCGCCTTTGCTAAGATGTGATTCTTAGTAAAATTAATAACATCCATTGATACATCCCTCTTCCACAACAGACCAACCCACCCCTTGAATCATGTTTTTTTTTTTTTTTGGATACACGGAATCATGCTTCTTAACTATTAACTTGTTAGGAAAATTTTACCTCCCTGCAATGCTTATCAAAACCTGTTTTATTAAGTCTTGTTTCCATTAAAAAACAAATCGTGGGCGCTTGATCCTTCAAGAGCTTCTGAAGGCAACAAACTGTCCAAGGGTTCCCAAACCCTTGGCAATTCCAACACAAAAGCCTCATTGTGATTGGCAAAGGTGTTCCGACATCTCTGCCTCTGCAATAACTTCTGAAACTTCTTGTGTTTTTCCACGCTTGGAACCATGCATCCCCATACTGTCTGCGTTATCCTCCTCCAGAATGGCCGAAACTCTTCTTTTCCCGAGAGAAGTGGATAATTCACTTTTAGCTTCCTCAACAGGCCCACACTCCATGCGTAGTAGCCTGTTCCATTTGGGCCGTGTCTTGATAGGCCCATTCTGTGAAGTACCCGCCCCATATTCCCCACTAGTCTTCATTACCTCACTCATTTCAGCACTACTTGGACCCACCAAATTACTTTCCATGCACGTTGAAGCCATGATTCCCGTGACAGCTACGTTCCCCTTATTTATGCATGCATTAATTCCCTGAAAATCAGGACCTTTTCTAAAATCTCGCCACCCTCTTTATTGCGTGAATCATTGCCATTATTGTTTGCTATAATGTCTACCGCTGCCGCCGCCGTGTTTTGCTGCTTCCTATTTCAGGAAGGCACCTCCTCCGCCGCTTCAGCTCTGTGTGTAGATCGACCTTGTCCACCTTTAGGTGGAGACCATGAACGTGCCCCCATAGACTTTAGCCACTCACCATACTGACAATCCACCTTACCCCCATTCTTCGACGCTGCAAAGAAGCCAGCGCAATGATGAACATCATGACCCAGCAAGCCACAGTAATGGTAGAACATCGAAAGCCACTCGTACCTGTAGGTAACCCAAGTACGACCACCCTCCAAGCTTGCTATAAATCCGCCTCTCTGGATCGGTTTCACTATTGGAAGAGCAACCTTAACCCTCATAAAGAGGTTCTGATGCTCCTGCTTTTGCCTCCTCTCAACTTCCTCTACAACCCCTAGTCTCCTCCCCACCTCCTCCGCCACCTTGGGAGACACCATATCAAATAGGGCCCCCCAGATTTGGACCCATAAAGAAACAAACTCAAATTTCACGTTTTTGGCCGTTAGACCTTTTTGCCACCTGCATAACATTAGGGCTTGGTTATCAAACGACCACGGACCCCCTTTAAGCACCCTCTCCAAGTCAAACTCCGTATGAAATTTGAATGGGAAAAGATTTGGGCCAACTCACATAATCTGGACCCCATCGTGTAAGCCCCACGCCTTTTTAATAGTATTATAAGCCGCCCTCTTGTTAAAGGATTTGCACGTAAAGAATTTTCCGATTAAACTCTGTTTGCAACTTTCAATTTCATCCTTTCTTTCTTCGTTGGAAACCACTATAACTTCTTCCTCCTCCGTTGTAAGTTTCATGTTCTCCAATCTATCAGTCACTTCGTCAGCCATCATACCCAGCAAAAGAAAAGATAGACCCTCGGTTCAAAGCCAAGGGATGGAGTAAACTCGTTCAGAAATGAGTGAGAGAGAGAGAGAGAGAGAGAGCTCCTACCTAGAAGAGAGTCACTTTTTTTTTTTTTTTTTTTTTTTTTTTAAGAAACCAGTAAATAAGTGAGTACATATAATATGAGTTATAATGTATAATATACACCGATGTACTATACCTAGTTGGTTTGGACAAAAACAAAAAATTCTACCCCAGTTTCTATTATTAATTTATTATTATTGGAATTAGCAAATAAATAAATAAATAAATAAATAAAGTGTGTACTTTACACTAAAAAAAAAAATTTGCGGAGCCTTGCGGCGGTGTTCCAACTTCCATCTTTACTTCTCCCCCCCCCCCCCCCCCCCCCCCCAAAAAAAAAAAAAAAAAATTCCGGAGCCTTGTGGCGGTGTTCCACACTGTCTCTATATATAGTTATAAACACTCTATAACCCTGCTGCTCCACACACAGTATTGGGTTTTTAAAACCTGAAGAATCAAATTCTTAGTAAAAGCAAAAACATTGAAGAATTTTTGCGTTCCTTTCATGGCGAGATTCGTGTCTTACCTCATGTTGCTCATGTTTTTGGTTATGACGGAAGAGATTCATGGCGGGAATTCCAGGTGATTTTCTTTTCTGGAACCAAATTTTTATTACATGTTTAAAAATTTCAGAAAAAGGGTAAAACTTTATTGTTTGTTTTATAGATGAATTTTAGAAAGCTATGTGTTTATTTATTTTGTCTGTTTGTTTGTTTTTCTGGTCGCTGACAATATATTATTGAAAATTTTTTTCCCAAAGATCCGAACTTGTTGATGTGCCTGCAGAAGAGCAACTATCTGCGCTACAGAAAGAAGTCATCAACCTTCAAAAGGAAGTCGACCAACTCGATAGGTTGCTAAATAATAAATAAAAAAAAGATCTTTATTTTTTTTTCTACTTTCAGTTTCATATATTTTTAAATATTAAATTTTGTTTCCTGAAGGAGCAAAATCCAAGAAGTGAAGAGAGAAATCGAGGAGGTATTTTTTTTTTTTAATATAAAATTTTTGAAGTAGTTTTACTATTTATTTCTGGAAACACCTTTAATTTTAAAAAATAAAAATAAAATTTAATGCAGTGGGAGGAAAAATACATTCAGAGTCGGGATGAAGGGGTGCAGCTTCTAGACGAACTATATAAGTTGGTAATTAAGAAATCTAATCTTCATCAAGGTTAGTGAATTTAGTCTTGATTTATATATTGTTATGACCCTAGTGTCTCACATGTCTTAAGTATAAGCTTAACCATATATATATAATACATTTCATTTTTCTCCCCATTTGTAATTCTGCAGAACGTGAAGATTTGAAGAAAAGAGGATTGGAAAAATTGACGAAGAGCATACTGTGCATATAGGCTTCAGCTCCATAGTGAAGATTGAAGATGAAGCAAAATCAAAGCCGTCTCTTTTTTCAAAGATAAATTTTGAAAAACAAACAAAAGAACTTGGATTTGTAGGGTATTTTGGTCTTTAGAAAGACTCAAGTTGCCCTTTATTTTACTGAAAGATTTTTACTTTGAATTTTTTATAATTTCAATTGTCTTTTGGAGCCTTTGTGTTGGTTGTAACATCAATAAAAGATCTGTACCTTGTGGATTCAAGGTATTTCAAAGAGTGATGAGTTTTGGGTTTTGAAGGTTTTCACCCATCTTCCTTAATTATTTTGACTATAGTTGGATGCTATTTGACTCAAAATCTTAATTTGGTACCTTGTAATCTTACCCTAGTAAAACAAGCTCTCTATTATTTCATTGTCTAGTTAGTGATAAACATGCACCTATGCTATGTAATTTGAGTCAATTAGTTATGGTTGCATTTTATTTTCATATTTTCTTGCAAGTGGTCTTGAGTTTGAACCTTGTATCCACCCTATTTCTGGAAGTTAAAGTTACATATTCGGCCTCACTTATTGGGCGAAGTATGGGCCTAGACATGAGGGGCAATGTAAACTTTTGGGACAAGTGATAGTTTATCAATAGAGTTGAACTATATGTTGTCTTATGGAGTTGCTGATCCCTCTCTTTGCTTGCTTCAGAGTTTTACATGCTTGAAGTTCTACTTCCATTTCATGTTAGTGATTTCCATTATCTAAGTCACAACATTGTAATGATTTCAGTCATAGCTTATATATCTAATGAGGTCTGGATTACATGCAGCATACCTTCCAGAGGCTAAGTGATCTGCCAAGAGCCCCATTATGTTGATGGTAATCTTACATTTACAAGGAAGTAGTAAAATAAGCTCTCTATTATTTCATTTGTTATGTAAAATCTGCCAAGAGTCCCATTTGTTATATAATTTGAGTCAATAGGTGCTTAGTTATGGTCGCATTTTATTTTTTGTATTTCCCCAAAGAAGAATTGATATTAACTAGCCTTAGTTTTCTCCAGTTGGTAAACTCTTTGCACAATTATGAATATATAGGCTAACAAGATAATTCAGAGGATGTGATTTTGCCAGGGTTTATGTACATAGAGAAAAGTTCGTTCAAGGATTGTTACTAAAAGTTGTTAATGGAGTTTGATGGTTGACCTACAAGTTGGACCATGGATAGTTCTCCACAAGAAGTCTTAAAATGTTTTATTCCATATAATTCTAGCACCACGAGGCTTCCAACATAGAAAGGTTGGAATTTATTGTATTTATCATCCCTTACCATTTTGATCATGTAAGGTGTAGGATTAGTATTGTATAGGTTTGACTGAGGGTAGATTTGGTCCTTCTAATTAACTTAGTAGAAAGTATAATATGAGTTAAGTGAATCTTTGTTTTACTTACACGTTTTGACCTTTGTAAGTTTTCCTTCTTTCTATATTTCTTTCCCTTTCTCTGGGTGGTGCTTTGGATTATTGGAAACAGTTATGAAGCTATTGAATTAATAGTCATCACTAAAGCAAGGAATTTAGACTATTTTTGGGTACATAGGTGATAGGTAAGGTGCAATTGCAATTGCACTACTTGGAAGAAGTGGAAATTGTTAATCTACTATTGGGAGAGTCAGCCGGATTAGCATTTTATTAGTCCTGAGTGCATGAGCTCAAAGTCTTGATAGAGGTTTTCTTGTTGTGACCAGCACTAGTCAATGGAGTTTAGTAAACTGTTGTCTATGGTGGCTTCAATTTCTTAGAAGGCATGTTATACAGTTTTTTTTTTAATAAACCTTTTTGTTCCCTTTTTTCCATTTATTGTTTATTTTTAGATCGTGTTTGAGCCTGAATTTGGCAGTTAAAAGACATTTACTCTTTAGGGGGACATAAAATAATCAATTCAAAGCATATATGTCTAAAATTTGCTTGTGCTCTTCTGATTTAATTTTAAAGCATGTTTTTTTTTTTGCATAGCATCTGTATGACTATTTGTTCCATCTCTATCTGCATAATAATTAAATTTTAATAGGTAATTAAATTTATGTCAATACATTGTATGGAAGAAAGCATGTGTATACTCTTTTTGACTATAGAATTCTTCAGTTACATAGTAAAGACGGACTTTGTAGATATTCATGCTTTCTTGGCTTCTGGTACATCGTTACATCATTTTATAGAAGTTAAAATTGCTTTATCTTCCTCTGCTACAACTGAAAACATGAATAAATTAAATAAAAATTGTAAAAGCCTTCACACTAGCCTCTTTATAGTTTTAGCTAAATTTGAGCTGAAAGTCCATATTTTCTATTTTGTCTATAAAATTTTTCACATATATCTACATCAAACTATTTTTTTTCCTCCATCCTATTAAAATATTATTCCTTTACTTATTCTTTTATTGTTTTAATAATATTATTCTTTCAACCCCTACTCTTCCCCGTTTCTCTTCCTCATCTTTCACCCTCTCTCGTGTCACCGTTGGTTGGAGGATAAGCCACAAAGTTGCATCAGTAGATTTATTGTGAAGGTGCAAGTTGTGTTCAGTGGGGACCACCAAGAATTGGTGAGCGAGAATGATGAGGACAGAGAGGATTTGTTAACGGACTTGGCGGAGCCAAAGTATGGCTCGATAGGGCAGCATTTTTAAAAGCGCGCTTAAGTGCACAGGCCTTGGGACTTTTTCCCTCTAAAGTGAGGCGCCCTCTTAAAAGCTCGCCTGAAGCGCACTTTTTAGAGCTTTTTAATTAAGCGCAAAGTGTGCTTTTTTGAGCTTTTTGTAAATATATATATATATATATATATATATTTAATCTTAATTTGATTTTTAGCCATTAGATCTAAATATGTTTGATATAAACCATTGATTTAATATATAAAAACTAATAGTGTGGTGTGCTACCATACACCTAAGCCTACCTCTTTAGATATTTTAGACCTTTCGGACCACAATCACACAAACAAACACAAGTTCAGCAACAGGTTCAAGTTCTAGTACACAACATGCTCCTCATGATGGAGATCAAGATGATGAGGGCTACAAATCTTGTGATGACAATGATGATGGTCCCTTGCTTAATGGGGATGATGATTATGTAGATTAGGATTGCATTGCATATTTGCATTGATTTTGTTAGGCAAAGATAACATTACTTAACATTCTAGTACTTTTTAGTCTTTGCCTTTTTTGTTCTATACTTCTCTTTTGATTCAACCATGTTCTGTAATCATGGCCATCAAATATCATGGTTGCATATATTTTGTAAAGCACAAGAGAATTATATAAATATTATATAAATTATATAAAAAAATTTTATTGTAATTTATATGATTAATTGATCACTTGATTTTTGTATTGACAATTAATAAATTTTTTTTAATTTATTAAATTATTTTTTAAATTTGCGCTTCACATTGATCAAGCGCACGCTTGTGCTTTTCTCCTAGGCTCTAGGAGGCTTTTGCACTTAAGTGCACTCAACACTTTTAACAACATTGTGACAGGGACACGCTCTTGGTAGTGCACTGAGCGAATGTCGGAGTTGCACATGACGCAGTGGGTAGCAATGTTGTTAAAAGCGCGCTTTAAGCGTGCTTAAGCTCAAAGCTCGGAGCCCTAAGGCTCCAGCGCTTTTTGCCTCAAAAGCTAAGCTCATTCAAAGAAGTACGCTTTAGGCGCGCTTTTTTGCACTTTTTCAAAAAGCTCAAAGCGCACTTTTTGGAGCTTTTTTTATATTTTTCAAAAAAAAAAAAAAAACCAGAATTGAATTAAAGCTATAAGATCTTGACATTATTGATATAAACCATTGATTTTGTATATTTTTAGTGTAAATTACTTATCAAAAAAAAAATTTCAGTATAACTTGTCCTAAAACCCAAACCACAACCTCCCAGATCTTCTCTATTTTTATTTTTTCTCCTTGAAATAGTAACCCACCTAGCTCCTTGGTACCTATTACCATGTTGCAATGTCCTCATATTCTTAGCTCATTCATGAAAAAAAAAAAACGTATGATATAATATATGTGGTAATTGTTTAGTTACTTTGGTGGTTTTGAACATAGCAAACTAATTCTTCCAGAGCTATAGTCATTAAGTGATTAAATTATTAACTAATATTACTAATTAGTCATAGGGCATTATAGATATAGGAGATTTAAGAAAGGATATTACATGAAAGTACTGATATCTAGCTTATCCAAAAAAATAAAATGACTTGACTTGCAATTTTTGTGTTAAAATCGCAAAAGTAGGGCATATCTAAATGTTATATGAATTATATAAAAAGTTTTATTTCAATTTATATGATCATTTGATCATTTGATTGTTGCATTTCTCATTAATAATAATTTTTAAATTTTATAAATTATTTTTAAAAAATATGCGCTTCACTTCAATCAAGCGCGTGCTTGCGCTTTGCGCCTAGGCTCCAAGAGGTCTTTGCGCTTAAGTACGCCCCTCACTTTTACCAACACTGGTGGATAGTGGTGTCGGCCTTGCATGTGATGGTCAAGGAATTTGTTTGCCCAACTCACATGGTGGCTGCAGGTTGGCCATGAAAATCAGGCAAGTTTATGTTGTTCTTCAATCTCTTTCAAATCCGTCAAATATGCCAATTTTCCTTTTGGATTTCTTGTTGAGTTATGGGTGGTTGTATCTTTAACACTCTTCTCGCCTCTAGTGTACATGGATTGGTTGTGGTGGGTTGTAATAATGTTCTTAGAGAGACAATTGCACAGAGAGAGAGAGAGAGAGAGAGAGAGAGAGAGAGGTGGGTGGGGGGGGGGGGGGGGGAGGAATCAAAGTGGAGCCGCAGTACCTTGCCTCACCTAATGGTTTGGGATACTGTAGATTTCATACTTTTTGGTTGTGAGAATAGAATCAATGAAATGGAGAGAGTCCATTTCACAGTTAAGATTTTATTTACAAGATATGATAGTGTATAGTATTCTACATCATTTTATTTTTTGGTTTTTGAATTAATGGGATCCTCTTTATTTGAAATGTTTCATGGTTCAAATTAAATATTACAAATCTTAAGGTATATATAGTGCTATGTCATTTAAAATTTTATATGACGTGCCACTTCATGCATTGTAAGATCCAGCAAAATAAAATCTCAACTATGAAATGAAGAGGATTCTGTTCCTTGATTTGGATTGGGCTAATTCATTGTCTTTCTCTACAATTCTGAAGGTTGTCATATAAATATGAAAATGGATTTTGTCCCCTTATTTTTCTTCCACGACACTCGCCTCTTCCATTCTCATAGATGGTAATGAAGGGATTAGGATCCTCTAAAGTTCTTAGTGTAACTCTAAAATCTTATCCATTCATTTTCAAATGACTAGATTGGATTTTTCCATGTCATAAATAATATAAGTAGATGTCAAATTGGTGTTAGTCATTGTTGTTGTTGTTGTTTTTTTTTTTTTTTTTGGTGGTAAATTCTAATCCACTCATTTCAAAATGAAAGAAGAGGATTTAAGAAGGAAATTGATGAATAGTCTTCTATTCAAATTCAAATCTAGCGCCCCATATGGGCGTGACTGAATCTTGGCTGAGAATTTAGTTCTCCCCTGATTTTTTTTTTTTTTTTTTGTTCCATTATCACCATTTTTCCTTCTGCATTTCTAGGGCTGGAGCTTTGCCTCTCACGTTTCAGAGTTTTGGCATACATCATTAAGCTTGCTGGATGTTGCTCTGGTTGGCATTAACAGATTGATAACCCCTAGTTGCTTACTGCTCAGCATAAGGAACTTCCTCAATTTGATCCTAAATCCTCTCCAACCATGTCCATGGTATTCTGACACTCTTTAAGAAATTGCCTGTATGGTTTTGATTTTTTGCATAACCTGCTAATTGTATAGTCACCATATTTCCAACCTTAGACACCACAATAAACACACAACTGTGATTAAGTTGCAAATGTTACATAAGAACAATTAGAGAGCACATAAAGTTATACATCTTCGATTTTATAGTATATATTGATGAAGCATAGAAAATCAGTAGGCTGAATGCTTCGGGCTTCAATGGGCTTGAGATTGCTTGGAAGGCCTGAAAAGAAAGAAGTATAAGATCAAAGGTGATCAAGGTGAACTGGCCGAGAACCCTCCGATGCTTAAGTTAGTTTTCTCTTTTGAACTCATGAATTCCAACTCTATAAGTGGTGAAAAACTTACTTTGATTTCATATGGCTGAGTCCTTTTATAGTGAGTTTTGGAGTGGTCACTTGTTTAGTAACTTCCTCAACGTGGATGGAAGTTAGAAGTAAGGGAACCACCCAATGTGAGAAAAGAACTATCACATGTGATGTTGAAACTACACAATGTGAGGATGAAACCGTTAAATATGAGGAAAAAAAAGTAAGGGAACCACCCAATGTAATAAAAGAATTGTCACATGCGATGTTAGAACTGCACAATGTGAGGATGAAACCGTCAAATGTGAGAAAAAAAATAAGGGAACCACCAAATGTAAGAAAAGCACTATCAAATGTGAGAAAAAAAATAAGGGAACTATCAAATGTGATAAAAGAATTGACACGTGTGATATTGGAACTGCACAATGTGAGAAAAAAAAAATAAAGGAACCACCAAATGTGAGAAAAGAATTATCACATGTGATGTTGGAATTGCACAATGTGAGGATTGAACCGTCAAATGTGAGAAAAAAGTAAGAAAACCACCCATGTGACAAAAGAACTATCACATATGATGTTGAAATTGCAAAATGTGAAGATGGAACCATTAAGTGTGAGAAAACAGTAAATGAACCACCCAATGTGACAAAAGAATTATCACATGTGATGTTAGAATTGCATAATGTGAGGATGGAATCGTCAAATGTGAAAAAAAGTAAGGGAACTACCAAATGTGATGTTAGAACTATCACATGTGATGTTGGAACTACATAATGTGAGGATGGAACCGTCAAATGTGAGAAAAAAGAAGGGAACCACCAAATGTGAGAAAAGAACTGTTACATGTGATGTTGGAACTACATAATGTGAGAATGGGTCCGTCAAATATGAGAAAAAAAAAAAGGGAACAACCAAATGTGAGAAAAGAACTGTCACATGTGATATTGGAACTGCACAATATGAGGATGAAACCGTCAAATGTGAGAAAAAAATAAAGGAACCACCAAATGTGATAAAAGAACTGTCACATGTGATGTTGGAACTGCATAATATAAGGATGGAATCGTCAAATATGAGAAAAAAAAGTAAGAGAACCACTAAATGTGAGAAAAGAACTGTCACATGTGATATTGAAACTGCACTATGTGAGAATGGAATCGTCAAATGTGAGAAAAAAAATAAGGGAAACACCAAATGTGAGAAAAGAACTGTCACATGCGATATTAGAACTGCACAATATGAGGATGGAACCGTCAAATGTGAAAAAAAAAATAAGGAAACCACTAAATGTGAGAAAAGAACTGTCAAATGTGATGTTGGAACTGCACAATGTGAAGATGAAACCGTCAAGTGTGAGAAAAAAGTAAAGGAACCACCCAATGTGACAAAAGAACTGTTATATGTGATGTTGGAACTGCACAATGTGAGGATGGAACCGCATAATGTGAGAATGGAACCGTCAAATGTGAGAAAAAAGTAAGGGAACCACCAAATGTGAGAAAAGAACTGTCACATGTGATATTGGAATTGCATAATATGAGGATGAAATCGTCAAATATGAGAAAAAAAAAGTAAGGGAACCACTAAATGTGAGAAAATAACTATCACATGTGATATTGGAACTGCACAATGTGAGAATGGAATCGTCAAATGTGAGAAAAAAAATAAGGGAAACACCAAATGTGAGAAAAGAACTGTCACATGTGATATTAGAACTGCACAATATGAGGATAGAACCGTCAAATGTGGAAAAAAAAATAAGGAAACCACCAAATGTGAGAAAAGAACTGTCAAATGTGATGTTGGAACTGTACAATGTGAGGATGGAGCCGTCAAGTGTGAGAAAAAAGTAAGGGAACCACCCAATGTGACAAAAGAACTGTTATATGTAATGTTGGAACTGCACAATGTGAGGATGGAACAGCATAATATGAGAATGGAACCGCATAATATGAGAATGGAACCGTCAAATGTAAGAAAAAAGTAAGGGAACCACCAAATGTGAGAAAGAACTGTCACATGTGATGTTAGAACTGCATAATGTGAGGATGAAACCGTCAAATGTGAGAAAAAAGTAACCTGGTGTAACAGGTTACCATACCCCCCTTTTTTTTTGGGGGTGCAGTAGAATTACTCATATATAATAATATGTAAAGCAGAGAGAAAATCCAATTAAATTTCAAATTGAAATTCAATTAGAGTCTAATTTTGCGCCACGTATCTCATCTAATCTAAATTTTAGAATTTTGTGCCAAAGTGAGTTAATTTAGTGTAAAAATTGAATTTCTATTAGAGTTTAATTTTGCGCTACGTGTCTCATCTAATCTAAATTTTTAAATTTTTGTGCTAAATTAATTAATTTAGTGTAGAAAACGAGGAGTCCAATATAATAAACCATAAAAAACATAATCATATAACTAAAAAAAATTCAAATTTATAAGTCATATATATATATATATATATTAATATTAATATTAATAGGTAAAACTTAGAAAAAGTAGAATTAGAATTTGAAATTATAATCCAATTTTGCACATGTTTAAATTTATGTGAGGACTATACCATAATTATCCACTTAAGCTTGTACCATGTGTCTGCTTAAGTTTTTAAATCTTTAAGTCAAGTGAGTTAATGAGTGCAAAATACTAAGAATCTAATAATAATTAACTATAAAATTTAAATAAAAAAACAATTACATATATTCAATAAAAATCACCACATGTTTCTCAAAAAATAAATAAAATAAAAATCACCACACATTCTATCTTATTAAAAATTAGAAAAAAAAAATCATAAGTAGTATTAAATTTAGGTAAGAATTTTTATATGTGACTAATAATATTAACTTTAAAAAATAATTTGACTAATTATCTATATTTTATGATAAAAATTGTGTTTAATTTTAAATGTATCTATACGTATGCATGAATGCGTGTGTTACATGTTTTTTTTAAAAAAAAATTTTATTTGACTAATTATTTATATTTTTATAATAAAAATTTTGTTTAATTTTAAATGCATTTATGCATTTGCATGGAGTTACATGCTAGTTAATATAGATGATAACAAAATAAATTCAATTAGTTAAGTCGTATGAATAAAGCTAGGGACACAATATATTCACAACAGGTGGTAAAGTGTTAATAGTTGGTAAAAAAAATGATATCTTTGATGGCTCAGATTAGAACCACTAACAGATTATCATCTATGTTTTAATATAGTTATACATATAATTAATAAAATATAATACAATATATGATGCTTCTTTTGGGTGTTGAATACATTACATAATTAGGATTGATCTATCATCATCAAATTACTATTTTATCGCCAAAAGGTGTGCATCCCAACTAGCACATCTTGATTTTTTCAAAGAATATATCTAAGGAACAAAAAGATGGAGTTTCATGCATGCGTGTATAACCTAGATAGAGATGCATAAAGAAATATAATAAATGAATGAGAAATAAATTGATTGTATGGATAAGTTTTTAAAAAGAAAAAGAAAAAAGAAGAGGAAATGTTAGTATGAAGTCTAGATATAATAATAATAATAATAAAAGGATAAGAGAAAATGATAAAGATAAGTATAAACATTTGAACAAGTAAGCATCAAATTCCTTGCCCAATTCTTCTCATGTTCTTTCTTTTGTGATGGTGAATGTTAAGAGAAAATGAGAAAGATAAGTATAAACATTTGAACAAGTAAGCATCAAATTCCTTGCCCAATTTCTTCTCATGTTCTTTCTTTTGTGTTGGTGAATGTTTTTATGTGCCAAAGGCATAAGAAGCTTATATATAGAAGAAGTTATGGATGACCTCCACATGAACATATATTTGATGAAATTGATATTGAGACTAACTTGGAAGCTTTCCTAGGTGCATTTTGAAGTCAATATTGGATTATTCTTACAGTAAGTAATGATGGTTGTTTTTGCAAATTTATTTATATGCATGTTTGTTTTTCTAATTACTTTATATAAATAATATGTTGATTTGATTGCTTAAATTTTGTTTTGTAGATGATTTGATTGCTTAAATTTTGTTGTATAGATGTTAAATAAAGTAAAATTTTTGGCTTATTTAGTACTTGAATTAACATTATATTTTTGTGAGATATATATTATTGCTAAATGGTTTTGGTTCATGCTACATTTGACTTTGCTTTCATAAAAATTTCATCAATTAGTTACTTTTTTTAAATTACTATTTTCTTGAATTCACATTCTCATTAAATATCTATTATAGGTTAATCACATGCAAGAATTTGCAATAATCAGTTGCGATCCACTGTTAAATCTATATAGTTATTTGTTTAATTATATTTAATAATTCAAAAAACTATAAGATCTCTTTATAAATTAATGAGTTTCTAATGCCTAATTGATTCGATATTCCGAAAGAATGATAGATCATAAAAATATTTGGTAAACCTGATAGTTCGGAAAGAAATTTATTCCAACTGTGAGTTAAGCAGAATTTTTTTGAATATTCCAAAAGTAACAATCTCTCCTCTCATATAAATGTAGATCCTCACCAAGAATTTAATTAGTGTGACCTACTATTATGTGGGAGGAAGGAACATTAATCTTAGTGTAAAGAATTTGACATGAGGACCCTAATAGAATCTCATTCCCTTTATAATATAAAGAATAACTTGTACATAGTGCCTATTAAATATTCATTTTATCTTTTATTAATAATCTTAGTTGAAAATTCATAATTTTTTTAATACTCATTTTAAAGAACTTTTATCTATCTCAATATTTAAAACTTTTCAACATTGTCTTCCACATTTTACATTGAAAAAAAAAATTTACTTTAGGAACTAAATCACTAGCTCTATTTAATATTTATTAACAGATGACAAAATAGTGAAAATACACCCCCACCCGGTCCACCCCCAATTTGACAAACCATGAGTTTTATTTTTAATTAATCACTTCTTCCAAACCCAACAACTTTATTTTTACAAAACTCCAACCATGCCCAAATTCTGAGAATCCACCTCCAAATGCCTCCCATCTTACTTATGCAAAGAAATTTATTTTAACATTAGATTTGATGAAAAATATTGAATACTTTTGGAGCAATAATCATTTCCCTAAAAAATGGTGGGTTCTTACCATGAATTTAAATAGTAATACCCTCTATTATATGAGAGGAAAGAGCATTGCTCTCAACATGTAGAATATCTACTTAGGCTTAGAAAACTATTATTATAATATAAAGTTATTTAGTAGAACAACTTTTGTAAAATTACACAAAGTCTAACTTTTTTTAATTATAATGAATATTTATTGACATAAATAAAAGAAACTAAAATAAATTCCACTTCTCTAACATAATAATAATAATAATTGTGGTATCAATTAAAGATATGATTGGAACTTGTATTGTGCAAGAATAATGTCTCTATTTTTTTCTTAGAATTAATGTCTTATTATTTATCCCTACCCTTTAGGCACCTTTTCCTTAATTCCATAATTTTATATTGGAGTGTGAGACCAAAAAAGTTAGGGGATATTTGGTTCAGCACTTTTAGATGGAGACCCAAATCAAATCCAAATTCTTTTGTAAAGGGTTACTTTAACCCGTTATGTCTATCAAATATTCATGTTATACTTTTATTATTTTTAATGGAAATATTCATGTTATACACTTACACTAATACCCTTAGTTTTCTATCTTTTAATTATTAAAAAAAAAAAAAAAAAACCCTTAGATTGTAAGTAAGCATTTTATTTTATTTGTTGGTAACTTCTATTTTCTATTTTTATATATTTTAAAAAAAAACTGTTCCACTTGTCCCAAAAAAATAATTTCCGGTATAAAATGATGAGTCATAAACTATTATGATTATTTTTAGGAGATAATGTGTGTCCCGTCACATGTATTGCGCGTGACTCATTTAGTTGATTGAGTTAAATAAGTTATGTGCATTGCACATAACACGGATTAATGTGATTTTCCTATCGGTAGTTGGAGCCAAACTTTGTAACTCAAATGTGTGGAGAGAGAGAGAGAGGGAGAGAGAGAGTGTGTGTGTGTGAGAGTGTGAGTGTGATGTTGATTGAGTTAAATAAGTTATGTGCATTGCACATAACACGGATTAATGTGATTTTCCTATCGGTAGTTGGAGCCAAACTTTGTAACTCAAATGTGTGGAGAGAGAGAGAGAGAGAGAGAGTGTGTGTGTGTGTGTGTGTGAGAGTGTGAGTGTGATGTCCATTTGTAACGTAAAGAACAACTTATACATTGTGCCTACTGCCTACCAAATATTCATTGAAAATTCATAATATTTTTTTAATACTCATTTAAAAAAATTATTAACTATCTCAATATTTAAAACTTTTCAACATTGTTTTCCACGTTTTACATTGAAAAAAAAAAAAAAAAACCAGTAAGCAGTACTTCAGGGAAATTAAATCACAAGCTTTATTTAATATTTATTAACAGCCTTTTATTTGTAATTAAACTTTTTTTTATAAACTTTATTTTTAATTAACCGCTTCTACCAAATCCAACAACTTTACTTTTACAAGACCCAAATCAAACACCTGATGTGCGTGCAAGTGCAACACTCACTCACTTGAACCCAAATGCTGAGAGCATCCACCTCCGAATGAACCCAAATGTCTCCTATCTTTCTTAAAATCCCAGAATCCTCACCTCTAATCTCACAAGCTAACATTAAAAATTGGATTTCCAAATCAAATTTGAGCAAGCCCAGCCAGAGAGAGCATTAGCGTCTAAGCTTAGTGGAGAAGTGCTAGATTGGCTATTTGGTATTGGTCTTTACTCTTTATACAAAACTATACTAATTGTTCCATGTGACTTGATGATAATTAGTCAGAAAACAAATGCTACAGGCCTTCAATCAAACATCTCATGTGCATCTCTCTCTTTCTCAGTTTGTTTTGCACTGTGATTATTTTCTAACCAAATTTGATGTTGTCCAGATGATGGCGCTTCAACATTGGCGGCATTGGCAGCATCTGTTAGTCTTTAATGAAGACGACAGAAGTGGATATGAATGTTGTGGGTGCGTGGAACCAGTATTTGGTCCTAGCTACAGTTGTAAAGAATGCGGAGAAGGGTGGTATGTTCATCATAAATCATGTGCGGAACTACCCCTTGGGTTGCACCATCCCTCACACCCAAATCATCCTCTTATTCTCTTCGACCCAGATACATATAACAAAGAAGATCGTGAGAAATTTAGCAAATGCGACGTCTGCGGAGAAAAGAGTTTAGAATACAGTTATTGTTGTTACAGTTGCAACTTCAACATTCACATCAGATGTTCTTCTTTATCACTCACCATCCAAACTGAAGTCCATGACCACCAATTGACCCGCATTTGGAAGCTGATGAAGTTCACTTGTGACTTCTGTGGCAAAGAAGGCAATCTGCCCTATTGTTGTGCCCAATGCGATTTCGGTATACATTCACGTTGTGCTGCTTGCCCACGCATACTGAAATTTTATCGTCACAACCACCCTCTCCACCTCACCCCTTCTCTTGAAGTCCATCAATCCGACTCTCCAATTTGCCTACTCTGTGTTCGAAAAGTGGATACACTCTGCCTTTACTATTGCTCAAGATGCGATTTTGCTGCCCACCTATATTGTGCTATGCTCCCCTCGAACCGGGAGTACATAAATTTGGAGGAACTTAAAGAGGAGCAGTCCACCGAGTCAAAATCTGAAGATCCAGAGCTCCGTCAATCCTTTGACTCAGAAATTTGCAAAGTCATAAAAACTACTGTGGGGGAAGACGGGACTGAAATAGCCACAGAAATCAAACACTTCAGTCACGTGCATGATTTGAAGCTTACTGATGGGATTCCGAATAACACAAAATGCAACGGGTGCGTACAGTCCATTCTCTCTCTATTTTACAGTTGTACCCGGTGTAGCTTCTTTCTTCATAAATCTTGTTCTAAATTACCCAAAATAAAACGACACCCACTTGATCCACACCCTCTCACCCTCAGTTATCAGCAAGCTTCTTTTCTCTGTGATGCCTGTGGCCTGAGGTGCAACGGCTTAAAATACAACTGTCAAAACTGCAAGTATAATTACAATGTTCAATGTATTTTATTATCAAATACCCTCACTCTTGCCTGTCATGAGCATCGTCTTTACCTCTCCAAGACAAACTCTCGACAAAAGTGTAGTAGTTGTAATTCTGAAAAGTATAATGTATTCCGTTGTTCCACTTGTGAATTTGCTCTAGACCTTAAATGTGCTACACTACGACAAACCACATGGTACAACCAACATGAACATCCCTTCAACCTCCGTTATACTCCTGAAGATGACTCAGGTGAATATTACTGTGATATCTGTGAAGAAGAACGAGATCCCAAGCAATGGTTTTACTACTCTGCAGAGTGCAGCTTTCCTGCTCATCATGACTGTATTCTTGGGGAAAATCCAAATGTCAAGTAAAACATATAATGGCCACTAGTTGGGAGGTGCTACACAGTAATTTGACTTTCACCCACACACAATGTACTTTCATTGAAGAAATAAAGACTAATGACAGTGTTAAAGGTGATCTATCAATGTGCCTATGTAATTTCAACATTCACAATAATTGTTTATAGAAAGACCAATGTTGTTTTAATTTTTATTTGTATATTTTTCATTTGGGTTGAGCCTTTAGTTTTTTTATTGCGACTATGTTACCATTGGATATTACTATTATTATTATTTTTGCCCATAATGATATTGTCTCCTCTAGTTTCTTGTTGGAATATGAAAGACCGTAGATGCATATTGATAAGAACAGAAAATTCCTGTGACAACCAAGCAGACAACCAAAACGAGACATGTTATTGCCTATGAGTGCGTGAAACATTTTTCAGTGAGTAGTACCAGTGTGATAATTCATTTTGAGATATGGTATATGGTCTAGAATTGTTTGGTTGAAAGTGGGTGGCACATAAAAATAAAGCTTATGAGTTTATGCAGCTCATTCATGACAGTTCTGCTGCTTCTACATTTGAGAGAAAAGAGGAATCACAAGAACAAGTGTTAATGAAAATGGACCAATGCATTGAGTGAACTTCTGAAGGTATGTTGAGAGATTAGATGTGAACATGGTTGGGCTTACTAGTCAGGCATTTTGTGTTTAATTGGTGTAATAAGAACACAAAAAATGTTAACTAAGTTTGGCCTGAAAGAACAAAATATAGAATTGAAATACATAGGATTTGTTAAATATAGCTAAGGTTTATTCTTTCAAAACTCTTAAGAATTTTCCATTTCTTGGATCCCATAAGTGGATATCAGCTTAAGGACAAGTTTTCATTTGTAATTTACTTGAGATGCTTGATATTTGTAATTATCGTTAGTAGTTGTTGGTATATCTCCTATGGATATCAGCTTAAGGCAATCTTATTAGATAGAAAGCTTAGCTGTGATGTTGCTTGTAACCTTTGTCTCAGAGAAACTGAAATAATGAATCACCTATTTGTGTTCTACGCCTTTTCTAGAGCTATCTAGTTTGGGTCAGATTTATTGATAAAGACAGCAGAGTTTCAGCCTAATTCACTAAAATGGGCACTTTTAAAATGGCTCGTCCAACAAGTTTGACATAGGAACCTTTAACTTTGTTTCCCAAACTCTGCATACCACTCTTTGGGCCATATGGCTTAACAGAAATCAAGTGCTAATGCCTATAATGTTCTCCTAATGTCTAAGGCTTTGGTTTGCTTGTATCAACAAGCTTATGCAGACCATCAGCAGGAACAAGTTAACAGAATAAACTCAAACTTCATAACAAAAGGTAGGCCCATCAAGGATTGACAAATTATTTTAATCCCAAATGGAATTTGAAAGAGAGATACCAAATAAAGTGGCATGCTTTTGTTGCATAGTCTACAGAATGAAGACGACTCTTTGTTGGATGTTTTAACATACCATGCTTCAACAAGAAGGTGGCCAGCTATAATGCAGCATGAAAAGCAAATTTTCAAAACTCAAATATAGCACTATATTTACAAATAATGACTCTTGATATCAGGTCCATTACTAGATATTATGATTTCCTGTCCTAATCCCTGTAGACTGTATCTTTCGAAGGTCGTACATCTTCTAAATTAATTTTGATTATTTTTACGCTTTGTTTGATACTCTCAGTTAGCCACTATATAATGTACTTGTTTAGAGGTATTCGCTTCTTCTTTTGCTTCTTTAGTTCTATTCTTATTGTTAAATTGTTATTTATCATTTCTTGGTATGTAATGAAACTAATTTCAAAATGGGAATGGAGCTTTAGGACATTCTTTTTTTTCTACCTTTCTCTTTATCATCAGTTCAATATGTTTCACTTAGTTTTAGTAATGCATTTACGAATGTGTTTAATTTTCTCAGGACGATCTAGTTAATGCCTTGTAATCTACACCATCTATCTATACTAAGGAAAAAAAGCAGCAAAGGAATCATGGCAACTGAAAACTGATGATTATTTCCCATAAGTTTTACTGTTTTTCCCTCTACCTTTAGTTGGCTATGCAAAATTTATTGAAATTTACTGCCATTAATAATCAAGGCTCATGCTTGTCCAATGCTTGCTAGAAGGTATGCAGACAGCGCAAATGCTTATTGGACTGGCTTTTTCTCTAGTCACCCAGCTAGCCTTGAAGCAATATGTCCGAGTTCTAAGTGGATATTATTTGGTATGACATCAGTGTCGCTCTGCCTTGGTGGTTATGTTGAATAAGAATAGATAGGGAATAATTGTTTCCTCTATTCCTCTACACTTGATTTGCTGGATGCAAACAACCTACCATCTCATGCTGCCATCCTGGAAAGTGCTGGTTATATATTCTTGCTATTTGATCACAAAAGTTGTCCACTTTATATCCCAAAAATTCTGCAAGGAACACAAAAATGTGTTCCATGCAGAGAGAGGATGATTTTTCTGATCATCAATAGGGTGGAGTATTGTCATCATTTATTTGGGTTATAAACATAAATGAAGCAAATTTTCTTTAGTAAAAAGAATGCAGCAGGACAAGTTAATATTTGGCTGGAAAGAGATCTGATGGTCCCAACTCTGTCAGCCTGGAAGATGCTTTAGGGATTGCACAGCATACAACCAATGACTATGCAAAGCACGTGGCTTTTGGAGCCCTTGAGGTAGGCAGCTAATCCTCATTTCAAATTGACCTTCTGAGTCTTATTTTATAGTCTTTGCACCATTGTTATCGTATGATACATCTCTTTAAGCTATCCTTTAAAATGTAACAACTTTTCATAGACACAAGCTGTTGTAAATGCTGCCCTGTCATGCTTCACTAGTAAAAACTCAAGAAATCAATATACGCTGCCTACTAGTTATATTTTTGGTATTTTTGAAAGCCCAAGATCTAAGATTTGAAAAGCTTGATGTTTTTGGTATGAATCATGACCGAAGACATATGGAAAGGAATAACAATACCTCCATGGCAGGTCTCTCTAGTAATAGAAGAACTATCTTTTTATGTTATAGCAGTTCTAGGAACCATGCTATTTGAAACAAAAGCACTTGCAAAGTTAGCTTCATATGGTTCTATGAACCTATTATGGTCTTGGGTAAACAATGGGGCAAGTAAATGAACTATCTTCTTTTATTTTATTTTTTGGGTTCTTGCTATTCTTCACTGCTTAGTACCAAAAACAAAAGCTAAAAAAGATGAGAACACCAAAACAAAAAAAATGGTTGGGCCTGAAAGAACACAAAAAATGTTAACTAAGTTTGGCCTGAAAGAACAAAATATAGAATTGAAATACAAAGGATTTGTTAAGTATAGCTAAGGTTTATTCTTTCAAAACTCTTAAGAATTTTCCATTTCTTAGATCCCATAAGTGGATATCAGCTTAAGGACAGGTTTCCATTTGTAATTTACTTGAGATACTTGATATTTGTAATTATCGTTAGTAGTTGTTGGTATATCTCCTGTGGATATCAGCTTAAGGCAATCTTATTAGATAGAAAGCTTAGCTGTGATGTGGCTTGTAACCTTTGTCTCAGAGAAACTGAAATAATGGATCACCTATCTGTGTTCTGCGCCTTTTCTAGAGCTATCTGGTTTGGGTCAGATTTATTGATAAAGACAGCAGAGTTTCAGCCTAATTCACTAAAATGGGCACTTTTAAAATTGCTCGTCCAACAGGTTTGACATAGAAACCTTTAACTTTGTTTCCCAAACTCTGCATACCACTCTCTGGGCCATATGGCTTAACAGAAATCAAGTGCTAATGCCTATGATGTTCTCCTAATGTCTAAGGCTTTGGTTTGCTTGTATCAACAAGCTTATGCAGACCATCAGCAGGAACAAGTTAGCAGAATAAACTCAGACTTCATAACAAAAGGTAGGCCCATCAAGGATTGACAAATTATTTTAATCCCAGATGGAATTTGAAAGAAAGAGAGATACCAAATGGAGTGGCATGCTTTTGTTGCATAGTCTACAGAAGGAAGACGACTCTTTGTTGGATGTTTTAACATACCATGCTTCAACAGGAAGGTGGCCAGTTATAATGCAGCATGAAAAAATTTTCAAAACTCAAATATAGCACTATATTTACAAAAAATGACTCTTGATATCAGGTCCATTACTAGATATTATGATTTCCTGTCCTAATCCCTGTAGACTGTATCTTTCAAAGGTCGTACATCTTCTAAATTAATTTTGATTATTTTTACTCTTTGTTTGATACTCTTAGTTAGCCACTATATAATGTACTTGTTTAGAGGTATTCGCTTCTTCTTTTGCTTCTTTAGTTCTATTCTTATTGTTAAATTGTTATTTATCATTTCTTGGTATGTAATGAAACTAATTTCAAAATGGGAATGGAGCTTTAGGACATTCTTTTTTTTCTACCTTTCTCTTTATCATCAGTTCAATATGTTTCACTTAGTTTTAGTAATGCATTTATGAATGTGTTTAATTTTCTCAGGACGATCTAGTTAATGCCTTGTAATCTACACCATCTATCTATACTAAGGAAAAAAAGCAGCAAAGGAATCATGGCAACTGAAAACTGATGATTATTTCCCATAAGTTTTACTGTTTTTCCCTCTACCTTTAGTTGGCTATGCAAAATTTATTGAAATTTACTGCCATTAATAATCAAGGCTCATGCTTGTCCAATGCTTGCTAGAAGGTATGCAGACAGTGCAAATGCTTATTGGACTGGCTTTTTCTCTAGTCACCCAGCTAGCCTTGAAGCAATATGTCCGAGTTCTAAGTTGATATTATTTGGTATGACATCAGTGTCGCTCTGCCTTGGTGGTTATGTTGAATAAGAATAGATAGGGAATAACTGTTTCCTCTATTCCTCTACACTTGATTTGCTAGATGCAAACAACCTACCATCTCATGCTGCCATCCTGGAGAGTGCTGGTTATATATTCTTGCTATTTGATCACAAAAGTTGTCCACTTTATATTCCAAAAATTCTGCAAGGAACACAAAAATGTGTTCCATGCAGAGAGAGGATGATTTTTCTGATCATCAATAGGGTGGAGTATTGTCATCATTTATTTGGGTTATAAACATAAATGAAGAAAATTTTATTTAGTAAAAAGAATGCAGCAGGACAAGTTAATATTTGGCTGGAAAGAGATCTGATGGTCCCAACTCTGTCAGCCTGGAAGATGCTTTAGGGATTGCACAGCATACAACCAATGACTATGCAAAGCACGTGGCTTTCGGAGCACATGAGGTAGGCAGCTAATCCTCATTTCAAATTGACCTTCTGAGTCTTATTTTATAGTCTTTGCACCATTGTTATCGTATGATACATCTCTTTAAGCTATCCTTTAAAATGTAACAACTTTTCATAGACACAAGCTGTTGTAAATGCTGCCCTGTCATGCTTCACTAGTAAAAACTCAAGAAATCAATATACGCTGCCTGCTAGTTATATTTTTGGTATTTTTGAAAGCCCAAGATCTAAGATTTGAAAAGCTTGATGTTTTTGGTATGAAGCGTGATGGAAGACATATGGCAAGGAATAACAATACCTCCATGGCAGGTCTCCCTAGTAATAGAAGAACTATCTTTTTGTGTTATAGCAGTTCCAGGAACCATGCTATCTGAAACAAAAGCACTTGCAAAGTTAGCTTCATATGGTTCTATGAACCTATTATGGTCTTGTGTAAACAATGGGGCAAGTAAATGAACTATCTTCTTTTATTTTATTTTTTGGGTTCTTGCTATTCTTCACTGCTTAGTACCAAAAACAAAAGCAAAAAAAGATGAGAAATATATAAAAATAATAATTAGGTGGGAAGTAGGCAACCCAATTTATAGAATTTTAATCATTCCGTGTATTGCACGGGCATAAATCCAAATCTGAATCTAAATGTCAAAGGAAGCAATTGGGGCAGACCAACAAGACCACCTCTCCTCATTTAAAATCTAAACAGCTTACTATCTAATCTTTCACATCCCTCTGTAACTGTTTGACACAGCCCTCGGAAATCTTCTCACTGCCAAGGCCTACCTTCACCTTCAGCCTCTCTGTCTCTCTCGCTAGGGACCCAATTTCTGTTTTCTGTTTCTGTTGCCGATCTTCATCAGCACATATCATGTTATTCTTGTTGTTTTTATAATACATCTTCTAGCTCATGCATAATAAATCCAATGTATTAGATTAAGGTTTATCACACTTATAATATCTGATTCTTAGAGGTAAAGGGGAAAAAGGTCTCACCTTTATTTACGCTAGAGGATTTATTCTCTTTTTTTTTTAATTTCAGATTATTTCATTTTTTATTTGAATTTGTGCTCAAGTTTGGTTTTTGACTGTATGCCTGTTTTTGTATACTGTAATAATTTGAAGCTAAATTGAAAAGAAAATTCCAACACCATGGAAGGGATCAAAAGTAAGAGAAGGAAAATAGGGCAGCCTGATTCAAAATTTCCTCTACTCAAGGTGGCACTTTGACACTTTGTTTCTATGCATTTAATCTAATACAATTGCTACTCCAAAATACTATCTTGAAGGTTGCACAATTTATTATTATTATTTTTATGTGCTTGTTGCTAACATGTGTCAAATTGTCTTTTCTTTGAAATTTTTTTGTGTCACGAGACTCAAAATTACCTGGAGGATTGAACAGGTATTGGTAAATTGCCATATGAAATACTTGTTTCCATTTTTTCTCTCTTACCTATGGAAGAAGCAATAAGAACTAGTGTCCTCACCCGCAGATGGCATTACTTGTGGACTTTCACAACTCGTTTAGAGTTTGATGATGTGAGCGTAGAGAATCTTTTAAATGCTCAACCTCCAATTCCCACTCTATTTGATTTGTCTCAATTTGTACCTACATACCCACATTTCTTGTTCAAAGGAGGAGATTTGTTGATTGGGTGAATCAAGTACTGAATTTACATTAGGGTACACATTTAGATGAATTCAGCCTTCACTTTGCTGTGTATGATGATCACTTTAAAAGTATTATTGATAGTTGGATCAGCTTTGCATTTCAAAAGGGAGTTAAAAGGCTTCATTTGATTTTCATATGTAATTGGGCTTTGAATAAAAGGTCATACACTCTTATGCCTTCCTTGCTTCATAATTACAGACTTGATTCGTAAACTGAACTTTGTCTGTGCTCTGTTGAGGTGACTGGAGAAGCTCTCGAATACATTTATCTACTTGCCCACTTCTTGAAGTATTATATGTATCAATGTCACATGTGATGAATTTCAAAATTTCCTGCCCATCACTCAAGCTAAAGCACTTAGAGACATACTCTTGTGTCTTGGAAAATCTTGTGTCATTTAAATATATGGGAGCAATGATAAACCTTTCATTTAACTACACACCCCAGCTCATTAAGGCATCTTTTGCTAGGCCTCATGCTTGCTATATCATCGAGAGTCTTTTCCAGCCTCCGAGCTATCTCTTTCAACTTCAAACACCTGTATTGGACATAGGTACTGAGGTCAGTACATAAATCCAAATTTTTGCTCCCCCCACCCACTCTTTATTTTTTGAAAGAAAGAACACAGAAACAAAAGAAGAAGGCTTATCAATTTTTGTCGTGATTTAAAATTTTTTAGAAGTTTACATGGTTTTCCAAATTGCCCAAGTTAAGGAATCTCAAGCAGTTGGAATTACTGTGTGCTCTGCCTCCTTCTTTGCACATTCCTTCTATGAGCAGCTCCTTCATTAAATAGATTTATAATTAAGGTGAATATTATTACTTCAAAGCTATAGTTGTGGATTGTAGGATATTGTTTCTTTTTGGGTGAATTTCACTTTACCACCCTAAAATATTACTGATTTTGCAATGTTACCCTAAAATATTCATGTGTGCAATTCATGCCCCATTTGAAGAAACTATAGCAATGTACCTCTAAATGTGAAAAATGCATAAATTGCCCTTAACACAAATAATGAGATGTCAACTAAAAATAAGAAATTGTTTAGGGGGTTTAGCCCAGATAAGGTTTGTTGGAAACCTGCAAGGAATAGAGGTTTTGAGGTTAGAGGTTATTATAGCTCCTTCTACCCTCCTACTCTTGTTTTCTTTCCATGGAGAATGATATGACAATTGAAGGTTCCTTTAAGGGTGGCTTTCTTTTCTTAGTCTGCTTCCTTAGATAAGATATTAACAACAAACAACCTTCGTAAAAGACAAGTGATAGGGGCTTGACTGGTGCTATATGTGTAAGAGGTGTGGGGAGTCGATGGATCATCTTCTACTTCATTGCTCCATAGCTTGGGAGTTGTGGTCCTTGGTCTTCTGCTTGTTTGGTATTCAATGGGTTATGCCTCATACTGTTATTAAGTTGTTTGAGGCTTGGCAAGGAAAGTTTGCGTGACATTGTCATATTGATGTTTGGAGACTAGTGCCTCATTGCTTGATTTGGTGCATTTGGCGTGAAAGGAATGCTAGAAGTTTTGAAAGTTGTGAACGCTCTTTGCTAGAGATTAAGTCTTTCTTCTTACACACTCTCTTTGAATGGAGTGTGGTTTTTTCTCATTTTTCTTGTTCTTCCTTTTCTTTGTTTCTTGATCGTTGTTCTTTTGTTTCCTGATTTGTGCCCCCATAATACATCCCCAATGTACTCAGTTTGGCAATTTTTCTATTATTAATAATATTCTTATGTTATTTATCAAAAAAAAAAAATAATTATTTTCTTAGTTTTCTAATTAAATCTATTGTATTTTTTCTTATTTTTTTAACATAAATGTCTAAACTGCCATGTCACCAAATGTATTAGGCATAGCTTATGTATATATTTTCCCTAATTTATGATTTGAAATTGGGTGTCAAATGAAAAATTGATTATCTGGGGGAGATTGCAAAAAGGGGTGTTAGTTTTGGAAGGTAAAATGTATGTTTCCTTCATTACTATGCATTTTACATATTTGTTTTATGGGTTATTCTACCGTACCCCCCCCCCCTCTCCCAAAATGTGAGAAAAGAGCTGTCACATGTGATATTGGGATTGCACAATGTGAGGATGGAACCGTCAAATGTGAGAAAAAAGTAAGGGATCCGTCAAATGTGAGAAAAGAACTGTCACATGTGATATTAGAACTACACAATTTGAGAATGGAACCGTCAAGTGTGAGGAAAAAAGTAAGAAAACCACCCAATGTGAGAAAAAAACTGTCATATGTGATGTTGGAACCGCACAATGTGAGGATGGAACCATCAGATGTGAGAAAAAAAGTAAGAGAACCACCAAATGTGAGAAAATAATTGTCACATGTGATGTTGGAACTGCACAATGTAAAGATGGAACCGTCAAGTGTGAGAAAAAAGTAAGGGAACCACCCAATGTGACAAAAGAACTGTCATATGTGATATTGGAACCACACAATGTGAGAATAGAACTATCAAGTGTGAGAAAAAGGTAAGGAAACCACCCAATGTAACAAAAGAACTGTCATATGTGATCTTGGAATCACAAAATGTGAGGATGGAACTGTCAAATATGAGAAAAAAAAGTAAGGGAACCACCAAATGTGAGAAAATAACCGTTACATGTGATGTTGGAACTGCACAATGTGAGGATGAAACCGTCAAGTGTGAGAAAAAAAGTAAGAGAATCACCCAATGTGAGAAAAGAACTATTATATGTGATGTTGAAACTGTATAATGTAAGAATGGAACCGTCAGATGTGAGAAAAAAAAAGTAAGAGAACCATCAAATGTGAGAAAAGAAAAAAAGTAAGAGAATCATCAAATGTGAGAAAAGAACTATCACATGTGATATTGGAACCGCATAATGTGAGAAAAAAGTAAGGGATCCATCAAATGTGAGAAAAGAACTGTCACATGTGGTGTTGGAACTGCACAATGTGAGGATAGAACCGTCAAGTGTGAGAAAAAAAGTAAGAGAACCACCCAATATGAGAAAAGAACTGTCATATGTGATGTTGGAACCACACAATGTGAGGATGGAACCGTCAGATGTGAGAAAAAAAAGTAAGAGAACCATCAAATGTGAGAAAAGAATTGTCATATGTGACATTGGAACCGCACAATATGAGAATAGAATCGTCAAATGTGAGAAAAAAGTAAGGGAATCACCAAATATGAGAAGAGAACTGTCACATGTGATATTGGAACTGCACAATGTGAGGATGAAACTGTCAAATGTGAGAAAAAAGTAACCTGGTGTAGTAGGTTACTTACTAGTGGGTATCGTACCCCCCCTTTTTTTAGGGGGGTACCGTAGAATTACTCTTGCAAAAATATACTATATTGTACACATTTGTTTAGAAACAAAGTAAATATTACAAATTTACAATGATAGTTCAATGTAAACTATGAATTTTTCATTAGTTTATTTCAAATTTATTAGATCTAAATGGGCTTTATAAAACAATTTTAGATGAAAAAAAAAATTTACTTTGTTGTTGGGCTTACTATTTCTCCTAAATTTTATATAAAATTGGATTGTTGTTAGGCGTTATTTGTGTTTAAAAGGATCAAAATATTGTTAAGATGATCATAATTAAACTTACTTTAAGTGGGTTTTAAATAATTTTAGATTAGAAATGTCAAATAAAAAAATAAAATATTATATATATATATATATATATAAAAAATAATTGCTAGCTCAGGGTTCATTTGAACCCCCTAGACTATACATGGCGCCGCCCATGGATAAAGGCTACAGCAGTCGAACAACGTAGAAGCAAATGAACAAGAAATCCGGTGCTTGTCTGTAGAGTGTCCACCTTGGGTGAATGCAGATCAACACAAGCCGACTGCTTTTGGAGCTTCAAGAAGCACAACTCCTCCTTTTGACTTTGCAAATACAAAGAATCAACATGGAAACACACGGCTTCAGTACGTACGTCACAGCTTGGAGAGGATTACTGACAGTTGCGAGGCGAAGATGAGTACGTAGACGGAGCTTACACGCCAGATAGCTTGTAAAAAGAAAAAGAAAACCTGTATTAGAGAACAACTAGCGGCTAAAGATAAGAAACCCTAGACTAGAGTGAAAGGGGGAGTGCCTACTGTGTCCAATTTACGGAGGGAAATATCAGTCAATACCTAAAGGAAAGCAAAATTTGATTACAATCAATCAGGGTGTAAAAGGAAAGGTTGGGAGGGTGAGAAATTAAATCACTGGATCAGCTAAGGAAACAAATCACCGATTAATAGGAAAATAAATTTTCGGAGTCTTATACCAAAGGGAAGTAAGCATTGGATTGCTCATCAAGGTTTTGAGAATCAAATTTATCTCAGTAGTACCTGAAGGTCAACTTTGCGTGGTCAAGCCAAGCAAGAGGGTTAATTTTGATCATTGAGGTTGTACCCCAAGGAAGCAGATGAGACGAGCAAGCCACGGCTATGTATGAAAAAAGAAAAAAGAAAAAAGAGAAAAGAGAGAGTCCCACGCACGCAGGCCCAAAGCTTGATGGTCTAAATTTGTAAGAAAGGAACAACGTACGCTATATTGTCATATAGGACAAACCTATCTTGCAAACAAATCAAAGCTCACTTATAAATTAAAAAAAAAAAAAAAAAAAATCAATCAAAAAGATGTTGGACTTCAATCCTCGTCTCATGCATCACCAATGGCAGCTCTAGGAATTTTGTTCAGGATGTTCGTATTCCACTTTGAAAAAATTTCGGGTCATTTTGGTCTATTTCAGGTGTTTCGGTAAATACCGGCCAAAATTCAAGATTTGGCCAGCATGAAGTTTGTGCTTAAAAATAATAATAATAATAATAATCTTAAAACCAAAACAAATTTGCATTCTATACACCGAAAAACCTCAAAAGGAAAAAAAATGAAAAGAAATGAAACGAACAAAGGTACATGTACAATAAACTATAATTTCATTTGAAATATTAATAAAATTATTAATTATTGTTGTTTAGTTGTTTCATAAATTTGTTTGTCTTTTATAAACTATAATTTGTTGTATTGTTGTTTCATTAATTATTAAATTATTAATTGTTGTTTAGCTTAACATAATTTAATTTTTTTGTCTTTTATAATGTATTAGTTAATTAAATTATTAATTATTGGTGTTTAGTTGCTTTATTAATTTTTTTTTTTTTACTAACTACTAACAGTCTAGCACACACCCTACTGTACATTAGCACACACTAGCACACACCTCATGTGTGCAAACACCTTATGTGTGCACACACCCTTGCCTCTGCATGCCTTTACTTCCCCAATTCAAATATCCCACCCCTACCCCACACCACGCGGCCCATGGCCCCATTTACCCCCCACTCAACAGATAAGATTCACACAAGAGGAGCCAATTAGATAAATTCACAAATCACTATACACTAAAAGACAAACTCACCAACACCAACTGACCAACACAATGACACACCAACGGATAAAGTCAAAAAAAAAGGGGGCAAATAAATTGAATAATTATAAAGACTTAAAAGAGAAAGAATCAGTTCAAAAAGAAAGAGAACTCTCTCTCTCTCTCTCTCAGAACAGAACAGTCCACACTCCACAACAAATGAGCAAAACCCAAAGATTAAGAGAGAAAAGGAGAGAGAAGTAAAGTGTAAAATACCTTGAGGGAGGCTTGAGGGGCAGTGCCGAGGGCCATGGCAGCACGTCGAGGCATCGGAGGCGAGGAAGGATTCGAGGCCAAGCGTCAGCGTCGCAAGCTCTGATCCGATCAGACCGATCTCCAATGGCCGATCCAAGCTCTGTTGCTCGAGTTTCAGGTGGAGGCGCCGTCGCCACATCGCGCCTATGTGCTTGATGATGAGGTTTCAGGCAAAGGCATGCATTGTCGTTGATGAGCCTCATCAAATGAGGTTTTTTTCTTTAGGTTAGGAAAGGTTTCTGATTTTAGGTTTTGCTTTTACCATTTGATGATTGAGGCAGACGCGTATTTGGATTGGGTTTTGCCGTTTTGGATGATTGGTTGGTTTTTTTTTTTTTTTTGAGAATACATTTGGGTTGGACCTGTTGGGTATTTGTTTAGGATTGATGTTAGGCTTTTTTTTTTGGGCTTGTTCTGTTACAATTTTTTTTTAGATTTTAGTTCAAAATTTGTTTGGCATAAAAATTTTGAGAGTGTTCCTGATATTGCTTGAGGGTGTTCCTATTTTTTTTTTTTTTAAGGGTAAAGAAATAAAAAAATTTAAATTATTATATATAATTTTTTTTTTCAAGTCAGGGTGTTCTCAGGAACACCCTGGACTCTGAGTGGCGCTGCCACTGTGCATCACAATCATACATGAAGCCGAATCTTGAAGTGGGGGCATTTGTAGACATCAAAATTTTATGATGTATTCACAACCATCCGATTGTTCATAATCAAATATTTGTGATCAAATTAATCTCCAATTGATGAATTGATGATGTGGACGATTAGCAAATGAAATCAAGCCACGTGACAACATCAAATGAAGAAATCCATGTGGCAACGTCAGAAGAAAAGACTCATATAGAAAGTTCTTATTAAATGAAAGACCAAATTAAATTCATAATTAACTCTCAATAAATGTTGAGTGAAAATTCTAAATCAAATGCTATTGAGTTGCCTATAAATAGAGACTAGTCATATGAGAAAAGGGAGATGGAAACTTAGAGAGAAAAACCCTATTGACACTACCAAAATAGAGAGTCATCTCTAAGTTCAAAAGAGCACCCTTGCTCCCTCAAAATCAAGGCTCATTTCCACTTCTTCAAATCAAAATAGGGATTTTTCTTCAATTTAGTTCGAGATCAAGCCAACGGCCCTCAACTTCAAGTCAAAACTCAAATACATCCAATCACACATCCAACTTGGAGACATCAAAGTACTATTCAATATCAAGCTTTATAGCCCTTCAGATCGTGAAGTTTCTTGGAGATTGAATTAGAAGAGTTTTATTGTATTTTTTCATTATAAAGAGTCATCTAGAGGATTGTACTCACATTTATACAAATCAATATAAATTGATAATTTGTTACACTATTTCATGACCGTGTGATTTATCATTACGAATTTTGTGTGTACACTTATTGTGAATGCTCTTACACGGCTAGTGTAGTTTTGTATCATATTATTTTCTTAATTAATTTTCATATTTTCTATATTATTTTCACTTATCTTTTTTTTTTCTCCCTCACATCAATACTCTCTCTCTCCCCTTTTACTTCTCATTCTCTCTCGCTACCCATCCTTTCTTTGTCTCCTTCAGCTTCTTTTGCTGGTCCATCTTCTCCATTACAGCAGTTAGATTGTCCTTCGATTAGGAACTTAGTTTGATTTTATTTTGGCAGTGCTAACTAGGCTAGATCTTTGATAAGCAGTTTGGTTTTTGCTTTTGGGTTTCTGTATCTACGGGGTGGCACTGATCTTCTTCTCAAGCTGTTGTCCTCCTCAACTTTGTGTCCCTACTAGGCAGCATTGATAGATTTGTACAACTCTGAGTCTAATTTTTAATTTCAATAACCCCACTTTTGATTGATTATTATTTTGTTAGTAAAACAAATGGGTTGATATTGGAGATTGTAAAGAATTGGACATGGTTGGGCTTGATTATCAAATGCACATTGTTGATTTTTTTTTTTTTTTTTTGAGAAACAAACACACACAAGGATAGGGGAAAAGATTCTAACACAAAGGCACACCAAAACTCCACTCAAAAGGCATGGTAATGCACATTGTTGATTTGGTTGTTCTAGTCGGATTTATTTCCTGACTTTATTTAATTTGCTAATGTTGTTTGGTGGAGGGGAAGGGAGAATATGGGAGAGAGATGAAAAAAAAAAAAAAGACATTAAAATATACTGTAATAAAAACCTGATATTTTAATAAAATATAGTTTAGAATACATAATAAGAGGTCGGTGATTTGGAAAAGTGGTTTGTGTAAGGGAAAATGCTAAAAAAAAAAAAAAAAGGAAAATTTGTTCTTATATTAAAATAAACAACAATTTTTACACACGTTGATTTGAATAAAAGTAAAAAGGTGAACTTATAAGTTCAACCCAAACAGGCACTTAAATAGTCAAAATTATGATGAGTTCATTCAAAGCGACTGACTCATTATAATTGAAGCAAAGATTGTAGCGTAAAAATTTAGTTATAGAATAACGAAGGAGCAACTAGAAAAAGAAAGTTAAAAGAGAGTTTTTTTTTTTTTTTTTAAATCAGAGAAGAGGAATTGGAAATCACGTGAAGGGAGAAAGTATTAAATAGAATTTTTATTTTTTAAAACAACTGTTGATCATTATCAATTAGAAGCAAACAGGAGCCAACTTAATTTAATACTAGGAAAGAAAAGCTTGATGAAATATTTGCATGTTTCTTGCCCGCAGAATCTTACAGATAAGATAGAGATCTACTGCGATAAGAAGCTCAAGGCCCTATTTTTTGGTAAAAGAATAAAGTTGGATATTTCAAGCGCTTTTTTTGTATAAAATCTATTATGATCCAACTTTATTATTGTATTTAGATTATCAATATTTTTTATATTTTGTATTTAGATTTTGATATTAAATATAACATAACAAATTATATTATTTGTTTAATATAAAAAAAATCACACACGTGTAGGCACGTGTGACAAAAACTAGTGGTTTTGTAAAAGCTTAAAAAAGTATGAGATAGTCCAAAATTCTGAAGCACATGATACATTATCTTGTTTTCATATTGCATTAAATTAGTGTATATGAGCGCAACAAATTGTCAAATTATCATCCCCTTTTCACTTTAGGCGGTTCCGCGAAAATTGATTTTCAAAAAATATTTTCTGCATAAATGGTGTATGGGGTGATGAAAATGTTGACCAACTAAAAATTGTTTTCCAATTAACCGTACCATAAAGACTTTTATAACGGAAATTGATTTAGGTTTTCATTTTCCGCCTTACCCAAAACTTATCAATTAAATCTCCACCATTACCCTCCATTGTTTACCACCCAACCACCACCCCCATTGATGATCCCCAGTCTCTAGTGGCCAACCACCGCTGCTGGTGGCCAATGGCCTCCAACTGCCACCACCACCGATCCCTAATCACAATTTTTTGTCTAAAATTTTCTCTTCTTTTATAATATATATGTGCTTGGGAGATGAGAAAATATGAGAAAGTAATAGAAAATATGTTTTCCATATAATTTTAAGACCTGCACACAAATCGGCCAAAGCCTTTCGTTTTCCTCTTCACCCAAGAGGTTTGCTTGCAACCTCCACTGGAATGGATACAGCTAACAGTTCTGGCCACATGGAATCATCACCATCTGACTGTACTCCTCCAATCACCTTCGTCATCGTCCCCATCACACTCATCTTCCCATAGGAATAGGATCAAAGCTCTAGTACCCTTCCTCTGTCCCTTTACTACTTCTGACTTAGCACACACCACTCTCCATTCAACCCACGTTCTATACGCATAAATATGTCCAAACTCAACTGCCCCTTGATTCCATTACTTTCTATTCCATTTATAACTGACGAAATCTTCGCCCCAATTTGAGCTCTCTGGTTCTGTAGTCTTTTCTCTGGTTCATTTGACACATTTTTAATATAATGAACATGTTAATTGTTGTTATTAAGTGGATTTTAATTATTACTGCTTAAAATACATTTATTTATTAGTTTATGACAATTATATATTTACGTTGTACTATCAATGTAAGATTTATATTATAGATACTTATACTATAAGTATTTGCAAAAATATACTATATTGTACACATTTGTTTAGAAACAAAGTAAATATTACAAATTTACAATGATAGTTCAATGTAAACTATGAATTTTTCATTAGTTTATTTCAAATTTATTAGATCTAAATGGGCTTTATAAAACAATTTTAGATGAAAAAAAAAATTTACTTTGTTGTTGGGCTTACTATTTCTCCTAAATTTTATATAAAATTGGATTGTTGTTAGGCGTTATTTGTGTTTAAAAGGATCAAAATATTGTTAAGATGATCATAATTAAACTTATTTTAAGTGGGTTTTAAAAAATTTTAGATTAGAAGGGTCAAATAAAAAAATAAAATATTATATATATATATATATAAAATAATTGCTAGCCCAGGGTTCATTTGAACCCCCTAAACTATACATGGCGCCGCCCATGGATAAAGGCCACAGCAGTGGAACAACGTAGAAGCAAATGAACAAGAAATCCGGTGCTTGTCTGTAGAGTGTCCACCATGGGTGAATGCAGATCAACACAAGCCGACTGCTTTTGGAGCTTCAAGGACAGCACAACTCCTCCTTTTGACTTTGCAAATACAAAGAATCAACATGGAAACACACAGCTTCAGTACGTACGTCACAGCTTGGAGAGGATTACCGACAGTTGCGAGGCGAAGATGAGTACGTAGACGGAGCTTACACGCCAGATAGCTTGTAAAAAGAAAAAGAAAACCTGTATTAGAGAACAACTAGCGGCTAAAGATAAGAAACCCTAGACTAGAGTGAAAGGGGGAGTGCCTACTGTGTCCAATTTACGGAGGGAAATATCAGTCAATACCTAAAGGAAAGCAAAATTTGATTACAATCAATCAGGGTGTAAAAGGAAAGGTTGGGAGGGTGAGAAATTAAATCACTGGATCAGCTAAGGAAACAAATCACCGATTAATAGGAAAATAAATTTTCGGAATCTTATACCAAAGGGAAGTAAGCATTGGATTGCTCATCAAGGTTTTGAGAATCAAATTTATCTCAGTAGTACCTGAAGGTCAACTTTGCGTGGTCAAGCCAAGCAAGAGGGTTAATTTCGGTCATTGAGGTTGTACCCCAGGGAAGCAGATGAGACGAGCAAGCCACGGCTATGTATGAAAAAAGAAAAAAGAAAAAAGAGAGAGTCCCACACACGCAGGCCCAAAGCTTGATGGTCTAAATTTGTAAGAAAGGAACAACGTACGCTATATTGCCATTTAGGACAAACCTATCTTGCAAACAAATCAAAGCTCACTTATAAATTTTTTTTAAAAAAAAAAAAATCAATCAAGAAGATGTTGGACTTCAATCCTCGTCTCATGCATCACCAATGGCAGCTTCAGGAATTTTGTCCAGGGTGTTCGTATTCCACTTTAAAAAAATTTCGGGTTATTTTGGTCTATTTCAGGTGTTTCGGTAAATACCGGCCAAAATTCAAGATTTGGCCAGCATGAAGTTTGTGCTTAAAAAAATAATAATAATAATAATCTTAAAACCAAAACAAATTTGCATTCTATACACCGAAAAACCTCAAAAGGAAAAAAAATAAAATGAACAAAGGTACATGTACAATAAACTATAAGTTCATTTGAAATATTAATAAAATTATTAATTATTGTTGTTTAGTTGTTTCATAAATTTTTTTGTCTTTTATAAACTATAATTTGTTGTATTGTTGTTTCATTAATTATTAAATTATTAATTGTTGTTTAGCTTAACATAATTTAATTTGTTTGTCTTTTATAATGTATTAGTTAATTAAATTATTAATTATTGGTGTTTAGTTGCTTTATTAATTTTTTTTTTTTTTTACTAACTACTAACAGTCTAGCACACACCTCATGTGTGCACACACCCTTGCCTTTGCATGCCTTTACTTCCCCAATTCAAATATCCCACCCCTACCCCACACCACGCGGCCCATGGCCCCATTTACCCCCCACTCAACAGATAAGATTCACACAAGAGGAGCCAATTAGATAAATTCACAAATCACTATACACTAAAAGACAAACTCATCAACACCAACTAACCAACACAGTGACACACCAACGGATAAAGTCAAAAAAAAAGGGGGCAAATAAATTGAATAATTATAAAGACTAAAAAGAGAAAGAATCAGTTCAAAAAGAAAGAGAGAGATCTCTCTCTCAGAACAGAACAGTCCACACTCCACAACAAATGAGCAAAACCCAAGGATTAAGAGAGAAAATGAGAGAGAAGTAAAGTGTAAAATACCTTGAGGGAGGCTTGAGGGGTGGTGCCGAGGGCTGCAGCAGCACGTCGAGGCATCGGAGGCGAGGAAGGATTCGAGGCCAAGCGTCAACGTCGCAAGCTCTGATCTGATCAGACCGATCTTCGATGGCCGATCCAAGCTCTGTTGCTCAAGTTTTAGGCAGAGGTGCCGTCGCCACATCGGGCCTATGTGCTTGATGATGAGGTTTCAAGCAGAGGCGTGCATTGTCGTTGATGAGCCTCATCAGATGAGGTTTTTTTCTTTAGGTTAGGAAAGGTTTCTGATTTTAGGTTTTGCTTTTACCATTTGATGATTAAGGCAGACGCGTATTTGGATTGGGTTTTGTCGTTTTGGTTGATTGGTTGGTTTTTTTTTTTTTTTTAGAATATGTTTGGGTTGGACCTGTTGGGTATTTGTTTAGGATTAATGTTAGGCTTTTTTTTTTTTGAGCTTGTTCTGTTACAATTTTTTTTTTTCAAATTCTCTGTTACAATTTTTTTTTTAGATTTTAGTTCAAAATTTGTTTGGTATAAAAATTTTGAGAGTGTTCCTGATATTGCTTGAGGGTGTTCCTATTTTTTTTTTTTTTAAGGGTAAACAAATAAAAAAATTTAAATTATTATATATAAATTTTTTTTTTTCAAGTCAGGGTGTTCCCAAGAACACCCTGGACTCTGAGTGGCGCTGCCACTGTGCATCACAATCATACATGAAGCCAAATCTTGAAGTGGGGGCATTTGTAGACATCAAAATTTTATGATGTATTCACAACCATCCGATTGTTCATGATCAAATATTTGTGATCAAATTAATCTCCAATTGATGATGTGGACGATTAGCAAATGAAATCAAGCCACGTGACAACATCAAATGAAGAAATCCATGTGGCAACGTCAGAAGAAAAGACTCATATAGAAAGTTCTTATTAAATGAAAGACCAAATTAAATTCATAATTAACTCTCAATAAATGTTGAGTGAAAATTCTAAATCAAATGCTATTGAGTTGCCTATAAATAGAGACTAGTCATATGAGAAAAGGGAGATGGAAACTTAGAGAGAAAAACCCTATTGACACTACCAAAATAGAGAGTCATCTCTAAGTTCAAAAGAGCACCCTTGCTCCCTCAAAATCAACGCTCATTTCCACTTCTTCAAATCAAAATAGGGATTTTTCTTCAATTTAGTTCGAGATCAAGCCAACGGCCCTCAACTTCAAATCAAAACTCAAATACATCCAATCACACATCCAACTTGGAGACATCAAAGTACTATTCAATATCAAGCTTTATAGCCCTTCAGATCGTAAAGTTTCTTGGAGATTGAATTAGAAGAGTTTTATTGTATTTTTTCATTATAAAGAGTCATCTAGAGGATTGTACTCACATATATAAAATCAATATAAATTGATAATTTGTTACACTATTTCATGACCGTGTGATTTATCATTATGAATTTTGTGTGTACACTTACTGTGAATGCTCTTACACGGCTAGTGTAGTTTTGTATCATATTATTTTCTTAATTAATTTTCATATTTTCTATATTATTTTCACTTATCTTTTTTTTTCCTCCCTCACATCAATACTCTCTCTCTCCCCTTTTACTTCTCATTCTCTCTCGCTACCCATCCTTTCTTTGTCTCCTTCAGCTTCTTTTGCTGGTCAATCTTCTCCATTACAACAGTTAGATTGTCCTTCGATTAGGAACTTAGTTTGATTTTATTTTGGCAGTGCTAACTAGGCTAGATCTTTGATAAGCAGTTTGGTTTTTGCTTTTGGGTTTCTGTATCTACAGGGTGGCACTGATCTTCTTCTCAAGGTGTTGTCCTCCTCAACTTTGTGGCCCTACTAGGCAGCATTGATAGATTTGTACAACTCTGAGTCTAATTTTTAATTTCAATAACCCCACTTTTGATTGATTATTATTTTGTTAGTAAAACAAATGGGTTGATATTGGAGATTGTAAAGAATTGGACATGGTTGGGCTTGATTATCAAATGCACATTGTTGATTTTTTTTTTTTTTTTTTTGAGAAACAAACACACACACACAGGGAGAGGGGAAGAGGTTCTAACACAAAGGCACACCAAAACTCCACTCAAAAGGTATGGTAATGCACATTGTTGATTTGGTTGTTCTAGTCGGGTTTATTTGCTGACTTTATTTAATTTGCTAATGTTGTTCGGTGGAGGGGAAGGGAGAATATGGGAGAGAGAGAGAGGAAAAAAAAAAAAAAAAAGACATTAAAATATACTGTAATAAAAACCTGATATTTTAATAAAATATAGTTTAGAATACATAATAAGAGGTCGGTGATTTGGAAAAGTGGTTTGTGTAAGGGAAAATGCTAAAAAAAAAAAAAGAAAAAGGAAAATTTGTTCTTATATTAAAATAAACAACAATTTTTACACACGTTGATTTGAATAAAAGTAAAAAGGTGAACTTATAAGCTCAACCCAAACAAGCACTTAAATAGTCAAAATTATAACGAGTTCATTCAAAGCGACTGACTCATTATAATTGAAGCAAAAATTGTAGCGTAAAAATTTAGTTATACTTATAGAATAACGAAGGAGCAACTAGAAAAAGAAAGTTAAAAGAGAGTTTTTTTTTTTTTTTTTTTTTTTAAAATCAGAGAAGAGGAATTGGAAATCACGTGAAGGGAGAAAGTATTAAATAGAATTTTTATTTTTTAAAACAACTGTTGATCATTATCAATTAGAAGCAAACAGGAGCCAACTTAATTTAATACTAGGAAAGAAAAGCTTGATGAAATATTTGCATGTTTCTTGCCCGCAGAATCTTACAGATAAGATAGAGATCTACTGCGATAAGAAGCTCAAGGCCTTATTTTTTGGTAAAAGAATAAAGTTGGATATTTCAAGCGCTTTTTTTGTATAAAATCTATTATGATCCAACTTTATTATTGTATTTAGATTATCAATATTTTTTATATTTTGTATTTAGATTTTGATATTAAATATAACATAACAAATTATATTATTTGTTTAATATAAAAAAATCACACACGTGTAGGCACGTGTGACCAAAACTAGTGGTTTTGTAAAAGCTTAAAAAAGTATGAGATAGTCCAAAATTCTGAAGCACATGATACATTATCTTGTTTTCATATTGCATTAAATTAGTGTATATGAGCGCAACAAATTGTCAAATTATCATCCCCTTTTCACTTTAGGCAGTTCCGCGAAAATTGATTTTCAAAAAATATTTTCTGCATAAATGGTGTATAGGGTGATGAAAATGTTGATCAACTAAAAATTGTTTTCCAATTAACCGTACCATAAAGACTTTTATAACGGAAATTGATTTAGGTTTTCATTTTCCGCCTTACCCAAAACTTATCAATTAAATCTCCACCATTACCCTCCATTGTTTACCACCCAACCACCATCCCCATTGATGATCCCCAGTCTCTAGTGGCCAACCACCGCTGCTGGTGGCCGATGGCCTCCAACTGCCACCACCACCGATCCCTAATCACAATTTTTTGTCTAAAATTTTCTCTTCTTTTATAATATATATGTGCTTGGGAGATGAGAAAACATGAGAAAGTAATAGAAAATATGTTTTCCATATAATTTTAAGAACTGCGCACAAATCGGCCAAAGCCTTTGGTTAATTTTCCTCTTCACCCAAGAGGTTCGCTTGCAACCTCCACTGGAATGGATACAGCTAACAGTTCTGGCCACATGGAATCATCACCATCTGACTGTACTCCTCCAATCACCTTCGTCATCGTCCCCATCACACTCATCTTCCCATAGGAATAGGATCAAAGCTCTAGTACCCTTCCTCCGTCCCTTTACTACTTCTGACTTAGCACACACCACTCTCCATTCAACCCACGTTCTACACGCATAAATATGTCCAAACTCAACTGCCCCTTGATTCCATTACTTTCTATTCCATTTATAACTGACGAAATCTTCGCCCCAATTTGAGCTCTCTGGTTCTGTAGTCTTTTCTTATATACACACAAACCAAAACCTCTCCAACCACAGCCCAACCTACCTTCCAGAATCACTATGGATCCTTTGTAGCGTCATTAACGAGTTCAGAGATTATAAAGAATGAACCTTGGGCATTAGAACCCAATTGAACAACATTGAAGACCTTTTGTCTACCTCTTGAAACGATCTTGCAAATTGAACAACAATCTCTTTGCACTCTCCTTCCCCATAGCTATAGAACGTAGGAAGTATTGGCCTCTTTTGAAAATATGTAATAAGTAAAATGTACCCCCTTCCTCCACCAAAAACTCAAAAGTTTTGCATTCAACAAAGCAAAACATGGAACCTCCCATTGCAAAAAAGAAGGAAAAAAAAAACTAACCGTAGTACAACGAGAAGAACTAGAAATATGACTAATTTGAGGTAGCTGGGCCTCTTTTTGGTGACTAATCCGAGGTAGCCAGGCCTCTAATAAAATCTCAGGTATATAGCTTGCATAAGTGGTTCTGTAGCTATATAAGTTCACTTTCAAATGGACACCAGCTCTAATGAACTTATATTAATCCTAAGCATGAATAGTTTTAGGCTCAGATAAATAACATGGCTTCAAAATGGTAATAACGGTTCCATCATTCATCATTGCACAGAGATTTTTGTTGTGGGGATTAGTTGATGCGCAAAAGACAAGATTGAAGATGTATGAGGTATGCTGCTTCCATTTTAAAGCAATTTGAATGCATAATTTTCGAGTTTTAAAATTCTGATGCAAGCAATGAGAAGGTTCAGAAGATCCATAAGACAACATAGGGTTTAACTCCATTGATAATTACCTCTTATCCTAAAAGCATAAAATGCACTTAACGTGTAGGCCCAAACTCTTCCGTGATAAGTGAGGCCCAACACGTGAATTTTTTTACTTTTTAAATGGGAGGTAGAGTGGGTACAAAGTTCAAACTCAAGCGATTTGCAGGAAAATATGGAGAAAAAGAAAAATGTGACCATAACTAGAACCTATTGACCCAAATTTACATAACATAGGTGTACTTGTCAAAAAAAAAATTTACATAACGTAGGTGCATGTTTATCACTAACTAGACAATAAGTAATTGACAGCTTGTTTTACATCTTCCTTGTAAAGTTAAGCTTACCATAAACATATCAAATTAAATTTTTTTAGTCCAATGGCATCCAACTATAGTCAAAATAAATAAGCAAAGAGGGTGAACACCTTCAGAACACAAAACTCACTCTTTGAAATACCTTGAATCCCACAAGGTAGAGATATGGAATACACCAGAAACAAATGGAGAATAAAAGACAGATTTGTTATTGATGAAAGATTTCTCAATTTTAATTAACAACCAATTCAAAGACTCCAAAAGACATAATTTTCCAGAAAATAATAATAATAATAATACTAGGCAAATCCTAATCAATATCCTACCATATAGGGACTCAGGTTTGAATAAATACTTCTAGAGACCGTCCAAATCAAGGAAATAATACCATAAATTAGAAATTTCTGAAAATTATAAAAATTCATAAATAAATATGTTCGAATAACATGTAGGTCCAACTTGAGTACGGTGTCCTCTTTCTAAAGACCAAAATACCCAACAAATCCAAGTTCTCTCATTGTTCATTCAAACTTTGTCTTTGCAGGCAGGCTTTGATTTTGCTTCAGTTTCAATCTTTACTATAAGGTAGAAGCCTAGATTGCTCAGTCTTCTCTCCTTCAATTTTGGCAATCCTCTTTTCTTCATCAGCATTTCTTGTTAAGGCTTTTACAGATTTCATAGCTTCAACAAACACCTCTATTTGCTGAAGAAGTTCCTTATTTGCTGCAGAAGTACAAAATTCACAAATGGGGAGAACAGTGAAATGTACTAATCCAAAAATTTTACAACATACCGGCAAAGATGTGATAATATATTGGCATAATTCATGGGTGCTTTTCAAAAAAAGTTCACAAATCCTTGACACTTTATCTTGTCATCATTTTTTATGTGAATAATTAGGATACTAGAAAACTTAATACTATGTATCACCAATTTACATGCCTCTGGCTTTGAAATTCTCAAACAAAAAAAAAAATTCAAGTACATGACTAAATAAAGAAAATACACATTATAATCAAAAGCTACCTGGTGTAAGCAGATCAAATTTATAAGCTAACAAATGAAGCCACCCAAAAATTGAACTTTAACACTTATTAATCCCAAAATAGCATATAAATCAAGATTCAACGCACTAACCTTTCTCAAGATTGTAATTCTCGGCTTGGTACTTATAAATTTTGCGCTCAGTCGTAATTCTGTCATCCTCAATCCAAAAGTAACTTTTCTTCCACTGAAAAACCATTACATTTTATTTGTCAAAATTAAAAGTGTTTCTATTCATAAATAAGAAAACACTTCAAAAATTAAAAATTAAAAAAGAAAAAAAAGAGATGTTTATTGTTAAAGAGAACCATACCATCTCGAGATCTGTCGTCAGTTTTTCCAAACTGTTAAGGAAACAAAATTTAATAATTAAAAATCTTTATTAAAGAAAAAAAGTAAAGAAAAGAGAAATTAAAGATGTTATTTTTATGTAGTAACCTATCGAGCTCCCTACGAAGGGAGTCAGCTTCGAGCTGTAGCGACTGTATTTCTAAGGGCAAGAATTTCGCTTTGCTCTGAGCACAACACCATTAAAACACCATTAATTTGTTTTATCAAATAATAAAACTATTTCAAAATTTTGAAATAAAAACAGAAAAGAAATCCATACCAGTTTAAGGTAGTCTGCCGGCACATCAACAAGTTTCGATCTTTTGCCACAAATTTCAATAATTCTATAATATGTTTTCGGCAACCAGAAAAACAAAACAAAAAAATCGAAATTAACATATAGCTGGCACCCAAAATAAAATTAAAGGCTTTTTGATATACATCCATAAAACAAAGAATTAAATTTTACCCTTTTTCTGAAATTCTTAAACACGTTATAAAAATTTGGTTCCAGAAAAATAAAACAACAAAAAAAAGAAAATCACCTGTAAATCCCACAACGAATATCATCCCTCACAACCATATACAGCGTGAGCAACCAGAAGGTCCACAACAACGACACGAATGTCGTCATGAAGGAACGCAGCAATTCTTCAAGTTTTTTTTTTTTTTTTTTTAAGAAACCAGTACTTTGGACTTGAGCAGCAGTGTTATAATAACTGCGTATATATAGTATACGAGTCCAAACCGACTAGGAGTAGTACTGTACGGATTCATATTCCGTGGGGAATTGCACGGTGTGCAATACCTAAAATCTCAGCACTAGATTTAATCTAATGGCTTAAATAGTTGACGCCTCACCAAATAATAAAAAGACTATTTTGCTTTTAAAAAATTTCCCCCGCCCACAGTTTCAGTTTCAGCCCTAACTTTTCATAAACTCAAATTTCTCTCTCTCTCTCTCTCTCTCCCCTGCGCAGCTGCCTCTCCTTCAATCATTGTCACAGCAGCCAGGTACCAGTCCACACAAGGCCAAATCCCTCACCATCACCGGTGATGCTTGCCACTGTGGCATTCTTTTCGTCTCACTCTCTCTCTCTCATCTGGGTTTCTCACACCTATCGCCGTTGGCGGTGCCTCTCATCGGCGTCAAAACCACTGGTGGCCGCGGGTCCAGCTCTCTTATTCTTTTCTTCTTTTTTTTCAATTTTTATTTGCCTTTTAGACAAGACCGAAACCCCTTTGACACTCATTTTGTTTCATTTTTTTATTAGTTTGATGAATAAAATTTTGTTTCAGTTTTGATTAGCTTGATGAATGGGTTTTCTTGTTTGGATTTCTGGAATTAGCAATAACTGTTATTATTGGCATTTTTAAAGTTGGTTTTTGGGTGGGTATTGAAGATGTTTGTTGAAATACTTCATAGAGTTTTAGTTTATCTCTATGTATTCTGTTTTTGGATTTTTATGCTAAAACTATGATGCTATGTGTATGGAAATTGGATTTTTTTTTAAAAAAAAATTAGCTTGATTAATGGGTTTTCTTGTTGAGTGTAAAGCTTGATGGTTTTTCTTGAGTTTGAAAATTGGGGCTTTGCAATATGGCCGAATCTGTTGTGATTGAATGAAAATGGGTTTTCTTGTAATTGTTGTGTGTATGAGTCCATTGGCTTTGGCATTTTGGAAATGTTGATACTAAATCTATGAATTTTTCTTCTGATCCTGATTTCTTTGCCTAGGAGTATCCATTTCTTATTCTTTAGTTTCTTTCACTGAAACAGAGCTATTCTCTAATGAGTTTGTGTTGAAGAATATTTTTTTCCACCTGAGGTTGCACACTTGAGCTTATGAATTGTAACACCCCAAACCTTTTTCTTAAGCAAATTTTAGATGTGAATAATATTTCATATGAATTCTATTTTTTCTTTAAGGTGTTTAATTGTAATTCCAGAGGTCTTATGAATATCTAAAGCATATAATGGCATTTTTGTGATTTGTGGTAATGAGCTTGGTGAAAATTAAGGAAGTGCTGAAACCTAAGGGTAGAGTGGTAAATGTCTCCTCAAGATATTTGTATTTAATGGTCCACAATCAGCACAGCCCCCTTCCTTGGATCCACACGTTCTTTCCCTCTTCTTGTGTTCTCTAGCTTCTTCTTCTCTTTTTGTTTTCTCCACCCCATGGCCGACCATTTGAAAGCTTTCTCTACTTACCACCACCCATTATCACCACTTAAAGAGACCTAAACCACACTAGCACCGCTCCATTTTAATGGAGGCAGCAAGTGTTCTCCTTGAAGTTGCTGAAACAGTGGTGTAAAGGTGAAATTTTCTTGGATTTACTTCCTTATTGTTTTGGTTATGGTCTAAAGCTTGTGTAGAGTCAATCTCTTGGGTGGGGATAATATTTTGTTATGGGTATTTCTTCTTGATGATGTTTAAAAAGTGGGTAATGCAAGCTTTAGATATGGGTTGTGTGAGATGCTTCCTTTGGTTTTGTACGGTTTATGGTTTTGTATGATTTTTGCTGAACTTTGTTTTGTGGTTGCTGCTTGTGTTAATTTCTTAAATTCTGGTGTTTATGTATAGTACCAATGATAAAATGGTTTGTGGAGGGTGTACATATGATATTTCTTGAAAGGGGATAGGAAGTTTGGTGTTCAAAAGACCTTCGAACATGCTTAATACTGAATTTGTTTTCTGTAGAAGCTCTGCACACATTGTAGTTAAAAGTTCATAATAAATTCCATAAATTGAATCTGGAAGCCTAAGATGGCTATAATGAAAGCTAATACACATATCTTTTAACTGATTCAAGTCTCAAATCATTCTGGCTAGTATAATAATTATAATGATTTTTCTTTTGGGACCGTAAATCTGTCCCTGACAGATTTGAGTCAGCCGCAAAGCATGATTTTTAATAAATTACAGAAAAATAATTTTGGGCTGAATTTTCTGTGGTATATTGTATACATATAGGGGAATGTTCCCTTAAAGTTTTGAATTAATCGGATAAATTTTTATTGACCAAACAATTTTTACAAATGGCTGCCCTGTTATGTTCTGAATCGGAAAGCAAGACTAAAACGCCGAGAAATTGTGGAATTAATCCCAAACCTCGGTTGATCTTATCTTGTTGGCTTAAATATATTATTTAGTACTCAATGAGATTCATGAGTATGTTATATTATCTTATGATGCACACTTTTACAGTAGTGAATTTAAAATGTTTTGGTTGTGTCAGCACTATGAGTTTCTTGGATGCTTGTTTGGTTTTTGCTTGGGAAGGGTACTTGTCTTAGGACGGGCAAGCTAGACTTTAGGGCCTTTGGTTTGATTTTAGGGTATTGTTACGATTTACAGAGATAAGTGTGATGGTACTTTGTGAAAAGCCTTGTTATTGATAGGTTTGATCATTGTGTTTCTAGGTTCCGATATTCTTGGTGATGGACTTAGTGACTGGATTAGTTGATTTTGTGGTGCCGGGTTGAGGTAAAATTGGTTGGCATTTCGAGGCAAGTAGCTTTTTTAATGGGATTTTGAAAAATAACCATGTTATATAAATGTTTTTGGGTTAGACACTTTTGGAAACTACCTATGAAAATTATACTTTCCTAAAAACTATTGTGTCGTAACCTTAATATATATATATATATATATATGATTATATATATGAAAATGCATCATATTTGGTATTGCATTTGGGGAAATGCATGAATTTGTTGATATGGATAAATGAGCATTTTTTATTTAATCTTCATAAGAAAATCTTGGATTCTATGGTGTATTGGAATATTTAAGATGCTTATCTTGTCTTAGTACTTGGGAAATTGATATAAAATATTGTTGACAAGAATGAAGTTGAAAACCTTACAAACTTTGTAGAAGTTAGATTATTTAAGGTTTTCTGAAACTACCTGGATATAAACTATGTGTTTCAAAGTAATGTAACCTGTGAGTTTATGTTGTTTTAAGATCATGCCATGTGTGATTTCCCGGTGATCACCCGATTTGGTTTCCGTGGTCTTTGTGACAATGGAATCAAATCCAGGTCAGTGCCCTTTCACTTTGGATGACGCGTTCTTCCCTGCTGTCCATGGGGGGGAAGAGGTTCCTTGATTGTGTGTGGGTGAGGCTGCTGCCCATGGGGCCAAGAGACCACATGCAAGAGAGGTCCTATTTGACGCGCTCTCTCTGCTGCCCATGGGGGGAGAGAAAAACCTTGAGGGTATGGGTGAGGCTGCTGTCCATGGGGCCAAGAGTCTGCATACCAGAGAGGACAATATCATGCCAGTTGTGAATGGGTGGATCCCCTGACCGGTCTATGTGGTAGTGTGGTATATTTGAGATAAATTACCATATGTTAGAAATTATGGCTTTGGAATTATACTATTATTGCTCACAGATTATCGCATATGGTTTCAAGATATTTACTTTGAGGAACTTGTATTTCATTATTAAATCATTCTTGTCATATTATTATTATTGAAGATGAAATTTGCATTTCCCCCACCCCCATTAAATATGCTACTTACTGGGCTTTAGCTCATCCCACTCTCCAATAGTTTTTCAGATAAATTTGCTATACCTCGGCATGGAGCTTGTTTAATTAGTGGTGATTGGAGTATTATGCTATTTGAGAGAGTTATGCTATGATTGGTTGGTGACTCAACTTACTAAACTCATTGAGGCCATAGTTAATTCTATTGGAGGTTGGATACTTGAGGTTTGTTAGCTTTAAGCTTTGTAGGCCTAACTTCTATGTTGAGGTTGTGTATTCTAGAAGGGATTGTGGTTTTGTGTTATCCATTTGGAACTTTGAAATATATTCATGTATTATTTGGAGGCACATGTTTCGGGTTATCGTTTGTAAATGTGTTATAAGGCTCTGACTTGTAATATGGAGATTTTAGTACGGTTATTTATTCTTATTATGTGTTGAGGATTGGAAAAAAAAAAAAAAAAAAAAAATCTCCTACGTTCTCGTTCTTAATGGTTCCTCCCCCACGCTTTGGACCCTTTTGGGTTTGGGGCGTGACATGAATAGTGCAATGGTTTTAAATCTCTCCCTTTCCTTTTTCTTGTTTTGTATTAAAATAAAATTTTGAAGAATCCTTAGCTGCTAGTGCTTAACCTCAAGATGCATCTTATTTGTTGTTGACGGATTTCCAATAATAATTTGATTTTTAAGATGCTCCAAATTGGGAGATATTCTACATTTTCTTATGCTTATTGTTATTATTTGTTTGGTAGATATTTGTCAATGATTGGTTGAAAAAAATTAATGATATGTTTCATAAACCTTCACTAATGTTAAATGTTATCATTGAGAAAGTGTTTTATATTTTATGTTTGACTGATAGGAGTGTGTAGATGTATGTGTGTGTGTGGGGTGCTGATGGGGAGTGCGTGTGTTGCTGCATGGTGAGGTGCTGCAGGGTGTGCGTGGACTGCTGATGTGGGGTGCGTCTGCTGCTGATGGGGCATGTGTGTGCAGCTGATGAGGTATGCATGTGCCAGTGCAGCCTGAGTGTATAATATGTCTGTGCTTTAGATAATGTTGTATTTGATTAGCTAGCATTGTATACTTGTAATACTTGTATTGGTGATATGTTTACATCAGCCTTGTGTGGCATTAGAGTTAGTTGATATGGTTAGTTAGTTGGAGGGAATGGGCTGGCATGGTGGTTACAATTGAGCAAGGTCACAATGCTTAAGATTTTTGAAGCATTTGATCTTGAAGCATGCAAGACTCTTTTTTGAGTTATTATGTGGGAATTAGGTAATATGATGGTGGAAAAAAATTGTCTATGTATCGTGTTATTATGGCCTTGTAATTGAAGAATATAATTTAATACAATTTAGTTTATTTTTTGGATCAAGCTTCTTTTTTTGTCTTTTTCTTTTTTTCTTTTTTTCTAGCTTACTTCCATCTTGGATCCATTGATTTTAAAATATGCTAAGCATCCTTGACTAACTTCTAGTTAGGCATTAATTATATATACAAGTGATTAATATTTTTAAATGCAATGGCGTGTACTAAACTATTGTTCATTTTTTGAATGCAAGTGATTAAGGTTGCTAATGGTTATATAGTCTAGTTTTCAACTTTTCGTAAGGTTGCTAATAGTGGGTCAGCTATGTCATATGGCTTTTGTTGAAGAGAAAAGATTCTTATGAAAATTATATAAATTTGGCGATTGATAATGAACTACCTTATGCATCAAAAGACTGACCTTTTGTGGAAACATGCGAGTTTTTGAACCTTAAGTCAAAATTTCAATTGTTTATTGAAACTTTGATGACACATGAAATTAATAAAATAACAATGCAAAGACATTAGAAGTGTCTATTTGGGGTGCATTTGATATTTTCAATAAATTGGATTGATCCTATTTGTATTCCTTTTCTCTGCTAGAGGGCTAAGTTACATACTTTATAAATGGTGTCATTGCAGAAATAGAAGCCATAATGGTAGAAAACATTGTAAGTCTTGTCATTTTGTAAAATCTCAGTAATGAGCATGTGCATGCAATGGAAACCAATCCACTTTGAAAATTATGAGAACACAATGAGCTTATCAAAATTCTTAAGTGTAACATGGTGCAATGGTTTCTTTCCATCAGATATTAAAAAATGCTTAAATAAAAGGCACAACCAGAGCGCATAAAAGCTAATAAATTCTTCTCAAAGACAAGCTAATAATTATGGTTCTCATATCATCTAGTAATAACAAAAGGAAAAAACCATTTATGCGTGTAGTAGGGCCACCAGATTCACTTGTTATAAACAACAAAAATTCATTGAAATTTTTATCCACAACCAAATGAACAAAACCCAAAACAAAAAGGCTTTATAGCTTAGCTAAATTAGCTTCACAATATAAATATGTGATTTTAGTGTTTCAAGAAAGCCAAAATAACTACATCTCGATTATGATCCCAACTAAAACAGATATGAGTCATGAACAAAACCCCACTCTGCATACGTTACGACCCCTACAGATCTTGTAATATCCATTCTCTCCCAGTTTTCTTCCCAAGAGTTCTTTAAGATCTAGAATGGCTTTTTCCTTGAACCAGATAGAAGCATAACCAGCAGAACCATACCCCACTAGAAGCACCCCATGATCCAATTGCTTCCCACAGATGTATGGACATGAAACTTTTCCAATGTAACTCTGCATGAATACTGCATCGATGCCAACTGCACAATACAGAGCAAGAGTCATTATTTATTTCCCATCCATCAATGATTTACTCTATCATTCTTAACCCCATTGTTCAAATAAAACTGGTAGATTAACAATGAAAACAGTTTACACAGCCTATCATAATTTCAACATCAGTGCACACGACCAAAGAAGAAAACAAATAAAATGGAAATGAAAACAATTTACTATGTTTTGAAGAAGGTTAATTGGTAATTACTTGCAAGAGGGCCATTCTTCACCAAATTTGTGGCAATTTGTTCTTCGTCAATCGAAACAACACTGAAGTTAGAAATAGAAGCAACAATTTTGCCCTTGTCAAATTTGCAGGTGCCACGATCGGTCCCAGTGTAAGGATAATCCTTCTCTTTCTCAAGTCCACCAGCCTTGAGGGTGTACTCAAAGGTAGAAGTCATCAGCCCACCATTACAGCCTGAGTTGCATGCACCAGATTCCTTGGGATTACACGACAAAAAAGACAAGACCATGCTGATAATAAGATCATCTGAAGCAATCAATGTGACACAAGAAAGATGCTTACAAATAGTCATATTTTGGTTTTTCTCTCATGCTAGCTAGGTTGTCAAACTTAAGAATAGTTATGGATATACAAGATCATGGGTTTAAGTTTTTTAGTCTTTACAAGACATGCTAGTCATCTGTGACACGATGAACTACATGCCCAAACTTTAATTTTTGTTTTGTTTGTTTTCCAGGTTTGATGACTTCCATTTCTGTGCTGTTTGTAGGGCTGCCTTACTCTGTTATGAGATTAACTGTTTGCATGCTTTTTGATTGCTGGATGAAATTGGAGCAAGAACCGCATGCTTTAGAGATCGCATGATATCTTCATTAAAAATTAGAAGCATTTTCAAATATAAAAAGCACAAGAATTGAGTCTAAAGCACATTTTCCATCAACAATGAGTGACAATTTGAAACTTGGCTTATATATATTATACATACATCAAGTAGCAATTTTTATGGGAAACTTAAAACTTTAGATTAAATATGGTTTGTCTGGTTATAGAACCAATTCAAACGCCTTATCTATTAAAAATAAAAAAGAACCAACTCAGAGCATCTCCAGCAAATTCATCAAATTTTTGTACTGTTTGGAGAATGAGCAGTGACTTTTACCTTTATTTACCCACTTTTATCTTTATTTACCCACTTTTTCAAATACACTTTTCAACAGATTCTCTATCTCATTCTCTATCTCATTTAAATATTATTTTTTTCATTCATTATTATTATTATTTTTTTAACAACTACACATCTTCCAACATTTTTTTATTCAACACCTAATTATTATAATAGAAAAAAATATTTGAAGAATGAACAGTAGCCCATCAGATTTGATGAGCTACTACTGTTCATGAGCCAAAAAAAAATTTAGAGTTTAGAGAATCCATTGGAGTGGCTTTTTTTGGTCTCATTCTCTATACTAGAGAATATTTTGCCTTTACATACACCATTGGAGATGCTTAGACATACTCTTAAAATCACATTCCTTGTTAACATCATGATAGAGAGAACCCAAATATTATGACCAAATTACTCTATTTTATTGCAATTTATAACTTTAACTGACCACACAACAAATTGCAGACCAAAGAAAAAGAAAAAAAATTCAATATTAGTGTGTTGATTATGTTCTAAATCCATACTACTAAAACTACATACCAATTTTCGTAAATTGAGGCCCTAAAACAAGAGTATTTAACTATTTATCTAAAACAAGAGAGAATTCACCTATCAAAAAAAAAAAAAAAAATCCTTGCGAAGTCCGATGTAAGAAGCAGTGATTTTAGGGATTTCCAATGACAAAAAGGCTAGTATCATCGGAATCAGAGATCCGGGCTAGTGGCTGTGCTGTGAAGAGAGAGCTTCATCAACTTCTCTACACCCGATTCTCTCCAAACCCCAACCTTGCTCTTTGATCTGGGTCTAAAAAGCGCTCTACAAGGCGTGAGGGTTTGGCTTCAAATGGTGAGTTGATGTTTTCTCTTCGATTTTGCTGATGGGTCTGAGTTGGCTATGCTGGCAGCGGTGACGATGAGGTTTAAGGAAGCGTGGAGGTTGAGAGAGTGGTGGAGGCGAGAGAGACACCAGTTTAAGTGGGAGAGAAAGAGAGAGGAGAGAGTGTTTTACTGAAAAGTGAAGCTAAACTGAAAAGAATAGTGAGCACACAGATTGCCGGCATGGATTGGTGAGGTGTCAAAGGCTTAAGCCATTAGATTAAATTTATGGCTGAGAATAAAGCTATTGCACACCGTGAAATACCCTAGGTATTGCATGAGATATGAATCCCATATTATATATACACACTTATTATAACACTGTGGCTCTAAGTCCAAAGTATTGGTTTTGAAATCCAGACCAGACTGTACAGTCTGACCGGAAAAACCGCAAACCTCTCATTATTACTATTCTTTTACCCCTAGAAACCGTTCTAAGTAAGAAAAGCAGGGAACCATTCAAACCGCGGTTGAACTGCCCAGGTTTGAGAACCGTGAGCTATTTTTATTTAAAAAATAAAAGCATTACAGACTTACAGCACCAAATCACCATTGTTGAAGCTTCAACCATAACATTCTGTCAAACGTTGAACTCGCATCAATGTTCTGGATAGTTTCAGGCAAAAATTTCTTTTTGGCAATGAGTGCTTCTGCAAAATTATTTTGACCAAAAAAAAAAGAAAAAAAGAAGAAGAAGAAAGGAGCAGCCACTGCACGGTGACAATGCAATGCTCTTCAAGAGTTTTTGACCCAAAAAAAAAAACCATGATTGTTTTCGTGAGTGAGACTGAGAAGGAGCAGAGGAAGAGTTTTGTGAGGACTGAGGAGATTTGTGAAGAAGAAAGAGAGAAGAGTGTTCATCAAAAAAGAGAAAAAAGGAAAAAAAAAATAAAAGAAACAAAAAAAGGAAAAAGGGGATGTACTTAGGCAATTTAAAAAGTGTTACGTCCACAATATTTTTACAATATTTTCATAACAAATCAAAAGTGGTTAGTTGTTATTGGTTCAAATTTAAATTTAGTACTAAGATTACTTTTTTAACTCAACAATAACAACCAATAACAATCTGCTACTTAGGATTTGTTATAAAAATATTATAGACATATCATTTCTCTTTAAAAAGTATAAGAAATTTAAAAGAGAAATGAGATATCTATAGTATTTTCATAACTTTTTACAACAAATTTTCTTAACTTTTTATAACAAATTTTAAGTGGTAGATTGTTACCGGTTATTATTATTAAAACAAAAAAAGTGACCTTAGGTTCAAATTTGAATGCGTAAAACACGCCTTCACTTTCTCGCCCGTCGTGTACCACAATAGTCAGATCACATAAGTATTGATATATTTATTTATTCATTTCTTTTTGATGAGATTGATATAGCACTTTTACCACAGTAGCACTACTACCACAGTAGGTTAAGCTTCATCAACTGTCCTCTTTAATATTTTAATAATATTTTATATTAGATTTAAAATTGATAACAATGGTTTACTATTTGGTTTGGTTAGTGATTTAAGTATACCAACTACGTTTTTTATAATCAGCAAATCAACCTTGACATTGTTATGCATTTAATTATATATTTGTTTATTTATTATGTTTGCTTTGAATTTAATTTTTTTTATTTATCTTATGAAAGTTATGATATAAAAAATACATTTGAAATATAGATTTCTATATTTATTTAGGGATTATTTTAGTCAAATTTTTATTTATATTAATTTAATATATTTAAAATAATTATTAAATTAATTATGATGTCATCACGGTTCGACCTCAAATACCTTGAACCTCTCTCTTTTATGGTTCAATGAACAGTCCGAGTTTCAAAACCATTAGTACATCCGTATACTATTGAGAATAAATTTTTAAACCAAAATTACAAAAATAATTAAAAAATTAATGATATTTTAAGTAGTGATTAATTCGACCTAAAATATATTTTAGAGAATAAATTTTTTGAGTGTTTTTTACTATTTTCTCACGTTTTTTTCCATCCCAAACACGTATGTTTAGGATCCGTTTTGGAACAACTTATTTAGCTGAAATTGAAAACTTTATGCTAAAAGTATTGTAGATAAAAGTAAAAGTTAGCTGAAATAATACAGTAAGACCCATAAACAGTACCAACAAATGCAGTGGGACCCATCAATAGTAGCAAAAATAAGCTGGCTTTTTTGGTATTATTTATGAGTCTCACTGTACTATTTCAGCTAACTTTTACCTTTAAAACTGTACTTTTAGCAAAAAGTTCTTAATTTCAACAAAATAAGCGGATTCCAAACAAACTCGTAATATAAAAAAGAAATTTTAGATAAAAAAGGTCATGATCTGAGACTTGCTGGCCACTAAAGGCTAGTTGGGCATTGGAGACCAAGAAAGTTTGTGGGGTATGGTGGTTGGGTGACAAACAATGGGGGTTAGAGGTTCAATTTGTTAGATTTTAGACCCCTAAACACACGAAGTTTAACCTGATTTTATTGTGAACAGTGTTTCTCTCCAAACTAGTTTGGAGAAAAACTCTTTAAACTTCTTATAAATTTCTTTTTTGGGTGTGAATTTTGAAAATCTAACTTGATGATGTCGAAAATATCACCAATGAGTTGCACAATGCTCGTACCCTCAAAACGACACCTGCACAAAGAAAAGAGAAGACCTAACAGAGGGCACCGGTGTGGTGTTGACCAAATACCCTCCGAAAGTCAAGTTAGAACTTCTTTCAACTCTAAAGTGCTAGAGAAGGGTTAATTATGCGTACCTCGATTTATGAAGGTATTAGGGCTTTTATAGTAGTACCGAGTTGACCCTTCTACCTTAGAGTAGAAGTCATTTCCTTCTAGGAATCCTTATAAGCATAGATTGCGGAATCCTTTCCTTATAGGACTCTAATATTGAACGTGGAATACAAGTCATCTTTTATAGTTTATGCGTGATGGTCAAACCATGGTTTTGATAGAACCGTCAGTAGTGGGCCCATCAACCTTCTTCGTGCCTTTCAGCTATGAAGGGTCGTCAGCCTTCTTCAGCCATGAAGGGTCGTCAGCCTTCTTCATGCCCTTCAGCCATGAAGGGTCGTCAGCCTTTTTCATGCCCTTCAACAGGAGTTATAAGCTCTAAGCTGACGAGTTAATCATGGGACACCTCGTGGCATATTTTGCCTTATCAGTTGCCCCCTACTCCATTTCTCCATCAGTTTAAGTTGACGGGTTATGGAGTTGTGTTGTTTCTTAATTTCCATCTGGGTCAGGAGAGAGAAAACAATTACTAGGCGACTACTCGAGCCGCCAACCATTAAATGCTTAGACACGTGGCGTGCCCTGGTTGGCTCCGCATCTGGACGAGGGCGTCGCTTCGTCTTCCGCGCCTTTTCTTCCTTATATATAACCCACCTCCTCCCTATTTCTGCCTTTATATTTTTAAGGATTCCTGGAGAGAAGATCCGTCACCTCTATTCCGTCAACCTCTCAACAACACTTGACCTGCTTCCGTCGCTTCTAGAAAAACCGTCACTCATTTCAAAAAAACTTGTAAGTCTTTTTCTTTTTTTTCTTAGCATGTTCTATTTTAATTAATTTTTTATAGTGAGGTCGTCATCCTAGGTGCTTAGAACCAATCCGTCACTTGTAGGTAGTCAGATGTCAAGTGACGTGTCGAGTGACCAGTCGTCAGTCCGCGACGGAGTGGGCTATGACGAAGTATTTGGTTCAGGGGATGAGTCTGGGGGCTCTTCCCAATCGTCAGAGAGAGAGTCGTCTGGCCAATCTCCCGTTGAGGAGGTAGGGAGTCATGGTAATGAAAGTTAGGAGGGAGTAAAAGGGGGGGAGAGTAATGTTGAGGAGGAGGATGAGAGCAGTAGTGACGGGGATGAAGGTGACGATGAGTCCTGTAAGGGAACTTCAGGAAGTCCCGGAAGCAACCGTCCCTTCATCCTTCCCGAGGAATGGGCCGTTAACAAATTTTTACCGTCAATGAGTAAAAAGGTCTTTAAGGAGTTACGCGTCCGTTACCAAATCCCAGACCACATCCCAATCCGTCTCCCTAGGGAGAATGAAAAGTGCTACACGGGGAGAACCGCAGACGTTGGGATGTATGACGCTATGTTTGCCGCGGGGCTCAGGCTACCCCTGACGGCCTTACACCGTCAGCTGGCTGACTTTTTGGGTTTGTCTATTAACCAGATTGCCCCAAATTCGTGGAGAATCTTTATAAGTGCTGAGATCTTATGGGGCCGTCTAAGCGGAGGACACCGTCAGCTATCTCTAGATGAATTTTTTTATTGCTATAAACCCCAGCACCTTTCTTCTTCTAAGGGGATGTACCATTTCACCGTCAAGGAGAAGGAGTTGAAGTTAGTGTCTGAGATGCCAGACTCCAATAGAGTTTGGAAAAGTAGCTTCTTTTTTGTTAAGGGGACGGACTGGGTGTGCCGTCAGGAGGAATGGGAAACCATCCCTCATGGCTATTTTGATAACACCTGGGCCTTCGTCAGGGACTCAAGTTGTAACTTTTAGCCCCGTCGGTTTTTACTTTATCTTTGCATACACTATTTATTTATCTTACCATTGTCAGCTTTATTTTTCTTTTTAGCTTTTGTTCGTCCTCTTATTACTGACGAGCAAAGAGACTTCATCCGTTGGGTTCTCGAGATTCCTCTAGAAGAGTGAAAGTGTCGTCACCTAATCACTCTTGATGCTCTTTTCGCATATTGTGGGGGTCCGGAACCGTCGCCAGAAGCTCTTAAGTTGGAAGAAATTTCCCACCGACGTAAGTAGCTATTTCTATTATCCAGTTACTTTTAGTTATGATCGTTAGTTTTTCTAATGTGTCTCATTTTTTGCAGAAATGGAGGCAGCAAGGCAACGTATAAGAGCTGCAGCTACTCGTCAGAAGGAAGAAAAGAGGGCCAAAGGGGAGTTGGTGTCTCTGTTAGTTCCCAAGGCCGTCACGAAGGGTTCCTCTAAGAGGAAAACTGACAGGAAGGACGTCCGTCCGTCCAAGAAGGTTGCCGTCACCCCTGGGGACGAGGCCCCAGAGAAGTCACCTCCTAAGTCAGCCCATGGGGCTGGGAAGGGGGTGATGACTTCTTCTGGTCTCGTCCTTAAGGGACCCCGTTGCCTTCTGACACACAAAGATTACGCCGTCGAGGAGATAGAATCGTTCATAAAGCCGACGGACATTAATCCTTGTGCCCAGCTGGGGACGGAGGATTTGGGGGCGTCGGCATTATTTGACCTTACACGGGTATGTCGTCTTCCTTACCTCACTTCTCTTTATTTTTCCTTTGTTTATTCTTCTTTCTAAGCTGACGGTTGTGCCCTTGTCAGGCTCTGGTACGTGTAAAAGCGCTCCAGGACCGGTGTGTGGCCAAGGAGGGAGTCGTCACTCGCGTTAGCAAACATAATGCTAACATGCGAGATCAGCAGGCTCAGTATAAGGAGGCAGTGCGTGTTCTTAGCGTTGAGCTGAAAGAAGTAAGGGAGAAGCTGGAAGAGGCGAACCGTTAAAAGGAGAAGCTGGAAGAGGCGAACCGTTAAAAGGAGAAGTTGGAACAAGAACTGAAGGCTCTACGTGATCAGGTGGAGACGGCTACGGCTGAAGCGGTCCAAAAGTTTAAGGCGTCAGATTCCTTCATCGATTCCTGTGAGGGATATTACGGTGTTGGATTTGATGACTGCCTTAAGCAGGTCGCGTCGGTTTTGCCAGACTTGGATCTATCTGGGATTACGTTGGATGACGCTTCGCCAATGACACCTGCTAATGACGCCATCTACATTGAAGGTGACGATTCTGCAAACGCTCCTCCGGCTGAAGATAGTGGCGTCGTCCTGGCCCAACCAGCTGCGAATCCTCCAACAACTACCCCCAACCTTTCTGTGGAGCTGCTTGACGGGGAAGATACCCCTGCTCAAAAAAAGTAGAATGATGCCCCCTTGTAATTGACGCCTTTTTTTATTTTTATTTTGCAAACAGTTTTATTAAGTGCCCCTTGGGCCTTCATTTGTAACTTTTTAAGCAACTACTCCAGTGCCCTTTTGGGCTTTGACTTATTTGAAATGCCGTCGCCTTCGATTCTTTATGTGCTGTTACTTTTGTCTGCGCACATCATTTTTATGTTTGTTAAGCTGAATTTATTTTCTTAGTAGGCCGAGGTCGTCAGTCTTACTGTAATCTAATGTGTTTATGACTTCGTCAACTTGACAATCCCGTCACTTTCTCGCTAGGAGATTTTTGTTCTTTTATCCGATGTTTGGGCTTGTCTAGTTGTGGGTTGTGATCTTGAAAGAACGTAATCATGATTATGGTCCCGTTTAGTTTTAGTGGCTTCGTCAGCTTTATTAAACTGTCGGTTTTTGACTTGGATCCTTTCTAGTGTAACCGTTTGCTTAATAAGGCCGTCAGTATTTGATCCTTTTACGGGTAGACGATCATTTTGGTGAGGCCGTCACTTTATTGACTCCGTCTGTTTTATGGGTCAAATAGGCTTGCCCTTTTCGTGGGCTTGTAATTTGTTATTTGTAGGAGTTTCAGTAAAATCCTATTATCCTAGGATAAGGTCGTCTACCAGGTTTTGAATACCTTTCGAGACGAGGTCACTCACGTGAGACCGTCGGCTTCGTAGCTTTTGTCTATACTTACGGGCTTTAACCACTTTTTTTTTTATTAGACCGTCTATTTAATAGCTCCATCCATCTTGCGGACTTGGCAAATTCGTTGGCCTTTTATTAGATCGTCAGCCTTATAGATTCGTCCGCTTTGTGAACTTTGGCCAATTCGTCAGTCTTTTATTTAGACCGTTAGCTTAATAGCTGAGTTTATTGTGGACTTAACCACTTCATTAGTCTTTTATTTAGACCGTTAGCTTAAGAGCTAAGTTTGTTGTGGACTTAACCACTTCATCAGCCTTTTATTTAGACCGTCAGCTTAAGAGCTGAGTTTGTTGTGGACTTAACCACTTCATTAGTCTTTTATTTAGACTGTCAGCTTAAGAGCTGAGTTTGTTGTGGACTTAACCACTTCATTAGCTTTTTATTTAGACCGTCAGCTTAAGAGCTGAGTTTGTTGTGGACTTAACCACTTCATTAGTCTTTTATTTAGACCGTCAGCTTAAGAGTTGAGTTTGTTGTGGACTTAACCACTTTTCTTTTGTGGTTTTAAGGTCGTCCACATTTTGTGAATTTGAACTTGTAAGTAGAAACTCCAGTAATTCTAAATAAACTCCCTCTTATTGTCATGCATTTATATGAAAAGTAGTTTGAAAACAAAATCTGCCCGTTTGGGCTTATTGTAGCAAAAACATAAGTAGAAAAAACTGCCATTTAGGCTTATTGTAGCAAATACTTAAAAGTAATTAATAAATCTGAGTGCACTGAAAAAAGGGTGGTGTTGTTCTTCACGCTGTCGCTCCTACTGGTAGTACTTTCGCAAGTGTTCAGCATTCCAAGGATGTGGTAACTTCCGTCCGTCTAGTGCCTCCAGATGGTAGGTGCCCTTCCTTTGCCATGCCGTAACTCAGTAGGGTCCCTCCCAATTTGGGCCAAGCGTTCCTTGGGCAGGGTCCCTTGCTGCACCCATAACCTTTCGTAGAACGAGGTCTCCAACCTGGAAGTCTCTGTGTCTGACTAGTGAGTTGTAGTGCTTGGCCATGCGGTCTTGGTACCGTGCAAGCCTTTGTTCTGTCGCCGCCTTGAATTCGTCCACCAGATCAAGTTGCAAATGTATGGCCTCGTCATTCCTCTTTTCATCATGGTTGTGCACCCTGTAGCTTGTGAGGCCGACTTCGGCTGGGATGACTGCTTCATTCCCGTATGTTAGCCGGAATGGTGTCTCTCTTGTTGGTGTCCTTGCTGTAGTCCTGTAGGCCCATAGTATGCTCGGTAACTCTTCAGCCCATATGCCCTTTGCCCCCTCGAGCCGAGTCTTGATAATCTTTAGCAAGGATCGATTTGTGACTTCGACCTGTCTGTTGGCTTAAGGGTGGGCGAGGGAGGAGTAGTGGTTCCGTATCCCCAGTTGCGAGCAGAAGTCCCGGAAGGAGTCGTTGTTGAATTGCCTCCCGTTGTCCGAGACTAAGACTCTAGGAATGCCAAACCTGCATATGATACATCGCTAAACGAAATTTCGCACGTTTTTCTCTGTAATGGTGGCCAAGGCTTCAGCTTCCACCCACTTCGTAAAGTAGTCAATGCCGACAACTAGAAACTTCAGCTGTCGTATTGCCGTAGGGAACGGCCCCATGATGTCCAATCCCCATTGAGCGAACGGCCATGGCGCCGTCATCAGGGTGAGTTCCTCGGGTGGTTGCCTGATGACATTGCTGAACCTTTGGCATTTGTCGTAGGTCCTTACATAAGCCTCGGCATCCTTCTGCATGGTTGGCCAAAAGTATCCGGTTCGTACTAGCTTGTGTACTAGTGATCTCGATCCTGAGTGGTTTCCGCAGATTCCCTCGTGTACTTCTCTCATGACTTAATCTGCTTCTTCAGGACCTAAGCATCGTAGGTAGGGGCGAGAGAAAACTCTCTTATACAAGACATCTCTTATCAGAACGAACCTCGCTGCTTGGACCTTCAGTTTTCTTGCAGCGTCCTTTTCATTTGGCAATATGTCGTTCTTAAAGAAAGAAACTAACGGCGTGGTCCAATCGCTCTGGGAACCGAGCTCCTGTACATCAACAAAATTTATAAGTGGAGAGAGCTATGTGAAAGAGAGTACATTACCAATGGTGGCCATATGTTCGGCTGAAGCGGCTTTGGCTAGGCGGTCGGCTTGCTCGTTTTCTCCCCAAGGGATCTGTATAATTTCGACCTTCAGCTCGTTTATCCTCCTCTTTGCTTGGTTCAGATACTTCTTCATTCTTTCGCCTTTACATTCATACTCCCTATTTATCTGGTTAACTACGACTTGGGAGTCACAGTAAATGATCACCTTCGCGGCTCCTACTGCTTTTGCGAGGTCAAGCCCTGCTATCAGAGCTTCATACTCCACCTCGTTATTGGTGGTAGGGAATTCAAGGCGGACCATACACTCTACCATGTCTCCTTTGGGTAGCTGTAGTACGAGGCTGGCTCCGCCAGCCTGCCTGTTAGAGGATTCATCAACATGTATGCTCCATTGGGGAGATCCTTCTGCCCCTCTGTCCTCGCCATTTGTGAATTCAACTATGAAATTTGCAACGACCTGTCCTTTAACGGCAGTTTGCGGGTAATACTAGATGTCAAACTCACTTAATTCTATAGCCTACAATGCCAATCACCCAGTAGCTTAAGGATTGCTCATCGCCCGTCGCAAAGGCTTGTCGGTTAGGACGATCATCGTGTGGGCTTGAAAGTACGGCTTTAGTTTGCGTGCTGTCGTAACCAGGGCGAAAGCAAGCTTTTCCATGGATGGATATCTTTCTTCGGCTTCGCGTAGTGCCCGACTGGTGTAGTACACAGGTTTCTGTACTTTCTCTTTTTCTCTAATCAAGGCAGCACTGACGGCGGCTGGGGAGACGGCAAGATAGAGAAAGAGTTCTTCTCTCGGTTGCGAGGGACTCAGCAGTGGTGGGGAAGAGAGGTAAGCTTTCAATTCTTCAAACGCTTGTTGGCACTCGGTGGTCCACTCGAAAAATCTCTTTAGTGTGCAAAAGAAGGGTAAGCACTTGTCCGTTGCCCTGGAGACGAACCTGTTTAGCGCTGCTATCCTGCCGTTGAGGCTTTGTACTTCCTTCACATTCTTCGGTGGTGCCATCTCCATTATAACCTGGATCTTGTCCGGATTGGTCTCGATGCCCCTCTGGGAAACCATGAATCCTAGGAATTTTCCTGTCGTCACCCCAAAGGCACACTTTCCTGGATTAAGCTTCATGTTGTAAGAGCGAAGAGTGTTGAACATTTCCCTGAGGTCTTCTAAATGATCTTCTTCCCTTCGACTTTTTACCAGCATATCATCTACGTAGACTTGGACGTTTCTCCCGATCTGCCGTGCGAACATCTTGTTCATAAGCCTTTGATATGTTGCGCCCACATTTTTCAGACCAAACGGCATTACTCTGTAGCAGAAGAGGCCTTGGCTGGTTACAAACGAAGTTTTTTCTTGATCACCATTGTATATTTTGATTTGGTTGTAATCGGAGAAAGCTTCCATGAAGCTTAACAACTGGTGTTGAGCCGTAGAGTCTATTAGAGTGTCGACTCTCAGGAGGGGGTAGCTGTCTTTGGGGCATGCCTTGTTTAGATCGGTGAAGTCTACGCACATCCTCCACTTCCCGGAAGCTTTCCTGACCATCACTACGTTTGCTAGCCAGTCGGGGTAGTAGACTTCTCTAATAAAGTTTGCCTCATGTAGCTTGCGGACTTCTTCAGCTATGGCTTGATCCCGTTCTGGGGCAAAAACCCGCTTCTTCTGCTGGATGGGTGGAAAGGATGGTGATACATTCAGCTTATGCACCATGACTGAAGGGTTTATTCCTGGCATGTCCTCGTGACTCCAGGCGAATATGTCCTGATTCTCTTTGAGGAAGGCTGTAAGTGTTTGTCGGATCATGGGACTTGCAAGAGTTCCAATCCTTGTTGTTTAGTCAGGTCTAGAGTCGTCAAGGGATATTTCTTCAAGCTTCTCAACTGGCTCCGTCGTACTCCGGTGTTCTTCTATGTTCATGGTTTGGAGGTGATCATCCATTTCCATCATAGCCACGTAGCATTCACGTGCGGCCACCTGGTTTCCACGTAGTTCTCCGACTCCATATTTAGTCGGGAATTTGATCATTAAATGATAAGTTGAAGTTGCCGCCTTCCATGAGTTGAAGGTGGGTCACCCTAGGATAGCATTGTAGGCAGATGAACAGTCGACCACGAGGAACGTCACGTCCTTCGTGATTTGCTGAGGATAGTCGCCTGCCGTCACAGCCAATGTGATCGCGCCCAGGGGAAACACCTTTGTTCCTCCAAAGCCGACGAGTGGGGCATTCGTCGGAATCAATTGTTCTCTGCTGATTTTCATCTGTTAGCATGCCGGGTAGTACAGGATGTCTGCAAAGCTGCCATTGTCGACCAACACCCGGTGTAAGTTGTAGTCCCCAACTTGTAGGCTGACAACGAGTGCATCGTCATGCAGATGGTGAAGACGTCGCTCATCTTCTTCCGAGAACTCGATAATAGGGCTTTCCCTTCGAGCTACCTTTTGTACTGGACCCGTCAGCTGGACGTTTTGGACCATCCTGAGGTACCTCTTCCGAGCCTTTTTGGACGACCCAGTAGCCATTCCTCCTACAATCATTCTTGTGTGGCCGACGGGAGGTCTAGGACGGTCATTATCTCGTCGGGGGGGGTGTTCTGGAGGTGGTGGATCCGTTCTTTCCTTGCTTACAAACTTCTGCGATTTCCCTTGCCTTATGAGGGCCTCAATCTGCTGCTTTAAGTCGTAACAATCAGCTGTGTCATGGCCATGATCTCGGTGGAAGCGGCAGTACTTGTCTCTAGAACGCCTACTAGGATCTCCCTTCAGCTTTCCAGGGAAGGTCAGAGCCCCTTCGTCCTTGATTTGCATTAGGACTTGATCTATCGGGGTGGTTAGCGGGGTGAAGCTTGTGAACCTTCCTCCCGGGGGTTTAGAACGCCTCTCGTCCCTTCGATCTCCTGTTCTCGGCCTCTTCCGCCTTTGGTCTTGTCGTGCATCTTCCTGCCTTTCCCTTTTTCTCGGCTTCTCTTCTCGGGCTTGCAGTGCGTCCTTAGCATTCATATACTTGGTGGCCCTGTAGAGTACTTCTGACATGGTCTTCGGGTCGTTTTTGTATAGGGAGAACAAAAACTTACCCTTTCGCAACCCATTTGTGAAGGCTGCTACAAGTATTTTGTCGTCCGCTTCGTCAATTGATAGCGCTTCTTTATTGAAGCGCGTTATGTAGGATCTTAACGTTTCGTCCTCTCGTTGCTTGATACTCATCAAGCATGCCGTGGACTTCTTATACCTGTGACCCCCAATGAAGTGTGTGGTGAACTAAGCGCTTAATTCCTTGAAGGTGCTGATGGAGTTGGGCATCAGTCGGCTGAACCATACCCTTGCGGGGCCTTTGAGTGTTGTGGGGAAGGCCCTGCACATGATCTCGTTTGCTACCCCCTGAAGATGCATTAGGGTCTTGAATGTTTCTAGATGGTCCAGAGGATCCTTCACTCCGTCATAGCTGTCTATATGTGGCATGCGAAATTTGTGGGGTAAGGGGAAGGAGTTCACGGCCACAGTGAAGGGTGAGTCGGTGCGGTTGACTAAATCGGCAAGATCACTGGAAACTCGCCCCTTGAGCGCGTTCATCATAACCTCCATCTGTTCCCTCATTGCCTGCATCTCTGCGATAATATGTGGTGGAGTCGCATCCGTGAGGGATGGCATGCTCAAGTTCTGCCTCTCCGGCTTGCTTGGGGCGTGGCTGCCTTCAGGTTTCTCCTAATTTTTCTTTGGAGCACTGGTCCCTTCCTGATCTTCTTGTTGGTCATTCAATGCTGCATTTTTCTGGCGCAGCTGTTCTTCCAAGTCGAGGTTTTGTTTGGTGAGACGCTCCACGGCGGCACCAAGAGTCCGAACTTGTCTTTCGAGGGCAGTCGTGGGTGGTTCCTCTCCTTGAACATCATTAGTAGTTGCCATCGAGCGAGTGAGTACCATGCAACTCTTTAGTCCGGAAAACGGTAATATGGCTTAATTACGTGTTTCCCACAGACGGCGCCAACTGATGATGCTGAAAATATCACCAGTGAGTTGCACAATGCTCGTACCCTCGAAACGACACCTGCACAAAGAAAAGAGAAGACCTAACAAAGGGCACCAGTGTGGTGCCGGCCAAATACCCTGCAAAGGTCAAGTTAGAACTTCTTTCAACTCTAGAGTGCTAGAGAGGGGTTAATTATGCGTACCTTGATTTATGAAGGTATTGGGGCTTTTATAGTAGTACCGAGTTGACCCTTCTACCTTGGAGTAGAAGTCATTTCCTTATAGGAATCCTTATGAGCGTAGATTGCGGAATCCTTTCCTTATAGGACTCTAATATTGAACGTGGAATACAAGTCATCTTTTATAGTTTATGCGTGATGGCCAAACCATGGTTTTGATAGAACCGTCAGTAGTGGGCCCGTCAGCCTTTTTCGTGCCCTTCAGCTATGAAGGGTCGTCAGCCTTCTTCAGCCATGAAGGGTCGTCAGCCTTCTTCATGCCCTTCAGCCATGAAGGGTTCTCAGCCTTTTTCATGCCCTTCAGCAGGAGTTATAAGCTCCGAGCTGACGAGTTAATCATGGGACGCCTCGTGGCATATTTTGCCTTATCATAACTATTGAATTTCATGTTTCTTATGTGCTTAACACGCATATCAAATTTCATTCAAATCGGATGTTATTTACTATTCGATCAATAAACTTATTTTTTACATACAATTTTTTATCACAAAAATTTGAAATTTTAACATTTGATTGATGACATAGTGATTGACCTTTGATTTTTCTTGAAATTTTGCAAGCATGAATGATATTATACGAAAATGCAATCCAATGGTAAGATTTTCAAAATTATGAAGAGTTTGAAAGATTTCTCTTCAAACTAGTTTAAAGAGAAACTTTGTTCTTTTATTGCCAAGTGTGAGTGACTGCGGCCCCAGTCCGCCAATTTTTTCTCAAACTAGGCCTAACCCACGCGAACAGGTGGGATTGTGATTCTCAAAATGTTGAATTCACTGTAAAATGTACTCTCCCCTTCAAGGGTTATACATGGAGTCACCACTTATTTAATTTAAATGGAAAAATAAGAAAACCTTCTCTATAAAAAAAAAAAATGCTTTTATTGTATTAATATATATATGACAATTTACATCACTTTTGTAACAAAATTTACAATGCTTTTTTGGTCCTAGATACAATCTAAGAAAGTAAATTACATTGCCTTGTTTCCTAGTTACATTCTAAAAAATGTAAAATTACATATACAAGAGCCTAGTCTAGAACCCTTGATCTTAGTTCGGAGGCTAATTTACGAGATGGGAAAGGATTCAGCACCCATCTCGCCCGGTGAAACCAATCTCCTAGGTTAAGATAGCTAATATCATGTCATGTCAAAAAAATGCAAATAATATATCACATAAACATATTAATTTGCAAGAATTGTAAACAAACATGTGTTGAGGAATTTAATGTAAAGAGAAACAAAAAGTAAATTTGTTAGATAACAATGTAAATGTAAAGAAAGCATGAAAGTAATGGTATGTTCATCCAAGAAGTTAATGTAAAACAGAGAATTCCTAAATTAGACATGTTCATCCAAGCATGTTTAATAGAACATAAAATTAGATATGTTCATCCAATCATGTTATAAAAGGTAAATAATAACTTAGAAGTGTTTATCCAAGCATGTGAAAGAAAATAGAGAATTGTCATGCTATTTGTCATCCACACAATTGTAAAGAGAAAAACAAAACATAAGCATATTCCTCAAGGGTTTTTTTTTTTTTTTTTTTTTTTTAAAGAAACCAGCACTTTGGACTCAATGTTATAATAATATGAGTTATAAGAGTATAGTACATCCATATACTATTAAGCAGATAGTATTTTTAGTACATTGGTGCACAAAATTTGAATTTCTTTAAACCAAAATTACAAAAATAATTAAAAAATTAATGATATTTTAAGTAGTGTTTAATTCGACCCAAAATATATATTAGAGAATAAACTTTTTTAAGTGTTTGGTTGCGTTCCTGAAAATGCTAAGGAAACCATATTTTTTACTACTTTCTCACATTTTTTTATCCTCAAACACATATATAATATAAAAAAGAAATTTTAGATAAAAAAGATCATGATCGAAGACTTGCTGGCCACCGAAGGCGGTAATTGGGCATTGAAGACCAAGAAAGTTAGTGGGGATTGGTGGTTGGGTGACAAACAATAGGGTTTGGAGGTTCAATTTGTTAGATTTTAGACCCCTAAACACACAAAGTTTAACCTAATTTTATTTCCAAGTTGTTACTTAAGTCAATTATGAAGATATTAGGTTAAACATAAATCAATCTGTAAAGTTGTGATTTACAATTATGTTTTATGTTGGCTTTATTTCATGACAAAAAGTGTTGTAATTGCTTTAATTTTGTTCCTTGTATTTTGTGGAATTTTATTGTATTGGGTTTAGTATTAAGTTGGTGAAGAATCGAGCATGAATTGAAGAACAAGTAGATTTCGTGGGAAGCTAACCCGCGAAAGAGCCGCGTGAGAAACACATGCTGGAAGCTAAAGAGTCATGTCAAGCTGTCAATTTCGCAAGTGTCTCGCGGGTAAGGCTTTCCCGTGAGATACCTGCGAAACTCTCTGCCTAGAGGATTTTTAAGTGTGACTTTCTTACCCTTCGCCCATACTATATATACCCTCATTACCCACAAAAGTATGAGAGGCCATTTAGAGAGAAAACCCCTAAATAGGTTTTCTACAACACACACACCCATCTTTTAGAGAAAGAGTTACTCATCCTTAGTGAGAAATCATTCTGGCCTCTTCTCCTTCCCTTTCCCATTAACATACTTTGAGAGGACATTTGTACCTAAACACAACTCACACATTTTCAAAGTGTAGAGAGTGTTTTGGAGCCTGGGAAGCTCTGGAGATTTGCCAAAAGAAGCCTTTCGTTTGGCAGATGCAATAGTGTGTATTGCGAGATCTGGAAAGTTAGAGAAGACATGACTTCGAGAAGTTCGTTGGTAACAGGAGCTTGGAGGACTCAATTACATTAGGTAGACTAGGCTTGGAGGGTCTTTTATTATTCGTGTACTCCAACTTTATTCTCTAGTGGATTGATTTACCGCTAGGAGGGCGACGGAGAGGTATTTTGCCGAGTTCTTTGACTTCCTCTTCGATAACACGTCTCATTGTTATCTTGTGTTTGCATCCTTCTTCTCTACTCTTTTAGCTTTCATTTTACTGTTGATATTTGATGAATATGGCTTAGAGTAGTTTTATCGTTTGTTCGCTCACATTTACTCTCATTCCGCACTTAGTTTAAGTTAAAGTAAAAGCAACCGAGCCGTAAATTTTAATTGGGGGTTTAAACAAGCTTTTGAGTATTCACACAATTTCGAGCTTTCACAATCATATCATGCAATAGAAAATTAAATAAGATACAGATATTATGATCCAGGAAAACTAATGAAACAAACTAGTTTCAAGGTAAAAAAAACCTTGAGGAACTATCCCAAGAAGAACAATCCATTATATTGAATAGAAGTTTACAGTCAAGAATATTTAATTCATCGTAAACTTAACTATGAGTATCAAACCTAGCTCTGAAACCTTAAACTTCTTTGATATGGATCTACTCCAATGTGAACCTCCAGTTCACGCTTTAGATCTCCAACATAGACCTCTAATCTACCTCATGCATGTAATGTGGCTAACTAAAAGCATTTGTATTAGTCCATTTAAAATTTTGTGGCTATTTTAGTATAAGAACCTACATTTTTTGCTTATTTTACACAATCACTTTTCAAAAACACCCACATTAGATTGTCTATTGTACACTCTATTTTATTCAAATAATATTATTTATTATTTTTTTTATCAATATCTCTCTCTCAACAATGGTCTCTCTCTCTCAATAATGGTCTCTCTCTCTCTCTCTCTCTCTCTCTCTCTCTCTCTCTCTCTCTCTCTCTCTCTCTCTCTCTCTCATAATTCCATGTCTCTCCTTTGATCCTCCCTCAACTCTCTTCCTCTCTCACATCCCAAACCCATACACTTACACATGGCAGCAAATATGGCAGTTTTTTCATTGGGTTTTTCGTGTGAGTTTTTCGTTGGGTTTGATTTTAATCTGTTTTTGGTTTGGGTTTGGGATGGCTTTTTTGATAGGTTTGGGTTGATTTTGAGTTGGGTTTTTTGATGAGTTTGGGTTGACTTTGGTTTTTCTTGATTTTAAGTTGGATTTTTCAATAGTTTAGGTTGATTTTGGTTTGATTTTCCGTTGTTTTTAGGTCAATTTTGTGTTTGGATTATCATGTATTGAAATGAGTTGTGGTGGTGGTGGTTGGGTGGTTCACTTCTTCTTTTTCTTTTGCTAGGTTGTTGTGGATGTTGGGAAAGAGAGAGAATCTAGAAAGAGCAATGGTGAGAGAGAAAAAAAGAACAAACTAATATTATATATAGTTACAATAGCCGTGTAAATATACACAATTAATATAGCAAATGTGTAAATTGTAATCATTTTGTATTTGTCAAAATTCATATAATAAAAAGATATTGATTGAAGTTGTAATCTTAAACTACAATCAAGTTTGTAACCAAACTTTATCCTAAAAATAATTATCAATTAAAAATAAGTAAAATACTTAAGGCATATTTGGTAGACTGTAATAGGCATTGTAATGTAATAGTTATTATATATTTAATAATTTTTTAAAAAAAAAACAGCTGTAGAGCACTTCCTCGATTCCTACTATCATATATAATATAAAATCATATTAATTCTTTTAATATATATTTAAATATATTAATAAAAAAAATTAATGCATGTCCTTTTAAATATATATTTAAATATATTTAATATATATAATTAATAAAAAAATTTAAAAATTTTAGATATATTTTGTTTATAACTGAGTTAGGAACTCATGCATATTTTGTTTATAAGTGAATTAGGATACTAGTTCATTTATATTTTGTTTATCAACTCAGTTGGATACTTAAACATATTTTGTTTACAACTAAGTTGGAATATTAGTTTATATATTTATTTATATTTTGTTTATCAATTCAGGTGACAAGTGTAATATATTTTTTTCTGCTCAATTTAATAATAATAGTAATAAAAAAAATTGTCCAACCTATGCGTTCAACCCGACCCAATCCAACCCATGTGGATTGGGTTGGGTTGAATTTTTTTTACCCACCATGGTAAGTTGGGTCAAAAAATCCCCTCAACCCGGCCCATGCACACTCCCTAGTTACTACAATTCATAGAAGAAGTAAGAGCTTAATGAGTGCCAAGACAATTCTTGAATTTTGAGCTTGCCTTGACATCTTCGATCTACTTCAAAGACCCGGTGTTCCTTAGGTTGAAGAAAGAGAACGAATAGGGATTTGGTTTTGTGAAGTTGTGAGACAATAATTGCAACATTTATCATCTATTAAGATTGTTATCTACGTTCATTGACAAAGACCTAGCTGACAGTGACAAATCAAATACTGCTTTTTGCATGCTATGAGCAAAATTAATTATGATATTAACTCGTACAAATACTTAGTATTCTCTTCTTAATTTTTATTCAGATAAAATACAAAAGTGACCTAAGTATGGATTAATTATATAACACCGTGACTTTTCAAAAATATTCAATTTATTCCCTAAGCACAAATGACACTTAACACAGTTTGAAGTTCCATGCTACACCAAGTAATCTGTTTCCTCCTCCATTTTTGGTTGCTATGCATCTATTTTGATATATCTAGTTACTTCCTAGTGCATATAATAGTCAAAATGCAATCACTATAAGACGTGCAATCAAGAGTTGTTCGACACATGCAAAAGGGTTCTTTTATGAGATTCAATTCTAACCCATTATTGAGACAAACTTTAAACATATGTGATGTCAAATTTCCTATCCATCCTAGCGGCTGGAGAAACTGGAGGTCATGCAAGGAACAACTCAACTACCTATTAACCTGATCACAATTTAGTTTTTCAACGAAAAAGGGCCCAAAATACTTTTAAGTCTCATTTGTACTTAAGGAGCAAATTGGATATTTTATTTTTAAAAAGTCTTGGAAGTGCTTAGCATTAACCCGATGGGTGGTTTTTGTATTTTACTATTTTTATTTTTATGGTTTGCTAACTTTGCTTATCTTTTCTTATTAAGAATCTTACCTTTGCAATGTAAAGAATTTTGATTAAAAAATTAAATTCATTATTTTTTTTAATAAAATTAAAATTTTTGACAAAATTATAGTTTATCATGTCCTTTAAAAAAAAGATATAACATTTTCAAGTAGTGACAACAAATAGTTAAAATTTAAGTATAAAATCATGTGTTCTAATTTTATGATATTGAGTTTTTTTTTATTTTTTAAACTGTTTTATTTAATATTTTATTTTGAGAATATAATTTGTTTATGTGGTTGTGTGGGAGCAAATTTGATTGACTAATTTAAATTTCTCAACTTTCTTTTATTTTATTAATTTGTTTTATTGTTAAATAATTTTCTATTAGCTAATTTAATTACTTTAAGAAATACTATATATATATATTCTAGTTATAAATATTGATAGAGATAATTTGGCAAGATCTCGGTCATATCTAGCAGGATCTATATATTCTCCCTGCTAGTATACCGAATTTGACTACTACCCTTTAAGACTCTAGCCATCTAAACTGCATGCCGTTATTTCTAAGTCATCGGTGGCTTTTATTCTTCCCCACCCAAAGTGATCTGGTCAAGTTCGGGTTGAGCACATAACCCACCTGGACCAACCTAATGCATGGTGCATCATAAGGTATGTGATTTTGTATAGGAAATTGGGTCAATCGGTGAAAATAATTAATGAGCTATCTACTTAATTCCCTGTTACCTCTTTCTCTTTGGAAGTCGGAAATTGGAACTCACAACTTAAAAGCCGTTAATCTTTATTCCCTCATCATCATCACTTTCATGGAACGTAAGTGAGTGTGTACTGTGTACGTAGTACACTGGTATGCATCAATCTAAATGGACACATTTTTTAAGAAAGATTTTTGAAGCATGTATTAATTTTTTCTGGAACAGTCCCTCCAGAACTTGGGTATTTGGCTAATTTAGAACCTTGTAAGTTCTAACTTCTAAGCCATTTTTAGTTACCTATATGTACTATATATATTCAGTTTAATTAAATTTTGTATTGGTTTTCACCCAGAGGCCAGGTTAAAACTCTCATCTGCTAATTAGCACAAATTTAGTTTCCAGTGAGATAATAGAATTATATATAGCAAACTTGAATATAAGTATAAAAAAACCTGAGAAGTGAGGACCTGGCTAGGATTGGGCATTATGGGTGGAGAAACCTAGACTCCTCCTCATATTCTATGTTAGTATATAGTGCCATCCAAATATTAGATTTGTCATTGTTGATTGGAGTTTCAACAATCCACCATCAATTAGAGGATCCCACTGTTATCACTGCAGGACAATATCCAAATCCAGCAGCTATGCAAGTGAACCTCCATAGACCAACAGTACCAGGATGACAACGTGCATGGATGATAACGTGAGAGAGTGCAATGAAGGGATTACACACATGAACATTGTCTCCAATTAATGAAGTGGTACGTACTGGTATTTATGGCAAATATCAAAATTGTTGTTATGGAAGTACGTGGAAGCGAAAGCAGTGCCAGTGAGAATAAGTGGAGGATTATCTCACGTGCATGGGTCTTAGACCTAGTGACCTACTAGTCCTCCATCCATCGCTGATTGTTTTTTTCCTTGATTTCAGTTGTGAGACTCTCATACGTACGTTATTATTTTTAGGGTTACAATACAAGACAGGCGAAGGAAGACCAGTTGTTATGTTATTTATTTATTTATTTATATTTTGGAAAAGCCGGTAAAAACTTATTAAAGCCCAATTCGTTTTTTTTTTTTAAATATTGAAGCCCATGGGCATTTGGCCCAGCATAGACAAAAATTATTCCCAGTGGCGACTCCAGAAATTTTTTTCAGGGTGTTCTTAAAAAATTTTTCTAGAAACTTTTTTTTTTGGAGCACTTGGTTTTCTTATCAAATATTTGTTCATAATTCTAGCAAAAGAATAAACAATAAACTATAAGTTCATTTGAAATATAAATAAAATTATTAATTATTGTTGTTTAGTTGTTTCATTAATTTGTTTGTCTTTTATAAACTATAATTTGTTATATTGTTGTTTCATTAATTATAAAATTAATAATTGTTGTTTAGCCTAACATAGTAACATAATTTAATTTATTTGTCTTTTTTAATGTATTAGTTAATTAAATTATTAATTATTATTTATTAGTTGCTCCCTCCAATTAATTATTGGTTAATTAAGTAATTGTTTATTAATTATTAGTTGTATTGTTGCACTAGCACACAGCCATAGGCCCATGTGCATTTACCCCGGCCCATGCCCCTATTCACCCCAATTCAACAGACAAGCACCCCAATCACAAGACTAGAACCAATCAGATAAAGCCAATTAATTGTATCTCACCAAAAAATACCAAACACCAACAATAAAAGACAATTAATTTATCTCACTAACACCAAACCAACACCAATACCAACGGATAACTCCAAAAATAGGCAAATATTAATAAAAATTTATAAAGTAAACTAGGCAAAAGCAATAGACAAATGACAATCACAGTTCAAAGTCTTAAAGAGAGAGAGATAGAGAGACAGAGAGACAGAGACTGAGTCAATGATTTTATATCATTTTTTCACTTTCATTCTTCTCTCTTCAGATAGAGAGCGGAGAGATTGAGACAGAGTCACAGAGATGAAATACCTGAGGCGCGGCGCCGTTAGGCTCAGTGGCGAGGCACCGTTAGGCACAGTGGCAAGGCGAGGAACTGAGGAAGACCGATCGGGCAGGTGGGGTAGCACGTCGAGGTGTAGCTTCCGTTTGAATGGGAGATCGAGTTTGAGCCTTTGAGGCCCGATCTAGCGATCTCCTACCCAGTCGTCCGTTTCGTTGGTTGTTGCATCTGTGAAGTTTTTGTGTCTGTGAAGTGTGAAGTGTTTGAGGCCCGGTCTAATTTTAGTATATTAGGCTAGGTTTTTTTTTTTTTTTTTTTTTTTTTGAGAATCCATGGGTTATTGGGTTTGCTACCATCTGTTGGGCTTGCAGTGAGCTTGATGTTGGGCTTGTCGTCCGTTGTTTTTTGTTGAGAATTTGTGTGCTTGCTGTTGCTCTGTTACAAAAAAAAAAAATTCTTCAGATTTTAGTTCAAATTTTTTTTTTTGGCTTTTTTTTTTTTTTTGCTTGAAAGTAGAACAAATAAAAAAAAAAATTTAGGGTGTTCCTAACTTTGATTGAGGGTGTTCCTAATTTTTTTTAAAGGGTAAATAAATAAAAAAATTTTAATTATTATTGTGGGGACTGGGTTTTTTGGCTGCCCAAGCCCAATGGACCCGGGTCAAAAGCCCAACGAACCCCGCAATGAATTTATAGAGAGTGGGTTGAAGGTCTAGGCACCCGCCGGCGCTCGAGTGGCGTGGACTCCGGCCTCTTTTATTTAAAGAACAAAGGATTTAGATAAAATTACATCTGGGATGGGCTCCTCGGCCCATGGCCGAGGAGGCTCTTACCCATTTTCTCTCTCTTCTTACTTCTCTCCTTTCTGAAGAGTCCCCCCTCACCACCAAAAAAAACCCCCTTTTCAGGAGGGATTCCTTTACATTATATATCCCCCTTACAATTAATCCTAGCCCTACATGTGTTGAGCGATTAGGCCCTTTGATTAGATGCTTGTCCCATCAGCCGCCTTCCCAGTCTCTTTGGGAGTCACGGCCTCCAAGGTGATACTGGTGGAGGTCCCTTCCTCATTAATGCGGCCAGGATGATTTGTCAGGTGTATTTAATGCTGAGGTGACCGTTTGGTTCGAGCCTATCCTTTAAACCCTCGGACGTCCGATGATGAGGTCGTCCTCGGACGTGGATTGCCTCCTCGGCTCGGGCCTTCGGCCCAGGAACGTAGTGGGCTGGGCTGCCAGATTATTTGGCCCCACAATTATATATATAAAAAAAAAATTTCAGTTCAAGGTGTTCCTGGGAACACCCTAAAATGAACATGGCATCGCCACTGATTATTCCATGGTTCTAAATTTTAATTCTTACCCTATGCTGGCAGGAAAAATCTAAATTTGACTTGGGTATCCAAACTTTTTTTTTTTTACTGAATATTTAGACAAAACAAGAAGTTTTAGGCCTTTTTGTGGCTTTATTATAGCAATAGTTTCTTACCCTATTTCTTTAATTTTTTTTATCCTTTTAATTCTTATTAGAAATTATTATTTGTTTTATTATTTATCCATTTTATGAGTAAAGGCACGTGTCAAATAGTTTTTTTTTTTTTCATTTTCTTTGGCATTCTTTTGTAAATTTGTAACTGTGAACTATAGAATTTCAACTAATCAGTATTCGAAGCAATTCATGAGAAAGTTTCACATAATCTTTTTTTCTTTTTCTTTTTGTCTACTATTAAAAATTGATAATTGTGGTAGTTATTATTTGTATATGGAATTTTAATGGAGGTTTTAAAGATAAAATAGACTTTAAATTCAATTTATATATATATATATATATATATTCAAAATGATGTGTATAATTGTGAGACCTAAAAAGCTTATGTGCCACAATATTATTAGGTCAACCAAAACTTAAATATATTTGGTTTTATGTATATTATAGATTATGAATTATAGATAAAGAAGAGTATGTTATGTTATTGAGTTACAAGACTCTTGGCATAGTAATAAAATTTATTTTAATAATGCAGTGCACTAGAGTGACACTATTTGAACACATGGCAAAAATAAGACGTGTCTACATCATGTCAGCATCAATGAACTAGAACACTATAAGTCATGTCTAATCATATAATGGTGAAGCATATTATAGCAAGAATTATTCAAGAGTTTGGACCCAATTTAGAAAACAAAAAAAAAAAAAACAAAAAAACAAAACAAAACAAACTGTGAGCCAACTCACTTCTTGAAAATTGAAATACCTTGAATCCCATGAGGTAGAGATATGGAATACACCAGGAAAAAATAGAGAATAAAAGACAGATTTCAAAAAAAAAAAAAAAAAAAAAAAGACAGATTTGTTATTGATAAAAGATTTCTCAATTGTAATTAACAACCGATACAAAAGCTTCAAAAGACATAATCTTCCAGAAAAAATAATACTAGACATGTCCTTATCAATATCCATATAAGGTCTCAGGTTTGAATAAAATACTTCTAGAGACTCTCCAAATCCAGGAAATAAGAACATAAATTAGAAATTTCTGAAAATTATAAAAATTCAGAAATAAAAATGTTTGAATAACATGTAGATCAACTTGAGTTTCTCTTTCTAAAGAACAAAATATCCAACAAATCCAAGTCCTTTGTTTGTTCGTTCAAACTTTGTCTTTGCAGGCAGCTTGGATTTTGCTTCAATTTCAATCTTCGCTATAGGGCTGAAGCCTAGATTGCTCAGTCTTCTCTCTTTCAATTTTGGCAATCCTTTCTTCATCAGCCTTACTCGTTAAGGCTTTTACAGATTTCATAGCCCCAACAAATTCCTTTGTTTGCTGAAGTTCCTTATTTGCTGCAAAAGTACAAACGAAAAAGAATTATTACTATATATCATCAATTTACATGCCTTTGACTTGAAATTCTAAAACAAAAAAGAATTCACGTACATGACTAAATAAAGAAAATACACATTATAATCAAAAGCTACCTAGTGTAAGTAGATCAAATTTCTAATCTAACAAATGTTGCCACCCAAAAATTGAACTTTTAACACTTATTCATCCCAAAATAGCCTTTAAATCAAGATTGAATCCACTAACCTTTCTCAAGATTGTAATTCTCGGCTTGGTACTTATAAATTTTGTGTTCAGTCCTAATTCTGTCATCCTCAATCCAAAAGTGACTTTCCTTCCACTGAAAAACCATTACATTTTATTTGTCAAAATTAAAAGTGATTCTATACATAAATAATAAAACACTTCAAAATTCAAAAAAAATTCAAAAAATAAAAATAAAATAAAATAAAATAAAACAGAGACACTTATTGTTAAAGAGAACCATACCATCTTGAGATCTCCCGTCAGTTTTTCCAAACGGTTAAGGAAACCAAATTTAATAATTAAAAATATTAAAAAAAAATAAAAAAGAGAGTACAACATAAGAAAAGAGAGGGTCGACCCTGCGTTCCAGCAGATGAGGGTCGACCAGGAGCATCTCTAACTCTTAAACATGATGTTGGTTGGATTCGGTGGCAACAATGTATTTCCCGTCGGAACCATTACTTTACCAATAACCATTGGGACGTACTCTCAGCAGCTTACTAAGCAGGTCAATTTCCTTGTCGTTGATTGCTCTTCTACCTACAATGCCATCGTTGGTCGTCCCACGCTTAAGGAATGGCGGGTGGCCACATCTACATACCACCTATTGGTGAAGTTTCCAACAGAGTATGGGATAGGAGAAGTGCGAGGAGACCAGATGGCTGCCCGCGAGTGCCACATAGCCATGCTTGAGATGGACAACCATTTACAAGCCCTGAACATCAAAGAAAGAAAGGAAACGGTAGAACCAATGGAGGACCTAGAAGAAATCTCCTTAGATGATGATACCCCTGGCCGGACCACTCGTATCGGCACACAAGCCGATCCTTCGGTTCGTAAAGAGCTTGCCCTCTTCCTAAAAAGCAATCAAAATGTTTTCGCCTGGAGCCATGAGGACATGCCATGGATCAGTCCCAACACCATGGTACACAAGCTCAACGTTTGCCCATCCTTTCCCCCCATCCGACAGAAGAGGAGGGTCTTCACCCAAGAGAGGGACAACAAATACTTAAAGGTTTCAATTGTAACAACACTTGAATTAATGCAAGTATATCGATTCAATTTTTGTTTGTTCCTTTTCATTCGAAGTAGTTTTATTGTAGCAACTTGTGTTTGACTAATTTATTTTACAGAAGTTCTCTTAATTGAAACAATTACTATACCCACTCAAATTCAACATTCTACTTTGACATAAATTTGACAGACATCCATTGGCATTTGCAGTAATCTTAGGATGTACCATGATTGAAAAAAAGAAGACCCTTCAAAATATTCATTGGTGTTTGCAGTAAAAAATGTAACGTTGAAGTACTTAATTTTTGCAATTTTTACCCAAAAAAAAAAAAAAAAAAGAAGAAGAAAAACACACACACACACGAAAGAATTAAAAAATAAATAAATAAAATTCCCATGTATTCCCCACTTTAGTCTTTACCCAGATGATTTATCATATCAAATCCAGGGGTGGCTCTACAGCCAGCCCAAGGGATTCAAACCTCCTGACCTAGCCAAATATAAAATTTTTTATTTTATTTTTTTGTTTTGACCCCTAGAATAAAATTTTGAACACCCTAAACCTAAATTTTGTTTAATCTCAGTTGAAATAAGCTTGAATATGATCATCTTAGCACTATTTTCGTAATATTATTTTCACAATAATTTTACAATAAAGGTTAAGTGGCAAGTTTTAATTGGTTTTTATCTAGACCCACAAATGACATCATTTTTTTACATATCTTTAACAACTCCTCACCTAAATTTTGTTGTGAAAGTGTTGTAAAGTGGCTCTACTTTTAAAATGGCTGCTTCGTTTTTAAAAATAAATAAACCTTCTCTCTAGACTTTGGTTTACTTTGTCATTGGCCACGGAATGAAATTGTTTTTCCCTGCACTTTTCTTCTTTATTAGCAAAAAATTACACCATATTTAATTAGCACACAAAATTTAAAACCCCATTGACCCCCCTGAAAAAAAAAAAAAAAAAAAAAAAAAAAAAAAAAAAAGCTAGAGCCGCCACTAACCAAATCATATCCACTTGTATAGTTGAAGCTTTAGTAATTGCCACAAGGAGTCAAGATAGAGTTAAAGAATAAACACTATGCTCAATGAGGAATTAATAGGAATGCTCATCATTCTAAACAGGAATAAATTTTGGATTTATTTTATAAAATCTTGGCCAAATGTAGTTGAAGAGGAGAATGTATGGATTGTTGTTTAATTTTGGTTTGGGCTTCTGCTTAAAAAATGAATCACAGTATTCTAGTCATATTGTCCACTTTTACAATTTCACTATTGTAGGAATCACAAATCTGAATTAAGAGAAATGCTAGATAGAAAGGGTGTAGCCCTATAGCTCAAAATGTTATGCATGAGAAACACCACAAAGAAAAGAGTGAAAGGAAAAAATTATAAAAATTAACTACTAGTTCAATGCTTCAATTATATCCAAGGAAAGAGCCATAACTAGCAAGATAGACTGTTCCTCTCTTTACAAATTCACCACAACAAACAAAGAGGAACTACTCACCATGCCATTTGACTCCTATAGTCCTATTTATAAATCAAAATCTCAAATTAAGCTACCATAATCTTAATTATTAATGCAGACACTACCCAATAAATCAAAATAGAAAAACAAGGAGAAATTGCTACCATGACAGTATAAGACAAATGATTTACTGTCCTCCCTCTCTTTACAACGGTCTATCCTCCCCATGGTTCAAAACTCACCAAAGGCTAACTAATGAGTCATGACCCTCCAATTACAAACTTTACTAATCTAGAAGATCTTGTTGAGTTAATAGTAAAGATTCATTATGTTCTCTTTTTGATATTCAAAACTGAAAAAGTAAAACTATAAAAGTTCAAATACATTTACTCAAATCATTACTCTCTTTTATTATTCTCTGCTTTGAATGAAAGTCTTTACTGTATGTGGAATTCTTTAAGCTATTTTCATTTTATAGAATAGGGGTGAGTGCAAAATGAAGTATAGTATAGGGGGTATAAGTGTAAAATAAGGTATAGTATCGGGGGTAAGTGCAAAATGAAGTATAGTATAGGGGAGATAAGTGTAAAATAAGGTATAGTATAAGGGGTGAGTACAAAATGAAGTATATTACAGGGGGGATAAGTGTAAAATAAGGTATAGTATAGAGGGTAAATGTAAAAGAGAGTATAGTACTATTTTATTTTTTATTTTTTTAAGAAACCAATACTTTGGACTTAGAACTCTCAAATGATCACAAATTTAGACTTTTATTAATCAAATTTCATGAATTAATTCCTACAATTCTCCAAATCACTTCTTCCATACAGAACATTTATTTGTGGAGGAAAATATGAAAAGTAAGAACATATATGATTTACCATGGGTGAATCAAGGAGCGATTGTCAAAAGAGACGTAGAAGGCAAAGTAGAGAATGAGCACAGTCATCCACCGTAACCAAATCCACTTTGAAAATTGGGTGAGGAAGAGAAAGCAAAGTGCTAACATAAATCCAGTCATTAAAACCACGAGGATGGCTAGGTCTAGAAATCGATACCTCACACTATCTCTGAAAATCTCTGATAAGATGAAGAGAAGGATCATAGAGATGATCATGACGCGCTCCTTCATGTTTGGGTTTTTGAATCGGATGTGTTTGGATTTTGAATCGGATGGTCGGTGCTTGGGTTTTGATAGGGTTTTAGTTTCCTAAAAGCAAAGAGAAAGTGTTTGTTTATATAGTAGTAAGGTGAGTGTTGCACAAAATTTGAATTTCTTTAAAACCCAAATTACAAAAATAATTAAAAAATTAAAGTTTACAACAGTCTATCCTCCCCATGGTTCAAAACTCACCAAAGGCCGACTAATGAGTCATGACCCTCTAATTACGAACTTTACTAATCTAGAAGATCTTGTGAATTTAATCGTAAAGATTCATTATGTTCTCTTTTTGATATTCAAAACTGATGAAGTAAAACTGTAAAAGTTCAAACACATTTACTCAAATCATTACTCTCTTTTATTATTCTTTGATTTGAATGAAAGTCTTTACTGTATGTGGAATTCTTTAAGCTATTTTCATTTTATAGTATAGGGGTGAGTGCAAAATGAAGTATAGTATAGGAGGGATAAGTGTAAAATAAGGTATAGTATATGGGGTGAGTGCAAAATTAAGTATAATATAGGTGAGTGCAAAATGAAATATAGTATAGGGGAGATAAGTGTAAAATAAGGTATAGTATTAGGGGTGAGTACAAAAATAAGTATAGAATAGGGGGGATAAGTGTAAAATAAGGTATAGTATAGAGGGTAAATGTAAAAGAGAGTATAGTACTGGTTTTTTTTCTTTTTTTTAAAGAAAACAGTACTTTGTACTTAGAACTCTCAAATGATCACAAATTTAGACTTTTATTAATCAAATTTCATGAATTAATTCCTACAATTCTCCAAATCACTTCTTCCATATAGAACATTAATTTGTGGAGGAAAATATGAAAAGTAAGAACATATATGATTTACCATGGGTGAATCAAGGAGCAATTGTCAAAAGAGACATAGAAGACAAAGCAGAGAATAAGCATAGTCATCCATCGTAACCAAATCCACTTCGAAAATTGGGTGAGGAAAAGGAAGCAAAGTGCTAACACAAATCCAGTCATTAAAACCACGGGGATGGTTACGTCTAGAAATCGATACCTCACACTATCTCTAAAAATCTCCAAGAAGATGAAGAGAGGATCATACAGATGATCATGACGCGCTCCTTCATGTTTGGGTTTTTGAATTGGATGTGTTTGGATTTTGAATCAGATGGTCGGTGTTTGGGTTTTAATAGGGTTTTAGTTTCCTAAAAGGAAAGAGAAAGTGTTTGTTTATATAGTAGTAAGGTGAGTGGTGCACAAAATTTGAATTTCTTTAAAACCCAAATTACAAAAATTATTAAAAAATTAAAGCTATTTGCTGTAATAAAGAAGTTATTGCATCCACTTGTTTGTTGCAATACATAGAATTTATTGCAACGAGATCTTTGTGTTGTATAAACCTATTACCTCGGAGTTTATTACAATGGCTCACAACAACTTTATCGTTGTTGCAATAACACCTTATTGCAACAATTTTGTAGTTGTTGCAACAATTTTTCCCGTTGTAACATCCAATTCTTATCTTTCTTTTCTCTATTGTTATCACCAAAGAACCATCATAGGCAAAGATACTGTCTTATATGTACCAATTATTCTCTCTCTTTGTAACCACAGCCATACAAAGCCTACTATTGTAAAATTAAGCATTGCAATACATGGTATATGCAGACTATAATATTAGAAACTACAAACAAAAAAACAATTAATAGCAATTATTAAAGAGGCAATTATCTAGGAAATCAAAGACACCACTGACCAACCAAGCACATTAGAACAACAAACAAGAAAGAACATATATGATTTACCATGGGTGAATCAAGGAGCAATTGTCAAACGAGACGTAGAAGGCAAAGTAGAGAATGAGCACAATCATCTATCGTAAGGTTCATCAAATAGCCCACGGCCCATAGCCCGACTCAGAAACCCGACGACCCACCGGGCTAATGGACGGCCCGGCCCGTTGTTATTGAGGCTCATAGGTAGCCCACTAGCTCAGTGGGTCAGGCCATAGACTAGTTTTTATGCCCATGGGTACCCAATGGGCTAGCCCAGTAGTCCAACCCGTTGCTTAGCCCATTGGCCTAACCCATTGGCCCAGCCCAATAACTCATAATTCATAACAAAAATATATAGAAAGTGTACGAAGAATTGATCTTGAAATATTATAGAGGAATTTCTTAAGAGCACTCCCTGAACCACTAAGATACTTAAAGTAATTGTGCTAAACTTAGTTTACTAGATATATATTTTTCTAGTAGTCTAACAAATTTGAATTAACCATTTGACATTTTTTTTTATTAAAGATAAAAAAGTAAAAATCTATTTAAAGCCTTAATAAAAATAAATAAATAGGTTTCCATCAACGAAACAAAAAATTAAATAGATTTGACTTTAAAAAAAATTGTAATTAAGTATTAAATTCTTTAATTCTTTCCTTTAAAAAAATTGATTGATTATTCTCTTATAAAAAATTGATTCTTTCCTTATAAAAGTAATAAAATAATATGCTAATACAAGCCCATGAGTAGCCCATTAGGCCCAACCCGATAGCCCAGCTTGCTAAAGATAAAATGGGCATTGCCCATGGGCAGGGTCATGGGCTGAGATTTTCTCTTTCGGCCCAGCCCGACCCGGCCCATTAACTAGTTAATACCCCATTATGCCCAGCCCATTGTGCCCATGGGCCAAGTAAAAATGGGCCGGGTTGGCCCGACCCGGCCCATTGATGACCCTTAATCCATCGTAACCAAATCCAATTCGGAAATGGGGTGAGGAAGAGGAAGCAAAGTGCTAACACAAATCCAGTCATTTAAACCACAGGGATGGCTACGTCCAGAAACCGATACCTCACACTATCTCAGAAAATCTCCGATAAGATGAAGAAAAGGATCATACAAATGATCATGACGCGCTCCTTCATGTTTGGGTTTCTGAATCGAATGTGTTTGGATTTTGTATCGGATGGACGGTGTTTGGGTTTTGATAGGGTTTTAGTCTCCTAAAAGCAAAGAGAAAGTGTTTGTTTATATAGTAGTAAGGAAAGTAAAACAGTCTGTGTGTTGTGTTTGTGTGGGATAACTAAATCACTACACAGAGAGTAGTACATTACAAACAGTGTGTGTGTGGGATAACAAAATCACTACTACACACAGAGTAATACAAATAGTGTCTAAACTAAACTTTCGGAGAAGAAGATGATCAAAACTACAAAGAACAATAACCTCATGCAACTTATTTGTAACAATATGTAGAATTTATTGCAACGAGATCTTTGTGTTGCATAAACCTATTGTTTGTATTGTTGCAACAAACAATACAAATTAAGAAAATTCTATATATTGTAACGAGTTCTTTGTGTTGCATAAACCTATTGCCTTAGAGTTTATTACAACGGCCCGCACCAACTTTTTCGTTATTGCAATAATACATTATTGCAACAATTTTTCCCATTGTAGCATGCATTTTTTCTTGTAGTGGCATAAGCGACACGAGGAATGACACAACGAATTTCGTCACGAAGGAAAGCAACAATTCTTTAACTCTTCAGGTTTTTAAAAACCAGTGCGTACTTTGGAGCAGCAATGTTATAAGTGTGTATATATATAAAACATAAATACTTAAATAAAGTGAGAAAGAGTTATAATAGTCGGTTTTGACATTATACTTAGTCGGTTTGGAGTCTTTGGACATAATGCAAAATTCAAACCCCAACCCCCTCGTCTTTATTATTACTAAACAAAACTCGGATTTCTGTAAGGTGAATGATACACAAAATTTGAATTAATTTCTTTAAAATATAAATTACAAAAATAATTAAGAAAATTATTTTTAATTATATATAGAGAGAGAGTGTGTTGAAGTTAGAACACCGCCACAACAAGGCACCCAATAAACATGGACAGAACGCAAATTTTTTTTTTTTTTTTAATTTTTTGTTGATTCTCACTCTTTATTTTTCACTAATGCCACTGTAAGTTTAAAATTTCTTGATGTATTTCATGTTAATATAGTTATTTTATAATGTATTTTTTATTTTTTGCTAAAGGGTAGAAGTTATTTTATAAGGTCTTTTTTTATTGATTCCTAAGGAAATTTTTTTTTTTTTTTTTAAAGTCTAATGATCAACGTACACAAGGTGCCCCCACTCCAATAAATAACCCTAGCCGTGTGGGTTGCTAGATTTCTCAACTTGTTGGGTGTATTCCAAATAATAATTAACAAGTAGTCCCTAGCTGAATCCTAGTACTGTTTGCTCTTGCCTCAGGCCTTCCAACCCTCTCTAAATATAGTATATATTTATAACCCTAGCTGCTCCGAAGTAAAGCACTAACTCTGAAGAATTGAATCGGTGCTTCATGATCATGGAGAATCTCGTCAAAGAAGAACAAGGTTTCCCTAAACCAGTGGAAGAAGAGTACTGCCCCTGTCCGAAATCAGTGTGCAATGCTGTATGCGTGGTGGTGTTTTTGTTTTCTCTTAAGATAAAGGGGTTTTTGGACACACCACTATTACAGATATGTGCTAATTTTGCACTCGTAGCAGTGTTGTCTCATGTAGTGTGTGATTACACGATGATCCTTGTTAATGCTTTGTGGTCTAAATTTTCTGAAAATACCAACACCAACACCAACACGTCAATAAATTTAAATAAAGTGTTTTTGAGGCTTGTTGCTGCTTTCTCGTTGCTCATGTTGTTTTTGTTTATCACGAATTTCGGGAATATCAGGTGAGTGATTTTCTTTTCCATATCTTATGGATAAATTTCTTCTTTCTCTGGTTGCCGAAAATATATTATTAAAATTCTTGAATTTTACTTCCAAAAGATCCCAACTTACTGGAGAGGCCATGTCGACTAATCATGTGCCGGCAGTACACAATCATCATGGGAATTCCAGGTGATTTCTTTTCCATGTTTTTCTTATTTTCCTGAACAAAATTTTTATACATGTTTATGAATTAAAAAAAAAAAGAAAAAGGAAAAGAATAAAACTTAATTCTTTGTTTTATGGATAAATTTCAGAAAGGCTTTTGTATGGATGCTATAATATATGTTAAATTCTTTTTTGTAGCTGAAAATATTTATTATTAGTTTTATTGAAATTTGTTTCCAGAAGATCCAATCTTGTAGATGTGGCAAAAGAGTTCATGCCATTTAAATACCTTGATCCGGTATGGATTTCTATATCTATATGTTAGTTTTATTATTTATGTCTGGAACACTTTTAATTCTAACAAATAAAATTTAAAAATACTTTTGGACTCAGGACCCAAGGAACAAGATTGAACACAGAATTGATAAGTGGAAACCTCAAAATTCCAATCTTATTAATAACTGGAAAGCTCAGTATTACAATCTTATTCATAAGTGGCAAGATTACAATCCTATTGATAAGTTGCAAGCTCGGAGTAACAATCTTGAGAAAGGTTAGTGGACTCACTCTTGATTTCTATGTTATTTAGGGACTAATAAGTTAAAGTTCATTTTCTGGGTGGCTTCATTGTTAGTTAGAAAATTGATCTGCTTACAATTCTATTAATAAGTGTTAAGTGTCTTATAGTTCAATTGGTTGATACCTATTAGTATGTTCATGATATTCAAAGTTCAATTCCTCCCATTATAACTGTTGACTTTTCATTTAGTTATGTACATATTTCCTTTTCTTTTAAGAGGTCAAGGAATGTTAATAGATGATATATCATATATAGTGTTAAGGATGAGTGAACATTTTTGGAAGGCACCCATGAGTTAGGCCAATATATTATCGTCTCTCTCTATGTGTGTTACGAAATGTATTGGACCAGTACATTTCACTTTTCTCACCATTGGTAAACTTTGTACTTTTGCAGCACAAACAAAGCGTAACTACCGGAGCTATCAAATCTGTAGATGCTGTGTGAAGGTTACTGCTTATGAAGACTGAGCAATATTGGCTTCAATTCCATATTGAAGATTGAAGCTGAAGCAAAATTAAAGTTTTCTACTAAGACAAAGTTTGAACAGACAAACAAAGAACTTCGATTTGTAGGGTATATTTTTTATAAAAAGATTGAAGAATTGTAGGGTATTTTGGTCTTTAGAAAAAGGACACCCCTAGATTTGGAGGATGTAATGTATTCCAAAGTGATTTACTTCAATAAAACTTTTAATTTCTTACCTTCTTCAAAAAAATATATATATATATATATATATGTGAGGGGTCTAAGTGTAACACCTAAAAATAAAGATGTAATCCAAGTGTATTTTACCCTTTGCTTTTGAAGGATCATTATTATCACTCATAGCCGTCATAGGAACTCATAATTTTAGGGACTAGATTTTTTTTTTGGGTTAAAAGGCAATTCATTAACAAAACTACATAGCCAGGATGGGCATTGTATTGGCATAGCGCCTTACATAGTACACACCATTGACATCAGAGATTACAATAGAAGAAATATCAGGCGATGGAGGGTTGTTAAACATCACCAAACTTTCTTGCTTCATGCATCCCCTCTTAGCCATCGGAATTTGCTGAGAAGGGACCTACAATCATTTTATAAGGATGAATAAGCTCTGGTAAGCGTCGAGTTAGAGATAACAAGGTTCACAACAACTTTTGCATCAAGTTTTACTTCTAGGCAGGAAATCCCCATTTGATATGCTAAATAGCAGACCATCCCTTAGAGCACTAACATTGGGAGGTATAAACACCTCCAAATTGCTATTTTACAATCTAAGTCACCCAAAACCCACTCCATCCGAGTTTGTAAACTAAAAAAAAAAAATTGTAACCTATGAATAGTAAGGTTGCATATATGCAATCTTACTGTTCATAGGTTGAAAAAAAATATATTATTTTAATATTTGATTGTGTGTGAAGAGAAAAAATGAGAAGAAAAAGATGAAGAATAATACTTTTTATTATTTTATTAGGTAGTTTATATTATTTTATTGGGTTGTATGTAAAAATAAAAACTTGTATGTAGGGTGAGTTGTAAAAGGGATTGGTAAAATAGATAAAGTAGTGATTGAGGATGCAAAATATATATATATATTTTGCATTCCTAGATGCTAATGCTCTTAGAGCATCTCCAGCAATACATGTATAACCATAATATTAGCTATAATAGAGAATAAGACCCAAAAAAACTACTCCAGCAGCTTCTCTATATCCAAATTTTTTTTTGGATTATGAACAGTAGCCCATCAAGTCTGATGGGCTACTGTACATTAGCTATTGAATTTGTTGAATTAAAATATTACCAATAGTTCTGTTATATTAATTCTTTCTCTCTCCTCCTCTGGATTTTTTTTTTCTCTCCTTCTCTCCGTTGCTTTTTTTTTTTTTTCCCTCTCTCATTCCCTCCGTTGCCATTGCTTCTTTTTTTTCTCACAAACCAAATGAAATCAGAAAAATAAAAGAAAAATGAAAAAAGAGAGAGACCTGTTTATAAGCAAAAGAATTAATCCAAACACAAAACACAAAACAAAATCCAATTCTTAAAATAAAGTTGAATTAGAACAAGCAAATATGAAAAAAAAAAAAAACAAAAAAAAAAAAAAAACAAGTCGATCTGACCCAAGCTGATCGATGGGGAGGACGACGAGTGGCGGTGGAGATGCTAGAGCGACGGCTGGAGCGGCGGCTGGAGTAGCGCTGGAGCGTCGACTGGAGTGTAGGTGGAGGCCCAAGCCGATCTGTCCTCCTCTTTCTCCCTCTCTCTCTCTCTCTCTTTTCTCTGATGTGAAGAGTAGATGTTGCTGGAAGGTTCTTGAGGAGAAAAAGAAATAAAAGAAGGGGGATAGAGGACACGTGTGTGGAGGAGAATGATATGAAAGAATAAAAAATAATATAAAGAATAAAAAAACCTAATTGAGAAATTTTACTACAATATTTTCACAATATTTCACAATAAATTTTAAATAACAGATTGTTATTAATTAATATTGGCGAGAAAAAAAAATAATTTTAGTGATGAGTTCAAATTAGAACTAGTAACAACTTTCCACATAAATTTTGTTGTGAAAGTATTGCGTAAAATGTTGTGGATATAACACTTCTCATTTAAAAATATAGTTGTTAAAAAAAAATAAATTATGATAAAAAAAGAATAAAGAATTAATGAAGAAATAATATTTAAATGAGATAGAGAATCTGTTAGAAGTGTATTTGAAAAAGTAGATAGGTAAAAGCTAAATGTCATTATTCATTCTCCAAACAGTTCAAAAATTTGGAGAAACTGCTAGAAATGCTCTTAGAGCCCAAAATTCAGTCATGATGCTCGTGGTATTGCCTATGCCTCGATTGAATCCTTTCAACCATGATCTCGGATTAGTCCCCCTCCACCAACTCTCCCTAAGTTTCCTACTGAAGCACCATCTATATTAAGCTTGCATTAAAATAAATTATTTTTGTAATTTGGATTTTTTTTATATAAAAAAATAATAAAAAAATTTATGCCCCACTCCATGCCCAATTAATAAGCCGACGTTTGCTAGCTTCATGATCATTATGGAGAGTTTCGTCAAAGAAGATGAATTCTGCCCCTGCCCGAAATCAGCGTGGCATGCTATGTACATATGATTTTAACATTTCGCAAACATGGGGCTTTAATAAAAACCTCTCTCTCAGGCCCATCATTTAATTTATGGGCTTTGCGTGGTCGCTTAGCCTACAGTTTTATGCGAAAAGGTCTGCAAACCAGACAACAGGTAAACTTTTCTTCTACTTCTTTTTTTTCCTAAGTGAATATATCAAAATAGAAAAGTTTATATGCAAACTGGTTCAGAGAAAATTCCTTTAAATAAAAAATTTAACGAATCATATAATTTGCTTAAATAATTCACATGAATAATTTTATAAATCACTATAAAGTGGATTAAAAAATATTTCTCCAAATTTGATTCAAACAATACAACAGGTCCAGTTTGATTGGCCATGGGCAATGGTCAACACCAAACACATTCTCTCAAAATAATTCAAGGTTTTTTTTTTCTCCAAAGAATCTTGACTAGAAATAATTAGATGGTTGCATGGTTGAAGACTTGAAGTTTTTGGACCAATTTGCGTGGTACAATTGAGTAGTCCTATCAAAGTACTATAAGACTACCTCATGCATGTACTGTGCCTAACTAAAATACCCAATTTGGACTGGGTCAAGCCTCTATCCGTGATGTCAATGTCATGTTTAGTCCATCCAACCCTTTTTTTTTTTTTTTTTATGCAAAGCTTTGAAACATATTCATCAAACAAAATGAAAGTGGCATACAACAGAGAAGATAGAAACTACAAGCAAGAAAACTACCCTATACAGTCAGCCTGAATCAACTCAAACAACGCAGGAGGAACCCCCACCCACACCTGATTAGTTTCACTACCTCTAGCTATATGGGCTAACTCATGAGCAACTCTGTTGTCCTCAAAAAAGAAAAAAATTGTTCTGAGCAACGTATATTACTGTATTGCTTTTAATTCTACTGTCTGTATATTGTTTGTTAAAATCAATGGTGCACGTACGTATTAGTATAAATTAGTTTGTAATCTTATGCATATATATGGATATACTTAAATAAGATCAAATGCATTGATATATTTAAAAAATATATATTAAGATGTATAGTATAATTCTTACATATATAATTTAAATATTATTGATGATCATTCTTATTTTTTTATTTTAACTCTTTAAAAATCTTGTAAGAATATTATTGAGTAGAAAATGTAAATTGTCCAATTTTTAAAAAACATTTTTATGTTCATTAATTCTAAACTATTTGATTTTTGTATGCAATAACTCACTTAGATGAATATTTATGATGTGGTCCCATATTTGACTCAAAATTAAGAAATAAAACTCTCTCTAAAAATAAACAATTTAGGACATATGGTGCAAAATTGGATTTCAATTGTAGAATTTAATTGAATTTTTTCTAAGTTTTACCTATATATATATATATATATATATGGCTTGTTTATTACTCTTTATTTATAAAATATACCAGCCAGAATTAGCATGCTATTATATATCAATACAAATGATTTACGTACCAATATCACCATTGTTGATTTTGATAAGAACAAAAATTCAAATCCAACATATTTATGAGTGCATTTATTGGATACTACTTTATGTGTGTTAGAATGTATTTTAAGTAAGTGAAATCTCCTCATGACTGTTGGGGCTTCTAACTTGAAGTTCACTTTTGATAATTCTAATTGTATTTCCTTGACATAATTTTTCTTTATGTATAGATGTTGCAACTTTAATAATTCTCCCAAGTGAAGGATCTTGTGAAGGATCTTTGCAAGGTAATAACACAACATGTATAACTCAATAAATCCGATATCGAATTCACAATGAAAGGGAGTTAGCAAGAACATAAGTATTAAAGCCATAAAATTATTGTTAAGAACATACTAATAAACAATTGAGTTTATCCCTTGCCTTAGTAAGACTTCTAGCAAGCCATTACACCAAATAAATAAAGAAAATCTAAAAATTGTAAAGAACTTTAAGAAAACCTGATTTTCGTTCTAAGGCTGCTAACCTCTAAATTTTTCGAAAATATCTAGTTTTCAAGTTTCATTTAACTGACAATTTTGACCCATTTGAATTTTGAATTCAGGGTTTTAGTAAACTAAAAAGTTGTAGCCTTTTGAGTTAGGTTTCCAACCCAGCTTGAATCATCGCAATTGAATATTTGATCCAAAAGTTATGCCCAAAATACTAAAAATTGTGCAAGCTTGAATTCTAATCCGAATTGAACTTGGATTTGGTGCAAATTTTCTTCCATTCCTTACTCTAATTGGACTTAAATTTAATTGGGTTGACCATATTTAATTTCATTGTGGCCCTTGTGAAAATAAAATTCATTAGCCTTCTTCTTTACACAGATCTGCTTGTGTCTTTCTTGCTACATTTGATTCCATTCTCCTAAAAAATCATATTCATGCATTAAAAGTCATTTTGGGAACAAAATTAATTATTCAAAATCATTCCAAAACCAAATATAAAATGCATGAATTAACATAAAATAAGGATGATACTGCTTTTTAATAATAATATAAATATGCAAAATTAAACTATTATTAATAGAGATGCCAAAAAAAATTTATTTATTGTCTATAATTTAGAAATTATAGTATAATTGTAAGCTAGAATAAAAAAAAATTAAAACTACATGGCCAATCAATATCTATTCAAGTTTTCTTTTGGGGTTAATTTGTTTACTTCTATGATTGAAAAATTAATAATAAAAAATAGCTAAGAATAAAATAATTAAGTGTATAACTCCGGAATTGAAAACATAATAAATGTATAAACATATCGAATTTTATATGTATAAACATATATATATATATATATATATATTATATACAATACATAGTAATTAACTGATATATTAGTTGCAAATAAATAGATACAATACATAGTAATTAATAAGAGTGTCAAATACACCTACATATGCATGATCATAAAATCGCAATACTCATCGACAAACACTAAAAATATCATATTTATCATAAAATGATGTTTTTCATAGCGTACTCGAGAGATATATTATTAAAATAGGTAATGGGTATACTCGAGAGAAAAATTTGGAATTCGGCCTCTCCTTATATGCTCTAAAAAGGGGTTTGAAAAGTATATTAAAATACTAATATCAAATTAAATTTTTATTTGTATACAATGCCCAAAAAATTAACTTCAAGATCAAATTTGAAGAAAATTTGCACATATGAAAGTTACATGAAGCAATAATAAGAAATAAGCCAAGAAAGTCCGTAACCTCCATAGTTTTTACTTTTTACTGATCGATTTAATGAGAATCCAAATAATATACAACAAATTATCAAAGTAATACTGACTGCCCACCAACAAAACTAAGAGCCTTCCAAATCTACAGAACTAGTTATTTGCATTGGTCAAAATTTTTTTAAAGAGTTTGTCAACATATATTTGTGGGTGTGTATATATACATATATATATTAAAAATTAGGGAAGCCGTGGTCCCCTTGGTCTATTTTAAACTGTTTCTGTCTGTTACTGAATAATAATTCAATTTCAACAAATAATTAGATTCATGCACATACATGATACATTGTAGGGAAGAATGATTGTCTAGGGACTAGAGCTATTGGCAACACAACGAGCTATGCTTTCTTCTGATTTTTTTGTTTTTGATTCTTCTCCAGCAGACGTTGCTCTGTTGTTAAGGCTTGACGCTGCTGGACTCTGGAGTTTTGTATGAGCGCTGTATTGCGCCGGTTTCTGTTTCTTAGTTTATAAAACCATCCTTTCTACCAAAAAAAAAAGGGCTATGCTCTCTCTCTCTTTCTTTCTCTTCCTGTACTCCTATCCTCCTACTCAAAACATAAAAAAAAAATAAATAAATAAAAAAAACTTGAACTCCTAATTGTAAAGCTAGTATGTTTTTTATTGTATCAAGAAATCTGGCACATGAAAATTGTGAGAGATGGCGTAGATGGGGTTTTAACTCATATTAGATAATGCTAAAGACTAGAGCATATATTTAAAGCAGTGCAAAAAGTCTCATTCCTCTCTCCACAGTCCACAGCGGCCCCTTTATTTACGAGGAAGGTGGTAGAGGAAAAGTGAACATTGAGGTTTGAAAACTTGACTTTGTTTGTTTGTTAGAGTGGTCCGTATTATTTGACTAATAATGAGAGTAATTTGACACGCAAACCTTATCTTTTCAATCTCTATAATTGGAATTCGACCTATGTGTATGGACAAACAGGTATGTACAACATACATTGCCCGGACAAAAATATCAAATCAGGATTTATAGACTTAACTGAAGTGGGATGTGAAATTTCTCGGAGAAGGAAATACTGCCTTATGTAGGGCCTCGACCCCACAATTGGAATTGACCGCTACATATTGGCGTTGTTTATGGACTTCGCAACACAACTCGATTTGGGTTTACCGATTGCGACTGTGTACTTCAACTCTTACAAAGAGCCAGCGAGCAATAGACGTTAAAACACTTGCACATGCATTTATGTTTGGCGTAGACGTAGAGTGAAGTGAAGTAACTCGTACAACAATGAAAAGTGAGTCAAACACTTGTCTTTATTAATGTTTTTCTCAATGAATTATGTCTTTAGCTCTCTCTCTCTTGGTTTTGTGGTTTTGGGTGTATGAACTATGAAGAGAGTCCTATATATTATCCCAAAAAAAAAAAATTATTTGTTTTGTTTTAAAGCTAAATTGAATCAAAGTAAAGCTAAATCAGACATACCCAAAAGCCAAAATGAAGAGAATAAAATACTCACACCATTCACACCTCGCCAGGCTGTGAAAATATTACAAAATTTATTGTCAATGGGTGAGACAGGATTTATATGACAATTTTAATCCCACTTGGACATGAAAACAAAAAACTGAACAGTGAAAAGGGAACAATATTTTGACAATTTGTTGCAGTCACACACGCTAATTTAATGCAATATGATAATGTATTGTATAATTTTGCTTTTGTATGCTCAGAGCTTTGGACTGTCTCATACAATAAGCTTTTACAAAACCAAAAAAGTCAGTGTGTCCAAACAAACTCACTTTTCAAAGCTTACTTTTAAGTTGTACTAGTACCCTTCAGGAGCCAATAGTTTTGACAGTTTTCGACCATCATGCAGGGAAGAAACTTCTTCTTTGTCTTCATGATTATGGCGTTGAGTTGCTTATGGTTGAAGAGATCCGCAGAGGCACAGGTACCCCAACAAGAAGGTACCAGCTAACTCTTCCATTCTCTATCTCTCTTGTTTTTTGGTGGGGTCTATAATACTTCCATTCTAACTGTTGAGGAAAATGAAAATTTTGAATCTTGGGAAGTTTGTCCAACTGGGTGTCACCATAACTGGTTGGACTAGTTGGGTTGAGCTTGTCATTTTCATTTGAAGAAACCGATATAATCTTCTTGGTGACCAAAAGGATAAATGGGTATTTTTGCATTGAGATATATGACTATAGAGTAATTCACTAGTGTTGATTTTCTGGTTGTCTGTGTTTAGAGTGTCTAAGTTCCATTCTCTGTGGTTTTGTCACGTCCTTATTGGTCTGAAAATCACATAATTATAAAAAAATTGATTATTCCCTCTTATGGAGTAATCTACTTTGAAAACCAAATTGTAGTGGTTTTTATAAGTCAAATTGAGTTATTACTTTTCATATTTTCCTCCGCAATATTCTGTATGGAAGAAGTGATTTGGAGAATTGTAGAAATTAATTCATGAAATTTGGTTGATAAAAGTCTAAATTTGTTATCATTTGGGAGTTCTAATCAATCTCCATGCTCTAGTTTCTATTTGATTATGAGCTGATGTGTCCCTTCAAGGAAAAACAAAAAGAAAAAGAGAAAGTTATAAACAAAATGGGAAATTAAACTTAAGTGTAGAATGGTAGAAATGTACTTGATGTTCCTCTTATTTCTCTTCAAGTCTTGGGTATTTAGAACTACTGGACAAGGTTAAGCTAATTGTGTTTCCAATCTAAAATTAGGCAGCAAAAATCGTATTGCTCAAGTGAGAAGATAAATATCTTCCTTGGTGCTTTTTATTGTAATTTTAAAGGTCATGTAGCCAAAATAGGGAATTAATTTGAATTGCTGTTGTTTTACATAAGTGCAGTTGTACAACACTGATTTGACATGTTATGTTTATTTGATTGTGGGTGTTGTTTAGTTGATGCACTCAAAGAAATAACTAGTATGATGGGTGTGAAGTATTGGAGTTTTGATGCTAATTCTTGCCAAATTGAAAAGATTGGGGTAACACCAGAGCCACCAGGGAATGCTGAGAGCAGCATCAATTGTAGTTGTCACTTCGAGAACAACAACACCGTCTGTAATGTCGAAAAGATGTATAGTTCCCTCATCTTATTACTAATTACTTTTACTGCTATTCTTCTATCTAATGCATCATTCTATGTCTCCACACGACGGATAAAAGTCTAAAAGTTACTCATCTATGTATTGTTATTGTAAATACTTTTTATCATGAAAGTGAAAAAATTTGTTGTGGACCATATATTGTAAATTTAGTCTAGTAAACATTATTTTTAAAAGCAATCCGTTTAAATCTCTGAGCACTTTTTCTATTATTAATAATATTCTTACGTTACTTATCAAAAAAAAAAAAAAAAAATCTCTGAACATGTTATCATTGATTTACTTTTCGTGATAATAGTTGCCAAGACTCAATATTTTATTTCTCATGTGTATAGAGTGCTAAAGGGTTATAGTCTTCCTGGCATGCTTCCACCTCAACTTGTCAAACTTCCTCACCTCCGAGAAATGTAAGATTGTTTTGAAGTGCTTCAATTACATGTTTGATGGTAATATTTTGCAGCAACAATTTCTACAGTGTTTTTCAATTTACACCAGTCTTCCTCTAATTGTAGTGATTTTGCGTACAACTATCTCAACGGAACAATACCACTGGAATGGGCTTCAACACAATTAACTTTTATGTGAGCTTTTGTAAAATTATATTGATAAAATTTATATCTATTTGCTTTTATCTTAAATTAACCAGCAAGTGATGTGCAGCTCTGTTCTTGTGAATCGCTTATCAGGGGAAATTCCAAAGGAGTTGGGAAAAATTACTACTCTCACATACCTGTATGTTTTGAACTTTGGTTTAACTCAATCATGTATATCTTGGACAATGGACATTTATGGTGATTGAAGTCTTTATGAGTGGGATACAGTTGTGAAATGAAGTAGAAAGGCTTCGGTTTTTTTGTTAAATGTATTGTCAGGACCTCAAAACCTGTGGAACTTTTTATCCTTTATCTGTTACATAATAGTTTTGATATCCCTGAACTCCATAGTGACCTCGTGGAGGGTTTTTTCATTTTTTTTTCCTATTAAACTTTCTTAGTAATCTCAATATTTCATTTTTTAATTTTGGTTTTTCCCCCTTTTCAAAAAGGTGCCTTGAAGCAAACCAATTCTCTGGCATTGTTCCTCCTGAGCTTGGGGATTTGACCAACTTGCAGGCTTTGTGAGATGCCTCATTTCTTCATTTTGGTGTTCTATAATTCTTAAATTTTCTCTTCACTTTTAACACTTTTCTGAAGGATTTCGTTCATTGCTTCAATGTTGTAATGGCAGGATTCTCTCCTCCAATAATTTGACAGGGAACTTGCCAATGGCTTTTGCTGGGCTGAGAAACCTAACAGATTTGTGAGAGTTTATTATATCCACCTCTTTTTTTATATTTGCCCCTCTTTAAACCATAGATATCCACCTTTATTTATATTTGCCTTTAGCATAAATATCAACTTGTGCCTGATCAAAAATCATTTTATTGCTCAATGCAGTAGGATAAATGATAACAAATTCAGAGGAATTATACCTGATTTCATACAGAATTGGAAACAACTGACAAGATTGTGAGATCTTTGTTCTTTTGAAAATATCTCAAGTTCTTTGAGTTTTAATGGTAGATAAGTCTAAATTTAGCGTATATTCTCATTCAAATTTAAATTCTTGAAGAGAAATGCACGCAAGTGGACTCAAGGGACGTATTCCCCCAAATATATCTCTTCTGAATAATTTACTTCAGTTGTGAGTAAAAAGCCTTCTCATATCCATCCAGTAGCTTGATAAAATGTCAGTTTGTTTTTGTATATTAATCAATGGTTTTGACTTATGGTTTGCATTCTTTATACAGGAGGATTAGTGATATAGATGGGCCAAATCAGGATTTTCCTATGTTGAGAAACATGACAGGCATAGAAAGATTGTATGTTTGGTACTTACATTGTCAAATGATATAAATGTTTGACTTGATGATGGTCAATTTGATATAATTTGTCAATTTGATATAATTCAGTTATGTATTTTAGGGTTTTGAGAAACTGTAAGATTTTTGGGGAGATCCCTGCATATATCTGGACAATGAAACAACTGGAGATGTTGTAAGTAAAGCATCTCAAGTATTGGAGCATGGTGTATCCTCAGTTAGCAATGTTTGAGTTATTGTATAAGTATATATGCCTTTGATTTGGATGGTGTTTGAAGATACAAAGTAAACATGCTTTTGTTTCAATGAACAAGAAAAATGGAGGCCATTTAAATGAACAGAAATACATAACTTTTCTTTCACCTGTAAGGTGGATTACTGTTAAGTATTTATTTCACTTATACAATGTAGACATTTAATCGATGTTTTGCATTTAATCAATGAATAAAGCATGGGCAGATATCATTGTAGATATCCAATATTGGGATTTCAGAGTTCTAAATGTTTATAAGCATTTATAGATTCTAACAGTTGTCATTGTAGATATGCAAACGTTTATTGACACTTCAAGCTTTCAATTGGCACTTAGAAAAAAAACATAGTAAAAGATTATTCAGTGAAGAAAAGTAACATGTGAACATTACAAATGGTGTAAAAAACCTCAAATGAAAAGAAAGATTGTAAAGATTTTGAATAATAAGGTAGAAATAAGTTCTAACTCTAATGTTAAGAATGATAAGAAACAATCAGGCCTTTCAAACTATGAATATCGCATACTCCCTAAGAACCATATCACAGAAACTGCAGATATTATTGGGATCATTTCATATGTAGGCAACTCATACACATACTTATCATAATTATCTAACACATGGACATGCACTTATGTACACACTTGTAGATATTCGAGATACATAAAATTGATCAACCAATACAATCTAGAAACATCAGAAACCTATAGGATATGAACAAGTTATGACAAATTGATGAATTACTCATTTCTTTCCCTTTTAATTTAAATATATTCTCAAATTTCTTGCTGCTATCATTTTCAGTTGTTTTCTTATTACTATTATATAGTTTTCTTCTATTTTTAGGGTGGCAATAGATTAATAGATGCATCACATATTGATAGAAGCAATGCTTGCTTTCAAGAGAATGATGCCTAATGCCTTGTTAATTAATGTAACCTTTTTTAATTACAAAAATGTACTACATTTTAACATACCCGGTTGGTAAATTTCCCAAGGATTGATAATGATTATTCTGTCACTTTGTGATTATGATAGGGATGTCAGTTTTAACAAACTGGTTGGGGAACTTCCACCTAGTATAAAGTTAGAGCGCTTGAGATTCCTGTAAGTATATTGAAATATGGGCGTATTTGCTTACATATTTAAACTAGTAAGAATTTCATTTTCAAAGTCTAGAGGACTCAGATTTACATAGCCACAAAAGTGAAAACACATGCTTACACAGATGCATGCATGTTGTTCACAATTTCTTATGATTAAACTTGCTTTCTGCTACAAAACCATTTCTTAGTATGCTACCAAATGCAGGATTAGATTTTTTGATTGGATTTGTTCAATTGCGTTCGCATTCTGGTATTGGTATATCATACTAAACTTCTGATGTTGTTTTTGTTAGCTTTTTAACTGGCAACTTGCTAAGTGGAAATGTGCGAGACTCAGTCTTGAAGGAAGGAAGTAATATGTATGTTTCCTATCTAGGATGCTTTTAATTTAGTTTCATCTTTTTGATATATTTGCTTTCTACCTTTCACCTGGTGTGATCCCCTTGTAATGTAATTTTTTTTTTTCTCCTTGTTAAATATTAGCAATGAAATACAGGGAGTTAACAATTTGAGGTCAATGCACTAACCATTCTAAGCATGGAGTTTGTAAATCCCCTAATTTTTTATATTCATTTGAAATATTCTATGTAGACCCTGTGTGTTCTAAATGCTCTTATACTACTTAAAAAATTCTGTTTTAGACCCCAAACACTTTAGCAGTGGCTTGATTGAATAATTTATGATTTAATTTCAATGGATAGCACAAACAAGTAATTCAACCATAGTTATAGATACCAAATCAAAAGCAATGAAAATATAAAGCAGTAAAAAGAACACAGATTTTGTAAAGAAGTGGAAATTCAATGAAGAACCTCGTCAAAGGAAAAACCACTGTAGGGGTCCAATCCCATAGAAACTCACTATAAGAAATAGTTACAACTGTTTACTTACAAAACCTTTGCACTACTAGATTCTCTATTGTAACCTTGGGATGAAATCCTCTCCCATTGAATCTTCCATTTCCCTCCAATTTTCATTTAGATGTAAGGCACACAACATTTAAAATTCAAATAAATGCCATGTGTCTCACATCCGACTAAAAGTGGGAGGGAATTGGAGGGTTCAATGGGAGGGGTTCCTTTCCCAAGCTAAGTTACAAATACCTATCTTGCCTTCCCACTGCAATGCCCCCAAAACCTTTAGATTCCTGTAAAAGACATTTGCTCTCAGCATGGTATAATATTGATATGGTAGCCTCACTCCGCTCAATTTGTACAACAGGGGCTGGTTTTATGTAGGGAATCATTAGGTTAAGTGGCCTTCACAGTCAGTGTACAGTTTGCATCAATTTTTCTTGAGCGAGTGTCAAGTGAAATTCCTTGGAAAGCACATTTGTGTCAACTTCAAAATGCCATATTTTACTCATTTCAAATCCAAATTAGGTCAAATTTATCTTCATTTTGAAGCTTTGGGCGTTTACTTTCCAATGAAACAAGTTTCACTATGAAATTCATTATGATACAAGTTATATAGGTAAAAGAGCATCAACTCATCATCTTTGAGGAGATCAAAGCTTTATCTTCTCTTAGCAGCTCCTAATCCAGACTCAACCCTAGCACAATTTTATTGATACAGTGAAATTTGATATGTTTTGGCACTAGAATTTGGTAACACTCAACAATCTAAAACCTAACAGCATTTGTTTTACGTTATTAAGCTCATAATGCTCTATCTTCTCTTTGTTCTATCATGAGGCATTAGGAGTTTTAATAAAATGATGTTCCTTTTACAAAAAATCTCAGTTGCAATAAGATTTCCAGATATTCTTTTAGAGTTAATATTAATAATTAAATCATGTTGACTTGAGAATCGCTACATGCACTAGGCTACTTTTCACATCTTAGTCTCAAGGCAAGACACATTTAATATTAAAGCAGTTCAGCAGGGCCTTAATTGCCCATCCTGCCTTAAGACAGGACTGTTACAACTTCATAGTCAACAGTTATGGGGCTTTTCAGCATGTACTAAGAACTTAGCTTTCAGAAAAATTTAGGAAAATCTCACTTCCAATTTCTTATACAATGTCAAATTATATAGGGACTTCAGAAACGAGTAATTCAGCTTCGCCATACTCATTCAGAAACAGTATCAGATATTCTTTTTGATTGGTGGAATTGATTGGGGAAACACTCGTCAAGTATTTGGAATTTAGTTCTGTTGTGCTTTATGTGGTGTATATGGAAGGAGCATAATTGGCGGACTTTTGAGGACATAGAAAGATTGGGTGACTAGCTGCTTGCTTTTTTTAGTGGGTCTTTGTTTGACTGGTCCTGAGCTTGGGGACCACATCTTGTGATTCCCTACCCTTGTTCATTAGTTCTCTTTTTGTTTGTAATTTATTTCTTTTTCTTGTATTTTTTTTGGACTGCTTTGTGCTCTTTGCATAAGGTAGCTTATTATATATACATCTTTCTTACTTATCAAAAAAAAAAAAAAAAAAACTTATTCTTGACCCTCAAAACACTGGTCATTCTGTTCTCTCCAAAGACACTGCATTAGGCATAATGGAACAGACTCCCCCCTTATTCCTCCGACAAACCCCCTGCCCCTTCCAACGCGCCAACATATCTTGAACTAAATTCGGCATCGCCTAATAGACTCCAAATATACAGAAAATCATACACCACAATTCCTTAGCCATTTCACAATGTAAAAATAAGTGATCAGCATTCTCCCCATACTTCTTGCACATGAACCGCCACTCTATTATAACAATGCCCCTCTTCCTTATATTATTGGCTGCTAAAATTTTCCCCAAAGCCACACACCACGAAAAGAAAGCCACCCTTGGTGTGGGATCCTGGCTTTCCGTATGCTTCTCCTAGGAAAGTTTAAGCCATCCCTCCTCAAAAGTCTATAACAGCTCTTCACCTTGAGTGGAGTCATGCCAAAACCAAATTTTAGTGCTGCCTCCAATATCATATCTAATGAACTGTGTGAAGTTGTCCCAACTGCCTCTAATATACTTCCACAATCCCACTCCATATGACCCGCTAACCTCACCCAAATGCCAAGGTCTTGAAGGGATGGGAATTGTCAAGTATATGACACCATCTTACACAGATTGGGAAAAATCAAATTTTCATTTTGAATTAGTGAATGCAGAGTCTAGGGTTCTGTGTGTGCAATAAGAACGTGTAATACACATATAGTGCTCAATAGTTTACAAGTAATATCAACTATCTCTGGCAGCCATTAACAGAAAATTTTGGTACCAAATACTATCAACCAACCCAAATGCAATTCATGTGTGCTCTAGCAGTGATTTTGTTGACATAGTAGCTATTTACTTGTCCTTTGTCTCAACACTTCATTTTTTTTTCTTTTCCTTTTAATTCCTGCTCTTCATAAATGCACAATGGTAGATTTGGTTAGTGCTAAGATTAATTTCAATTTTGATTTTGGATGTGAAGGTTTCTCTGCAACATTATCTCTTTTGAATTATCAAACATTGTTGCTTCAAATACTTCCTTTTGTTATCCAATTTTTTGCTTTTTTTTTTTTTTTTGGTGGGGGTGGGGAGGGATTGATGTCCTGAAAATTTTCTCCTTTTTTGTTTCGAAATCAATAAAATAGTATTAATGTTATATCCTGATAAGACATGCCTCTTGGGTTCAAATATTTATGAGATACTGAATGCTATTACTCAAATTCAAATAATACTTTTTTTTTTTTTTTTTTTTTTCAGTTTGGTTTGGTTTATTTATTTATTATTTAAAGAATTGACGTTATCTTTCCAATGCATTGCTGCAGTGATCTTTCATACAATAACTTCACATGGCAAGGCCCTGAGCAACCAGCTTGTCACGAAAACATGTCAGGCTACTTGTATAATAATTGTTTACATATATTTTTAGGTTTGATATGGTTTAAGACTGAGATCTTTCACCTCATATTTTTTTTGTTAGGAATTTAAACCTTAACTTGTTTCGAAGCTCTTTAATTGACGATGATGTGTAAGATGCCCTTTCCCACACTTTTTCATTGATTTATCTTCTTGTTTCTTTAGTTCTGTTATAATTTTTCAAGTTTACCAATGAGAAAGAAGGTAATGTAAGGTGTAGATTTCATATACTGAATGGTGTCCATTTTCCTACTAATTTATTCTTTTGTACTCATTCAGTAGTAGAAGGCAAGATCCTCATTGCTCGAAGAATTTCAACTGTCCACGATGTAAGGATAGGTTTCTGGAGTTCCATAATCATTGATTACTATGAAAATAATGTTAATTTTTCCAAATCAATTTTTGAATTTGTTCATAAGAGAATATATGTATCAATCATTTCAGCCCGTTAAATGAAAATTGTTTAAGGAATTCTACATATATTAAGTCCTTTCATTCAAACCAAAGAAAAACAAAAGAGATTAATGATTTGAGTAATTGAGCTTGAACTTTTTCTTCTTCAGTTTTGAAATCAACAGGAGAATATAATGAATCTTTAAAGCCTAAAATTTTTTAACTCCACAAGGTCTTCTAGATTACTTTTAACTCTAGATGCCTTTTGTGAGTTTTGAACCATGGGGAGATTAGACCATTTTCTACTTTTCAGAGTTAGCTTGGTGTTGGTTTTGGAACTGTTTTCAGAATGGATTGGATGTCTGTGCATGGCGTCTTTACTTTAAGCTGTAGGATGAAAGGATTTCACAGGATGCTTGGTAGGAAGATGCCTTTTCAGCTCTTGTTTTCTGATTTATTTCCGTCATTCACTATAACTGTATAAGTGAAAAAATGGCTAATTATATGGGCTAGATAGGATTGATCTTACATTCAAATCTGAGGTTAGTAAAATTGGAATCAGAATCAGTTGTGGTTTCAGTCCTTATGCTTCATGATGTTCAAGGCTGCAGTTTTGATGAAGATAGATGTTAGAAGCTGAGCCAAAAGTCATCTGATTGAGTTAAATTTGGCTATAAGTTATTGTTTGTTTTGGGAATGCAGTTCTTATTTGCATTGTTACGGTGGACAATTTGTTAAAAAAGAGGCAATTTAATATCAGCTGGTGTCATTTGTAAAGAAAGGGAGGACAGTATCATTTGTTTTGTATTGTCACTAACAATGGTTCTTTTTCTGTCCTTTCTCTATCTGGGTTTATTGGGTAATGCCTGTATTAGTGATAAAGATTTTGGCAGCTTGGAGATGAGGATTTAGAAGTACAAGTCAAATGGCATGGTTTGTAATTCCTCATTGTTTGTTGTGATGAATTTGGAATGAGAGGAACAATATGGTGTTCAAGGCAGTAACTCCAAAAGTACAATCTATCTTCTTTTGCGGATTATGGCACTTTTCATTTATATAATTGAAACATCGAACTAGTGGTCAATTTGTCTAATTTTTTCCTTTCACTCTTTTCTTTTCTAGTGTTTCTCTTGTATACCTTTCGTTCTATAGGGCTACACCCTTTCTATCTAGCATTTCTCTTAATCAGATTTGTAATGCCCAAAAAAATGAAATTGTAAAACTTGACAATATGACTAGAATGGCGTGATTCATTTTCTAAAACCTTATTCTTGGAGAGAGGAGAGAAGACCTTGAAATGAAAGTGAATCTATAGTTTTTATGATAGCTTGCTTTGAAGTACTTATGAATTGCTAGAATCACTGAAAAATATAGCAAATGACTGGTAAGTGTGTGCGCGTGCGCGTGCATGCATGTGCACCCTTGGATTGATTTCTCTGTTCTCACTATACCAATGTGAAATCAATTTAGCATTCTGAAAAAAAGAAAAAAAGAAAAGAAGCTGTATAAAATGATGACCTCCATATTGTTGCATTATAGTTTACATGTAAGCTTGCTTTCTCATTTTTCTCTACATATCATGGCAGATTCGAATTGTTTGCATGTTAATTCTGGTGGAAAGGATGCAACCATCAAGGAGAATAAAACAAATTTTGTATATGAAGGAGATGGTGATGTTGAAGGTGGTGCTGCAAAATACTTTATTAATGGCAACAGTTATTGGGGATTTAGTAGCACTGGAGACTTCATGGATGATTTTGATTCCCAAAATACACGTTACACTGTGTCTCCGTCATTATCAAATATCTCTGAATTGTATACAACAGCACGTAGATCTCCTACATCACTTACTTATTTCCATTATTGCTTAGAAAATGGGAACTACACTGTAAGTCTCCATTTTGCAGAAATACAGTTTACAAATGACAAGACATATAACAGTCTTGGGAAGCGTATATTTGATATCTACATTCAGGTAATTGGACACAATGATGAAAATATGTATACTTGATGTTGCAGATTAAGGTTTAATCAGACCACTTTGTTGCAGGAAAAATTAGCGTGGAAGGATTTCAATATTGAAGATGATGCTAGTATTGCTCAGAAGCCAGTAATAAAACACGTATCTAACATTAGTGTGGCAAACAATGTCTTAGAGATCCGATTCTATTGGGCTGGTAAAGGAACGACGAGAATCCCTAATAGTGGAGTTTATGGTCCCCTTATATCAGCTGTTTCTGTGGTTTCTGGTGAGTTATTTAAGTGAATGTCTCTCCTTTGTCATTTTAGAGATGCCGTGTTTCTGAGGGCCCTTCTTAGGAAACCACTACTTGATGGTCCTCAGATCAATTCCCATGATTTCCAACAAAAATGTAATCATAGGAATCTTTTGGTGAAAAATTAAATTGCAATGCATTAATTGCTCTGACACAATTGTGGAATCAGGATAATGATCTCCAGTTCAAAAGTATTATAGAACATGTTACTTGTGAGATTAAGACAGTGCAGCACTATAATTCCTTTTTTTTTTTTTAAATTGTTCTATGTGAGGCCCTTGCTTTCAACTGCAGAAGTAGCTGATAATTAGTTATTAGCCCTTATTGGTTGATTTCAGGTACATATGTTATGCTTTACATGGAAATGATTGCCTAGGGGTTAGTGGTTTGATATGCCATGTACTGTAGTATATCTCTTCTCTACCTCAGGTAGAGTGAACCTTTTAGTTTCTATTTTGTGATAAATCAATAATTTTATAGATTGTCTTTGGTGGGAATTTTAGTTTGGATTTTATGACTAATGCTTCAGTTTAAAAAACCACCCCATGCGCATTTTCTGTCTAATTAACAAATAATATATTTTCTTTTTCTTGATGTTTGTGTCTACTTTATTCAATGAACATATGGGTGGCCAAGTTTCTGGGTCTTGTTCACATTTAATCGGTTGCTTGTGAGGGTGATTTTTTTGTGTGCAGATTCCAAATTTTGTTCAAATGGTGGAACCAAGCGAAATGTTTATATCATTGCTGGTGTTGCAGTTGGAGCATTATTCTTGTTACTCTTTATAGTGGGAATCCTTTGGTGGAAAGGCTGTTTGTGGAGGAAGAAGGGGAGAAAAGAAGGTGCAGGATTTAGTAGATGTCTGATTCTAAAATTTATTTAATTGCCTCTACTTTGTCAACTTTAACAAGTAATTATGCCAAAAGAGTAGGCTCTCTTGACTCTTGAACTTTTGCAGTTTCAGTTGCTAGAGGATTTTGTGCAAGTGTGCATAATCAATTTTTGATACATATTATAAGTTGTTTGCTTGATAGCAACACCTAGACTATACTTAGCTTCTAGAATAGTTTCAGTATGCAGTGAAATATCTACAACATTTTTCTCAACGTATAGTTTTGGTTTAATATAATGGAAGTTGTTAGAATTATGGTTAAGTAATTAAATTCACCGTTTCCTAATAGTTTAAGTTTTTAAGGCAATCGATAATTTATCATGGTAATAGAGTAGAAAATCCTGAGTTCAATCCTTGTTCCCATTCTTCCTCCCATTTAAAATGTTAAAAATCTCATGTATTGGACCACACTTAGTAAGTGGCAGTTTGGGACTACACATGAGAGGCATTGTTAGAATTATGGTTAAGTGATTAAATTCACAATTTCTTAATAGATTAAACTTTTGGAAAAATTGGTAATTTATCAGGAGTATATGAGTTAAATAGATTTTTTTTTTCTTCAATGAAATTGGTTGTTCAAAATTGTTAGGGTGGATTTCATTTTTCCTGAATTCGAATTCACAAGTTCTGGTTCAAGTGGTTGAATTATTGCTCCTTAATGATAAGCTTCTGCGTAGTTACAATGAAATTTTTTTAATTTTAATGTATCTGAGCATATCATCTTTCCTTAAGTGTTACTCAAGAAAGTAATTACAAAGAAAACTAACAATTCCTTATCATACTGCTTCATATGTGCCTCCTTGAACAGATATTAAAGGACTGGATTTGCAGACAGGAACTTTTACCTTAAAACAAATAAAAGCTGCCACTAATGACTTCGATTCTGCCAACAAAATTGGAGAAGGTGGTTTTGGTCCTGTATACAAGGTATTACTCTCACATGGTTGATCCCATTTAAGTACGGATTTTCCTGCTTATCTGACAAGGTTGGGTGCAGGGTCAATTACCTGATGGTACTGTCATAGCAGTTAAGCAACTCTCATCTAAATCAAAGCAAGGAAATCGTGAATTTCTAAATGAAATAGGCATGATTTCTTGTGTGCAACACCCAAATCTGGTGAAGCTTCATGGGTGCTGTATTGAAGGGGAGCAATTATTGTTGGTCTATGAGTACATGGAAAATAATAACCTTGCCCGTGCATTATTTGGTGAGTATTATATAATCTTGGTTAGCACTGAGCTATTATCAAATTTTTTCATGATTAGAATTTAATTATATTGAGCAAGAATTAAGTCAGGTGATCTTATCTGGCTTTCAGATTATCCTTGGATTTTATTTTTTTCATGATTTTCTGGTTGGGCAGCTCTATGGGATTTGAATTTGAATTTTCTGGTTATTGGTTTCTTCTTATATTTATGCCTTTTCAATGAATTTTATTACATATGAAAAAGAAAAAGAAAAAGAAAAAGAAAAGATTTGAGATGACTTATCAATATTTTGTTCTTACTGTAGGTCCAGAAATCAATCAGCTTAAACTGGACTGGCCTACAAGGCTTAAGATATGTATTGGGATAGCAAGAGGCTTAGCTTTTCTCCATGAAGAATCAAGAATCAAGATTGTTCACAGGGACATCAAAGCTACTAATGTGTTGCTGGATGGTGACTTAAACCCTAAAATATCTGACTTTGGATTGGCTAAACTTGATGAAGAGGAGAAGACCCACATTAGCACCAGGGTAGCTGGAACCATGTCGGTTCCCATCTTATTAATAACTTCTAGTTATTTATGTTATGATTTTAATAATTGAATTTGATGTTTAGAAAATTTTTATAAATTTTGGAGTTGAATCACAAGACATTGAGATTTTGATTTGCAGAGGATATATGGCACCAGAATATGCATTATGGGGTTATCTGACCTACAAAGCAGATGTTTATAGTTTTGGAGTTGTGGCCTTGGAAGTTCTCAGTGGAAAGAGCAACAATAATTATATGCCAAGTGACAATTGTGTTTGCCTTTTAGATCAGGTACTTTCTAACTTCATATCCCTATTTTATTCATAACATGTCATTAATGCATCGATTATTGCTTGCTAATTGTGAAGCTACTACCAAGTAGCAACATCTGCATGATAGTAATTGGATAATTTATATTACAGGCCTGCCATTTGCAACAAACTGGAAACTTGATGAAGCTAATTGATGAGAGCTTGGGGTCAGAGGTCAATGTAAAAGAAGCAGAAATTTTGGTTAAAGTAGCTCTCCTGTGCACAAATGCATCCGCATCACTTAGGCCTACCATGTCTGAAGTCGTAAGTATGCTTGAAGGGCGAATGACTGTTCCAAACATGATTCCTGAACCAAGTACCTATAGTGATGATCTAAGGTTTAAGGCTATGAGAGACCTTCATCGACAAAGGGAAAATCATAGTTTGAGCAGAAGCCAGACCCAAAATTCAACAACAATCCATACATTCTCCTCTCCCACTATATCTAGCCAAGATTTTTATGAAATCAATCCAGAATCTAGTACTGTTTAGAGTGATGAGCATTCTGATTAGTTCCTCATTGAGCATAGTGTTTGTTCTTTAACTCTATACCTGACTCCCTGTAGCTATTACTAAAGCTTCATCTATACACATGGACATGATTTGGTATGATAAATCATCCGGGAAAAGTTTAAAGTGGGGATGCACTAATATAATGTAATTATTTCTGTATAAATGCTTTTTAGGATAGAGAGGGAATATGTAGGGATTTATTTATTTTCATTCTTTCTTGTGTTCTATTTATTTATGGTAAAAACTGTAATTTTCTGTGTTACATTATTTACTACACCAATGAAAATTTTAAAGTGGGGGTCTTTTTTCAATCATGGTACTACACCTTGAGAAAATTTATGTCTCCATTGCCTCTTTAAACAATTTTTATAAACCAAACTAGTTGAATATGAATATTACTTGGGAAATTCTCATCAGAATCAAGTCATGCTAATAAAATTTGTCTTGAGATCAAATCTTTGAGTTCATGTGGGTATGGACCGTACAAACACAAGTAGCTAAAATAAAAACTAGTTCGAATGTAAATGAGCAACCAACTTGCATTAAATCAAGTGTTAGATACAAACAATTCTGAGCCTGAAGTCTAAAGAAATCAAACAAATTCTAAATGCTAAAAGGGGATTAAAAATGAACTATAAGGGAATCAATATATATAAACTTTTTTCTAATGTTGATACAAACTTTTAAAACCCCAATTTTTTTATTATTCTATTTTTTAAATTTGATATTTAGAGTTATCACATAAATTATGCAACTTAAAACTCACTAGAACTTGCTCACTTTTTGGATAAATCAACCTAACAATAAACAAAGACTAAATTAGGTCCGATCTTCTATAAACAAGTTCAAATCATGTTTTTTCTAATGTTGGCTCATAAACTTTTGAATGTTCATATTTTTCTATATCGTTATTTTAATATAAGATTTTGAATTTGGTTCCTAGAGTCAAATAAAAACTCTATTATTACGAAAAGTACTAAAAGTGACCTCATTAAAACATATTCATATTGATATTGACAATTCAAATGAATGTATGGAAGTATGATAAAAAGGATTTTTAAAGGTATCTTAGGCCTTAACACAATGTTCGTAACTATAGCATTATAATTAAGTGATTTTATATTTGTAAACTGATAATTCATATGTTATACATGTAATAACATAATATGAATTTATAATCTCAAGAATGACTTTGCTACTAATTATTCCAGCACAACTTAAAATAAAGGAAAATGTAAAAAGAAAAAGTGGTATTAAAATTTAAAATACCAATACAAAATATGAGATATTGAGACGAACATATAAAATGATTTTTTTTTTTTCCTTTTTGGACTAAATGATAATATCTTTGAGAGGAAAACTACACAAAAAAATAAACCAACCTTTTTAATTTATTAAAACATAAAAATAGAGGTTCTTTTAAATGGTTCTTTCATCAATTGGTGTTTTGAAAGTGTAGAGTCTGGGTTTGAGCACTTCTACTATTAGATGAGTAGTTTCAGGCCCAACTAGCCCAATACGATAAATTTATAGAGAATGGGTTTAAGAACTAGGCCTTAGTGAGGGTTACAACAACTAGACATGGCCATGAATGGATTGAATAACAAGGACACAGACTAAAATATGGAATTTTGTCCTCGGCCCTCATCTGAGGAGTTGGTTGATCTTATTATTTTTTCAGTGCTTGGTTACTAAGGTTTCAAAGATAATACAAATTGCTCACATATTCTCTGTTTTTCGCCCCCCCCCCCCCCCTTTCTAGAGGATTTATTTCATTATATAACCTCTTCCAATTGATCATAACCCTCCATTTGTTGATCATGCATGTCACTACTCGAGTGTTTATCCCATCAGCCACCTTCCCAAACCTCCTGTGAGTTGCAGCAATCAAGACAGTACTGTTCAGGGGTCATTTCCTCATTAATGCGGTCATGACGTTAGTTGTGGGTATTTAATGCGGATGTGACAGTTTCTCCTTGAATTGCTTCTCCACCATGTTCTCATGGCCGACTCATGGTGCTTGTCCCTTTCCTTAGGATGCTATGGGAGGTTGCCTTTGATAGTGTGCTGCTTTTCCCTTCTGTGATCTCGGTTGGCCGAGGACAAGATCGTTCTCGACGATGTTTCTTGGCACTTGACACTTTTTTCAATCGTTCTCGGACATTTCTTTTTCCTCGGCGTAGGCCTTGGCCTAGTATAAAACGGGACGCGGTTTGCCAAATTCTTTGACCTCACAGAAAGCACAAAGAAAAGGGGTGAAAAAAAGAACACTGATTTTTTATTTATCAAAAAATATTTGAAAATCAGTATTTATTTTAAGAAAGAAAAATCAGTATTTTTCTTGAAAATCAGAATTTCATTTAAGACGTCATTTTGGTTATATCAAAGAAACTCGCACGTGCAAAAGTGCCACTGCCAAGAAGCAACGGCTAGTAATTATAAAACGGCTAGTCGTTTCAATTTCTCTCTCTCACTTTCCTTTCTTCACTTTTCTCTCTGAAAAAATTCTCACTTCTTTGTCACACTTTTCCAGATAAACCAACCCATCTTCAAAAGCAGAAAATTTTCCCTCAAGAAAGTGGTTGTCCTTTCCACAAAAACAGACAGATTAAATTCAAGAAACGGACGGGTTCAAAGATTTTCCCCAAAAATCTGATTCTTTCTCTCTTCAAACGGGTTTTTAATTTTGAAATGCTTAATTTCTTAATTTTAATTATTTTTTTTGTGTGTTTTTGCAGACTACTGACGGTGATGAAGAAGAAAAGGGTTTGAAGATTTTCTCTGGTGAGAGGGTTTTCCATGCCGCCGCTGGCCGATGATGCCTATGTCGGAGAGGAAGACTAATGGGTTTTTTTTTTGTGCTTTCATATGGTTTAGACTAATGGGCTTTTTTGTGCTTTCATATGGTTTAGACTAATGGGTTTTTTTTGTGCTTTCATATGGTTTAGACTAATGGGTTTGTTTGTTTGTTTTTATTTTTTTTAATTTATTTTTTTTTAATTCTGATTTGTTTGCAAGTACCTGTTGATTTGGTTCTTTTTTGTAATGAAAAAAAATTCTTTTTGGATTTTCTTTGGTCTCTTGCTTTTTGCAATTTCCTGGTTCTTGAATTTTATTGATTTTTATTAACTAGACTTTTAAATTTAAATTTTGTATAATTTTGGACGCCTTTCAAATGTATATGGGTCTTGGGTTTTGTTGGAGAGTGGCTTTTGGGGCTTTGTCTTTGTGTTTCCATCTTGATATTAGGCATGCTTCTTCATTGTGGGGTTTTAGAGTCTTACCATTATTGACAACATAAACATGATCTTCAGCTTCAATATTTTCTAGATTTTCTGTGATATATTCTGATGGATTCCTCAGATTTTTCTGTTAAATATTGTAGGTGATTTTGTTGTTGGTAGTTAATGTTTAGTTGTTCATTACAATAATCAACTTTCTTTTTATTTTTAATTTTTTCTCTGATCTCTCACTCTCCTTACATATTTATTCCCTTTCTGTGAAAAAATAAAGAGAGAGATGCTTGTTGTCTACCGTTTTGGTGGTTTCTTCAACTGATACCGAGATGCTGTTCTCTGTTGTAGGTTTTTTTTTTTTTTTTTCCCCAAAATTCAACGGCTAAATAATTCATAAACAAAAGTTGATTTGTATATTTTTGTGTTTGGAACTTGAAGCTCACAAAAGGGTCTAGTGGTATGAATCCTTAAAGAAATGGAAAACAAATGTAACAAAGTGATCAGCAAGTGCAGGGAAAAAAAATATAAATACATAGAGAAAGAGTGAGGTGGAATCAGATTTGTGCTTGTGGGTGTTACTGATTTGAAAAATATTTTAGTGTTAATAGCCTGTTGGTTTTGTCTCCTTGGCTAACTGGGTGTGCCCGGGCTCCTTGGGCTTTGCCGCCGACCAAGGAAACAGCCACTTATTTGGCTCTCTTGGCATTGAAGATAACCTTTTGTTTACAAACCCCATCTTGTGTTTGCCTTTATCTCTTTCTCTCTCTTACTCAGACTCACTTCTTTCTTTTGCCTCGGTTGTTGTCAAAGATTCTTCACTCTCATAGTCATACTCATACCTCCACAAGCATATATCCTCACCCCTCTTTGAGATCTGTCTTTGGAGATCAGGAAACTTACTTGGGTTGGGTTGCATTAACAAATCTGGTCCCCACACCCTGGGAGTATTCCTTTCTGTTTCTGGGTCTTTTTCTTGAATGGGGTTGTTTTTATTTTTGTTCACTTATTAGGACGTGTGGTGGTGACTATGAGGTATCTGATTTAGGCATTTAGTACTACAGTTGAGTGTTGAAGAAGGTTAGTTTTGAAGGTATAAGAGGGGCTGAAGCTAGTTGCTCTTCTTTTGCTTTCAAAGATGAAGTTTATGAAACTTGGATCAAAGCCAGATTCCTTTCAGACTGATGGGAACAAGGTCAGGTGAGAGATTTTTTGGTGCCATATTACTTTTCGTTTGAAACATGAATTAGGAATTGCTGATGCTGCTATCTTATGTTTGATGCATTTCAGTTTGTCTTGCATAAGCCTGTTATAGATGATTTTTGGCTCTTTCAATTGTCTCTCTCTTCATTAAAATTTCTCTTTATGATCTCTTTTGTATTAGATTTACATTTATTCTTTCATAGATTTTCCACTTAGCGTGTACTGTTGCAGTTTGATGGAAAAGTTTGAATTTTGAGTTATATTCTCTGATACTATGTAGACAGTAGATATACTCTGCCCAGGTAAATAGTTGTTTGAGGTTTATTTCCTGCTCCCATTGGGGACTGCTAACAACTTTGTTGCCTATTGAAAATTAAGGCTTATTTAAATGTTGTTGGGTTTGAAAGTTCCTGTTAGTTTATTGTCATTCTTTTTGACCTTTCCCATTTTATGGCCCACATTTGTACTCATTTCCTGTACTTTTGATATTGACGTTGAATTTTGATGATATTTTGAAGAATGGTGCTCTGTTTTCTTAGTTCTAACTTCTAACTACATTAGGACAATAGAAAATTCACTGTTTTTTTTAAATTTCTAAATTTCTATAGTTGTGCTAAATTTTCTTCGGAAGATCATGATTTCACAGTTCAGATTGTTTGCTGCAGGTATTGTAGTATTGTTTTTCTTGTACCTCCTCATTTGACATTATTGACAATTGAATGTGATGGGATGTTCTTATTAATCGAGTGAATAAGTAGCTTTTGAGTAATTTAGCAAAAAAAAAGAAAAAAAATTTTGAGTAACAATTCACCAAATCTATATATATATATATATATTTATTTATTTATTTATTTGGAACTTTGGGTTTATCTATCTACCAAAAAGTTCAGGAGTATGGATCTGATCCTCAAAATAATTATTAGTAAATTTGTATCACATATACATATATTAGGAACAGCAATCCAACTTGAGTTAAGATAGTATGATTGAAGTTTTTCCCTTCTCATAAATGTTGTGGGGAAATTGTGACCCTTGTGATTGTAAACCCTCATATTCTTATAATAGACAACAGATGGTAACTATGAGGTTCAAGTAGGTACTTTAATTTAGCTTTCATAAAGATAACTTGAACTTGGTGTATTTGAAACTACTTTGGTCTAGCAATATTGCTTTTGGCAAGTATTTGTAGTTTTACTCCGAATTCCAACAACTTTACGACTAAGTTCTTGCACTATCTCAGTATTGGGTCTGTCTTGGAATGTTTCCTCTGGTGAAGTGGATTCCTTGTATTAGTTTAATGCTTCAAAGAATTTACATGGAAATGTGAAAAGTTTGAATGAATTGTTATGCCTTTCTTATTAGTGAATTTTCCCATGTAGGTAACATATAAAGATAGTGTTGGAAGGCCTGTTGATGAGTTCAGATACTGTTCATCCTTTAGGAATGCCTTTGTTCATGCTTAAAGTTTTTTGTATGTGTCTCTATAGTTATCAGTTCATTACGAGGAGCATAACCATGTGCAGGTATGTGGCAAGTGAGCTGGCAACGGACATCATTCTTATTGTAGGGGATGTAAAATTTTATCTTCATAAGGTACAATATTCTTTGGCTGAGTAATTTAGTATGTAATGAAGATAATTCTTTTCAATGTTTTTGTTTTTATTTTTTAAAATTTTAATTTCTTGCTCCAACAACTGTATCACTGTCCTTGAATTGTGGAATTTTTGATTCATAGAAGGGACACTAGCTACTTATGCAGCATGAGTAATCTATTTGCACTGGCTGATCCTTATACAAGAATCTGCTAGGATTGTTTCTATTTTTAAATTTTCGATCCACTTCCCTTTCCTTCTCTGGAAAAAGTACAAGCTTAGTTAGTTATATATAAAAGCCTCTAAGCTAATTCCAACATACAGAGTGACAATGATCTAAGCTAACTCTGAGTTCTCACATGCTTGTGGAGCAAGGCTTAATTTTTAAGTGTGATAAATTGGTTTGTTTATTGAAAATTCTATATATCTAATCTATTACTGGATAAAGATTATTAAAATAGTATTAGAATCCACTTAGTTGATAATTGCCTGATAATTTAATTATAGTAATCAAATTGGGCTAAAAAGGAATTATAGGCATGGTTATCAAGGAATGGAATCAAAAGGTATGTTAAGAGGCATTGGTGGGATTACCTTTAGCTTATAATTTTAGAACTTAGCCACTTTGGTCTCTAATTTACAATTCAATTGCACTCATAATAATCCAAGGCCTGTGTTGATGTTTCCAAGGTTGACTGGTCCTATACCTATAACCGAAAGAAGCTTCCAGAGGAAAATGGGAATGGTCCAAACTGGAATGGTGTTAGAAACTGTCTGGTGCCTGAGGACTGGTGGGTGGAGGATTTGTGTGAACTTGAAATTGATCATTATAAGCGTGTTCTAATGATTATTAAAGCAAAAAGGATCGTTTCTAATGATGTGATTGGAGCAGCCTTAAATTTGTGATAATTTGGGAGTTCTAGTTTCTATTTGATTATGAGCCAATGTGTCCCTTCAAGAACAAAGAAAATGAGAAAGTTAGAAACAAATGGGTAATTAAACATTAAGTGTAGAATGGTATGTTCCTATTATTTCACTTCAAGTCTTAGGTATTTAGAACTGATGGACAAGGTCAAGCTCACTGCGTTTCCAATCTAAAGTTAGCCAGCAAAAATGGCATTACTCAAGTGAGAAGATAAATATTTTCCTTGCTTGGTGCTTTTTAATGTAAATTTCTAAGTTCATGCAGCCAAAATAGGGAGCATTGAATTTGAATTGCCTTTGTTCCCTCATCTTATTACTAATTACTATTACTGCAATTCTTCTATCTGATGTGTGAGTCTATGTCTCCACATGATGGATAAAAGTCTAAAAGTTACTCATCTATATATTGTTATTGCTAATAATTTTATCATGAAAGTGAAAAAATTTGTTGTGGACCATACATTGTAAATGTAGTCCAGTAAACATTATTTTTAAAAGCAATCTATTTACTTCTCCTAGCATGTTATCGTTGATTTGCTTTTCATGACAGTAGTTGCCAATACTCAATATTTTATCTCTCTTGTGTATAGAGTGCTAAAGGTTTCTAGTCTTCCTGGCATGCTTCCTCCTCAACTTGTCAAACTTCCTCCTCTCTAAGAAATGTGAGATTGTTTTTAAATGCTTCAATTACATGTTTGATGGTAATATTTTGCTGCACTAATTTCTAGCAAAATTCACAAGGTTTGAATAGACATTTTTTTCCAGTGCTTTTCAATTTATGCCTGTCTTCCTCTAATTGTAGTGATTTTGTGTACAACTATCTCAATGGAACAATACCACTGGAATAGGCTTCAACACAATTAACCTCAATGTGATCTTTTGTAAAATTATGTTGATAAATTTTATATTTACTTGCTCTTATCTCACATACATGTACGTTTTGAACTTTGGTTTTACTCAATCATGTATATCTTGTACAATGGACATTTATGGTGATTGAAATCTTTGTGAGTGGGATGCAGTTGTGAAATGAAGTAGAAAGGCTTTGGTTTCCCTGTTAAATATATTGTCATGACCTCAAAACCTGTGGAACTTTTCATCCTTTATCTGTTACATAATAGATTTGATATCCCTGCACTCCATAGTGACCTCATGGAGGGATTAATTATGTTTTTTCTATCAAGCTTTTTTATAATCTCAATATTTCGTTTTTATAATCTTGTTTTTTTCCCCCTTTTCTAATAGGAGCCATGAAGCAAACCAATTCTCTGGCTTTGTTCCTCCTGAGCTTGGGGATTTGACCAACTTGCAGACTTTGTGATACACCTCATTTCTTCATATTGGCGTTCTTTAATTCTTAAATTTTCTCTTCACTTTTAACACTTTTCTGAAGGATTTCTGTGGTTCATTGCTTCAATGTTGTAATTGGAGGGTGCTCTCCTCCAATAATTTGACAGGGAACTTGCCTATGGGTCTTTCTAGGCTGAGAAACCTAACAGATTTGTGAGAATTTATTATATCTACCTCTTTTTATATATTTGTTTCTCAACAAAAAAAAAAAAAAAAAAAAACTCTTTTTATATATTTGCCTTTCTTTAAAGCTTAAATATCTACCTCTATTTACATATTTGCCTTTCCCTTAAAGCATAAATATCAACTTTTCCTGATCAAAAATCATTTTATTGCACAATGCAGTAGGATAAATGATAACAACTTCAGAGGAATTATACCTGATTTCATACAGAATTGGAAACAATTGACAAGATTGTGAGATCCTTGTTCTTTTTGAAAAATATCTCAAGTGCTTTGTGTTCTTAATGGTTTATAAATCTAAATTCAGCATATATTCTCATTCAAATTTAAATTCTTGAAGAGAAATGCATGCTAGTGGACTTGAGGGACCCATCCCACCAAATATATCTCTTCTGAATAATTTACTTGAGTTGTGAGGAAAAAACCTTCCCATATCCATCCAGAAGTATGATAGGATGTGAGTTTGATTTTGTATATTAATCACTGGTTTTGGCTTATGGTTTGCATCCTTATAGAAGGATTAGTGATGTCAAGGGGCCAAATCAAGATTTTCCTACGATGAGAAACATGACTGGCATAGGAAGATTGTATGTTTAGTACTTACATTGTCAAATTATATAAATTTTTTGACTTGATGATGGTTGATTTGATATTTGGTTATGCATTTTAGGGTTTTGAGAAACTGTAAGATATCTGGGGAGATACCTGCATACATCTGGCAATGAAAAATCTGGAGATGTTGTAAGTAAAGCATGTCAAGTATTGGAGCATGGTTTTTCCTTAGTTTGCAATGTTTAAGTTATCATTATTATAAGTATATATGCCTTTGATTTGGATGGAATTGAAGATACAAAGTAAACATGCTTTTGTTTCAATGAACAAGAAAAATGGAGACCTTTAAAATGAAGATACAAAGTAAGGGTGGATTACTATTAAGTATTATTTTCACTTATAAAATGTAGACATTGGGCAGATTTTTTGCATTTATTTGATGAATAAAGCTTGGGAAGATGTAAGTGTAGATAATTTAATATAAAGATTCAGTGTTTTGAATGTTTATGAGCATTTATAGATTCTAACAATTGTCATTGTAAATATCCAAAGGTTAATTGGTACTTAGAGATACACGGCAAAAAGACATAGCAAAAGTTTATACAATGAAGAAAAGTAACATGTGAACATTACAAAATAATGTAAAAAACCTCAAATAAGAAGAAAGATTGTAATGATTCTGAATAATGAGGTAGAAATAAGTTCTAACTCAAACATTATTGGGAACATCATGATTAGCTAATATATGGACACAAACTTATGTAAAGATATTTGTGTGTATAAAATTGATCAACCATTAGAATCTAGAAACATCAGATGCCTATAAGACATGAACAGGTGGCATCAGTTGTTTTCTTATTACTATTGTCTTGTTTTCTTCTATTTTTCGGAAAAAAGTTAGTAGATGCATAACATTTTGATAGAATTAGTGCTTGTTTCAAGAGAAAATTAACTACTAGTAGTGCTAACTGAATGATGCCTAATGCCTTGTTAACTACTTTTTCCTTTTTTAAATTACAAATGTTCTACTTTTTGATATACCGACTTGGAAAATTGCCCAAGGATTGATGATGGTTATTCGGTCGCTTTGTGATTATGATAGGGATGTCAGTTTTAACAAATTGGTTGGGGAACTTCCACCTAGTATAAACTTAGAGCCCCTGAGATTCCTGTAAGTATATTGAAATATGGGCGTATTTACTTACATATTAAAACTAGTAAGCATTTCATTTTCAAAGTCTAGAGGACTCAGATTTATATAAACACAAGCACCTGAAAAGTGAAATACATGCGTACACAAATGCATGCACGTTCACGATTTCTTATGATTAAACTTTCCTTTTGGTACCATTTCTCGGTATCCTGCCAAATGCAGGCTTAGATTTTCATATTGGATTTGTTCAATTGTTTTCGCATTCTAGTATTGGTATATCATACTAATCTTCCGATGTTGCTTTTGTTAGCTAAAAATGGCAGCTTGCTAAGTGGAAATGTCTGAGACTCGGTCTTGAAAGAAGGAAGTAATATGTATCTTTCTTATCTAGGATGCTTTTAAAAATATTGTGAGAAAAGAGAAGTAGTAATCAAGTGGCAATTGTGATGAAACAATTGGATTGATATGATGAGGCAATTGAGGCTACCAAATCTTTCGTCATCTCTACCCTTATGATTCTCAAGAATCTCTTGGCACTGTGTTAGTTGAACTCTGCAAGGTAAAACTAAAACCAGTTTTATCCATTAAATAGTTTCTTATATTTTACTTGTCATTCTTTGTCATTTGTTGTTTAGCTAGTTACACATGTTTCATCACCTTAGAAAGGTTAGTTGGGTGAAATACTAGATCTTGTTCCTGTAGAGATGGGAAACATATGATATTGTCACATATGCAAGGCGCTTCTTCCATCCTTTTGAGTATGCTCTCCGGCCCCCTCTGTGGTATAAGCCAGAGCACGTCTAATTATATAAAAAATTGAGCTTTGCCAACATTGGTTCATTCCGTATTGTTGTGTGAGTTCTAATTATATATATAAAAATAAGGCTGAATATCATATTGTTTGGTTCTTTTTCACATATGAAAGGCGCTTCTTCCATCCTTTTGAGTATGCTCTCCAGCCCCCTTTGTGGTATAAGCTAGAGCACATAGCTGTAAACAAGCCTAAGGTACCTTTTGGGGTTTCTGAACAGAAGCAATATGATGGACCTCAGTCTTTTGTTATTCCTAGAAACCATGGTTTGTATAAATTCTAAGTCTGAGCCTTTCATGATTTACTTTTGTTCCTCCACAAAAGAGAAAAGTTTTTGGAACTGATTCTATTGTTTTCATTTATGAATTTATTACTGCATTTATTAGATAAGATGAACTAGTATCAATTGTTTAGACCCTGGTTTTGCTCATTGATAAGCCCTTAAACTTTGTAATCGTCTAAATTGTCATTATGGTGAAATAGTGTTCTCTTTTTAAACGCAGATTGGTTTGATGGTCCTAATACCTTTATAAGGTTTATATGTCATAAAAACTGGTTGGGTGGGAAGAAGAGCTATTTTGCTTTGCAACTGCCTAAAAGGTGGTGGGTATTTGATCTTGATCTAGCACTCCTTGGTGATATTGATGTATACCAACTTTTTCAGAATTAGTAAAGAACAAGGTATTTCTTATTTTCCTTTTTTGCTATTTTAATACTTATCTGAAAACATCACAAGTGGATGAGATTGGTTTGCACCAGCAATCTTACCAGATGGGATGCTTGCTGCATGAGAGTTGTTTCCATGGTCCCCTTGTTTTTTTTGTTTTGGAAACTGAACTTTCATTCAAGAAGAAAAAATATACAACCAGATCAGAACACACAAGTAAAACCAGAGTAGAACAACAGGACAAAGGCACCAAAATAGACCAAAAAGCTGTAAGCATCTGTGTGAAGAAGGCCAGCTACAAACTCTAGAGCTGTACCAAACCAGCTCTGACATTTCTTGGATAATACCAGCAATAATGTGGCCAGCCACTCCCCTGCAATCTTTGGCTTGTACTGCTTGAATAATCTGCAAAGAGTCTCCTTCCAACATAATATTTTCCAGGCCTAACATATGGGCAGGACAATGCCTTGTTCCATGGCAATGGCTTTAGTTTCCTCAACTGCAAATTTACCAGGTAAGGGCAAACTAATGGATGCAACCACTTGATTTTCCTAGTCCCTAATCACAACACCCACATCAAAATGACAATCCATAGCAGGGATAGCTCCATCCACATTTATGAGGAACACACCTTCCGGGGGAGGCTTCCATGCTCTAACCTCATTTTTCTGTAGCCAATAGGTTGTTTGTATTCTTAATATCTTCAATCATACGAGTTGTTGTCCCCCATACCTGATCCGCTGTTGTTTTACTGGCTTCATACACTAATCGATCTCTGTAATACCATATCCCCCGGGCCACTCCAAACAACTTTCCCAAATCACTTTGAGCCCCTTCACTTATTATGGCTAAAGCCAGGTCTGATATATCACAGCTGCACTCCAAAATTCTTGTTGGACCATCATTCTAGTTGGACCAGACAGCTTTGGCAAGATCACACTTTAGGATGGCATGCTCCACTGTTTCCACTTCTTTTCTGCAGATGGGGCAGATGGCATCTGTTTGAACTCCTCTCTTATTTAAATTCATCATAGTGAGAATCGCATTCATACATATTTGCCAAGAAAAAATGCAAACTTTTTCTGGGATATTTAAGTGCCACATCTTCCAAAGAGGGGTTTGCATGTCTCCCAACGAAGATTCTCCTTGTGAATTTATTTCACCACTTGCTTGGCTACATAGTAAGCACTCTTCACTAAGAAAATTCCTTTTTTATTGCCCACCCAAATGATGGGGTCTTCCGGTAAGTGGTGACTGATGGGGATGTTAAGAATCGTTTCTACCTCAAAAGGGAGGAAGATACTGTCCAACCTATCTTTTCTCCATCTTCTTGTGTCTACGTCTATTGAGTGCTGATACCATTGGGAAATCCCCAAAATCTTTTTGCGGGGATATGACCTTGTAGGTTGTAGGAGTTGGCATCCACTTATTGGTCCACTCTCCATCTAGTGCCTTGCTTAAGAACCTCCAAACTTTTGTAGATACTCCTCCATGCATAGGATGGGTTGCTTCCCATATTGGCACTAAGGACATCACAATTTGGGAAATATTTTGCTTTGTACAACCGGGCCATCAAGGAGGACAACTCTTCATGCATTCGCCACTCTTGTTTAGAAAGCATAGCAAGATTGAAAGCTTGAAGATCCCTAAATCCCATACCTCCCTTTTTTCTTTGCACATCTTTGACCAGCCCACCCAAGCAATTTTTGATTCTTGCTGCCTTTGCTCCCACCAAAAGTTCTGCATCATTCCTTCAATGTCATCACATAGGCCCTTTGGGAGTAGGAAACATCCCATTGTATATGTTGGTACCGCTTGAGCCACGGCCTTTATCAAAATTTCTCTGCCTCCAATGGATAACAACTTTTCCTTTCACCTTATCAGCTTCTTCCCTAACCTTTCCTTTACATCATTGAAAGCTTGTTTCTTAGATCTGCCAATCATTGAAGGGAGACCCAGATATTTTTTGGGTTGAGCATCTTGCATTTGGTTGAGGCTTTCCTTCATTTCAACTCTTTTCTCTTCTATATTTCAGCTAGAAAACACAGAGGATTTGTCTGTGTTAATTTTCTGGCCAGATGCTTCTTCGTACTTTTGAAGTAAATCTAGTAGTTCCATGATTTCTTGCACAGTTGCTTTGCAATATAAAATGCTGTCATCAGCGAAGAGGAGATGGGTGATAGTAGGCAGTTTTTGGACATGGAAATTCTAGAGTCTTTTTTGCCTAGTTGCTTCCAAAATTAATCCTGTGAAGTCTTCTGAAACTATGAGAAATAAGCATGGGATATTGGGTCTCCTTGGTGTAAACCTCTTCTAGGGGTTATATAGCCATGGGCAACACCATTAATAAGCACAAAATAAGTTACAATAGTAATGCAATTCATAATAAGATTTATCCATTTTTCATTAAAACCCATTCTCTCCATGACTTTCCTTTAGGAAATTCCATTCTACTCAGTCATAGGCCTTGCTCATATCAAGCTTTACGGCCATATAACACTCTTTTCCTTCTTTCTTTTTTAAGTAGTGCATGATTTTAAAAGCAACTAGTACATTATCTGTTATAAGACGGCCTGGAACAAAAGTACTTTGGTTGTCTGAAATAATGGTAGAGAGGATTGTAAGACACATTGCACAGACTTATAGGCCGGAATTCACTCATTTTGGATGGGCAATTTGTTTTTGGAATGAGGGCAATATTAGCTTGGTTTAGGGCTGCTACTGATGTATTTGATTTTAGAACATTTAGCACAGTATTGATTACGTCATCTCTAATGACATCCCAATATTTTTGGTAAAAGATAGCAGACATACCGTCAGGGCTCAGGGCTTTTTTTGGATGCATATTTCGGATAGCTTGAATAATTTCCTCCTTTTGAAATTCCTTCGTGAGTTGCTCATTCATCCCTTGAGTGACTTTTCCTAGAACTAGATCAGCTACTTCCTCCATTCTGGTTGGAGAAGAGGTAGAGAATAGCTCTTTGAGATATTCTGTTGCTATGCTTGCAATGCCCCCCATATCCTTACGCCATCTTTCATGTTTATCCCATAGCCCTTTAATCTTATTTTTCTTTTTTCATTGGGATGCTTTGTAGTGGAAGTATTTAGTGTTCTTGTCACCCTTTTGAAGCCATTGAACTCTTGACCTTTGATGCCATCTGGTCTCTTCCTCATCCAAGAGCTCATTAATTTCTTTCTGAAGCCCATTTATTTCTACTCCCCTAATCAGTATACCTGAGAAATTTGTCCACATATCCTGGATAACTTCCCTGCATTTTTCATACTTAGTCCAAGCAACTTCAAAGTGGAATCTTCTCGTCCTATATGTGGGTGAATTTTGTTAGTCTGTTAAGAAAATGGCATAGTGGTCAGAAGTCGACTCCACAATGTGAAACATTCTAGAGTTTCGGTAATGCTCTATCCAATCCACTGTAGCTAATACTCTGTCCAATCTTGGTTGGATTCTTCCCCTCCCATGTCTTTGGTTGCACCGAGTGAAATCTAGCCCTTCATACCCCTTGTCTTGGAAACCATAGATATTTATAGCCTCCCTAAAACCCTCCATTTGTTGCTGGGATCTTTCTAGACCTCCTGCTTTCTCTGTTGCCGATAAAATTTTATTGAAATTTCCCAAACATACCCTCAGCATTTGGTATTGGGAATTGAGATATCGAAGCAAATTCCATGATCCTCTCCTCAAGCTTGTTTCTGGGTTTCCACAGAACCCTGTCATTCTCCACTTGAATACAGAGATAGGATCCATAACAATCGTGTCTATATGTGATTGAGAAGGTTTTAATTTCAACATCCACGTCCTTAATCCACATTAGAGCCATTCCCCCACTTCTACCTTCACTAGGGATGATTAAGCCATTAGGAAAACCAATTTTTTCTTTTACCTTCACTGTTCTTCTAGTTCCTACTTTCCTCTCCATTAAAAATACTAATTTGGGATTACTTCATTGCACCAATCATGCAATGCTTGAACTATCTCAGGGTTCCCAATTCCCCGGCTATTCCAGTTTAAGGTATTCGTGGCTCTCAGTGGTGCTGCCTGGCAGCTACCGCTGTTTGAATAAGACAAAGAGACTCACCTTCTCATATCCTTTTTTGTCTGCCTTCATCTTCTGTTATCTCATTTCAAATAGCCTATGCTTCGTTCCCACTGTGCTTTCAATAATCTCCATCACTGCTTCAGTGTTTTTTGATTTTCCTCTTGCAAATTTCTTCCATTTACCTTCTTTGTTTGGCCTTTTTCACCTTCTATGTTAGTGTACATTTCTTCGTTAGGCCCATTTTGTGTTTTCATTGGGCTTGTCACCTTCTGCTGCTCTTTGTTTTTCTCAGCCCATTTGCTGGTTTGTGGGCCCCATTCATCACTACCAACCAACTCCACATTGTCTTTAAACACATATGATTCCATTCCTCCTTTCTCAACTTTTCTATCGTGGGTACCCACTCTTTCTTGCCTGGCAGATTTTTCTTTGCTTTTTTGAATTTGAATTTGAGTTGCTTCTTCCAAAAAGCTTCCATCTCCATAAACTGACACACCAGGTAAGGTTACATCAGTTTTTTTTTTTTTCCAAGAAAGTTTTCCACCACCTGGTTTTGCCTCACAGAATCTTGCCTCTGACTTTCCTTTTCCTCAGGTGCTGTACTTTGCCTTGTTTCCCCTGAATCTTGAGGATTAGTGGGCGTCACTGTTGCCTTTGCTGGACCAATTTTTAAGCTTCCCATTTTGTTTCCCCCTTGAGCTCTTAGCCATTCTCCATATTGCTAGGGTTCATTAGTAGGATTTCCCATGGATTGGCAATGTCGCTCATCGTGCCCCATTATCCCACATGAAAAACTGAAAACAGGGAGCCTTTCATATCAGAAATAAACTCAATAGATCTCTCCTTCCGGACTAGCTTTCACCCCACAACGCCTTGCCTCAATGGTTTGTCCAAAGGAATATCTACATGAATCCTCATAAATTTTTCTTGGTCCAAAGACCATGATCTTGAATCTGCCATCAAAAAGTTCCCCATACTATTTCCAATATCTCTTCCGGATTTTTCCGACATCATACCTAAAGGAAGACCCCATACCTGTAGCCAGAAGGGAGAATGGTTGAAGTTGATATTATTTGCTGCCATCCCCTTGTTATTGTCTCAATCTTGTTGGGTTGAGTCTGATGCCTATAATCAAATTTTTAGAGATGGGCATATTACATTGTGTCTGTTACACATGATGACAAGCACTATATGGAGTGCATATTGGACTTTTGTCATTGTGTCAAGAGATGCCTACTGTCACATGTTTGACAAACACATTAACAGATAACTATAGTTGAGGGAAAGTAGTGAAACACTTAATCTTGCAATGTGGGTCTAAATATACTTGCTTTGAGATGTCTATATTATTGGTCATCCCCCCCTTTGGGGCCCAAACTTATTAAAAAAGGATTTCCACCTTTTACCCATGTAGGTTTATATTTTTGAGATGGCAGCTTGTGTCGGACTACTCACCTTTACAATATTGAAGTTGGTGTTAATATATTAACTGTCATTTAGAAATTTATAAAAGTGTGGACTTACAAAGCCAACTAACACTTACATTACTTTCTTGTGGTTATGAATCTACATTTGATTTTCATAGCTTTCAATGGAAATATTATTAATCAAAATAATCCCCTCCACCAAAGGAGTAAAATACTTTGCTTATAAGACTACTAAATCCTAATTTTAATTGAAGTAGGAAATTCTAATACTAAATAACTTGGGAATTATCCATTATTGAATTACAAAAATACCGTTGACTTTAAATAAAGTACTAATAAACCCAATTAACCACTGGGGCCTCAAATAAAATACAATTGACAAATGAAAATACAAGACTAGTAAAAGCTCAAGGAATCCTAAAATTCTAAGAACCCCTCTATTGAGAAAGGTGGCAAAGAGGACAAATTATATAAGGACTTCAGAAATGAGCACTTTAGCTTCACCATACTCATGCATGCACAGTGGTCATTCCTTTCACTCTTTGCTTTTCTGGTGTTTCTCTTGTATACCTTTCGTGCTATAGGGCTACACCCTTTCTACCTAGCATTTCTCTTAATCAGATTTGTAATGCCTAAAAAAATGAAATTGTAAAACTGTACAATATGACTAGAATAGTGTGATTCATTTTCTAAAACCTTGTTCTTGGAGAAAGCAGAGAATGCCTTGAAATGAAAGTGAATCTATAGTTGTTATGATAGCTTGCTTTGAAGTTGTCATGAATAGCTAGGATCACTGTAAAATATAGCAAAAGTTTGTAAAGTGTGCCCGTGTGTGTGTGCATGCATGTGTGCCCATGTATTGATATCTCAGTTCTCATTATACCAATGTGAAATCAATATAGCATCCTTGAAAAAAGAAAAGAAAAAGAAGAAGCTGTATAAAATGATGACCTCCGTATTGTTGCATTATAGTTGATATGTAAGCTTGCTTTCTCATATATCATTTTTGTATATGTATCATGGCAGATTCGAATTGTTTGCATGTTAATTCTGGTGGAAAGGAAGCAACCATCAAGGAGAATAAAAAAAATGTTGTATATATTAAAGGAGATGGAGAAGTTGAAGGTGGTGCTGCAAAATACTTTATTAACAGCAACATTCATCATTGGAGGCTTCATGGATGATTACAACTACCAAAATACACGTTACATTGTACCTCCATCGTTATCAAATATCTCTGAATTGTATACAACAGCACATAGATCTATATCACTTATTTCCATTATTGCTTAGAAAATGGGAACTACAAAGTCTCCACTTTGCAGAGATACAGTTTACAAATGAGAAGACGTATAACAGTCTCAGGAAGCGTATATTTGATATCTACATTCAGGTAATTAGTCACAATGATGAAAATATATATCCTTGATGTTGCAGTTTAAGGTTTAAGCAGTCCACTTTGTTGCAGGAAAAATTAGTGTGGAAGGATTTCAGTATTGAAGATGATGCTGGTATTGCTCTGAAGCCAATAATAAAACGCGCATCGAACATTAGTGTGACAAACAATGTCTTAGAGATCAGATTCTGTTGGGCTGGTAAAGGAACAATGAGAATTCTGAATTCCTGATAGAGGAGTTTATGGTCCCCTTATATCAGCTGTTTCTGTGGTTTCTGGTGAGTTATTTATGTGATTGTCTCTTTTTTGTCATTTTAAATATGCTGTGTATCTGAGGGCCCCTCTAAGGTCACTACTACTTGATGAGTCCTCAAATCAAGTCCCATGATTTCCAACAGAAATGTAATCTTTTGGTGGAAAAACTAAATTGCAATGCAGTTATTGCTCTGACAGTCCTGTGAAATCGGGATAATTATCTCCAGTTAAAAAGTATTATAGAATATGTTTCTTTTGAGATTAGGAGAGTGCAACACTGTGATTCCTTTTTTATTTTATAATTTTTCTATGTGAGTCCCTTGCTTTCAACTGCAGAAGTAGCTGATAATTAATAAGTAGCCCATTGGTTGATTTCAGTTAGATATGTTATGCTTTACTTGGAAATGACTGTCTAGGGGTTAGTGGTTTGATATGCCACGTACTGTAGTGTATCTCTTCTCTACCTCAGTTAGAGCGAACCATTTAGTGTGAATTTTGTGATAAATCAAGAATTTTATAGATGGTCTCAGGTGGGAGGTTTGGTTTGGATTTTAAGATGACTGCTTCAGTTAAAAAAACCACCCCATATGCTTTTTCTGCCTAATTAACAAAAAAATATATTTCTTTTTGTTGATGTTTGTGTCTACCTTATTCAATGAACATATGGGTGGCCAAGTTTTTGAGTCTTGTTCACTTTTAATCAATTGCTTGTAAGGATGATTTTTGTATGTGCAGATTCCAAATTTTGTTCAAATGGTGGAACCAAGCGAAATGTTTATATCATTGCTGGTGTTGCAGTTGGAGCTTTATTCTTTTTACTCTTTATAGTGGGAATCCTTCGTTGGAAAGGCTGTTTGTGGAGAAAGAAGGGGATAAAAGAGTAGGCTGTTTGGAAAGGCTGATTCTCAAATTAATTTAATTGCCTCTACCTAGTCAACTTTGACAGTAATTATGCAAAAAGAGTTGGCTGTCTTGACTCTCGAACTTCTGCAATTGTGTGTTACAGATATTCAGTTGCTAGGGAATTGTCTGATTCTCAAATTAATCTAATCACCTCTACTTAGTCAACTTTGACAGAAATTATACAAAAAGAATAGGCTGTCTTGACTCTTGAACTTTGCGATTGTGTGTTACAGATATTCAATTGCTAGGGAATTGTGTGCAAATAGGCATAGTCTAATTTTGATACATATTATTATAAGTTTGCTAAATAGCAACAGCAGGACTATACTTGGCTTCTAGAATAGTTTCAGAATGTAGTGAAATATCTAAAATATTTTTCTCAAGGCATAGTTTCGTGTTGCCAGAAGTGGTTTACTATGATAGAGGTTGTTAGAATTATGTTTAAGTGATTAAATTCACAATTTTCTAAAAGTTTAATCTTTTGAGACAATTTATAATTTTTCATAGTATTAAATCAGGAGGTTGAGTTCAATTCCCACTCTTTCCCCCATTTAAAATGTTAAAAATCTCATGCGTTGGACCACACTTATTGAGGGGCATTTTGGGTCTATATGAGAGGGATTGTTAGAATTATGGTTAAGTGATTAAATTTATCATTTCCAAATAAATGAAGCTTTTGGAACAATCTATAATCTATCAGAAATATGAGTTAATTAGGGGAAAAAAAAAAATCGTCAAAATTTTGTTGTGTTAAATTGTTAGGTTGGATTTTTCTTTTACTGAATTGAATTCTCTAGTTCTGATTCAAGTAATGATAAGTTTCTGCACAGTTACACTTAAAATTTACAATTTTAATATACCCGAGCATTTAATTTTCATATGAGCATATCATCTTTCCTTAAGTGTAACTCAAGAAAGTAAATACAAAGAAAACTGACAATTCCTTATCATACTGCTTCGTATGTGCCTCCTTGAACAGATATTAAAGAACTAAATTGCAGACAGGAACTTTTACCTTAAATCAAATAAAAGCTGCCACTAATGATTTCGATTCTTGCCCACAAAATTGGAGAAGATGGTTTTGGTCCTGTCTACAACGTATTACTCTTACATGGCCGATCCCATTTGAGTATGGATTTTCCTGCTTATCTGATAAGGTTGGGTGCAGGGTCAATTACCTGATGGTACTGTCATAGCAGTTAAGCAGCTCTCACCTAAATCAAAGCAAGGAAATCGTGAATTTTTAAATGAAATAGGCATGGTTTCTCGTTTGCAACACCCAAATCTGGTGAAGCTTTGTGGATGTTGTATTGAAGGGGAGCAATTATTGTTGGTCTATTATGTACATGGAAAACAATAACCTAGCCCATGCATTATTTGGTGAGTATTATGTAATCTTGCTTAGCACTGAGCTATTATGAAAAATAATAAGAGATGAAATTTTGTTTATGATTTGAATATCAAGCAAAAATTTAAGTCAGGTGAGCTTATCTGGCTTCCAGACCATCCTTGATTCTTGGATTCATTTCTTGATTTTCTGGTTGGTCAGCTCTATTGGATTCGAATTTGAGTTTTCTGGTTATTGGTTTCTTCTTATATTTATGCCTTAGCTTTTCTCTGTGAAAAATCAAGACTCAATATTGTTCATAGAGACATCAAAGCTACTAATGTGTTGCTGGATGGAGACTTAAACCCTAAAATATCTGACTTTGGATTGGCTAAACTCGAATAAGAGGAGAAGACCCACATTAGCACTAGGGTAGCTGGAACTATGTCAGTTCCCATCTTTTTAATGAACTTCTAGTTATATATGTTATAATTTTAATAATTACATTTGAGGTTAGCAAAATTTTCCAACTTTTGGAGTTGAATCATAAGACATTGAGATTTTGATTTGCAGTGGATATTTGGCACCAGAATATGTATTATGGGGTTATCTGACCTACAAGGTAGATGTTTATAGTTTTGGAGTTGTGGCTTTAGAAGTTCAGTGGAAAGAGCAACAATAATTATATGCCAAGTGACATTTGTCACGCCTTTCAGATCTGGTACTTTCTAACTTCATATTCCTCTTTGATTCATTACACATATCGTTAATGCTTCAATTATTACTTACTAATTGTTCCGATAATTTATTTTGCTAAAATAAAAACTAATTCGAGTGTAAATGAACAACCAACTTGCATTAATCCTACCATTTAAAAAAAAAAAAAAAACTTGCATTAATTTAGGTGTTAGATACAAGCAATTCTGAACTTGATGTCTAAGAAATCAAACTAATTCTAAATTAATGCTAAAAGTTTATTAAAAGTGTACTATAAGGGAATTAATTTAATTTGATATTTACAGTTACCAATAATGCTAAATTATGCAACTTAAAACTAACTAAAACTTGCTCACTTTTTGAATAGATCAACCTAAACACTAAACAAATTCATATTAATTTAGGTCTGATCAATCTTCTATAAACAAGTCCTAATCATGTCTTTTCTTACGTTGGCTCATAAGCTTTTGAAAGTTTACATTTTTCTATATCATTGTTTTAATATAAATTTTTTAATTTGCTTGCTAGAGTAAAAAATAACTATTTGTGATTTAACTATTATGAAAACTAAATATGATTCTGGTAAAATAGATCCATATTGATATTGACAATTCAAATGAATATGTGGAAACCGGCCCTAGCATCAAATGAACATATTAATCCACCTAATATACAATCTCAAATATTTGGACACTTGTACATTTGGGTGTAGAAGACATGTGAGATACAAATGTTTCTATTAAGGATAAATAGCACAGTGGAGATAAGCAAACATAATTCATCAAATGTCTTGGCACACCTACAACAAACATGATATAAATAAACACATAGAACTTATTTCGCTCAAATGTTGTATATATTTTATTGCACCAATAGTTTGGAACCAGTGTCCAATTGATTATGCTGGACATAAGCTGTTGTATTAAGGCCTTATATATATCTCTTACTCGCTGTGGCTTTTTCCCTAAAACCCATTTTTGGTTCAGTTTAAAAAAAATAAAAATAAAACCCATTTTTGGTTTATTTAGATGAACCTATTTAGGTCTTATCTCTTACTCGTTAAAGCTTTTGTATTAATCTTCTTATTGTTGTTTTTGCATCCGGTGATTAATTTAGCATTGGTTGAATCACTCTATAGTCTATACATGTTATGAATTGTTTGTCGATCTCACATCATTAGTGTACTCACTCTTAGATTGAAATCCGCAATAGTTATATGCTATTACTCTGTGCAATTAATCATGAGTGTGTAAGAGAAAAGTTGAAAAGTAAAATGTAAAAGTGAAATGGTAAAAAATTAGAGGTTAAAATATTTTTTATTCAAAGACTGAGATTAAAAGTGACTTTTGTAACTTTTAATCTTGTGTAAAAGTGAAATGGTAAAAAATTAGAGGTTAAAATATTTTTATTCAAAGGCTGAGATTAAAAGTAAATTTTGCAACTTTTAATCTCAACCATTGATTTTCTACTGCATGGTGTTAAGGCTATTGCACTGAATCTCAATCCCGCACTCTTTATTATATATTATTTACTGAGTCGTTGGTCGTTAGAATTTGACAAACCAGCATTTAATTAGGAAAATAGTCATTGCCCACACGCTAACACACACAACTTACACACATGCGTGTTTTTTAACTAAAATTGTGATTTCACACGCACAAGCTAGTGTTTTTAAACTGAAATCATAAAAAGCACAGAAATCGTGACTTGAATTTAAGAACACGCATGTGTAAGTTGTGTTTGTTAACATGTGTAAGAACATTCTCATCAGGTGTGCCAAATGCCAAATATTTGGCATTTGGCACACCAAACACAAAAAATCCTCTCTCATGAGGTGTGCCAAATGCCAAAACATTTGGCACATATGAACAGTTCCATTCTAAAAATGCAACGGTACGGCCAGAAATGCTATATGCAAAAATTAATTTTTTAATGATTTTCTCTCTCCTCTCTGGCATTTTATCTCCTTTTTTCTCTCTCTCTCTCGTCCGCCTCCCTCACTTTTCTCTCAGCCCTTCTCTCTCCTCTCTCTCTCTATCTCAGCCTCTCTCACAATCCGCCACAGTGATCTCTCCACCCGCAGCTCACCTCATCCACTCGCCAGCAGCTCACCTCTTCCACTTGCCAAGTAGCTCGCCTCTCCTCCGGAACCAACGCCGCCCGCCGCCAACAACGCTGCTCGCCTCTGCCGATGCCACTTGCCTCCGCCGATGCCACTCTAAGCAACCTACCTCCGCTGAAATCTGCCCGATCTCACTAAGATCCGATTCCCTTTATTTGTTTGGATTGTTTATGGTTGATTTTGGGGTTGGATCTGGTTTGAGAAATTGGATTGGAGGGTAACAATGATTTGGGATGGGTTTTGAGGTTTATGAATCTGGTGGGTTGTTATGGATTTTTTTTTTTTTTTTTTTTTTTTAAGGTGGCATTGGTGGATATGGATTTGTGCCGTGGTGGTTGTCGATGATGTTGCTATAGTGGTTGTTGGTGGCCGTTGTTGCGGCAGTGGTGGTGGTGGTTGTGCCGTTGTTGCTGGTGTTGTTGCTGTTGATGATGGGAGGAATTAATATATTATTTTATTATGTTGTAAATATTATTTTAATGTATAGAATTGAAGAATAGAACATCTGATAAATGAGAAATTGTAAAATGATGTGGTAAAATGATAAAATAGGTTTTTGGTGTGTTAAAATGACATTTTTTATTAGAGAGCTGATGAGAATGCTCTAATAGATATAGCACTTATTTACTTATATTACTTGTTGCTTTCTTTGTAAGAGTGTTACATGAACGTAAAGGACGAAAGTCAATTTCTTAGCTTTGTTTTTTTTGCCTTGAATGTGCATGAAGGGTTAAAGATTAGACGTGCATACCTTGAAGAGATTTAATTTCAAGCATGATAAGAGAGAGCGCAATCAGCTCGCCCATGTCCTTACTGGAATAGCAGCTTATTAGCCTGCAATGCTAATCAATCAATCAAGAACTTTTACAAGATCAACCTGGATAATGTATTCCAAAGTAATTTTATTTATCAATAAAGTTTTACTTACCTTTTTCCTAAAACAAAAAAAAAACAAAACAAAAAATGTGTCTTTGTTCATTGGTTAAGAAAGTTTTAAAACAGTCAGTTTGTATTAGAAAATAACAAAAATTAAGAAAGATATCAATTTTAAATTGAAAATAACTGAACTCTCTATAAAAATTAGTTTGATTACATTATAAGATAAGTGATGTTAAGTATATTACTTTTATTACATCAGTTTTTACAATGATGTGTTATCAATCACAAAAAATAACAATTTAAACATTCATATATTATTATATGGTTTACATGAAACTAATTACATTTTTTTCAATTTATAAGTTTTTGGTAATTAAATTTCTATTAAATTTTTTTTGAGAATCAAATTTCTATAAACTTTAACATTTCTTATAAAGTGCACAAAGTTACACCCAATGAATCATTTTCATGGTCATTGTAGTTAACGTGTGCAATGAAATATTATGTTTCTCAAAGAAAAAAAAAAGTTTAAAAAGCTTTTTTTAAAAGTAATAATAAATTTTATACATATATTTTTTTTTTTACTATTTCCGGTTACAACTTGAAAATGTTTTTATTTTTATTTTTATTTTTATTTATTTTTATTTTTAAATATAAAAAAGAGACGAGTTTGAAGAAGCTAACTATTGTTATTATTATAATAACTAGCTTCTAATTGCCGTATTGTGTTCCCTAGTCAAGAAACATAATATTTAGTTATTATTTGCATTTCCTTTGTGCTGGCAATGTATAAAACCCGTATGGAGTTCCTTAGTACGTAGATCCCTAGTCAAGAAACATAATAATTAATTACTATTTGCACTTCCTTTGTGCGCAGCAATGTATAAAACCCGTATTGTGTTCCCTAGTCGAGATCCCTAGTCATGCAATATTATTATTTGCATTTCCTTTGTACACAACAATGTATAAAACCTGGATTCTCAAAAAAAAAAAAGAAAAAAAAAGAAAAAAAAAGAAAGAAGTATAAAACCTGTATTGTGAATGCATGCTCAAAGGCTTTTTTATTTTTTATTTTTTTTATAAATGTTAAAAATTTAGATCCATTATAATTTGGAATTATTACATTTTGAAATCATAAAAATATCTAGAGTTATAATGAGTATTATGAGTTTGTGAGTGAAATAATTTTTCATCACATCCTTAAGTATTTTTGTTATTGAAAAAATGTAGTAATGTTAAATTATAATGGATGCAAATTATTACCCTTTACCAAAAAAAATATATGAACTCCTCACGCGTGCTCAGAGGCTAGTAGAAGAGGTTTTTTTTTTTTTTTTTTTAGTGTCATAATTTTATATTCATTCTAATTTAAGATTTATATGTTTGTCTAATAATATTACGCATTTGTAAACTATTCATATAGCTAGAAGTGTCATGAGGCGAGCTTCAAAAAATGGATAAATCCACACATGAATATAGGATTTCAATGCTATTTTGGAGTAATCTAGTATTTGAATTATAGTACCATGCTTTGGATATCAAATCTATATAAAAAAAAAGTTATCTTTTCTGCTTCTTTTTATTACATTTTGATTTGAGGCACAAATTACATTTGGTCACAGTAAAATAGGTGGGCAGTTAAAGTATCAGACTGTGTGTATGCCAAATCTTCACAAAACTTCTCTGCATAGCATGACGGACAAAATGGGCTTCTGCCCTTTTCCAGAAAATTAAACATGCGTTTGCCCCCTTTCTCAAAGTAAATAGGGGAGTGCCCCTGTTTTATAACTCGATAATAGTAAAGCCGAGTTATAATGAAAAAATCGATATTACTATGTTCGAGTTAATCTGACCGTTGTGCCACGCTGGCGCAGCAGACGTTCGTCATACGTTGGTTTTCCCCAATAACATAACTCGGGAACCCTAAAATCGAGTTTTCTTTAGCGGTTTGAATTACTAGAACCTTAACGTCTCACAGGCCACAGCCCCTATTCACTCCCTCTCTCCCTGTACACTCTTTTTCCCTCGCTCTCTGCCATCACGCTCTCCCTCGCTCGCTCTGCGATCAGGCTTCCTCAATCTTCCTCACTCTTCCTCACTCTCCTTCAGTCTCACTCTCCCTATCCAGTCTCCCTTAGTCGTTGTTGCTTGCCGTCGTCGTTGCTGCCGTCGCTGTTGAAGACAGGTACAGTCCTCTCCTCTGATATCTTTTCTGATCTTGGTTAATATTAGGTTGTGTTTTATGTGGGATTTAGATTATTTTGTTGAAACTTACTTAGAAAGTAGTAAATTTACTAATGAAGATGAGAATTTTGTTGTCTTTTATATGCTGTGATGATGATGATGTAAAGTATTTCTTGCTATATGGTTATGTCTGTGTGATTTTCTAATTAATGAGAAATTTGTTGTCTTTTAACATGCTGTAATGATTATTTTCTCATTAATGAGTTTAAATGTGCTTGGGGTTTTGATGGGGGGTTTTGGCAAATCGAGTGGTGGTGTTTCAGTGATGTCTCTGGGTTTGTGTAAACTGTGTCTTATCCGATTGTAGGCATGATTTTGTTATAGTTGTTGTAAATGGTGTCAAACTAATTACGTTTGAGTGTAAATAGTTGTTGTAAATGGTGTAAAATGTGTCTGAAACTGAACCCATCTCGTAAAGATTGGTTTGGTTTGGACAAAGATTGGTTGTATTGGTTACGTGTTAATAAAAAAATGATGAAAATGATGAGACTCTGGTTGTTTGAAGCTACACTCAACCGTAAATCAAAGATGTTTTGCCCACAATGACATCCTATATACATAAATCTATGAAATACAATACACATTCACATGAAACAGAAAGTCAGTTACTGTAAGTCCAGTTAAAAACTAGTAAGAGTGATGAAATGGTAGTGTTTAGTACAGCAACAAACAAATTTAGTACTCATTGTTTTTGGTATATCTAGGTTTTTTATAATTTTCATTATTTCTTGGAATTGACACTACTTTTGTTTTGCAATGTAGAAAATTTTAAGTAACTTTACTGGAAAAAAATTCATTCGCTGGTACCCTCAGCTTATATGTGCAAATTTATGGCTAGAGAAGCTGATATAGCAAGCACAGAAGTTCTTTTGCTTGCAATACAACTCCTCTTTGTTTAAAATTGACCATATGGAGGGGGAGAGGAATAATTGAACATTCAATGGTCCTGCTCCCTTTGGTGAATTTGAGATTCTTGTTTGAACCTTGAAGTATTATAATATTCTTTACTCTAATTTTTTATTTAAAGAATTTGGAGAGTGGCTGCTTTTTAAGGTTTCTCTAAATCAATTTGGTACTCTTCTATAGGAGCACAAATATGTGAACGTTTTTTTGCCCCCTTTTATTTTGAGCTGGCTGGTTACTATAGATTAAGAAATTTAAAATCTGTGTAAATGCAAATGGGTGCTTCTATTGTGGATATTTCAGGCTCCATTTGTGTGGTTCTAACTCATTACTCAATGATGATATAGATATCAATGAAAGCCCTTGAAATATGAAAGCCCTTGAAATATTCTTTTGATTTCACATTTTTTACCCCTGAATGTTTGAATGTTATCTTGTCACTTGTTCAATTTCTTTTATGGATTCTGTTTCTTGGCAATTTTTTTAAGGCACATATGTTTGATCCGTTTTTCTTGATCAGTCCTCTTTATTAGGTGCACAAATATGTAAACTGCCTCTTCCATGTAAACTGCTGTTTAGGTGGTGTACAAAAATAATAAGGAAAAAGTTAAGAAGGACAAAGTTAATGGAGCAAAGAAAAGGGTGTTGTTCTCACATTCATTGAGGAGTCCATTATTTAAATTCATGGTGGGGTTCATAAAAAATTTGAGAGGAGGGGGTATCATTTTTTCGTATTTTAGGAGTACTTAAAATTTTTCTTAGATTTTGGATACATTTTGAGGACAAGAAAAAAGCATTTAGTTTTTATGACGGTTGATTATATTTCTCATACAAGTGGTGTTATAACTTAAATTTTTTAAAATAGTTTATTAATAATTACCCTAAGGGCATCTATGAATATAAAAATACTTTGAACCTTATGTTGACTAAGGATTGAGAGATAAATGTATGAAATAATCATAGATTTTGTCATTGGCAGGGTCCGGGGCATGTTATCTCATTTTTAATTAAAAATTTTCCTAAACGGGCAAGCTAAATAGAATTAGCATTTACTGATTTTATAATTTTTTTAACATAATTTTTTTAAAACGTATATCTCCAAATCATGATAATTAGTTTGAATTTTCCCTTTTTGAGAAAGTGCTAAAAAAGAAGTTGAGGTAATATATGTGATTGGTATATGTAGATATTTTCTATAAAAAGTTATGTATAGAAAACTAATTATATGTGTAGGGACCTGGTTTGAAGGAGTGGACTCAAGCCCAGTTTCCCCGCAATGAATTTATAGAGGATGGATTCAAGAACTAGGTGTTAGTGAGAAATGCAACGATCACACATGGCTGTACATGGGTTGGACAATTTGAATGTACATTGGGGTGAATAATAATGCTCCTCGGACGTATTTTTCTGGATCGGGAGTTCTTCTCATTTCTTTCCTTTAGACTAACTATGAAGTTCTTTCAGAATATGTAAATTATTACAGTCTTTTTTTTTTTTTTCCTCCCTTAGGAGGGGTTCTTTACATTATATATCCCTTTCCCAATAGATCCTAACCCTACATTTGTAAAAGGATTAGGGCATTGCTTGAGTGCCTGTCCCATCGGCCACCTTCCCCCTTTATCTCTGTGGATGGCAGCAACTAAGGTGGCACTGTTGGGGCGTCTCTTCCCCATTAATGCGGCCAGGACGTTAGTTGGGAGCATTTAATGTGGAGGTGACAGTTCATCTGGGATTTGCTTCTCCACCATGCTTCCATGTCCGGTATTTGGTACCCGCTGTTTGTTCCTTAGATGCTCGGGGAGGCTCCCTTTGAGGGAGTGCTGCTTGCACTTCCTCGGACCTCGGACTTCCGAGGATGCTATCATCCTTGGCATTGTTTAGAGGGTAGCTGGGCGCTACACTTTAGTCCTCGGTCCATGGGCGCGTCCTCGGACATGGGCCTTGGGCCCGGCTGGGAGTGGGTTGGGGTCGTCTGACCATTTCTTGGCCCCACAATAGCCCCTCAAAATCTTGCTGTCCGCATCCTCGGGGGGAAAGGAGGATTTTGATATCCTCGGTCCTGCTCCGCGTCCCATCGCGCCTTGTCCTTTGTCAGCGCTGGAGCTTTTTCGTCTGCCCAAGGTGCGTTACTGACGTTTCGGTGTGCGCAACGTGTCCTGCATTAAATTCGGGCGGCTTTGTGCTCCCCATGTTCGGAGGGCAGTTAGCAATCGAACGGTCGTGATGCGCCTAGCATTTATGGGCGGGAAAACTCGCGCGGCTCTTTTATCCAGGGTATAAATACCCATTCGAACCGTTTCCACCTTTTTCCATTTCATAATCACGAGCCCTTGCGCCTCCACTCAGAGTCCAGTCAAATTTCCACCACCATCTCTAGCATAAAAGGCCTGTCCGAGAAGCTTTTCCTCGTTTCTATAAGTCGCTCTATCCCTCTCTGAGCTTTTCTTCGTTTTGCTCTTCCTCTTCTTTTATCTGCTCTTTCTTTAGCACTCTTAGGCGTCATTTGGGATGGGTAGACTTAAGAAGTATGTCTTTACTGAGGAGGCGATGGAGAAATTCATCGTCGACTATAAGATACCGGCCAATGTGGGCTTGAGGTATTGCGAGGAGGGGGAGTGGGAATTCCGGAGGCAGGAGGGCGAGGTGGTGATTCCCATCATCGCCTTTCTTGAAGGAGGGATGAGGATTCCTATGGGGCCAGTGACGAGGGGCTACCTGTCATATTTCCGGTTAGCCCTCACTCAGTGCGCCTCCAATATGTTCAGAATTCTGGGTAGCGTGGACGCTCTGAACGAGAAGATGGGGTTAAGACTGACCCATCATGACGTGAACTACTGCTACAATCTTCAACGCCTGAGGGACAAGTCCTACTATATGAGGATAAGGGACGACAGGGTCCGGCTCATCCAGTGCCTCCCTGAATCCAACAAGGGGATGAACGAGGACTTTCTCATCGTGTCCGGAGCGTGGCATGATGGTATCCATTGCTCGACGACAGAGGGCACACCAGGTGGGGTAGTAGGAGTAGGAGGGGGTTCAGAGATTCTGACTTGTTTTATGCGTCATTTCCTTTTGTATTGTTTTGGTTGCTAATTATGAATGCGTTTTCTTCATGCAGATCCGCACTCCTTCGCGCCCCGCTACAACTTGATCAACAGGGAAGACTTGCAGAAAGTGCTCAGGTCGGCGGATTTTGAAAACGAAGCCGACCACCAGGTCCGAGCCGCTCACAAAATCTTGGGGTACACGCCGCTCCAAAAGTCATTTGCAGCCCCGAAGCACGTGATCAGAGCAAAGGATCCTCGTCTGTAGAAAATAGCAGTGACCGAGGACGGGTTCGAGCTTCCCAAGGGTCCTTCTACTTCAGAGGGCGTCACAGTAGCAGTACCCTCTGCCTTTCATACATTCTCAGAGGCCGCGGAAGAGGACATTGAGGGGGGAAGGGGAGTCGCAGATCCTTGCCCTGGAGGGGACGATTTTGACGTTTTTGAGTGGATTCATCAGTCCGAGGACCCTTCTGGAGACTTGGGGGACCCTCGGCTGACCGAAGCAGTCCCCTCGGCGTCAGAGATTCCCTCTCGGCTAGCGATGGGCTACAAGAAGAAGGATCAGCCCACTCTATTCGAGCTGATCGAAGGGCAACCGGGGAAGTCCAAGTCGAAGCTCCCACCCCCTTCTCCAAAGAATCGTCCTCCCCAGACTAGGTCTACCTCGGCCCAATCTAGGCTTCCTCCCTCTCCACCTCGGACGAGTCCGTCTTCCCGGCACGAGCCTTCCGGTTCCAAGCAGAAGAAGGACAAGGGCAAGAGGCCCGTTGAGGAGAAATCTGGGCCCACCCGGGAGGGGGATGACAATCGGCGGCCATCGAAGCAGCTGAGGATAGGCTCCAGGTCTCTGGATAGGCAGGCGGATGCCCCGGCCGAGGCCCAGGCATGGCTGCTTGCCCCAATGCTTCGTAGGGCTCCTCTGCGGGATGATTCCTCTCTCAGGGACTTTAGAGAGGGCGAAGGCGCGCGCGTGGCCGACGCCTTGGAGAGGTGTCTGCTACTTCCCGCGGATATGGAGCAGCTGGGGACCATGAAGAGTAGGGAGGTCTTCCTCAGCCTTAAGCGTTATTTGGGGATGGTAAGGCCTCTACACTTGTGCCCTCTCTTCTTCTTCTTCTTCTTCTTCTTTTTTTTTTTTTTTTTTTTTTTTTTTTGTTTAGCCCAGCTTATTATCATGTGCCCGTTTTGTTTGGTAGGCTGTCCAGGCCACCTTCAGGCTGGAGGAGGCGGCCCATGACCACGGAAAGGCAATGGAAGAAGAGCGCGAGAAGCGCTTGGAGGCCACCCAGGCCCTCAAGAACTGCGAGGCGAACCTTGCCAAGGCCAGGCAGGAGTTGAAGACTGCGACCCAAGCTCGGGACAGTGCATTATCAAGCCTTGAGGGTGCACAGAGGCAGGCCAAGACCCAGACGATTCGTCTGGGTGAGGCAGAGGAGCAGCTGAAGATCGCAAAGGATCTGATTGCAGACCTGACGAAGAAGGAGACTGCTGCCGACGATGCCAGGAAAGTGGCTGAATTCGCTAGGGACGAAGCTGTGAGGGCCAAGCTCGAGGCGGAGAAGGGTAGGGAGGAAGCCTGGACCCTCAAGGAGGAGGCTGAGGAGGCTGCCTATGCTGCTGGGGCATCCGAGACAGCAGCTGCTTACAAATCCCAAGTCCCTGGGTTATGTAGGCGCTACTGCTCTGAGACTTGGATGGAAGCCTTTAGGCAAGCTGGTGTGGAGGCCTCTTCTGCCCTGTGGAAAGGTGAGAGCGTGTACTATCCCTCTGTCATTCGCGAGGCCGTGCCAGACAGTCCAGGCGGCTCTGTGGCCGAGGAGGCTGCCGTGGATATTGCTGCTACTCCAGGCGGGGGGGCTTCGGACGTTGAGGCCACTGCCGAGCCAGACCGAGGGAATAATCCTCCCCTGGTGGTTGAAGTGAGCGATGGCTCCAACGAGGACGCCCCTCAGCAAGTTGCAGGGCCATCCCCTGATGCACAGATTTCTTCTGTTGAGGGGATTGTTATTTCTGCCGCGCCTCTGCAGGCCATCCCACCCAGCCAGAGCTCAGAGGACCCCGGAGTTGCCTTGGTCCAGCCTCCCCTAGAAGCAAGCGATTGAGTAGAAGGAGCATGCTCCATGGCGTTTGTGCCTGTTTTACTTTGCGTTTTGCGCCCCCTTTTTTTTTTGTAATGCGATTCGTATCGTGTAATTCGTTTTTGGACTTAATGAGATGCGAGCTTTGTTTCTCCTTCTACTCGTTGTGGTTGTTTACTTACTTGTTCGCTATACTTTTTTTTTTACTTGTACGATTTTAACTTTGATTACACCTCGGCCAATCACGGCATCGATCATTACAACGTAGGTCCCTTTGAAGTAGTCGCCTTCTCCATAGGCTTAGGTCCGAGGACCATGCAGAGCCTTGGTTCTGTCTAACACTTAGTGTTTGAAGTGATTAGTTTCACCATAGGCCTGAGTCCGAGGACCATGCAGAGCCTTGGTTCTGTCTAACACTTAGTATTTGAAGTGATTAGTTTCCCCATAGGCCTGAATCCGAGGACCATGCAGAGCCTTGGTTCTGTCTAACACTTAGCATTTGAAGTGATTAGTTTCCCCATAGGCCTGAGTCCGAGGACCATGCAGAGCCTTGGTTCTGTCTAACACTTAGTATTTGAAGTGATTAGTTTTCCCATAGGCCTGAGTCCGAGGACCATGCAGAGCCTTGGTTCTGTCTAACACTTAGTATTTGAAGTGATTAGTTTCCCCATAGGCCTGAGTCCGAGGACCATGCAGAGCCTTGGTTCTGTCTAACACTTAGTATTTGAAGTGATTAGTTTCCCCATAGGCCTGAGTCCGAGAACCATGCAGAGCCTTGGTTCTGTCTAACACTTAGTATTTGCAGTCCGGACATGTGATCTCAAGTTGAAACAAGTTAAAAGTCGGAATTCAAAAAGAATTGCTTCATTAATAATAATACCTTTTCAGGTTATTTACATTCCAGGGGCGAGGTACAGGTTTTTCGTCTAGATCTTCTAAATAATATGCACCTATTCCTGCTACCGAGGTTATTCGGTAGGGGCCTTCCCAATTGGGTCCCAGCTTTCCCCAGGATGGGTTCTTGGCAGCCTCGACGACTTTTCTCAGCACCAGGTCCCCCGGTGCCAGCGGCCTGAGTTTCACATTGACGTCATATCCTTGCTTGAGCTTTTGCTGGTAGCAGGCCAGCTGGATCATTGCTTGTTCCCTCCGTTCGTCCACCAAGTCCAGGTTCCTTCCCAGCAGTTCATCATTGCTGCTGGGAGTGAAAGAGCTCGTTCGTAGCGTCCGGAAATTCGTCTCCAGGGGGATCACCGCTTCAGCGCCATAAGTCATGGCGAAAGGTGTTTCTCCTGTTGATCGCCGAGGGGTAGTCCGGTATGTCCATAGGACGTGGGGCAGCTCCTCAACCCATCTTCCTTTGGCGTCGTCCAGCCTCTTCTTAAGTCCGTTGACGATAACCTTGTTGACGGCTTCGGCCTGTCCATTTCCTTGAGGGTAGGCGGGCGTCGAATATCTGTTAGTAATCCCAAGTTCACAGCAGTATCTCCTGAAGGCCTTGCTGTCGAATTGGAGCCCATTATCTGAGACAAGGGTATGAGGGACTCCAAATCGCGTGACTATGTTTTTCCAAAGGAACTTTTTGACGTCCACGTCCCTAATGTTTGCCAGGGGCTCGGCCTTGACCCATTTCGTGAAGTAGTCCGTGGCTACCAGTAGATACCTCTTATTCCCTGGCGCTTTCGGGAAGGGACCTACAATGTCCAAGCCCCATTGGGCGAACGGCCAGGGACTGGACAAGGGATTGAGGACCCCTCCTGGCTGGTGCATGTTCGGGGCGAATCTCTGGCATTGGTCACATTTTTTGACATATTCCAGGGCCTCCTGCTGCATTCCCGACCACCAATATCCTTGCGTGACGGCTCGGTGTGACAGGGATCTCCCTCCGATATGACTTCCACAAATTCCTTCGTGCAGCTCTTCGAGCAGTAGCTCTGCTGCCTCGGGTTGGACGCACAGGAGGTATGGCCCAGAATAAGAGCGCCTGTATAGTCGGAGGTCCTCAGATAGCCAGAACTGAGGAGCTTTTCTCCGAACTTTCTCAGCTTCAGCCTTATCTTCGGGCAGTATATCATCTTTGAGGAATTTCACTATGGGATCCATCCAGCTGGGACCCACTTCAATCTGATTGACGGTGACCGGCCCCCTTGGCATTTCGTTCGCTCTTTCTAGGTGCTCCACAAGTATGATCCGGGGCAGGCCCTCCGCCGAGGACGTGGCGAGCGTGGCTAATGAGTCGGCATGGCTATTCCCGCTCCGGGGGATGTGAGACAGGCTAAAGAGGTCGAACTTCGACCGCGAGCATCGGGCCTGGCTCAGGTATTCTTGCATTCTCTGATCTTTGGCCTCCATTTCTCCGTTCACCTGTCCTACCACCAATCTCGAGTCTGAGAACGCCTCTATCGATTTTCCTCCCATCCTCCGTACCATGACCATGCCTTGTAGCAGCGCCTCATACTCGGCCTCGTTATTAGTTGCTGAGAACCCGAGTCTCAGGGATTTCTCAATGACATGACCCTCAGGGGATACTAGTACTAGCCCCACTCCGGACCCCCTCTGGTTGGCCGCGCCGTCAACATATACTTTCCAATGGGGTGATCCCGGGATGGAGACTGCCCCAACTGATTTTTCATCCGAGCTCTCCTCCCCGGGGGCTACTTCCACAGTGGGTTCGGTAAATTCGGCCGTCAGATCCGCCAGAACCTGTCCTTTTACGGAAGTCCGGGGCATATACTTGATGTCGAAAGCCCCAAGGATTGTGTTCCACTTTGCGATTCTCCCGGTGTAGTCGGCGGTCCGAAGTACAGACTTCAGGGGCAGCTTGGTCAGGACGACCACTGTGTGAGCTTGGAAGTAGTGGGGGAGCTTTCTCGTGGCATGGACCACGGCCAATATGGCCTTCTCCAGAGGCAGGTATCTAACCTCCGCTTCATGCAGCGACTTGCTGACATAATAAACTGGCTTCTGTACGCCGCTGTCATCCCGTATAAGTACTAGGCTCACTGCATGGGGCGCCACGGCGAGGTATGCGTACAAGACCTCATCGGTGTTAGGATTGGACATGATAGGCGGTCGGGATAGGTATTCCTTAAGTTGTTGGAAAGCTACGACACAGTCTTCTGACCACTCAAATCCCTTCCACTTGTTGATCAAGAGATAGAAGGGTTGACACCTGTCAGCCGATCGGGAAATGAATCTGTTCAAAGCCGCGACCATCCCAGTAAGCTTCTGGACCTCCTTGGGGTTCTGCGGAGGCTTCAGATCATGGATAGCCTTGATTTGGTCAGGGTCAACTTCGATTCCTCTATGGGTGATCATGTACCCAAGGAACTTGCCCGAGCCCACCCCGAATGAGCATTTTGAGGCGTTTAGGCGCAGTTGGTGTTTTCTTAGGACGTCAAATGTGCGGCCGAGGTCTCCCAGATGCTCGGATACTATCTTACTTTTTACCACCATATCGTCAACATAGACCTCCATACTCTTGCCCAGCATCGGCTCGAGCATCCTCGTCATCATCCTCTGATAGGTGGATCCCGCGTTCTTCAGACCGAAAGGCATTACTTTGTAGTGATAATTCCCGACGGGTGTCAGAAATGCAGTCTTCTCTTGGTCCTCCAGGGCCAGCGGTATCTGATGATAGCCTTGAAAGGCGTCTAGGAAGCTCATTTGAGGATGGCCCGTGGTCGCGTCTACCAGCTGGTCAATCCGAGGCATGGGGAACGGGTCTTTTGGGCATGCCCTATTTAGGTCGGTGAAGTCCACACAGACCCTCCACTTTCCGCTCTTCTTCTTGACCACCACAGTATTGGCTAGCCATTCGGGATAGAAAACCTCTTTGATAGCCCCAGCGTGCTTGAGCTTATTCACCTCTTCTGTTATGGCGTCAGCGTGCTCCCTCGATGGGCTTCGGGGCGGCTGTTTCTTGGGCACCGCAGATGGGTTAACATTGAGATGGTGACAGATGAAGGACGGGTCAATCCCTGGTGCGTCGCAGGGGTCCCATGCAAATACGTCGATATTGTTCCTAAGGAAACCAACCAACTCCTCTTGTTCGTTGGGGGGCAGCCGAGCCCCGACCCGGAAGAATTTCTCGGGATCGTCACCGATTACCACCTTCTCCAAGTCCTCGCACTTGACTTCCTCGGCAGCTTCATTAGAGCACGCTACTGTGGCCTTTGATTGCTACAAACCTTCGTCGGTGATGGCCGAGGTCTGTGCATCGAGCTGACATGATATGGCAGCCACCGTGCATTGCCTCGCAGTGGTCTGGCATCCATGGATTTCCAGAACCTGGTCCCCTGAGGGGAACTTCACCTTCTGGTGCAAGGAGGAAGCTACGCCCCCTAAAGCGTGGAGCCAGGGTCTTCCCACGATGGCCGTGTAGGGGGAGTATGTGTCCACCACTATGAAGTTCACCTCTACCACTTCTGGGCCGTCTGTATAGGCAGCCTGATCATGCCTCTCGGGATGACGAGCTTCCCATCGAAACTCATTAGGGGGGAGTGATACAGCGTCAAGTCCTCCGGTCTTAACCTTAGCCCCCTGTAGAGGTCCGGGTACATGACCTCTGCTGCGCTGCCACCATCTACCATCACCCTCTTAACGTCGTAGCCCCCAATTCTAAGGGTGACCACCAGGGCATCATCATGGGGCTGGATGGTCCCGATCTTGTCCTCCTCTGAGAAGCTCAAATGAGGGCAGGACTTCCTCCTAGCTCTTTTCGGCCCGACCTGGAACTCCCCAGCTTCCGGTTGGGCTACAGACAACACTCGCGAGGGGCCCGCGCCCGTTCTCCCCGGAGCCACCAGGATTACGTTAATCGTGCCCGCGGGTTGTCCCATGGCGGTATCCCGCCGGGGCTCTTGATACGCTTGGCCCTGGCGATTGTCAGGGTTGAGGAGCAAGTGCTTCAGCTTTCCTTCCCGGACCAGTTGGTCCAGGTAGTTCCGGAGGTTCCTGCAGTCCTCCGTGGTATGCCCATGGTCCTGGTGGTATTGGCAGTAGCGGTTGCGATTGCGCCTCTCAGGTTCCCCGGCCATCTTATTCGGCCACCTGAAGTACGTCTCGTCTTTTATTCTCTCCAGCACCCTATGCACGGGTTCTCGGAATACAGCGTTGACGGTTTGAGCATTGGTCGCTCCCGATTCTCCTCCAAAGTCCCTCCTCGGGCGGGCGTTGTTGTACCGGTCCGACCTGAAGTCTCTCCTCTCCTGAGGGAAGGCTTTATCCTTCCCCTTGCCCTGCAGCATATCTTCCTCCACCCGCTTGTACTTGTCAATCCGATCCATCAGTTGCCGCACGCTGGTGGCGGGCTTTCCGGTCAAGGACTTCCTCAGGCTGTGCCCCATTGGTAGCCCATTCTGGAATGTGCTGATGGTGACGGTGTCATACTTGCCGTCCAGCTCGTTGTAGATCTCCCAGTACTTGTCCGAGTAGGCCTTGAGGGTCTCCCCGTCATGCATGGATAGGGACAGCAGCGCACTCATGGGCCGAGGAGGCCTGCTGTTCGTGACGAAGCGGGAACCGAAAGCCTGGGTCAGCTGTCTGTACGAGTCTATGGAATTCGTCCTCAGACCGTTGAACCACCTCATCGCCACAGGTCCCAAGCTAAATGGAAAAACTTTGCACATCAGCGCCTCGTTCTTCGAGTGGACAGCCATCCTCTGGTTGAACTGGCTCACGTGCTCTACGGGATCCGTCTTGCCATTGTAAGCGATGAAGGTTGGCTGTTGGAACCGCCGAGGAAGCTCTGCCTTCTCTATGCGACGCGTAAAGGGCGACTTGGAGAGCTGGTCCAACGCCTTGCTCATGGCGTCACTTCCTACGCCTCGGGAGGTTCGGTCGGCGCGCCTACGCCTTTGGTAGCGCTCCTCCTCGTGGGAGAAAGTCTCGCTGGGGGGCGTTCTCGACCTTTGTCTGTATTTGTCGTCACTTTCGTCGTCAGAGGGCAAGTCAGGGCTGGGTTCAGGCTGTCTTCGCTGTGCACGGCGCAGCTTCTTCTTCAGATCATCTATCTCGCGCTGCATGGCCACCTTATCGTCCTTCGCCTGGGAGGCGTGACTATGGGCCTCCTCCGATTGCGTAGCCTGGACAGCGTCGCGCTTCTGGGCTTGGTTTTCGCTCGCCGTCGAAGTATGCACGCTTCCTTCTCGAAATCGTTCGTTATCATTCTGACTGCCTCCGGGGTCGCCGTAGTCACCATGATGCCATGGCTTCGCCGGTTCGGGTCGATTGGGAGTTGTCTGGTGAGGGCCCGATCCTACCATGCTTGACTGTTGTCCTTACCAACGCACAAGTTCTTCCCACAGACGGCGCCAATTGTAGGGACCTGGTTTGAAGGAGTGGACTCAAGCCCAGTTTCCCTGCAATGAATTTATAGAGGATGGGTTCAAGAACTAGGTGTTAGTGAGAAATGCAACAATCACACATGGCTGTACATGGTTGGACAATTTGAATGTACATTGGGGTGAATAATAATGCTCCTCGGACGTATTTTTCTGGACCGGGAGTTCTTCTCATTTCTTTCCTTTAGACTAACTATGAAGTTCTCTCAGAATATGTAAATTATTACAGTCTTTTTTTTTTTCCCTCCCTTAGGAGGGGTTCTTTACATTATATATCCCTTTCCCAATAGATCCTAACCCTACATTTGTAAAAGGATTAGGGCATTGCTTGAGTGCCTGTCCCATCGGCCACCTTCCCCCTTTATCTCTGTGGATGGCAGCAACTAAGGTGGCACTGTTGGGGCGTCTCTTCCCCATTAATGCGGCCAGGACGTTAGTTGGGAGCATTTAATGTGGAGGTGACAGTTCATCTGGGATTTGCTTCTCCACCATGCTTCCATGTCCGGTATTTGGTACCCGCTGTTTGTTCCTTGGATGCTCGGGGAGGCTCCCTTTGAGGGAGTACTGCTTGCACTTCCTCGGACCTCGGACTTCCGAGGATGCTATCATCCTTGGCGTTGTTTAGAGGGTAGCTGGGCGCTACACTTCAGTCCTCGGTCCATGGGCGCGTCCTCGGACATGGACCTTGGGCCCGGCTGGGAGTGGGCTGGGGTCGTCTGACCATTTCTTGGCCCCACAATATGTATAAAAGATAATATTATTAAAATAAAAAATTTTATTTGTAAATATAAAATATAAAATATTTTGATAATATCAAAATTATCCGAGTCTATTAAAAATTGTATAGACTTTTAAATAAAATAAATTAACTATGTTAATAATTTTTAATGAAAGAGCTAATGATAAAAAGACTTTAATTATAATAGTGTAATATACACACATAATATTGAGTTATTTGGAGAAAGGTATGTAGTGAACATGTTTTATAATCTAAACAGTTTTGCATTCATTTGTAAATTAAATTAAATGAAGCATCTATAAAAAAAATTACTAATAGAGTTTTACTTACAAATGATGCAATGCTCATTTTTAAATTTGAGATTCTTGTTCGAGTGGGCCTGCACCCTTTGGTGAAAATGACATGCATTTTGTTGTAGATTTTATTGATTTTGTCTCTTTGCGATTATAATCTTTTGATTATGTAATTTTTTTTAGGAGAATACTCTGTAATTTTTTACCCTTTTGTTAAACAAGAAATGATATTCACTGGAACACCAAACTGCTCAAGTAACTTCAATGGAAAAATGAGTGCATTTACTCTAGGAAACAACATTCACTTCATCATTGTGGTTTAATGAGTTTGGTACATTTTGATGGACTATTGCTTATAGCTAATATAGTGGAACAGGGTAATACTTGTAACGACTCACCAAGTAGGGAAATAGACCCAGCAAACGAACCTAAAATTTGAAAACAACTCACCAAGTAGAAAATTGAGTGGAATTAACTCCTAAAATGTTGAAAATAGGCCTAACAAGCAGGGAAATGGGCTGACTGAGTCATGGTATGCTTACATATGTAGTGGTAGAAATGTAGAATAATTATTATAGGTTTCTAGATATTAAGTAGAGAACTCGAGCCCAAATGACCTGTAGCTGTAGGGATCTTAGTGGTTCATCGTAAATGGACAATTGCGTAGCACATAAAACGGGGAGCTGTCAAGGATGACCTTATAGAGAGTGTTACTTTGTTGAAAAGACCAAGTTTGATTGAACAGGTTTGAGAATAAAATATCTAAACATTGAGTTGTTGCAATTTATATTTACTATGTGACTGCATTGGTCATAAGCCATAGAGTTGAATTTAAATGTCCTTGGGGGAAGATCACATATTGTGTGTCGCATGGTTAAATTTAATATGTCTTCCCTCCATTTGCAGCTCGTAATAATTGTAATTGATATTTTCCTTGTTAAAATCAATTTCAAAGACATCATACACCAAAAAGAACTCTCACATGTAAATATTGCTTAGATATTGAACATGTAGGTATCAATCAAGTTTCTAGCACATTAATTAGTCATTTGTTTGTTTTTTTACTTCAATTACAGATAATAGAAACAAAAAAAAAAAGTGTTTGTATGTAAAATTATGGCAAGTTGTTATTTATTTAAGCTTCATTTTGATTGCTTTTGGATTGCATGTTAAGTAGGGGTAATAAAAAGCGATGTTGACAATCTTGTTATTTATTTAAGCTTCAATTTATGTAAGAAGCGATGTTGACAATCTTGTTGGGATCATAATATGTTTTACTGTATCCATGCTTTTATTTTATATTAATTGTGGTTTACTTGTTAGATAATTGCTAACAATATATTTGCTGCCATGTTAGATATGCAGGCACTACATAGAGTGTGGCCTAGACCCGATGATCTTACCCAGTTGACCCAGCAGCCGAATCATCGGTTAACTCCGCTTTGGAGCCATGCCGCCGACGAGGTATGTAGTTGTATTATTAATATATGTCTATTTTATAATTACCTCGTGTGCACTACCTAACATAATACTTGTTCCTTTGCAGGAGGTGCCTGGCATGCTAAAGGCTCGGCGCCGTAAATGTGTATTGCCGCAGGGTGGGCTAGACCCACGTATCATGCAATGCATAGATGTCGAAGGTTTGACCGGTTTATTCAAGGTTCCTGATATGGAGGTCGACCACGCCTTGATCACTGCCTTCGTTGAGTGGTGGCGTCCGGAGACGCACACGTTCCACTTGCCCCATGGAGAAATGGGTATCACCTTGCAAGATATTGAGGTGATACTAGGGATTCCGGTGGATGGGTTGCCTGTTACTGGGAGTACAGCCAAGTAATGGAACGTGGTGTGCCGAGAGTTGTTGGGCCATGAACTTCCGCCCGTGATACCGAACTCAAACAAGTCTACCCTTACTAGGGCGAGGATAAAATACAAGTGGCTTGATGAACAGTTTCCCGCTCCCCCAGCTGCGGATGCAGGTGACGAAGTCGTGCATCAACATGCCTGCTACCACATACTTGTACGGATGGGGGCCCTGTTGTTCATGGACAAGTCTGCGGACTGGGTCTCACTGTTGCCTTTGCAGTTGCTCAACCCAATCAGTAATGCGAGACGGTATAGCTGGGGTAGTGCAGCATTGGCCTGGCTCTATAGGCAACTTTGTAGTGCATCGAAGAAGGAAGCGATGCAGATTGGAGGAGCATTCTTGTTGGTGCAGCTATGGGCGTATTCAAGGTTCCCACAACTATGCCCTATTGTGAGGCCGCCTCTACCTCCAGTGCACTCAGGGCCCCTTGCCATTAGGTACATTCATTGAGTTCTCATTATTCAAGCTAAGTGTCTCTTAGGAATAATTATTTACGTGTAATAGTATATTACATTTTATTTGTCTGTTTGATATAATTGAAAATATGTGAAACCAACAAACAAAAATAAACTATGTGAATATGTGAAATATAAAGCAAAGTTTGGTAAATGACCAGTTCAATAACGAGCATTTGTTGACACCCCATGTTTGCTAGGTGGAGCGGGCCAAAATGCACCTCAGAGCATGCCACACACGTTCTTGCTGCGTACCGGACGTCGCTGGCTACACTACGGATAGAGCAGGTATGCGGTTAATTTATGTCCTCAATTTGAGGTTTTTATTTTCGTTTCCCTCAAGTATGTTTCCAAGTTTTTATTTTTATTTTAGTTTGAATTCTTGGATTGTTGTAGGAATGAGTTGATTTTAGAATATTGGTTCCATCCCATCGTTTTGTTTGATACTAGGACTTTCATCCCATCATTTAACTCAATTGGAATGGCCATTGTGAAGTACATCACATTAGAACTTCCATTCGCAGCACCTGCATGAATACGACCAAGCATAAACTCAAAAATTCTAAGCTGTTAAATCAAAGGCTTCAATTCTTTTATTTTAACCTAGCATAAACAAATATTATATAATCCAACAATTTTAAAACCTTATATTTGGAGACTTCTTATTATCAAAAGTAGGGGTGTACATGTGCATAGGCCGAGTTGGGTTGGATTGAAGGGTTTTTTCCAACTCAACCTAAGAATGTCGGGTTGAGAAATTCCTAACCCATTACATGTGTAAAAACCAACGCAACCCGACTCACGTGAGTCAAGTTAAGTTGGGCTGGATCAATGGGTTATATTTAAATTTAGTCATATATATATTAAGTAGAATTTGGCTATATCCTTGATTATGTACGGAAACGTTTGTGATTTACACCCAAAAAAACAAGAAAGAAAGAAGCATGTGCAACATGTGCAACATGCGCAAAAGATTGAGCATGAAGTCTTGGTTTAGTGCAAGACAAAGTGACTTCAAACCTGTGTTGCAAATAAAAACAAAAACTCCATCAATTCTTACAAATGTCATTAATCTGATGCAATGAAGGGAAGGCACACATATTGTTCATATGTAATTGGTTATAATTCAATGAGAAATTAATTTACCTAACCTAAGAGTATACCAAAGATAATCAGATTTGTCTTTGGTTGTATTTGTGAGCTCAAGTAATTCATTTGATTTTAATGATGCATCTCCGAAATTCACGATGACATCCCTCCATTCTTCCCAGCTACTAATTGAAAGAAAAGATTGTGTTGATTTACTGATTCTGGCATTGTACACCGTTTTAACCTATTTACGATAAGAGAAAATAGAACTTTTAGCCTGCCATCAAAAGAAAAGAAAAATGTTGAACAAAAAAAAAAAAAGACTTTATATAAGCGGAATGATTGTAAACTCACAAGATTTACGTATTCAAGTGGTATATTTTGAATTTGTACAGTAACATTATGTTTCGCATAGTTAGTAAGAAATGCCGCATAACCTCCATTTTCTGAACTGGAAGACCGTCCTAAGTTTAAATAAACAAATAACTGTTAATCAATGATATATGAGAAAACATAAAGACTTTTGACACATTACCTCTTGTTGTTAACCTAACTGAAAAATTGGTTCATGCTCCTTGCACCAAAGTTGTAGAGCACAATTTAATTGCAGCATGCAACTCCTTAAGTTGTCCCCACTTGAGCTGCCTTAATAGTCCTAAAATTATTAAAAGTTGTGGATTATTAATTACTACTTTATTCATATAATTTTAGAAGCATGCAACATATGCTACTCACCATATTCATTAAGGGGAGCTTCATCATAATAAGCTGTGATTTACACTACAGAGCTTGTTCCACATAATTTGTTCCACCAAGGTACTAAGATAAGGAATGTAATTTTAGACATTGACATGATTAGTTTCAGATAACTATTCAATTTACGTAATTTCGAACACTACATTTTATAAGAAAATATATTTAGATAGAAATATGATAACAGTATTTGATGAGGATTATACCATGTAATAGTTTACATAGCTTCCATTTCTTGCAATAAAAAGTGCTACTTGAAATGCAATGTATTCAGTAGACCTTATATATGTCTTCCCTCCATATTTTTGATAGCTTCAAGAGGTCAATTAAGTACAGTTAGTTTAGTCTTACAATGATTAATAGTCATTTTTGTTCTCAGTCATTGAAACATTGTTAATGACTAATGCAATTAATCCAGTACAAGTTTTCTATTACGATAAAAAGCTTTTGCGAAATGATCAACTTGGTTCATCTTACAGCCATAAGGATGCTCTGGTACCCTCCTCTAAGTCTGGTTTAGATTGAAAACCCTAGTATCTGATGGTCTCACTTACCTTTCAATGTTATGCATATGAACATGGTTCTAAGAATGGAATGTGGACATCAGTCAACTTAGATCTTTTACTATTTTCTATAGATCAATGCTTGTCATTGTTTTAATTGCTTGTTGACTTCATTCTGTTAATATTTTGAACACAATGTTGTTGTTCCTTTACTTTCTACCCAATAATCCCTAAAGATTTTGTGTACGAATAGAATCAAGAAACTCCATGCTTTCCATATTACATATTGCAAACATAATCTTTAATTAGTATGATGTCTCACTATCCCAAACATAATCCACTTATGCAGATTATATGGGAGCCATACACGCATACGTTGGGCTCCCTGCCTGTGTATTGCACTGCCGGACAGCATATTTGGAGGGCGGAGGTGCCATTGATATACTTTTGGATAGTGGAGGGGCATCATCCCGAGCGGGTCCTTCGTCAGTTTGGGATGAAGCAACCCGTTCCACTTGTCATGGATACGTCGACTGTCCTTCACAAGATATCCCTCCAGGGTAAATGGGAGAGCGATTGGGAGGCAGAACATGCTGTCTTTATTCAGCAATGGGCCAACAGAGCAAATGCAGTTCGCGGGGCCCCTCTCTTGGACGGTGATGATACATACCTCGTTGAGTACATGACGTGGTACAATCGCAACACAAGGCGGTACATAACACTAGAGTCTGCGTACTGGGAACTCATGGTGAGGCAACAATTCCTATTTTATGTATGAAACCATTGTTCGATTAAATATCTTCAGCAGCTTTATCATGCATGCAAAACTCCACAATTATTATTGTTGTTACATCTCTATGAGTTTATCTTTCATTATGTTTTTAAGCTACTGCATGATTTAAGTTGTTCATAAATAACTGAATTTGTCTTCATCCAATTTGTTTGTGTGAGGAATGGTTAATTGGCAATGACCAATGATGACCACACCTTTGTTCATATAATTACATTCAAATTTTAAAAAGGGTGGGTTGGGTTTTATTCTTTTATTTTTATTTTTATTTTTTGTTTTGTTTTTTTGTTTTTGTTTTTGGTTGGCTTGTAATTTCAAATGGACGGTGCAACTCTTTTTAGTAGTGATAAATTCACATTTCATGATAGTTCACTGTCACAGTAGATAGCCTTACCTCTAGGACTGAAAGCTAAATACATATTCCTTGATAGATATTACCTCTAGGACTGGGAAGTCCCTTACTAAACTGTTGGTAGAATTCAATTTCCAACAGCTTAAAGCTCATTTAAAATCTTGCAAGTATGCAGCAAGGATATGTGCTGGACTACTAGATTCAAGCATGACATATGTTGTAACTGATGGTACTTCCCTTAATTGAAAGTTTAAGCTCGCATTTGATATTTTCAATTGTCATCCATTCGGACGTGTACCTTAGGAAATAATAACTTCAAAATATGTGTCCTGATTGCAGAATGATATTAATGGAGTTGTAACTGTAGTGAAGCCTAGATACACAAATGATAAAAGATATTTTCACTTATGCTAAGATTGAACTTATGTACAACCAACCATACGTGTTTTTCGGAAGTATTATCTCAATGTTTACATTGCATAGCCATAAACATAATAGGAAACTGAAAATTCGTGATTGTTGGGGAGGAACTATAAATTTCTGCACAAGGGGGCTCAACCCCTATATTTATACGCAATCTTTTTAAAGATGTTTAATAGTTATAAGTAATATAAGGAGTTCATTGGCTATGTTTACTACTTTTTTCTTTTGATTTTGGAATAGATTTATCCCACTTTTGCATCATCCCTACGTTCTTGCTTTTATGACGCCCATGTTTTGTAGGTTCGAACGATGATTAGGTCTACACAGAGGTGCGACAAAGGTTTTGACATGCATAATGACCTTACATATACACTACAGCTTGTGGAGGAGCTGGGCCGACTTAAATTGGCGGATGCACTTGCAGAAGCAGTTCACATTGGTACACAAGCCCCAGGTCGTGGCGGGCAAAGTGGTGGGTCTCGTGGGGGTGGACGTCGTGGAGGTGGCCGAGCTGGTCGTGGCCGTATGACCGAGCCAGATCCCATCAATGAGGAAGGGGATGACTCGGGTGAAGAAGAGTCATGGCTTGGCACTGATTGGGTACTGTCTGACGACGGTGGCAGGACACCGCGATGCACGTCTAGCGCTGGTCATGAGGGCACTATTCCAGCCCAGACTACGTCCCATGGTGCTAGCACGGACTATGAGGACCCTCCCTGGTTGTCGCCCCCAGTTTTTAGTGGATCTGCCCATGATAGTGGATGCATATTTGTCCCCACACTAGGCATGCCCACCCCACCTCTAGTGCATGTGGACCCCACCATGCCCCCTTCATCTCCAACCCCCCATGAAGAGGCTGTACAGATTGAGCAGATACTGGCTGAGGACATTGAGCCTGTACAGATTGATCAGATTCCGGTTGAGGACATTGAGCCGGTGGAGGGTTTGCAGAGATCGCGACGCCTTCTTGCGCATGCTCCCAGTCGCGGGACCGGTGATGGTATGTACTTTGTCTACACTTCCCATCTTCTTAGCTACTTATACTGCGCATTTGATTGATTATGTTAATTTAATTATGCTGTTGTGTCTGATGAAACAAGTAAGATTAGACCTGTCAGGGCATATGGGCAGAAACAAAAAGATCATTAAATGCCTATTGTAAATAATGCGTATACTTCCGGCCTATAGGTGACTGGATATTTTCGTTTCACTTTTCTTTTAAGGTTGTATCTTTTTTTTAGAGCTAATATATGGTGGAAACGAAAAGGCCATTGAGCCTGATTGTCCTTGTGTGCTTATTCTTCATGTGTATAGGTGACTGGACTGGAATAAGCATGCAAAATGTTCTAAATGGGGAGAATCTTGGTGGCTGTGCATCTGTTTGTGGATCATTGCTTGGGGAGAATACTGGCTTCCAATGTGTTTGTTGTCAACAAATTATTACATGTAGGAGAAAACCCATAAGGTGTATTGTATTTACTGATGTATTAGGAAGTTTTTCTGGGCTTGGAAATTTGATTGCAAATGGACAAATGCCTTGATTGGTATTCATTTGCAGCCAAACTTTCTTGTATTTTGATATGTTCTTAGCTAGAGTACAGTGGGTTGTAAGAGAGATTTTATGTGGCATTGGTTTTTTTTTTTTTTTTTTCTCTTTTGAGAAACAAATGTGCGGCTTTGGTGATGAGCAAGAAGAAGTACGTTGATACTTTGAGTAAAAGAGTTTGATGAGGAAGTTTATGCGGATAAGTGGCACAACCAACTCCTTTGTAGCAATTCATTTATCTGAGTCTCTACAATGCTTGCTACCATGACTATAAGAGCTTTTGAGGAGGAAGACCGATTCTTTTAAAAGAATCTTGAATTGATTGACAGAAATGCACCTTCTTTTTTCCATAGTTCTGTAGAAAATGAGTGGTTGATCCAAAGATTAGAAACACTTAGTGCAATTGTTCTTGCCTTTTTAGCACTCTGCATGGTCATGGCTTCCTCCCGAATCTGTTAGCTCTGGTGAGTTTTACCTTGAAGAGTTATTTTTTCAATCTTTAACGAATTACAGTTCTTCTATAGATGCTTCAATTTACTGGAGATGGTTTTTTAAACATGCTTGTGGACTTATATTGAGCTGTAAAACTTGCGTATTAGATTCTATATAGCAATTTCTCCTTTAATTGCAGGATTTATTGGAATGGCACTTTCTTATGGTCTTTCATTAAACACGTCACTTGTCTTCTCAATTCAAAATCAGTGCATTTGATGTTTTGGTCATTTCTATACAAAGGCTAAATCAAGACATGCATATACATAGTGAGGCACCCTCGGTAATAGAAGGGAATCTGAAAGTGATGATAAACTCTTGGTAAGTCCCTACAATCAATGCTCTTTTGAATTTGGGTCTGCATAACTGTATAAATGTGCGTATACTAGAAGTATCAATGTACACTTTTGCATTGACAAATGGGTCCCTTGTTTTTGGAAAATCTGGAAATTTCTTGTCATGTCATGTTCTTCATAACTCAAGTCCTCATTTAATGGAGAGATGTCACTAACAGTGCATTTGATGTTTGTTGAATTTGTGGTTCTATTACTGGACCGAATAGGGTGTGTACATTTTACCGTCGCATCTACTTTGTTTATCCTGGCATTTGCTATGCCAATGGTCATTTGGCCTTGATGTGGGTGGATATAATCTAACAAAATCTACCAGGGTGAGATGCATGATAACTTAGATATGTGGGCTTGCCTGTGTCACACATCTATCTAAATGGATATCTTGTCCATAACTGAGATTCCATCCTTTTTTTTATAAACAAAAACAAGTATATAGGAGTATTAAAAGGTAGGATTTTGGTGCTATGGCTAGTGCCCTCTAAGTGTATAGGAGTATTACAAGTATCTTCTCTTTCGAATTTATATCATACTTCATCGTTATTTTTCTGTAATATTACTTCACTTATCAACATTTAAAGCACAATAAGTTTTAACGTCCACTATAATTTATCTACAGCATTTGGAACCTGGGGCATTCTGAGTATTGTATATGAGGAGTATTTTAAGTTAAAAAATACTCATTGGAGTTAAGTGTAGGCTTTTGCACTGCTTTTAAAACTCTGTAAGTGATGCATACTTCTAGGAGTATAATTGTTTGCTTGGTGATATTATTAATTGCGGTGTTTGTATTTCTGATATGAATGTTTGATGGTATATTAGTTCTTACAGTCTACATAATAGTATAGCGAGAAGGTGGAAGATTTTGGCTCACCCCAGTGAGTAACAAACTCAATTATAATAGGTAATGTAGATGTTCTTACTTTCATTATAAACTTGAGACATTTCCTCATCTATAAGGCTAATCTATTCTGTTGGGGCTTGCAGGTTCGAGGGTGTTCGAGGTTTTTACAAGGATTACACCAAACATCCTGATGAATTTTACCGTTAGAATGGAACCGGCCTCCATCAAATTGGCTATCTGTGGGTAAAGTTGAGGTACATGGTTTGCAGGTAACTATATATATATATATATATACTTTTTTATGTTAAAATTAAAGAAGGTTCTTATGTTGAGATTCTAAGAATATCAATGTTAAAACAGATCAGATATAGGCCTGATCCGCCACTTGTTTTGAGGAGGATCAGTTGCACATTTGGTTAAGGGCACATGTAACACCTCATAATTTTGACACCAATTTATTTATTATGCGTAAATTATAAAGGAGGCTTACCATTAAATTGATAAAATTGATTTGGGCCTAAGATATTAAAAATAAGATAAATACTATTGGAATATGAAGCCCAAGTGAGGTGGCATAAGTAAATATATGGGCCTTGATAACTCTAAGCTTTTACCTTTTAAGTTACACGTATAAGTACATAAGAAGGTTCCGTTTTGTTATTAGCCGCAACACACGATTTAGCTGTTTCCTTTCGTCTCTTCAACTGTGCACAAGTATTTCAGGTATGGTTGTCTTGTTGAAATTTTAGAAAGTTGAAAGATTTATTGAGTGGGAATTATTATATGGCTAATAATTGTCCTTGCATGGGTCCGTGCATTTGTTCTTTTGGTACCAAGTAAATCAACTGGGTTTGGGTTCTTTTAGCTGTTTACTTTCGTCTCTTCGGCTGTGCACAAGTATTTCAGGTATGGTTGTCTTGCTGAAATTTTATAAAGTTGAAAGATTTATTGAGTGGGAATTATTATATGGCTAATAATTGTCCTTGCATGGGTCCGTGCATTTGTTCTTTTGGTACCAAGTAAATCAACTGGCTTTGGGTTCATAAAATCTAAACCTATCATCTATATTGATGGGATAGCCGGCTAGGATGATTACAATACTATAATAGGAACTGTATATATATATAGCCGTATGGTCCACCATAGGCTTTGAAATTGTATTGACCGAACTATAACATATGGCTAGAAATTGTCCCACGTTTTTGGGGAGGAATTGTGCTTGAAATTGCTTTAATAGCTACAAGGACAATAGGCATGACTTCACAAACTCAACCTATCAATATGTTAATGTAGAATAGAAGGACCTGTAGGCATATTTTCTGATCTCAACAATCCTCACTTATCCTTATATAATGGGAAAGGATGTCCTACGGTTATTATTATATTAGAAATTTAGAATAGGAGTGATGGTCATAGCTACATGACAAGAAAGGATGTGAATGGTAGCTAAATGATATTTCCCTTATTCGGCCATTTTGAATATATCAATATTGTCTAGGATAAAACCGTTTAAGTGTGAAAATATATTTTTTTAAGTGTGTAAGTGCATAATATATACTAGAATTTTATTATTTATTGTATATTATTATGAAACTGCACATGTTAAGAATGTTTTCAAATAGTCAGTTAGACAGTCTGCAACCTTTGCCAACATAGGGTTACGTGTTGGCCTTCGGCTGATGTAGTGTTATTGTGGTGTGGTGTAGTGTTATCGTTGCTCTTCGGAGTCAGTGTTATTTGTGGATATTTAATTTCGCTCTGTTCCATTATATTAGTGTTGATTTTTAAATAAGACAGGTTATGCATCTAAATCCTTGGTATGGGTTTGGGGCGTTACAACACAAAACAAGTATTGTTGGCAGAACTGGCAGTGGGAAGACCACTCTCATAGGTGCTCTATTTCGTCTAACCGTGGACCCAGCTGGAGGGAAGATATAGTAATGTATGTATTGAAACATGTAGTACTCCACTATGCAGTTCTAGTCCTTATAATTGTGCTGCTATTCACTTTATAGATTGAATCCTTGTTGGGAACTTCAATGGAGAGCATGCAAAGAAGGAACTCCTATTGGTTTCTCCCAATAGGAGTCACCAGCAAAAAACTAACTGCTTGGAAATCAGTTTGTCCAACATCAATTTTGCATCATACACTTATCCATGTAATGTTAACTTTTCAAGTAGTTTCGAACTTTTAGGTGTAACTTATTCTTTAATTTCGAATAATATTACAAGTCACATCATACTTTTGGGGTTTTATTTAGTGTGTTTGGGATTCAAGAATCTTTATATAGATGTGCTATTTGTTTTTTTAGTTGGTTGGTGTTTTTATTCATGGTTATTTTGTTCTGGACGTTCTATCTTCTAAGTATTAAATATTTCAGGCATTGTCCGATAGAATTTGGATCATTTTATGAGGTTGGACGATTTTTCATGTATGACCAATTCCAATCTTATCTTTTTCAATGTTGAATTTTCTTTGATTGGTATGGATTGCAGTGAATCCTCCCAGTGGATTTTCATAATCATTCATCCAGGCAATTTGCAACTCTACATTGTTGTTTTTGATGTCATGTACATTTGTTAATCGTGACTCCTTGTGTAGGGGCTAATCTTGTATTTTGTAACTACACAGTATTGGACTGTAGTTAACCAAATAGATCTCATACGACCAAAGCTAACTGAATACGATCAAATAGAGCGAATAGGACCAAAGTGTACCGAATAGGACCAAAATGGACCAAATAAGACCAACGTACATATAATGGACTGAATCAAACCAAAGTTGTGCTGAAATGAACATAATAAGGTTATTTTCCCATATATACATATCTGCCAGCTAAACAGCTGGAAAACGATGACATTTCTAGTTAAACACCACACACGAACCTAGTTACTAGCAAGTATACATATCTTAATGAATACAACAACAATAAGTCATACTTTTGCATTCATTGTCTCGTGGGTGCATCAACTTCATTATCCCCCACGACATGAGCCACCACTTCATTCAACATGTTCGCACTCATGGTTGTAATCCTTCTTGCGTGGTCACGCTCCTCAATGGCAACTTCCAACTGATACCTTAACAAGGTGTTCCTAATGTCTCCACTGTCGTAGTTGGTTCCTTTGGTTCGAGAAGTGCTAGGTGGAGCTGAGGTTGATATGTTCGGAGTTGTCGATGATGCGGACGCACCACTATTAAACCACATACCATTACACTGCAAATACTCCATGTATGCGGCTTCTGCTTCCCTTCGATCTTTATATGATTTTTGATTGCATTTGGGAATTTATGAACTTGTCTGCTCGCATCTACCCAACTGTTGTATATGCCTGGAACATGACCATTAAACACAACGTAAGTACGTCCCATCTCACTCTACAAACCCGAAATGGTGGAACTTCTTGCGTATTTGAGCTGGTGGATGCACGTTCTTACTAGTGGAGCATGTGTGGGTTTTTGTAGAGGAATTGGAAACAAAACTCGACTTCTGGTTTATCGAGTTATACGATCATAACTCGATCTTTGTGATACTGAGTTCCTGAATTGCCATCACCTCGTTGCGTCGTGTCAACATTAACTCGATACTACAGAGGTCGAGTTTTTGGTGAAATTGATATCCAGGGTATCGAGTTCTGAATCAACCCTACCCACATTTCAGAATCCATGCACGTGTCTGGCCCTTCTAGTGCTGAAAACCTTCAGTGTGTGGGTTTCTGAAAAAGAAAGGCTGCAAGGTGATTACTTCTTATACTTGTACCCTTTTGGCATTTTCCTTGTCTCTATTGCATCCTCACCAAGCGTGCATCTGCTGTGGTCCCCTTCTTCTTCTTTGTTGTGACACATCTCTCTTGACAAGTATATCTTGATTTACATAACTCTGTAATTACATTTGGATTGGCACTTTAGTATAAATGTGATTACTGGATTAATATGGTTCTGACATTATGTTTATGTGTGTGTATATATATATACACAAGTTTGTCTATACCATTGTATCTATATATAGAAAAACCTACATACCCATATATGATCAGATGTATGTGTGTGTATACACACACACACACACACGCCCACACATGCCTATGACAGTGTGTGTGTGCAAATATATGTAAATATACACACAGTGGACTTCCATATATGATCACATGTATATATATATATATATATATATATATATACAGATGTAAACATAGTTTATATATAATGTATGCTCTTAGGCCACAGATATCGAGTTATGAATTTTTTAAACATTTTGTTAGGAATTTCAAAAACTGTCAATACACTGAAAATCCCGATAACAATTTTCCCAAAAACAAATAATTATTGTGTGCTCCTATGTGTGTGTGTGTGTGTGTGTGTGTGTGTGTGTGATTTTGACATTGTATACATATTCTTCCTCTATGTGTGTAGATATAGTAATGTATGTATGGATAATTGGGAACATATATATAAACAAACATTGTAGGGTGAATTCGTATGATGATATATGCATTTATTCATAGGTATCAACAATGATGTAACATATAATCAGAGGTTTAAATTGTATGGTTCTTTTAGTTCTGAAAGGCTTCAGTGTGTGGGTTCTGAAAAAGAAAGCCTGCGAGGTGAACAAGTTATGCTGACCATGTTAGCATTTTCCTTATACGTTGTTGTGGCACATCTCCCCTAAAAGGCCAATGTTTGTGTACAAATGAATCGACAATTTTAAGAATACGTAGGATATCATTATAGTGCGTCTGTAAACGATTAATTGTCATTAACATAACTCTCTATCTTCTGCATGATAACCATAATTAATTGTCATTATCCAGGTTTGCCATGGGTCGTCATTGCTTCTACGTTTACTCCGATGGGGAGCAGTATTTCCACGACTTGCATGGGTTGTCCTATAGAGGCGAGTCAGTGAAGCAGAAGTTCATTGAGTTGAAACGCGGAACACACTTGAGAAAAATGCATCGGAAGATTATGGAAGCTCTAGGGTTGGACAGGGAGTCACATAAGATATCCATCGTGTATTGTGCCCCCCAGCTACTTGTGAGTACTCAAGTTGTCTACAACTCAAATCCGTTGGGTTGCGATGCTGACGTGGACATGATGTGGACAGTGATTAAGCGGACCCCCCAGTTCATAGCGTTCGAATTGTATGTAACTGTTGAGGCTATTGGGTTCCATGCTGGTGCAAGTTCACAGCATGAGAGTGGGGTGGAAGCGCCACACTTATCGCCGCTTGACGTGTAGCCTTCCTTTGCCGATGCCACACCTTTGCCCTACAATAATCAACCATGCAGTGCAGTTGATGATGTTGACGAAACCGAAGTGTTGGGCGCCACCCATACACATGACGTGGGAGGGTCTAGTCACACGTATGAACACGTCCAAGCTGATATGGATGGGGGAATTGATATTGATGCCAGCCGAGATGTGTACGAAGAGTTCATTGATACTGATGGACTAGTGGACAACGCGGAGGTCTTAGATGTACCACTGATCAAAAACAACGAGGAGGATTGCCCTACTACAGTTCCTATCTCAGAATGGTTCACATCAAACACATGGGACAATATTAAGGACCCATCACCTGCATTGGGTACATGGCATCTTACAAGTTGGCATAAAGGTGACCACCTGGCCATCGGGATGGTATTCAAGAGTAAAGCCTCTGTTCAGTATGTGTTGACCCTCTACTCTGTGGAGCATAATAAGCAATACAAGGTCATCAAGTCTGACACCAATAGGCTGGTAGTGCGGTGCATACATGAGGCATGTATGTGGTCAATTCGGGCCATTTGCAGCAAGAAGCACGGGCTGTGGCAGATCAGTAAATGTACGGCTCCCCACAGTTGCTCATCCCTCCAGGTAGAGACCGATGGGCGAAAGTTCATCTCCATTGCACTTGAGGAGTATGTACGGAAGGACCTAATCCGAAAGGTAAGGGACTTGCGTAGTATGCTGCATGCAATGCACGGGCATGATGTAACTATGTATAAGGTTTGGGAAGCCAAACAGAAGGCAGTTGCGCGTATTTACGGGGATTTTGACGAGTCCTACGCGGAATTGCCACGATTTCTAGCGGCATTGTCCGATGCAGATCCGGACACTGTAACCACGTTAAAGTGTGACCCTCTTGTCCTGGGGACTTGTATATTCAACTTCGCGTTTTGGGCTTTCGTTCCGTGTATTAGAGGGTTCAAGCATTGCAGGCCAATGATAAGCATAGATGCAACGCACCTCTATGGCATGTCAAAAGGAAAGCTGTTGATAGCAATGGCAATAGATGGTAACAACGAGGTTTATCCACTTGCATTTGCGGTTGTCGAAAGCGAGAGCACGGAGACATGGAGATGGTTCTTGGCATGCATGCTGACCTATGTTACAGATCGGACCAATTTATGTATAATCTCCGACAGGCATCGTGGGATACAATCATGCTTCGATGACACCACTAGGGGCTACTTGCAACTGCCCTTAACCCATCACCGATATTGCCTCCGCCATTTAGTAAGCGATGTTAACACAAACTTCAATAGTGTGTCGTTGAAGAACTTGGTATGGAAGGCAGCAACTACGAATCAAGTTAGGAAGTTTGAAAACACCATGGATTGCATCAAGAATGTCAACCCGGATGCGTACGACTATCTTAAGGAGGTAAATCAAGAAAAGTGGACACTTGTACATGACCATGGGCACCGATATGGGGCAATGACAACCAACCTGTCAGAGTGCTTCAATGGGGTACTTAAGGGCGCACGTAGCTTGCCGATAACTGCAATGGTGAAGTTCACATTTTACAAGGTGAACTCATACTTTGACGAACGTCGAAACAAAGTTCTAGAGCAGTTGGAAGAGGGGCAAGTGTGGTGCAAATATGCCTATGACAAGTTTGAGGCAAATAAAGAGACGGCGAAGCTCCATATAGTTAGATGGATGAGCGCGCAACAACAGTTATATACAATAGAGACCCAGTCTTCATTGTTGAACACTAGCGGGGGAGACCACACCCATAGGGTTTCCTTCATGGACATGACATGCACATGTGGGAAATGGGAAGCAAACAAGATCCCCTGTTCACACTTGATAGCAGTTTGTGCCAAGCACAACCACGATGCCACTGAGTATATGGATCGTTTCTACTGTGTGGAAGAACGGTATCATAGATACGAGCCGATATTCCAACCACTTAAAGATAGGTTAGAATGGCCAGAGCCAGAAGAAAGGAGAACCGTCATACCAAACCCGCGGTTGATCCGTGAGAAAGGTCGGCCCACGTCCACGAGAATCCACAATGAGATGGATGACGAGGATAGGGAGTTGCCAACCTCATTGTGGATTGAGAATGGACCAAAGTTGAAGTGTGGGTTGTGTCGCCAAGAGGGTCATAACCGGCGTACATGTCTGACGCGAAATGTGGCATCAACAAGCCGTGGTGCTACATAGCAGGTAACAATTACAATTCATAGTAACAAGGGGGTATCATAAGTTATTCTTCTTTACATGTTTATGTATTACATAATGAGTTATAAGTAAGATTGATGGAGTAATTTTTAGTTTGGAACCATGATAGTAATACCATTGTATCAAATTTAGCTACACTTTCGGCAAGCTTCAAGGTTCTTCTGCATCAGTCAATTCATGCTATTAATTAATGTGGGTTGTATACTAATTTTTGTGTTTGTTACTACGCAGAAAGGAGGCGGTCCTGCAACAACGGGAGGTTTGTAGTTCCAATAATGTTGCCATGTCCTGTGTGCCAAAGGTGCCAGACTTTCTACGTACCACGGATGAAGTGGTTAGACTGACTGAAGAGAACAAAAAAAAGGTGTAACTCAAATGCGCAGACTCCCCATGTTTGCCTAAAACCATTGTTGGCGTGTGCTGCCCAAGTTTCAAGTTAAAATTGTGAATAATGTTTAAAATGTACAATTGACCAATTTATTTTTGTACATCAACGGATTTAAATGTATCAAGTTTTTACTTACAAACAAGCTTGTATGGATGATTTTCTTACTCACGTAATGGAAATAAGGGAATGATTAATTCATGGATGTGGTTGGAAGTAGATATGAGTTCTTGTATAGTATGGTTGTGAACAGGTCCACTTTGACTGGCTTATGAGCAGGCCAATACTATATGGGTGTGGAGACTAAACATAACTCGATGTTTCATTTACCGAGTTATGTGGAACACCCTTCTGCACACTTGGATTCCTCTTGGACTGCATCTGGATCAGTCCAAATAACTGGGTGGAGGCCACAAACCATAACTCGATTTATGTAGAATCGAGTTACTGGAACATAACTCGATTTACTAATAACCGAGTTATGTGTAGGACCCCTCTAGACCCTTAGATTCCTCTTGGACTGCATCTGGATCAGTCCAAATAACTGGGCTGGGTGGTAAAGGCCATAAAAGGTAACTCGATTTATGTAGAATCGAGTTACTTTTGTACACATAACTCAATTTACTAATAACCGAGTTATGTGTAGTACCCCTCTGCACCATCAGATTGATCTTGGACTGCATCTGGATCAGTCGAAATAACTGGGCTGGGTGAAGGCCAGTGAAAATAACTTGATATACGTATAATCGAGTTACGTGAAAGATTTACAGTACACATAACTTGATTTAAAAATAACCGAGTTATGTGGAAGACCATTATTGACATAAATTGGGCTGGGTTGGGCCAGGTTAACTCCACATAACTCGATTTCATTATAACCGAGTTATGTGGTAGAGAGTTGCTGACTCATATAACTGGGCCTCTAAATTATCGAGTAATTAAGGTTAACCCGATTTTCGTGGTATCGAGTTACTTGCAAGCCGTACACCACTGCATGGATCCCTTTAAATTTACACTGCACACAACATGGATTCCTCGGAGATACAGTACACATAACTCGATTATTTAATAATCGGGTTATGTGGAAGGCCAGCCAATTTGCTGGACAGTATATAGTACTCAGCCTACGAAGAATCAACCGTTCAACTTCTCTGCGAAAAGCGCTGGACTTTGGAGAACCAGAACAATGGCTTCTCAATGGCGGAGAGACAACGAGGATGGTCCTGCTGATCATACGTTGAGGTCCCCACACTTTTTCAAGATTATTCTGCCTCGAGCTCTTCAAGAAGGAAAGATTGTAAGTATACATAAATTGATGATCTTTTTTCTCTCTGGAACTAATATGCTATACACGTCGTCCATTAGATCTTATTTTTCCTGATTTTTGAAAAAATTTACATTTGTTACATGTAGTCATAAAAACTTTAATTTTGCAATACATATGTTACATTTGAAGAAGAAAACATAATAACGTAACAGAGTGCTTTTATCTCAAATTACATGATATGAATGAAAAATCAAACAGGGATATGATAGACCACAAACTGAGGAAAAGAAAATATACAGAGCACCGTTTTCAATTTTTTTTCCTTATGAAGAAAATATGAAGAAGAAAATATACAGAAGATTGGACTTAAGTATCTTCCTTGAACAATTATAATAGGAAAGTTTTGAAGAAGGTGATATAGAGCAGAATAACAATTATAATACTGAGCATTTTTTTGCCTCTCTTAATTGGAAAGTTTTGTTTGTTGAGTTTAGATAGAGGGTAATTTAATAAAATAAATTTCTCTTACAATTATTTTATTTGAGACTTAACTCTTTTTGTTGTTTTTTTAAGTTTTAAATTGTTTGTCAATACTTAATTAGTTAGTCACAAAGCATCAAATGCAAAAAAACTATACTGACGATATGTGCCTATACTGAGGATTTGTTTTGTCAATACTTAATTAGTTATATTTTGTGTTACATTTCCTGTAATGGTAGCTGCACAACAAGAATATATGTGAACTCAAATGCATGTGTTTATTTACAAAGCCTGAATTAATGTTATGGAGATTCTTTTTGTACAGCAGATTCCAACAAATTTTATAAGCAAATATGGAGTTGATTTGTCTGATACAGCCTTTCTTAGGATTCCAAATGGTACAAATTGGAAAGTCAAGGTGACAAAACATGATGGGGGGGTTTGGTTTCAAAATGGTTGGTGCGAATTTGCAAGCTGTCATGGTCTAACCCTGAGGCACTTGCTAGTTTTCAGATATATTGGAAATTCGCACTTTGATGTACTTATATTTGATGCCACTGCAACAGAAATAGACTATACTTTAGATGACCAAGCCCAAGTTTGTAGGATGGAAGATAATGAGACTGATGATGACTCTGTTGAAATCATGGACAACTTTACTAAAGGAGAGGGTTCAGGTTTGAATCTCACACTAAGCTTCAAGGAACTGGTTGATTGTTATTAGCCTGTTCACTATTAATTTCATGTGCATCACTTTGTATTTTCATGTCATTTCAGGATCAGCTCATGGGGTTGGAGGAAATCGAGTAGGATGCACAAGCAGTTCGTTAGTTAAACTTGAACTTCACCAATGTCCTAAGAAAGATGGCGGTGTAGCTGAAAATCTTGTGAGAGCCAATGCTTTTAAATCAGAGAATCCCCTTTTCACTGTTACCATTCATCCATCGTACATTGATGGCAAGGACCGTGCGGTAAGCTTTCAGCTTCACATAAATTGTTGGGTTTTAGTCATGCCCTCTTTTTTACTTTGATTTTTCATAGATCAATTAGAAAGCATGTAGATGATACTTGTTGATAATGATTTGCGTAGTTGTGTTTTTAGGGGAAAAGATGTATATATATCTAAAATCTTAGGTTCAACAATTTTTGAAATATTGCTTTCCATATTTTTTGTACAGAGTTTACCCCGGGCCATTATCAACTACTTACCGAGAGAAGGCTTTAACAAGGACTACAGCAAAGGAAGTATACTCACAGTGAAGCTCCAGGTTGTGGACCGATTATGGCCTATGAAGTTATACATTTATGAACGAAGTGTGGGTTCATCATGTGTCGTATCAGCTGGGTGGTCTGCATTTGCGAGGGAAAATATGTTGCGAGTAGGAGATGTTTGCGTATTTGAGCTGATCATGAGGGACGATGTTGTGTTGAAGGTCCACATTTTCAGATGCATCGAATAAGTGGTTATGGTGGATGCATTCGTCAGTAATGTGTTAAACTTTAAACTTTGGATGTGTTTATTTTGTAACTACTAAATTCATCAGTTTTTTTCCCTTTTTGTTTTTGGAATGGACTATGGCCAAGGTTGATGTTTTGTTATATCTATAGCCCTGGCATGCTGTACTGTGTAAAAGCAAAGCTGAGTTGCTATGTAATATCATTGACACTAGTTGTACCAGCTGCAATATCACATTGTTATGTCCAATATAAAGTGTGAATTTGCAATATAAGATGCAATATCAGATTTGGTTCTTGCTTTTGAATTTGATTAGGAGTTTATCTTTATCTTTACCAAATTGTGATGAAATTAGTTAGGACACTATCTACCCACTTTCTAATGTTGGGCAATTTTTTGGCCTAAAAGTTGGTAAACAGGTAGTTTGAGTATCTCAAGAATGATTGACTTCATGACTAAAAGCTATAGGTCCAAATATGGTAATTCCTATTGTAAATAATTCCAGAATTATAAGGCTCACTACATAAGCTATTGCAATTAAGTTGTAAACCCTTAGACTCACTTGCCGAACTGAATTTGATATCAACTAAGAGCATCCAACTCTCTCGAGTTCCTTCAATTAAGCATAATTCCCTATTCAGTTAAGCTCTTGCAAAAGAAAGATGTAAATGTTGGGCTATTTTCAATTAACCATAAGAAAGATTTAAATCCTTAGCATATTAAGCTCTTGCAAACAACTCTCTCTATGATTGCATAAGAACTTATTTTTTTTTATTTTACATACAAATTTTAAAATGAACCCCACATCAAATTATCTATTTTACACTACATTTTATTAAAATGCCTGGAATGCTCTACAACACTACTAGAAAATAACCCAACATTGAGGCTAGACGCTTGGATTCCTCTTGGACTGCATCTGGAGCGGTCCAAATATCTGGGCTGGGTGCCCAGTGAACATAACTCGAGTTATATATAATCGAGTAACAGTGAACAGAACTCGTTTTCCCTTGTATCGAGTTACGTGCTACACATCATACATTGTTGTGATTTACAATGCACAGAACTTGGTTTCACAGAAATCGGTTTACGTGGAAGACCCTCCTGGACAAATCGATTCGTATTGGACTGCATCTGGATCAGTCCAAATATGTGGGCAGTGAAAAAAACTCGATTTCGGAATAATCGAGTTATGTGAATAGAACTCGTTTTCTGGAGTACCGAGTTTCGTGGAAGACCGTTCTGGACATTAAATGTATTGGTGTGGTTTAAAATGCACTGAACTCGATTTCATATAAATCGGGTTATGTGGAAGACCATCCTGGACACTTGGATTCATCTTGGATTGCAACTGGATCAGTCCAAATATGGTGGGTAGCCCAATGAACATAACTCGATTTCTGTATAATCGATTTATTTTCAATGAACTTGTTTTCTGGTGTGCCGAGTTACGTGGAAGATGCATACAATGCATGTAACTCGATTTCCAAAGAATCGGGTTATGTGCAAGACATCAAACGTAACTGGATTCCTTTTGGACTGCATTTGGAGCAGTCCAAAATATCTGGGCTGACCAGTTAACATAACTCGATATATGAGTAATCGATTTATGTATGACTGGATTCATGAAATACACTTCGTGTACCTCGATTTCCAATTAATTGGGTTATGTGCAAGACGGCTCAACATACCTAGATTCCTCTTCGACTGCATCTTTAGCAGTCCAAAATATCTGGGCTGACCAGTTAACGTAACTCGATATATGATTAATCGAGTTATATAGAACTGGATTCCTGAAATACACTTCATGTAACTCGATTTACGTACCATCGAGTAATTCTTGGGTTATATCCCCACCGTTATAAACCCCATTGTTCTGCAGAACCTGCAGCTGTGCTTCGTTACATCTTCAATTGCCGTCGCTGCATCCGACCGGAATCGACAATTTCCTGCCCAAATTCTTCGAAGATTTAACATAGTAAGAGTCTTTTAACTTTCTTCTCCGGCTTATGACACATTTGTGGTGCGTTATTGTCAAATTTTTTATTCATGCTTCAAAGTTCATTGTCTATGTAGATTGTGATGAGGATGGGTGTTTGGGTAGTCAAATGCATTGTTGTTAGTAAGGTTGCTTATCTGCTAGGTTGTCTTCGACTAGTATCCTTCTACAAAATGAACTTCCCAGTGGCGCCATATGTGTGTGGTAGTAGTTCTTATGCTGTTTGTATGTCTGAACTGTACATTGTGCAATTTAAAGTTGTTTGTACAAGTTGGTGAAACTTACTACATGTAGCTATAGGAATTTTGAAAATGTGTCAGGTCCTACATCCACTTGTATGTTTCCTGTATTATAATGTCAAACATGCTGTTAGAATGCTTGCTATCGGTGCGTGACAGTATTGATCATTTTGACAAAATTCAATATGTTAACAAATTGCATGTTGGCTCTTTGAGTTCAACTAAAGTTCATATACTAGAGATCTTCAAATTACAGGTCCACTCGGACCAAAATGCATTACATTTATTTAACCAACTAAACAACCCGTGAATAAGAATATTGTTTTTTCATTGTGTTGTTGTAAACTGCTTTAGACAGTATATTGTATGGATGATTTTATACACATGGTAGTGCGTTATATTTGGCAATTTTTGTTCTCTGCTTCAAATTTCATTGTTTATCGGAGATAATGCGGTATTTGGTTATGTTTTTATGTGAGCTAATTGTGTTTCCACTAATGACCATCAGTTAGTTATGGCTCCGAAGAGGGCTAAGAGGGGAAAATGTAAAGCTGCATTTGAACAGGAAGTGGTGTTTGATCAATTAAGGTTCCTCGCGCTCGAGAATGAGCAAACTTTTGAAACCTTGATTAAGCGTAGGCGTATTTGGGGAGAAAGGCAAATCAATCTACATGAACTGCATCCTTCCGTCCGTGAGAATCTACAGTCTAGGCATTGGCTGTCCTTGTGTACAAACATACAACCCCCTCCAGCTGACTTGATTAGAGAATTCTATTCGAATCTATTAGTGCATGAGGATCTCGGGGGTCACAAGGTGGAATCGTCCATACGTGGTGTACCGTTTACAATAACTAGGGAGCGTGTATCTAAAGCTCTTGATGTACCTATAATTTGTAGACCTACTTATCCATACTCTATGTCACCTCGTGTTGATGATGTTATGGATGTCCTTTGTGGACGATCAGTCACTCGGGGTTCTGACCGAAGTATTAGCTCAAGTGAGTTGACTGAGCTTAATTATGTCTTCTTTAGGATAGCTTGTCACAACATTTCCCCTATCTCTCATATCCATACAATCCCTGTACATAGGTGTTTCTTTCTTTACATCCTCGTCACCAATAGTTCCATTTGTTTTCCTTCCCTTTTCATCAAAACCATTGTGGAGGTGCGTAGGAGCAAGTATAAGAGGCATGGTTTGTTTTTTCTAGTACTCATCCATAGGGTCCTCAAATATTTAGGATTAAAGAATTTTCCTTCCCAAGAGTTGGTTCACATCCAAGCCCCTATAGGAGCCAAGTTTCTGAAACAGCGAAGTGCCCAAAAGAAGGTTGTCGACCCCAGTGTTGGTCCATCCAAGACACCACGAGTACGGTCTACTACTGGAGATGTTCCAGATGAGGACATGCATGGGGATCCCACAGCTACTTTTGCCGAGGATGGTGATGATGAGGTAGATGTTGACACTGCTGATGTAGTGCATACATGCCCTCTTCCTCCCCCTCTTCATGCTATGATGGAGACCATTATGACAACTGAAGTAGCCCATGGGCAACTTCTACATGGTCTTCTTGCCGAGGTTGCAGCTGTCCGAGCGGACGTAGCTGACTATAGACGTTCGGTTCCACCTTTTCCACCATCTGACTCTTCATGATTGCCATTGGCCGTTGTACCCAAGGAGGGGACGAATTTGTTGTAGTTGTAGCATATTTGGAGAATTGTATGACAGTTCTATGAACTAGCTTTCAGGCAGTTGTATATTTTGTTATTTGAGTGGCAATTTGACGAACATGGTATCCGTGGATAGTAATTTGATATATTAATATGATGGCTAGTTTCATGCCCATCGTTACTATTATTAGTATTATTGCAATGATTCTAACTGTAAGAACCGATCAATTTATTATGTGATTCTAGATAACATCAAGTACATCCAAGTCAGTGTGTAAATCAGATTTATTTCATAATTTTGTACGGCACTCACATGTTATTAGATTATAGTAATTATTAATACAATTTGAAGGTTTTTGAAAGATTTATTTCAACTTTGGTTGGCTTGTTTCACACCCACACTCACGTGAATACACAATTCTGAATTTGGATGCATAGATGTCCCATTTCATGCACCTTCTTACTACTGACCACCTTTGATTTGACATTGGGAACATGTAAAACCCTATTTAGATTGCAATGTTTTTCCAGCATGTATTGACATGACAAGCCCTAATAACTGAAATTTTAATTAAATAGTAGACCATGAAATGAGGTTATAAATGCACCAGTGATATAATGTTAACTTTCTACACCGCTAACTTCGTAGATTGATTAAGCTATGAGTCGCAACGCCTCAACATCAAAGCGTACAATGCGAAACAAGTTTGGATCTACTTCATCAAATGCATCATCACAAGTTCCAATAGATCAACAACTACATACATACACAGACCACTATGGAGGGATATGGGTTGGAAAGAAGAGAGATTTCGTTAATATGCCAATATACACGTATGAGAGTCTTGGAAGCATCGGGCACATTATGGTCGGCAAATCTACAAAACTAAGTACAGATACCACCACAATAGAGTTCACTGTAGCAGAACAAGCGGAACCACCATGGTCAACCCTATACGAGAAGAGGTGTGAGTTAGAGGTGTATTGTCGATGGCACAGGATACGAGTTCCTAAGGCACGCTCAGCCGAGTTACCTAGAGATGAACCTGCAAACATACTTGCTCGTCTTGAACAAGAGAACAATCAAATGCAAAGATGACTAGACCGTTTTCATGCAATACAAAATGCTAGGAAGCACCTAAAGGGGAAGGCGCAACAGCGAGCCATCAAGTCTATTAATGAAATTACTGCATTAGATGATGAAACAGATATTTCAGACTTCTCAGATTCAAGCAATGATGATTTTCAAAAATTTCTACCTACGAACATTAGACATTGTTGTTAATGTCTACACAATATGTGCAATACATAATGTTGTTGTTAATGTCTAACAAATGAAGATTATGTACGTTCAACTTTTGCAACTCTAAAGATTAACTGTTCATTAGTTTTGACTAAGTTTATGTGAAATCAGTTTCTCATTTCTTCCCTGTTGTTCTTTGTTGCTACATTCAAGTAATGTGCTTTGGTTCGACAATGTCCTTTGCTTTATAATGTAGGAAAAACCGCAAGAAGTGAAATGCCTCCAAATTGTATTTATTGCACATTACTTTTAGGAAAATTAAATAGATTCAATACATACCGACTCATCCAAAGCACATAGACCAACCGCACATAGACCAACTGCACATATGATTCAATAATACGAATAATTTATTTATGTGAGTTGTTTGAGTCACGGTATCATATACACGTATCCGTGTATCTTAGTTCTTATAGTGCCTTACTTTATATAGATACATTACATAAAGACTTGTCCAAACCAGACTAACTACTCACTTACTGAAAATCCATATGGCTCACACAACACACTGTCACAATGATATTTGGTTTGCTTAGAAATAGGGTAAAGGCCTAAAAGCCTGATCTGGCTCTAAAATGTTTCATTCAAGTTATTGGTTTGTTGTAGCATTGCTCCAAAGCTCCCTAATATTGCAATTGTGATGATCAGAAGCCATTGATGTAAAACTTGGAAGCATAATTTTCTTCATGTAATTTTACATTGCTGTTGAGAAAATGTAACTACATTTTGTACCCGCAAAGACTCCCTGAAATGTTTGTAAGGGAATATGGGGATAAAACTCTCCAGTGTTGCTACACTTGCTGCACGTAATAGCAAGTGAGATTGGGGATGGCTAACACTGCTTTACCCTATTCAGCCAAGTCATGTTCGCAGTTCTGCATGTGTTGCTCAACACCTCAGCACTGTTAAACCCTGTTCAGTCATATCATCCATGCTCACGTGAATAAACAGATATGCAACATTTTGCAATGCACTATTTTCAAGGATGCAGAGGATCCCTCAAAAGTGTAAGCAAAATTTTGGGGGTGAGCTGTCCACCATTGCTACACTTGATTGATGCAATTTTGCATGTGATGCTCAATAGCTCGGCACTGTTGAACCCTACACTACAAGTACCCATGTAAACTCACGTGAATACACAGATGTGCAACCCTTTGCAATGCACCATTTTCGAGGAGGCATAGCATCCTTGAATTAGTTATGCTTACATTTTGGGGGTGAGCTGTCCACCGTTGCTACACTAATGTTCGCAGTGTTGCATGTGGTGCTCAACAGCATCGCACTGTTGAACCCTGTCTAGTCATATCACCTACACACACGCCAATGCACAGACATGCCTTCTTTTGCAATGCACCGTTTTCAAGGATGCAGAGCATGGTTGAAAAGTTTATGATACATTTAACACAGCTCAGCATTGTCTCATCAAGTCATGTCAGATGAAGCACAGGAATGCTAAATAGTCTTCATCAAGACATGCCAAACTGGTCAAAGAACAGTCTTAAAACCACATCCATCAGATATAAACCATACTAGTGATTAATGTCCCTAATTAAATATAAGCATAAACATCACTAGTTTAAAATTTAAACATGTTATCCTAGTCCAAACTCTGGTGGTCAACCACGTGAAATATTGAGACACTAAGCACAACAGGCTTCCTCTCGATCGCCTCGAAGACACAGACATCTCTTGCTTCTAAATTATTATGCTTTCGAAAATGCAACCCATCCCTTCCCGAATCTAATTGCTGAATATGTTTTGATGGAGGGTAATAGCAAAAGACATTGAAGTGTGACATCATGATCACATTATGTATAAAGGCTCACCATATTATGCGGCCGCGAGATACCCATGAAAGAAGAATTTTTAGCCTTGAACTTTTGAGCTGCTTTGATTGCTCTCTCTCTTCCTCTTAACATGCTAGATAATGTTTTCAAAACATACTTCTCTCTGACTTCATGTTTTGTGGATCTGTACATTGAGGTTTGCTTATGATGAATTTGTATCATCTTCATCTAAGTATATTATTTCTACCTGATGATCTTCCAATTTACAATTCGTCCTAGGTGGATATTGAATCTCAGTGGCAGTCTTATCAAATATAAGAACATGGAAGCTAAAATTTCCTTCATACCTGGGGACTAAAATATAACCATAACAAATAGAATGGTATTCAACTGGAAATCCTGCCAACCATTACAAAACCAAATGTTGTTATCAGCTTTCTTCAATCCCACTTGCCAAAAGTGCGGATAGGGAGCAATGAGTGTAGCTACGGTGGAAAGCTCAGCACTGTTGAACCTTGACCAACAGTACCCATCCACACTCACGTGAATACACAGAGCATCCCTGAAAAGTTCATGCTCAACAACTTTGCACTGTTGAACCATGTCTAGCCATATCACCCACACACTCGTCAATACACCTTTTGCAATGCACGCTTAACAGCTTTTGTAATGCACCGTTTTCAAGGATGTAGAGCATCCCTGAAAAGTTTATGATACATTTATCACAGCTCAGCAATATCTCGTCAAGTCATGTCAGATGAAGCACATCAATGTTGAGTAGTATTAACTTGAATAAATACGCAACCTCTTTTGCAGTACACATCACCAGCCCGCTGCTGTAGCACAAGCTATAGCCATATCAAACAGCTACCTCAGCGAATCACATGCACCAATAGACGCCACTATACAACCAAGTCCCTTACCTGTTTTGCATGTGCTCCTCAACACCTTGCCACTGAACAATACACTGTTGAGTCATATCATCTTTATTCACGTGAATACTTACCCTTACATATAGTCACATCCACGTGAATACTTGCCCTTGCAAAACCCCTATATAAAGTCCCATTTACATCTACCCTTGCAAAACATCTACACATACCGAGGTCCCATTTACATCTACCCTTGCAAAACATCTACACATACTGATCTAAAGTCACATTTTCCAATGTCGATGCGCAATTGGATGCTACCTCATTTTCCAGATAACTATAGAAGGGAAAGAGATTCCGACGAAAGGGAATACTATGCAGGATTGCGCCGGGAGTGGGACTTTTGCGTGAATGAGTCCAACGTTCTACACGATGATCTCCTGCGACTCAGAGCGCCTCTTGTCGACCGTAGCTCACTCGCATTGCCACGGAGAAATATGCACCAATATGAGCGTGCAGTTACTAAAATAAAAAAAAGAAAACAATCTTATGATACTTCGTAGGTCCAGGTATCACATGCTACAACTAGCGGAGGAGCAGGCCGCCGCAACGAACAACCAACTCCCTCCGGCGGAACGTAACAATGTCCTCAACTATGACGACTACTTGTCAGAATGAATGTCTATGTGGTGTGTGTGTTATGTCTAGTGTTAAGTTAATAATGTTAGTATAAGTTATTTTAAGTTTTCTGTGTTATGTCGTACGTGCTTATTGAAATCATCATGTGTGGGAATATTTAACTTTTATGCGTTATGTGAGAATAATCTAGATTACGAATAACGTGCATGCTCCTCACAATCAATAATAAGGTTTACATAGTACAAATGCAACAACGGTGACACACATACATATAAAACATAGTTAAGCAAAATAGTTCTCCAACAAAATCTAATAACACCACGACACGATTACTCTTCATCTGACATCTCCACGTCTGACTGATAAATGAGATCGGCAAGAAGTGATTGCATGAACTGTGCGTGCTCATACCACCCTTCCTCCACTAATTCTCGAATCTCAACTTGGGTTCGATATCGATTAAGACGTATCTTCATTCGATTATTTTCTTCTCTTATGCGGTTCAATGCTTTACGAAGTTCATCAATCGTGTCTCTAGGTATCTGCGATGCGAGTTGCCGAGGCACTGGCAACTTAAAACCAACGAGCTCATCATAAAACATTTGCTGTTAACGAAATAACCAAGCCCACTCCTGTCTCATGGTATTGTGAACATAAGCACTATTTCGCAGATTCAGATTGATTGGATAGCTGAACTCATCTTCTAATACCCAACAACGACCCATAGCAGTGAACACATCATGAGGCCTATAGATTTGTGGGTTACCAGAACTAGACATTGACGCTGGATACAATAACACCAACTGATCATGTTAACAATGTGCATTAACTATTGGTAAATAATGTAATGCTGAATACAATAATGAAATACTAACACTAACACTAACTTCTGACCATGTGCAAACAAATTGTTGTTAATGTCTACCCATTGTGTTCAATACATAATGTTGTTGTAAATGTTTGACCAATGTGATTATGTGCAATACAAAATGTTGCTATAGTAAAGATTTCATTCTCTTGTGACCAACGTTTATTACAACAAACAACCAAAACCACACCAATGTACTAACTTCACACTCATTCACCCAAAAAAATAAAAATTTAGTACAATATCAAATAAAAATATCATTGCCCTAAAATTCTAGTGTGAGTTTTCTACCTGAGATGATACAAACTTCAGTTGAGTCCGAAAGCTGTTGATATGAGTAGAGTAAAAGTTCAACAGAAATCCAGACACACTAAATGGGAGGAGGTGTGGAGAAATTATACGCGAATAACTCGATTTCTGAGAAATCGATTATACTTTATAACTCAAATTTCTTAATATCGAGTTCTGTTAAAACCATATATCTGTACGCCTGACACAAAAAACAGAGCGTACCTCGATATCAATATAATCGGTTACATTACTCGATTAATATATAATCGAGTTATTTAGGGATTTGAAAAAGAATATACCACGCTGGACGTCTAGTGTGGCACAAACCTGAAGCTAACTCGGGTATACGATAATCGAGTAATTCATATAACTCGATATTACGAGAATCGAGTTACGAAATAGGGGCACTTCCCTGTTTAGTTTGAGAATGAGGGCAATCGGATGTTTAATTTTCCGGAAAAGGGCAAATGCCCATTTTGTCCATGGCATGACTAATCCCTGATGCTTAGTAAACTCACAATAAAATGGGATGAATTATACTTTTTGGACACTGCTTTTAAGTTGGTTTTACGTTTTACAATTCCTCAGTGTCATTTTGGGTTTATTTTATTTTAATTTTTTAATAAAATATTTTATTGTGGGTGTTAGTTACTTATTGGTTTACTAAAATTGCTGGCTAAGTATCTTAATTTTTTTCTTACGATCTCATTCCATACTTTGGAGTGTAGTTGTTGTGCTTGTTGATCTAATGGTCTTATAGCATGTAAGTCTTTTTCCCCCCTTTTTTTGTCGAAATTATATATTATTATGGTAGGAAAAATTGTTAATTTGTCACAATCTAGAAAATATGGAAAATTATTACTAAAAAGGGGGGAAAAACCAACTATCACTCAGTTTAATCAATCCAAATGACACCGTATTTTTCTTATGGATCTCATTCCATACTTTGGAGGATAGTTTGGATTAATTAAATAACATCACAACTTTTTTAAAATATCCAACTCTTACTCCGTTTAAGAAAATTACCTTAAGTTTGTGTTTCCTAATAGAGTTTTAAACCAACTATTACTCAATAATATGAAAACTTTTAAACCAAACCGTCCTATTGCTATATATTTATATACAAACACCGCACCAAAACCTCTATTCGGTTCCCATCAAAAAAAAAAAAAAAAAAAAACCTCTATTCGGTTTACCCTTTGTCTTTTGTTTCTACCTTTTTTTGTTTTTAAAAAGTTGTGACGGTATTTAATTAATCCAAACTTAAGGTACGATCCTAAGCGTCTTGTACAAGTTAATTTCATAATTGCACATGGCATGCAAAAGTAATTAATACATGATTTGTCAGCTATGGGTCATTGTCAACAATTATTGCCACACAATCACAAAACCAAGTCCCTATTCATTCTCTTTCATACAAGTCTACACACAAACCTCAAAGTCTTTGAAGTAGAAGATGTCAAGGCAAACTCAAAACTCAAGAATCGGTTTGACACTCATTAAGCTCCTTCTTCTTCTATGCATGGTAGTAATCGAAGTCAAAGTACAAGCAGGGCTTCTTGCTAATGATGAAGGTAAGAAGACTCTTCTTCTTCTTTCATTTTCTCATTTCTATAGCATTAAGTTGAGGCTAAAATGTGTTAATATTGACGAAAAAGTATGTCTATACAATGCACTGGTTGCCTCAAATTAGTGCAAGCTATATGGAGCATATGATAAGTTAGTTGTATTAGTTGAGAAGTGAGATTTTCTACTCCAGAATGGCACAATATAATAACAATAGTTATGCACAAAACGTGACATCGAGTACCTTCTACAGGCTAACTAGCCTGTTGATGTTGGTAATGGCTTGTTCCTATAGTGTAAGGTTGAAATTTATCAACCATCTTGTTGACTTTATTCCGCACCAATTTGCTTGTAATTTAAGCACTTAATAACCCTATATTTAGGTGGGATTATTGTAAGGGTAGTGTGTGTGAGAAGATGTGAAGAAAAGCTCAAGGATGTGCAAAGAAGCAGAGCTTCGCGGCTAGGACTCGTGGGTGGCTCGCGGCTGCAAGTCGCCAACTTCAAGCACGTGAGATGCACGCAGGGAAGCTAAAGGGTCGTGCTAGCTGTCGCACTACAGGACAAAAGTTCCAGACTGGCCAGGCTGTTACGTCGCGACTTGATTTCGCAACTTGGACAAGCCGCGAGACCAAGCAGCCAATTTACCCTGTTTGGCAAAAAAAACTGTCTCTTCATATTCCCATCTCACCTCACTATATATAGACCCTTATACCCACCAAATTGAGAGAGCTTCCAGAGAGAATTTTTGTGAGAGAAACCCTAGAGAAAAACAAGATTGACTCATTCCCAATCTTTACCTTAGAGTCTCTACAAATTCCTCTACTCTCTTCCTCTCCATTGTCATACCCTTGAGAGGTCTTTTACCAAATCCTTATCTCACCACACCCACGTCTGTGAGAAGGTTTATTTGGTGCTGAGGGAAGCCGTTTGGAAGGAACCAATATACATTGGTTGATGCTATGGTCAAGTAGCGGAATCCGGGAAGCTAAAGAAGAAATAGGTTCGACGTAACCTCGTTGGAGCAAGAAACTTGGAGGGCTTAGGTACTTGGGTAGATTAGGCTTGGAGGGTCTTTTGTTGTTCATGTATCACAACTATATTCTTTAGTGGATTTTATCACTGCTTGGAGGGCGGCGGAGAGGTTTTACGCCGAGGACTTCGGTTTCCTCTTCGATAACACATCGTGTGTTGTCCGTGTGTTTGCATCTTTCTTCCCTTTATCTTTGCCTTATATTTACTGCTGTGGATGTGTTTATATTTGGCTTAGATTGTTTATCAATTCTGTTATAAGCTTGTTATCATGTTCCGCACATTAATTGTTTGATATAAAGCTTGAATTGGTATTTTTGTAGTTTGGGGTCTAAACGTTCAAGGGTGTTTCATACCCATATTGAACTTTCAATTGGTATCAGAGCGGGTACACTTGTTGTGGTTTAAATACCTAAGTATGGTCCTTGACCCCTTGTGTTATTTACCATGGATTGTGCTTTGTATGCCTCTTTGTATGATTTGGTTGATGATGAATGTAACATGCCACGTGTTTGTGAAAATACCTCTATGAGTGATAATCATCGTGACCGTGATGCTATGTTACATGAATCTTTAGATGTTATTGATATTCCAAATGACAAACTCTTCAAGAAAAAGGCTAAGAAATTTCAAAAGAATTTGAGCAAGTTATTTTGTGAAAATTATGATTTGATTGCTAAGCTCAATGAATCCAACAAATTGGTTGAGAAATATAAAAGACTTTCTGAAATTTCTCTTGAAAAGCTGAAAGAGTTTGAATGTTTGAATATGGACTTGGATGCTAAACTTGTTTTGTCTAACAAACTTGTTGATGATCTTAAATGTGAAAATGAATCTCTTAAGATGCATGCCAAGTGTTTGATTGCTGAACCTATTGCTAAAATGGATAATAATATATGTTGCAATCATGTTGTGGTATCCGATTTTGTGCCTAATGTGTGTTCTACCTCTAAGGACAAATCGGTGTACATTCCTCCACATAAAAGAAACCAAAAGGTGGAGAGAAAGGCTATTAAATCAAAGCCTTCATTTAGGTCTCAACCTAAGGCTTTGGATGGATCTAAGTTTGTTCCAACTTGCCAACATTGTGGTGTGATTGGTCATATAAGACCTCAATGTTATAAGTTGAAGAGAGAACAAAACCATGTTGCTAGATCCCTTCCCAAAAAGCCTAGTGGACCTAAACACAGTGTTTGTCACCATTGTGGTGCCCTTGGTCATCTAAGACCTCAATGCTCTAAGTTTCATGCTTTTAAAAGAATCAAAAGAAAAGAGAAACTTGAGCCTCTTGGAAGTTGTGCTAAAAAGAGTAAACCAGATTTGAGTGAAAATAGCATGTTGTTAAAGAAAGTGTTTAATGCTCTTAACTCCTTGACTATGTGCATCTCCGGTTCTCATTCCTCCAACCCTCGTCTCACTTCTCATGAGACACTCATTCCAAACAATCATTCCATTTGGATGAGGAAGGGTTCCTATAGTTGAGCTTTTGCTCTTTTGGTCCTTGATCTAATTCTTTCGATCTTTGTGGGACCCTTCATGCATTGCATGTTATATCTTCATGCATTTTGTGCATTTTGCATTTATTCATATGCATTTTTTTTGTTTTGATCTTACATTTTTGTTTTAATTTTGTGTGAGTAAAAATCCAAAACCACATAAAAAGTGAAAAATTCAAAAAGTTTGATCGTATATGTTTGAGCACATATCACATGTGAGTTTTTGCCTTGTACCTTTGTACATATGGCTTTGTGCATTTACGAGCTTAGCTCGTTCTTTATGCACTTATATCTTTGTGGGAAAAATCTTGACATCTTTGTGTGATTGTTGTAAATCGATCTTCAAGCTTGTCATGAATGATTAGTCAATAGTCATGTTGGTTTTGATACATGCGTAGACTTGTGCCTATATATCTTCCCACTCTTTTATTTTTATTGCTTAAAGAGCTCAACAAATGTAAATCTCAAAATGAAAAGAGATAATGAGCTGCAAAAGCCGTCGCACATACTAGTATTTGACTAGAAAAAAGGGAAAGCGACTTTTATGAAAATGTATGGTGCCCAAAAGCTAAGGCTTGTTCATCAAATTGAAATATCAAAAATTTCAGGCATCGATCTCAAAGTGAGATGTAAAGATCAAAAATGATCAAATGTTATGAATTGTAAAGAAGCAAAATGAAAAGCTTCAAAGATATGTAATCATTTTCTTGTGGGAGGTCATATATGTTCATTTTTATAATTGAGATAGACCACTTAACTTAGTACTAGTTGTGTATGACTTGATTGAATTGATCATTGAAGCTTCACTCTAGACTATGGACTTTTCCACACTTGATACACACACACAACACACATGCCTAATGTTCAATGAATGCCTTATTCATTTGTTCGATTGTACTTGTTTAAATGTGATGCGTGTGTGCTCATCTATATATGGATCAATCCAAAAAGATTTTTGATCATTTTATATGTTTTTGGAAGTGATTTTTATCGCTCTTTGTGTCCATGTTTAGTGCTTACATTGTTTTTCAGTGTTTAAACATGTTTTGTGTTGAAAAACAAGTGTCAGATTTTTTGGCGACTCGTTTTGGCGACTTGCCCAGTCGCGAGCTCCAGTCGCAAGTTTACACAGAAGGTTTTGGCAACTCACTCGCGACTCACCCAGTCGCGAAATGCCCAGAATCAGTTTTTAAAGAGCTTTTTCGTGGGAAACTTGTTTTAAACCTCTCCCATCCTCTCTAAAACCCTTATTTCAATATTTTTACATCAAAACCCAACCAATTTAAATGGTTTTTCATTCCATTAACATCTCTAAGGTAATTTTAAACTCTTTTCATTGATTTGAATCATTGGATTATGTTTTGGTGAGTTTTGTGCTCTTGGTTGGGATTTTCATCATAGGGGTTGGGAAAACTTAATTTTTATCAAAATTTTGTATGTGATTGGTTTCTTTTGATGATTTGTTTTGGATGTTGGCCCCTTGTGGCAAAAAGAACTTGTATTAAGGGTGGTTTTCATGATGTTCATGCATTGTTTCACTTTGTTCTTCATAGTGTGCAGCTAAGTGTTTGATAAAATGTCTCTTAGGCATTTTCTCACTTGTTTGGACTCCAATGAGTATCAAACTTTGGGGTTTCTTATGTTTTCTCATTAGGAACATGTTTGGTTCATTGGTTGTGTATTTAACACACCTTGCCCCACATGTGCATTTTTCATGCATTGGTCATGCATTGTACTTAGCCACCTCTTGCACACACCTTGCTACCCTTGTCATGCATTGGTTCATACATTGTTTCTTCATCCTAGCATGTCATGTCGTAAGTTTGAGTTTCATTTTCTCCTTCATCTTGCACCCCTCATGCATCATCTTTTATCCTTGTTTATATCTTCTTTTCTTTCCCTCCTTCCTCTTGTTTCATTTGTCTATTCGTGACAAAAAGGAGGAGAGTATCATCATTTCTATATGACTCATGTGCACACTCTTAGGGGGAGAAATTTTACCTTGTGCACATTCGTAGGGGGAGAAAGTCATAAGGGAGATGCATATACCAAGGGGGAGAAGACATCCTTTTTGAGAAAGCCTTGATTTACTTTATGCTTGTTTTCTCGTTGCTTTATGGTGCTTTGATATGCATTATTACTCTCATTGCATCGTGCTTGTGTGTTGAACATGCATACATCCTTATGCTATTGTGTTTTGTTGAATGCATGTTCGGATAATCATTTGCTTTACTATGTGATCATTGTAGTCATTTCTATATGATTGTCTTGGTGTATGATCAAGTTGCTCACATGTTTCATATCATGTTTACTTGATTGCAATTTACTTGTTACATTATACTTGTCTGCTTATTACTTACTTTACCTTAAGGGTCTAATGTGTTTTGTGCAAGTGTTTCAGGTTACAAGTATATATGTTCCAAGTTCATCACAGCTCCTATGATTCATGATAAAGAGAGTGATATGATAAGGGAAGTACTTTATTGTTTGTACCTGGTACCTTTGTAGGTTGTTAAGGTTCTTATTATCTGGTTTGTACCCATGTTGCTTATGTAAGCTTTAAGGGTTTGTTCTTATGCATATTTGTAGGCCTTTGTGGTTTGTGCCATGCTTTATGCACCTTTGTGCTTTGTTAAATCAGTACTTCCAACTAAATGTCTTGCATTTTCTTCTAAGTACTGTCACTCTTGTGCCCTTGTAGGATTTTCCCTAGATGCACATACTTTATGTACTATGCATTGGTTGAGTGTTGGTTATTCAAGCGATTTACCTTGTGTTTATTATCTTGAATGTCTGGATGTTCATTCCAAGTGTGAATGAGCATTGTGATCACTTGGCTATAGTGATTACCTGTTTGGTCTTGCCATGGTTTATTGCTTTATTCCATTGTGCATGATCGCATTGTGCTTGCTCCATATGCATTACAAGTTTCTATATACAATGAACTTATTGTGTTGTTGTGTTTCAGGAGTTACTTGTTCTTATGGTTCTAAAGTTTCGCAGATTCTAGAGTTAGGTGTGAGTGAGTTTTCCAACTATTTCTAACTCACGCGTTAAGTCTAAAGTTTGTTTTTAGGGTTTTGTCACGGAATAGCCAAAGGGGGAGATTGTAAGGTTGAAATTTATCAACCATCTTGTTGGCTTTATTCCGTGCCAATTTGCTTGTAATTTAAGCACTTAGTAACCCTGTATTTAGGTGGGATTATTGTAAGGGTAGTGTGTGTGAGAAGATGTGAAGAAAAGCTCAAGGATGTGCAAAGAAGCAGAGTTTCGCGACTTGCGGGTGGCTCGCGGCTGCAAGTCGCCAACTTCAGGCACGTGAGATGCATGCAGGGAAGCTGAAGGGTCGCGCCAGCTGTCGCACTACAGGACAAAAGTTTCAGGCTGGCCAGGCCGTTACGTCGCGACTTGATTTCGCAACTTGGACAAGCCGCGAGACCAAGCCGCCAATTTACCCTGTTTGGCAAAAAAAACTGTCTCTTCGTATTCCCATCTCACCTCACTATATATAGACCCTTATACCCACCAAATTGAGAAAGCTTCCAGAGAGAATTTTTGTGAGAGAAACCCTAGAGAAAAACAAGATTGACTCATTCCCAATCTTTACCTTAGAGTCTCTACAAATTCCTCTACTCTCTTCCTCTCCATTGTCATACCCTTGAGAGGTCTTTTACCAAATCCTTATCTCACCACACCCACGTCTGTGAGAAGGTTTATTTGGTGCTGAGGGAAGCAGTTTGGAAGGAATCAATATACATTGGTTGATGCTATGGTCAAGTAGCGGAATCCGGGAAACTAAAGAAGAAATAGGTTCGGCGTAAACTCGTTGGAGCAATAAGCTTGGAGGGCTTAGGTACTTGGGTAGATTAGGCTTGGAGGATCTTCTGCTGTTCATGTATCCCAACTATATTCTTTAGTGGATTTTATCACCGCTTGGAGGGCAGCGGAGAGGTTTTACGCCGAGGACTTCGGTTTCCTTTTCGATAACACATCGTGTGTTGTCCGTGTGTTTGCATCTTTCTTCCCTTTATCTTTGCCTTATATTTACTGCTGTGGATGTGTTTATATTTGGCTTAGATTGTTTATCAATTCTGTTATAAGCTTGTTATCATGTTCCGCACATTAATTGTTTGATATAAAGCTTGAATTGGTATCTTTGTAGTTTGGGGTCTAAACGTTCAAGGGTGTTTCATACCCATATTGAACTTTCATATAGTCTAAAGAGGCTTGCCATGATAATTTTCACCCATTGGGTTGCACACTTGCACATGTACCTTGGATTTGTATTTACTAATTTTGGCTTTGCAAACTGTTTTGAGTTGTGCACTATGTATAGCAAGCAAACAATTAGAAGGTGGGACATGGGTGAGAAGCATTTCTATCCCAACTTGCTAAGGTATAGTTTGATTTATCTTAATTTTGTAAGTAATAGAAATCCAAGCCTCTATGGTGAAGTTCTTAACAATTTTAATATATATTTTTATAATCTTCAATGTTTAAAATACTAAAGAACAAAATCTCTATTATTTTGATGTAATTTGTTCTAAACTCTTGTATTCCTTCGGCACTACTATCTGTAACATTATCTCCCTAATTAGCCATTCTTTTAATCATTAGGATTTTAAACTAGTATATTTGCTCTTCTTAGGAATGAAACGTTGGAAGATATACCCGCAATCATCAAAAAGAGATTTTAAAACCGGGTTACTTTCTGTGGTTTTCAAGGTAAAAAACCTGTTGTTTCTATACTCCACAGTCCCATCCAAAATAGGATATTCCAAGGTAAAAGGAATTTATAAAACACAGCTGAAGAAGTGCAACTAGTTTAATTTCACCCATTCTTTGGATCTAAAGTATCAGACCCATTGCAATCTTGTAAAAGATGAACAATTGATTCCATGTCTCGATTACACTTGGGTGAACCAGATAACTTCTCGCCCTTTTATTTTTTTTAATGTAAAGATTGAAATTGCATTTTGACAAGGATAGAAACGAATACAAATCCTTTGTATCATTTTTTGTGTTTCATTTCATGTTCTACCAATTACAACTTGTCATGTATTTATTTTTTTCCACTTTAAACTTTGACTATTTTATAAAAAAAGTTAAACAAAATATATGACAAGTTGTAATTAGTAAAACAGAAAGTAGAACACAAAAACTAGTATAGAGGATTTGTATTCGATAAAAACAATACATCTTTTAGTTAAAGCATTGCTAAATAATACAAAGAGATTCCCCTATCCAAGTGACAAAGTCCAAAATACCTCTTAACATATTGAGCTACACGCCTACACCATGAGCTGCTTTTGTTTCTTTCTCATGCTACATAGAGATTTGCACCCTTATTAATTTATTATTAAGAACAACTAGAGCTGTATCATGGCACTTGTGAGTTGTGATATTATTAGGGGTGAGTTTCTTGAAGCCAGCGAGGAGTTGACAATTATCTAATAGTCGTAAGGGTAGTGTTAACGGACTCCATACTGTGCCCATTAAGAAACACCTTTGAAAACTATGTCATAAATGCCCATCTAATAACTTCTCTTTCTTTGCCTTTTCTCTCAATCCACATATTGATTGTTGATCGGTTATTGACCAAACAGAAAAAAAATTTTCCTGCCTTGTATTGCTTTTGTGAATGAAAGTTTTTGTTCATATAATTATTTAGAATACAATAAATATTAATAATTTTCCATATTTTCTAGATTGTGACTACACACAAGAAAACAAGTTGGAATTTTTCAAAAAACAAGTCATTTTCTAGAAAATGTTTTCTGTTAAAATAAATGGATCATTAGTTAATCAGATAAAATGTATTCAATTGGGAGTTAAAAGGTAAAATAGAAAGTATCTCAGTTATTGGAATATGAATAGTGAATACCCACCTTTAAAAGACGGAAGTCCCCGCAAATGTGATGTTTGGTCGAAATTTGGAAATTTATTACATTTTCGTAGGCATATCACATATGAATTTCCTTAAGCTTTCTGTAACCAAATACGAAGACTCTCAAGAATACTCGCAAGATTCCTTATGATTATTAAAGATTACACTAAATAACGAAATTTCTATAATTATTAGAGTTACTTTTTTTTTTTTTTTTTTTTGAGTAACATTATTAGAGTTACTTATACCACTTATACGTCTCACATTGTTATAGAGGAAGTAAAGATGATAGCTAGACAATTAAGTACTTTTTTCAACTGCTTGACTTCATAAATCTGGGTAACCCATTTTCAAAAGTAGTATAGAAAACGCCAAAAGTTAACGATGGATAATTTTGAATCATAGAAATGTATGCTTCATAATTGATACAAATATACAATACCTTCATGTATATTCAGAAAAAGAAAAAAAGAAAAAGAAAAAAAAATTGTTTGTCATATTCATTAGTATTGTATTTTATTAGTTCTTTTGTGGACACTTGAGTCAGAACGAGTCTTGTTCTCAAATGTTTCAAGTTTCATTCACAGCATTATTGATCTACGTGGGTAAGGATTCAAAGTGTTTTATGGACAGAAATAGAATATATAAACACACACTACACTCAACTTAACATAAATTAAGTATTAAAATTTTATAAATTAAAATATTACAACTTCTTGAGCTTCATACATATGTGATATGTATTTGTCAAGAGACTCTCGATTTAATGACATTTCTTTCTCCCATAAAAGAAAGTTTGAATTTGAATTCTAAGTGCAAGGTTCACTTGACTTATTGTTGTAGAGCAAAAAAACAAGAAAAAGAAAAACCACCCTAATAGACATTAATCAACACTTCTTCTTCTTCATTTTTTTTTTTTTTTTTGAGGAACAAATTTATCAACACTCCAATCTCCAATCATAATGCCAAAGATATTTTTTCTAATGATTAGTACTATATAATCTTAATTAGACAGACAGTAAATTTACATTAATGGTCTGACTCATATTTAGTAACTTAATATTATAAAAGGCAAAATATACATGATACAAAATATGCATATGTTTCATTCAGTTGAAGATTTTATATGGAAACGAAAAAAAATTGATTTATAGGTGAATTACAAACTTAAACAATTAAAAGAGCTATCTATGCTAAGTTATTTATTTTATTTTATTTATATTCCAACTTAGTAGTATGTTTATATAATCTCAAAATATAATTTGATAAAATATAATCAAACATCTAGTAATTAAGTATTTAGTTAAGAGCCTTGTAACTTAACTAGTTGGCATCTTTTAGTGTTTAAAAAAAAAAAAAAAAAAAGACATTTAGAGTTCAAATTTTCACTCTCTAACCATCAAGTTATCAAAATATGAAAATAATAATAACAATAACATTTAGAATTTTCTTTCCTTTCAAATTTTAGTTGTATTTTCAAAGAAAATATAGCACGTTAATGAAGGAGATTGAGTTTCGTACATTCCTTCGTTAACTTAATTAGCCATACAATAAATAAAAATAAAAATGATTTCTTGTCTCATGTGGTTATAATTTAATATAATTTTATTTTTGTTACTTTAAAATCTAATATTCTTACATATATGCATATTATATGTGGAAATAAGATTAATAATTTAAATTATAGATAAATCTTAATAAAAAACTAAGATTATGATAATAGTATGAAAATGTTTATAGTTTGCCTTTGAATATATTCAATTGCACAATTTCACAAATTATTAACTTGTGTGATTGTGAGTGGCAAATGAAAAATGGTGGGTTCGTATAATCAGCAGTGGATATAATGTCTCTACTATCTACAACTCGCAATTGCATAAATTAGCAAGTTGTAAAATTGAGTGTATGATTGAGTTTCTCCTTGGAATTATTCAAATGTTTATGCATAAGCTAGTAAAAGATGGGACTTAAAAAATGTTGATTTAAATAATTTCATTGCCGTATATAATAACATACTTTAACAAAATAAACAAATATATTGTTGATTAAAAGTAATAAAATATAGCCAAATTGAGGTATTGTTATATAAGTATAACACAGAATAAATTTAATATGTATTGTGTATGTTTGATTATAAAAAAACATGTACTTTATAGAATGTTTTGTACAATAAAAGAAATAATTGAAAAAATTGAACTTATGTCTAATATATGTGTAAGGACTAAGTTTGGAACCTAGGCCCACCAAGGATAGTGAAAGCTAGCCTAACAAGCCCAAAACAATAAATTTATTAGAGAATGGATCTTACTAGCAAGCTACTGAACTAAGTAACTACAAGCCTTAAATAGATTGACTTCAAGACAATAGGATTTAACACACAAATGGTCAAAAATATCACTCCTCGGTTTAGTCTGAGGACGTAATGTTCTTATATTTGATCAAGTTTCTCTGGTTACAAGGTGTTCTTCTCTCTGTTCTTTTTCTCTTTTCGATTGCATGCCCCTTTTTTTTTTTTTATGAAAACCATTTCCTTATATAGTCCCTTCTCAATACATTTCAGCCTTCCACCTGTTCAATTTCTAGGAAATCCCTTGGACGCTTTTGTCCCATCAAGGCCCTCTTAGAGGTAATAAGAAGGGCTATGAGCTAGGATGACACTGTTCAAGTGTCATTTCTCTATAAATATGGTCAATTCAGTTGGTGTGGTGCATTTAATGTGGTGGTGGCAGTCTCCTTCCCATATATTTTTTCCTTCCGTTGTTGATATGGCTATGCTACTTCCCTCGAAACTTAGCTTTCCAAAATGGTTAATTTCCTAAAGCACTCCCGAGGTGGCTTTGCTCCTCAAGAACCTCAGTTGCTTCGTCAGTTTCTTCTTTTCTCCTCGGCCTTTTGGCTTAGATTTGCATGGACCCTTTAACCATCCTTGGGTACCTACTCGTCCTCGGGCATGGCCCATAACCAAAAAACATGCTCGGTTTACCAGCTCTCACAATATGATATAATATGTGTATTTTAGTTTTTACTAACTTTTTTCAACCTTTTGATCCTGCTGAAAGTTATACGAAGAAAAAGACAAGTGTAAAATTATAGCATTTTCAAAGTATTGGATTTTTAAATTTGCATTGAAACTTATGGTAGGGGATTTATTTAGAAAAGTGAAACGTTCATAATATTTTCACAACAAATTCTAGTTGGTATAATGTTATTAGTTCTAATTTAAATCCACCACAAAATTATTACTTTTGCCCACTAGTAATAACTAACTTATAACCCCATGCATATGCATGGATGTACTTAAAAATATACAATAAGATGCATAATATAATTCCTATATAAATAATTTAAATACTATCGATAGTCATTTTTATATTTTGTTAACGCTTTAAAAAATTTTGTATGGATATTATTAGGTATAAAATGTAAATTGTCCCCTTTTTTTTTTTAATTATTGTGAAGCACTTTTTTTTTTACGATTAATTTATTCTGGACTCTTTGGTTTTGTACTTAATAACTCATTTAGATGAATATTTATGATATGGTCCCACATTTGATTCTAAAATTAAGAAATAAAACTCTTTTTAAATAAATAATTTAGGACACATGGCGCAAAACTAGAACTCTAATTTGGAATTCTAATTTGAGTTTCTCTCAGTTTCACTTATTTTATATATATATATATATATATATATAGATTAGTAACAATCTAGCACTTAAAATTTGTTGTAAAAACGTTGTAAAAATATTGTGGATACAACAGTTTTCATTTATTTATCAATTTTTTAACCTCAAATTTGTCTTGACAATTATTTTCAAATCTCTCGGTAAAGAATTTTTTTTTTTGAAATTTAATGCTAAAAATAAAAATAAATAAAAAGAGTCAGGTTTGATACTTTGGTAAAGAAAAATTTTCGAAATTTGATTGCAAAATAATTATGAAAGGCATTTGGTTACCAAATTTTTTTAGTGAAATTTGTAGTGTGTCTAAGGACGGGGTCAGAACTTAAAGTTAAGTAAAGGGAACAACTTTACTGTTGATTGTGTGTGGTGGCTTCAACCTCTGACTCCGCTGCAACTTAGCCACTAGGTTTTTTTTTTTTTTTTTTTTTTTTTTTTTTTTTTTTTTTTTTTTTCTTTGATGTGTGTGCTATTTGGTTAGAATGAAATTATTTTGTTTAAAATTTTTTAAAGAGCCGGGTTATTTGTTTTTGGTAAAATTAGTTTATTAGACTTAATTTTTTTTAGTTTTACTATTGGTACTTTTTGTTGTTGGGCTAATTTTTTTGGGCTTATATGTTTGTTTTAGATTTTAGATCTATAAATTTTTTTATGGTCTTTAAAATAAGGAAAATACTACAGTTACAAATTGCTAATATATATATATTTTTTTGGAGAAACTTACAAATTGCTAATATGATGAATAACTATTAGTAAAAAAAAAAAAAATGTATGTATTGAACTTAAATGCGAACCAATAAAATTTATTACTTTGTCAATTTGTAAAAATGTAGAAAAGATTTTGCCTCTAACAAATAGAATGTGACTGGTTTAGCTAGATATCTGGGCTGGCTATACCAATAGGCCCAATTAAAAAGCCCAATACAGAAAAAATATCATAGCAAGTCCAAAGCGCCATGTCCAAAAAAAAAAATGTGGCGCTCGAGCAGGATAAGGAAGGAGGGCGGAGATCGGCTGCGAACGACAGCACCGTGAGCCCCCTCAATTACAACCCTTGTTGATTAAAATTTTAGACGTAACTTTATGCAGTGACAGCCCTGGGTGAAATTGCCGTTCAACTGGGAAAGAAAGACTGGAATTTCAAAGTGGACCCATGCACTAGTAATGACCAAAGTTGGACAACAACAACACAAGTGGACACATACTACTACAACAATACTCTCAATTGCAGTTGCAACTTCGCTGATGGTGGTGTATGCCACGTCGTTGAATTGTACGTACTACTACTATTTTTTTTTTTTTTTTGGCTAAATATAAAAATACGATCCCATGTCACGTGACAGGTACCAGAGCTTTGATAGGGCTATCATCGATAAGCACAACACAGTCATAGCCTGTCAAAGCTCCGGTAGTATTATTAAGCTTATTCCTTAATGATTGATTGATTTATTTGTTTAAAATCCAAAGATTCAAGACTGAGGAAATAGTGCTTAGTGCATTTACACATGGAATAGTGCTGGTTTTCAACTGAATCCATTACACATTATTTTTTTACTTACACCTATGACATGACATTAAAAAGAATCAAATAACTGAAAAAAAAAAGAAAACAGTTTTCCTGATTTTGTTTACTACAGATTACTGCAAGGTGCCATTGTGAGCTTTTGGAACATTCTGAATTGAATAAATTTCAGCTTTTTATGTATGCTCTATTGATGTTGCAGGAAAAATGTACCCTCCTTCCATATTTATATGTATGGATGTATGTATTTTTTTTTGTAAAGTGGTTAGTGAAAAATATTATGTATTGTAAGAAAGTAGTAAACTAATTAACACCATATAAAGATAATTGATTCAATTTCTCTTTTGAACTTCTTAACTTTGTATTTCTAATTTTAATTCTTTAGGAGACCCTACCATTTTAGAGTGCTCCTCTAAAATGTTTGTGATGCCACAATATGATGAAGAAAGAATCATGTTGAATAAAGGAATGTAACAATAATAGAAATTTTAGATAAATGAGGGACAACGAAAAATATTTAAAATAAAAATGAATAGATTTGTCGTTTAAGGAAAGTTGGAGTTGTAAGGAGACGATGAGTAATAGCTGTTACCAGACATTTGTCATGTGCTGTGACAATCAATGAATGCTTAAGCAATGAGAAGGTTTTAGTTGAAAACACCACAAGGACAAGAAGATGACCAAATAGTAGTCAAGGCAGTGAGAAATGAGACAACATACGCTTTGTTGATTATGTCATATTTTGTAATTGATGCTAAGATGTACTTAAGTGGCGTTTCCTGATGTTTCTAACAGAGACGTTCTGGGTTCCAATTTCTCATTCCCCTTGTTGTAACTTCGAAAAAGATGTCCTCATATTTATAAAACCTCATGCCAAGATATAGGTTTTGGTTATAGTATGCCTTGGCATCTTGCAGGTGCTCAAGCTAGAAAGCTAGACATTTTTACTATTCTAATCTATGATCTTTCACCTTGCCCCAAGTACGTATTTCAAAAGTTTCACATTTGGTTGGATTCTGGTTTACTTTTGAGCTAGCAATTTTTTTTTTTCTCATTTTTTTTTCTTTAGGCATATTTAAATATGTGAAGTTGACTCATCACTCGTGTTCTAGTAGATTTAATTTAAGTTTGAAGGTTTCTGTTGCAGGTCTGAATATTCAGATTGCATTTAATTTTTCTCCTGTAAAAATCCTTGTCATACAGAGTTCTTAGAGCGCAGGGTCTTACTGGTATACTTCCACCAGCTCTAACAAAGCTACCCCACCTGAAGACTATGTAAGAAGAGTAACCATTAATTGTTTTACTTATTAGCACCTGAAAATCGATTTAAGTTTCTTTGTACAATTTCCTCTTGCCTGTAGTGATCTCAGTGCTAACTACCTCAGTGGTAATATACCACAAGAATGGGCTTCTATGCAATTGGGATTTCTGTAAGTGACTTCTCAGTTCATGTCCAAGTTAGTCAATGAGTGCTCATTCTTATTGTTTTAAATGAATTAACTGCAGGTCCATCTCTACGAACAACTTATCAGGACCAATTCCAACCTACTTGGGAAATATTACCACTCTTAAAATAATGTATGCTCTTGTTGTATCTTTCTTTCTCACCAATTGTTTAGACAGTAAAATTATTTCATTAGTTCATTTTCTCTAGCTTGCTTTAATATTTAAGAACATTATATTCAGGAGCATAGAGAGCAATTGGTTTTCTGGATTTGTTCCCCCTGAGCCGGGAAATTTGGTTAACTTGGAGCTCCTGTCAGTGTTTCTTTCTTTTCTTTTATTTAATTTTTCAAATCACATTTGATTGGTCATCTCTAATTTCTCACTGATTTTCTTAATCACTTAACAATTGAAATGGTTTGAAGTTTCCTTTTGGTGACTGCAGCATTCTTAGTGCTAACAATCTCACAGGAGAGTTGCCAGCCACTCTCATTAATTTAACCAAACTAATAGAATTGTAAGTTGGTGGTATTGATTTCATAGGTGTTCTAATAGTAATTTTGGTAGTTTCATCGAAAGGTAATCTTTGGGGTATATTTTGTTCAATCTTATTTTCATTTTGGGCCATGTGCAGTAGAATTAGTAGTAACAACTTTACTGGAAGGGTACGTAACTTTTTTCAAACTTGGAAACAACTTCAAAAATTGTACAGGCTTTTCTTCTACGTTGTTTTCTAAATCTCTTTTTTAAGTAAAGGTTTTAGGTGTGATCTCAATCCGTTTGAGCTGTTTTGTTAACAGAGAGATCCAAGCTAGTGGTCTTGAGGGGCCCATTCCTCCTAGCATTTCTGCCTTGAGTACTTTAACTGAGCTGTGAGTTCTGCCTTCTAAGTTATCAGTTCTTGAGTTGCTTAACCTCTAAGATACATTCATGTGATTTTAAATTTATAGTATTTATATCTGAAGAGCTTGACAGTTATTGATGATGCAACATTGAAACTCTATTCAGACGAATTAGTGATTTATTTGGGGAAGGTTCAAAATTTTCGTCCTTGCATGGCATGACAAACATGAGCAGATTGTATGTCTATATTTTGTTGTAGACAATATATATTAGAATAATACACTATTCAGATCAGTTTTCCTTACATGAATTCTGTATAAATTTCAGGATGTTAAGGAGTTGTAATATCTATGGACCAATCCCTCCTGATATTTCAGATTTGAAACAACTTTAGATTTTGTATTTCTCCTGTCCTTTATCTTTTTCCCTTTTAATTTTTCATCTTTTACTAAAAAATGTGTGAAGTGATAGTGCAGATCCCTATAATTGGATAGAACCCTCATTAGAGCATAATATTAAGTTGAGTTGAAAAAAAATGAAAGATTAGGGTGAAGAGAGAACAAAGAGGAAGGAAAAAAAAATAAAAGAGAGAGAGTGGAAAGGATTAGGGTTTAATCAATCAATCCCTAGAATTAATCAAGGGCTGACAATCAAACTCTGTGGTCATCGAAGTTTGGTGATTGTGCCTGTGCCGGTGTCAGTGTTGGTGTCATCAAACAGATGTTGAAGTCAGAACACCTCTATCATTTGATGATGATCTATAAATGATGTGCGCTTTTACCTATTGCATCAGCTACCATAAGATACCTATGAATGATGCCCACTTTGGTCACATGTCTGTTTGTGTGGCATTTTAATCACTGTTTGTGACAGATGGGCCCATAGCGAGGTAAATCACTTGTCCAAGGAGTTTTTTCAAAATGCTGGTACCTGGACTTGAACTAGGGAGCTCCTAGTCAAACCCAAGACAGCTATTTTGAGACCAAGTGGCCAACCACTCGGCCAATTCCATTGAGTTTGTGTGTGTGTGGCATTTTCTTCACTAGATAAAGAGAAGTAATGGAAAAAATTCTAATTAAACTTGTTAATAAAACCTGTTACAAGATGCATCTGCATAGTCTTTTTTTAAACTTAAATCGATTTTCAACCTTGTTGATGTCATCAACCTTGTTTGTTAAACTATTTTATCTTTTTTCAAAATTATTTTTATTCAAGCTTTTTTTACTTGTGCACATTTGGTTGTTCAGCAGAACAGTCATTTTGTAAACCTTCTTCTCTGCTATGATGACATCTACATTGTTACCTTCTTGTAGAGATCTCAGCTTCAACAAATTGGAGGGAAATGTTCCAGATTTAGGTGGTCTAGCAAGATTGAATCTCATGTAATCTTCACAACCAAACCCTTAATTAGGATCAATTATAGAGTAAATTCAAACTAACAATTAAATAAGGAGCTAAAACATTAACAGATTACAGATACGTAACACAGCTTGGCTTTTGGTCGATGTCCATGGGTTAATGTGCAAGGTCACTATGAATTATTTGCATTTATCTCTATCACAACCCCCAATCACCAAATAAACCTAAAACTAGAATCCTCTCCATCCGCTATATCCTTTTACGTAAACCTAAAAGGACCCTTATATAACCAGGACATTACAACAGAAAGTAGAGTATTATGTAATAGTTAGTTCTGGCCGCTTCCTGCTATAGTAGTGGACTAAGAAGCACGGGTGCGTTTCGGGACTTGGGTGCGGGTGCAGGTGCGGGACTCGGCAATTTTTGAAAAAGCTAGGTGCGGCGGGACTCGGCGATTAAAAAATTATTAAAAATATTTTTATTTATATTTTTAATATATTGCTAAGCATACTTTTTCACATTATATAAACATATACCATACTTTTTCACATTATAACTAACATATAATAACTAACAAATTTTACCTACAAATAATAACTATTAACTAAATAAATTAATAATAAATCAAACCCAAGTTCACATAACATAAATCACATATCACAAATCACAACTCACAAATCAAACTAACTAACAAATCACAAATCAAACATTTAACTAACAAATAATAACAAAAAAAAAATTTAACCTACAAATAATAACTATTAACTAACAAATCAAAAATCAAACTAAAGTCTAAGATTAAATACGGTACCTGAGTTGAGAATGTGTGAGAGAGAGCTGAAGTTTGAATGGTTGTGTGGCTGAGTGGCTGTGTGAAGACTCTAGAGTGGCTGGAATGCAGGACTTAGTGGCTGGTTCAGTGAAGGCAGCCCAGACAGCACAGAGAAGAGAGAAAGAGGCGATGGAGTTGGAGTGAGGAGGCTGTTTTGGAGTCTTTGGACGAAGTGTGATGGAGTGGGGGATTTTGAGGTATTAGGGTAAGTAAAACGGTGCGTTCTGCACCTTTTTTTTTTTTTTTTTTAATTTCGGCCTGAACCGGCCGTTTCGGCCGATATACGGCTGATATGGCCAATACGGCCCGAATCGGGCCGATTCGCACCGTGTCGGCCCGTGTCGGCTTTGCCATGTGGCCCGATGCGTGTCAGACGCACGGTCATCGGCGTCTGACGCGCGTCGCCGCGTCGGGCCGCGTCCGACGCCGGTGCGTTGCCTCTGACGCCGCACCCGTGCCTTCCAGGTAGTGGATAGCTTGACTTTTTGGTAGTCTAGTCTGTTAAGCCTATTGTGTTCACATTGTACAATTCTTTATTTTTACTAATATAAATTCTTCTTTTGATTCATCCGAAAATATATATCTCTTTATGCTTCAGGTGCTTAACTAATGATATTGTCTTGTTTGCTAAATAGGTTTTTGACAAGCAACTTGCTCACAGGGAATATTCCAGAGTGGATCAAGAAAAGTACCCAGTATGGGTTTTCCTCCTTAATTCTTCATGAATTTTGCATAGTGTGGAGAACAAAGTTTTTAAAATTATTTTAACATGATGTTATATACATTACTCTGGACGCTGATTTTGAGCTGGCTAGAGAAGCACGGAGGAAAGAGCTTGAATTGACGCTCGATTAAATTTGACAAACAAGTTGTGTTGATTTAGGAATAATGCAATATGGAAGATAGCTTAGAATACTGATTCAGACTGCATGTTTCATGCATTCAATCATACCACTAGCGAAGAAAGACTTCAACGATGGCATTGAATGACAGTAAATTAATTAAATTCTAAAAAGGCCACGTTTTCAATGTTGTTGTTTCCAGGATGTTGAAATGATTTCTTTTTACAATTCTCTGTCCGTAATAAATTGTTTCTAGTATAAAAAAATTGATCAAAATGCTCTTAAAAATTACCGTTGTACTTGTTCAAATTTATGTTGAGCTTTGATAATTATGTTTTACTTACAGCAATATAGATATTTCTTACAATAATTTTTCAAAGAGTTCTGCTCCTGCATCATTTTGCCGAGATGGACTGTAAGCATCTGCCTTCTTGAGCGTAATACACTTGCTATCTTTATATCCTTTCCAGTTTTCCAAAACTAAGTGTTTTTTTTTTTTCTAATGCATCATAAATTTGTTCAAAAGCTCTTCTGGTAGAGACAACTTGTAGCCTTCAAACTTATGTGTTGGGAAATTTAGATCCCGGTTGATAGAATTAACAAGTTTTAAACCCAAGTTGTTAATTAGATTTATAATAAATCAAACTTGTTAAAACAAACAAACAAACAAGATATGATGACCCAGGAAAAACAATGAAACCAACCAGTTTCACAGTAAAAAACCTGGGGGGAAACCTTCCCGAAAAGCAATCCACTATAGTAAAAAAAAGTTTCAGATCTAGTACAAAACCTTTGTCTCTAGACTTTACAATCCCCGTAGATGAACTCACAGCAGAAACTTTCTACCGCTTCAGAACCTCTGAACTCTTCAATATATGAACGGTACCCTTTTTGTTGCACGGATCCCAATACGTGACTAATTCCTTTGCACGAATCCTAGTACGTGACTCACTCACCAACTTGAGGAAGAAAAATGTTAGCTACAAAGTTCTTCACTTCATTAACAATGAAGATCAAGAAGCACTTGGTTACAAAACCCTAAGGCGCAAAGACGCAGTAACTTCTTTTAGAGAGAATAAGGTATCGGTCACCTTTTGCTAATGTTCTCCTTGTATTCTCTTATGTGACGGCCTCTAAAATAAGGCTTATATAGGTTTAGGGTTATGAGAAAAGAAACCCTACACAAATACAAAAGCCTGGCCCAAAAATAAAAAATTTGAATTTTCGTAACCTCGACAGATAGCAGGTGTCGAGTAGGTGTCGAGCAGGTGTCAAAGTTTAATGAATCTCAACAGATACAGCTATCGAGGAAGTGTCGAGAAGGTGTCGAGAGGACAGAAACTTTCTCGATCGATCGACCAGCTATCGAGATTGCGATAAGAATCAGCTGAAGAGCTCGACAGATAGCCAGGTATCGAGGAGGTGTCGAGAAGCTATCGAGCTATCTGTCCGCAGGTGTCGAGCTATCTGTCCAGCTTTATTGAACACCTTCTCTTCACTTGTTTCTTGGTCCAATCTTCATGGCTTTAATACTAGACTTGAACAACATGTTCCTTGAAGTATTAAACACAACTTAGATCTACCCAAATACAAGTAAAGTACGTTTTGTCAAAGGATTAGCCAATTACATAAAATATGTCCTCAACAATCTCCCCCTTTGGCAATCCGTGACAAAACCACAACAAACAAATGAGATATGAGAAAAGTCATAAATCACTCAACTCATATTCACTTGTTGAATACAATAAAATCTATCCTAACACAAATCCTTGAAAAACTTTACAAGAAAAGAGTTTATGGCAAGTAGACTTTGACAACCTGTATTTCTGAAACACTTAAACAAAACTCATCAAGGCATCTTAGTGTGAAACAGAATTAATAGATTGCATACAAGTAATAAGAAACATGTGTATAAAGATAGAAAAAAAACAACACATGTAGAGGTAGGTGAAGAAGACATACATCAGCATATAAATATCAAAGATAAGCACAATGTATGTAAACATGGTCACAAGACCCAATGTACAAGAAGGAGGAAGTAAGCACTCCCCCTAACAAGATGAAACAAATCTCCCCCTTACAAAGGAATGTATTTCTCCCCCTAACATGTAGAATCTTATAAAAAGAAATCACATTCCACAATTTCTCCTCCTTTTTGTCATGATTGACAAAGGGTACAGAAAGTTAGAAAGTTTCACCCGAGAAACATAAAGATGATCAAAGATGATTATGGGAGCACAAAGAAATCCATATAAATGCATGAATGTAATGAAACAAGATGCTATGGATGACAAGATAATAGAAGGATGCAAAACATGTGAAAAACAAGAAAAATGTTAAGCAAATAGATCTCAAAACACACACATACACACTAAACAAGTCTAACCAATTTTATATTTCAAAAACAAGTCAAGACAGTTTAGTGAGCATATATTAGCACATGTAAAACCTAGTGATGGCCAAATCACATTGTACTTGTACATGTATCAAGAGTAGCAAAGAATATTGCGTGTTGTGTGTGAAAAACATCGCAAGATTGCATATGTGTATACATGTTATGACGATCTGAGATATGAGAAAATAACTTTAACTCACACACAATCATAACTATTTGATGAGGACTATCACCTTTGAGGTACATCCTATAACTCCCACATCTCCTAGAAAACACGCTTGCAATCATATTTAAAGCATTTTAATCTTTTTGCTTTATATTTTCTTTGCATATTTTCTTTTAAGCATATCATGTATGGGCATATATAAGAGAGAAAAGAAATATCCAACATGTTAAGCATAGACATTGCACTTTTGCTATGCTAAAGCATACGGATGCCTTTGACACTGCATTTTTGCCATGCCGAAGCATACAGGTGTCTATGACACTGCACTTTTACTATACCGAAGCATACAAGTGTCATATTATGATTGACGGGCAACAGTGGTGAGATGATTATTTATGCCTTTCTCTTAGGATTTTCTAATCCTACCAGTCAAAAAGAGTGATATGAGTGTTAAGTTTTAAGAGATAACTTAATCTTACTCATTACAAACAAGAGCCACAAAGCTCACTTGCTTAGTTGTGCATAGAGATGCTCATCTAAGTTACAAAAGATACAAAGTTTAGAAAACTTTGTTTCAATGGCCATCCAAGGTACACAAGTACCAAAGTACACAAAACACACACTATTTTTGTATTTTTCTGATTTTTCCTTTTTATTTTTATTTTGAAAACAAAACAAAATAAAGACTAAACAACCAAACAAAAACTGATAAACAACATGAATGCATGAAAGAAAAATGCATATGCATGAAGGCATGATAGAAATGTGTAGATGCATGAAGGCAAGATTCTAAAAATAGATAAGAAATCAAGTAAAGAGAGTCTTGCTTTAGATAGAAAGAATTAAAGCAGAGGACAAACATAAAAGACAATTAAGTCTTAGACTCCTTTCTCACCCACACAACACGAGTCTTTGGTCGTGAAGATGAAAAGGCACGTGTCCTAGTATGTCTACTAAAGGACATAGAAGAATTAGAATTCTCTTGAAATTGAGTTAAAAAGCTTAAGACTTTTAATAACTCTCCAAACAAAGGTGTAGATCCTTGAGAGGAAACCTGTGATCGTTTGGACAATTGCTTATGAGGATACAACTTAAAGCAATTAGGACGAATGTGTCCAGCAACACCACAATGGTGACAAACATGAGGTCTAACAAAGGATTTAGATTTCATACCTTTATTACCTTTCTCAGATTGTGGCACAAAGACACTTTTTGATCCAGAAGCCGTGGAAGAGGAGGGGCTGGAGGAAACAGCATATCCTAAGCCAGTCTTATCAGAACTAGGCTTTTGAGCACTTAAAACCTCATCAAGCTTTGCACTAGACATCCTCTCTATTTGAGTTCTAGCTTGACTAAGCTCAACTTCAAGATTCTTGACCTTCTCTTCTAATGAGGTGTTCTCCATAACAAGAGTCTCAACTAATCTTGTAGTCTCATCTAACTAACAGATCAGCTTTTTCAGTTTTTACCTCATTAAGCTCTTTTCTACAAAGATGAGAAGTCTTTTCAGATTTTATGAATTCAGTGCATAGCTTATCATAGGCTTCTTGAATGGTCAACTTCTTGGGTACTTCATCATCAGAAGAATCCTCACTGTCACTAGCATTCTCCACAATCACCTTATCGGTTGAGGCAACAAAGGCCATAATGTGACGACATTCATCCACATACTCATCAGAAGAGTCATCCTCAGTATCACTCCAAGTAGCAATCAACCCTTTCTCTTTTGGCTTCTCGGTCTTTTCCTTCATGAGGTAGTTTGGACACTCTATCCTCATATGACCAAAACCTTTGCACTTATGGCATTTGACGAGGGGTTTCTCATTCTTGCCCTTCCTAGAGGATTTAGATTTCTTAGGAGGTTTGTCCTTATCCTTTTTCCTAAACTGAAGAAGCTTGATAATCTCATCAGTTATGAAGGTCAGATCCTCATCCTGATCTTTATCTCCATCCTCATCTTCACTTTCATCTTCATTTTCAGAGTCCTCAATCTCTTCCTCTATACCCTTAAGAGCCAAGTTTCTACTCTTTCCACCTTTTCCCATTGAGCCTAATCCCATCTCATAGGTTTGAAGGTTTCCTACAAGCTCGGTCAAAGGAATTTGATCAATGTCCTTTGCTTCTTCAATGGCCGTGATCTTGGCATGGAATCTTTCAGGTAATGACCTAAGGATTTTCCTAACAATTTTGGATTCTGCTATAAATTTTCCAAGGTTAAAAGCAGAATTCACAATATCCATGAATTTAGCATAGAACTCATCAAAGGTCTCATTCTCCTCCATCCTTATTTCTTCAAAACTACTAGTGAGTCTTTGAAGCTTCACAGTCTTTACTGCCTTGGTACCTTCATAGGTGGTCTCAAGAATGGTCCATGCTTCCTTGGCAACTTCCGTGGATGATATCTTCTTAAATTCCTCATTGGTCACCCCATAAAACAGAGCATTCAAAGCCCTACTGTTGAAATTTGCCGCTATGATTGTTGCATCATCCCAATCCACCGGCGCTTCCTTTGGCTTAATCCAGCCAACTTCAACAGCTTGCCATACCTGTTCACCTAGGGCCTGCAAGAAAACTTTCATACGAACTTTCCAGTACGCATAATTAGTTCCATCAAATAAAGGAGGTATAAATAAAGATTGTCCTCTATCCATGACAACAGGGGTCAATGGATCACACTCAAGAAATTAATCCAATCAGAGTGAACCTGCTCTGATACCACTTGTTGAGAAATTTAGACCCCGGTTGATAGAATTAACAAGTTTTAAACCCAAGTTGTTAATTAGATTTATAATGAATCAAACTTGTTAAAACAAACAAACATCAATATCATGTCAAAATCATGCAGCGGAAAAAATAAATAAGACAAGATATGATGATCCAGGAAAACCAATGAAACCAACCAGTTTCACAGTAAAAAACCTGGGGAGAAACCTTCCCGAAAAATAATCCACTATAGTAAAGAGAAGTTTCAGATCTAGTACAAAACTTTTGTCCCTAGACTTTACAATCCCTATAGATGAACTCATAGCAGAAACCTTCTACCGCTTCAGAACCTCTGAACTGTTCAATATATGAACGCCACCCTTTTTGTTGCACGGATCCCAATACGTGACTAACTCCTTCGCACGAATCCTAGTACTTGACTCACTCACCAACTTGAGGAAGAAGAATGTTGGCTGCAAAGTTCTTCACTTCATTAACAATGAAGATCAAGAAGCACTTGGTTACAAAACCCTAAGGCGCAAAAACGCAGTAACTTCTTTTAGAGAGAATAAGGTATCGGTCACCTTTTGTATATGTTCTCCTTGTATTCTCTTATGTGACGTCCTCTAAAATATCTAAAATAAGGCTTATATAGGTCTAGGGTTATGAGAAAAGAAACCCTACACAAATATAAAAGCCTGGCCCAAAAATAAAAAATCTGAATTTTCGTAACCTCAACAGATAGCAGGTGTCGAGCAGGTGTTGAGAAGGTGTCGAGGTTTAATGAATCTCAACAGATACAGCTATCGAGGAGGTGTCGAGAAGGTGTCGAGGGGACAGAAACTTTCTCGATCGATTGACTAGCTATCGAGAAGCTATCGAGATTGCGATAAGAATCAGTTGAAGAGCTCGACAGATAGCCAGGTATCGAGGAGGTGTCAAGAAGTTATCGAGCTATCTGTCCACAGGTGTCGAGCTATCTGTTCAGCTTTATTAAACACCTTTTCTTCACTTGTTTTTGGTCCAATCTTCATGGCTTTAATACTAGACTTGAACAACATGTTCCTTGAAGTATTAAGCACAACTTAGATCTACCCAAATACAAGTAAAGTGCGTTTTGTCAAAGGATTAGCCAATTACATAAAATATGTCCTTAACATTATGAAATTTTAAGGAGAAAGATTTTTTTTCCCCTTTATCACTTCGATTTTGGATAACTGACACAAGCTATCTACTGCACAAATTAAGAGAACTTCTTGAGTGCTTGGGTGAATCTCCATGTTCACAAGGTAATTATTTATATATATAAATCAAATTATGAGGTATATGCTCCAGTTATCTTGTTGGGGCCTCCTCTTTTGGTACTTTATTTCTAAAATGAAAAAAAGAAAAGAAAAAGAACTTGGTTAGATGATTCATCTTGCACAAGACAGCTACAAAAATGAATTCACTAGATGATGGAAATTTTATTTTTGTTCTATTGTGTTTGCCTGTATTTGATTGTCATTAATGTGGTGCTGCTCCTATGTAGATTGGTATTCATTGCATATAAATTGTGGTGGGAAAGAAACCACCGTTGGACACAAAAAATATGAAGGGGATGAAGACGCAGCTGGTTCGACAAAATATTTTCATACGAAACCTAATTGGGGATTCAGTAACACTGGTCATTTTTGGGATATTGACGTTATCCCAAATGACTATTTAGCAAATAATGTATCCAAACTTACAATGGAAAATTCCCAACTATACACAAGTGCACGACTATCTCCTCTTTCAATCACATATTATGCCCGCTGCCTAGCGAATGGAAATTATACCATGAAACTTCACTTTGCAGAGATAGTATTCAGAAACACTACATCTTCTTACAGTCTTGGGAGGCGGATATTTGATGTGTATATCCAGGTAATCCGTCACATTTATTTTTCTCAATTGATTATAGTAGAGGATTTGATTGAATTAATTTGCTGCAGGAAAAACTGGCATTGAAAGATTTTAATATTGAAAATGAAGCACAAGGGCTTGATAAAGCAGTCATTAAGAATTTTACAGCCGTTGTTACAAATAAAGTTCTGATGATTCGATTTCATTGGACTGGGAAAGGGACAACAACAGGGATCTATGGTCCGCTTGTGTAAGCTATCTCTGTGGAATCTGGTAAATGTATCGAAGCTTGATAATCTTATTGTTGTCCAGCTTCTTTCATGCTTGGATTTGATTCACATACAATTTAATCATAGCAATTTGGTAGAAGCAGAGCCACATAATTATATACAGTTAAAATTTAAAAAGAAAGACTAAAAACAGGCTTATACTGCATTTGGGTGGAAGACATCCAAACATTTTATCATCTTCTTTTTACCACCACTCCCCACTAGTTTGTCTTTGAACCATATATTGCAATCTTGCCTTTTGTTTTCTATATTGTGCTACATATATTTCAAAATGCAAAACTTTAATCATTGTCTTAGTTATTTTTCTTTTTCTGTAGATCGTAGTCCCCCTGTTGATCGCAAGATTGTGGTTGAAGCTGTAGTTTTGGTGCTACTCCTCATTTTTATGATTTTAGGTATTCTTTGGTGGAAAGGCTATATGGGAGGGAGGATATCAAGGGAAAAAGGTAATCAATTGTGAAATCTTGATATATAAATTATAAAGGACATATTCATTTTCTCCAACTATGATGGGAAGTTGGAACAATGTGAAGAAAAATTTTCCGAGGGCTCATAAATTGTTGCAGTTCAATATTTTATTTTATTTTTCTATCTACTTCCATAGATGAATCAGCATTCCAAAGTACACCATGCAAAGCAACTAATGGTCTGTTTGGAAGTTTAGAGAGGGAGGAGAGTAGAGGAGAGTAGAGGAGAGGAGAGTAGTGGGGAGGAGAGTAGAGGGGAATGGTTCCCCTCCACCTTATTTTGATGTTTTTAAAATTAGTAAGGGGAAAGGGAGTAATTAGCTATTCCCCTTATTTGAATGTTTTAAAAATTAGGATGGAGAGGAGAGGAAATGATTGAAATAGACAAATTTACCCCTATTTGAAAATAGACTTGCAACATTGGTCTATGATTAATTTAGAAAGGATAAATTAGGGAATTTACTTGGACAATAATTTATCTACTCTACTCTCCCTCCAAATCTCTCCAATTTTGGGGAATTAAAAATGAGGGGTTGGAGGGAGTTGAAACCCCTCCAAACCCCCCCAAACCCCTCCCCCTTCATCATTAAAAAACTTTCAAGTAAGGTAATTGGATTACTCTCCCTCCCTCTACTCTACTCCCCCTCCTTTTTTAAACATCCAAACAGGCCATAAATGATTGCTGGATTATGAGCATATGACTTATCTTGGGATGATGCATGATGATTAGAGTGATTTAGTTCTAATAATGGTGATAATTGAGCTTATCTAACCATGCAAAAAGCTCATATTGTTGCTATTTTGTAAAATCTGCATAAAATGGATGACTTAAGCTAACTGTAGTTAAGTGAATGTCTAATTATTTGCAAAATATCTTAGTTCTTTATTTAGTTTTTCACTCATAATAAACTTTTTGTGTAGAAGTATGAAATAAAATAGAAGACAAGATGTTGTGACAACTTGGGTGGGTTCCATTTCATATATTTGAACACCCTCTCTCTCTCTCTCTCTCTCTCTCTCTCTCTCTCTCTCTCTTTTTAAAGCTTCTGTGTGATCAACTGCATAATGCCTTCTGAAGGCTTTTGCTTGTCTTCTCATTTTTTAAGAAGATACCTAACTACTCAAGAGACATGCATCTATTTGGTTAAAAATTTGTCTTGTTATACTGTAAGATGCAACCTGACATCTAGCCTGATGCCTTTGACAGAGTTAAGAGGATTAAACCTACAAACTGGTTTTTTTTACATATAAACAAATAAAAGCTGCCGCTAATAGCTTCAATGCTGCAAATAAGATCGGGGAAGGTGGTTTTGGATCAGTTTACAAGGTATCTGACAGTTATTTATCTATTATAGAATGTGTGTGTGTTTTTCATCTTTTGCCTTTTATTCTCCTCTTGATCCTTGAGATTTGGAAACATATATTATGAGATACATACCTGAAAAAATATATTTCTGAATTCCTAATTCAGGGTATACTATTAGATGGTACTACAATAGCATTTAGGCAACTTTCTTCAAAATCAAAGCAACAAAGTCGTATATTTGTGACTGAAATAGGCATGGTATCTGGTTTACAACATCCGAATCTTGTCAGATTGTTTGGATGTTGTATTGAAAGAGAACAATTATTGTTTTTGTATGAGTATATGGAAAACAATAGCCTTGCACGTGCCTTGTTTGGTAAGCTAATGTTTTATACCTACAATGCATTTTATGTTCATAATAGAAGAATGAGGAGAAAATGCTTTTGATGAATTTTATTGATTAACATCAATTTCAGGTCCTAGTGGCTGATAAATATTGAACTGGCCTGCAAGGCAGAAAATATGTGCTGGCATAGCAAGAGGCCTGGCTTTCTTACATGAGGAATCAATACTGAAAATTGTTCATAGAGACATCAAATCTACTAATATATTACTTGATGGTGACCTTAACCCTAAGATCTCTGACTTTGGTTTGGCCAAGCTTTATGAAGAGGCGAATACCCACATCAGCACCAAAATTGTTGGAACCATTTGAGCTATCTTCCTTTCTTTTGCTCTCTATTAACTATCTTTTGAGTTTTTTTTTTTTTTTTTTCCTATTCTTTTCTGTTTCATCATCTCTGCAGATCTTGATTATGAGTTCATGTGAATAGATATTGATCTTATGGTCTCTAGTGCTATGTTGCTGCACAAAATATGGTAGTAATTTTTTCAATGAAATCTTTGCACATAGACAAATATGTAAAGTACTATGAGATAAGTATTGGCCAAAGTACATTTGACACTTGTTGAGGGTCATTTTTGTAAAACAAGAGGGAAGCCTAACTCAGCAACGCAGGCAGCAGATAGAAGTGGCAAGCATAGAATAAAACCATTAAGCCCAAGCGGTAGGAATAATGGGTCACAGGTCCATAAAATAAATGGATGGGCCTTGAGGAAGCAAGTGGGCTTGAAAGGCCCGAAAAGAGAGAATAACAAACTCATGGGCAGTGTATGATGTGAAAAAGTAAGAAAGAGCCGCGGCAGGCTCAAAGTAATGTAAGCAAAGAGAGTAGGGGATTGTTGGCAGGCCCACAAACTCCAATGATGAGTATGAAGTAATTGGGCCGGGGAAGCCCAATGAAGTAAGTAAAAGCCCATGGGAACACAAAGTTAGTAAATGGGCCGAGGATGCCCAAAACAAGTAAATGGGCTGAGGATGCCTAAGGGAACGCAGGAACCCCTAAGAAAGAAAGCCCATGGCCATGCAAAGCCATTTGGGAAAGAGAGTAAATGGCAGATCTAAAAGAGGACTAGCAGGACCAAGTCATTACGGCAGGAATGATAGAATAATATGGCTAGACATTATGGCAATCAAGAAATGGGTTAAGAGAAATGTAAAACCCTGTATTAAATGAAGCCTAGCCCGAAAGGGGAATAGTGAATTATGCAAACGGCCCACGTAAAAGAACAAAGAAGTACGGCAGACTGTGCAAACAAAGCTTCAGATCGCGGCAAACGCATGAGTCGCAAACAGATTTTGAACACACATAACGGGAAAGCACGCATAAGGCCTAGGCACCACCAGCTTGTATCCAGCCAATATGGGACGTGGTAAAGCCATGGGTCAAAGGTAAGGGGGGTGTGGTTTGGTGGTGGGGAGAGGGGAAAAGATCTATTTTGCGGTTCCTGCCCAAGCCCTTTTGGGAGGTACGTCCTGCTGGGATGAAGAACCGCCCAAAAGAGGCAAGGTTGAGGGGGGAACCGTTGGGTGCATGCCATGGAGAGAGAGAGAGAGAGAGCATTTACGCCATGGCAAGAGAGAGTGCCATAGCGGACTAATAAACAACACAAACTTGCCTTTGTCTGGCGAGGGTAAGTGGTACACAGACGAGCTCCTGGGTGGTCGGCAAGTACGCCCAGATCAGACAAAGGCAGTTAAAGGGTAAAGTGGTAAAATTCGGTCACAGCAGACCTTATAAAAGGACCCTTGCCGTGCCCTGTAGAGGGGATCAAAAAATAGAGGTATTAGGGGGTGAAAAGAAAACAAAAGAAAAAAGAAAGGAAAGAAGAAAAGATAAAAGAGAAAACAGATAGTAACAAAAAGATAACACAATGGGCATGCACCAGTAGGTCGGATCCTTTCTCTCCCCCTCAAAATCCCACTCTCTTGGAGACAAGTAAACAATTGAGATTCATTTGGGCACTAATCATTTAGGTCCGGTTCCCTCAAAGTCGTTAATCCCCACAGCAGGATCTTTTCCTGGGAGATTAGTTTCATTGAGAAGAGGCGTTCATCCTCTTTGGTCTTTGCTTCTACGAACCCAAACTTCTTGATATTATTTCTTCGATTAATTCATATTGTTACTCAATCCTTCACTTCTTTTGCAAAAGCTATTGTTATTACTGTGATTGTCATAGATAGGAATTATTTTGTTATTTTTCATTAAGAAAAGGTCACTATATTTCTGTTCTTCTGCTATTATTGTATCTGCCTGCTGTAAATCATTTGAAATAGCTCTGCCTGCCGTAAGCACACTCCTGGCAGACGAGGCCTAGTTTGTGCACAAGCGGGCCCAAAGTGAGTTACAGTTGTGCCAGTCTCAACTTTCCAACCCAGAACACTCGGGCCCATCAACGCAGGAGGCAGCCCAGCCAACGCACAACACAAAAAAGGCCCCTACATTAAATTGGCTACTTCGTTAGGGAGTTGAGAAACAGATAGGGACATAAGCCCTCACAGACAAATGCCACCATAGTCCAGGACAACACGAAATATGAGTGCCGTGCCCTCGCAAGCAGAGTCTAGGCTAACGACGCCTCTCCCACAGTAGCCTAATTAGGTGGAGGGTGCCAACGGAATGGGGGCTGGACCCCAGCCTCCACCAAGAATCCCCGGAGACAATGCCAACACCTTTGTGGAGGTGTTGCAGGCTCTACAGCACTTGCAGCAACAAATGATGGAAGAAATCCGTCAGCTAGAAACAGACAGAATGAAGGAAAAAGGAAGCCAGCATGATCTAGAACATGCGGTAGACAAGGAAGAGACACCAGCAGGAGTTGTCCTGCAGAATGCGGATCAACGTTTTATTACTATGGCAGAAGTAGCGGCTCTCCTGGAGCAAGAGAGAGCCAGAGCACCCAAGGAGAGATTCTACACACGAAGACCTCCATACCCACTAAGGGTACTCAGTAAACCATACACTGAGAGGTATGAACCGCGAGTTTTCGTACAATATGATGGTAGGAAGGGAAGTGTTGTTGAGCACATAAGCAAGTTCATTGATACGCTCGGCCCTTATGCCGCAGACGAAGACTTATGTCTTTGGGAATTTTCTAAATCACTATGTGACCGGGCTTACACCTGGTACATCGGCTTAAAGCTAGGATCAATCCCAACATGGGATGATATGGTGGATGTATTTTGTACCAAATACTTTCACGGAGAGGAAATGGTAACACTTGCAACTTTGCAAGCGACCAAACAGAGGAATGGTGAAGACTTGATGGAGTACATCAAGAGATTTAGGGACATAGCACTCGACTGCTATGACCATTGCGAAGAAAAGACGCTGGTAGAGATGTGTATGACGAATATGATCAGGGAGTACCGGGCAGTCCTAGAAAATCTCGAGATCTCCCAGTTCGCACAGTTGTTGCAAAAGGCGAGAAAAAATGCCCAGTCCGTAAAGTCAAGCACAGACAAAAGAAGTGCCCCGCAAGCCATGGTAGTGTCCACTAGTGAACGGAGGAGAAAGACCGATGGGAGAGAGTACGATACTCCCCCGCCAATACCATGCACCTCAAAGGAGCTAGACGTACTGCTAGATAAATGGATAGCAGATGGAATTTTCAAACCTAACCAGGTTGCTAGGGAGCCCACAGAGGAGGAACGGAGGGACCCATGTTTTTGTCGTTTACACAATTATGTTCAGCATTCTACCACAGAATGTTGGGCACTCCGCAGACTGGTGCACCGCAGGATAAAAGAGGGGACTCTAGAACTGTCCTAATAGGAAGTCCAAAGAAATCCACTCCCAAACCACAAAGGGAAGGGTGTAGCAGCAGTGGTAATTTGCGCAGATCCAGGAGAAGACGAGGAAGAAAACTTGGCCTTGCCCGCAGCGGTCATTACCACTTTACAACAGAGTTCCAAGTTCAAAAATCTGTTCGACCAGTTGGGACTCACAGCAAAGGAAAGAAAGGTAGCCACGGAGGCTTTGGTGAGCATTGCCTCCGGTGCAGGAATAGAATGTCTATCAGCAGAAATACAATAGGGCTCTCTTACAGGAGTTAACTGAAATCACTTTTAGTGATGAAGATATGGAGGTGGGACACCTAGACCACAAGAGACCCTTATACTTGGCGGCGTCCATAAATCAAATCCCCATAAAGAGAGCTTTGTTAGATACATGTGCTTCTGTGAATCTCATTCCATTGAGCACTTTGCAAGCAGCAGGAATTTCAGAAAGGAAGATTCAGGGGTGCCTAATGGAAGTGACAGGGTTCGGCGGAAGGGGCGAATACACAGCAGGCCACATTCAGCTGTGGTTGAAAGTAGGCCCCATAGCCTCTTTAGCTCGGTTTCATGTGGTGAAAACAGAAGTATCCTATCACGTGCTTTTGGGAAGGCCATGGTTATACAAACATTGACTGGTCCCATCCACCTATCACCAATGTGTGAAAGAAAGATTGAATGACAGGATGATACGCATAGCCGCGAACCCCTCACCATTCGAGCAGGCCGAAGCCCACTTAGTAGAGACTATGTTCTACAACCAATAGGCTCTATCTGGGGAAAGTTCAGTATCAAAGCCATGAGGTACCTTCGTGCCTAGGTGGGAAGATGTTCAGGATGACCCAGAACCCAATCTAAGGGAATTATTGGCAAGAAAAAGGAAAAGGAAAGAAGCGCTCGCCGCAGGATTCGATGACACATCCCAATGTGTCAGGATCTGAGGACCTGATGGCGGGGTCGTATACAAATTATGAAGGCACGTGGGGCCCGCGATTGAAACACAGACGGGTCCCACCCATGAAGGGCAGCACGAGAGTTTGACGTGTTGTGGAGTTCAAGAGAGTTCAGAAGAAGAAAGTGATAAGGAGGAAAGCGAAGGAGTTGCGGCAGAAAAGGAGTTACAAGTTACGGCAGAAGAAGAAATGGAAGAAGTTGACCTGGGATCTGCTTCGCAAGGGCCGAGGCCCATCTCAATTAGTGCAAGTTTGACAAAAAAGGAAAAAACAGAGCTGGTACGGTTGTTGAAAGAATTCAAAGACGTATTTGCATGGGACTACAGTGAAATGCTAGGGCTAGACCCTAGGTTAGTTGCACATACGTTAAATGTGGACTTGCAGGCTAAGCTAGTGGCTCAGTCTGCCAGGATATTTCACACAGAAATAGAAGGATAGATAGTCAAAGAAGTACAGAAGTTGCTGGCCGCAGGATTCATCAAGCCTATTCAACATCCCCGCTGGCTATCCAACATAGTACCAGTAAGGGAGAAGAATGGCAAGATAAGATGCTGTGTAAATTTCATAAACCTCAACAAAGCATGCCCAAAAGATGAATTTCCACTGCCAAATATGGATTTATTGATAGATTCTACGGCAAGAAGCGCCATGTTCTCATTCATGGATGGTTTCAATGGGTACAACTAGATCAGGATGACACCAAAAGATGCGGAGAAAACTGCTTTTAGAATGCCCATGGGAAACTTCTACTACACCGTGATGCCCTTTGGGTTGAAAAACGCAGGTGCGACTAATCAACAGGCAATGACGGCCATATTTCACGATATGATGCATCGGGAGTTAGAAGACTATGTGAACGACATAGTAGTTAAGTCAAAGAAGAGAGAAGAGCATTTCCGTGTGCTGAGAAGAGTATTCGAAAGGTGCAGAGCTTTTAAATTGAGAATGAATCCCCTCAAATGCGCGTTTGGTGTATCCTCAGGGAAATTCCTGGGTTTCTTGGTTCACAGCAGGGGAATAGATGTAGACCCAGCTAAAGCCACGGCCATTGCAACTATGAGACCTCCAGCCACAGTAAGGGAACTAAAAAGCTTCTTAGGGAAAGTCTCGTATATCCGAAGATTCATCCCTAGGTTGGCATTAATCACTTCGGCTTTTACCAAGCTATTGAGGAAAGGGCAAAGTTTCGTATCGGGAGAAGCGCAGCAGGCGGCCTTCAAAAGGCTGCAGCAGATTATGATGAACCTCCCCACAGTGTAGGCCCCAATCCACAAAAAGCCATTGCTGCTTTACATGGCCACCAATTCATATGCCATCGGTGCGTTAATTGCCCAAGCGGATGGATGCGGTGTCGAACAACCGGTGTACTACATCAGCCGCGCCTTAAAAGATGCAGAAACCTGTTACCCAAGGGCAGAAAGGGCGTGTTTGGCTATTGTATATGCCTCACAGAGATTACGCCATTATTTCTTGGCCTACGAAGTATGGCTGATGACCAAGTCTCATGCTATCAAAGCTTTGTTACAGCAACCAATTCTCTCTGGTAGGATATCACAGTGGTTGTTACAATTATCACAATACGACTTGAGAATGGGGGTGTCAAAGGCAGTAAAAAGCCAGGCTATAGCAGACTTATTGGCACAGTTTCCAGGCGAAGAAGAATTCCCGTTAGGCGATGAAGTCCCGGGGGAAGTAGCCATGGCGGAAGAGGTTAGAGAACAATGGGTAATGAAGTTTGATGGGTCTTCTACTGTCCAGTCTGGAGGAGTGGGAGTAGTTTTGTACCATGAAGAAGATAAAGTAGTAACACTGTCATTCAAGTTGGAGTTCCCCTGTTCAAACAGCACGGTAGAATATGAAGCCTACTTAACTGGGCTGGCCACAGCTCTTGAAATGGGAGTTAAGCATTTGAGAGTACTGGGTGATTCAAACTTGGTGGTCTGCCAGACCAAAGTGAGTTTCTCCCTAAAAGAACTCAACCTAGCCCCGTACAGAGCAATGGCCTAAAAGATGGAAGAAAAGTTTTTAACTTTTGAAATAAAACATGCCCCAAGGAATGAGAATCGGTTTGTCAATGCGTTGGCTGCACTAGGTTCGCAAATAATGTTCGAAGGGGGGAGCATCAAAGTAGAGGTCAGCAAGAAAGAAGAATCCATAGTTGAGATGTTGAAAGAAAGGTTCCAGGAAGAACACTGTGAAGGGGATTGGCGGATCCCCATAAAAGAAACTTTAATGGGGGAAAAAGAAGCCGTAGAGCTAAAAATACTTAAAGATTACGCCCTGGTGAGAGGAGAATTGTACTGCAGGGTACCGGGTGGAGTCCTGTCTAGATGTGTGGGGCAGGAGTAGGCCCAGAGAAAGTTGAAAGAAGTACATGACAAGACTTGCGGATCCTGCGGAGAGGTCAACCTTTACCATAGACTTCAAAGGGCAGGCTTTTATTGGCCAAACATGGGTAAAGATGCAGACCAGGTCCAAACCCAGTGTGGAAATTGCCAACTTGGGCAGACAGAGAAGAGAGTTACGTTGTGTTCATCAGCGAAGACTGGAGAAGTCCGTTCATACAGTACCTGACAGAGGGCATCCTGCCGCAAAAGCACAGTGAAAAATATAAGTTTAAGAGGTTGGCAATGCGCTACTTTTTGCATAATATGGTCATTTAAAAAAAAGGGTATGATGGGGACCCCTTAAGGTGTCTAGGTCCTGAAGAAGCAAGAGAAATGGTGAAGGAAGTGCACTCAGGAGAGTGTGGGGAACACCAGGGAAAGAAAAGGCTTTACAAATGCCTGCTGCAAATGGGCTACTACTGGCCTACCATGAAAAAGGATACGGCAGAATTTGTGAAAAGGTGCCACAGTTGCCAAGTACAAGCCAATTTGATTCACACTCATCCGCAGAATTTGCATAGCATGGTCACACCATGGCCCTTCCATACTTGAGGGCTTGACTTGGTTGGACCAGTGAATCCGCCGTCGCGATGATACATATGGATACTAGTGGCTACAGAATATTTTACTAAGTGGGCAGAGGCAGTACCACTTCATAAAGCCATAGGAGGAGTAGTGGCAAACTTTATCAAGGAAAACATAATCGTAAGGTTTGGAGTTCTCCACAGGATCATCAGTGACAACGGCACACCTTTTGTCAACAGTGATGTGAGGAAAATGCTAGAGTTCTACCAAGTCAAACATCATCGGTCATCGCCTTATTACCCTCAAGGAAACAGGCAAGCAGATGCGACAAACAAAACTCTCATAAAAATTATCAGAAAGATGAGCCAAGAGTATACGGGAGGATGGGCAATGCACCTGCTGGACGCTCTTTGGGCTTATAGGAATTCACCAAAGTCAGCCACAGGCTTTTCACCTTTTTCCTTGGTCTACGAAACTGAGGTGGTGAGTCCAGCAGAGAAAATGACCCCGTCCCTAAGAGTCATGCAAATGCAAGAAAAGGAGAAAGATGAAGAAGTCTTTGCGGCAGAAAGGTGCGAAGACCTAGAAGGACTTGATGAAAGAAGAGAAAAAGCCCAAGAACACAGCTGCAGGTACAGGCAAAAAATGACTGAGGCCAACGGCAGGATGACTAAAGAGAGAGTGTTCGTGAAAGGACAACTAGTTCTAAAAGTGGCAGATTATGTTAGGAGAGGCCTGGCAGGACCATCAAAGTTTGCACCGAAGTGGGAAGGACCCCTTGTGATAAGAGAAGCACATCCAAGTGGATATTACCACTTGACTTAGATGGATGGCAGGGACTTAATGGATCCCATCAATGGGAAATGGTTGAAACGCTATTATGCCTAAGAAGAAAAGTCATGTGATTATCCTTTCTTTTGTTTTGTTGAAAAAGCTCTTATGTTTCCTTTTACTTTGTTTTTCGTCTTTCAAGTGACTATGTCACAATGAAAAATTTTGTAACTTGCTTTCATAAGAATGCAATGAAAACCACGAAGTATTATCATCATATGTCATAGCAAAAACAGTAGCAAAGTGTAGCATCATAAGTGTAGTATCATAAGTTACAAACCCAAACTATGGCAAACTAGCCCAAATAAGTACTATAGGAAACATAATGTACTAAATAGAGAAATAAGGTGAAGGAAACAACAAAAGAAACTGCATCATCATCAATGAAGTCCAGAAATGAGTGGCTGATCTCCAAAACGACTGGACCCGGCTATGTTAGAAAGAAGGTGCTCACGACGGCTCTCCAAGTCTACCACTTCCTTTCTCAGAATCTCAAGGCGTGAGTCAATAGCATCAACAGTAGGCTAGACTCTCCTCATGAAAACAGCTCAGGAAATCTCTCTAAGGTGGTCCAAGATAAACTCCAAAGCAAAGCCAACACTAACAAGCTCCTGCACTGCAGCCCTTTACTGTAGGATCCTCTCGGTGGAGATAGTGTCAACAAAATTGTGCTCAATATTGTTCAGTACACTCCTCAACAACCTTAAGAAATGCTCTCTAGCGAAGCGACCAAGTCGGAATCCTTGCATGAAATCCCCACGGTTGTTGTAGATCGTCACCAATCGAGAAGCGCAGTCCTCAGGGATTCTGAAGCCATGGAAATCTACATAAGGAGGTCCGGAGCCCCAAAAATCTGCAGGTCCAAGGTCATTGACTTCAAGTTGATTAAAGCATGCAAAAAAGGCTACAGCCTCGCCCACCAGATCTGGAATGGTGGCGGAACTACTACCCACTTTGAACTGAGAAGGCACTGTAGGAGGTGGACCTGTTCAAAGGGCACAAGGCATGAAATGGGAAACCTTGATAAAAAAAAGGGGGGGGGGGGAGATAGACCCGCGGGGAAGAAGTGAAGGAAGAAAGAAGGAAAAAGAAAATTTACCAGAGCCAGCGGTAATGGGGGCTATGGGAAAGACAGAGGCAGGAACAGAAGGGACGGTAGAAACAGATGCTGTAAATACGGCAAAAACTGGTACAAAAGATGCGGCAGAAATGGGTGCTATGGGTACAGCAGGAGTAGCTGCTACAGACACCCCTACGTCTGCTGCAATTCCTAGCCCCTCAAAGGTCTCTACAAACAGAGAGATAGACATGCAAACAAAGGGGGGAGAATGAACTTAGCAAAAAGAGGAGAAGAATGAACTTAATAAAGAAAGGAGAGAAAGGAAGAAAGAAAGCACATACCCATTGCCTCGGGTGGAACATTCTCCTCTTCCTCGGATTCAGAAATCCTTCTCCCCAGGACAGGCTCATCATCAAGATCCTTAAGAATTTCCTCAGACTCCTCTGAGGACAAATCAGCATCAGGCCTGCGGGTGGCAGAAACGGGAATGGATGAAAGAGTAACTGCTAGAGAGGAACCATCCTTCACAGCCTGAGAAAGAGTAGCGAAGGGGTCATCGGTGGAAATGACGAGAGGTGTGACAGGAGTAGCCTTGATTTGAGTAACAGCAGGAGGGGTGGCTCCCCTTTGAACAGAGGGTGTCATGGCAGAAGTAGGGGTGACCTCACTAACCTTCCCAGTATGAGTGCCCTCATCTATGGGTACCGGTCCAGTGGGAAAGGTAGTAGCCTTAGTAGGTACTCTACGTGTAGCTGCAGAAGGGGCAGGTGTTGCAAACTCAACCCCCCCACGAAAGCCCTCCATAGGTGTACCCATAGGGGCAGAAAGTTCCTTGGCAGTGGGGCGATATATGGAAAGAGGCTCAGGCTCATCCTAGAAGACAATGAGAAGAGGATATGAAGGTCAAAAAAAAAAAAAAAACATCTTGGGTGAATGAGGTAACCGAAAGCATGCAGCAGACTGAATACATGCGAATAAGAAAAAAAAAGGGGGAGAAGAAGAAGAGAGAGGGAGAAAGAGTAAATGTACCTCCGATTTAGGTTCCTCAAGCATAATGGGACGGGTAGCTGACGTGTCCTCCTTGTGCATAGACTGCAAAGGAAAAGGGGATAAGAGACAAAATCAAAGAAAGAAGTCAGCGAACATGTCAGAATTCAGGAAAAGCCGAAAAAGGAAGAAGTATATATGTGTACTTAGGACAAAACAAAAAAAAAAGTTTCAAGTGACGTACTCTTCGCTGAACGGCAGGCGCAGGATGGGGAGTTGTCTTCCTCTTACTGCCTCGTGTTCTGCTGGCAGGAGTAGCACCTATAAGAGGCTGAGGAGTGGCAGACTTAGGCTTGCTGGCAGATTTAAGTTTGGCAGAAACTTTCTTGGCTGGTGCAGGAATGTTTACTACTTTAACCTTCTTTTCCCAACCTGGGGGGTAATCACCTGTATGCCAATACCATCCTTTCTTCTCCTCGTCCCATTCAAAGATGGTGGATCGGCTCTGTTTCTTGGCATAGGCCAACACGGACCTGGAAGGAAGGAGCAACCGAGGATTGGGAGAGATAACCATGCTAAGTCCCTCAGGAGGTATGAGAGAGAAACCGCGACTACCAGCCAACTCTTGCTCAAACGAGGTCATTACAGCCTGCCAATAGCCGTGCATAGCAGGAGTGCAAAGACCCTCTCTTAGAGAACCAGGAACCGTGACTGCACTGAAACGCTGTATCCAAAAATCAAAAGCAGCATGCCGCAGGAAAGGTCTAACTTAAGTAGGAGACTCTGAGAGGAAGGAGAGGTCATCAGGAATATCCTGGTCCAGCCCAAATTGTCTCCTTACCCGGTTGGCTGGATAATGGACAAACCTGACACCTTCATCTGCTAAATAGGGCAACCATCCAGCATTGGTGGCTGCCAGATAAGTGATACTAGTCTCATCAAAACCGGCTAAAAGGGTGGTAGTACCAACAGTATCAACAAACGAACCCATCGCAGAATCAACACAAGTATAACCAGAACTCAAATGTCTATAAGCTCTCTAGGAAAAACCAATACCTTCATCAAAGGACTCAACAACGGAGTAATCGATAGGCTTCAAACCGGACCAACGAAAGCCAGAGGAAAATCAGACTCAAATCTGCCGCAGAAGTCAGTAATTACCTGCGGACAGGATTGGTACTTCTCTTTAGCAAACCTGACGGGCCTACACTTCGCCAAGTATTGGGCACAACGCTGGAATAATAACTGTTGCAGGATGGTGCTGTGTATAGAGGAAGTGACTATGTGGCAGGAGCCAGCCTGACTCTCGTCACTCTGCAGGATATCCAGTTGAACGTACAGATGCCCAAAGAACATGAGGGCCAGCGGCAGGCTCACTTCGGTAGATATTTTTATGGCCAAACGAAAATACAAAGGCTTTATGGCATAATGGGGATGGGACCCAAAGACAAACTTGCAAAGCCAAAAAGCAATGAAAGCCGCACGGCAGGCAACAACAGAAAATTTAGAAGAAGAACTAACCCAGTAAGATAACTTAGCATTTTCGGCCATCCTTTTCTTCAACTCCACTTCTATGGCGCTTCTTCTAGGGAAAGCTCTATGGTGGCAGGATCAACATCGCCGAGAATTGGCAAAAGTAGCTGATTAGCCACGTCCTCAAGAGTGACGGTGAGTTCGCCGCAGGAAAATAAAAACGTGTGGGTAGTGGCGCACCACCAGCGAACCAAATGTTGAAGGTTGTGGAGGTCTCGAAAATTGGACAGACTTCGGGATAAGACGACGGCTTTCAGAACACCGGCCCTCTGAAGCAAACCCATGAAACCTGTGTCAGATAACTCGCTGTCAACCCACTCCTTCCAACCCGAGGCAGTGCCTGACCCAAACTCGAAATGGACGGGTATAGGAAGCACGACGCCTTGACGAATGACCAGATCGGAGATAGAAGAAGACACCGACGCCCAAGAAAAATCAGGGTTTTGCCGGCAGAGAGCGAACCACACACTGCCCAGTGGCGGCGACACATAATCACCAGGAGTCTTGGGGAAGTGAGGGCTGATGTTATACCAAGGATCGATCAGAGGGGCGCACTCACTATCGGGGTTGCACCGTGCCTCTTCCTCATCAGAGCGGTTCGAATTGGAGTGCACGGCTTCTTCTTCTACTTCTTGTCCGACCGGGGGATCGGAAACGACCCTTTTCCCTTTACGACGGGAAGAGGCTTGAGTTTTCACCGGAGCCATGGCGTGAGGGTTTGATCGGAGTAAGTTTGGAATGGGTGTTCGAAAAGAAGAAAACGGCGAAGGAAGGAAAACAGGTAGGATATTTTGGAAGAGAAGGAGTTTATGTCTGCATTGAAAAGAGACTCTCTTCTTAAATACCTGAGTTATTAATGCCGGCATGAAGGGAGGCGACTGGTCAGCCATCAAGAAAAGAATGAAATTAATGAGGCGGCGGTTATGTCTTAAAGCAACTGCCATTTTGGGAAATTTGAAGAGTCACTACTGTTCACGGCAAGAAAAGAAATATGTATGCAGGAAGGAGTCTATAGTTTAAAAAAAAAAAAAAAAGCCCACGAAGGAAAAGAAAGAAGGAGAGTGAGATAAAAAGACAAGAAGGTCCTTTATTCACATATGAACTGCAAGAACGCTCCATATGTTTAGGGGGCTAAATGTTAAGGGTCATTTTTGTAAAACAAGAGGGAAGCCCAACTCAGCAACGCAGGCAGCGGATAGAAGTGGCAAGTATAGAATAAAACCATTAAGCCCAAGCGGCAGGAATAATAAGTCACAGGTCCATAAAATAAATGGATGGGCCTTGAGGAAGCAAGTGGGCTCGAAAGTCCCGGAAAGAGAGAATAACAAACCCATGGGCAGTGTATGATGTGAAAAAGTAAGAATGAGCCACGGTAGGCTCAAAGTAATGTAAGCAAAGAGAGTAGGGGATTGTTGGCAGGCCACAAACCCCAAGGATGAGTATGAAGTAATTGGGCCGAGGAAGCCCAATGAAGTAAGTAAAAGCCCATGAGAACAAAAAGTTATTAAATGGGCCGAGGATACCCAAAACAAGTAAATGGGCCGAAGATGCCTAAGGGGACACAGGAGCCCCTAAGAAAGAAAGCCCATGGCCATGCAAAGCCATTTGGGAAAGAGAGTAAACGGCAAGTCTAAAAGAGGACCAGCAGGACTAAGTCATTACGGTAGGAATGGCAGAATAATATGGCTGGACATGATGGCAATCAAGAAATAGGCCAAGAGAAATGTAAAACCCAGTATTAAATGAAGCCCAGCCCCAAAGGGGAACAGTGAATTATGCAAACGGCCCACATAAAAGAACAAAGAAGCGCGGCAGACTGTGCAAACAAAGCTCCAGATCACAGCAAACGCATGAGCCGCAGGCAGATTTTGAACATACATAACGGGAAAGCACGCGCAAGGCCCAGGCACCACCAGCCTATACCCAGCCAATATGAGACGTGGTGGGGCCATGGGTCAGAGGTAAGGGGGGTGTGGTTTGGTGGTGGGGAGAGGGGAAAAGATCTATTTTGCGGAGGAGAAAAGATCTATTTTGCGGTTCTTGGCCAAGCCCTTTTGGGAGGGACGTCCTGCGGGGATGACAGACCGCCCAAAAGAGGCAAGATTGAGGGGGGAACTGTTGGGTGCATGTCATGGAGAGAGAGAGAGAGAGCATTTATGCCATGGCAGGAGAGAGTGCCACGGCGGACCAAAAAACAACACAAACCTGCCTTTGTCTGGCGAGGGTAAGTGGTACACAGACGAGCTCCTAGATGGTCGGCAAGTACGCCTAGACCAGACAAATGTGGTTAAAGGGTAAAGTGGTAAAATCCAGTTACGGCAGACCCTATAAAAGGACCCTTGTCATGCCCTGTAGAGGGGATCGAAAAACAGAGGTATTAGGGGGTGAAAAGAAAACAAAAGAAAAAATAAAGGAAAGAAGAAAAGATAAGAGAGAAAACAGATAGTAACAAAAAGATAACATAATGGGCATGCACCGGTAGGTTGGATCCCTTCTCTCCCCCTCGAAATCCCACTCTCTTGGAGATAAGTAAACAATAGAGATTCATTCGGGCACTAATCATTTAGGTCCGGTTCCCTCAAAGTCATTAATCCCCACAGCAGGATCTTTTCCTGGGAGATTAGTTTCATTGAGAAGAGGCGTTCTTCCTCTTTGGTCTTTGCTTCTACGAACCCAAACTTCTTGATATTATTTCTTCGATTAATTTATATTGTCACTCAATCCTTCACTTCTTTTGCAAAAGCTATTGTTATTACTGTGATTGTCATAGATAGGAATTATTTTGTCATTTTTCATTAAGAAAAGGTCACTATATTTCTGTTCTTCTACTATTATTATATCTGCCTGCTACAAATCATTTGGAACAGCTCTGCCTGCCGTAAGCACACTCCTAGCAGACGAGACCTAGTTTGCGCACAAGCCGGCCCAAAGTGAGCTACAGTTGGGCCGGTCTCAACTCTCCAACCCAGAACACTCGGGCCCATCACCGTAGGAGGCAGCCGAGCCAACGCACAAAATAAAAAGGGCCTCTACAACACTTTAATTTGTATGTGTTTGGTATCTACATGTGATACATAACCATGCTTATAGAAACTCTTTGCAGCATGGTTTCACATTGATCAGATAGGGTTCATGCCCCTTTAATTTATAGTGTTGAATATTTTTTATACCACATTACTCATGGAATATAAATTTATGTCAAGTTTCTTGTAGAAGAGTGAATTTTCAGGTTGCAATGAAGCATGAAGTAAATATATAAAGTTCCCTAAACATTGCTCCTGCTTTGCCTCCATATGCAAGAAGAAAAAACTATTTTGCAACATTCCTTTTTTTTTTTTTTTAACATGCTGGCCCAGTTACAACATTCCTTGAGTAAGCTCAAATCTTAACAAAGTACATTTTTTTTGGGAAATCTTCCCAATTATCAAAGAACAACCTGTATCAACATAATAAATGACTGGGAAAAGTCTTGATTTTTTTTTTAATTTAAAAATTAAACTATTTATTGTATTCTCTTTTTTGGAAATCATTTTCCACAATGGGGAGTAAGGCTCCCTATCAACCATCTATCCGAAACCTCACAAAGTGGGAACCTTGTACACTAAATACAACCTATCTATTGCATACTCAGATATAAGATCTTTGCTGTTTGCTCAATTGCATGCATAACTATAAATTGGATATTGCACTTGTTAATTGCATGATTGCATGCATAACTATAAATTGGATAAACTGGTGCTTGGAAACTTGACAGATATTTCACTTGTTGATTTAGAAGTTCATAGGATCATACTAGTGAACCAATTATCATAGCTTAACTTAACGTATGTTTTGCAGAGGCTATATGGCACCAAAATATACATTATGGGGGGTTTTTAACCTATAAAGTAGATGTTTACAGTTTTGGAGTTGTTGCATTGGAAATTATTATTGAGAAGAATAACATGAAACATAGACCTAATAAGAACTGTGTGTGTCTTATAGATTGGGTAAGTTATATCCTTTCTCGTGTTCTTTTGAAACTTGGGGCTAAAGCAGATTATAGAACCTAGGTAAAGTTTGCTTCTTTTGGAACTTGTCCATTTGACTAGGTCAACCTACTTTATGTCACCCTAAGCACAAGCCTCATGAAAACATATTTTAGTTGAAAATTGTTTGACTATGGGAGGCAAGAGTTTGGCCAAATAAGTAGTATATTTTTGCTTGCATGTTCAACGTTCAAGTTGCATAACTAATACGTCTTCATAGAAATTAAAGTGATATGCAGATGATATCTTAATGTCTTGTTAAAATGATTTTCACCACTAGAAAAGAATTACTTTTGGTAAATATGTGAAAAAGATGAAACTGCAGAAAATGTTGTTAACGAATTGCTTTATCAATATTTCAATTAATTTTTTTTTTTTTTTTTAAAAAAAAAGCTCTTCTTTTATTAAAATTTTTTTTTCATCGTTTAAATTGGTAGCCTACTGTATGCTTAGTTCTCGCTTGAGAAACATCATTAAAGGGAATTAATTTTTTTTCTTCTTTTTGGTTCTCATTCACTTCCAAAACTCTTATTTTTTTCACTTCAAGCCATGGTTTTACAACAAAGAGGGAATTTGATGGAGTTGGTGGATCCAGAATTGGGGTCTGAGTTTAGTAAAGAAGAGGCAATTATAATTATTAAAGTAACTTTATTGTGCATTAATCCATCACCAGCACTTAGGCCCACCATGACTGCCGCAGTGAGCATGCTTGAAGGATGAACAGTTGTTCAAGAGTTGACCATGGAAGCAAGTATTTAAGCTAATGATGTGAGGTTTGAATCCTTTAAAGGCCAATGTCAGACCCTACGAGCAAGCACAAGTGATAGTCAGAGCCTCCTTCAGTCATAAAATGCAACATGGATTGGCTCTTCTTCTACATCTGCCCAAAATCTCTATTCAATTAATCTCGATTCTCAGTAATATGAGGAGAATGCTAATTTTCTCCAGCTATGGTTAATGATAAAATTTAAAAGAATGAGTAGTGTGATTTTAATTCCACCGTGACAACTTTGCATGGGATTTGGTTGATTGTGAGATATGGCTATGCCAAGGGCACTCAGTTATTTTGATGCAGTGATTCTAAGGGGGCTGCTGTTTAGGCTTAGAATTGATTTAGGGAAATGAGAGTTGCTCAGAACAGTGAACAAGGTGTGACAAAACCTTCTTAAGAGAAATCCATCTCTTGAAAATAGCACTAGGCTAATCTATGTAATTGCATTCAAAAACTAATCACAAAGTATCTAAATCCTTTTGGCTGATGCTTAAGCAATCATCCAACTAACTAACTAACTATTCACAAGAGGAAAAAATGGTGAAAATGAAAGATGTTTTAGATAGCTAAGTTGCTTAGAGAAAAGAAAGAATGAACTAGCTCTTTAAGAGACACACTCTTGGAATAATACCTCATGGTAGATTTCTTGGATCCAAATTCAACTAGTTACAATGAGGGAAGCATTTATAGATACATAGGCAAGCTGTTGATTGGCAAGAAAGTTAGTTACAAGACTTTACCATGTGGCAGCTATGTGATTAGCCAAAACCTAACAAACATCTCTAATTAACTAAAAGCATCCACATCAGTGGATGCAAAGTCTTGCAAAATGCAAAAAACCCTTCATTTTACACATTTTGACCAAAAAAGCACCCACATCAGTGGGTGTAAAAATGTGCATAAATGCACAATTGCTACAGTAACTGTGCATATATGCATGGTTACTGTAGCACTTGCATTTAATATGTTAGCAATTTTTTCTCTCTCCTTGTCTCTGGTTGCTCTCCATTTTTCTCATTTAATATTCTACTTCGCTTTCTTCTTAGCCATCCTCTGCTTCTTTTTCCTTCTCTCTTCTCTTTCTGGCTCCAACCCTCGTCGATCTCTCAGCTCCTATGGCAGCTCCGATTGGGAGCGCCACTTCACTCACTCAGCTCACTACTGCTCCGACCTCGGCCTCACCGTCCTTGTCATCGGTGTCGCTGGCTTCGTCGGAACCCACGTCTCCATGGCCCTGAAGCGACGAGGCGGCGAGGTTTTGGGTCTTGACAACTTCAACCTCTACTACAAACCCACCCTCAAGCGTAATCGCTAGAAGGAAACAGGTTTCGAATTGAATGGGTTTCGGATGGAGTGGGTTTCGGCTTGAATGGGTTTCAGATTGAGTGGGTTTCTGATTGAATGGGTTTTGGGTTGAGTGGGTTTCGGCTTGAATGGGTTTCGAATTGAGTGGGTTTTGGCTTGAATGGGTTGGTTTTCCTTGATGATACTGGTTGGGTGGGTGATGATGGTGGCTGGGTGAGGAGTGATCGAGTGATGATAATGATGATGGTTGGGTCTGTTCGCCGATCGGGGTAGTGATGATGATGGTGGTTGGGTCTGAGAGAGAGTGGTAGTGAGTGAGAAAATAATAAAAAAATGGTAAAAGAATGAATATTTTATTGAATAAATGTGTAGAATAGATAGACTGATGTGAGTATTTTGTAAAAATGAATGTGTAAAATAGAAAAAATATATATATATATATATTTTTTTTGTGCAAAATAGATGGAAAGTTTGCATCCACTGATGTGGATGCTCTAATAGGCTATTGCACTTATCACTAACAATCTATCAACTAACTAACTTTTTGTTACAAATGAAAGGATCTACTTATCATACAATATAAGCACTAGTAAACGACTAGATTTAAAAATGAACTGCATCATATTTAGAAGCCCATAGATGATATAGTCTAGAGTTGTTCATGAAAAAAAAATGTCTAGAGCTTCTAATAAATGTATACAATTGTCTAATCTCCCTATTTTGTTACTGCCCTTTAACGAGTTACTAGATTTATGTTTCAAATATCTCCTGATTTTGTTTTTGTGCATGTAAAGAGATGGATAGTGTCATAATTGTTTAGATACGTGATATCTTTCATAGTTTCATTTCCTTATATATCCCTTACTTGTGGCTTTTTCCCTAAAACCCATTTTTGGTTTATTTAGATGAACCTATTTAGTTCTTATCTCTTACTCGTTATAGCTTTTGTATTAATCTTCTTATTGTTGTTTTTGCATCATGTGACTTTTGCAACTTTTAATCTCAATCATTGATTTCCTATTGCATAGCGCAATATCCCTATCTATTGTACTGGATCTCAACCCCTCTCTTTCTATTATATAATATTTAATGAGCCGTTGGTCATCAGAACTTGACAAACCAGCATTTAATTAGGAAAATAGCCATTGCCCACACGTTAACACACACAACTTACACACATTCGTGTTTTTAAACTGAAATCGTGACTTCACACACACACATACACAAGTGTTTTAAAACTAAAATCATAAAAACACAGAAATCGTGACTTCAAGTTATGATTTCAATTTAAAAACACGCATGTGTAACAGTGTAAGTTGTGTTTGTTAGCATGTGTGTAATAGATAGCACTCATATACTTATATTACTTGTTGCTTTCTTTGTAAGTGTGTTACATGCACGTAAAGGACGAAAGTCAATTTCTTAGCTTTGTTTTTTTTTTTTTTTTTCCTTGAATGTGCATGAAGGGTTAAAGATTAGACGTGCATGCAATCAAGAATAAATAGTCTTTTAAAAGTGTTGTTTGTCTAAAATCTATTATCAGAAATCCACGTAGGAATCTTCACTGAGTCTCTTGGACCCACACTTAGAAATTCATGTTATAAATTAAGTATCAATATTGCATTTTTATAAGGTTAAGAAAATCCCATTGCACAAAAGGTAAATATTAGTTTAGTTTTATCACCAAATATTACTGATCAAGGCTGAGATCAACTACAAGAGAAACTGTAATTTTCATTGTTGAAGTGGGTAAGTTGCGGGATCCAAGGGGATCAATAGTCTTTCGGGAAGCACTACAAGTTTAGCTTTATTATATAGACATGACCAAGCAAATTTGATAGGAGTTGAATTCAGCTTTCTCAAATCATATTATCATATACTATATATAATAGCAGAAGCAGAGAGAAAGTGACTTCCTACATTTAAGGAGGTATTGACAAATAGGAAAAATGGCCCCTTAAAATATTGCCACGTACACAGCTTTTAAGTGAAACAGCAACACGTTACACCGTTTGGCCTTTCAAAACTCTGCCTCGCTTAACACCGTTTGACAGCTTTTTTGATATATTAAAAAAAAAAAAAAAACCGGTTAAAATAAAATAAAAAAAACATTGCAATTAAAAAAACCCTAGCCATCTCTTTTCATCCGAAAATTATATTATGTACCCAGCATATATGCCGAGTCTCTCACTCACTGGCAGGCCCCACAGTGTGTGGGACCCGCCAGTCTATGAGTGACCCGGCATATATGCCGGGTACACCATAGACCTTCTCCTTTTCATCATCCTACGCTTAACATTTTCTCTCTCTAAAAGAAAATGCCTAGCAATACTGCGACACAGAGAAAGGGAAGGAGGAAAAAAAAAAACTTGCGATCCAGTGGAATTTCGGACGGCCGGCCATCGCCATCTGATCTGCTGCTCTGCCTCATCTCTCCTTTGCAACAAAATATCTCTAAAGGTCAGCGTACTCTTTTCATTTTCAAATATTGTTTTGGTTTTCTGAAAATTTTCGCCATTGATTTTCCTTTTCGAATTAGCATATTAAATCTCCAATATGTATATGTTTTTTGTTTAAGACCAGATGATTATACTACAAGAATTACCATCTTCCTTTTCAATATATCTGTATTTCAAAATTTTCTCTATACCGAATTGTCTAGGGTTCTTCTTTGACTCCTTTTGAAATATAGATGGGTTTATTTCTCTTTCTATGCAAAAATTATAATTTCCGGTTTTAAGTACTGGTAACATAAGGGATTTTGCCCTTGATTTTGATAGCCAAATTTCAACTTGGATGGTTATAAGTCTGAAAGTTTAGAGTGTGTAATGATGGGTTTATTCTCTCTCTATGGATGATATGGTCTGAAATTATTATTTTTTGTTTTAAGTTTTGGTAACATTAGGGATTTCGCCCTTGATTACTTGGATGGTTTAAAATTTGAAAGTTTAGAGTGTATAGTAATTACTACTTTTTTGAAAAATACATAAATTAATTAATAACCAACTGACTACTATACACCTTCCAACAGATTGTTAGACATTGTGTTATTGAAATTATAAAAAACCTTCTTACTCTGTCATTTTGTTTAAATTCAGATTTGCTGCAGTTCTCTGTCAAGTACAAAACTTGAGTAATTTGCAAGCAGAGTTGCTGGAACAAAATGATAGGTTAGGAAAGCCTAATTTTTCCTTTGTTTATCTGATAATTCTGTCCATTATGTATTCGTAGTTTGAATTTCCTTTGTTTTTGCATATTTTAGACAGCTTTTTCTAAAAAGAAAAAAAATGCATTCCATGATTCTTTTTTAACTAACCTGTAAAATTGTTATGTTTTTTTGTTGTTGGTGTCATGCTTTATGATCAACTTCCTTATAATGATTACTTCAGCTTCTTTTTATAGACTTTGTTTCACCTTAGGACGGGCTTACTATCCCTCTATTTATCTGATATTTTGGATTACATTTTGTTGATTGATGTATTTGGGATAGTTCTAAGCAAAGATTAAATTTTCTTGATTCTAAGGGATTTCAGTTGCTATTTGTGATGATTCTGTGAATGAAACTTTCAATTTCAAATAGAGCTCTTATATATGGTTTGTGATCTCTAGCATTTTTCCCCACCCATGTTTGTAAGATTTGAGTTGTGATAGTAGCAGATTATTTATTACAAGTTTGGGTATCTTAGATTAGTATCATTTAAATGTTAGCCGCTATCTTTCATACTGTTGAATATTTTGTTTTGTTCAGTTATTTTGGAACTCTGGGCATCCATCTTAATTTCGCTAATTTTTGCATATAGGCTCAGGCTGTTGTTTTCCCTATTAAATAGGTAGTGTTGTGCTCAAAGTTGTTGGTTTGTAAGTGAATGGTTTGATTCAATTGCTAATTTGAAGATTTTATCGATTAAGGTAGATCAAGATCTTTTTTCATATTTAGGCGTAGGTAGACTCATTACATGAATTTGAGTGTCCATGTGCTGAATTAGTAACATGTGTGCACCTTAAGGCAATATCTTTACATGAGATAACATAGGAGAAGAAGACTAAGACTTTGTGACATTTTCTGGCTGTATTAATGGCATGGAGGATTTTTTATATTATTTTTAAAATGTATTTGAACAATGATAATTTGTACCATCTATTTAGTGCGCAGTTTTCATAGCCTGGATTTCCCCCCCCCCCCCCCCCCCCCCTTCTTACATGCTTGCTTTTTGTTTCCTTTAAAAGATTGGATGGAATGACATGTTGTCTTTTTTGTTTTTTTGTTTTTCTCTTGATGGAATGCCATGTTGTCTTTGGCAAGAGGCTCAATGGGATGGATGTTGTTTACAAGAGTGACCCAGAAGGATATATTTAGTTATTGTTTTGGGATGTTATTCTATTTGGTCAAATATTATAAATTTTACCATTTATTTAGAGTTGGTGTCTTTTGGAAAAATCTTCCGAACTCTTACCCACAGTCCATCTGTTTCTAAGTAATTTTTTTAGAACAATGCTTACTCCTAAATCTGTGTATATTTTTTCTTTTTCTTGATATGCAAAGTATTAAGAAATTTAATATTTTTTAAATGGATAAATATAGAAATATGTTTTCAACCAGTTCAGTCTTGGTGTCCCATGAGCAGTCAATGGTACTATGGGATCAATCTTGCACATTTTTCAATTCAAGCCAGATTACAACTTCAGTTTATTTTCTATAATTTAAGAAACCTCCTTTCCCATCCTTTTGTTGAAGCACAAATTTATGGAGTTCTCTTTCAGATAAGACATTTGGATGTTTTTTGTATATTAAAAAAAAAAAGCCTTGTTAAAAAAAAAAAAAAAACATTGCAATTAAAAAAAACCCTAGCGATCTCTTCTCATCATTCTTTGCTTAACATTTTCTCTCTCTTACCTTATTGTCTTCTTTAGGTTTGCTATCAATTTAGAGATTTGAGATACGGAGATAGAGATCGGCGCAACTTCGTGACCAACATAATCGGAACTAAACATAGACGAACGAAAGGTACACATCAATTTACTGTGTTCAAATTTGAATTGAAATTCGGGTGCCCATTCTCATTCTTTAGATGCTTTGTTGTGAATATTAATTCTTACGGCATGGACAAGAATGGCAAAACCCTAGAATAATGAGAGGTGATTATTGAAAAACTAGACCGACCTCTTCATTTACGAGAAACATTAACAAGATAATTGAAAGATAAAACCATTTTACAGTTTATTATAGTTTATTCGAATTTGAATTAAAATCTGGATGTTCATTCTCTCTCTTTCAATGTTTTGACCTCGGATTATAATCTTCTTTTTTCCTGCTTTATTAACATTATAATCTTCTCCAAATTGGAATTATTGCATTTTTTGATTAGTTACTGCCTTCTTTGAAATAGAAATATCGAATCAAGAATGGCAAAACCCTAGAATCGTGAAAGGCCATTTATAAATCAGATCGACCTCTATATATGCTGATTATTGAAAAACCAAACCGACCTCTTCATTTAAAAGGAACATTGACAAGATAATTGAAAGATAAAACCATTTTACAGTTTTTTATAGTTTGCTTGAATGTTGATTTTCTTTTTCCTTAACTCATATTTTGTATTACATTTTGTTCATTTACTCTATTCCTGTTTCAATTGGCTTTGATTTGCATGTTTTGGCCAACTTATGTCTTTACAAATTGATTTCTTCAGCCCATTCTCCCTTCTACTTATTTCACATTCTTACCGGTTACCGCTACCTTTTGTTATTCGAATTTGAATTAAAATCCGAATGTTTTATTCTCTCTCTTTCAATGTTTTGGCCTCAGATTATAATCTTGGTTTTTCCTGCTTTACTAACATTATAATCTTTTCCAAATTGGAATTATTATATTCTTTGATTATTTACTGCCTTCTTTGAAATAGAAATTTAGAGATTATACTAGACAAAGGTGCACAATGTCATCAGGGACAATCTAAGTCATTAGATGATCTGCATTCATAGGGATAGGCAGTTGGTAAAAGAAAAAACGGCAAAATAAAACCTCTCCCTCCTTCCAATTGTTAATTTGACACCTACTCTGTTTCACTTCTTTTCTGCAGCACCTATACCCAAGGTCAGCATTTTGTGACTTGATGTGTTATACTCTTTATTTTGATGCTTTCTTTTTGATTTATCATAATCCTGTTTTCTTTGGGTTGGCATCATGGGGTTTAGCCCTTGAATATGTGTACAAAAAAACATGTTTGTCGTTCAATAATGGTTGATTTTTTAGCATTTTTTTTTTCAATGTTTGTAGGTTTTGGTGTTTTGGGCTGCTCTGAATAAGTATATGGTTCATAAAGTGATTCATGTTCACATAATCTTTCATATGTGCGTGCATCCATCCTTTGGTGTTAGTTCTTGAGTTCTTATTGAAAATTTTGTTTCGCAACCCCATGAAGAGATAAAAAGAAGGTAGTGGGCTGATTTTCTATTGATGAGTAATGGAATCTTAGGGATGTGCTTTAGCCATACAACATTTTGAATCAAAAGAAGGGGTCACATATTATGTTTTACTTTCTCAGCTAATAGAGGTTATATTTATTATATGTGTCCATTAAGGGTTCATTTTCTTAATAGATTGTAGCTTTCTTTTAAGACTTTGTTAAACACTGTTTTGCTGCATTACTCAATCAAGGATTAAGGTTTGGCTACCTTTTTCCCTAATTCCCTTTTTTTTTTTCCCAATTTCTTGAGTTCTGTTTTGTTTAGTTTTCTTGAACTGATTATGTTTTGTCGATAATTGCATGCTAAGGGATTATTAAACCAAAGTCTTTTTTCATTTTATCTAAAGTCTTTAACTTCTCATTCCTAACTACTTAATGCTACAAAAGGTCCTCTCACTGATAAGACCATTTATTATACTTCAATAAGAGTTACTGAATTAATTTGAAAGGTCAAATTTTGTTTTCATTTTTACATAAGTGCCTGTAGAGTGACATGATTTGGAGGTAATAATAGATGAAGCTTTTCCTTTGTGCCCATTAAGAGTTGATTTTTTTAATAGGTCGTAACTTTCTTTTAAGATTTTCTGTGTGGGCCTGTAATGATTTTTCCTAAGGGAATCTTTGCCTATATATATATTTTTTAAATTATCAATATATATTTTCTGCTTCAATTTTGGAGTTTGGTGGGCTTAGACATCACCAACTATAGATTTAGTTGCTCTAAAAAACACTTTTATGGTGACATAGTATGTAATATTTAACAATGCTTTTACTTGGATCTCTTTTAGAATAGTGTTTTGTTATTTCCTGTTGTCTTTTTTTTCATATATGGCTGTTAGAGCCAATTTTGTGGTGTCATCTCTAATCACCTATGTTTTGTATTCTACGTTTTGTTAATAGCCATATTTGTAAGATGGATTGTTAAAAATCTGAATGTTTGGGGAGTACAATTATTTTGTAATTTTTTGTAAATAAAATTATTGGTGTTTTATGTTAATTATTGAGTTTTTGCAGATTGAACTGCATTTCCTCTAATCGCCTTTGTTGTTTTTCTTCTTGATATTTAATTCTACTATTATTTCTCTATTGATATATGTCTCTAATTTACTAGAATGCTTATTTTGTTTTTGTTTTGTTTTCTTTGGAGCATCTTACGCTTTCCTTTTGTGTTAAGAATAATTTCTCATATATTTCAAAATTGTTCTATTAGGCTCAGTTTATTGGTAGTTTTTTTTTTTTTTTTTTTTTTTATATTGTTGCGATTAGCTTTGTTTATTTTCTTTATTCATTTGTTTTTAATGTGTATGTCTTAGTGTTTTGGATTGAGTACTTATAGATGCTTTAATTTTATTTATTTATTTTATGAATAGAAGATTACATAATAATGGGTGAAAAGCTTCATGAATTCAATAATTTGGGTGTCTGTATAATCTAATCTATCTCTGTGTAATTTTGAAGCAAAGCCTAAAAAATTTGAGGAACTTTAGTTCGGTGTGATTCATTGTGGTTCCTAGGAATAGCAGATTTGCTATTTGAAATTGTCATGTAAGTTTTAATTGCTTAAAGTCAAATTCTTTTTTTTTTTTTTAGTCTCTCATAACAGGAAGGTACACACGAGTGATTTGAAGTATGATAACTAAGTTTATGTTGGATGCAGAGTTCGTTAATATGTAAAATGATCCCGCGCATTGCGCGGGTTAAACACTAGTATATAATAAAAGTTGGGCTTAGACACGTGGTTGCGCCAAGTGACGGCACCAAATTGTAGAAATTTTCTTAAATTTTTAGATTTTAAGAAAAACTATATATAAGTTTTCTTCAACTATAATTTCTAAGTGGATATAATTTTTTTTCAACTATAATTTCTAAGCGGATAAAAATCTTAATTTGATTAAAGTTGAATTACACTTGCTGTATTTCTAAGTAGATAAATACAAAAATCATAACAATTAAAGGCCATGCATGAAGTGGTTAAGTACTTCACATGGTGTTAAACCAAATCAAAACTTAATTAATAGTTGGCATATCCAAAACTTAATAATAGTTTAATTAGGTTTAGACTTTTAGTTCATATAAAATTCTTCGATATGGAGTGTGTGTGTATATATATATATCAAATAATTCATAATTAATACCAATTGCAGAAATTTTAATAAATTTTTAAATTTTAAGAATAGATATATACATATTTTTTGGATAAATATGACGAATCAAGTAATGAAAGAAAGTAGTACTTGATTTACAACTATAACAGTTGTGTCTATCTAAATCAAGAAACTTGAGGATAAACAAGAAAAGGTATGGGAAAGACATTGTTCACTTGAACTGAACATGGTTATCATTAACTTTATGGCTTCCCATTTCAGGATTCAACAAAGATTAATAACTTAGAAAAGGAGTGTGAAGACTCGAAAAATCTGATTCCGGAACTTGAGGAAAATATTCCAAAACTGCAAAAGCTGTTGCTGGGCGAGGAGAAAGTCTTAGAGGAAATTAAAGAGAATTCTAAAGGTGATTTAATTTTTTTTTCTTTAATTTTATTATTATTATTTTTTATCTTTTTGGTTATGAACAATGGGAATATGTTAGTCTTCGTGCTGCAAATCACACTTAAAAGAATTATGTGCAGAAGTAAAAAAGAGAGATAAAAAAAACGTAAAAGAAAAAAAAAGATCAAATTTGCATTTTTTTTTCTTACGTTTCTTTAAAAAACTTTAAAGGAAAAAAAGATACAATTTGCATTTTTTTTTTCCTACATTTTTTTTTTTGGTGAATAAATTTTAATCTTATGTTATATTTTTCCTAATGATAAATTAAAAAAAAAAAAAGCATTTGAATTTCACCTAAACTATTTCTTTTTGTTCATATCATCTTCTTCACAACCTAAAATTCCCACTATATATACACACAGTTTTTTGGTGTTTCATTATTTCTACTACGTACTTTACAATTATTTGCTTTATTCTTCCTTTCTCCTCTCTGCTCTACCTACAACCTTGCAGGTAATTTTTTTTTTCTTTCATCAAATTGAATAGATTTTGTATATTTGTTGCCTTTTTATTATATATAATATGATTTTTATCAACAACTTTCATAGGTAGGCTGAAATTCTATGTTTGATCACACATTTTAGTGTTTTTTTTAAGAAGTCAATACAGTAAGAAATATATTTGTATTTTTTAATTTCTTATTACCTGATTATTTGTTGTTGACATCAATATTTTATAATGGATTTAATTTGTTATGGCTTTTGTTTGGTGCTTTGTTCCATGTAATCTACATTCTTTAATTAAAAGCAAAATTTGCTGTTAAACATGAAATTGGATACGAGAGAATACATCCGTCCAAATTTCTACGTAAGTCTATCTTTACTTAACTCCGTTTTTTTTTTTTTAAGTTCAAAATTTTGGATATTTTTTCATTAATGAATTGAGGTTTTGGCTTAATTTTGTTTTCAACCGTTTCAATTATTGAATTCATTATTTTTTTCATGTGTAATATTAATATCTATGTTTTTTTTATGATTATATATATATATATGTGTGTGTGTGTGTGTGTGTGTGTGTGTGTGTGTGTGTGATCTTAAAGGCTAAAACACAATACAATTACAAACATTACTTTAAGTTAGGGTGTTATATTTATTTATTAGTAAGTTAGAATGTTACATTAAATTTGAGTATTATATTTTTATTTATTATTAATTTAGAATGTTATATATGGATATATATGCTGATTTAGGGGTTGATATAACTTATAACCATTTGAATGAATTTAACACTAAAACAAATGATTTAAATATCAAAATAAGAAATATAAATTAAATTTCTTTTGAGTGTACAAGTACAATTTATTTTTTACTTTTAAGTTTTGAATTAATTATTTTTTTCATTTTATTTGTTATTAAATTTAATTATATTATCAAAATATTTTTTATTAAGCCGTGCATCGCACCAGCATAATACTAGTCTATATATATTAAGAGGTAAAACTGAAAGAAAATCCAATTAGACTCTAAATTGGATTCCAATTGTTGTTTAATTTTGCGCCATGTGTCTTATTTAAGTTTAGTTTTTTTTTTTTAGTTCTAGGTAAGTTAATGAGATGTAAAAGACGAAGAATCTAATATAAATAAATCATCAAAAACTTAATAAACAAAAAAGAAAGAAATAGTAAACTCATGTGTATATCCAAAAGAAATTAAAATAAAAAATAAAAATAAATAAAAGAGAGAAAGAGAGAGTAAGTTGAATCCATTTATGTGTGTAATTGTAATTTTTTTTAATTGTACCGTGCATATGCATGAGTTATACACTAGTCTCAATAAAAATAAAGAAAAACCACAAAATGTAAAACAAAAATTAATTTAATTTTAATATTGATCAATTTAATTCCTCTCTCTCTCTCTCTCTCTCTCTTAAAAAGGGTGTAAAATCCACAAAATTACTAATTAGCAATATGTATTACACGCACACACTTTTTTATTATACAACAAATGTTTAAAAAATCCATAAAATTACTAACAAGCATAATGTACCACATCCATACTATCTCCATCACAAGGGTATACACATTATGATTTATTTGATGGAATTATGATACACTACGTACATCAAATGGATAAACATCTACGGAAATAATAATAAGTAATATGCATCACTTTGATACTAGCTCCACAAGGAGATAAACATAATATTATAATTCATGCGATGAAACCATGACTCTATGTGTCAATATGTATTGTATTTATATCACTTAAAAAATAAAAATAAAAATAAAAATAAAATGATTGTTAAGAGGTTTATAAACCATTGAAATTCACATTTATCCTATATTTTTGCCAACTAATTAAGCCAGTTTTTATTGTAACTAAACCCTTAATGTGACACATAATCATTCCTTGTATATCAGTCACATCCACAAATTCTGTAAATGAAAATGATTGTAAGAGTATCATTGAAATATGTTTAAAATTAAAATAGAATAAACTAAATTGGAACAAAAAAAATATTGAATTGATGATAAAAATAAATCTGACCATAAAATTGAGAACCAAAACATATTTAAACCTAATTTTTTTTTTCTTAAAAAAAAAAAATTATATGCATACAAAGTGATAAATTAAAAATTAAAAAAACAACAAAATCCAATCAATGGAGTTGTGGTTATTTATTTATTTATTTATTTTGCAGTGCAATAAATATAATCATTGTTCATTTGTGGGGAAACTCCAATTGAAATTCTCATTTTGTAATGACTATCAATCTGTTGTGGGTGGGGAGTGCCCTTTAATCCAAAGACAAGGGGCATACTAAAAATTGACTCCATGGTGGATAAACCTTAACTTATCACATAACCAATTACAATTTACATTTAACTACTTTAATGGCCAAACTCAATTAGAAGTTTATGTTACTAAGCCCAGCAAATCTAATCATTGAATAAAAGAGAAACATTATACAGAAAAGGAAGAAAGAAGGAGGCTTCCTCCCTCACCAGTCAACACACACAAAAAGGAGAGGACCCAGCAAAGAAAGCAAACTAAAGAAAGAATTTTGAAGGTATCCATTTATCTCCAAGATGACTTGACTTGTGGACTTTTATATTATGATTTCTAACCTCAATTAATTTCTCTTTCTTTCCCACATGTCGGTGGTCTTGTTTTATGATCCATTTGTCGTTCTTTTCCACAACACGGTTACGACTTTTTTTGCTACACATAAGAAAACAAATGAAAAATAGAATTCTGGTTTTCTCTGCAATTAATGAGCACAGGCTTTCCAAGTCTATGTTCTGCCATATCATTGACGATTTCGCCCAGACTTTACAGATATTTAGGCTCGTTTAGTTCGTGTATTTAAACAACAGTTTTCATTTTTAAACAATATTACACATATTTTTATATTTTTTTTTAGCTACACGTATTTTAAAAAAATACAAATAATGTTGCTAAAACAACATAACCAAACGTGCCCTTAGTTTCAAGCATGATAAAAGAGAGTGCAATCAGTTTGCCTATGTCCTTATTAGAAGAGCAGCTTATTAGTCTGCAATACTAATGTGTAGGCAAAATTTGCTGAATAGTAATATTTTAGAAAAAAAAATTGGTGAATAGCATACGGCTGAAGTTAATTAGTTAAGTAAATTGATTTTGGAACTCGAGTTTATCAAACTCGAGTGAGCTCGAGTTTCAAGCGGTATACACCAATACTAATTGAAATTCAAGTTCATCAAACTCAAGTTCCAGCTCAAACTCGAGTTCTAAAAACAATCTACTTAACTAATTAACTTCATTCATGTGCCATTTTCCTAAATTTTTTCTAAAATCATGCTATTTTGCAAAATTTTCCTTAATGTGTATAATAAAAGAACTTTCACAAGACCAGAATAATGTATCCCAAAGTAATTTTATTCATCAATAAAGTTTTACTTATCTTCCCCCCCCCCCCCCCCCCCCCCCCAAAAAAAAAGTCTCTTTGTTCATCAGTTAAGAAAGTTTTAAAACAGTCCAATTTGTATTAGGAAATAGCAAAAATTAAGAAAAATATAGATTTTAATTTGAAAATAACTCAACTCTCTATAAAAATTAGTTTGACACCACATTATAAAATAAGTGATGCTCAGAATATTACTTTTATTACATCAGTTTTGTGATGCTCATAATATTACTTTTATTACATCAGTTTTTATAAGGTGATGTGTTATCAATCATAAAAAACAATTCAAACATTCATATATTATATTGTTTATATGAAACTAATTACATTCTTTTCAATTTATAAGTTTTTGGTAATTAAATTTCTATATTTCTTATAAAGTGCACAAAGGTACACCCAATGTGTTAGGTTTCGAAAATTACAACTGTAATCCACATGGAGGTTTGTCGGCAACGTATATTCAGGGCCTGTTTGGTAGCAATGTTTAAGTATTGTTGTTCAATTTTCAGTATTGTGGAAATATATGTTTGAGTGTTATAAAAATACATGTTAGAAGTGTTATTGTTGTTTAAACACTGAAAACTGTTATTTACACAACAGTGCCAAACAACCCCTCAACCTTAGAAATTAGTGGGTTCTAGTTCAGGGGGTGGCGCTACAATTTGACTTCCAAAAAAAATATATATATATATATATATAAATTATTTTTTTGTTAGTTTAACACTTTAATTTATTGTTAAAAATATTTTTACACACCCTAACTTTTTCTTTTTGAGAAACAAACACACAAAGGGAAGAGGGAAAGAGGTTCTAACATAGCCATGGTAACTTTTAAAGAATGATGAGGTAAGTAATGTGGAACAATTAACCCTAACTTAAATCAATTTAATTAACCCAAACTTAGGGAAATTAAATTTATATATTTTATCCAAACTTAAGGTACGGAGAGAATTAATGCTCAGCGCCTAGTACAAGTTCCCAAGTTGGAGCGTCTTGTACAAGTTAGGGCCCGTTTGGCAGAGAAGTTTGAGTAATGGTGTTTGTAGTTTTTTGAAATACATGTGGGTGAAAAAGTGTGTGAAAAAGTATGTAATGTTGTTTAAAAACTAAAAATGAGTTGTTTAGAGGCTGTTTGGTTCACTAGTTTTCATGACTCAATTCTCTGTTTTCATAACTCAATTCTCAAAAATGGTGGGACCCATAGCAAAATACTCGTTTGCCTGCACAATTTTTTTGTTTTCATAACTCTGTTTTCAATACTCAATTCTCTACTTTTTGAGTTATGAGTTGTGAAAACTGAAAACAACTTTAGGCTGTTTTCAGTTTTCAGTTTTCGATTTTCTGTTTTTCAATGGCAAAGTTGTAATTCACATTACATATCCGGTCCCACCATCTGAGGCATTCACGTGGGGCGTGCCTTTTGATACTGTCCTCAACGGCTCTCTCTTCAGCCCTTTCATCTCACACTTCTCTCTTCACTCTTCAAAAAACAACTTTGGTCTCTCATCTAAAATTTCTCTCCTCTCCATTCCAGTACCACCATTGAGAAGCTCTCACTACCCTCACCTCCTCACACACCATTTCACGGATCCGAGCTCAGCCAACCCGCGCCGCCGTGTCACGGTAATGCAGTGCTTCACGCGCCAACCACCGAGCTCTTTCTCAGCTTTTTCCAGTGAAATCCGAAGGTATTCTTTACAGTTGAGCTGTTTATATATCTGATTTGTTGGTAATAGCAAGGGATTTCGCATCTCTTACATCGATTCAAGGAGTTTGCTTCTCTGTTGATTTTTTTTCCTTTTTTTTCTTTGTTTGACGTTTGGGTTTTTGCATCTGATTTAACTTGTATCAACCTGTGGAATCCTGGGTTTTCAACCCGTGGTGATGTTTGGTTCTTTGATTTTTGTTCTTTGTTTGATGTTTGGGCATCTGATGTGATCTATTGAAACCTGTGGGTATGGGTTTTCAACCCGTGGTGAACCTGTCTTGTGCTTGTCTGTTTTTGTTTTTTCTTTTTTTTCTTTGTTTGATGTTTAGGTAAGCATCTGATTTGGGAAAATTTAAACCCGTGGTTATGGAGTGTTTTTTTTGTTTTGAATAATTTATGGAACTAAGAAATGTGTGTAAATGGTGCGATTTTTCTGGAATTTGTTATCAAAGTTCCCTCCATTTAAGTTTCTGGTAGTAGAGAGTAGAGATACAGAACTTGAGGCCTGGACCAGTTTATTTGTGTTTAGAAATATTGTACATTGAGGCCTGGACCAGTTTATAAGTCGCATTTCTGTTGCTTATTCATTGTAAATTAATTTTCGGGCAGATACTACTTTGATATGTTGATTATGTTAATGATTTATATGTAAGTTTATTCGCTCTGTATTTTTTTTTGTTAAAAAAAGACTAATAAAACTGTAGAAACTGATTGTAATTGGATTGGTATGTTATCTTTATAATGATTTTCTAATACAGGGCTTGCAAATGTAAATCAGTTGTATCAATTAACCATGGTGCATATTGTGCCTTATAACCTTTCAAAAGTAGTTGCTTGCTGTCTATTATTTCTTGCTGAATTTGATATTTGTTTTATGTTTTATCATTGTATGTTGCTGGGTTCATGCCATATTGGGGTTTAATTTCAGAACTGTACAAATAAGGTGCTTGAAAATCAAAACAATTGGTAAACAATAATTAGTTGCTTGCACATGAATGAAAATTTGGAGGTTTCGGTAAAGTTGGGATGTAGCAAGGTCAAGCCCTTTCCTTAATATGATAATATAATATATACTGAATTCAATTGTATCTGGACTTTGGCTTGGAGTTATATTGAAACACTATTTTTTAGAGATGAAACAACAACAATAGTAATACATTTGAAAATTTTGAAAAATTTTCGTTAGTACAATTAGTCATTTGTTCATATGGTACTACACTACAACGTATTTGAATAGGATCATCTTTAAGTACAGTCCAAAATTTTCAAATATAAATTGAGACGAATTTTCAAATCTTTAAGTACAAATTTTTAGGACATTCTTGCAATCGGCATAATTTCACATAAGACAATTTGGCACATTTAATTTGCAAACTCAAACCTATGTCCATTGATCAATGATAGAAACTAGAACCTATGTCCACTGATCAATGACACACACACACACGCGCGTACAAACACACACACACACACACACACAAGGCAGCAGAACACACACACACACACACACACACACACACACACACAGGGCAGCACAACACACACACACATAGGGCAGCACAACACACACACACAGGGCAGCACAACACACACACACACACAAGGCGCACACACACACACACACACACACACACACACACACAAGGCAGCACAACACACACACACCCGCTGTCATATAGTCCTTAAATGAATCATATAGTCCTATTGTTCAATTGTTAAAATTATCAACTGTCATAAGCTTACCACGTGACATGTTTCAAATAGATGGCACATGAATCACAAGATCAAGAGGAGAAATTGTGGCCTTCCCATGTAGAACATATTTTTATTGAGATAATGTTAGAGGAACAACTTAAGGGTAACATGGCAAAAGGTGTGTTCAAGGGTTCCATGTGGACATCAATCACAACTGAACTTAACCAAAGGGCTGGGAAAGATTTTATCCCTAACCAAGTTCAACAGAAGCACAATAGGCTCCGTACCAAACAACGCAAGTGGAGCCAGTTGCTAAGACACACAGGATTGGGGTGGGACGAGCAGACCCAAACAGTGACTTGCTCTGAGGAGGTGTGGCAGAATGCGGTTGCGGTATGTTTACTCTTGTTTATTAATTTTGACTTATTGCAATTATTTATTTATGCAATTTGCCTCTTGTGAACTGCTGCGTTTAGTGTGCTAATGTTTTCAAGGACATTCCAGAGCTATCGTGGTGCAAATAGCTTAAGGAATAAGGGATGCCCAGACTACCCATCACTGCAGCAGTTGTTTGCCCCTAGTACCGCGACTGGGAACCTGCAGATCTCCTTAAACACTCCTCCCTTGAATAGTGATGAGGAGCGTGCCCTAGAGGAAGAGCTTGCCAATGCTAATGATAATGCAAGTGCACCCACCCATCTGGATGATGACTGTTACACCCCTAACTTTGACACTTTCCCGCACACTGTGGAGGATGTTGAGGTTGAGGAGGTAACCCAACGAGCAGAAAAACGTCCTGTGCCAGATGCAAGTGGTAAGGGTAAGAAGGTCTCAAAGAAGTCGGATAGGGTAAGTGAAATGACTGTGGCCCTAAGGGAGTACACTGCAATGTCGAGGGATAAGTTCAGTGGTAAACTCGGCAAGGGTAGCGGTTCATCCGAGCAATTCGCTCAATCTGCTGTAGGCGGTGATCCTTGCTCACTTCCCAAGGCAATGGAGGTGTTGAATTCGTATGCGGATCTCAGTAACAAGGCCTATATCAAGATGTCAAAGGTTTTGCAGCAAAAGGATGATAGGGTAGTGTTTATGTGTATGCCGGAGCATAGGAGGAAGTCTTGGATTGATGCCATTCTAAACCCGGAGGAGGATTGAGGGATAGTAGTTTCGCTTTAAACTAGAACAATATTTGGTTTTTATGTAATATGGATTCCAGTTGTTCTATTTACTTGTTTATGTTTCGTATGGATAATACTACGGTTTATGTTATTTAACAAACTTGGGACCGCAAGCATGGTTTGTGTTATATTATGTTTATGTTATTTAGGAACTTCAGATGCCAAACTAGTTTGTGTTATATTATGTGACGGATTTGGATTTGAACTTGGAATCTTTGTATGGTTTGTGTTATATTATGTGAAGGATTTGGATTTGAAGTTGGGATGTTTGTATGGTTTATGTTATATTATGTGACAGATTTGGATTTGAACTTGGAATCTTTGTATGGTTTGTGTTATATTATGTGAAGGATTTGGATTTGAAGTTGGGATGTTTGTATGGTTTATGTTATATTATGTGACGGATTTGGATTTGAACTTGGAATGTTTGTATGGTTTGTGTTATATTTGTGTTATAGTATGCGAAGGATTTGGATTTGAACTTCGAATCTTTGTCACGTACTTGGATAAGGTTTTTTTTTTTTTTTTTTTTACGTTTATTATCGTGATTGTTGAATTAGGTCTTTATATTCTACATGATTATTATGCGATGTACTTGTTTTAATAACATATTTACTTTTATATCTCTCTTTACATAACCTACCTGAATAGTGTGTTTGTGCTAATGTGTAGGTCACTTATGGCGTCTGGAAATGATTGGTGGCAGGCGGTCCAAGAGTATGACTTTGATGATGCATACTTCAACAACGTTGGTTCCAGCAATGACTATGAAGAAAATGATGATGACTGGCCTGATTCAGAGTTTGAACGTGAAGAAGAAGCAGAGTTTAATTTAGTGAATCCTTTAGTCGGGGAGATGTATGCATACATGCAACGGCATTATGATAAACAACCAATGCGAACAAGTGCGCTGACCGGCAAGGCGTATATGGACGAGGTCACTGAAGGTAATCAAGCTAAGTGTTATGAGATGTTCCGCATGACACCTGAATTACTGTTGCATTTAGTGGACGAGTTGGCTGCACATGGTTACTTGAAGGATGGACATGGTCACGTGAATGCCACTCAGGCCGTGGCCATGTTATTGTACATACTTGGACACAACACCCGCTTTAGATGTGTTGCAGACCGGTTTCAGCATTCAACAGAAACCGTGTGCCGGCATTTTCGTCAGGCGTTGCGGGCTGTCCACCACTACGCGAAGCATTTAATTAAACCTGATCAGAATGCCACAAGCCTCCCTGAGCATCTTCAAGTGAACAAGTACTGGCCATGGTTTGAGGTACAAATCATTCCCTTACTTGACAGACTTCGTACAACAGTAAAATAATATGATTTTGTAGATGTCCTTGCTAAGATTAATGAAAAGGTCCAACGTGTAGAGATGTATAGGAGCAATTGATGGAACGCATGTGAGTGCCTGACCTCCTGCAGATGCGACTCAAGCACATAGGGACCGTAAGAGCCTTATAACAACCAATGTGCTGTGTGTGTGTAACATGGACATGCAGTTCACATTTGTCCATGGTGGGTGGGAGGGCAGTGCAAACGACTCAAGGGTTTTCGAGGAAGCGATTAGTGACCGGAAGCATGGATTCCCATGGCCACCAACAGGTACTATACATTACTATGAGTTTAACTAAAGTTATTTTATCCTCCACGTCTAAGTAGTGTGTTTATTGTACAACTTAATTACGTGCTGCCTGGCTGTGTGTGTGTGTGTAGGGTTGTACTACTTGGTGGATTCGGGTCTACCAATTGGCACTAGTTTTCTCCCCCCTCACAAGTCAACTAGGTACCATGCGCAAGAATTCTAGTCAAGCCGTAGACGGATAACATCAAAAAAAGAGTTGTATAACTACAGACACTCGTCCTTGCGAATGGTGATTGAGAGGTCTTTTGGAGTGCTGAAGGCCCGTTTCCCCATTCTGAATTTAATGCCAAACTTCAAGCCAATTAGGCAGTGTTACGTGGTTATTGTGTGTTGTGCTCTACATAATTTCATACGCATAAACAATCGGAGTGATGAATTGTTTAGAACAATAGGGGAGAGTGTTGGCGAAGGTAGTGCGACCAATAACGAAGGTAGTGGCGATGCTGAAGCAGCAACAAGCTCAGCGACCCAAAGGCATGTACTAGAAATGTCAAGTGCATCGAAGAGAGCGATGGGGCAATTTAGGGACAATATCACTGACACAATGTGGGATGATTATGTTGCCCGTGGCAATGTCAGATGATTATATGTTGAAAATGGCAATTGACCGTTTACTTTGCAGCGTAATCGTTTTGGCACTATAGTAAGTGACGGACAACTTATTAATTAGATAGGTGGATGTATAAGTTAGTTCAACTTGTAATGATACTGCACTATTTTGGAATGACATGACAATGTGCAGATATGCTCTCGGCATAATTATGTAACGTAAATCGATTGTATCAATTATTAAAAGATATATGTAACGTAAGGGTTTCAAGTTTCAACTATTTATGTGTCGACTCTCACCAATGGCAATGAATACAAAACTGACCACTTTTGTTAAACGGCCACAACGGTCCCTCCATTCTAAAATAAGTTATTAAAAATAAAATGCGAATATGCGATGTACGCACTAGAGTTTTCAATTTAGATTATTTAAGTACCATTAAATTGGGCCAAATGTCAAAATGTGCGGTTCAAAAAACATATAACAAAATTAAAAATTGTCAAAACGTGGAAAGGTGAAAATAATTCTATGGGGAGATAAAAAAAATTGGTCATGCGCTGGAAAAAAAAGTTTAAAAACTTCCAAGTAAAAAAATGATAAAAACATATAATTAAAAAATAACGAAACAAAATTTATTCAAAATGAAAATTTATGAAGACATCTTTTTCTTTTTATTTATTTATTGATAAAGACACCTTATTGTCTTATACACTGAAGGGGCCAAATAAATTTTTTTTTTTTTTGTTGGATAGAATACGTGCAAAAAATATAAACTGATGGAGAAGTATTCATTATTGAATATAAAAGAATGCATAAAACGAATGATAATAGATTGACCTGTTTTGTTCAAGAAACGTTCATTGCTATACACAACACCTCCCTGTACAGCAAACAGCTGACAAACACAATTCTCATTCTGCAAAATATTTAAGAACTCAAAACAGGGCATGCGAAGTGTAATGTACATTATACACGTGACCGTCAATGGTTCATGGCAGACGCAGTTGCGTATGGCAATGACCCCTAGAAACATTAGAGAACACAAAATAAACCCCGAGTACAATACAAGCCAAAAATAAAGCTACCCTATACTTATAGACCTTGTCTTCAGCAATCCGGAGTTTGAGATTACTTTTTTCACCCTTGCGCTTTGCTTTCCTTAGGAGCTCCCATGCTTCTGCTTCCCTTGCATAAGCCTCATCTCTTTCATTTCTTGCAGCTACGGCGTCGGCCTTATATCTCGCAAACCTTTCATGGACAAGTGGTGCCGTTGCATGGCCACGTGGGCATGTATTCTTGTCCAACCATTTGAAGAACTTACATGCCTGATCAGAGTCCTGCATACAACATTGAAGGCATATATAAGATGGTCAGCAAAGATAGTAAAAAAATGACAAGTCGAATATGTAATGACAATAAAATTGAAGATAGAAACTAACCGGCGCCCACTGCTGACATCCATAGAACCTCCTACCGAAATTACGGATAGACAAAAAGGTCCTTTCCACACACCGATCCATATTGCACATATGGCCGGTAGAGGTGGACTCATAAGTAGTGGCAGAAGACATGGTTATGGCTTTTCTTTTTCCAATATATCTACACACATATAATTATATATATAATGTCAGTACATAGTTCTACATAATCAATGCACTGTCAATGGAAATTGATTGATTGAACCTATTGTCAATGAAAAATAGTGCCTTACAAACTATTGTATTGTTATCACTAAAAATTTGTTACCCGAAGCCAAGCAATAAACTATACAGTAGAAATTTGTGTCATTTCCAATCGATTGCTGTTTGGTAGCATTTTATGACTCACCATGAATCTGCTTATTTTAACTATATTATAATATTTAATATTTTTATAAATATCTACCATCCCGAGGTCCTTAATGGCAGTATGATTTTATTGACCATGGATTAGCTATGGTTGATTTCTTGTGTTTTGTTGTAGATATGATATATGGGTCCTCATTCTTCCTTTTCTCTTTTCTTTATTTCTCTCTCTGTTGACCAATGCTATATATTTAGATTTCTCCAGTAATTAAGAAAGCATCAAAGATGGCAGTCTGTCAACAAATACATTCCAAATTAATGTTGTTGATTGAATTAACTCTATTTAGTAATAGGTTATTACACCAATTAGATCACTTGTACTGTAGTGTTTGAAAATTTCGAATTGAATCAAATTAAAATTGGATGATGATTACATTAATTGACCATAGATTAGTCACAAAGATTAGTCACGACGATATTCAAACATGTCACAATCTTAGGTAGCAGTACTGTAGAGTAAGAATTTACACCCATCACTTTGGTAGAAAATTCAAACCAATAATCAATAAAAAGGAAGTTGCAAAGTCAAGCCGCAATTTTTGTTGTTTTCTAAAAGATGTAACATAGTGGTCAGAGCTTACCGAAAGAATAATTCTTTCAGAGTTCTCCAAGATGAAACTTTGAAAAGAAAAGAAAAAAAAAAGGGATCTTATTCTATGAATCAACAAGGCTGCAATGTTTGTGATGCAATCTAGTAATTTCTGAGTATTGATAATATGCTTTATTCAATAATTATGACATAGTATACTAAAAGAAGTGCTGCAATGCATTTTCTTGATATTGTTTTCCTCTTAAACAAATAAATCCTATTATTTATCTAGTTACAAACTGCATATCAAATGATGAGTCATCTCAAAGTTCAGTACTAGCTTAATACTGAGTCCAATACCAACACTAAACAAAAAGCCATTGCTTTGAATCTAACAACATATACTAGCTTAGTACCTTATAAATCTCTCGCGATGGTAATAATTTATAGGGATTCCTCCTGAATCTTTTATTGTATTTTATAATATTTTTTAATTTGAAAATTTCAATCAATTAAATCAAAGTAGCATGCTAGCTACAAGAAACCACCTATTTCTTTTCTCCCAAATTATTCATAGAAGCAAATATGAGGAGGCCTATGAATCCTTGAAAGAAGAAAGTATCAGCTATATCAATATAACCCAATAAGCCATGGAGAAGAAAGAGGACAACAGGGTGAAGAAGAAAGACGCAATGAGGTCTATAGCTTGCAGCTTTAAGAAAGAAATAATCTACATATATATAATCCGTAGTCCAAACTAGTGCTCAATTGTAATAGAAGTAGAAATTGTATCCCTGCTTAAGTTTGAAATTGAACGAAGGGATGGTCAGCCAGTTTGGAATTCACGATTTTTATCCATGTCTGAATAGTTGAAGTGCTAAAGTTTTGTGTCCCCTATTGTGGGGTTTTGAGTTTAGAAAATGCATGTAGATTTGTACTAAATTTAGTTCTAACTAGTCCTAATTAATTTTCCTAAAAATGAAAAACTAACCCTAATTAATACATAACATTGGATTATTTTGGGATTATGTTTAATCACTAGAAATAGATAATTGGACTGTATATGTACGCTGTTTTATAACTCACAAGTCATCAAATACCTCTCCAATGTTGACAACACACTAAACTTGGCCCTGCCTGAAATTTAGAAAATGCATGTAGATTTGTACTAAATTTAGTTCTAACTAGTCCTAATTAATTTTCCTAAAAATGAAAAACTAACCCTAATTAATACATAACATTGGAATATTTTGGGATTATGTTTAATCACTAGAAATAGATAATTGGACTGTATATGTACGCTGTTTTATAACTCACAAGTCATCAAATACCTCTCCAATGTTGACAACACACTAAACTTGGCCCTGCCCTGCAAAATAAAAATAAATCTCCAGAAGACCAACTTTAATTTCCACCATCCCAACATTTGAATTTCTCTTCTTTCAAAAACTATGAATAAGCTCTAGATCAATTATGTTATTTTTGGCAATCCGTCTATTAGGTACAAAAGCCAACTGTTGGGCTCTAATGAGTTTATGCAATAATGGTCTTTTAGCAATAATATTTGTTATGGACTTGTGACCACATTGGACAAACTAATTCCTCTAAAATGGACGACAGAGCTCGGATTAATAGTGACTTGAAGCAGCAAAGTAAACATTTTTCATGTATTCCTCTAAAGCAAAGTAAACTAATTCCTCTAAAGTAAAGAACGTGAGATTTGAAGCAGCAAAGTAAACACAATTCATGTATTCAGTGATATTGAAGCAGCAAAGTAACAAAAAAAAAAGTGTTGATTTATTTACATGCCTGAGTTGAAATCTGCCTAGGGATTCTTCTAAGACCTCGGCGAGATGAACTTTGAAGAACCCACCTGCAAAACCCAGAACATTTTTCTCAAAATCCAAATGCAAAACACACAAATCAGCTAAATAAACAAAGTGAGAGAGTACAGAACTGTCGAGGTAGCACCGTCTTGGGTCGGAGGAGACCGGCCGTGACAAAATCGGGAAATGGGTACTGTTTCTTATGCTCGTCGGCACCGCTGGGTCACGACGGAGGAGATGGCGCTGACGTACGCGTCGGAGAGATCGGTGTTCTTCACTGGCGACGGTCCTGACAAGGCGAGGGAGCTTGAAAAATTTTTATGGGTATCGGTTTTTCTGCTTTGGGAGAGTGAAGGGGAAATGGGAAATGACAAAAGAGAAGCTGAAATGGGGATGAGTAGCAAGGTGCGGGTAACAAAACAGAACCATCTGGATATGTGACAGAGCTGGGGCCCATGAATAGTGATGAAAATTTTTGAGTTATGGCATTGTACTGATAAGCCAAACGGGTATTGATTTAGAGCGATGGGTGATAAGTAATGAAAAATGAGTGATGAGTGATGAGTGATGAAAATTGAGTGACGAAAATTGAGTGACCAAAAAAAAGTTCCCAAATAGCCTCTTAACAACTCTACCAAACGGGGCCTTAATTTCATAATTTCAGCTGGCATGCAAAAGTAGTACATGATTGATTTGAAAGCTAGCTGGGACTTTGTCGTCAATGGACGTATAACAACAAATCTTTATAGATGATAAATGTTTTTTCGGTAAATCAAGATAACTTCATAAACTAGGAATTAACAAATCTTTACCATGCATATTTGCTTCATCAGAAACCAAAATACTCCCCACCACAGAAGGTGAGTTACAAACTTACAAAAGACAACAAAAGATGATAAGAAGTTAGCTCCTAGCTTTGCCAACTAATAGATGATAAATGTTACAACAATAATTATTGCCACTTAACTTAGGATCTATTTGGATACTACTTATTTTATTGAAATTGAAAATTTATTGCTGAAAGTACTGTAGATAAATGTAAAAATTAGTTGAAATAGTACAGTAGGACTCATGAATAGTACCAAAAAGTGCAGCGAATTCCATGAATAATAGCAAAAATAAGTTGAATAGTAAAATAATTTATAATTTTCATCTAAATCCAAATGCACACTTAATTTACAAAACCAAGTCCCTATTCATTAATCTCTTTCTGTCAAAAGAAAAGCTACCCCTTCATCCTCTTCTTACGAGTCCTGCACACGTACAATACAAACCTCAAGGAACACCAATTAAGTCTTTAGAGTAGAAGATGCCAAGGCAAGCTCAAAATTCAAGAATCAGTTTGAAACTCATTAAGCTCCTTCTTCTTCTATGCATCGAAGTCAAAGCACAAGCAGGGAATCTTGTTGATGATGAAGGTAAGAAGACTATTCTTCTTTCATTTTCTCGTTTCTATAGCAGTAAATTGAGGCTATATATAACGTATTAATATTAACGAAAAGGCATGTCTATTTAATGCACTGATGGTCTCAAATTAGTGCAAGTTATTTAAGCATGGGAGCATGATCCTTTTTTTTTTTTTTTTTTATTAGATAGTTTCAACCTATGGCGTCTACTCCTGATAATAGCTCTTTATCATTAAACCAAGACACTAATAAGTTTTTGGTATATGCAGAAATTAAAAATTATCTCTTATTCCTTTAGACACTACTATCTGTAAAATATTATCTCCCTAATTAGCCATTCTTTTAATTATTATAATAAATTTAACATTTTTGAGTCTTAATAAAATATATTGAGCAACAATTGAATACTAAAGTAAAGATACATGAATAATTTGATACAATGCATAAGTCATTTGCGTATTTTCTTAGTTAATAAGATTTTTAATATATTTATTTATTTATTTTGTTTTCTAAGTAAAACAAGATTTTATTTTTATTTTTGAAGGGGACACTGACTACATATATGAGAAATGTGGCCACAAGATTCCATTAATTACATGTCCATGAATTAACTTATTACTTGTAAAAAAATAAGATTAAAAAAAGGGTCAAATAATCGAGAACCTTTTTCTCCACTTAAAAATGGTTTGAATTTTTTTTCTTTTTGAATGGCTAATTAGGGAGATAATGTTATCCCTGAGAACATACAATTAAGTTGTAACACTCTTAGTAGGTTCTAGTTAGTTCAATTGATAAAGTCTCTAGTTGAATAAAAGATTTGGGGTTCAATCTCTGCCTACACTAGAAACTGATTGGTGTCTTAGTCTGATAATACATATTTTCCTCACATGTGGATATGAGCTATGTTTCTATACTCCACAATCCCATCCAGAATAGGATATTTCAAGGTAAAAGGAATTTATAAGAGCATCGGCATTGATGGTGGCAAAATTTTAGCAATTTGGCATCACAAAAAACTAGTTTATGTATTTTACTACCTCACTTTACAAAACACCCAATATCAGTGGCTTTATTTTAGCATTTAACACAATAAAATAATATAAACAACACAATAAAATAATATATTTACTACAATAATCATTTAATAGTCTGAGTTATAGAGGAGGACCTAATAAAACCTTCATTTTTTTTTTTTTTAACATCTGAACTATAGTGCATACGCAAAGATGGCTATGCATTGTAGCTCAACAACAAAAAAATTTTGGCTTTTCCTTTACTAATGCAGCCAAAATTCTTGGCTTTACCTCCACTAATGTAGTCCACTTTTATTATATTTGGTTGCTAAATTTAGCATTTTAGCAATTTGCCTCTACCAATACTAATCCTCTAAAACACAGTTGAAGAAGTGCAGCCGTAGGGACGGACCCAAGGGGGGCCCAGAGGCCCCTGGCCTAAAGAATTAAAAGAAAAAAAAAAGTTGGGCCCCCTTGGCACAAAGAAAAAAAAAAAGGAAAAAAAATTAGCCTAGTATTAGAGTACAAGCATCAGGTATTATAAATGCTAAATATTTAGTATTTACAACCAAGGGAGTTAATACCGTACCGGAGGTTGTACCGGTTTGGCTACTGGTACAATATATTTCGGATACCGGTCAATACCGGTATACCGTTTCGGGTTTACCGCTATTTTATATATTTTATATATATATATATATATATATACACATACACACAAAATCTCTATTTACCATAAATCATTACCTTAAAAATTCTTGTTTATCATAAGACAGTTTATTTAATTGAAAGTAAAAAGTTTTTGCTTAAAATACGTTGGAAATGAAAAAATGAGAAAAATAAAAAGTGAGTTAATTTTGATTTGATGTTCACATGGGTCACTGACTTAGACTCACAAAATAATAAACGTAAAAAAAGATAAAATTGTTTTATTAGATTTGTGTTAGCACTCAGCAGACTCAGCACATAAAAAGAGAAAAGAGAAGTAAAAAGAATTTGAAAAAGCAAATGGAATAGAAAGAAGAAAAAGGCATCTGGTTTGACCGTGTGGGGGAAGAAGAAGAAGGGAGCTCAGCGAAATGGAATCACCATCAGCAACGTACTCCCGGCGGCAGGGAAACTAAATCAGAATGTTACTGCCTTAGGAACGTTAGATCTGTAAGCGAAACTTTTTTTTTTTTTTTCTTTTTCCTTTTTTCAGATCTGAAAGCCTTGATTTTTCTGTTCCAGACCGGTATAAGTTTTTCGGCCAAAATACGGTATTTGCTCCAGTAAGGCCGAAATAACCCGGTATGACCGGTATTTTAGCCGGTACGAAACAAAAGTGTTTCTGTACCGGTTTAGGTTCCGGTAAGAAAAATTCCGGCCGTACCGGCCGGTATGGTACGGAATCGACTCCACTGTTTACAACACCAAATACCAAAAATACTACTGTATGAGACATTTCAAATACTATATCAAAGTAGCAAAAGTAAGTTTTGATATGTGGAATTTTTTATTTTTATTTTTTTGCAACAGTTGATGCTCTTAATAAATAATATTATTGTGCATTTTTTTTTTTGTCGTTGTTGGTAGATGATTGCATCTTAATGTATTAAGAAATAATGATTTTGAGTATTTATCTTGGTTGATATTTTGTTAATACTATATGGATTCCTATTTGGTTTTTTTTTTCTTATACTTCGATCCCTAGCTTAAAATCCTAGATCCACCCCTCCCTGAGTGTAGTTAGTTTAATTTCACCCATTCTTTGGTTCTAAAATATCAGACTCATTGCAATCTTGTAAAATATGAACGTTTGATCCATGTCTCCATTACACTTGGGTGAATCAGATAACTTCTCTCCTTTTTTATTTTATTTTTATAATTAATTTATTTAATGTGAAGATTGAAATTGCATTTTGAGAAGGATAAAAACTGTACAAATTTAAGTTAAAGCATGCTAAATAATTTTGAATTCTAGAAATGTATGCTTTATAGTTGATACAATACTTTCATTTGTATCCAGAAAGGGAAAAAAACAAAAATAAGTTGTTCGTCATATTCATTAGTATTGTATTTTATCCGTTCTTTTGGGGACATTTGAGAAGGTGTCCTATTCTCAAATGTTTCAAATTTCAGCCACAACATTATTCATCTACATGGGTTTCAAGGTGTTTTATGGACAGAAAATAGAATATATATTCACACGTACACTACACCCAACTTAACATAAAGTATTAAAATTTAGAAATTAAAATATTACAAGTTTTTTTTATAGAGTTCAACCTATAACGTCCATTTCTGATGATGACTCTTTATTATCAGACCAAGATTCCAATTAGTTTTTAGTGTAGGCGATGATTGAACTCCAGATCTCTTATTCAACCATCAGAGAATTATCAGTTAAGTTTCATACATATGTGATACATTCACTTGACTTACTTATTGTAGCGCAAAAAAAAAAAAAAAAAAAAAAAAAAAAAAAAAAAAAAAAACCTCCCTAATAAACATTTATCACAATCCAATCTCCAACCATAATGCCAAAGATATTTTTTCTAATGATTAGTACTATATAATCTTAATTAGATAGACAGTAAATTTACATTTATTTTAAAAAGTATAGGTTGATTGTCTGACTCATAGTTAGTATTATAAGAGGCAAAATATATATACATAATACAAGATATGGATATGTTTCATTCAGTTGAAGATTTTAAATGGAAGCGGGAAAAAAAAAAAAAGGTCTTATATGTGAATTACAAACTTAAACAATTAAAAGAACTATCTATATTAAGTTATTTATTTTATTTAAATTACATAAATATCTTTGCCCGATCTTGACATGTCAATATTCATTAGTGTACTTTTTCTTTTCTTTTCTAAATTGCATTTTTGTGCTGGCCATTTCACACTTCACAGTTGGAGACTTGGATTATTCCTATATCATTTCATATATTTAAATTTAAAGTAAAATTTTATTCTATTATATTAGTAAATTAAAGTTTTTGAAATATTGTTATAAGTATGGATTTGTCGGAATATTTAAACTAATAGTAGGATAATATTTATATAACTTTCGTAATTAATTAAGAAAATTTTATTTTTTATCTTTAATCCATATATAGTTAATCAACTATAAATACTATTTTAGTCTATATAACTAATTTTTCATATTTATTTCATATTTATTTTATATTATTTAATTATTAAATCAATTATGACATCATTACGTTTCGACCTCGGTCAAATCTTGGTTTGGCCTTAAAAATCTTGAACCTCTCATTTTACTGGTTCTTTGAACAGTCCGAGATCTGAAAATCATGTTAGTAACAGCTTACCACATATGATCCGTTGTGAAATTACTGTGAAAATATTCTGGATGTAGCATTACTTTTATTTTTGTAAAACTTAAATTTTTGTGATTCTCAAGCCAAAGTATATAACATTTTTATTAGGGTGGTCAAAATAAGTTAATTTAGTATATCATTTTTGTTGTAAGTGTGTGTGTGTATATTTATATATTTTGCAAGTCAATATGGTCCTATCCTATTACCACCCTAACTTAAACGTGGAGCTACCCCTGCCAACTCAATTATAGATTGAGATCTCGTGCAATTATTAAAAAATTCTAATTCAAGGGCTGATATTAAAATGATTTTTCAACTTTTTAACGTCAGCCATTAGTTCACTATTGAATAAGGCTATTGCATCAAATTCAGATCCACTTAACTACCTATTGTAAAAATTGAAAAAAACTAGAAAAAATAATAATAAACCCACATAATCGTAATTTAAAGACTTTTATAGGTTATATGTAAAGATCATCCATCAGTTTGACATAAATTTATTTCACTTATTTATTTATTTTTTAAAAATTTAGTTAAAATATACTTGAAATTTAAAAAATAATATTTAAAAAATCAGTATTATATAAACAAACATTTTTTTTTGGAGAAACATATAAACAAACAAGTTAAACGTTAAATGAAAAAGCACATGACAAAACCTAAAAAAAAGGCCTGACAAATGGATGGCACTTTAAAAAGCCAACAATAAATTTCGTGACAAGGCTTTTTTTATTAAAAGTTAGCTTTTCGTTGGTTTTGTAATATGAAGAAATCTCATTTAAAGCAAAAGCAAAAGAAAAAATTATTGAATGCTAAGGGCCATACTCTTTAAATTGTAGTGGTCCCTTAACGTTTAACAAGTATATCTATGATTCTATATGGGTCGAGGAAACACCAACGAAGCTGCGCACTTGCTAGCTAGGAATGCAATGAATGTAAAAGATAGCGTAATATGGGTCGAGGATACTCCTCCCTTAATTGAACATCAGATTTTGAATGATGTAGCTTTCTTGGACTGTTGTACGTATTAATGAAATTCCAGTCATATGTTTCCAATCAAAAAAAAAAAAAAAAAAAAAAAAAAAACAAGTATATCTATATGTGAGACTGCTTTCTGCACTTAATTTGTAAGCAGAGCTCGTGGAATAGCTAGGCCGCAGAGCAAACAATAATGGCGAGGCTTGTTCTTCCTTACATTAGCTTCATAGTGTTCTTGTTACTTATGTGCATGGCATCACAACCTGGAACAGGCCGGACAACTCATAGTGATGAAGGTCAGGACATTCTTTGATCTGCTTTCTATCTATATATAATATTTCTGTATATTTTTACTTCGTATATAGGATCAAATCTATTCTTTCAAACTGATGGAAATAGACATCTATACATTCAGCTGTGTTCATCTATACATTAGAAGGAGCAGGCGAACACAGTATAGCTGATATCCAATATATTGCTCCGACTGATTACTTTAATTCTATATAGATGTATCATGTGTGTCAGTGTTTCTTTTAAAAAAAAGGGTTCTATAAGGAAGTTTAGAAAACCTCTAATAATTTTCTGTCACATCAGATTTAAAAAAAAAAAAAAGAAGATAAGCAACGCACAATTTTAATCTAAAAAAAAATTATTATTATTATTATTTAAAATAAATAAAAAAAAACCCTTACAATCCCACTGAAATTTGGTTGGCCAAGGAATTGGTCATGGATATGAGAAAGACAGCTATATGGAAAAAAAAAAAAAAATATATATATATATATATATATATGATATATATGGACCTTTGTCTTTAATTTTCAAATATAATATATATATCATCCACAGCCACATGTTTCCTTCCGGGATTGATACTCAGGAGATGTAATAATTTTTCAATGATTGAGAGTATCAAAGTTTAATTTTAATTTTTAATTTTTCAACTTTTCTCACCTTAGGTTAAGATTGAAAATTAAAAATTTTTAAGTCTCAGTCTCACTCTCTTTTGCACTAGCTTAATTATGACTACAATATTTCTATTGATAACATTTTTTAAGAAAAAAAAATAAACTTAAAGATTATTTTTATGTAATGGGTTGAACGAGTTACAAATTTGAATGATTATAAATTTTTATTTTTTTCATTTTTTAATAAGTTTTTTGTTGAATAATTTGTTCACTTGTTGTTTGGTCTAATCATGTTTTTGTTTAGGTTATTTTGTTGCTATTTGGACTAATTTCTATTATTGTTACTTAAGCCCTTTGTTTTTTATTTTTAAGGGGTTAAAGATTATGTTTGAGGAGTTAGAATTATTTTTGTAATATTGTTACGTTCACAATATTTTCACAACAAATTTTATGCGAAAAACTGTTATTAATAGGTAAAAAAATGATGTCAATATTAGTCTCAAATTAAAATTAGTAATAACCTACCACATATGATTTGTTGTGAAATTATTTTGAAAATGTTCTAAATATAGCATTACTATTATTTTTGTAAAACTTAAAATTTTGTGATTATGAGGCCCAAGTATTTAACTTTTGAATAGAGTGGTTAAAATAAATTAGCTTAGTATATAATTTTTTTTGTAAGTACAAATATATATATATATATATATATATATATAAATCAGTATTATATAAAGAAACAAGTTTTTTTTTTTTTTTTGGAGAAACATATAAACAAACAAGTTAAACCTTAAATGAAAAAGCAAAAAAAGGAATAAATTTCGTGACAAACCTAGAAAAAGGCCTGACAAATGAATGGGACATTAAAAAAACCAACAACAAATTTCGTGACAAGGATTTTTTATTAAAAGTTAGCTTTTCGTTGGTTTTGGAATATGAAGAAATCTCTTTATGTCTTAGGAATGAGACGTAGTCCAAACTTTTGAAGATTCAAAAGCAAAAACAAAAATTATTGAATGTTAAGGGCCCTACTCTTTAAATTGTAGGGGACCGACGGACCGTTAACATTTAACAAGAATATCTATATATTTGGTATATCAGACATTCTGCACTTAATTTGCAAGCAGAGCTCGTGGAATAGCTGGCTAGTCGGCAGAGCAAACAATAATGGCAAGGCAGAGCAATTTTTTTTCTTTTTGAATGGCTAATAGGGAGATACTGTTATCCCTGAGAACCTACAATTAAGTTGTAACACTCTTAGTAGGTTCTATTTAACTCAATTGATAAAATTTCTAGTTGAATAAGAGATTTAGAGTTCAATCTCCGCCTACACTAGAAACCAATTGGTGTCTTGATCTGATAATACATATTTTTCTCACATGTGGATATGAGCTATGTTTCTATACTCCACAATCCCAACCAGAATAGGATATTTCGAGGTAAAAGGAATTTATAAGAGTATTAGCATTGTTGATGGCAAAGTTTTAGCAATTTGGCATCACAAAAAATTATTTTATCTATTTTACTACCTCACTTTACAAAACACCCAACATCAGTGGTTTTATTTTAATATTCAACACAATAAAATAATATACAACACAATAAAATAATATATATACTACAATAATCATTTAATGGTCTGAGTTACAGTGGAGGACCTAATAAAACTTTTTTTTTTTTTTTTGGTTTAACATCTAAGTTATAGTGCATATGCAAAGATGGCTGTACATTGTAGCTCAACAACAAAAAATTTTGGCTTTTCCTCCACCAATGTAGCCAAAAATCTTGGCTTTACCTCCACTGATGTAGTCCACTTTTATTATATTTAGATGCTAATTTTAACATTTTAGCAATTTGTCTCCACCAATACTAATACTCTAAAACATAGTTGAAGAAGTGCAGCCGCAGGGACGGACCCAAGGGGAGCCCAGGCCCCCCTGGCCCAAAGAATTAAAAGAAAAAAAATTTTGGGCCCCCTTGGCACAAAGAAAAAAAATTTATGATTATATTTTTTATTTCTAAAGTTACCTCCCCCTTCCAAAAACTTACACCTTGTACTTTTTAATCAGCTTAGCTCAACTAGTAACTACTCAATTCAAAAACTTAACAAAAACAAAACTTTAAAATAAAAAATAAAAAATAAAAAAATCATAATTAGCCTAGTATTAGAGTACAAGCATCAGGTATTCTAAATGTTAAATATTTAGTATTTACAACATCAAATATCAAAAATACTACTGTATGAGACATTTCAAATACTTTTTTTTTTTTTTGAAAACACAAATACTATATTAAAGTAGCAAAAGTAAGTTTTGATATGTGAAAAAAAAAAAAATATATATATATATATATATTTTGCAACAGTTGATGCTCTTAATAAACAATATTATTGTGCTTTTTTTTGTCGTTGTTGGTAGATGATTGCATCTTAATGTATTAAGAAATAATAATTTTGTGTATTTATCTTGGTTGATATTTTGTTAATACTATATGGATACCTATTTTTTAGTTTAATTTCACCCATTCTTTGGTTCTAAAATATCAGACTCATTGCAATCTTGTAAAAGATGAACAATTGATTCCATGTCTCCATTACACTTGGGTGAATCAGATAACTTCTCTCCTTTTTTTATTTTATTTTTATAATTTATTTATTTAATGTGAAGATTGAAATTTCATTTTGAGAAGGATAAAAACTGTACAAATTTAAGTTAAAGCATGCTAAATAATTTTGAATTCTAGAAATGTATGCTCTATAGTTGATACAATACTTTCATGTGTATCCAGAAAGGGGGAGAAAAAAAAAAGTTGTTTGTCATATTTATTAGTATTGTATTTTATTCGTTCTTTTGGGGACATTTGAGAAGGTGTCCTATTCTCAAATGTTTCAAATTTCATCCACAACATTATTCATCTACATGGGTTTCAAGGTGTTTTATGGACAAACAATAGAATATATATTCACACGTACACTACACCCAACTTAACATAAAGTATTAAAATTTAGAAATTAAAATATTACAATTTTTTTTTTGAGAGAGTTCAACCTATGACGTTCATTTCTGATGATGGCTCTTTATTATCAAACCAAGACTCCAATTAGTTTTTAGTGTAGGCGATAATTGAACTCCAAATCTCTTATTCAACTATCAGAGAATTTACCAGTTAAGTTTCATACATATGTGATACATTCACTTGGCTTAGTGTAGTGCCAAAAAAAAAAAAAAAAAAAAAAAAAACTCCCTAATAGACATTTATCACAATCCAATCTCCAACCATAATGCCAAAGATATTTTTTCTAATGATTAGTACTATATAATCTTAATTAGATAGAAAGTAAATTTACATTTATTTTAAAAAGTATAGGTTGATGGTCTGACTCATAGTTAGTATTATAAGAGGCAAAATATATATACATGATACAAGATATGGATATGTTTCATTCAGTTGAAGATTTTAAATGGAAACGAAAAAAATAGATTTATATGTGAATTACAAATTTAAACAATTAAAAGAACTATTTATATTAAGTTATTTATTTTATTTATATATATATATATTTTTTGAGAAACATTTTTTTATATTCTAACTTAGTAGTTTGTTTATATAATCTCAATATAATTTGATAAGATATAATCAAACATCTAATAATTAAGTATTTAGTTAAGAATTTTATAGTTCAACCAGTTGGCATCTCTTAGTATTAAAAAAAAAAAGAAAAAAAAAAGAGACATTCAAAGTTTAATTCTTCACTCTCCAACCATCGAGTTATCAAAATAATAATAATATCTCTAAAATGTACTTATGTATAATGTATGATATAATATGTGAATTTTAGTATTTTACTAACTTTTTTCAACCTTTTGATTCCGCTGAAAGTTATACGAAGAAACAGACAAGCGTAATATTATAGCATTTTCAAAGTATTGGTCCTATTGGATTTTTAAATTTGCATTGAGACTTACATTTTGGGAGCAGAGCATGCAAAATCAATTAATGGTTCTTAGAAAAATGAAATTTTGAATGGTTGGAAGCAACTTACAATCTATCGATATGCAAGAACAAAATGTTATTAGCGGCTTTGCCTATCTATTCTATTATAATTGGTTTGTGGGAGGGTTTATTTAGAGAAGTGACACGTTCAAATCTTAGGTGATAAGATGTCATTAGTTTTAATTTGAATCTATCACATAAATTGTTATTTTTATCCACTAATAACAACCTATCATTTAAGATTTATTGAATAATTGTTGTTAAAATATTTTAGACAGAACATTTTTAATTTATTTATCAACTTTATAACCTCAAATTTGTCTTTACAGTTATTTTCAAGGAAATTTTTTTTTGAAATTTAATACTAAAAATAAAATAAATAAAGAAGAGTCAGGTTTGATACTTTTTTTTTTTTTGAGAAGGAGTCAGGTTTGATACTTTAGTAGCGAAAAATTTCGAAATTTGATTGTGAGAAACCGTTCTCTATCCCTTATTTGTGTTCGTTTCTAAAAAGAAATGAAAGAAGTGTCGTTAATGTGACTGGGTTTAGATAACTGGGCTGGCTATACCAATAAACCCAATTAAAAAGCCCAATGCTGAATACATATCATATCCAGTCCAAAGCTCCAGATTATCAAAAAAAAAAAAAAAAAAAATTGTGGCGCTTGGGCGGTGTAACCGTGTAAGGACGGCGGTGATCGGCTGCGAACGACAGCACCGTGAGCCCCCTCAATTACAATTGCACTCTTTTTGTTTGATTAAAATTTTAGAGATTTTACACTGCTTGATGACAATTAGTTTAACTTTATGCAGTTAGAGCCCTTAGTGAAATTGCTGATCAATTGGGAAAGAGAGACTGGAATTTCAAAGTGGACCCGTGCACTAGTAATGACCAAAACTGGACAACAACGCAAGTCAATTCAAATCAGCCGTTCGACTACAACAATACTCTCATCTGCGATTGCAACTTCACTAACGATGGTGTATGCCACGTCGTTCAAATGTACGTGCTACTACTTTTTATTTTTATTTTTATTTTTTTGCTAAATTAAAAAAAAAAAAAGATGGGCACCCACTCACGTGCCACGTGCACCAAAGGCCTTTGAGGCTTAAAAACTAAGTTTTTTTTTAATCATTTAGCTAATTTTTGTTACTATTTAATTTATTTTTTCTATAATTCATAAATATTTTTTTTATATTATTTATGGATCACCTTTTAATTTTATTTATACTACTCTCAGAAAAAAAAAAAAAAATTTCAACTAAATAAATGTTCCCAAACGGACTCTAAACTTACTCTTATTAATTGATTGATTTATTTATTTGTTTATTTGAAGTCCAAACTAAGGAAATAGTGTGCAATGCATTTACACTTACACTATGTTTGGATGGGTGGATTTTAGGGAGGGTGAAAAATTTTGGAGAGAAAATAAGAGAGAAAATGAGAAAAGGGATTATTTGGTAAGGATGGAGGGAGAGGAAAATTTTTGGTGGGATCCAGGCATTTCCCATCCAGACCCACCAAAAACTTGTCTCTCCAAAATGGAGTGAAAATGGTGTGGGAGGTGTTTTACATATAAATGACAAAATTGCCCTTGCACTAATTTCGTTCTATTGTCTTCTTTTTTTTTTTCTTTTTTTTTTCTCTGCCTGCTGGCGTTTGCTCTGGGCGTTTGCTGCTTTCCTTCTATTTTTTTTAAAAAAATCCTTTTTTCTTTTGATTTTCTGGGCTGTACGTGCAGTGTTATGTTTTTTTTTTTTTTTTTTTTTTTAATAAGGCATGATTTTTTTTTTCTTGAACATAATTTTTATTGTTTAATAAATTTGGGTGATTGTTTTTTTTTTTTAATTGCTTGTCATTTTTTTATTTTAATTGTGCATCATTTTTTAACAAGGGTATATAAGTAAATTTATATAAACTCACTTTTTTCATCCTTCCACTTTTTCACTCTCAACCAAACAAAAAGGAGGGAAATTAAAATTTTTTCTATCCTCCCACTTTTCTATCCTCTCACTATTTTCTATCCTCCCACTTTTCCACTCCTCCATCCAAACACACCCTTAAAATAGTTCTACAGACACGGGTTTTTATTGGGTCCACTGCTGTCATTGCCTCTGTACTTCACTCTTTAAAAAAAAAAAAAAAAAAAACAATTTTCTTGATTAAAGTCCAGCTTTTTAATCTTTAAAGCAATAGAGGACAAGAAAGATGACCAAATGGGGTCAAGGCTTGACTGTTATGTACTTGAGTGGCACATTGCTCTACGTTGTGATGAGCTCTGATGCCAAATAATGCAAACTTATGGATAGAATTTATTTTTAAAAATTAGCTTGCAAGAAAATGGTATTTAAGTGTTTATATACATATAGTTAAACTTACACTTAAGCCACGTAAAACACTATGATCATAATACTCCTACATGGTGATGGAACTATAGTTGGACTTGGGGGCAGTGGCCCCCCCAAATTTTTTCAAAATTTTTTTAGTATATATGTGTGTATTAATTTTAACAATTTGTTTCAATAAATTTACACTTTGCCCTCTCAACAATATTATTGATCTTTTTAAAGGTTATAAAAAATTTTATTGATCTAAAATTTGAAATAAATTTAACAAGCTTAACCAAAAAAAAAATACCAATAACAAACTAAAGCCTAAACAACACCCCAAAACAAACCCACGCAAGACACAAACGAAAAATAAAATAATATAAAAAATTCTTAATCCAATTCTAACTAGTCTAAGTGAACGCCCGTACATATTTGACAACACAAAAGACACCCAAAAAAAAAGCTTAACTTTCTAAATCGAGAAGTGCTACGTTCACAATATTTTCACAACAAATCACATGCGGTAAGTTGTTATTAGTTCTAATTTGAATTTACAACTTCAATTACTTTTTTCCTCACTTATAACAACCAATAATAACCTACCACTTATGATTTGTTGTGAAAATGTAGTGAAAATATTGTAGACATAGCATTTTTCTTCTAAATGAATGCTTACTTGGAGTTTCAAAAAAAAAAAAAAAAATTTGTTTATACTTTTGCCCCCAGAATTCTAAGTCCTAACTCCGTCCTGCTCCTACATTGTTGTAACTTCAAAAAAGATGTGTGTATATATATATATATATAAAACCTCGTGCCAAGATATAGGTTCTGGTTATAGCATGCCCTGGCATTGTGAAGGTGCTCAAGCTAGAGAGATAGACATTTGTAGTATTCTAATCTATGTACTTTCACCTTGCTCCAAGTTCGTATTTCAAATGTGAATCAAATGTTTCACATTTGGTTGGATTCTGATTTATTTTTGAGCTAGCAAATTTTTTCTTTAGTCATAAATACGTGAAGTTGATTCGTGTTCTAGTGGATTTAAGTTTGAAGGTTGGTGTTGCAGGTCTGAAAATTCAGATTGTATTTAATTTTTCTCCTGTAAAAATCCTTGTTATACAGATTTCTTAGAGTGCAGGGTCTTGCTGGTATCCTTCCACCAGCTCTTGCAAAACTACACCACCTGAAGATTATGTAAGGAGAATAACTATTATATGTTTTACTTCGTACCTGAAAATTGGATTAAGTTTCTTTGAACAATTTCCTCTTGATTGTAGTAATCTCAATGCTAACTACCTCAGTGGTAATATACCAGAAGAATGGGCTTCTATGCAGTTGGAACATCTGTAAGTGACTTCGGAGTTCAGGTCCAAGTTAGCCAATAAGTGCTCATTCTTACTGATTTAAATGAATTCACTGCAGGTCCATCTCCACGAACAACTTATCAGGACCAATTCCACCCTACTTGGGAAAAATTACCACTCTCAAAATATTGTATGCTCTTTTAGTATCTTTCTTTCTCCCAATCATTTAGACAGTAAAATTGTGTCATTTTTTTTCATTTGCTCTAGCTTTAATATTTAAGATTATATTCAGGAGCATAGAGAGCAATCAGTTTTCTGGAACTGTTCCCCCTGCACTTGGAAATTTGGTTAACTTGGAGTCCCTGTTAGTGTTTCTTTCTTTTCTATTATTTAATTTTTCAAATCACATTTGATTGGTCATCCCTAAATTCTCACCAATTTTCCTAATCACTTAACAATTGAAATGGTTTGAAGTTTCCTTTTGGTGACTGCAGCATTCTTAGTGCTAACAATCTCACAGGAGAGTTGCCAGCCACTCTCATTAATTTAACCAAACTAATAGAATTGTAAGTTGGTGTATTGATTTCATAGGTGATCTAACAGTAATTTTGGTATTTTCATCGAAAGGTAATCTTTGGGGTTTGTATTTTGTTCAATCTTATTTTCATTTTGGGCCATGTGCAGTAGAATTAGTAGTAACAACTTCACTGGAAGGATACCTGACATTTTTCAAACTTGGAAACAACTTCAGAAATTGTACGGGCTTTTCTTCTACATTGTTTTCTAAATCTCTTTTCTAAGTAAAGGTTTCAAGTGTGATCTCAATCCGTTCGAGTTGTTTTGTTAACAGAGAGATCCAAGCTAGTGGTCTTGAGGGGCCCATTCCCCCTAGCATTTCTGCCTTGAGTACTTTAACTGAGCTGTGAGTTCTGCCTTCTAAGTTAACAGTTCCTGGGTTGCTTAACCTCTAAGATAGATTCATGTGATTTTAAATTTATAGTATTTATATCTAAAGAGCCTGACAGTTATTGATGATTCAACTCTATTCAGACGAATTAGTGATTTATTTGGAGAAGGTTCAAAATTTCCGTCCTTGCATGGCATGACAAACATAAGCAGATTGTATGTCATTATTTTGTTGTAGACAGTATAAATTAGAATAATACACTGTTCAGATCAGTTTTCCTTACATGAATTCTGTATAAATTTCAGGTTGTTGAGGAGCTGTAATATCTATGGACCAATCCCTCCTTATATTTCAGATTTGAAACAACTTCAGATTTTGTACTTCTCCTGTCCTTTATCTTTTTCCCTTTTTATTTTTCATCTTTTACTGAAAAATGTGTGAAGTGCATAGTGCAGATCCCTATAATTGGATAGAACCCTTATTAGAGCATGATATTAAGTTGAGTTGAAAAAAATGAAAGATTAGAGAAAACAAAGAGGAAGAAAAAAAAAATATATAGAGAGAGAGAGAGTGGAAAGGATTAGGGTTTAATCAATCAGTCCATAGAATTAATCAGGGGCTAACAATCAAACTCTGTGGTCATTGAAGTTTGGTGACTGTGCCTGCGCCTGTCAGTGTTGATGTCATCAAACGGATACTGAAGTCAGAACACCTCTATCATTTGATGATGATCTATAAATGATGCATCAGCTACCATAAGATACCTATGAATGATGCCCACTTTGGTCACTTGTCTGTTTGTGTGGCATTTTCTTCACTAGATAAAGAAAAGTAATGGAAAAAAATTCTAATTAAAGTTGTTAATAAAACCTGTTACAAGATGCATCTACAATGTTTAATGAACATTTTTGGAATATCTCTAATTGGTTGTTAAAATACTTTATCTTTTTTCAAAATTATTTTATTCATGCTTTTTTTACTTGTGCACATTTGGTGTTCAGCAGAACAGTCATTTTGTAAACCTTCTTCTCTGCTATGATGACATCTACATTGTTACCTTCTTGCAGAGATCTCAGCTTCAACAAATTGGAGGGAAATGTTCCAGATTTAGGTGGTCTAGCAAGGTTGGATTACACGTAAGCTTCACAACCAAACCCTTAATTAGGTTCAATCATAGAGTAAATTCAAACTAACAATTAATAAGGAACTAAAACTTTAACAGATTACAGATGCGTAACACAGCTTGGCTTTTTGGCCTATGTCCATGGGTTAATGTGCAAGGTCACTACAAATTATTAGCATTTATCTCTATCACAACCCCTAATCACCAAATAAACCTAAAACTAGGATCCTCTCCATCCGCTATATCCTTTTATGTATACCTAAAAGGACCCTTATATAACCAGGACGTTAGAACAGAAAGTAGAGTATTATGTAATAGTTAGTTCTGGCTGCTTCCTGCTATAGTAGTGGATAGCTTGACTTTTTGGTAGTCTAGGCTGTTAAGCCTATTGTGTTCACATTGTACAATTCTTCCTGCTATAAATTCTTATTTTGATTCATCCAAATATATATATCTTTATGCTTTAGGTGCTTAACTAATGATATTGTCTTGTTTGCTAAATAGGTTTTTGACAAGCAACTTGCTCACTGGGAATATTCCAGAGTGGATCAAGAATAGTACCAAGTATGGGTTTTCCTCCTTAATTCTTCATGAATTTTGCATAGTGTGGAGAACAAAGTTTTTAAAATTGTTTTAACATGATGTTATATACATTACTCTGGACGCTGATTTTGAGCTGGCCAGAGAAGCACGGAGGAAAGAGCTTGAAATGACGCTGGATTAAACTTGACAAACCAGTTATGTTGATTTAGGAATAATGCAATATGGAAGATAGCTTAGCATGCTGATTCAGACTGCATGTTTCATGCATTCAATCATACCACTAGTTAAGAAAGACTTGAACGATGGCATTGAATGACAGTAAATTAATTAAATTCTAAAAAGGCCATGTTTTCAATGTTGTTGTTTCCAGAACGTTGAAATGATTTCTTTTTTTAACAATTCTCTGTCCTTAATAAATTGTTTCTAGTATAAAAAAATTGATCAAAATGCTCTTGAAAATTACCTTTTTACTTGTTCAAATTTATGTTGAGCTTTAATAATTATGTTTTACTTACAGAAATATAGACATTTCTTACAATAATTTTTCAAAGAGTTCTGCTCCTGCATCACTTTGCCGAGATGGATTGTAAGTATCTGCCTTCTTGAGCATAATACACCTGCTATCTTTATAACCTTTCCAGTTTTCCAAAACTAAGTGTTTTTTTTTTTTTTTTTTTTTTTTTTTCCAATGCATCAGAAATTTGTTCAAAAGCTTTTCTGGTAGAGACAACTTGTAAGCTTCAAACCTATGAAATTTTAAGGAAAAAGATTTTGTTTTTCCTTTATCACTTTGATTTTGGATAACTGACACAATTTATCTACTGCACAAATTAAGAGAACTTCATGAGTGCTTGGATGAATCTCCATGTTCACAAGGTAATTATTTTATATATATATATATATATATATTCAAATCAAATTATGAGGTATATGCTCCAGTTATCTTGTTGGGGCCTCCTCTTTTGGTACTTTATTCCTAAAATGTGAAAAAGAACCTGGTTAGATAATTCATCTTGCACAAGACAGCTACAAAAATGAATTCACAAGATGATGGAAATTTTATTTTTGTTCTATTGTGTTTGCCTATATTTGATTGTCATTAATGTGGTGCTGCTTCCATGTAGATTTGTATTCATTGCATATAAATTGTGGGGGGAAAGAAACCACCGTTGGACGCATAAAATATGAAGGGGATGAAGACCCAGCTGATTCTGCGAAATATTTTTATGTGAAACCTAATTGGGGATTTAGTAACACTGGTCGTTTTTGGGATATTAATGTTACCGCAAATGACTGGTTAGCAAATAATGTATCCATACTTACAATGGAAAATTCCCAACTATACACAAGTGCACGACTATCTCCTCTTTCAATCACATATTATGCCCGCTGCCTAGCGAATGGAAATTATACCGTGAAACTTCACTTTGCAGAGATAGTATTCAGAAGCACTATATCTTCTTACAGTCTTGGGAGGCGGATATTTGATGTGTATATCCAGGTAATCTGTCACATTTATTTTTCTCTATAGGTTATAGTAGAGGATTTGATTGATAATTTGCTGCAGGAAAAACTGGCATTGAAAGATTTTAATATTGAAAATGAAGCACAAGGGCTTGATAAAGCAGTCATTAAGAATTTTACAGCTGTTGTTACAAATCAAGTTCTGATGATTCGGTTTCATTGGGCTGGGAAAGGGACAACAGCTGCCCCAGAGAGAGGGATCTATGGTCCGCTTGTGTCAGCTATCTCTGTGGAATCTGGTAAATGTATCAGGGTTTGATAATCTTATTGTTGTCCAGCTTCTCTCATGCTTGGATTTGCTTGACATACAATGTAATCATAGCAATTTGGTGGGAGCAGAGCCACATAATTATCTACAGTTCAAATTTGAAAAGAAAGACTAAAAACAAGCTTATAGTGCATTTAGACGGAAGACATCCAAACATTCTATGATCTTCTTTTTACCACCATTCCCCACTAGTTTGTCTTTGAGCCATATATTGCAATCTTGACTTTTATTTTCTGTATTGTGCTACATATATTTCAGAATGCAGAATTTTAATCACTGTTCTTAGCTATGTTTCTTTTTCTGTAGATCGTAGTCCCCCTGTTGATGGCAAGATTGAGGTTGGAGCTGTAGTTTCGGTGCTACTCCTCATTTTTATGATTTTAGGCATTCTTTGGTGGAAGGGCTGTATGGGAGGGAGGATATCAATGGAAAAAGGTAGTCAATTGTGAAATCTTGATATATAAATTATAAAGGACAGTATTCATTTTCTCCAACTATGGTGGGAAGTTGGAACAATGTGAAGAAAATTTTTCCAAGGGCTCATAAATTGTTGCAGTTCAATATTTAATTTAATTTTTCTATCTACTTACATAGATGAATCAGCATTCCAAAGTACACCATGCAAAGCAACTGAATGACTGCTGGATTATGAGCATATGACTTATCTTGGGATGATGCATGATGATTGGAGTGATTTAGTTCTAATAATGGTGATAATTGAGCTTATGTAACCTTGCAAAAAACTCATATCGTTGCTATTTTGTAAAATCAGCATAAAATGGATGACTTATGCTAACTGTAGTTGAGTGAATGTCTAATTATCTGCAAAATATCTTGGCTACTTATTTATTTTTTCACTCCTAATAAACTTTTTGTGCAAAAGTATGAACAGAAACGAAAGACAAGATGTTGTGACAACTTGGGTTTGAGTTCCATTTCATATATTTGAACACCCTCTCTCTCTCTCTCTTTCTCTCTCTCTTAAAGCTTCCGTGTGATCAATTGCATAGTGCCTTCTAAAGGCTTTTGCTTGTCTTCTCATTCTTTAAGAAGATACCTAACTACTCAAGAGGCATGCATCTATTTGGTTAAAAATTTGTTTTTTTATACTGTAAGATGTAGCCTGACGTCTACTCTGATGCCTTTGACAGAGTTAAGAGGATTAGACTTGCAAACTGGTTTTTTTACATATAGACAAATAAAAGCTGCCACTAATAACTTCAATGCTGCAAATAAGATCGGAGAAGGTGGTTTTGGATCAGTTTACAAGGTATCTAACAGCTATTTATCTATTATAGAATGTGTGTGTGTGTGTGTGTGTTTCATTCTTTGCCTTTTATTCTTCTTCTGATCCTTGAGATTTGTAAACATATATTATGAAATACATACCTGAAAATATATATTTCTCAATTCCTAATGCAGGGTATACTATTAGATGGTACTACAATTGCAGTTAAGCAACTTTCTTCAAAATCAAAGCAAGGAAGTCGTGAATTTGTGACTGAAATAGGCATGGTATCTGGTTTACAACATCCGAATCTTGTTAGGTTGTTTGGATGTTGTATTGAAAGAGAACAATTATTGTTGGTGTATGAATATATGGAAAACAATAGCCTTGCACATGCCTTGTTTGGTAAGCTAATGTTTTATACCTACAATGCATTTTATGTTCATAATAGAAGAATGAGGAGAAAATGCTTTTGATGAATTTTATTGATTGGGTTCTGAACATCAATTTTAGGTCCTGCAGGTGGCCGATTAAAATTGGACTGGCTTGCAAGGCAGAAAATATGTGTTGGCATAGCAAGAGGTTTGGCTTTCTTACATGAGGAATCAACATTGAAAATTGTTCATAGAGACATCAAATCTACGAATATATTACTTGATGGTGACCTTAACCCTAAGGTCTCTGACTTTGGTTTGGCCAAGCTTTATGAAGAGGAGAATACCCACATCAGCACTAGAATTGCTGGAACCATGTAAGCTACCTTCCTTTCTTTTGCTCTCTATTTACTATCTTTTGAGTTTTTTTTCCTATTCTTTTTTGTTTCATCACCTCTGTAGATCTTGATTATGAGTTCACGTGAATAAATATTGATCTTATGGTCTCTAGTGTTGTGTTGCTGCACAGAATATGGTAGTAATTATTTCAATGAAGTCTTTGCACATAGACAAGTTTGTAAAATACTATGAGATAAGTATTGGTGAAAGTACATTTGACACTTTAATTTGTATGTGTTTGGTATCTACATGTGATACATAACCATGCTCATAGAAACTCTTTGCAACATGGTTTCACATTGATTAGATAGAGTTCATGCTTTTTTATCTATAAGACAAAGTGACACCCTTTAATTTATAGTGTTGAATATTTTTTTTAACCACATTACTCATGCAATATAAATTCATGTCAAGTTTCTTTTAGAATTAAAAACCATTTTACAACATTCCTTTTTTTTTTTTTTTTACATGCTGGCCCAGTTACAACATTCCTTGAGTAAGCTCAAATCTTAACAAAGTACATTTTTCTGCGGGATTCTTCCCAATTATCAAGCACTTTGATCTAATTTACCAAGTTTAGAAAATAAAATTTTTCTATTTTAATTTACTTGTTATTGTTGCTTTTATTGTCTTGTCATAATTTGTAGTACAATGAAGTTAAACTCAATTGTGGTGGCTTTGTTAATTGCATGATTGCATGCATAACCATAAATTGGATAAACTGGTGCTTGGAAACTTGACAGATATTACACTTGTTGATTTAGAAGCTCATAGGATCATATTAGCGAACCAATTATCAAAGCTTAACTTAATATATGTTTTGCAGAGGCTATATGGCACCAGAATATGCATTATGGGGGTTTTTAACCTATAAAGCAGATGTTTACAGTTTTGGAGTTGTTGCGTTGGAAATTATTTCTGGGAAGAGCAATATGAAATATAGACCTAACGAGAACTGTGTGTGTCTTCTAGATTGGGTATGTTACATCCTTCTCATGTTCTTTTGAAACTTGTGGCTAAAGCACATTATAGAACCTAGGTAAAGTTTGCTTCTTTTGGAACTTCTCCATTTGACTAAGTCAACCTACTTTATGTCACCCTAGGCTCAAGCCTCATAAAAACATATGTCAATTGAAAATTGTTTGACTATGGGAGGCAAGAGTTTGGCCAAATAAGTAGTATATTTTTGCTTGCATGTTCAATGTTCAAGTTGCATAACTAGTATGTCTTCATTGAAATTAAAGTGATATGCGGATGATATCTTAATGTTTTGTTAAAATGATTTTCATCACTGGAAAAGAATTGCATTTGGTAAATATGTGAAATGGATGAAACTACAGAAAATTTTGTTAATGAATTGCTTTATCAATATTTCAATTTTTTTTTAAAGCTATTCTGTTATTATTATTATTATTTTCATCATTTAAATTGGTAGCCAACTGAGGGGAATTAATTTTTTTTTTCTTCTTTTTGGTTCTCATTCACTTCCAAAACTCTTAATTTTTTCACTTCAGGCCATGGTTTTACAACAAAAAGGGAATTTGATGGAGTTGGTGGATCCAGAATTGGGGTCTGAGTTCAGTAAAGAAGAGGCAATTATAATGATTAAAGTAGCCTTATTATGCATTAATCCATCAGCGGCACTTAGGCCCACCATGACTGCCGTAGTGAGCATGCTTGAAGGACGAACAGTTGTTCAAGAATTGACCATGGAAGCAAGTATTTATGCTAATGATGTGAGGTTTGAATCCTTTAGAGGCCAATGTCAGACCCTACGAGCAAGCTCAAGTGCAAGTCAGAGCCTCCTTCAGTCATCAAATGCAATATGGATTGGCTCTTCTTCTTCTCCATCTGCCCATGATCTCTATTCGATTAATCTCGACTCTCAGTAATATGAGGAGAATGCTACTTATCTCCAGCTATGGTTAATGATAAAATTTAAAAGAATGAGCGGTGTGATTTTAATTTCATCATGACAACTCTGCATGGGATTTGGTTGATTATGAGATATGGCTATGCCAAGGGCGCACTCAGTTATTTAGAAGCCCATAGACGTAGTATACAGCTGTTCATGAAAAAAAAAAAAAAAAAAAACGTCTAGAGCTTCTAAAAAGTCTTCCTATTTTGTTACTTCCTTCCCTTTAATGAGTTAATAGATTTATGTTTCAAATATCTTCTGATTTTGTGTATGTAAAGAGATGGATAGTGTGTTTGGGTCATATTGTTCAGATACGTGATATCTTTCATAGTTTCATTTCCTTGGATCATAAGAATGAGAATAGCCAGTTGGGCCTTGGGAAATTGTTGATCTGCCTACTTGGAATTAAAACCAAATAAAAGACTGAAAATGAACCCAATTTGTGATTACAAATATTCGTTTTGTATCTGTTATATTTCTTAGGTTCTTCCATTAACACTTACTTAAGGTGATATACAAATCGTATCACCAAAAATTTAAGAAGAGAGTCTGCAATATCATGAAAAATTGCAGTTTACATAGATATGCATAAAGTGGCTTATGAATTTTGTCAAGCAATCACATGCACTCTTTTCTTCCTAGATCATTCTTGCTGTAAGTGTTGTGGATGGTTTAATTTAATTCACAACATTGTTAGTTTTGAATTTTTCTTCTCTAGGGAACAAATACTGAAGATTTATGTAAATATCTCAAAAAAATTCAAAACTGTGAATTGATACCTCAACTTGATGATTTCATACCATCCCTTTTTTTTTTTTTTTTTTTTTTTTTAAATTGTTCCATTAATGTATAATCATTTTGTCAGGATGACCTAGTGTTAGTTAATTATTCTTTTCTAACTGTTAAGTTTTGCTATAGAATTACTATTCAAGACTACATATTCTTAACATAATGTAATTCTCTATACGAAATTAATATTTTTTTTGTTAATACTTAAGTATTAATCCATCAAAATTAATATTTGTTTGATTAGTAATAAATAAATGTATTTAATTAATATTTAAATATAACAGACTTCACTAAAATTTATCAATTTAAACTTCAGACTTTATTGAGCTGGCCTTGTTTATAGACTCCCCAACACATTAGAAAAGGAATATATCATTCATTTTCATTACATTTCAGTTTTATTATGGACTCCAAAACCTTGTACAAAAGTCTATCAATAGGCCCATAAATATGATGGTGAGCCCATAATCCCATTAACCAACCATTTTAAATAACTAGTTTGATTACCACTAGGCCCAATACAAAAGCCCAATTGAGAAGTGCTTCGTGTAATAGGTTCACAATTGGGAAAGATAGACTAGACTTTCAATATGGACCCATGCAGTGGCAATGACCTAAAGTTGGGCAGCGCCAAAATATCAGTTTTGACCGAAGCCACTCTACAACAATTCTCTCGTCTACAAATTGCTCTCATTATCATGTCTAGAATTCAAGACCCATTAGGAATAAGTTGAATTTATTTTCTTTTATAGCTTTTGGATTTTAATGCTCTTAAGTCTTACCACGCCAACCTCCCATATATATAATTATAAACCGATCCAATTCACTAATTTAAAAAAAGTTTATAAATAAAAAAGAAAAAAGAAGAAGAAAGAGGGAATCAAGAGCAAACAAACAAAACTACAAAACCATATGGAAAAGAATGAAAGACACGTGTAGAGGGAGAAGGAAACAGGTTCAATAGAAAATCTACAGATTTGATAAGGCTAGGGCTGACCCAAGGCCCCAATCACTAAAAAGTTTTTACCCCCAAGGGAAAAAGGCCTTGTCCTCTATAGTAAAATGCCCAAAATTTTATAAAATTATATATATATATATATATAATAGTTGTTTACTTTTAAATTTTTTTTTTTTGAGAAAAATGTAAGCGTAGTTTTATTAAAACATTAAGACAAATTGGATTGGAAAACATCATCCAAATCCCCAAGTAGATCTTTTACCCAAACATCAATGTCTGTAGATGAAATTGCTCTCCTATCTAAACCATGAGCTAATTTATTCTCGTCCCGACGAATGTGTTGAAAACTACATCACCTCAAAACACCCCCTAACCTCTTAGTCTCATTAACTATGTGGCCATACAAAGTATTGCAGCCCCCCAAAGCATTTAAGGCTTGCATAACTCGAAGACAATCACCCTCTAAAATAACATAAAAAAGGCTTAAGTCTTTGGTGAACTCCACAGCTCTTCTTGCTGCCAAAGCTTCAGCCATCTCTACCGTTTGGGGTAAACCAATCTTCTAGCTCAAGGTTACTATAACTTGACCTAAGTGATCTCGATAAACAACACCAAGGCTTGCACAGTTCAACTCTTCAAACATCGCGGCATCGAAGTTAGCTTTGTAAGTACCAGCAGGTGGAGGAGACCAACGAGCTTTAGGGTGACGAACAGACCCCTGCTGCTTTTGATCATTGGCATCCCAGAATTCGCTGACCATCACTTTTGCTCTGCCCTCAATCTCATGGAGTTGCCATGAAGGTTGACGCACTCTCACCTGATTTCGCCTTTGCCATAAGCACCAAGAGATTGTAGCAAACAAAGCAACCTTGAAGCTCGACCCCTCCTTGAATAAAGTCTCTAGAAGTTCAACAAAAGACCTGCACTCTTTCTGGACCAAAAATTGGAACCCCAAGTTTGACAACTAAACTGCTCGAGCTTGATCACAAAGCCACAAAGAATGCAATGTCGACTCCGTGTGATCCCTACACCCCTTACAGACATCGTCCACTGGTAAATGCTGAGCCTTCAAGTTCACTTTTTTAGGAAGTGAGTCTTTCGCTGCATGCTAGATAAAATGCTAGATTTTATTGGGAGCCTTCATCTTCCAAATCTTCTTCCAAACAACATGATCATGAGCCAACAAGGATGAGCTAGGCACAAGGCAATCCTTAGCAACAGCAAGCATGCGGTAGGCACTTCGAACACTATATCCATCATTCGCTAACAGAGGCCAAATCAACACATCCTCCTCCCCAGCGGCACATACTTGGATTTGTCTCACTATCTTGGCTTCCCAAGGCATAAAACAAAGAGCTAATTTACATGGATCCCAGATTTTTGTGTTGGGGAGAAATAATTCACAAACTTGAACGATAGAGGTATTAGCTCTAGGGGAAATAATCTTACTATGTGTAAGGTCAAGCAACCACCTATGCCTCCAAATATCAATCAATTCCCCATTCCCAACTCTCCAAATTGCCCTTTTATTGATGACATCACGAGCCTGCAAAATACTTCTCCATGCATAGGAACATTTTGGGTTAATAGGAGCATCAAGAACACAACAATTTGGAAAATATTTAACACCAAACACTTTAAAAAGAAGTGTATTCTTTTGATGAATAAGACGCCACACCTGTATTGCTAACATAGCATTATTAAACTTCTAAAGATCCCGGAAACCCATTCCTCCAATTGATTTTGAGGAGCAGAGAGAGCTCTACTTGACCCAGTGGATTTTCTTCGAGTCACCACTACCCCACTAAAACTTATAAATCATTGCTTCAATATCTTTGTACAAACCAATCAGAAGCTCGAAGACACCCATAGAGTAAGTAGGTATAGATTGGACCACCTCCTTGATCATCACTTCCTTACTAGCTTGAGACAAAAACTTTTCCTTCCAACCTTGCATTCTAACCCAAAACCTTTCCATAACTTGCGTGAAACAGGCCCTCTTGTTTCTACCAACAAAAGATGGAAGCTCCAAGTATTTCTCATAATGCTAGATGGCTGGTACATTGAGTGCCACTTTAATTGCCTCCTGAGCTTGCTCATTCGTGTTCTTGCTAAAAAATAAAGACGTTTTCTCCTTTTTAATCATCTGACTTGAAACAACTTCATACATAGCAAGCAACTCTTGGATTTTGGCACATTCCTCCAAGGTAGATCTACAGAAGATCAAACAATCATCTGCAAAAAATAGATGGATTAGTTTAGGCCCATTTCTACATAGAGAAAACCCTTGGATATCATCACCTACCGCTGCTTGTGGCAGAAGAGCATTCAACCCCTCAGCACAAAACAGGAATAAATAAGGAGAAAGGGGATCCCCTTGTCGCAACCCTCTAGAAGGTTTGATCATGCCTTTCGGTTCACCATTCACCAAGATAGAGTAGGACACTGTGGTTATACATTCCATTATCAAGGCCATCCATGACTCTTGAAAACATAGTTTGAGAAGGATTTGCTCAAGAAAGCACCACTCCACCCTATCATAGGCTTTACTCATATCGAGCTTCATAGCCATAAAATCTTTTTTTTCTTGTGCAATTAGTCTTCATATGGTGTAGAGATTCAAAAGCAATTAAAATATTATCCGAAATCAATCTATCTGCAATGAAAGCGCTTTGAGTCTTTGAAATAATTGAGTTAAGCATAGGCTTAAGGCGGTTAGCAATCACCTTACTAATAATCTTATAAATTACATTACAGAGACTGATAGATCTAAAATCAGACACTCTTTCTAGATTGTTTACTTTTGGAGTTAAGGCAATAAATGTATGATTTATAGATTTGAGAATAGATCTAGAATTTAAACAAGACAGCACAGCCTGAGTGACATCCATAACTACATTAGTCCAGTAAGTCTGAAAGAAAAGAGGTGGCATACCATCCGGTCCTGGGGCTTTTAATGGGGCCATCTCCGTGATCGCCTGGCTTACCTCCTTACTAGAGAAAGGCCTATCAAGATCTGCTCTCATCACCTCAATTACCACAGGATAAACCCCAACAAATATGATCCAAATCATGAGGACTAGAGAAAGTGAAAAGTTAGGAGTAGAAATCTACTAACATGGCCAAAACTACCTCCTCCCCCTCTTGCCACACTCCATTCCCATCACGCATCCCCTTGATAAAATTCTTTCTCTTCCTTTGGGTTGTCATGCCATGGAAAATTTTTGTATTTTTATCACCATTTTGCAACCACAAAACTCTAGCCTGCTGCTGCCACATCTTCTCTTCCTTATCATATGGAACATTCAGCTCCCTTTTTAAACAATCAACCTTCTCCAAATTTCCAGACCTAGCCAAAGCATCCTCTACCCTTCATAACCTATCCTTCGTTTGCTTTATGCTTTTCTTGACATTGCCAAAGTGATCTCGACTCCAGCATTTTAAACTTTGTTTACATCTCTTCATTTTTGTAGTGGTAGCAAACATGGGTGTACCATCAGGAGAACAATCCCAAGCTCTAGTGATTACTTCACGACATCCAAAATCTAACACCCACATTGCCTCAAAGTGAAAGGGTTTCCAACGCCGTTTTTGGTGCTCCCCATCCATATCCAGTGGGAGAAGAATCGGCCGGTGATTTGAAGTAAAGCAATTCAGATGCTTAAACTTCCCAGTAGGGAATCTAGCCAACCACTCATAATTTGCAACCCCCCTATCCAATCTTTCCCTTATCATCTCCCCACCACGTCTGCCACGCTAGGTAAACTCCAGCCTAGAAAAACCTAAGTCAACAAAACCACAATGGTCTAAAGCATCACAAAAATTCTGCATCAAATTGTGTGCCCTAAGTGCCCCACCCCGTTTGTCATGTACCTCCAATAGCTCATTAAAGTCACCAAAACAACACCATGGTAATTGTGGCTTTGATCCTAGCATTCTTAACATATTCCATCCGTCACTTCTAAGACTAGCATCAGGCTCCCCATAAAAACCGGTTAGTCTCCACGCCTGATCTGAGCCACCATGAATAATAGAATCAGTGTGGTACTTGGAAAAACTATCCACCCATACACTAACTACCTCTTTCCAAAGAAGAGCCAAACCACCACCCCTTCCTTCATTAGGTACCGCAAAACACCTATAAAAAATATCCTATCCCGAATCCATTTGATCTGTTCCTTATTTGACCATGTTTTTGGCAAAAACATAATCATGGGATCTTGTGCTTGTACAATGTTGACAAGCTCTTGAACTGCACCGTAGTTCCCAAGCCCCCTACAGTTCCATGCTAAGAGTTTCATGGCTGTCAGCGGGGCTGCTCAGTAGCCTCCACTATTGGATTATCAAAGCAAACTACCCTCTTCTTCTTGCGGTTAGACCCCTCTGTCCATTCCTCTTTTGATTCTTGTCTCATGTGCTTAGCTGGGCATAACTCAATATTTCCTAAAATTGAATTCCTTACCACTTGGCTGGGCTTTGAATTCCTTGGAAAATGTCTACGTGGCTCGGTCAGGGTAAACTTTAGAAAAATAGTTGAGCCCACTACTTACAATCCTACCCCTCTTGACTGAGCCACTGAATCACTCCTTTTGCCCTCCTCCACCGTATCATATCTTGCCAAATCCTCATCAATTGAATCCAATTGTGCCTGAAAAACGGGATTAGGCAGTACCTTTATTCTAATTGTAATTAAACATTTCGTTGAGCTAATTAGCTCAGGACCTATAGTGTTAGACCTCGGACCCACCTGCACCTCTGCATGGTCACCCTCATCTTCCACTCTAACCTCACAATCATCTTCAGGAGCACTTCGCCTATCTTCTTTCAAATTGCAGTCCAAACCAGTTTTCAAACCCTTGTGACCTGCTGCATCATTCCATCTATGGCTCGGTTCTTGCCTCGTGTTGTCATCTCCCTGTTCCTTATACCCCTCAACTCAGACTATTGTTTTCTAGGAAAAATTTGGAGTGTTAACCCTTAGCCATGATCCAAATTGTTGCTCCCCCTCCTTTAAAGTCCCCTTCCGCTTCTGCCATAGAGAACATTCCTTATGATGATGAGTTAAATGTCCGCACCAGTAGCACAAATAGGGCAAGCGTTTGTATTTAAAACTAACCTAGCTCTCTTTACCATTGCTCAACCCAAGTTTTTTGCCTCTGCAAAGTGGTTTAGTAATATCGACATTTACCTAGACTCGTATAAAATTTCCTCCCATGTACTCCTCATCCTCCGCCTCACAATTAATCACCTTCACTACCATCGAAACGATATCCTTAGCCACTCCCAGATACATACCATTCAAAGGTAGATCGTGGACCTGTATCCAAAAGCATGCGGTGTCGAAATCCAATCCCTTCACATTAGTATGCCTCTGTACCCTCTTTAATGCTACCACGGACTTATCAAAAGACCACGGCTCCCCCAATAAAACTCTTTCTACATCCGAAGCCTCTGAGAAAATAAATAAAACCTTGTGATTACCCATGTCTCGCACCTCGAAGCCCTTTTAAGTATGCCAAAGGAGTTTAGCACATGTCCTATAAAAAACCTTGTCGCAAGCAAGTACTGCCCTACAAAACCAGTATCAAGTGCTTGGTATTTACTACCTTCAGATTCTGTCAACGAGAAATTCTCCCACATGTTGGACAAGGTCTCCGTACTGGTTACACTTACGTTCACCAGACTTGAAGAAAAGGAACACGGTAATAAAACAGAACACCATGGCAGCCCTACTCAAGAGAGGAGGAACGTATTAGCCTCACTCAAAGGAGCAGGCGCGTATTCTATTGGCTGCTAGGGTTTCACGGAAGCCCTAGTCCAAAGAAACTATATTAGCCTCATATCATATATTAAGTTGTGTTGCATGCTCTACTTTTTTTTTTTTTTTTTTTTTAAAAAAAAAATTAGTTATACTAAGGATATTACAAATTTTACTATAAGTTTACAAATTGATATGTCACCGATCACAAAAAGTAATTTAAACATTCATTAATTAGGTTGTTGAAGTTCATTAACCACAACCATTGTCACATCATATTGTAAATATTTTGTAATATATTTGGCGCATTTTTCCTTTTCGTTTCTATCAAGATTTCCAAAATGCGAGACCAATAGAAACCTAACCCAATTGAAATCCTAAAAATTTTCAAAAAACAAATGTTGCAAATATTGTTAAATCATGAATTATAGATTAATCTCCCCTAATAGTTTGAGAGTTTAATTTTTGTAAAACGATATCCAATAAAACCACACATCAAATAATATCTATCTCACTCTTTCTCTATCTTAAAAACAAGATATAAAATTAAAAATTAAATTACAACTTTACTTATCTATGAATCGTCATATACCCAAAATAAAGTATATTTTTTAATCATAATATATTTTTTATATTTTTATTTCATTTTATTAAAATTTATGGTACAACTATGATATTCAATTATCAATATGAAATTAACATTAGTTCAGTTGATGTTATTCATCAAAATATGCATTTAATGTATCAAATTAATCTTGATTTAATTAGTATTAAATAATTTTATTTAATTAATATTTACGTTTACAATTTAAAAGAATAATCTCTATTTGACTAATCTCGACTCTCAATAACATAAGGAGAATGCTACTTCCCTCCAACTATGGTTAATGATAAAATTTAAAAGAATGAGCACCGTGATTTGAATTCCAATATGTGACAACTTTGCTTGGGATTTGGTTAATAGTGAGATACTAGTAATTGACCCGTGCGAAGCACGGTATTGTATTAGATATTTGGTTTAAAGTTAATAAACCTACCTACAATATATAGTTATTTTAAATTGGAAAAAACATTTTCAAATCTCAACCATTATTGAAAAAGCAATCATGTTTCAAGTATTAAAAACTCAAAATATGACACATAACACTTTCTTGACCCAAATGTCAAAAAAAAGTCTACTAAGCACATTTAGTTCAATTTCACTAATTTTGAAGTATTTTAAAATATAATTTACGTACCTAAAGGCACTTACAAAAGATTTTCGACTTTTGAGTTCCAAAGAAATAACATTGAGAGTTTGGCACTAAATGTAAGTTAAGATAATTAAGTCAATCAGTTGCTACAAAATCATTTCCAAAAGACACATTGATATTTCTTCAATTCAAACAACTATACACACGTTTCAATTTATGTCATGTGACTTGAAAAATTGATGTCGTATTTTGGTGTTTATTCTATAGTCACCACACCTTCCTCCTCATCTTTCTTCCTCCTGAAAATACACCATATAATATGATTTTTAAAATATATAAAAATTTCATCTACCAATTTTTGCAAATATGTGGTATACATGTAATAAAATGGCTATTAATATTCTATTGAAGATGTAATAAACACAACTTTATCATTCTCATCTAAATCAATTCCTATGCAAATTATGTATGTTTCCAAAAGTATTTAAAAATTTATTTCTAGCATGCATACCACAAAAACTACTTATTCATTTGGCATATAATTCAACATAAATTTATGGTATTGCAAATGATAGTATTGGTGCATCTTGAATAGTATTTCCAAACATAGTTATCTAAATTGGGGAGAGAGAGAGAGAGAGAGAGAGAGAGAGAGAGAGAGAGAGAGGTGCATTTCATGGTATACATGAGGAATTGCTCATTAGAAGACGTATAATGGTTTGGGAGAAGACTATTTTTGTGCTTTTTATAGATCATTAGGTAGATCTTTTTGTTTATTTTTAGACAACTGCCCTGGGGGCCAAAACTTTATCAATAGAAACAAAAAAACCAAACAATTACAATGCATCATGAGAAACTAGAGGAGCAATGTCATCAAGTGTGGTATCAAACCAGACCTGCAGCTTAACACCAGACTTAGAGCGTCTGGCTAAATAGTGGGCAACGATATTACCTAATTGTTTATCATGACAAAAAGAACTGAAATGAAAATATCTAGTTAAGAGAAGAATATCATCAATCACATTACCATACTTGAGGTGACTAAAATTCTCATTCCAAATTGCTTTGAGAACTACCTTGGCATCACCCTCAATAATACAATCTAGGGCCGCAATCTCTTTGTTAAATTCCATAGCTCTTTGATAGGCCAAGGCTTCAACCATAGCAACTGAAGATGGGAGAAGGACTTGTTGGGAGAGTGCATCAATGACTTTGCCTGTAGCATCACAAGCACAGGGCCTAAACCTGTAGCACCCAATTCATTAAAAATTGCCCCATTAAAGTTAATTTTGGAAAGAGGATGAATTGGAGGAATCCATCAAATTGCTCTAGATGTTGCCGTAGGAATAAAAACTCATGGCTAATAAATCTGTATCAATACAATCCTTCAAATTAAATACCATTCCTAGCCTGTGAAGCATCGACGCGGCTCCAGAGGAGCCGCACCGGAGTCGGACACGGCGGGACGCGGGGACGCGGCAGGGACGCCACTGACCGCGAGTCCATGCCGCGTCGGGACGCGTCCTGCCACGTGGCATCGCCGACTCGCGCCGACACGGCGCAAATCGGGCCATATCGGCCGATTCGACCGAAATCCGAAATTTCTGGTTCAATCCGAAATTTCCGGTTCAGGCCAAAATTAAAAAAAAAAAAAAAAAAAAAAAAAAAAAAAAAAGGTGCGAAACGCACCGTTTGAACCTCTCCCTCAGACCCTCACAGTCTCACGCAGTCTTCACTTCTCAAAAATACTCCCTCACTCCGTCCCTCTTCTCTCTTTCTCTCTGTGCTCTCCGCGGCTCGCCTCCGGCCTCTCCTTCTCTACCGTGTTCTCTCCTTCAGGTGTGCTCTCTCTTCACAGCTTCCCTTAGTCTTTGTTTTCTACTATTTCAGTATTTCTCTCTTCTTTGTGCTGTGTTTGTGTGCTTGCTAAAAACTGATTTCATCCAAACTCCAAACACTCTCTCTTCTCTGTGCTGTGTTTGCTAATATCTTAAACGCCCACATGGAATTAATTGATCCTAATATATTTAGATTCAGAATATTCATAAAATTTTGCCCACTTGCTGTTTTTAGTTTTTTTTATTAGCCTTTTGTATTTTGCTTTTTGTTTTGAGTGTGGACTAGTTACTGAATTTTCTGTCGTGCCTACTGTAATACTAATATCTTTTTGATTGAATGAATAAAACGATGGTGGGATTTGTGTTTATATAATGTGAAAAAGTATGCTTAGCAATATATTAGGATCAATTTGATATATGTTTATATAATGTGAAAAAACATGCTTAGCAATATATTAAAAATATAAATAAAAATATTTTTAATAATTTTTTAATCGCCGAGTCCCGCCGCACCCGCACCCACCTTTTTCAAAAATTGCCGAGTCCCGCACCCGCACCCGAGTCCCGAAACGCACCCATGCTTCCTAGTTCCTAGCAGATTAGCAAAATGGTGGAACTCATACCGTAGCAGCTTCCTCAACATAGCATCATCCTTCCAAACAACAAAGAGAGAGCAATAAGACCATAGAGTATGAATTGTGTCTTCATAACCAGCTTTATATCCTAGAAAAATAGTCGAAGAGACAACATTTCGTCTCCACAAATTACAAAGAGTTGGGATCACATTGTGGGCGGCTCGCCAAAGCATGTGCTTCACTTTGTGAGGCATGCGAAGGTTCCAAATACCATTCCACAAAGAATGATTGTTATCTTGGGTCGAACAATTGGGTTGCAAGCTTTTATTCACCATTGATAACAAATAATAGGCACTACGGGTTGTATAATTACCATTAGATGATGGCAGCCGTACAAACTTATTTGAAATAACCTAATCACTTAGAGGGATTCCTAGTATCAGATTTACTTCATGTGGTAAAAAGTCTTGCCTTACTAAGTTAGCTTTCCAAGAACATGTCTTTTAATCAAGGAGTGCACTAAAACTAGCAGTAGGGGGAAGCACAGTAGGTGGGGAAACAATTCTGGCAGCAGGTATTTTTGAAATCCATTTATCCTCTCTGATTTGGACAAATTTCCCATCACCTATTCTCCAAATTGATCCCACATCAATAACATGGCGAGCTTGAAGATTGCTCTTCTAGGCATAAGACCCCTTATTCGTACTGACACATTCCATGATTGAGAAATCTGGAAAGAATTTTGCTTTGAAAACTTTATGAAAAAGAGTATTCTCATAATGTTGTAGCCTCTAGACTTGTTTTACCTAAAGAGAGTAATTGAAAGTATTCAAATCTTGAAAACCCAAATCCCCTTCATTCTTAGGACAACATATTTTTTCCAACTCACCCAATGAATTTTCCACTGCTCACCTCTATAACCCCACCAAAATTTTCTAATTAGAGATTCAATATCTTTGATAAGTCCTTTTGGAAGCTTAAAAAATGACATGGAATAGGTGGGAATTACTTGAATGACTGCCTTTATGAGAATCTTGCGCTCTGCTTAAGACAATAACTTTTCCTTCCACCCTTTTAACTTTTTCCAAATTCTCTCTTTGATGAGACTAAAAGATTTCTTTTTCTTATGGCCAACTAGGGATGGAAGACCCAAGTATTGTTCCTATCTTTGAATGGTTGGAACGCCTAAAAAGATTGAGATAGCATTCCGAAGCTTGTGAGGAGTATTGGAGCTGAAAAAAAAAAAAGTAGTTTTTCCTCTGTTTATGCTCTACCTTGAGGCTTGTCATACATATGTAGTAGGGATTGAATTTGGAAACAATCAGCTATAGTGGATCTACAAAACAGCAAACTATCATCTGCGAATAATAGATGTGAAATACAAGGGCTAGCAACACATAGAGAGACTCCCTTGATATTCCTATTTTCATCAACCTTCTTGAATAAAGCATGTAGATCTTCATTAATCAATAAAAACAGGTATGAGAGAGGGGGTTACCTTGGCGAAGTCCCCTCGAGGGGGAGATGATACCATAGGGCTGCCCATTTAATAAAATTGAGTACGTTATAGATCTAATGCATGCTAAAGCAAGATCAACCCATCTTGAACTGAAGCTCATTTTTAGCATGATTTTCTTCAGAAACACCACTCAACCTGATTATACGCCTTGCTCATGTTGAGCTTCAAAGCCATATACCCCAACTTACCTGTTCTTTTTGATTTCAAGTAATACAAAGTGTTATGAGCAATTAATATATTGTTAGTAATAATCCTCTTAGATAGAAATGCACCTTGAGTCTCAAAAATCAAAGGGGGAAGCAAAGGTTTTAAATGATTTGCAAGCACTTTCGTAATAAGCTTATACAACACATTACTCAAACTAAGGTTTGAAATCAACTACCTTTCTCGAACTATGAGTTTTGGGAATTAGAGTGAAGAAAGTATGGTTGAGATTGTCTAGGATTTTACCTAAGTTTAGAACAGCTAAAATGGCTTTTGAGAACTCAACGCCCACTTTATTCCAATACTATTTGTAAAATAGAGGGGGGAAGCCCATCGGGACCAAGTGTCGTGTTTGAATCCATCTGTTTGAGAGCTGCTTGCATTTTACTAGCTTTGAAGGGTCTCAACAATTCATTGTTCATAGCATCTATCACCTTAGCTTCCACCCAAAATAAGACAGACTCTAGCTGCATGAGGTTGGTAGAAGGGAAGAGGCTTGAATGGTAGCTAAGTAGTAAGTCCCCAACTTGGGATTCATTCTCAATCCACTCACCAAAATCACTACCTATGTCTGAAATAAATTTTTTTTTATTCCTCTCAATAACTCGACAATGGAAATACTTAGTATTTTCATTACCATAACGAAGCCAATCGGTTTTAGACCGTTGGTTCCACATACATTCCTCCATATCCATAACTCACCCACACCACAGAACCATCAAAACGTTTGTTGCACTAGGTGAATGGCAACCTCGAAAAACTCAAATCTTTCAAAGCACAAAAATCCAAACACTCCCTGAAACTCTTCATTTGTCTCTCTGGTCTCATTGGACCACCTGATTTTTCACCCAAATAAGTGATCTCATTCAAATCACCAATACATACCCACGGCATATTGATTTGAGTGCTTAAGTGACGTAGCAACGATCAAGAATCTTCCCGGTTAGCAACTTTAGGAGCTTTGTAGAAACCCATGAATTGCTAGGCGTCATCGATTCTTGGATTTACCACCGCATCAATGTGATGAGGAGAGAAAGTTTGAATATGTAGATCGAGGTCATTCATCCATAGCAAGGCTAAAGCCCCATTCAAATTCCTTTGAGGGACAATGAACATATTATCAAACTTCAATCGGCATTGAAGGCGCTCCAAATAGGACTTCTTCTTCTTCGTTTCCATAAAAAACACTAGATTGGGAACTTTAGCTTTCACCAAATCTGAAAGCTCACGAACCTACCGGTGGTTCCCAAGCCCACGGTAGTTCTAATTCAAGTAATTCATGGCAAGTAGCGAGGCTGAGAGGCAGCCACCACCGATGATTCATCAGAGAGAAGAGAAACATTAGAATTCACTCGTTTTTTCTACACTAGGGTGTCTAAGGCTTCCACAGAAGGATGCTTTCTTTTGTGCCAACTTAACACTTCTAGAGACTTCTAAGTAGGGTTTACGTATGGGCTTGTGCTGTTTACCACTCTGTTTGGGCTTTAATTTACTCAACAGCCCAGTAGAGTTTGATAAATCTTAGAGAGGAGGTCTATGGTTATTTTGACAAAAATTGGGACCGATGGGAATGGGCTTCTTTGGCTTAAGCCCATCTAGCACAATAGCTTGGGCCCGGGTGACCTTACCACTCTCACCCGTGAAAAATTGGTCTAAAAAACCTACTTGAGTAATCTTCTCTCCAGATTTTTCACTTGGTACGCAATCAAACTTCATTATATCGCGATCAATTTAATTGAGCTTTGCAAGGAAGGGATCACCATCAGCAAAAGGACCGTGCTTTTTAGAGTCATAACAGGGGTTGAAAATTTTGAAACACCATCCAAATCCCCCCCTACAAAACCGCTTGGATGAAATTATTGCTAGAATAGTAAGAGACAACTACTGGAGTGGACTTTTCTGCTTATAGTATACCATCGATTGTCAAATCCCCTTCATTTTGCGCAACTGAAGGATTCCCCGCCATTTTGCATTAATGATTTCCTCATGAGTATCCATTTCCATAATTGGACTTGTCTTCGCCGGGAACGTCGTCGCAGGGTTCCCCACCGCCACCTGCATGTTATCTCCCTCCCCGGCTCTCTTCATAGGTCTATCAACATTCTCATAAAACCCAGGGATGAAAACAACAGGCTTGTTGTAAGACCTGTATGGCGATGCTCTCAGTTTCTGACTATATTGTTTCTCCTCAGATGAAAGTGAGCCTTTACTACTAATCCACAAAGCACAATCCTTGTCATCATGATCCAGTCGACCACATCAATAACATATATATATTAAGGAGGCGTTCATATCTAAAGCTTACCCAGTGCTTGTTACCATTTTCCAAAGTAATCACGCGGCCACTGCACGGGGGCAAAGAGATATCCAGGTTCACTTTGACATGCATAAATCGTCCCCCATCCTCTTCAACACGTCCTATGGATTGACAAACAGTGTCACAAATGGATTCCGCTACTACTTTTGTCATGTACCTAATAGGAATATCGTGAACTTGAACCCAAAGAATAGCGCGATTAAATTAAAGATCATTAACAGATACCTCCTGGTCATATCTTTGTGAAACTACCAAATGCTTGTTGAAACATCATGGTTCACTCTGAAAAATCCGATCTACATCCCCTTGATTCTTAAACACAAACAAGACCAGGTGATCCTCAAGATTATGAATCTTAAAACTATCGGTAGACCGCCAAAGTTGTCTAAACATTTTGGAAATGGCTTCCATATAGCACACGTTTGGTTAGAAACTGGGCAGCAATAATAAACTCTAATGATCTATGTTGATTTTGGAGGGTGAACCTGTTGCCTTCTCTCTCATTAAGAGAAAGATTGATCCAGGTATTTGTTAATTCCTCCATGGAAAAAGAGAAGTAGTGAAAATGAAAAAAAAAAAAAAAAATGAAAAAAAAGAACTGTTTCCCACACCCAAAAAAAGAAAAACAACCACTAGTTCAAGAGGTAAACTTGTTACCTCCAGAGGACACAGGCACATTCAGAAAGAAGGGACAAACCAATTCTATTGCCTAAGAGAAGATGGAGAAGACCACTCTTTCTTAGCGATAGAGAAACCCCTATGGCTCCTTGATCTAAATCATTCATTTTTCATTAGGTAGATCTAGAAATAATGAAAAGACTTATCCATGTATCTAAACATCAATTTAGGAATGACTAAAAAACATCTTAAGTTCCCAAATTATCATTAATTGAACAATAAAACTCAAAGTAATTTAATATAAAAAAATGGAATTCAAAAAGACAGAGGAATATGAAAGTAGATACCGAACCCATAAATTTTGTTGATATATAATACTATTTTATAATTGGTTTATAATGCTAATTATGCATACTTCAAAACTACACTAAATGTGGAATAAATAAAAAATAAAAAACTATGCTAAATTTTCCTGATAAAAAATAGGAAATTGGAAGAAATTAATGTATTACTAAAATTTTATCATAATTATGACACAAACTCTAATTTTATTGGAATTTTTATTATCATATAATTAGGAAATATTTATAACGCTAGTGTTTTGAAATTTTACATATATAGTAAGAAATTTACATATTTAATGTTTTATGTTAAACAAGACAAAAAATGCTTACCAAATTTAATAATGCCTTTTTTTAGTAGTGACTTTTTTAAAAAAATGTGAGCATGAAATTAAATTTTTACATAGAAGGAAATTATTAATTTTTATTTTTTAATGATAAATAATTAAGATTTATATATATATATATATATATATATATATAGAGCTTGGCTTACCTTCAGTACTTTTTTAACTGGAATCTCATTTTATTTTAATGAGAAACTGTCATATCACCTACTAACTAAATAAATGGTAAAAATTATAATCCACTACTATTTGCTATTGTATATTTAAAATAAAAGGAGAAAAAGTATTGGGGGTAAGCCAAACTCATAGCTCATTACTTGTGTATTATAATTCCAAATAAATGCTTTAAGACTTTTAAAGTAAATTTTGGGATATCTATCTAATTATATGAAATTGTTAGCTGATATGTAATTATGGGATCAAAGAATTTGGCAACCGCGGCCCATCTTATACTGAGCTCAAGGCCCACGCCGAGGAGGAAGAAATGGCTGAGGACGAAAGAAGCAAGTCCAAAGTACCCTGAAACGTCGCCGAGGACGATCCTGTCCTTGGCCAATCGAGATCACATAGCATACCATCAAAGGTAGCCTCCTAGAGCATCCCAAGGAAAAGGACATGTACAACGGGTCAGCCATGGGAGCACGGTGGAAGAGCAATCCAAGGAGAAATTGTCACCTCCACATTAAATGCCCACAACTAACGTCCTGACCACATTAATGAGGAAGTGACCCCTGAACAGGGCTGCCTTGGTTGCTGCAACTCACAGGAGGTTGGTAAGGTGGTTGATAGGACAAATACTCGAGTAGTAACTTGCATGATAAACAAATGGAGGGGAAAGATCAACTGGAAGGGGGTATATAATGTAAGGAATTCTCCAGGAAAAAGGAGGAGATTGGAACATAATACATAGGAACAATTGGTATTGTCTTCGAAATCCTTATAACCAGACACTGAAGAAATAGGAAGAACAACAAACCCCTCAGAGGAGGGTCGAGGACAAACTTTCACATTTTAGTCGACGTTCTGGTTATTCGATCTACTCATAACTGTGTTTAGTTGTTGTAACCCTCATTAAGGTCTAGTTCTTTAACCCATTCTCTATAAATTTATTGTATTGGGCTAGTTGGGTCTGAGTCCACTCATCTAACAGAAAAAGTGCTCAAACCCAGTCCCTACAGTAATGACCATGAAATATTTTTGGAAGTTGGTTTTTTTTTTTTTTTTTTTTTTTTTTTTTTTTTGTATTTAAAGCAATATAATTAATATTATAATGTAATGCCAATGAAATGTTTTTAGAATTTCTTTAAATTAGTGCTTTAATAATCCATTTAAGGCTTTCCAATTAATGTAGTTCCATCCCCCTAAAATATATATATATATATATATATATATATATATATAATTCCAACTAAAAATTTAGATGGAAGGGCAGAGGAGAAGTCTTTTTTTTTTTAATTATTTTTTTTTTTAGAGAAGAGGAGAAGTCATTTTTAATCAAACTTTAAAGGCTGACTTTCCAATACCTCTGTGAAACCGTACCATATAACATGAGGTACATGTAACTGAAATAAGGAAAATACTGGTGGAATTAGTAATTTACATTTAAGGGCATATTTTTGTGAACATTTAAGGTAGTATTGGTGGGATTAATAGTGAATATTTTAGGGCATATTTTTGTTAATTCTTACTTATTATTAACACATGACAAACATATTGACACATACAAATAATTGTTTGACACGTAACTTTGTTTGTCCATATCATACTCATTAAATATAATAAGTTGCCGTGTGTCATTATAGTATGTTTTGAAATTAAGTATGTGTCAACATAGCATACATTCACTAGTTTTAAAAATCCAACTTTTATATTATACTAGTCACTATCCCGTGCGATGCACGAGAAAGCTATTGAGTATATAACATGTACCATAATATATAATAATATATGATACATTAGGAAGAAATACAATTCATTGAACAAACCTCCCAAAAAAAAATCTATAATTAAATAGAAAATTAAATTATTTTAGTAATACAAAAACTATTCACTCACTAAAAACCAATTTGAAAACCTTTTTCAAAACCCAAGTCGCCTACTGATAGAAAACACCATACAAACATATAAAGAAAATTTGAACAATGGTTTTAACGAATTTAATTAAGAAAATTTTATTTGTTGAAAGTTGACAGAAGTACATTTGTAAGTGAGAGTCTTAAAAATTGTTCAAAGTTGTACATAAGCAAATAACCAAATAAGCTAATGGTCATTAACTGCTAATTATTAAATGTTTGTCAGTGACAAATTTTTTTGGAATCAAATAATTTGTAAACACCACATTTATGAATGTAAAAAGACTAAGAATAAAGTACCAATGATGGAATGAGTAGCCACAGGTTTTTTATAAATTCAAATCATAGATATTATAATCTTTTTTTCTTTTTTTTTTTGGTCTAAATAACATAGATATTGCAATCTTTACCTTCAAAAAATATCAATTGCTATATAAGTTCTATCATCGATGACACAAGAATTTCTCTTTGTTTATATCTTTTCAAAAAGTTATTTCCCCACAACAGGCATATCTAGTAAATCAAAATGCAATATAGAAATAAAAAGTCATATCCAGGCTCCATAACCTAGAACAAATTCTAGGATAAAGCAATAAAGATTTCGGAAGTCATTCATATATTGATGCATTTAGAAAAGGCAAAAGTAAAATAAGTTCTGACCAAAAAGCAAACAAAAAAATCAATAGATTAAACAATCAATGTATAAGCTCTATTGTTTTTGTGATTCCACATAATTAAAAAGAACAGGTTGAGAGAATTTCAATGTGAGTCCAATAGCAATCAAAGCTAGACCTTATTACTTGGAAGTTATTAGCTTTGCCAAGATGGACTGTTTATGGTAAACAATTGTAAGCTTCATTGGCAAAAATAAGTCTTAGTTTCCATAACACTTGAAAAGGAAAATAAATAGATGTTACAATCAACAACCATAATGTCTTCATTTCATTGTTGCTCACCTGAGTTAATCACAATAATTCACAACAAAGGCTTTAAACTGGTAGGTCATGGCTTGTAAAGAGAAGACTGGAACCTAATTTTTTGAAGAATATGCATGCATTGTGTTGGTGCAAACACAATAATAATGGAAATAACACAACGAAAAATTGAATAATACTTCTGAATATTATTAACTTAAAGAGAGAAATTACACAACACTATTTGGACTGAGGCGCGACACTAGCTCCCTTTAAGGAGATTCAAGCCCTTGGTTGGCTAAATTTTGTAACCGGTGCAGACCTTCTCTGACTTGTCTCTCCCAGGATACAACAGCCCAACAAGTATCGTCTAGCTAGAACAACCTCTGTACAAAGTGTTCAAGCCCAAAGCTCCACTAGAAAGAACACCCTTCCTTTGCCAAGAATCTCCCTATTTTTTAAGTGTATTTTTTTTTGTGTATTGCACTAACTTGGATTGAGTCTGAATGAGGCTATTTATAGGCTTAATGGGCCTCACGAAATTACTACCCAATTTATTCTGATTAATTAGGTCCATTATTCTGATGTAGTGGGTGTTACAAGATTAATTGCTGGATATTAATCTGATGGGCTGGAGTTACACAATTAATGGTTTGATAAGGAGTTTCTGAAGAATGAAAAGTTAATGGCTCTTTATTTTCCATAGTAAAAATGGAGTATTAATTCGGGTCATTTACTTACTAACGGATATGGTAATTGCTCTGAATGGGCTATCAAGTAGGAGGATCCAAGAGGCTGATTCATTTCCAATTTTGATACCTCCACTCTTCACCTCCCCCTTGTGCACGTATCTAGCCCAATATCTGAGACAATACATTTTAGCCCATTAATCACCACAATTAAAAAGAATAAAATAGTCTTTCTCATTTTCAATGTGGGATTAAATATTTTCACTAACTCTTCATCTTCCATATTCACTCCCACACCTTTACATTTATGTTATAACATTTATTCATTTTAATTATTTAATATTAAAATGCTCCAACAATCCCCTACTCATTTTAATATTAAAAATTTTTTAGTTAAAGAGAGATTACCAGGCAAAGACGGGTCATTATGTATCATGAATGTGTGCTCTGCATTGAACCTTCACTTAGTAAAACAACGATCTCAACTCCAGAGTCATAGTGGTCTCCGACTTGAACTAGGACTACTTTAGGGAAATTAAGCGTCACTGCTTACAAATAATAACCCAAGTGTTGACATGAGTTTTTATAGCTATCATTTTACGGCCGTGTGTTGATCCCGGTTTCATGAGTATATTTGAGATTAAGTCCAAATCTCATAGGGAGCGGCCCCACCCCCACACTCACATAGGTGAAATTTTGTCAAGGGTGCTCCTGTAATTCTAACACCCCACTCATACGAGCTACAAATTTCATTAAGAGTTTTTTACTCAACCTCTCCACATTACAAGATAAATGCACTTACATCATAGGGATGAAAAATTAAATAATTATTTACAAAATAAATAATTAAAAAATAAATAAATTGTGCATTTCTTACGACCATTGTATGATTCATTTTTCCCATTGAACCCAATTCTCAGGATCTCTGGTCCTTGGGTTGGGTATCCTCATACATGGCTCATGATTCTATGGACTTTAGTTCCATCCCCCTTGATGTATTCTAGACTCTATCTTTTGCCAAGGCCTTAGTAAATGGATCTGCAAGATTATTATTAGATTTAATATAATCCATAGTTATGATGCCGCTACTCAAATAAGATCGCACGGTATTGTGCTTTCTTCTTATAGGTCTGGATTTACCATTGTAATAACGGTTTTTAACTCTACTAATTACAACAGTGCTATCACAATGAATTAATATAGGTGGAATTGGCTTTTCCCAAAGTGGAATTTCATATAACAAATCTCTAAGCCAATTTTCCTCTTCACTAGCTGAAGCTAATGCAATTAATTCAGCTTCCATTGTTGAATTAGCAATTATTGTTTGCTTTTTGGATTTCCAACAAATAGCACCACTACCTAAAGTAAAAATATAACCAATGGTAGAGAGAGAGAATCACCTGACAAAGTATTCCAATCGGCATCACTAAAACCTTCAATCATAGCAGGGTACTTTTTATAAAATAAGCCATAGTTTTTGGTACCAATTAAATATCTCATGATTCGCTCAATAGCTAGCAAATGATCTTTACTAGGCTTGCTAGTAAATCTGCTAAGCACTCCTAATACATATGCAATGTTAGGTCTAGTACAATTAGTAGCATAACGCAAACTACCAATGATACTAGCATAATCATTTTGATTAAAAATCTCATCATCATTATTCACAGGAAATAAATGAACACTAGAATCAAAAGGAGTAGCTACACTTTTGTGATCATGAAAATTATATTTTCTCAACATAATGTGATTGATCAAGATATATTCCATCACATGCTTTTGTAATTTTCATGCCCAAAATAAAATTAGCCTCACCAAGATCTTTCATATCAAAATGGCTTTCAAGCATATTTTTTGTCTCATTTATAACATGCATATTTGAGCCAAAAATCAACATATCATCCACACATAGGCTAATAATAACATGTAAATTATTCCGTAATTTAGAATAAATACATTTATCACATTCATTTGATTTATAACCATTCTCAATCATGCAGGAATCAAACTTCTCATGCCATTGCTTAGGTGCTTGTTTTAAGCCATATAGGGATTTAGTTAGCTTACATACCTTGTTTTCTTGTCCAGGCTCTACAAAGCCTTCGGGTTGATCCATATAAATCTCTTCATCTATGTCCCCATTTAAAAAAGCGGTTTTTACATCCATTTGATGAATTTTCAATTCAAAAATTGCAGCAATAGCAATTAGCAATCTAATAGATGTAATTCTTGTTACCGGAGAAAAAGTATCAAAGAAATCAAGATCAGTTTTTTGTTTAAAGCCTTTTGCAACAAGTCTAGCTTTCAACTTATCTATTGACCCATCTGGTTTCAACTTTTTTCTAAGGACCCATTTACAACCTATGGTCTTACAACCCGGTGGAAGATCTACTAATTTCCAAGTTCTATTAGAAATTAGAGATTCCATCTCATCATTTACAGCCTCTTTCCAAAATATAGCATCAGGTGATGTTAAAGCTAAAGCCTCTTTTAAATTTTGGAGATTTTCCTCAATGTTAAAAACATAACAATCAGGACCAAAATCCTTTTCAACTCTAGCTCTTTTACTCCTTCTAGGTTCCATTTCAAAATTTTCTTGACTTTGTAAATGTGAAGTAAAAGAACTAGGTTGTGACAAAATATTTTCTTCACCCCCACTATTTTTCAATTTAAAAGGAAATTTTTCTTCATGAAAAATTGCATTACCAGATTCAAAAATTATTTTGTTTTCAAGATCAAAAAACCTATAGGCTGCACTGTTAATTGCATAACTAAGAAAAGCACAGATAGTAGCTCTTATACCTAATTTAGGCATTTTAGGGTCAGTAAGCCTTACATAAGCAAGACAATCCCATACTCTCAAATATCCCAAATTTGGCTTATGTCCTTTCCACAACTCAAAAGGTGTGGTGTGTGACTTTTTATGTGGCACCCTATTCAAAACATGATATGCAGTTAAAATAGCTTCACCCCAAAAATGTAAAGGTGCACCATATTCAATTAACATGGCATTTGTTAACTCAATTAAAGTTCTATTTTTTTTTCTTTCAGTCACACCATTAGAAGCGGGTGAATATGGTGCAGTAGTTTCATGGATAATTCTCAAAGACTGAACAAATGAGTTGAATGCACTAGATTCATACTCATGGCCTCCATCACTTCTTATTCTTTTTATTTTCTACCGAATTGATTTTCAACAAATAAATAGTTGTATATTTTGAGAAAACATCAATAAAAGTGATAATATATCTATTTCCTCCACGAGTTAAAATTCCCTCAAATTCACATAAATCAGAGTGAATTAACTCAAGCAATTCGGTATTTCTTACAACATTTTTATGAGGTCTTTTTGTAATCTAAGCTTGACTACAAGTTTCACATTTTTCAAAATCTTTTGACAGCCTTGGAATTAATCCTAAACTACTCATGATTCCCACATATCTACTATTTATATGACACAAACGAGCATGCCAAAAATTAATAGAAGAAAGCATATAAACTGAACTTGTAGATGCTTTATTATTCTCAACATTCAATTTAAACATTCCATCACAAGCATAACCCTTGCCCACAAATAATCCCTTTTTAGTGATTACATAATTATCAGATTCCATAGTTTGCTTGAAGCCAGCCTTGTTAAGCAAAAAACTTGACATCAAATTCTTCCTCATGGACAGAGTGTAAAGAACATCTTTCAATGTTAGCACGCATCCAGAAGTGAATTTCAATTCAACCTCACCACTTCCAAGAACCTTGGTTTTGCTAGAGTCGCCAAGCATAACAGTTTTTTCTTCTTCAACAGGAGTGAACAACTTGAACCAATTTTTGTCATAGCAGACGTGCCTATTAGCACCAGAATCTGCCCACCACCCTTCAACATATTGCACCATATTGATGTCTGTAATCATAGCCACTAAAGGCTCTTTGGTTACATTAGCCTGCAAGACAGATTCAGGCTTCCGAAATTTGCAAAATCGAGCAATATGCCCACTCTTGCCACAGACAAAGCAGGATCTATTAAATTGATCTTGTGAAGGGGGTCCTTGGTTCTTATTGTAATTTTTATTCAGATTTCCCCTTCCTTGAGGTCTATTATTATTTTTAAAGGCTCTCTTTTTAGGTGTCAATTGACTATTTCTAGGAAAATGATTTTTGGGCATATTATTATTGGTTGAAATAAGGTTTACCTTTGTGGTGGAATTACCATTGCTCTCTTCTGTCATGAGTGCATCTTGTCCTCTAGCCTCCTCCTCCACACAGATGCGTGTGATCAAAGTTTTCAAGGATGTCTCCTTTTGTTTGTGCCGCAAAGTCTTTTGGAACTCCCTCCAAGATTGTGGTAGTTTGTCAATTATGCCAGCTACCACCAAATTGTCTCCAATCTTTATGCCTTCGGATCTCAATTCTGCAACGATCATTTGAAAGTCTTATGCTTGATCCACCACTGATTTTCCATCCTCCATTTCATAACGGAAAAATCTGCTAGCAGCATACTTCTTTGCACCTGCCTCCTCGGTATCATACTTGTTTTGTAAAGCTTTCCAAATTTTCTTAGCAGAATTGTAAGTTGTATCATAATAATCATAGAAATGATCGGCAAGACAATTCAATAGATAAGAGCGACAATTATACTCATCTTTTGTATACTTATCTATTTTTTCTTGATGGAGAATATATTCTTCATCACTCATCTCATCGGTAGGAACTTTTGATGGATTCTTGTCAGTGAGGATGTAGGAGACTTTGAGAAGACTCAAGTAGAAGAGGACCTTTCCTTTCCACCTCTTGAAGTGGGCTCCCTTAAAGCAAAAAGGCTTGTTAAGATCTCCAACAAGCTCATTTGATTTCTCTTGTGTAGGCTCCATGTGTTGAATCTCCTTAAAATTGTTGGTGCAAACACAAAAATAATGGAAATAACACAATGAGAAACTGACTAATACTTCTGAATATTATTAACTTAAAGAGAGAAATTACACAACACTATTTAGACTAAGGTGCGACACTCGCTCTCTTTGAGGAGATTCAAGCTCTTGGTTGGCTAAACTTTGTAATCAGTGTAGACATTCTCTGACTTGTCTCCCCCAGGATATAACAGCCCAACAATTGTCGTATGGCTAGAACAACCTCTGAACAAAGTGTTCAAGCCCAAAACTCCACTAGAAAGAACACCCTTCCTTTGCCAAGAATCTCCCTATTTTTTAAGTGTATTTTTTTTTTTTTTTGTGTATTGCAATAACTTGGATTGAGTCTAAATGAGGCTATTTATAGGCTTAATGGGCTTCACGAAATTACTACCCAATTTATTCTGATTAATTAGGTCCATTATTCTGATATAGTGGGTGTTACAAGATTAATTGCTGGATATTAATCTGATGGGCTGGAGTTACACAATTAATGATTTGATAAGGAGTTTCTGAAGAATGAAAAGGCCCAAACGAATAGTCCATTAAGTGGGTTAATGGCTCTTTATTTTCCATAGTAAAAATGGAGTATTAATTCGGGCCATTTACTCACCAACGGATATGGTAATTGCTCTGAATGTGCTGTCAAGTAGGAGGATCCAAGAGGCTGATTCATTTCCAATTTTGATACCTCCACTCTTCACCTCCCCTTTACGCACGTATCTAGCCCAATATCTGAGACAATACATTTTAGCCCATTAATCACCACAATTAAAAAGAATAAAATAGTCTCTCTTCTTTTCAATGTGGGATTAAACATTTTCACTAACTCCTCATCTTCCATATTCACTCCCACATCTTTACATTTATGTTATAACATTTATTCATTTTAATTATTTAATATTAAAATGCTCCAACACATTGTATCAGCAAAACATAAAAAGGATATGATATCATCTTTTATCTCCACTGACCTGTATCTATATGATATATTCAAAACATAGATATCAGATGTTCAACTTGTATAACCAAATGGGATAGCAGTCAAAAAAGAAGCTGCATGTTCTAAGTATTAAACAATCACAACAAAACAACAAAATAAAAGTATGGTTCAATATCAATAATTTGAATTATATTTAAGCTTCATGGTGGGCTAACGAACAAAAAGAAAAATAAAAGAAACCAAAGAGAATCCGCATATTAAATGGCACATACCCATGCTTTGTGAAATCCGAAGGTGCAATCCCCTCTGTAACAACTCTAATTTCGGTTTTGCAGACTCGCCTGCCAGTCTACCAACCTATAAAAATAACTACAATACAAAAATTTATAATGCAAATCCAATACTAAGTAATATTCAGGGAAAAAATTGGCAAATGCCCTTTTTGAGCAAAAATTATAGCGTTTTGCCCCATTTCTCAAACTAATTAGGGAAATGCTCATCTTTTGTAACTCGATTTAAGATTAATCGAGTTAAAAAAAAAAAAAAAAAATTTCTGGAGCCCTATAGCGGCGTTTTAAGGAGCCTATAGTGACATTTTAAGGACCTATAGTCGCGTTTTGTAACTTGACCTCCATGAAGTCGAGTTATAGGCAATTTTTTTTTTTTTTTTTACCTATAACTCTACTTCATGGAGGTCGAGTTACAAAACGCCACTATAAGTCCTTAAAACATCACTATATGCTCCTTAAAAACGCCGCTATAGGATCTAACTCGATTTATCTCAAATTGAGTTTTAAAAGAGGGGCATTTCCCTAATTAGTTTTGGAAAAGGGGCAAAACACTACATAATTTGCGCGAAAAGAGCATTTGCCCATTTTCTCCTAATATTCAGTCAAGAAATCACTTCCCCCCCCCCCCCCCCCATAAAAAAAACTCAGATTTAATTCACAAGAATTGCAATAGAACTTTCAATTTTTAGGGACCTTGAGATGTGCTTTATCGTCTATGAAATCATAGTAAGGAATTACATTAAAAAATTAATGAGTAAACGAACTAACAAACCCAGTCAATTTAAAAAATTCTTAAGTTTATAATAGGCTCTTATAATCCAAATTTGCTTTTGAAACCAACAATACTCAAACTAAAAGCAATTCACACATTCACGAATTAGTAAAACTAAATAAAAGTTAAAATGGTTCACAGATATCTAATGCCATTCATACTAAAATGTATTTAGCAGGAGAGAGAGAAAGAGAGTGACAATTTTGAAGGAGTTGGTGTTTTGAGCAATATCATTGTCGAGGAAGAGAGTGGAGCGTAGACTGAGGACTTCGAAGTTTAGAAAGAATGGAAACTTTGACTTTGACTCTTTGTTTTCCTCATCAACCGCTTACTCTCCCATATCCTTCACATGCATGTAAGATGAATTAGAAAACTTGCTTTGACAATTTGCTTGATTCTGAGGATTTTTGTAAAATGAGCAAAACTTTTATGAAGTTAAAGTCTCAAAATTATTATTGTAGGAAATAAAGTACAGCGGGAGGCGGAGAAAAGAAGTATGTACAAAGATAGGGAGGAGAGAAGTCTTTGTGTCTTTTTTTTTTTTGGGAAAGAAGAACTGCTATGAAACCCGTAAAAATTAAAACTATCCAGAGCCAAGCAAAATATTGCGTTAGTTTGCGTTTTTTTTTTTTAGTTGTGTGATATTATTTGTAGAATTTAGAAATCAAAACGTTTCACATCAACAACCAAACGAAAAGGCACCTATTTATAGTTAATTCTTAAAAGGTGTATTTAAAAAGTATTGAATTAAACGGTTAGTTAAAAACATAAAATCCTGAAAAGTCACAATGTTTGGTGTTTTTAAATGTAACGTGGCTGAAATTTATGTAACTACTTGGCTGAAATTTGTGTGTGTATGTGTGTGTGTGTGTGTGTGTGTATAGAATTGTCATATCATACCCAATAAATGGAAGAAGTTACAACAAATAAAGGATGTGAGGAGGTTGTAACCTATTGGTGACTATCAAAATTCCATATAATAGCGGCATTTGAAGAGTCTTGGTTAATGGAGGGACAAATGATAAAGTTGAAGATAAGAGTAACATCCGAATTTAAGGAGATGCTCAATAAATGTCAACTGGTAAATCTAAAAATAAAAAATAAAAAAAGAAAATAAATGATAATGTGGCATTGATGTGGCTTAACTGGAGCATAGCATAATAAATGCTACACTTCAGCTTTTAGTAATATATAGATATAGATTATAGATGGCTATGCCAAGGGTGCACTCAGTTATTTAGAAGCTCGTTGTCAACTTTTGGACAAAATTATGCTCTAAGATGAAGTTGAAAGATACTTTGCATTACACGATATGGTCTATAGCTGTTTATTGTAAATAAAAATAAAAATAAAAAAGTCTAGAGCTTCTAAAATTGTTTCATTGATATTTTTGTCAAAGCAAACATACCATTAATTTTCTCTATTAATAGAAAATGTGATTAATTGAGCTACCCTTAATCTGACCATCCAAAGTCCTAAGAGTACTTCAACCAAGTTTTGAGGCAAGCAAAGATTTATGGTTTGTTTGGATTGAAAAGGAGTAGAGTTAATAAAAAATTAGCCTATTTTCGACAAACTTTACCCTACTCCACTCCATTCCCCATCCTCCTCCCCTCCTAATCCAAATAGGCCCTTAATGTTAGTTATCTCTATCAAGTAATCTTAGATTTTCCCATAAATTGTTTTACCCTCTTTAACCATTCAACAAAACTGCAATAACATTAATCTTAATCCATCTTCAGTGGTCACATCAACCATGCATATATGACTAATAGAAAATAAGATAGAAAATTGACCTACTCGCTCTTGTGGCCTAGTACTCAAAGAAGCTATACATTAACCTCAATATCAACCTCACAACCCTCTTTCACAAATAGTTTTAGTGTTTCACACAGCCTTGATAAGTCCTCCATTATCCCTAACCGTTTTGAAAAGTAAGATAACCACACCCGTAAGATCCTCTAATATTGATACCAAAGAAAGTGGGTGACAGTGACACCAAACTAATCCAATAAGACAAAAGAGGGATGATTGACATGTTTCTCCCCCCCCCCATTTATATATGTTAGAGATATATTAAATCAATATAAGCCTAATCTTGCCTTGTGTGCAAAACAAGTCTCCTTTTTGCACTATAAGTCTATTAATCATAGTTAGTGTATGGTTAGTTTAGGATTTAGCTTAGTATTTATACCCATGTTATATTTCCTTATATTTCTTCCATGGACGTAGCTGTTAGGCTAAATCATGTAATCCTCGTATTTTTGTGTATCTATTTTATACTCTTTTTTCGCATCTATTCTAACATATTTAACATTGTATATGAAAACTAATATTTAATAATCATTACCAAAGTGTTTACTCTCCTCTAGGGTAGGAGCGCTCCCTCTCATTCGTATACGAGGTTCTTCCTCTCTTAGTGTATACTAAGGGTTTGTTTTTTCTTTGTTTTTTCGGTGCCAACTCCTCTTGAATCATGGAAGACGATGTGATAAATATTTTGGAAAACATGAAACTGACTTCTGATGAGGAAGAGGTTATCTCTATCTCAGATGAAGGACGGAAAGTAGAGATTGAAAGTTGTTCTCTGAGTTTGATTGGGAATTTTCTCACGTGTAGGTCCTTTAACAAGAGGGCTGCTCAGGGCACTCTTAAACGTGCATGGGGTTTGGAGAATCAGGTACAGGTTGTTGAAGTTGGGGCAAATCTGTTCCAATTCAAATTTAACTCAGAATTTGACATGAATAGGGTGTTAAAGGTGGACCATGGACCTTTGATAATCAAGTTTTATTACTTGTCCGCTGGAGATTCGGGATGACTGCTGGTAATGTAAGGTTTGATTCAGCTTCCTTTTGGGTGCAAATCTGGGGGGCGCCGTTTGACATGGTCTCTCCGTCATTTGCTGAGGCGGTGGGTGGACGGTTAGGTGTAGTGGAGGAGGTGAAGAAGCGATGGAAACAGGACATCCCAAACTTCTTTATGCATGTGAAGGTTGCTCTTCCATTATCTAAGCCTCTTCGGAGAGGGGCGTTTTTAGTAGGATTGAATGGGCAGAAGTCTTGGGTTACGTTTAAATATGAGCGACTTGCTCTGTTCTGCCATTATTGCGGCTTGCTTGGGCATGATCTTAGGTACTGTGCTTAATCTAAGAATGGAGAGAAGGCAGAATGTCAATAAAGGGACTGGATGAAGGCAACTGGTACTCGAGCACGGTCACCAAATAGTCAAGGAAGGTTTTGAGGTAAGGCTGAACATGCTACGGAGAGTGAGACTGTCCGTTCACAGCAGAGGAGTGGTAGGGTTCTGGATGAGGATGACGGCGGTAGTGGGGATGCAGTTGCTAGGGTTAGCACAATTACACAAGTTGCTGGTACGGACGGGAATCATGGGATTATTCCAGAAGTTGCGCTGCCAAATTTCGAGTTTTAGGGAGAGAAGATTACAGATATGGAAGGGCTGGATGGGCTTACGTCAGGCGGTGATAATCTAAGCCCAAGTACAAATGGGCTTGTGGTTGTTATTGGGCCTATGAATCAGATTGAAGCTAATGGGTCTCAAAAAGTGGAGAAACAAAGCAGATGGACAAGGCTTACACGTATGGATCTTGGCCCTGTGGATTTATTAAAAGAGGGGGCTAAGTCTATCTTAGGGAAGAGAGGCAGTCAGGGAATGCAGCAGGATTTATTTGACAAAGGTGATGAGCAGGCAGAAAAGAAAGCTAAGTCTAAGGATGGTTTTGAATCATTTGAAGCGGCGGGGGTGTTGCAACACCCTTGCCGAGAGCAATGAGGATTTTAAGTTGGAACTGCCAAAGGCTTGGGAACCTTTGGACAGTTCAAAGCCTTCACAAATTAGTGAGGGAACAAGCTCTCGATGTATGTTTCTTAATGGAAACAAGGTTGGATCAAAGTGGTTTTGAGAAGCATTGTGGTGATGTACCTTTTAAAAATAAGTTGATAGTGAAAAAGCCAAATTCGGGTGGAGGATTGGCCTTGCTGTGGAAGGAGGAGGTGAATTTGGACATGATTAATTTTACTGACAATCATATTTTGGCTAAGGTGGTGGAAAATGATGGTTTTGTGTGGCATCTTACAGGATTTTATGGGTGGCCTGAGGCAAATGAAAAGCGGAAGTCGTGGGCTCTTTTATCTCATTTAAGGACTCTTGTTGAGGGTCCTTGGTGTTGCATTGGGGATTTCAATGCTATACTTCATGCATCGGAGAAACAGAGTGCCAATGCACCTTACTTTAATCAAATGGAGGATTTTCGGGTTGCTTTGGAAAATTGTGAGTTGAAAGATTTGGGTTTTACTGGACATAAGTTCACTTGGACAAATAGGCGGCCAGGTTCAGCTCATACAAAACAAAGGTTGGATAGAGCTACAGCTAACAGAGGATGGACTGAAAAGTTTCCTGCCAGCTTGGTGCCCATTTGTTCAGCCATGCTTTTGATCACATTCCTATTCTTTTAACAACCATGAATGATAGGCGGCTCAGGGGTAGGGGGGCTAGTGGTTTCAAGTTTGAGGAATGCTGGTTATTATGGGATGATTGTGAGGAGGCTGTGCTTGAGGCGTGGACAAAAGGGGAGCAGGGTAGCTCGGGATTGAGTGGTTTGAAGGACCAAATCCAAAGCTGTGGGGTTGACTTGTATGTATGGGGTTCTTCTAAAACTAAACCTGACACAGAGGAGATTAAAAGATTACAAAAGAAGCTGGAACTTTTGAATGCTAGTGAGATGACTGAGGAAAGTAGGAATGAATTCCTTTTATTGAGTAAACAGTTGGATGACTTACTACTTAAGCAAGAGATTTTTTGGCGTCAAAGGTCCCGGGTGTCATGGTTAAAGTATGGAGACAGGAATACTAAATTTTTTCACTCCAAGGCTTCTCAACGAAGGCGTAGGAACTTTATTGAGGGAATCAAGAATGCTAATGGGGATTGGGTGGAAGAGGTGGAAGAGATTGCGGATGTAGCTTCTGATTATTTCACGAATATTTTTAAAGCAGGTATTTGTGACAAAATGGAGGAATGCCTTAACGCAATTCAACGGATGCTGACGATGATATGTTGGAGGTGCTGTCCAGGCCATACAGCAGTGAAGAAGTTAGAGCAGCGTTGCTCCAAATGGGACCAACAAAGGCTCCTGGACCCGATGGTATGAATGCCCTCTTCTATCAAACATTTTGGCATATTGTTGGTAATGGGGTGACTGATGCTGTGTTAGACTTTTTACATACTGGTCATATGGTGCCTACTATTAATTATACTCATATAGTTTTGATTCCTAAAGTAAAGAAACCGGAGAAAATGTCAGATTTCAGACCTATTAGCCTATGCAATGTGATTTATAAAATTATTTCTAAAGTTTTGGCAAATAGGTTGAAACTGATTTTGCCGCAGTTAATTTCCCCTACTTAGAGTGCTTTTGTACCTGGACGCCTTATCACTGATAATGTGCTAGTAGCCTATAAGACCTTGCATGCCATGCATATTCGAAAGAAGGGAAAGAAGGGGGCTTTAGCCCTTAAATTGGATGTCAGTAAGGCTTATGATAGGGTGGAGTGGGGCTTCCTGAAAGGCATGATGATTAAGTTGGGTTTTCCAGAGGTTTGGGTGGATAGGGTTATGAGTTGTGTCTCTACTCCTTCCTTCTTTGTCCGAATCAATGGTAAAGCTTTTGGGAATATAACTCCATCTAGAGGTATTCGCCAAGGAGATCCTCTGTCTCCTTAACTTTTTCTGATATGTGTTGAAGGTTTTACTTCGCTCCTTGCTAGAGAAGAGATTGAAGGGAGGCTACATGGAGTGGTTTTGTGTAGAAATGCTCCATCTATTACTAATTTTCTATTTGCTGATGATTCTTTGATCTTTTGTCAAGCTAATAATGATGAAGTGCAGGTGGTTTCTGATACCTTACAGCTATATGCTGAAGCTTTGGGCCAATGCATAAATCTTGAGAAGTCTTCTGCTTATTTCAGTAGTAATGTGTCTGTGGAGCAGAAAGCATGGATAATTGACAAATTAAAGGTTAAGGAAGTGGAGAAATTTGATACTTATTTAGGGCTGCCTACTTTGGTAGGACGAAGAAAATATGAGACTTTTGCTTTCCTAAAGGAAAGGGTTTGGAGAAAACTGCAGGGTTGGAAGGGGAAGTTGCTTTCTAAGGCTGGCAAGGAGGTTCTTATAAAAGCAGTGGCTCAGTCCATTCCCACATATACAATGGGGGTTTTTCAGTTGCCTGGGAAATTATGTGATGAGTTGGATGCTATGTGTGCTAGATTTTGGTGGGGACAAGTTGGGGAGGAAAGGAAAATACACTGGAAAAATTGGAGGTTTTTTAACGCTACCAAAGAAAGAGGGTGGAATGGGTTTTAGAGATTTAAGATCATTTAATCTAGGCATGTTAGCTAAACAGGGTTGGAGGTTGTTACAGGATAGAAGCTCTTTGTTATACAGCTGTTTTAAAGCCAAATATTTCCCGCGGTGTGATTTTCTTGAAGCAACTGATTGCCAAAATAGTTCTTATGTCTAGAAAAGTTTGTTAGCGGCTCAACCAATTTTAAGGAAAGGGTGCTTTTGGAGAGTAAGTAATGGGGCGTCAATTCATGTTCTTAAGGATTGTTGGCTGCCAACCCATCCAACAAAAAAAATACTTTTTCAGCCGGAGGAGGAGATTTGGGAATGGAGAGTCTCTGATTTAGTTGACTGGCAGCATCATCAGTGGGATAAAGAAAGAATTATGGCCATGTTTCACCCGTTTGATGCGAATCATATACTTCACGGCCCTTTGAGTAGGCGGGTTGTACAAGATGTGTTGGTATGGTCATTTGCAAAAAAGGGTAGATATACAGTCCGATTTGGGTATTTTGTGGCAAAGCAAATAAGGAAGGATGAGTTAAATGATAGGGAGTCGTCTGAGCATAGAACATTTGGGTCACTCTGGTCACGGCTATGGAAAGCTGCCGTTCCAAACAAGGTCAAAATTTTTTCATGGAGGGCTTGTCTTAATATTTTGCCTATATAGGATAATCTCATTCGAAGAAGAGTGGTGGAGAGTGCACGTTGTTGTTTCTGTCAGAAAGAGACCGAATCAGTTCTGCACGTTCTTTGGAGTTGTGGGGTGGCACAAGATGTTTAGGCTGGGAGTTTAGGTAGACTTCAAAAATCTTGTACTGAACAGAATGATTTTTTACAGTTGGTCACAAGTCTTATGAAGAAGCTTTCATCGGAGGAATGGAATCTGTTCTGGATTATTTGTTGGCAAATATGGCATCAGAGGAACACGGTCATGCATGGTAGGGTATTCCAGCATCCTTCAAGGTCGGCCCAACGTGCAGTGGATTATTTGAGGGAGTTTACGAATGCACAAGATTATCTAAGTGTGCCAGATCCGATTCATGTCCCAGCACAGCAGACATGGCAGCCTCCACCGGGGTTGTTATGTAAGCTAAACTTTGATGGGGAGTGTTTTGATGATGGTGCTGAATCGGGTTATGGGGCTGTGATCAGAAACGAAAAGGGTGAAGTCATGACTGCTATAACTGTGAGGGGAGTTGCTGTGCGTGACAGTGAGGAGATGGAAGTGATGGCTTACCGTAAAGCACTTGAGTTTGCCATTGATGCGGGCTTCACAGAGATAATTCTGGAGGGTGATAATGCCATGGTGATGGAGACAATTGCTCAGGCTCAACCAGATCTGTCATGACTTGGTTTAATTTACAAAGACATCTAGTGCTTGCAGATGGGTTTTAGGTCCATTTCATTTAATTGTGTTAGGCACAGTGCAAATAGTGTTGCTCATGCTTTGGCTAGATTTGCTAGATTAATTGATAATGAAATTATTTGGATGGAGGAGGATCCTCCACCTGTGGTGGATGCGTTGTATTTGGATTCTAGTTTGCTAAATTAATGAAATTGATTGGTTCCGGCTTCAAAAAAAAAAAAAAAAAAAAAAAAATCATTACCAAAGTCAATCCAAAGGGATACAAATATCACCATCCAATGGAATCCACCCAAAGGATAAGGGTTTAATAAAACAAATCTATTTCCTAAAAAGCACAAAGGCGAGTTTTTTGAAACACACTTTCTACTTTATTCATTCTAGTCGACTAGCTTATATAGTGCTTTGAATAGCCTTATAAGTAAAGAAGAATGAAATTACAATTTAATTCCTTACATTTTCAAGACTAAATTCATAATAGACTTATAGAAATTATAATTATATTAAAAGATCTATCTGTTTATGATAGCTAAAACATAAAGGCTGAATATTTCTTAGGAATTCCAAAATAAATGCTTTTTGACTTTTTGGAGAAAATGACTCATCAATCTTCAAATTGTTCTGAATTGATGGGAAAATTTTTCAAAATAATATTCCTTATTTGCTAGGGTTGAAAATTAGCTTGAATGGGCTTTTGAATGAGATTGGGTTGGGCTATAGGGTTTTTTGGACGACCCACTTTCCACCATATTTGTGGCTGCCGCCTATTTTAATAAATCAAAATATGAAATGTGTGTGTGTATATATATCAATTATTGTGTTTATTCTTTCTCAAAAAAAAAAAAAAAATTTATTGTGTTTATTTTTTTTTTTTTTTTTTATAGTAGTTGTTATGATTTTCTTTTCCAAAATATACAAGTTTTAAGTTTATGTATATGTTTGTACATAACAATTATTACTTTTACTCTCACAAAATCATTTAAAATAAGTTTTCAACAAAGAAATATTATAAACATAAGTAAGTTTTTTATTTATTTAAAATTTTTATGTTATTCACATTGCTATTAGTATTTTTAGTTTAATAATAATGATAATAATAATTTTATTATTATTATTATTAATAAAAATTAACAAATCATTGTGTGAGAAAAAAAAAATCCATAACTTAGCTAATTGTTGTGGAAGATAATCATTGTTCTTTTCTTGTAATCATATCAATCAGTGGGGATTTTATCCGTATCAATAAAATTTTAATTCATTTTTGTACAGTACGTAGGATTCCTAGGAGAGCCTAGAGTGTTCATAAAAATTTTCTGTAAATTATGATGATTGAATCTGCGTTGTCACAAATTGCCAGCTTAATAGCCTTAATTTTTTATAATTTGGCATTGAAAAAAGTTTGACTTATGTTACATAATTGACAAAATTGAATATTAGTTAGCAATTTAGTTGCATATAAGTATTAGGGTATAAAATAGTTTAAGTTTATTTACTTTCTAGATACTAAAAATTGTATTAAATATAATTGACTAAATTAATCTTGCTCATGCTACATAATAGTCAGGGGCGGCATTACACACACCCCAAGGGGTTCAAATGAACCCCTTGAATGCCCTCAAAACAAAATTATATATAAACTTTAATTTTTTTTTTTTTTTTTTTGGCTTTGACTCATTTAAAATAAAAATTTGAACACCTTGATCCTAATTTTAAAAAAAATCCAACTGAAATCAACTTAAAGATGATCATTTTACTGCTGTTTTTCACAATATTTTCACAATAATAGTTAAGAAGTAAGTTGTAATTGGCTTTTATCTGGACCTGTAACTAACACAACTTTTTTACCTACCATCTAGATTTTGTTGCAATATTTTTCTGAAAGTGATGTGTCAAATTGTTAATAGCACTACTCTTAAAATATTTAATTTTTTAAGAAATAATAAAAGTTCAAATTTTTGCTCATTCGTTAATTTTTTTTTTTTTTTTTATAAAAAAAAAAGCCATCTCTCAGAATTTGGCTTACTTTGGCATTGACAATAGAATAAAGTTTTTTTTCTCCTTGCACTTTCCTTCTACATGTGTTGTCTTACCAATCTTTAAACTACTAATAATTTTTTTAGACTATTGTAAAATATAGTTGTATCGTATACTAAATTGTATGGAAGTGGTGTATAAAGAAAAAAAAATCTAGTCATTTTATTTTTTACTTCCCTATAAATTCCTAGGTACGTTGATACTGACCCCCTTAGAAAAAAATCCTAGAGCTGCCACTGATAATAGCTAGTGTTCTTTTCATTTATAATAAAAAACAGTAAAAATGTTATAAGTATATCAAATTTAGAATTATTTTTTATGATAATATTTAAATAAAGTAACATAACCATAAAAATAAATATATATACAAACAAGATAATAATTTTCTACTCATAAACATTTTTTCTTTTTATAAATATAAAGAATTAGAATATATGAAATTTATTCTATTAATATTTGAATTTATTAGACTTTTATAGATCAATTTATAATATATATATGTACACACACCCAAGCATTGGACTTGAGCTCACCATGGTTCAAATAATGGCCAAGCACACAAACAAGATAAATGCATTTTTTAAAGGGACCGATCTAAGGGTATATGTTCTATATGGGCCACAACATTTATAGGTGGGTTGTTGTTTTAGAGCTTCCCACGACGACATTATACCTCTCAACTTGTGACGTAAGGAAGACTGCATTAGTGAGAATGGTAAGATTTGTCCTTTACAAATAACAAGAAAGGATCAAGTGAGTTTTGGGCAGTGAATTGGAAGGTTTTTCATTGGGTACACAAATCTAAGGGAAATGATCCACAGCTACTACTACCATGGTTATTGAAGGGTTTGCACGATAGAGATTTCAGTTATAATATAAAAGTATGATATGCAAAATATGACTGTTATAAAAAGCTATAAACACACGATTATTTTCTTTTCCCTCTTTGTGCGTATTTAATGGGTATTTAAAAATACATTAGTCAAACATAATAATAAATATAAGCAAAAAATTGAGCAACAAACCACAACAAGAACTAATTTTTTTCATGAAAAATCCTTCAATGGGAAGGGAAAAAACCATGGGACCTAGTGCAGTAAAAACTTCCTCTATAAAATAATTGGTTTACAACAATCTGCTCTAGAAAAAATGGTTGAGGAAACCAAAACATCAATAACACACTATTCTTGATTTACAACAAATATTCATCATACAACAATGGATTTCAACAATAGTAACAAGAAAAGATCTCACTTAGTGGGTCACATTTGAGCAAACTGAGAGGAATTTCATTCAAGGACGGAGCCAAAACTTAAAGTTAAGGGGTGGTTTTATCATTGGTTGTGTGCGGCTGCTCTAGTCTCTAAATTTGTTGCTTAATCGCTAAGGATTTTTTTTAAAAAAATTTATTTATTATTTATTTGTATTTTTTATGTGTGCGTTTGCTATTAGGCAAGGACAAAATTATTTTGTTTAATTTAGTTAAGGGGTGGTTTTACCATTGGTTGTGTGTGGCTACTCTAGCTTCTAAATTTGTTGCTTAATCACTAAGGATTTTTTTTAAAAATTTATTTATTATTTGTTTGTATTTTTTATGTGTGCGTTGGCTATTAGGCAAGGACAAAATTATTTTGTTTAATTTTTTAAATGGATGAGTTGTTTGTTTTGAGTAAAATTAATTGACTGAACTTAATTATTTTAAGCTATTATTAGTAATTTTTGTTGTTGGGCTAATTTATTTTGAACTTGTATATTTGTTTTAGATTTTGGATTTATAATTTTTTTTTATGTCTTTTTTAAAATGAGGAAAACGCTAAAGTTACAAATAAGCCCAAATACAAACCAGTAAAAATTCACTATCTCAGCAGTTTATAAAAATGTTATAGAAAAATTTGTGGCTATAGTATTATCTTAAAAAAATCAATGATATTATTAAGGGATGCAAAAAGTAATTTTATAAAATAAAATTGCTAAAATTTATATATATATATATATATATATATACCCTTCCCCACCCCCCCCCCCCCCCCCCCCCCCCCCCCAAATGGTCAAAGTCTCCCTTCGTCCCTGATTTCAAGCGCCAATACCAGTCAACAAGAAACCCTCTCAGTCAATAACAACATACTGGAATTTCATCAAAATGAGAGTTGAAAATGATCTTCCAATTTTGGCTTGAAAGTGATTGGCTTGCAAAAGAAAATTCTGAATTATTTCTCACTATACTCTCTCAATTTCATGGGTTTCATACACACACAAACTTCGAGTTTGTTTGGGATCAATTTATTTAACTTTTGCTAAAAACATTTTTCTGAAAATATGCTAAAATATACTTATATCTAGAAAAATTTTGAAAAAGTAAAAAATTATGAAAAAGAAAAGAAAAAAAATTAAACTGTACATATAAGTTATAAAAAACTAAAAGATAAATGCTGAGCTTATAAACTAATTTCAAACACACTCTTTATGCAACTTCTTTTCTTCTTTTGCTATTCACAGAGTTGATGGTTACTAAAAGTAAGTGCCTCTTTTTCTTTATAAACTTTTGTGTGGATCCCTCAAATAGGAGGAACACCGCCCAACAGCATTAACAAATGCATTTCCAACTTATCCGTTTAACTCTTTAGGAGGTGCTATGTTAGCCAAGCAACGATGGATAATGGAATTATTTCTTCAGATCTCATGTTTTGGTTGGCTTCAAACCAAACTACCCATGCAAAAGCAAGCAAAAGTGAGGAATAGGTGTGTAACATCTCTCTTCATTGTTGGGCACGTACTATGTTGTATGATATGTCTCCGGGCTAGCTCTATCTTCCATGTAGGATCATCCAAAAAAATACTTGAATCTTTGCCAGAACTTTGATCTTCCATATTCTCTGCTCCAGACTTGAAGAGGTAATGGAGCCTGATGCAGTGCGTGGAGACATGATCCATTGGATATGTCAAGATGAAGGGAGTAAGCTTTTCTGACGTTATATTCATCATCCTTGGAATGTGGCCATATTATTTTATCTGGAGCTCAAACTTTGACACATTCCATTCCAATAATTGCTTGGTGACATGTGGTGTCAATGATTTTGTTATCTTCTTCATATTCCATCCGCCTTGCTTACTAATGATGAAATTAGCTATCGTGGTCTCTCCCAAATTTTGTGGGTTAATGCTTGGTGCTTTTGTAGCATGGGTCCATAGAGGGTGTGTGATAGCAATATTTTTGACAGATCCTGTTCTCCATTAGGCTTGTGTAAGTGTTGTATTGTGGTATGCCTTGATGCCTTTCGCAACCATGTGTCCGTATTTTTAGGTCCTTGCCAAATGGAGTGATTTTTGAAAGACCACCTCAATATTTCGCAATATTTCACTAAAAACTGTTTTTTGAAGGACCACCTCAATAAAATTAGCCTATCATATATGCTTTACTCAAACCTGTTTTTTTAAAGAGAAACTGTTATTTACATTGTTGCAGGATCCAAAGGGATGAATAGTCTTGTACAAGATAATTGCAAATGGCATGCAAAAGTAATACATGATTTGTCAGCTAGGTCTTTGTCAATGGACGTAGACAACAATCTTTATAGATGATAAATGTTACAACAATTATTGCCACACAACTTCACAAAAGCAAGTCCCTATTCATTCTCTTTCTGCCAAAAGAAAAGTTCCCCTTCATGGCTTCATCCTCTTCATACAAGTCTGTACAAAAACCTCAAGGAACACCAAGTCTTTGAAGTAGAAGATGTCAAGGCAAGCTCGAAATTCAAGAATCGGCCAGACTAGACAGTAGACACTCATTAAGCTCCAGTTTCTTCTATGCATGGTAGTAATCAAAGTCAAAGCACAAGCAAGGCGTCTTGCTCATGATGAAGGTAAGAAACTCTTCTTCTTTCTTCTTTCATTTTCTCGTTTCTATATCATTAAGTTGATGCTATATATAATGTATTAATATTGACGAAAATGTATAACTATATAATGCATTGGTGGCCTCAAATTAATGCTAGTTATTTAAGCATGGGAGCATGATCAGTTGGTTGTATGACTTGAGGAAGAGTGAGATTTTCTCATATCCTGAATTGCACAATATGAGAACAATAGTAGTTTTGCACAATACGTGACATCGCATACCTTCTAGGGACTAACTACCTCGTTGGTGTTGGTTATGGCTTATTCCTAAAGTCTAAAGAGGTTATGGCTTGCACTTGCACATGTACCTTGTATTTGTATTTACTAACTATGGTAAAATATGCATTATATATATATATATATATATATAGCAATTTAAAAATATATCTTTTGAAAAACAAATTAAAATATCACTAATTAAACATTTGATTTAGGCTTTTAGGCTAATTTATTTGTTTGGAAAATATTTGACTATCCTAAAAATTTTTATGTTCACAAAATTTTCACAACAAATCCTAGTTAGCAATTATTATTGGTTCTAATTTACCTATCACTAATTTTTTTTTTTTTTTTTTTGTTCCTCGGTATCAACCTATCACTTAGAATTTGTTGTGAAAGTTGATAGGCCACAAACTGAATGACCCATTGTGATTAAACCAATTAATTAATTAGCCAAGTTATTAATTAATCAATTTATTATGCAATTGCGTGGAAACACAAACAAATCACCAACCAACTAAATATGTAGCGGAAATTAAATGACACGGTGATTTGTTTACGAATAGGGAAAACCCTTGCGGCAAAAACCCCACCGGGTGATTTTCAGGTCACCACTCCTGAAACTCCACTATTATCAAATCAAGCGGTTACAAGTAAAGGAATCCCAAGTACCTTACCAACCTACAGTTGAACCCTAACCCCAATACTCAATTGAACTCAATCTGTAGTGACTATTTCCACCTTTGATGTACGGCTCCCAAGTACGTGACTAACCAATGCGCGGATCCCAGTAAGCGACTTCAAACACCAACTAAGAAGGAGAGATTGGCTGCAAAGTTCTTCAGCTCATCATACACAATGAAGATCATGAAAATGCTTGGTTACAAAACCCTATGGTGCAAATACACAGCAACTTCTTGAGAGAAGATGAACTAGGTTAAGAACTTCGTCTTTTGATCACAATTTGTTTGAACAGAGATTGCTCAATGCTTTTTCAACTTGTGTACAATTTGACGGCTCTTAAAACAATCCTTTTATATGTTTAGGGTTAGAAGAAAAGAATGCCCAAAAGTATATTCACGGATCCCAAGGAAATCAAATCAGAAAAACTGATTCTGTAATTCTCGACAGATAGCAGGTGTCGAGGTAGCTATCGAGAAGGTGTCGAGATTTAATGAACTTGCACTTCAGCTTGCTTTTTCTTGGACAGACTTGATGACTTCAACACTTGATCTTGAAACCTTATTTCTTGAAGTATTAAAAACACCTAGAACTACCCAATTACAAGTAGAGTGCGTTTTGTCAAAAGGATTAGCCAATTTACATAAATAAGTGACATATGTTCTTAACAAGTGAACACACATATGTCCTAACAATCTCCCCCTTTGGCAATCCGTGACAAAACCACAACAAACAAATGAACATATGAGAGAAGTCATAAATCACTCAACTCATATTCACTTGTTGAATATAATAAAATCTATCCTAACACAAACTCTTGAAAAATTTTGCAAGAAGAGAATTTATGGCAAGTAGACTTTGACAACCTGTACTTCTGAAACACTTTAAATAAAACTCATCAAGGCATCTTGTGTAAAACAGAAATAATAGATTACATACAAGTATAAAGAACATGTGTATAAAGATAGAGAAGAAACAACACATGAAGAGAGAGGTGAAAGAAACATACATCCACATATATAGGAAAATAAGTACAATGTATGTAAAACTGGTCAAAAGACCTCATATACAAGATCAATGTATTTACAAAGTATAGAAAAGAAAAAATACATCAAAACCTCACTACATCCCTCAAAAATATCAACACTCCCCCTATCAAAATGTCCTATACTAACTCTCCCCCTAAGATGACTACTCTCATAATCTCAAAACTACTCCCCCTTTTTGTCACAAGTGACAAATGGTGAAGTGTCATGTAGACATCTCATCAGTGGAGCTAGCATCCCCATCATCATCATCCTCATCCTCAGAATCTGAAGCTGCTGGAGTAGGTGGTGAAGGAGTAGCCTCTGGAGCAAAACCACCCATGGTCGCCTGCTGTCGTGCAATACGACCAACACGAACATTCACCTGATACAACTCAGCAGAGAGTGTATCAAGGCGAGTGTCCATGCACTGCAGCTGCGCCATAATATCTCTAAGAGATACATCGCCCGTAGAGGAAGAAGGAGCAGATGTAGAAGGAGCGGATCTGGATGGAGTTGATCTGGACGGAGCTGAACGGGAGGGAGGAGTGGCATCCGTCTGTCGCGACCTAAACTGAGCCTCACTATGTTTTACGGTAGTGGCATCTATGGCACAGATGTGAGTGAAGTGGTTGGACACAGGAAAAAGGGATAGAAAAATGGCGTAAGATTCTCGTGATAGCGGAAGGAAAGATGAGCTTATCATGGGACGCCGAATCTAGATGGACATCTATGATAGAAATGATGAAATGAGAAGGAAAATCTATAGTAAGATGCTCTAGAAGTGATAGCAAAAATCGATGACGAGGCTCTGTGATAGAGTTGTAATGAGAGAGTGGATGGAGTACAAAAGTCATCACCATGTTAAGAAATCTAGGACCTTTAGCAAAAGGCCTGCATGATGTGTACTGATGCTCACCCCAATCAGCAGGGCGCTCACAAAAAGCAGAGATGAGCTCATCTTTGGACACAGTCCTCAGACGCTCACAAGAAGGGTAATCAGGAAAATCTATCCTAGGTACCCTAAGTACATCCGCAACTAGCTGCGGTGTAACAGGAATGCGCGTACCTCGAACGCGAGTGAAAAAGAGAGGTACTGAACGATCTATCCCGTGCATGTTGGAGTAAAACTCCTGTATCAGCATGAGAGGGCAATTGACCGGGACGTCACACAGTGACTCCCATCCCCTACTGTGAATGACAGAGGGAAGGTCAGTGTCAGCGAAGTCCGCCAGAATGACTTGGCGTTCCGAATGAACACCTCGTCGAGAAAAGTTCTCCGAAAATACCTTGTGGGCATCTCCATCACGGAACCGAAGGTTAAGAGGAGCAGAGTCAGAAGAAGAGGAAGCTCCAGAACGTAGAGGGTTCCGAGTAGAAGTGGATTTACGTTTGGGTGCCATAGACACTACTAACGTAAAAGAATGAGAAAGAGATAGAGAGGGAGACAATCAGAAAAGTCCCAACACAGTTCAAATAGATCAAATATATTGAACAAAAAATACGTATGCATGGAAATGCATAAACATGTGACATGCAAAGGAAAAAAAAACATCATGGGCTCAGCCCAATCCAATCCTAGCAGGACACAAACATAGAGCACACATCTAAATGCATGTAAATATCATTATAATGCACATGAAACGTAATGTATGACATTTTGAAAACATTTAAGTGCAAACCCAACCCAAAATTTGAAGAAAAACTCATCAATTTTGAAAAACTCCAAAAATTTCAAAAAATCCCAAAACCTAGGTTTCAAAACATGAAATGCATGAAAAAGGAAGGGAAAATGAACATACCAGGTGATGGAAATCAAGGGAAGACCAAAAATGATGAAGATTTGAAGATTTGAGTGAGAGAAACTTGTTTGGGAGGTGAAAAGTCTTCGGATAGATCGAGAGAGATCGACAGAATGAGAGGAAAAATCGCGATCTGACCTTTTATAGACACCTCAGTAATTCTCGACAGCTGAGATGTCGAGAGGTATCGAGTAAGCTATCGAGGAAGGTGTCGAGAAATTTGCCTTCGACAGCTGAAGGTATCGAGAGGTGTCGAGGTGCAAGACCAACTTCAGATATAAGAAGCTCGATCGATCGACAAGGTATCGAGAAGGTATCGAGAAGACAGAAGATTTCTCAATCGATCCACCAGGTGTTGAGACAGGTGTCGAGATTGCGATTAGGAAAGGCATGGGAAGCTCGACAGATAACCAGGTATCGAAGAGGTGTCGAGGAGGTGTCGAGCCATCTTTAAAAAACAGTTTTTTGAGAAGTGAAAACACAGACATGAATGCAATCCATCACACACCTCAACCAAAAATCCAATCAACATTTTAAGCTCTCAAAATCATCTCTCAATCAAGAAATTTAAGCACACGGATCCTCAAAAACACACACATACACTAAACAAGTCTAACCAATTTTATATTTAAAAAACAAGTCAAGACAGTTTAGTGAGCGTACATTAGCACATGTAAACACTTGTGATGGCCAAATCACATTGTACTTGCACATGTATCAAGAGTAGCAAAGAATATTGCGTGTTGTGTGTGAAAAACATCGCAAGATTGCATATGTGTATACATGTTATGACGATCTGAGATATGAGAAAATAATTTTAACTCACACATAATCATAACTGTTTGATGGAGACTCACCTTTGAGGTACATCCTATAACTCCCACATCTCCTAGAAAACATGCTTGCAATCATATTTAAAACATTTTAATCTTTTTGCTTTTTATTTTCTTTGCATATTTTCTTTTAAGCATATCATGCATGGGCATAAAAAGAGAGAAAAGAAATACCCAACATGTTAAGTATAGACATTGCACTTTTGCTATGCCGAAGTATACGGATGTCTTTGACACTGCACTTTTGCTATGCCGAAGCATACAGGTGTCTATGACACTGCACTTTTGCTATATCGAAGCATACAAGTGTCATACTATGATTGGCGGGCAACAGTGGTGAGATGGTCATTTATACATTTCTCTTAGGATTTTCTAGTCCTACCCGTCAAAAAGAGTAATATGAGTGTTAAGTTTAAGAGATAACTTAATCTTACTCATCACAAACAAGAGCCACAAAGCTCACTTATTTAGTTGTGCATAGAGATGCTCATCTAAGCTACAAGAGATACAAAGTTTAGAAAACTTTGTTTCATTGGCCATCCAAGGTACACAAATACCAAAGTACACATAACACACACTGTTTTTGTATTTTTCAATTTTTCAATTTTTTTTTTAATTTTTATATCAAAAACAAAATAAACAAAACTGAAAATAAACAAACAAAAACGTGTTATCAAAGCAAAAACTAGACTAACTCAGCAAAAATGCAAAACACACAAGTAATGCAACAAACAAGAAAAAAAAAAACAAGAAGGGAAAAGAAAGTGATGAAATCACTTAGAGTTCTTTTTCTTCCACACCTTGGAAGAACCTTTCTTTTGATTGAACCCTTGAACCGGCGGTGAGGGGGAAGAATTTAAACTGTTCAAGTTCGAAAAGAACATGAGTGCTTTTAGAAGGTCTCAAAGAAGAGCAAAAGAGGATTGAAGCTGATTTTGGCTTCCAGATGCTATCATGCCATTGCTCTGTTGAGTGGCTAACCACTTATAGCAATTTGGTCGAGTATGACCGGCAGTTCCACAATGATGACAGAGATGCTGCTTCTTCTGTTTAGGATTTTAAGAATTAGCCTTCTTAGCCCTAGGGTTTTTAGCAGTATTCTTATCTTACTTAGGGGGTGCTCTTAAGATAGATTTACCCTTGTCTAAGTTCTCACTAGCTAATTTAGTTTTAACATCAATGTTCTCAATTTCAGTGTTATTAGCAGAAGGAACAAAAACAGTATTGCTAGTAGAAGCAGTATTAGAGAAAGAAATACCATACCCCAAACCAGTTCGATCCGAAACAGATTTCTGAATGCTAAGCATCTCATCAAGCTTTGCACTTGAAGTTCTCTCCAGTTGAGCTCTGACTTGAAACAGCTTCGCTTCAAGCTTCTTGGTCTTCTCGGCCAAAAAGTTGTTCTCAAATCTCAGTACTCCAATAGTTTGATTTGCCTCATCAAACTTCGTGGACAACTCTTCACGATCAAGTTCCACATCACTGAGCTTCTTGGTGGCCAGCTTATATAATTTCTCATGCTTTCAGAGAGCTTGTAAAGCTTCTCATAGGCTTAATGGATATCATCTTGATCATCCATCTTCTCAAATTTGGACTCCACCAGTTCTTCTTCTTCATCCACTTCTTCAACAATCCCTTCAGTAGGATTGACTGTGGCAGTGAAGGCATTTAAGATTCCGTCATCCTCATTGTCGGAATCATCTTCAGGCTCAGTGTCACTTAGGGTTACAGCAAGTGCCTTGCTTTTTTCCCAATGCTCTTGAGATATGTAGGACACTCATGTTTCATGTGTCCGAACCCATGACACCCAAAGCACTTTGGTCCTACGGGAATAGTATACTGACCGCCCTCCTTAGCATCATTCTTCCCTTTGTCTTGGCTTTTAAACTGAGAAGAACTGAATTGCTTGCGGTCTTTGTCGAAACTCCTTCCATTGGAATTCTTCATAAACTTCTTGAACTACCGGGTAATGTAGGACTTCATCTTGGAATCTTCATCATCAGAAGACTTATCTATGTTACTGCTCTTTGCCTTCAAGGCCATGCTTTTGCCTTTACTTGACTTGTCAATCCTAGATAACCCTATCTCATAGGTTTGCAAGTTTCCAACCAGCTCAGTCAAAGGAATCTTGTCTATATCCTTTGATTCCTCTATTGTTGTAATCTTGGCATGAAATCTCTCAGGTAGAGATCTGAGCACCTTCCTTACAATCTTGGGTTCAGGGATGGTTTCCCCAAGATTGAAGGCTGAGTTCACTATGTCCTTGAGCTTGGTATAGAACTCATCAAACGACTCATCCTCCTCCATCTTAATTTCTTCAAAGCTTGTAGTGAGCCTCTGAAGCTTTGAATCTTTGACAGCCTTTGTTCCTTCATAGGTTGTTTGGAGGATGGTCCAAGCCTCCTTAGCAGTTTTAGTTGAGGATATCTTCTTGAACTCCTCATTGGTGACTGCGCTAAATAGGGCATTTAGCGCTCTGCTGTTGAAGTTAGCCGCCTTGATCTTAGCATCATCCCAATCGGCCGGTTCTTCTTTTGGCTTAGTCCAGCCAATCTCTACAGCTTGCCACACCTTCTCATCTAAAGACTGCAAGAAAGCTCTCATGCGTACTTTCCAGTATGCATAGTTAATGCCATCAAATAAAGGAGGTATGATTAAAGATTGTCCTCTATCCATGACAAACAGGGGTCAATAGATCAACACAGCAAAGATTAAATCTAATCAGAGTGTGCCTGCTCTAATACCACTTGATAGACCACAAACTGAATGACCCCTTGTGATTAAACCAATTAATTAATTAGCCAAGTTATTAATTAATCAATTTATCATGCAATTGCGTGGAAGCACAAACAAATCACCAACCAACTAAATATGCAGCGGAAATTAAATGACACGGTGATTTGTTTACGAATGGGGAAAACCCTTGAGGCAAAAATCTCACCGGGTGATTTTCAGGTCACCACTCCCGAAACTCCACTATTATCAAATCAAGCGGTTACAAGTAAAGGAATCCCAAGTACCTTACCAACCTACAGTTGAACCCTTACCCCAATACCCAATTAAACTTGATCTGTAGTGACAATTTCCACATTTGATGCACGGCTCCCAAGTACGTGACTAACCAATGCGCGGATCCCAGTACGCGACTTCAAACACCAACTAAGAATGAGAGGTTGGCTGCAAAGTTCTTCAGTTCATCATACACAATGAAGATCAGGAAGTTGCTTGGTTACAAAACCCTATGGTGCAAATACACAGCAACTTTTTGAGAGAAGATGAACTAGGTTAAGGACTTCGTCTTTTGATCACAATTTGTTTGAACAGAGATTGCTCAATACTTTTTCAACTTGTGTACAATTTGACGGCTCTTAAAACAATCCTTTTATATGTTTAGGGTTAGAAGAAAAGAAGACCCAAAAGCATATTCACAGATCCCAAGGAAATCAAATCAGAAAAACTGATTCTGTAATTCTCGACAAATAGCAGGTGTCGAGGTAGCTATCGAGAAGATGTCGAGATTTAATGAACTTGCATTTTAGCTTGCTTTTTCTTAAACAGACTTGATGACTTCAACACTTGATCTTGAAACCTTGTTTTTTGAAGTATTAAAAACACCTAGAACTACCCAATTACAAGTAGAGTGCGTTTTGTCAAAAAGATTAGCCAATTTACATAAATAAGTGACATATGTTCTTAACAAGTGAACACACATATGTCCTAACAAAAGTGTTATGAAAATTTTGTGAATATAGCATTTTTTGCAATTTTTTTGTTCAATCTTTAATAAACCAAAATTTTTGAGAGGTCAAATTTTACTTTTAATGGGCTCAAATTTTTATTTAGGATATTCAAGTTTTTTATAGGGTGGTCAAGGTTTTTTTTTCTAGAATGGTCAACAATTCATATAAATTTAAAATTTATTTTTTTAAGGTATAAAAAAAAAAATTCCAAGCTCAGGGTGGTCCTTTGAGACTGCGAGCACCCTAAATCATAGATAGCGCCGCCCTTGTTGGAAACAAATAAAATCTTTTTTTTTTTTTTTTTTTGTGAGACACGTCACCCTAGCCTAAGCGTCTCCAGTACTCTTATAAGATTTCCTGAATGTATGTTTGTTCTTCTTAGGAATGAAACGTTGGCAGATATAGATAGTGATATATCTGCAATCATCAAATGAACTAAGAACTACGTTTGCGATTGGAAACTTAGATTTAAATTTGGATATAGATTTTAAATTAATAGATTTAAAATATTTTGATTTTAAGTCCATTAATTTTAGCAGTTATTTTAAATTCAAGCATTTTAAAAGTTTAAAATCTTTGGTGTATTTGTCAAATTTAAATCCTTGATTTTTAAAATTGTTCAAGATAATTGGATTTTAATCACCTAAATCTAAATCCAAATATCCTATGGGTTCCAGTTAGCTCAACTGGTAAAGTTTTTTATCGTTGAATAAGAGATCTAGGGTTTAATCCCTGTCTACGCTAAAAACCAATTGGTGTCTTGGTCTGATGTTAATTATTATCAAAAGTAGATGCCATTGGTTGAAACTCTCTAAAAAAAAAAAAAAAAAAAACCTAAATGCCCAAATAATATCATCCAAACGCATCATAAAGATAAAAATATGGTTAAGCGGACTCTTCAGTCTAAATAAATAAAAGCGTCATCTAAAAACTAGTAAACCACGTAGTGTTGGCAAGTTAATGCGAGCCATCTCTGAGAGCCTATAACTAAGTTGTAACACTCGTAATAATACATATTTTCCTTAGATAACCATAAAACCAATAACTAAGTAGCTTCTAATTACTATTGCCACCTCTAGGTTCTAGCTAATCCCATGGGTTGCCCAGAGAAAAGCCATTGGTACGTGTTCAATGTGAACTAACCTGCATGTTGCATGCGGGGGTTGGCACTTAACTACAACTTGTTTGTTCAACACTGTTAATGTTCTTTGTTGATCCCTTAAGCAGGAAATATTAATTCCACGGCCTTTTGGAGTCAATGGCGAGAAATTGTGGATATGAGCTTTAGTTTTAAAAAAGCTGTTGTTTTTATACTCCACAAACCCATCCATAATAGGATAATATTCCAAGGTAAAAGGAATTTATAAAACATTGCCGAAGAAGTGCAACTAGTTTAATTTCACCCATTCTTTGGTTCTAAAATATCAAACTCATTGCAATCTTTGTAAAAGATGAACAATTGATTCCCATGTCTGATGTCTTGATTACACTTGGGTGAACCAGATAACTTCTCTCTTCTTCTTTTATTAATTATTTTTTGTTTTATGAAGATTGAGATTGCATTTAGACGAGGATAAAAACAATAAATCTTAAGTTAAAACATACTCAATCATATATGGAGATTCCTCTTTCCGCATAACAAAATCTGAAATGCCTCTAACATATTGAGCTAGACCATGAGTTGCTTTGTTGCCTTCTCACACTACATGGGAGATCTGCATTTAGACGAGGATAAAAACAATAAATCTTAAGTTAAAACATACTCAATCATATATGGAGATTCCTCTTTCCACATAACAAAATTTGAAATGCCTCTAACATATTGAGCTAGACCATGAGTTGCTTTGTTGCATTCTCGCACTACATGGGAGATCTGCACACTTTAGGGGTGGGTTCCCCGAACCAGAAAGGAGTTGACAACTATTTGGGAGTCACCTTCAAATGCTGCATCACAATGTCTGATGAAACCAGAAATTGTCAATTGAGTCACTAGTCCAATCCAAAACTTTTAATGAGCTTTTGAGATCTACAAGAGAAATAAAGCTAGTCGAAGAGACCACCGGGGTGAGCCTTGGTGGGGGAGATGCTTGAGTCAATATCCGCCCATATATTTTGTATATAGATAACATTTTATAGTCTCTTTAACGTACCTTCACAAGTGAAACGGATTGTCCATTTTATAGGTGATTTGGATAGCTGTTGTACATAATTGGAGGTAATTATTTCCTATGTGTAACGGTTATCGTACTGATGGAGGTTTAAGGTCAATGAGTAACGATCACCATTAATGTGTCGAACATGCTTGAGCGATTACGTCTTTTAGTCTACTAATGATGCAAGTTGGACCATATTAATGGAAGACCTTAATGATTTTTCTAGACTCATCAATGTCCATCTGATAACTTATCTTTCATTGCCTTCTCTCTCTATCCACATATTGATTATTAACAGAACATTGATTAATTATTTAATGTTGACCAACAATTGACTTTTTCCAAAATACCTGTTTAGTAAAACAAATCGCTTTCCTACTTAATTTTTTTACGTAAATTTTGAATTTGAGGTTTGTTTTCACATTTGAGGCTCCCAAATAACCTTTAAAGTAGAAAATGTTTTCTATATGAGACTGCTTTTGTGAATGAAATTTTTTGTTCATATAATTACTTGGAAATTAGAATACAATAAATATTAATAATTTTCCATACGAGTTAAATAACTAAAAATGTTTTATGGCTCATTTTCTCAACTTAAACTAAACACAAGAAAATAAGTCTGTAAATTTGTGATTTCCAACTAGCTTGTGTTGGCTTTAATTCCATACCAAATTATATTGTAATTCCTTCAATCATTTTCTCTGTATATATGTGGGTTTATTTGTAAATTATGAATGTAAGAGATTGGTGAAGAATCAAACTTCAAAAGATGAATCAATGCAATTCGCGACTAGCTCGCGACTAGCTTGCTAGAAGCAACCTGCAAAAAGGCCACGTGTAAAGCACATGACTGGAAGTTGAAGAGTCACGCCAGGTTGTCAAGTTCGCGAGTGGTCCGTGATAAGGGCCATCCTGCGAAGTACCTGCGAAACATTCTATTTGGAAAAAAGTTAAGTTGCTTTACCAAATTCTTTACCACCCTATAAATATCCTCATTACCCATGAATTGTAAGGAGTGCTTTTAAGAGAAAAAACTCTAACAAATACACTTGAGAGTTAGAGATTGTTATACCCACAATCATCTACACATTTCCTTGTAGTTTTCCTCAACTCCCACCTCTCCATCTCTAGATCCTTGAAAGGTTGTTAGCCCAAACACTTACCACACCCATTCTAAGTATTAAGTGAGATTTTGGTGCTGTTGGGAAGTATTGGAAGGAGTCATTTAGTGGCGGATGCAATCAGGCTAAATTGCAGGATCCGGAAAGTTAGAGAAGACAAGACTTTAAGAAGTCTGTTGGTAGCAGGAGCTTGGAGGGCTCAAGTATATGGGGTAGATTAGACTTGGAGGGTCTTTTGTTATTCGTGTACTCCAACTTTATTCTCCAGTGAATCGATTTTGACTTGGAGGGTTGCAGAGAGGTTTTCACCGAGTTCTTTGGTTTCCTTTTTGATAACATGTCTTGGTGTTATCTTGTGTTTGCATCTCTCTTCCCTACTCTTTACTCTTTCATTTAATTTTTTATTGTGGATGGATATGGCTTAGAGTAGTGTTATCAGTTCATTGCGCACATTTACTCTTGTTTCACACTTTGTTTAAGTTAGAGTAAAAGCAATCTAGTCGTAATTTTTAGTGAGAGTCTGAACAAGCTCTTGTGTTTTAGCACAAATCCGAGCTTTCAATTGGTATCAGAGCCAAGGTCATGGGTTCGAGTCACGGGAGTGTCATTGTTAGGGAGGGATTGTTAGGGGGACCACAATTTGACTCCCTACAACCACTCTAAAAACAGGCTCATGTGGCGTGATGTCGAATGCCATAAAAGATTTAAGTGTGTCTTCCTCGTCACCAATTAGTTTTAAGGTGGAATGGCACAGCTTACAGTCCGACAAATGGTATCAGAGTGGGTACACTTGTTAGATTTCAATATCCTTGTGTGATCCAAGACCCCGTTTGAGATGGATAGATCTCAATCACTCAACGCACCTCCCTACTTTGATGGGAGTAATTATACTTTTTGGAAAGTACGTATGCATGCTTTCCTATGTGCTATTGATGAGACCGTTTGGGATTCCATTGAGAATGGATGGGTGAGACCCACAACAGCCAAATCCGAATGGGATAAGGTTACTCTTGCTTTGGCAAACGCCAATAGCAAAGCTATTAATGCTATTTTTTGTGGTGTTTCTACTCATAAATTTCATAGGATTTCTCATGTGAAGACCGCCAAAGAGGTGTGGACCATTCTTGAGACTACCTATGAAGGAACTAAGATGGTCAAGGACACCAAGTTTCAAATGCTCACTACTCAATTTGAGGAAGTGAAGATGAGTGACGACGAGTCATTTGATTCCTTTTATGGGAGACTAAATGAAATTGTAATTGCCAAACTCAATCTTGGGGAGAAGATTGAAGACGCCAAAGTGGTGAGGAAGATCTTGAGTCCTTACCCGAACCTATGAGCTCGAAATGCCCTCTCACAAGTCTAGCGAATCACTTGCTCTCAAAACCATAAATGAGAGAACCTGTGATTCCTCCAATGAAGATGATTTTGAAAAAGAGGTGGCGTTCCTTGCAAAGAACTTCCGGAAATTTCTCAAGATGAAGAATAATGGGAAGTCGTTTGGCAAAGGAAAATTCTCATCCTCCAAAAATGAAAAGAGAGAGTTCAAGAAGAAGGATGGAAAAGACTCGTCATCAACCCAAGAAATCGTGTGCTATGAATGGAATGGTCATGGGCAACTAAAGAAGAATGTCCAAACTATTTGAGAGGAAATGGTAAAGTGCTTGCTACTACCCTTAGTGACTCGGAGAGCTTAAACTCCGATGTGGAAGGAGAATGTGATAGTGATGGAAACTATTCAGCTTTCATGGCAGTTACCACTGTTGATTCTAGCGATGAATTGAGCGATTTGGTTGATGAACTAGGTGTACATTTCGAAGGTGAAGAAGTTGATGTTTCGGAAGATAAGGATGTGTACCTCAATGAAGGAGAGAAGAATCTTCAAGAAATGTATGATGCCTTGCTTGAAGATTGTGGCAAATATGCTAAGGTTGCCAAGAGTGCTGCTAAGAAGATGAAGAAAATTGAAGAAGAGCACAAATCCACTCTGGTTCAACTTAAGGATGCCAAGTGCGAAGTTAAAGAGCTAAAGGAAGAGTTGTTGAATGCTTACTCCAAATTCAAGTTTCTTGAACTTGAAATAATTCAAGCAAATGTCAAAGTGGAACGCATCTCCACCAAGAAGCTTGACAGCGTGCTCTCTTCTCAAAAACTTTCAAATGACAAGACCGGTTTAGGCTACACCATTGAAGGAAGCTCAAGCAACGAACCTAAAAAGGAAGTGAAGTTTGTGTTGGCCAAGAATGTAGAGAAGCCCAAGGTAGAGAGGCCTAAAGTGGAAAAGCTCAAGGTTGAGATCCCTATTGTTGCAAAGAGAATCATTGGTCCAAAACCAAAGGCAAAAGGGAAGTCATTGCCCAAGAGTCAAAGGGGACCTCAAGTGAAACATTTCTGTTATCATTGTGGCGTACGAGGGCACACAAGACCAAATTACTTCAAGCTTCAAGCTTTTAAGAGGGCTGACTTTCTACATGGTCAAGACAATTCAAGAAGAATGCCAAAGGGAAATCAAGCTAAAGGAAAAAATGAGGGGCAACTCATTGAAGATGTTATAAAAATGTTGAAAACATTTCATCATGCTTAGCTAGCTTCACCCCGAAGTTTGAGAGTTATGTTAGTCGTACCCCTCCTTCTAAAGACCTCACCCAAAACACTCATACAGTGTAGGTGAAGAAGGGTACTCATGCATGATCAATCACTATGTCCATGCATTAATATTTCCAATGTATTAGGGTCATAGTTAATGCATACTGACATATGCAATCTTCGTGTGTCATTGCTTCCGTTCTAGCATGTTTCTTTTATAGGTCTTTGTTTTGTTTACCTTGTTTTTGTTGATCTTACTTTATTCCTTTGTTTTTTAGTGTATTGAAAAATTCAAAAACCCATAAAAAGTAAAAAATCTCAAAAGTTTGATAACTTGTGTTGTGTATATCACATGTTGAGTTTGACCTAGTACCTTTGTACTAATGGCGTAATGCATTTACAAGTTTAGCTTGTTATGTATGCACATTTTTTAAGTGTGAGCAACATCTAGAAATCTACGTTTGATTGTTGTAAATAGATCTTTAAGCTTGTTATAAATGATTAGTTAATGGTCTTGTTTGATCTAGATACATGCATAGACTTGTGCCTATATATCTCCTCACATTTATTTTTATGTCAAAAAAGCTCTAAAAATGTCAATATCTAAAAAGAGAAAAAGCTGAAAAAATCTTACTTCAAAAACTAGTTTGACTAGGAAAATGTGGAGCAAAATGTATTCAAAATGTATGATGCCAAAGCCAAAAGCTTATTCATCAAAGAAATATAAAAAATTTCATGGCATTGCTTCTCAAAAATTGAGTTATATTAATCAAAAGTATGAATAATGGAAGCCAAATGAAAATCTTTCAATCAAACGTAAACACTTTGGTGAAGGGTCATATATGTTCATTTCTACTAGTGAGATAGGTCACTTGACTTCGTGCTAGTTGTGTATGACTTGATTGAATTGATCATTAAAGTTTTATACAAGACTATAGACTAGTTTATACTTGATTCACACAAACAACACACAAGTTTAATGTTCAATGAATGCCTATTTCATTTGTGTGATTGTGCGTGTTCAAATGTGACTTGTGTATACTCAATTGCTTGATGATCAAATCCAAATAGATTTTTGAGCATTTTATATGTTTTTTTAAAGTATTTTTGTGTATCACTTTTGTGTTTTAAAAGTTTTTCCAAAAAACCAAATCCATTCGCGAGTAGGACATCTTCCATGAAAATGAGGAAGCTAATTTTCATTTCTTCCAAAATTTGACACAAAGAGTTTCGCGACTCCCTCGCGACCCCTTCGGGAGAAATAGCTTCCCGTGAAACTAGCCCTGTGCATTTGAGGCATTTTGCGAGTACTTCGCAAGTAACTAACCCATCAAATGAGCGAATTTTCAGTTTTTAAAGGCCAAATTGTGACAGTTTTTTCAAAAACTTCACTTTGCCGCCTTCGTGCCTTTCTAAACCCAAAACACCATTTTCTCTAAAATTTCAACCACAACTCAAGGGATTTCAACTCTAAGACTCATCTAAGGTATGTTTTAACATTTTTTTAATCTTTGAATCCTTAGATTAAGCCTTAGGACGATTAGGAAACATTTGAAACCCTAATTCGAACTAATTACGCGATTCCAACTCCATTGCTCAAATGATTTCTACTAGTTCCTTTTTGCCTTACATGATTTTAGGTGTGCTTAGGAGTCCAGAAAGACAATGGCGGTCTGTTCTACATCATTGACAGCTTGCAAGCATTTAGTACAATATATAGAACAAAGTGTTTGACAGCCAAGCGTTTAGTGGGTCAAGCTCAAGTTGTCCATCTGCATTTTTAATAGGGAACGTTCATTGTGATAGTCAAGCAGTCCATCTGAAAGAAGACCAAACTTGTAAAAATACAAGAATGGCAAAAAATATAGTGAGAGTGGGAGATAGAGAAGAAGATAAGATGAAATGGCAATGAAATCTCTTGGTATGACAACATCTTTGAAGCTTCAACAATGGCAGTAAGTACCCAAAAAATTTTGGGGAAGAGAGAGAGAGAGAGAAAGGCATCATGCTTGAGTCAAAAATTTCCTTCTCTGCACTGGTGAGATCAATCTCCTCCTTGCTGAAAAGAGAGAGAAATAGAAACCCACACAAAGTTCCAGTGAGAGAGAGAGAGAGAGTATGATGGTTTTTTCCTATTTTATTATTTTCTAGCGAGGAAAAAGCATCGCCAGGACTAGCGAGGGCACTCTCTAATGTTAAAATTGTGGGACAAAATATTAAGACTAATGCATGAGTTTTATTTTTAATCTTTAACTATATATTTGCTGAAATATTAAAATATCTATTCAATTACTATCATGCAAATGTTGCTAGTAGCTTCACAATTAGTAAGTAATAACTTAGCAATTTAGCTACATATAAGCAGGTCTAAAATAGGTTATGTTTATTTAGCTACTAAAAAGTGTATCAAACATAATTGGAAAAATTAATCTTGCTCATGCTATATAATAACTAGTGTTCTTTTCATATATAATATTAAAAAAAATTAAAATGTTATAGGTATATCGACTTTAGAATTATTTTTCAAGATAACATATAAATAAAGTAAAATAACCATAAACATAAATATCAATATATACATATACAAACAAGAGAATAATTTTCTACTCATAAACATTTTTTTTCTATTTATAAATATAAATGGTGGAAAAAATGAAAATGAAAATTATTTTATTAATATATGTATATGTGTGTGTATAGACACACACAAGGTTGGAGATTATTAGTATCATGTATTGAGAGATAGGATTGGAGTGAGGTGACGAGTAGAGCTCAGTAGCTGATTGAAGTTGTGGAGGGTTGGTAGTGTGTGTGATCATTTGGATCTGTGAGTTACTGAGTTGGCTCTAGGGATGGTTTAGACAGAGATATTGACAATATTAGATAGGTTCTTTGCAGGGAGTGGACATGAAATTGGGCTTGGGTTCTAGGTTGAGTGTTCAGTTTGAGTTAGTTGGGCATTACTAAGTATTAAAGATGGTGAGGTTGTAAAGAAGTGTTGAGACTTGAGATATTAGAGTCCAAAAGTGTGGTTATGACTTGTGAGCCATTTTATGTTTTTCGCGAAAGGGTTAGAATGTGGAGTGATTGTGATAATCGGCGTAATAAAAGACCCATGTCCCTTAGGAATGTTAACCATTGGGCTTGGAGTTCTCCTCACCATTATTTGATGGGTCCACGTGACTTGGTTCCCCTGCCACACCTGACCTGTTAGTATACCAGCCACTAGAGCATCATGCATCTCCTTCATTATTTTTGGGTCCAACTCCTACTCCACTACTTCGCTGGTTTTCTCAAGTGTGGTTCCTTGTCTGACAAGTTGTATTTAATTATCTTTATCAACCTCCGCTGCAACTTGTACGTTCCTCTACTATAATTGCATGCATTTGTCAAGCCTTGCTCTCCATTTGGAAATTCTACCCATTTTAATCCAAGCTCTTTCAATTATACACTGAAGTCTTTTGTATGACCAATGAGACCACATTTTTTACATAGCTTAAAGCAGATTCTTTCATACATACCCTGCATGACGCTCATATACACCTTCCAACTTGAATTTTCTTTTTTATTCTTATCCAATTTGGACTTGTAAGCTAGATAAGCATGAGTAGAGCTTATATTCTTTTTGCATGGTCTTTTGCCACTCTAATTTCCAAACACATCACGACAGGAATATATCATTCAATTTGAATTATATTTCAGTATCTTATAGACTCCAAAGCCTAGTATATATAGTAGTCCACCAATAGGCCCATAAATGTAACGAGGGAGCCCATAATCCCATTTAGCTAACCATTTTAGTAAATAGAGAAGCTAGTTACCATTAAGCCCAATAAAAAGCCCATTTGGGCTTCATGAAATAGGTGCACAATTGGAAAGAAAGTCTGAAATTTCAATGTGGACCCATGCAGTAGCAACGATCCAAGTTGGGCAATGCCAAAAATGTAGGTTTTGACTGAGGCCACTCTACAACAATTCTGTCGTATACTTCCACCTACCCTAACGGTCAATAAGAAGTCCAAAAGATTTCTTATACAAAGCTATAACCATTTTTAAATTCAAAGAAAAAAAAAAAAAAAAACTATAACCATTTTTATTTGTTTTTTTTTCCCCCTAGAAATATTGTTTTAAAGATTGAAATTTTCGTCCCTCAAATTTTAAAGTACTTTAAATTTATCCAGAAGGATAACATATATATTAATTATGTTTTTGTTTCCAAACCATTTCCATTAAATTTTATAAGCAATTTTATGGAAATAAAATATTTCATTTCTTTTCATAACTTGTTGGGTAGTAAATTATGATTGATGTAAGATATACCGATATGGGTCATTTATTGTCATATTAATGGGTTCTTTTGTAGCTTCCAACTAAATAACTAACTCGCTAACTAACTATCCAACAAATAAGGAACCAGTGGCTAGACAACTGTAGCTTAATATTAGACGACAGTATCTTTAGATAACTTTCCAGTTGCTTCAGCTCTTGAAGCTTCATCCTCATGTAAACGATTGTAGCTTTAGATAACCTTCCAATTGTTCTAGCTCGCTTCATCCTCATGTAGAGGATTAACATTAATAATTAACATTTTAAACAGAATAAAATAACAGCACGGTATCTTCCATAATTAACTGTACTCATTTTCAAGCAATAATACCCTTACCTTCAATAATAGCAACCTCAGCAAGAACCCATTGTATGAAGTTTGGCTTCTCTAGGGATTGAATTATGAGAGCAGTACAATAAGCCACTAATAGAGTTTGTGAATTGATAAATTATGATCTTCATGGATGGAACCACAACCTCATTCACCAGCTATTCCTACTCCATCGAGAGGATGTTGTTGCTATTCTTTGGTTACGCTTGAGCTACAACTATTCACCGAATGTTCTGTTTTGGCTCCATACCAAGCATGTCTACTTGGTTAGGTCTGGTTATCATGTAGCTAGGCAATTAACGAAAGAAGATCGTTGGGTGGGGTTCTCAACAAAATTTTTTGGCAGTTCTATAATGGAAGAGGATTTGGAAGTTGCGGCTACCAAACGAAGTGAAGGTTTTCCTAGGGAAGGCTTAACAAAATTTGTTTCCCACTCGTGTTAACCATGAGAAGACAAGTGGTTGATGATGCTCTGTAGGCAATCTACAGAAACATGCCTCCATGCCTTATAGGTATGGGAATGTGGTTTGCAGAAATTTGGAACTTAATAAGAAGACTTGCCTAAGCTTGTGGAAAAATTGCTGGATCGACTTAGCATTGATGATTTTGAACTCTTTACAGTAGAAGCATCGACGATGTGGCATAAACGAAATGGGGTAGTGTATGGTGGCCACTGGCCAACTTCTTGTCTAGGTCATATTATTGGCAATATACTGTCCTTACTTTTAACTTACAGAAGACATTTAGACACATAAATACTCTCAAATACTAATCATATATAGTTTATGAAATGGCACTTTACTCATATAAAGCTTAATTGTATTTGTTTTTTAATTGATAAATTCTTTATGTTCGTATCTGTTAAATATATATTATTAGCAACGCGATGTGTTATATCATGTTGTATATGCTAGAGTGGATGCGGAAGAGGAAGCATAGAATAGGAACATCGAGAATACGAGGGTTACGTGGTTCAGCATTGTCGGTCTACATCCACGGAAGAATCCTTTAAGGGCTACATCTTTATTGTATAAAAGTGTAGTACAATAACCTGTGTTACAATGAACCCTAACATGAGTATATATAGGCGACTAAACCCTAGACTACTAGTACAAACAGGAATGGACTTGAGCCTATTACATTCGGCTAATATGTCTAATATATATCTCTAACAGTATCGTATTTACTCATATAAGGTCAATTAATTGTATTTTTATATTATTAATAAGGTCACTCGTATAAAGTTACTGCATGTGTTCATAGCGTGATGAGGTTCTTATTGTTTTTTCAATTCACTTTAAAAACGATGATTTAAACATGCAATTTTTCTCAAGCTTCTTGGGATAATTTTTATTAAGGAATTATACCTCATGCAATTATTTTTTCTTATTTTTTATTTTTTTGCAGTTTTTTTTTAGAATCTATTTTTTTGCAGTTAAAGTGTAACATTTTAAAACTACAAATAATTAAAGTGTGATTATCTCTGTTGATTATCCTTTCATAAATTTCTAATTCAGTAACAGTCTTGCTTCATTCAATGTTTTATACAATTATACATTGTTTGAAATTTCATTTAATGTAGCTTGTACTTAAGGGGCATTTGGTTCATCCTGATGTTACATTAAACCGTAATATTATATTATTGTAATCTTACATTAATGTAATATCTCTCAATACAAGAATACAACATTACATTGTTTAGGAAGGTGATGAGATTAAGGTGATATGATATATTTATGTAATTTTAGATTATGGTAGTGTTAGAAAAAATAAAATAAACCAAAATTTTTAATATCACATCATCGTAATTTGCATTATATCAAGGGCACATCACAGCAAACCAAACGCCCCCTTAATATAATTCCACTATATTTATATTTATACATACATAGTAAAATTTCCTCTTGTTTTAATGTGTAAATCATTCAATAATCAACTAATTGTTACAATATAACAAAATAATAAGATTAGTGGCACACAAAAATATTAACTTTATTTGGCACATTGTGATTGATGTTTAATAAAATTAATATTAGAGATAGAGTTATATGTAAGATATATAGTACAAATTACAATTTGTCACCTCAACCATTTTTTCTTCTTTCCACTTACTACAAGTTGGTAATGGAATTCAAATCCAAGTTCTCTTCCAGAACTAAACAACAATATTGAATCACAAATTTCTACCTTATCATATCAACAAGTTGTGAAATTTTTTTAACTCTAACAAGTTTAAACCAAATGGGTAGGAACAAAATTATGCCACTTTATTTGAAAAAAAAAATCATTAAATTTTATTCTCACCCCCCTTGAAATTCGTAATCTGCATGTTGGGACCATTTTTATCCCCTTGGTTATTATGCTCTCTCTCTCTCTCTCTCTCTCTCTCATAGTGTGCTAATTTTCGTATAAAATGAAGAGAGTTTTTTTAGTTTTATTAACTTTAATTTTAAATCTCTATTAGATGTCAGGAGTTTGAATTTTATTACTTACTCAATTTTATGTAATGAAATTGTACGGGCTTGGGCCCGTGAGATCGAGAACGGCCCATGTGACTAAGGCCCAACACATTAGGGATGGGATTAGTCCACTAAGAAAATGGGCAAGAGTCTTAGGATACTGTTTGGGGTAAATCGTATTGCGTTCGGGCCGAACTGGGCCCAATACTAATTAGTAAGCTAAAGGGAGGTCAGAAAAGGGACAATCAAATTAAGGTCAGTAACCGAGCACTATCAGTGCCTTTGGGGAATCTGCTACTGAGCACTATTTGACATCTGGAACAAGTTTCAAGAGAATCCTTTGAAGTTGTGAGGATTTCTTGGGATTATGATGGACAAGGAAATACGTGCGAACTGGGAAAATGGTAATTATGATAGCCCCACTAATGAGAGACTATAAAAAGGGGAAAATGGTCAACAGAAGGGGGTTGGAAAAAGTAGGGAGAGAGATTAAGAAGAGAACTGCTTGCTCATTCCCAAGTGCAGGAGATCGTAACAATATAATTCTCGGAGTACTGAGGTCAAACCACAAGGAGCAGGGTAAATTCAAAGACAATATAATTAAATAACAATTTGGGTGAAGAAGAAAAATACTTTTGCTTGGTGATTGTTAACAATAATAATAATAAAAACTGATTTAAATTAATAATGTAAATACTAGGGTATCGAGGTGTTTCCCTATATCGATATGAGATTCTTTGTGATCTAAGAAAATATATATTTCATAATTGATTGTTCTTATACAATTAAATACTTATGATTCGGTTGAACTGAGACAATTCAAGAACGCATGATAACCTCAATTAATAATGCAGTTAGAAAAGTTTTCAGAAAAACTCATTCACTTTAAAATCTGATTTCTATTTGAAACTATTAGAAATTCATCTAAACAATAAGAAAAACATGATTGAACTTATTGAAAGTCTGGAAGAACTAATACGTCAAAAGAAATATAATTGAACAATCAAATATGTCGTTGATAAAATCTTAGAAAGAATCACATTGAATATTCATACCGTATAGAAGAAACATAACCCCTAGCCCTAGCAAAGAGTTTAGGCTGCCATTAGAGAAAGAAAAATAAAAAGTTTTCTCTGCCAAAATTCGTTCTCACAGCCTCCCTTCTAAAACCTTAATGTCTAAGTGTCCAAAGAAAATAAAACTTATACTATTTTAATTTCCGTCTAGGTTTACAGCAGTAACTTGTGAGTTAATTTCGGCCTTCCAAAGTTGAGAATTTGGAAAAACTCAAAACTGGAAAGTTGTAGATATTTAAGTCATGGTTCCAACCCATCCATCCTTGTGTCAATTGAACTTTTGAGGAGAGAGATACGCCCAAAATACTGATCAGTGCTCAAATCAGATTTTTCCTTTTCAGATTCTGCCTCTTTGATTTCTTTCCTTATTTGAAGCTTCCAATCATGGTAGACGATCCAAGCACTCCAGCTGCACCTCCTTAGACATTTAAGCATGGTCCTTTAGCTCCACTTTAATTCTAGTTTGGCCTCCATTCTCTCACAAATTCCTGTAAACTTATCTTTCTCACATGATTTCCTGAAAGTAGAAAATTACACACAATGAATAACATCTTATTCAAGAAATTATGTAAAGATAAATAATATGGACTAATGCAAATCATGGCTTAATTATACAAATTAAGCATAGTAATAAGGAGATAACGCCCACATAAATATATAACAAATACACATTTTAAGCCGTTATCACACCCCCCAACTTAAATCTTGCTAGTCCCTATCAATATATATAACAAATACCCTAGTGGACGAGTTTACTCTCGTGAGGGTTTGCAGTGACTCTACCCACAAAAGTGAAAGGTTTCCTGAAAATTCCTGCAGCAAATATTAGTCTGCTTTATCATTATATCATACAAATGAACTTTCAATTTTTGAGTTGGGATACTATTCATCATATTAAAGATCTTTCACTAGCTTCACTTTTGGAGTGTGTGTGTGCATAGCCCATCCAATCAAACCGGCTTTTCCAAACATGCATAGACCAAGAATAATCTAGATTAGAGCCTCTACTCCAAAACCTCTCTTAAGTCATCAACACTTTGAAAGAACACACATAGAAGTAATGGTTTCTCTCTTCAAATCACATGTGAACAAAAAGGAAAGAAGAAGTTTTAAGAATATCACATGTGTATACAAAAACAACCGCTAAAACAACGGGAAAAGATCTCTTGGAAAGGATGTTGAATTTCTGGAAACATGAGGTTAATACCATTCTCATTCCTAGTTTTTATTCCAAACACATACCAGCCATGCACCTTTAGGATCAAGTAGGACTTTAGGCTCAGTGGTAGTATAATCTTTTGGTTAGGTAAAGGCAAACTGCTCTCTTTGAAATATGAGGTATATGAATCAAATGCATAAAATTCAAGCCAAACCCAACTCATAGCAGTAACAACCAACTTGAATCAAAACAACCTTTACTCAACCATATAACCCTTCTGAAATACATGAAAGATGTGTAAGACACCAATGATTTATATGTATGTCTTCTCTTTCTTTTTTCTTTTTTTTTTTCTTCTTCTTCTTTTGGATTTTTTTTTTTTTTTTTGAAAGAAAAGAGAGACAATGGTAGTATCTAAACACATCAATTGCTCAAAACTTGAACCCCCAAGAGAACACCCATAAACAAAAATGTTTTGTGGTATTGTGAAAATATTTCTCATGGCTCAAATGGTGGTGACAATGGTTAATGTAAAGGTAGGCTGAATATTTGTTTAGCTAGTGACAAAAGATTGATGGCCTTAAGCTCTCATCTCCTAAAATTCCACATAAACCAGCATGCCTAAGGACAAAAATAAGTAGGATCATTTTATATCTCCCCATAATGTTTCCAGTAGTCAACCAAAAAATATAGAGATCTTTTACAAAAACTGAAGCATATGAGAGAAATTTAAGAGTTCAAACAAAGATATACTCTCACAAAGAAAAGTAAGGCTCAAGAACTCTCCATATGGGTTGAGTTTCAGCTTATATCTAGCTTGTTCAGGATCCATGCATATCCAACATCCAACCGTCCGCTAACCTGGCTATTGTGCTCAAAAGTTTCCAATTGTGCTCTTCATGAAAGAGTCTTAATATTACAAATAGTATAACCAACTTAGCATTATTCATTCCATCACATGATATAAAAATAAAGCTTATAACTCTTCTGCATTCAAATTCAAGGTTTTTTTTTTTTTTTTTTTTTTTTTTTTTTTTTTTTTTTTTTTTTTTAATAATTGAAAAGTTGCAACCAAAAAGAAAGTAAAAAAAAATCATGCAAGGTGCAGCAAAATGTGTAGACCTCTCCCCCCAACTAAAATATTGCATTGTCCTCAATGTATTAAAGCCAAAATAAATTCAAGTATAAAGGGAAGAAGTTACCTTAAGCATTTGATTTTATTTATTTATTTTTTTTTGAAATTTCTTTCACACCTGCAAATGTTAGCTCACAAAAGAAAAATAATAACAAAAAAAAAAAAACAAAAACAAAAACAAAAAGCATAAACAAAAACAAAAGGCAAAAAGAAAAAAGAAAATTAAAACAAATATGGTACAACTTCATAAGGATTTTTTAGAGTTCACGTAACATCCCAATAGGCAGGGATCTCCAGTGACATAGTCTCCTCCTCTGGTTTAACTCCCCCTAAGTATGGTTTTAATCTTTGTCCATTTACTTCAAAATCCTACCATCCCTAGGGTCCTCAACTACTATAGCTCCATGGTTAAACACTTCCCTTACAATGAAAGGGCCATCCCACCTAGTTTTTAGTTTACCTGGAAATTTATGAAGCCTCGAATCATAGAGAAGGACTTGCTGATTTTTCTCAAAATTTTTCCTCACAATGCTTTTATCATGAAATAATTTCATCCTTCCTTTATAATTGCGAGTGCTCACATAAGCCTCATTCCTAAGCTCTTCTAGCTCATTCAATTGGAATTTCCTCAATTTTTTAGTCCCTTGTAGATCAAAGTTAAAGGCTTTAATAGCCCAATAAGCTTTATGTTCCATCTCTACAGGCAAATGACAAGGTTTCCCATAAACAAGATGATAGGGAGACATTCCTAAGGGTCCTTTATAGGCTGTTCGGTAAGCCCATAATGCATCAACTAGCCTTAAAGACCAATCTTTACGGTTTGGATTGACCGTTTTCTCTAAAATTTGCTTAATCTCCCTATTGGCAAGCTCAACTTGCCCACAAGTTTAAGGGTGGTACGGGGTGGACAACCGGTGCACCACTCCATACTTTTTCAACAATGCTTGAAAATAACGGTTACAAAAATGGCTACCATTATCACTAATTATAGCCTTGGGCATTCCAAATCGTGAGAGAATGTGTTCTCTCAAAAATTTCAAAACCGTTTTATGGTCATTAACCTTGCATGCTATGGCCTCAACCCATCTAGATACATAATCTACTGCCAAGAGAATATATAGATTACCAAAAGATTGGGGAAAAGGTCCCATGAAGTCGATTCCCCAACAATCAAAAACTTCTATCTCAAGGATAGGGGACATCGGCATCATGTTCCTACGTGTGATACGCCCTAAGTTTTGGCACTCTATACACCTTTTACAAAAGTTGTAAGTGTCCTTAAACATAGTAGGCCAATAAAATCCACACTGCAAGATTTTTGCAGCGGTTTTTCTCACAGAAAAGTGGCCACCACAAGCTTCTGAATGGCAAAATTTCATAACATTATGGGTCTCATTATTAGGAATGCATCTTCTCAAGATTTGATCAGGGCAATATTTAAACAAATAAGGATCATCCCAATAAAAGTTTCTCACCTCAACAAAGAATTTTCGCCTATCTTGCGCGGTCCAGTGCTCAGGAATGGCATTCATGACTAGGTAATTCACTATATGTGCATACCATGGTAGCTCAGTAACAGCATAAAGTTGCTCACCTGGGAATGAGTCTCGAATAGGCATTTCTTTTAGACCCTCATCAAAAGTAAGTCGAGATAGATGATCTGCCACTACATTCTCCACTCCTTTCTTATCTTTGATCTCAATGTTGAATTCCTGCAAGAGTAAAATCCAATGTATTAATCGCACCTTAGCATCCTTCTTAGAAAGAAGGTATTTAAGGGTGGCATGATCTGTAAAAACAACAATGGGAGCACCAATCAAATATGAGCGAAATTTGTCTAGAGCAAATACTACAGCTAGTAACTCTTTTTCTGTGGTGGTGTAGTTCATTTGTGCACTATTTAGAGTTCGACTAGCATAGTATATCACATAAGGCTTTTTATCTTTTCTTTGTCCAAGGACTGCCCCTTTTGCATAATCACTAGCATCACACATGATTTCAAATGGTAGAGACCAATCTGGGGCTTGCATTATAGGGGTAGACGTAAGCATGTGGACTAGCTTTTTGAAGGCTACTTCACACTCTTCCGTCCACTCAAAATTGGACTCCTTAAGTAGGAGATTACAAAGAGGTCTAGATATAGAACTAAAATTCTTTATAAATCTCCTATAGAAGCCAGCATGCCCTAAAAAGGATCTAACATCTTTCACTGTCTTAGGGGTTGGTAGATTAAGAATTAAGTCTATTTTAGCTTTGTCCACCTCTATGCCTCTAGAAGACACTACATGCCCAAGAACAATTCCTGACGTGACCATAAAATGACACTTTTCCCAATTAAGAACTAAGCCTTTTTCTTCACAACGGGCTAAAACCAATTTTAAGTTATTAAGACAGTCATCAAAAGAGTCACCAAAAACAAGTCATCCATAAACACTTCCAAAAATTTCTCAACCATGTCACTAAAAATACTAACCATGCATCTTTGAAAAGTGGCTGGTGCATTACATAGCCCAAATGGCATTCTTCGAAAGGCGAAGGTACCAAAAGGGCAAGTGAAAGTGGTCTTTCCCTGATCTTCTAAGGTAATCTCTATCTGGTAATAGCCTGAATAGCCATCTAGGAAGCAATAGAACATATGGCCAGCTACCCTTTCCAATATTTGGTCAATGAAAGGTAAGGGGAAGTGGTCTTTCTTAGTTACAGCATTAAGCTTCCTATAGTCTACACACATTCTCCAACCTGTAACTAATCCGGTTGGGATCATCTCATTGTTTTCATTCTTGACCACAGTCATTCCAGACTTCTTAGGAACCACCTGCGTTGGGCTTACCTACTTACTATCAGAAATAGGGTATATGATACCTGCATCCAACAATTTAATTACCTCATTTTTAACAACATCTTTCATTGTTGGGTTAAGCCAACGTTGGGGTTCTCTAGAAGTCTTACAATCATCCTCTAGGTAAATTTTATGTGTGCAAATCAATGGGCTAATGCCCTTGATATCAGCTATGGTCCATCCTAGGGCTGATTTGTGGTCTCTTAAAACATTCAACAACTTACCTTCCTGTTCCTCATTTAATGCAGAAGAAATAACTATAGGAAAAGTTTCACCTGGACCCAAATATGCATACTTAAGACCACTGGGCAGCGGCTTAAGTTCTAGCTGTGGTGCCTCTTCACTTGAAGGCACAGGCTTTTTGTCACTCTTTGGTAGCTCCTCAAAGCGAGGTCTCCATCCTTCATTAATTGCCATCACCTGTTGTTCTTCCAAAACCTGTGAGGAATCCAATAAAGAACAAATTTCAGATAAATGAATATCACTTTTTAAATCATAAGAATCAACAAAATTATTAAGAAGAGTTTCAAGAGGATCAAAAAAACAGTTCTTATTAAACTCTTCTTGAATCACCGCCTCAATGAGGTTTACATAAGCACAGTCATCATCCTCATGTGGTTGTTTAGCCACATGAAATATGTTTAGCTCCAAAGTCATGAAACCAAAAGTGAGTTGCATCCTTCCATTCCTACAATTAATTAAAGCATTAGCTGTGGCAAGGAAAGGTCTACCCAAAATAATAGGGGTATGAGCACTAGGATGTAAAACAGGTTGGTAATCTAGAACAATAAAATCAACTGGATAATAAAAGTGTTCAATTTTTACCAACACATCCTCAACCATCCCCCTCGGCTCCCTTACAGAGCGGTCAGCTAGCTGTAAAGTTACTAAAGTAGGTTTTAACTCACCAAGTCCAAGTTTTTGATATACACTGAATGGGATCAAATTAACACTTGCCCCAAGATCTAGCAATGCATGCTCCATGATGTAATCTCCAATAGTACAAGAGATCGTAGGACAACCTGGATCCTTATACTTTGGTGGGGTCTTATGTTGAATAACTGCACTTACCTATTCTATTAGGAATGCAATCTTCTTCACATGATGCTTTCTCTTGATGGTGCATAAGTCCTTAATTACCTTGGCATATGCAGGCACTTGCTTGATAACATGCAATAATGGCAAATTTATCTTGACTTGATGCAAATGCTCTAATATCTCAGATGCGGTGTCCAATTTCCTAGGTAATTTTAAGGCTTGTGGAAAGGGTGGAGGGATTGGGCATTTTTCAATGTCATCAAGCCCAAGTGACTCAGTTTCATCCTTCCTTTCTTCAACTGGTGTCTCCTTAGATTTCTTAGTTATTAAAGGAGCACTTTTATCAATCTCTTTACCACTCCTCAAAGTGGTCACAACTTTTACTTCATCATGTTTATCCTTAGAGCCAATTTTTAGATTTTGATTGATGGGATTGGGTTGAGTTTGGGAAGGAAACTTCCCTCTCTCTGTCCCACTCAATGAATTTGTAAGCCTTGTTATATGACTCTTGGTCTCTCTCACCTCTTCATCTAGCCTAGTGAACATGGATTCAAACTTTTGATTTTGCTCACTTTGCCTTTGAATGAAAGTACTAAGTGCATCCTCCAAGGAAGATCTAGATGATGATGATGATGATGCATGTGGTGAATTAAAATTCCTTGGAGCAGGAGGATTCAACACATTGTCACTTTTATAACTCAAATACGGATGGTTTCGCATATTTGGGTTATAATTGTTAGAATATGAAGAATTATTTGGCCTGTATGAATTAAATGCATGTACTTGTTCTTCTGGCACATTCAAGAATGATGAAAGTGATGCACATTCATTTGTAGCATGGTTTATCTCATGACAGATTTTACACACCTCCATTAGGTCCTCTCTAAAGGTAGCACTAACACTCTTACTTCCTTTCATTTTGAGTGCCTCAATTTCTTTAGTTAGCATGTTGATTTTTGCACTCATATTATCATCTTCCCTCAACTTGAAAACACTTCCACTAGAAGTGGTAGTGTTAGTTCTAGTCCTATCAGTGGAATCCATAGGGCTAGGTCCAGTCCATGTGTTAGAGTTTTCAGCTATCTCATCAAGATAGTCCATTGCATCTTCGGGTTCTTTTTGTAAAAAGTCCCCTCCGCATGAGAGTTGAACAAACTATCGGTCCCTAGGTGTAAGTCCTTCATAAAAATAGCTAACTAATCTCCAATCTTCATACCCATGAGTTGGGCAGAAATTGAAAAGATCTTTGTACCTTTCCCAAGCTTGGTATAAGGTCTCATTTTCTCCTTGGACAAAACTAGCTATCCTTCTTTTTACTTGCTGGACTTTGTGGGGAGGAAAATGTTTCTTAAAAAACTCTTTGGTCATCTCCCCCCAACTACCTATAGACCTAGGTTTCAAGGTGTAAAGCCAATTTCTTGCCTTATCCTTAAGAGAAAAAGGAAAGAAACGTAACTTAGCAGTCTCAATAACATTTTGTGCATAGAAACTACTAATTACCTCTTCAAAAGCTCTAACATGGACATAAGGATTTTCATTTTCTTGTCCCCTAAAGTTAGGAAGTATTGCTAATAAACCTTGTTTCAGTTCTACATGTGGTGCATTAGGTGGAAACATGATGCATGAAGGAACAGAATTTTGTGTGGGATGCAACAATTCATACATAGTTCTTCTATTTTCCTCATGATTATTATGTGTTTCATCACCCATAATTGATGAAGAAGGTGAAGGCAAAGGCGTGTCAAAAAGATTACCCAAGTAAGTTTCAAAATTTTCTAATCTGCCTTTCTTGTTTCTAAGCCAAATGCTCATGCAACAATGAATGCCAATCAAATAAAATAAATTAAAAACAAACAAAAAAATAAAAAATAAAAATAAGGGAAAAAATGGAACGAAGTTACCAATAGAAGAATTTCCACCAGCTATACTTTACTCCAAAAAAAAAAAAAAAAATTTGCCTCTGAATACGTAGCAACTCCCCAGCAACGGCGCCAAAATTGCTTGCTCACTCCCAAGTGCAGGAGATCGTAACAATATAATTTTCGGAGTATCGAGGTCGAACCACAAGGAGCAGGGTAAATTCAAAAACAATATAATTAAATAAAAATTTGGGTGAAGAAGAAAAATACTTTTGCTTGGCGATTGTTAACAAGAATAATAATAAAAACTGATTTAAATCAATAATGTAAATACTAGGGTATCGGGGTGTTTTCCTATATCGATATGAGATTCTTTGTGATCTAAGAAAATATATATTTCATAATTGATTGTTCTTATACAATTAAATACTTATGATTCGGTTGAACTGAGACAATTCAAGAACGCATGATAACCTCAATTAATAATGCGGTTAGAAAAGTTTTCAGAAAAACCCATTCACTTTAAAATCTGATTTCTATTTGAAACTATTAGAAATTCATCTAAACAATAAAAAAAAAACATGATTGAACTTATTGAAAGCCTGGAAGAACTAATACATCAAAAGAAATATAATTGAACAATCAAATATGTCATTGATAAAATCTTAGAAAGAATCACATTGAATATTCATACCGTATAGAAGAAACATAACCCCTTATAGAAGAAACATAACCCCTAGCCCTAGCAAAGAGTTTAGGCTGCCATTAGAGAAAGAAAAATACAAGGTTTTCTCTGCCAAAAGTCGTTCTCACAGCCTCCCTTCTAAAACCCTAATGTCTAAGTGTCCAAAGAAAATAAAACTTATACTATTTTAATTTCCGTCCAGGTTTACAGCAGTAACTTGTGAGTTAATTTCGGCCTTCCAAAGTTAAGAATTTGGAAAAACTCAAAACTGGAAAGTTGTATATATTTAAGTCATGGTTCCAACTCATCCAGTCCTGTGTCAATTGGACTTTTGAGGAGAGAGATACGCCCAAAATACTGATCAGTGCTCAAATCAGATTTTTCCTTTTCAGATTTTGCCTCTTTGATTTCTTTCCTTATTTGAAGCTTCCAATCATGGTAGACGATCCAAGCACTCCAGCTACACCTCCTTAGACATTTAAGCATGGTCCTTTAACTCCACTTTAATTCTAGTTTGGCCTCCATTCTCTCACAAATTCCTGTAAACTTATCTTTCTCACATGATTTCCTGAAAGTAGAAAATTACACACAATGAATAACATCTTATTCAAGAAATTATGTAAAGATAAATAATAGGGACTAATGCAAATCATGGCTTAATTATACAAATTAAGCATAGTAATAAGGAGATAACGCCCACATAAATATATAACAAGTACACATTTTAAGTCGTTATCAAGAACCCACACTAGGGAAACAAAGGGAAGCAAAGAGGATAAAGGGAGAAAGGTTGAGTTTGGATTGACCAGGTGAAGTTTGGAGCTCAACTGGTAGGATTGTGAAAAAGCCCACATATAAATTAATTGGGGCCCAAATACTACTGGAAGAGGTTTGGGGACCACAATTGGTGCCGTTTGTGGGAATCCTACTCTACTTGAGGCTTCGAGCAAGCTTGGTACTATCCAAATATGGAAGACCTGCATGTTGGTGAGGGTTCTGCGGGAGGAAATTAGTCGAGGGCCTTCTCAAGGGGTCGTAGGAGGCTAGAGAGGGAATGTAGAAGGGAACAACAGAACATGCATGATGGGCACAAGACAAAAGTAGACTCTAATGAGGGATCTTCATAGGGGGAACAAATATCCTCGAGCAATCTCTTTGCAGTGATCGGGTGTAGGAATTGGAGAATCTACGAAAGCAGGTTAATGATTTGGAAATTGAGATGAGAGGCCAACACTGCAGAAGAGATCGGGAGGATTCATCTAATAATCCCGACTAAATTTTCGATGAGTCATCTCAAGGTAGTGGCTCGTGTCAGTTGAGAGATAGATCCCGTGAAACTACGGGGCGTTATCGTGAGTCTCCCCATTGCGAAAGGCACGGACACCGTAATGTTGCTATGGATGCAATGAGCCAAGCATTGAAGAGAGCTGCTCGATCACCGTTCTCCAATAAGATTGAGCATATGGAAATGCCGAGACGGTTCACGTGGCCTCCGTTCACCATCTATGATGGAAAAACTGATCTGGTGGAGCATGTGAGTCACTATATACAAATGATGTCGCTCTACTCTCATAATGATGGGTTGATGTGTAAGGTGTTCCAATTCAGCCTTGGGCCAACAACAATAAGGTGGTTTAATGGTTTAAGAAAGGAGTCTATCCGAAACTTCGAGGAGTTGATGCAAGCATTCGAAGCCCGATTTATAACGTGTAGTAAAGTTCCTCAACCGATAGGATCTTTGTTATCCATGAGGATGAGAAGTGGTGAAACCCTTCGATCTTATACGAATAGGTATTAGGAGCTATACAATGAGATAGAAGGGGGAAATGAGCAAGTGGCAGCCAGCACCTTTCAACTAGGTCTCCCCGAGGAGTCAGAGTTGAGAGATTCTCTAACCATGCGACCTCCCGAAGACATGCATTAGCTGATGAGAAGGATTAAGGAGTATAAGAAACTGGAAGATGATCGGTTGTAGGGCAAAGGCAAAACCCCAGCCTCATCACAATATCGTAAAGAGTATCGCCCCGAAAAGTTCTAGTAAAGAATTGTGAGAGGGCCAAGAGCCCTCGGGGAAGGCTCAGCATAGCGTGCTAAGGGAATTAATGTGATGTTTTAGGAGCCTGTCTATAAAATCCTAGAACGCATTAAGAATGAGTCTTATTTCTGATGGCTGATGTTAGGACATATGTGATTTAATGTTAGAAATATATGTCATATTAGAATTGGTTAATCCTTTGACAAAATGCACTTTACTTGTAATTGGGTAGATCTAGGATGTGTTTAATACTTCAAGGAACAAGGTTTCAAGATTAAGTGTTAAAGCCATACAAGTCTGTCCAAGAAAAAAGTGAAGAAGTGTTGGATTTTAAATCTCGACAGCTAGTATCTATCGAGGTTTAAAAGCTACTGAAACTTGATACTCGACAACTAGCTCGATAGATAAGCTATCTATCGAGGTTTATGAAAAACAGATTTTCAAGTCTAATTTTCATCCAATCCATGAGTATATGTTTGGGCTTTCCTTTCTCACAACCCTGAACATATGTAAGGATTATTTTAAGGGTCAAAGCTTGAAACAGTTGCGTGAGTGTGAAACAAAGTTTTGTTCATGCAAATTGTGACCAGAGACAGAATTTGCCCTAGTTCATCTTTCTCTCAAAGAAGCTGTTGTGTTTGTACACCGTAGGGTTTTGTAACCAAGGAGCTTCTTGATCTTCATCGTGTGATGAGCTGAAGAACTTTGCAGCCAACATATTTCTCAAGTTGGTGATTAAGTCACGTACTGGAATCCGCACAATTGGTTAGTCAGGTACTGGGAGCCGTGCATCAAAATGAGAGATTGTCACTATAGAACAAGTCTAATTGGGTATTAGGGTAAGGGTTCAACTGTAGGTTGGTATAAGGTACTTGGATTCCTTTACTTGTAACCGCTTGTTGTGATAATAGTGGATTCTTGGGAATGATAACCTTAAATTCACCTAGTAGGGTTTTTGCCATGTAGGTTTTCCCCATTCGTAAATAAATCACCTATCATTTAATTTCCACTGCATATTTAGTTATTTGGTGATTTGTTTGTGCTGCCACACAAATTGTATGTTAATCTGATTAATTAATCAACTTGACTAATTAATTGGTTAATTCATCACAAGGGGTCTATATTTTCTTGGCCTATCAGCCGAGAAATATAGGAGGGGACCCAACGAGAAGGAATCAAAGTTTTTTTGGTACCTATCATCAAGAAAAGGGGCATACCATCAAGCAGTGCCACGTGTTGAAGGATCACTTGGAGTAGCTAGTAAAAGCTGGGCATCTTAAAGAGTTTTTGGTTGGCCAAGAAGGAGCGAGTGTTGGCCAAGGATCGGGAAATCAAAATGATCGTGCCCTTCCCCCTCCCTTAGGAGTTATTAAGGTTATCCATGCCCCTCCCCCTCCCTTAGGAGTTATTAAGGTTATCCATGCAACCTCTCGGGGTGTAAGCTTAAATAGTCGAAGGGGCATATTGAGTGTAGTGACTCCACCTAAGACTGATGTTATGGACCGACCTGAGAAGAGACCTAGGAAGACCTCAATCTCAATCACCTTTAGTGAAGCAGACTTGGAAGGAACATCCCAGCCACATAATGATGCTTTAGTGGTGATTGAATTCCTAGTAAAGAGGGTTATGATAGATCAAGGGAGTGGAGCTGAGATTATGTACCCTGATCTCTATTAGGGACTGGGGCTAAAGCTTGAGGATTTGAGTAGGTATGATACTCCGCTCGTAGGGTTTGATGGGAAAATTGTGACTTCAGAGGGACAAATAGAGCTCCCGGTAGTGACCGAGGGAAAAGAAGTGGAAGTTAATTTTATCGGGGTCAACATCTTCTCACCCTACACAGCGATTTTGGGACACCCTTGGATCCATGCCATAGGGGCAGTGCCATCAACACTGCACCAGAAGCTTAAATTCCCTACAGAAGATGGGGTTGCAGTAGTCCGAGTTGATCAAAAGGTAGCAAGGCAGTACTTAGTGGCAGCAATAAACCATGAAATTAAGCAGAAGGACCAAGCTGATCGAGAGCCGTTATAACAATTACCAATGACCGAGGGTTTAACGGGGGTAGAAAATGCAGAAGAGTTGGTTTAGATACCAATTATGTCGTATTCTAATAGTTATTTATGGATAGGAAAAAGTTTGTCAGTAGAAGACTAAGTGGAAATTTTGTTATCATTGGTACAAAATTTGGACGTGTTTGCATGGAGTACATACGAAGTGCCCAGGGTTGACTCGGCTTTTATCATGCATAAGTTAAATGTAGACCTCTAGTTCCACCAAAGAAACAAAGGCCGAGGAGGTCCGCGAAACCCCATGTGGAGGCAGTGAAGGAGGAGGTGGAGAAATAAAAACGGTCAGGGGCCATAAAGGAAGTGTTCTTCCTTGAATGGCTAGCTAATTCGGTGGTGGTGAAAAAGAAAAATGGAAAGTGGAAAGTTTGCGTTGACTTCACCAACCTAAACCGAACATGCCTAAAGGACCCATTTCCAGTGCCGAAGATAAATCAGTTGGTGGATGCTACAATAGGACACCAGAGGATGAGCTTTATGGATGCCTTTCAGGGCTTCTATCAAATATATTTGGCCCTCGAGGATCAGGAGAAAACTTCTTTTATCACGCCCAAGGGAAATTACCATTACACGATGATGCCTTTCGATCTAAAAAATGCAGGGGCTACGTACTAGCAAATGGTCACTCGCATGTTCAAAGGTTTGATCAGTAAAACGGTGGAGGTTTACATTGATGACATGGTGGTGAAGACTAAGGAGAGTGTAGGGCACGCCCCTAACCTGGTGGAGGTTTTTACTATATTAAGGTAGCATACAACATAAGTTACACCTTAACGCAAAGAAATGCGCTTTTGGAGTGAGGCAGGCAAGTTCTTGGGTTATATGATAACCACGTGAGACATAGAAGTAAACCCAGACCAGATAACAGCTATTCAACAGCTACATCCACCTAACAACCCTAAAGAAGTTCAAAAGTTTACTGGTATGATTGCCGCTCTGAATAGGTTTGTATCAAGATTGGCAGACAGATGTAAACTATTCTATCAGTTGTTGAAGAAGTGGAAAGGTTTTCATTGGACAGAAGAATGTGACTTAGCATTTAAAGACTTAAAGTCTTACCTAGCTAGCCTACCCATCTTGTCCCGACCTGAGCCCGATGAGGATTTATACATGTATTTGGCAGTCTCTGACCATGCCATTAGTTTGGTGCTGATTAGGCAGCAGGAAGGAGTTTAGAGGCTAGTATATTACCTCAGCAAAACGTTGGTTGATGCAGAGACTTGGTATTTGCCACTGGAGAAAATGGCGCTAGCCCTCATACATGCTACGAGGAAGTTATCGCATTATTTTCAAGCTCATATGGTATGGGTATTGACTGAGTACACTTTGTAGTGACTATTAAGGAGGTCAGATTTCACAGGGAGGATAGCGAAGTGGGGGACAAGATTGGGAACGTTTGACATACGTTACAAGCCGAGAAATTCCATTAAGGGTCGGGTGCTGACGGACTTTGTGGTTGAATTCACTCCTTCTTCAAGGGTCTCTGTAGGAATATGCCAAGTAGTGGCAGGAGACCTTGTTCTGCGGAAGGCTTTTGGGAGTATGAAAGATCATAATGCTAGTAAACTGGCGCAGAATTAGGAAGACCCTACCGAGTAACGGCGACGGTCGGAGCAAGAGCTTATTACTTAGAAGACATGAAAGAAAGATACTTGCCCCGACCATGGAATGTTTGTAATTTGAAAAAGTACTATCCCTGAGTGTAATGCAAAATGTGGGATGTATGTCCAAAACTGTAGATTAACTTGAACAGTGAAAGTAGAAGGAATTCAATTATCTTGCCTAGTTTAGATTACGATTAAAAAGAAAAGCATTTGTGCATATACTTATCAAAATATTCCTAAGGACAGAAACCTAGCCTCAGCCTGACTACGGTCATCGACCAGGAGGAAACCTTAACAAATATTCATAAGGATAGAAACCTGGCCTCAGCCTAACTCTGGTCACCGACCAGGCGAAAACCTTGACAAATACTCCTAAGGACAAAAACTTGGCCTCAGCCTGACTCCGGTCATCAACCAAGTGGAAGCCTTAATGAATTTCTCTAAGGACAGAATCTTGGCCTCGGCATGACTCCTATCATCGACCAGGTGGAAACCTTAGTAAATTATTATAACGATGAAAACCTTGATAAATTTTCTAAGTTCACGAAATTGGTCATGGCATGAACTTGATCGTTGAATCACGAAGCAACCATAATAAACCCATCCCCAGGAAAAGGAGCTGGTTCTTAACTAAAATCACCAATAAGAAAAAGAAAGAAAAATCTATGGCAAATCTGTTGCTTGGTCGGGGAACATGGGTGCATTTCCTGTGTTACCGAACGTTAACACTTGAGGAAATTAAATCAATAACATCAAAATATTTCTAGCATTATCGAACATTAACACTTGGGAAATTAAGTCATCAATGTTAACACATCTCAAGCAATCATGCTATAATAAAGTAAGTTAAAGTATTTAACCAAAGGGACTTAAAATCATCAACTTTAAACAAACTTTAAAAAGTTCAGTACACAGATACTGACTTAATTAGTTAAGTACATGGAGTGTTGGCCGAAATTTGACCAATTAAAAAAATACAACTAGTAGTGATAACACGCAACAAAAATGGTTCAAACGAATCAGGCGCTCGAGTTGTCGGGAACAATGGGGCCTGTCATGGGAGCTTCGCTGGTAACTGGAGGGTCAGAGCCAATAACAGGCTGAGTAGCGTCTTGTATCGCTGGAATAGCAGCGGTTGTCGGGTTTTCTTCATCAAGCACCACCACATGGGAGTCAATTTGTTGAGACAACTCCTTTGTCTTAGGGCTCTTGGTACCCTCCTCCTCGTCACTGCTATCCTCATCTTGCTCTGGAGCTTGAGCCTTAGCCTTAAGGTCTTCTGGTAACGGGATATGGTCGGCACTACTGAATGGGGAGGTTTCGGGGCGACCGATAGCATTCACTGCGGCCATCCAACCCTCCACAAACCTAAACTTCCTGGCCTGAAAGACTACTGGTCCAGCTAATTTCTCAGCATCCCTAAAACCTTTATTATATTAAGTTTTCTTCTGAGTCTTCACCATATTCTTTAGGTCGGCGAGCTCCTTGTCCCAAGCAGAAACAAGGCTCACCATCTCTACGGGCTTAAGTTTGGTCTTGCCGAGCTTTTCCTGAAGACCTTCGACTTTTTGCTCATCCAACTCCAGTGCCTTCTCAGCTATGGTTGCCCTTATCTCCATCACATTTAGCCCCAAGGTCTTCTCCTTCAAGCTTGCCTTGACTGCCTGCTTGAGGGACTTTTCCTTGTCTGCCTCCTCCATTACCTCCTTTAGCGGACCCTCTACAACATGGGTTAACTGGGCGGCCTGAGACAATAATAGAACAGGACAAGGTCAAAATATTATGAGTATTAATACTTATAACAGCAGAAAGGGAGAGTAAAAAAAAAGGGGGCAAAAAAGCAAACAAAACAATAAAAGTTCAAAGAAATGAAAGCTTACCGCTATGTTGTGCCACTTCAGCTTAAGGATGAGATCTTCATCCTAGTCGCGTAATTAGTGCTCCAAGTTGACAGGTAGCAATAGAGCCTTACCGAGGCTATCGAACACTTGTCCCCCAAGGTCACTCCTCCATGTCTAAACATATGAATCAGAGGGTACGGCCTTGTCTCCCAGGTGAAAGCTACACTCCCACCCGGTAAAGGGACCAGAAGAGGCAGAGGCCACTTGAGAACCGATTATGACCGACTGATTTACAGGTCGTGTCTCTTGAGGGGTCCTGCCGGTAGGTTAAGTTGCTGTCTGGCCAGAGACTGCGGTAGCGAGCTGGGTGAGTGTCGGTCCTGATCGCAGCACCATCGGCACCCTCCTGTTTCTTCCTTTGTTGTTGGGAAGCTGGAGGGATTGTCTGCTAAGAGATAGGCAGAGAGGTAGCTTGGCTTCTAATGAGCTACGCTGCTGGGAACCAACAGTCTAAAGCCATAGAGCATTTTTGAACCATCCCTGCGGTCGGGTTGGTCGGAGTAGGCTCTTTGATAATAGGGCCTTCAGCAACCGGGTCCTTAGCAACCGAGTCCTCGGCAATAGGGCCTTCAGCTATAAGGTCTTCTAAAACGTGGGCTTCTACTGGAATATGTATTGCCCGGCCCTAAAAAATGTTATCCCCCGAACCGTCTAATATAGGTTCAAGGGAGTCTTGTCTGACTAATCTAGGTCTTAGGTGTCTCGCCTTACCAGTAGTAAGTTCGTTCGACAGGAATCTTGGCAACCAAATGTCAAGATATGACAAAAGTGGGCTGCCCACGGTTAAAGCACTCGAGGAGTCTTGGTAGCTCATGTAAGAAGGTACGCAACCCAAGATCAGATGGGATGCTCTTAACTGCCCATTGTAATGCACGAATATTTCTGAACGCAAGACGAAATTGAGCTCTCGAGCTTGCACTACACTTATATCCGGTTGAAATTTCTTGGAAATTACAGTCGGGAGTAAAGGGTGGGTTAATGAGGCATCCAAAAACAAATATATAAAAATAAAATAGTAATGTATGCAAAAAGGGGGAAGAAGAGCACAATATAGGTGTGTCAAGGAGTCGGAAAAAGAAGATACCGACCAATCTGGCGAGGAAAGGTCAGGCAGATCATCTTGCCATTCAGCCAGTTCCCGTTCACTTTCACAAATTCCCCCGCCGAGTTCCTATTGGAGTTGGGGAGGTAGGATATCAACCTAACCATCGTGTTTCAAGTCCGAAGGAAATACGCATGCTTTAGGCTCCCCCGAATGGAATATAGGAAGTTAATGTCATGGTGGGTAAGGCTGAGCCATATAATCAGTTAAGAAGCCCCACACAATTGATTGCCCTATAAAAGTTGGGTAAACACTGGTCGGGGCTAAGTACGTAAAAGCTAAGAGTCCTAAGCAATAAGGGATCTATAGGGAACCTAACCCCACCCTCAAGTATTGACATTAAAGGGAAAATACTACATAAGGCAACATTTGGTCTTCTATGTCTCCCTCATGACAATACGATATATTAACATCACGAGGGATGTTGAACCTAACTTTGAAGGATTCTACGCCTGCATTAGTTTTCAAGAAATAAGAAAAACCCATTTTTTCTGAAACTAACGGACTTATTAGGAGAAAGATAGAGGGAAGAAGACTTACTGAGTGACTTCTTGGTGATGAGGATGGTCTTGGAGGGAGAATAAGGGCTCAGGAACGAGAGAGAAGCAAGAATCTGAACTTATAATAAACTAAAGAAAATAAAAACGTAAATTGTGTGAGTATTTACAAAAATGAGGGTCATTTAATGTAACTGCAAAAAACCAATCAATACTTACCATTGTGTCTTTTCACATGTGCCTCAGTAATTGAAGCTTTAGATCATCTTGATTGTCCGAGGTCACAAATGCTACCACGTGCATGTAAAGGATGAGCAGTCATGTCTGCTGCATTAATTGAATGACGGTTGATCTTCCCAAGATGCAACCGTCATTTTTAAAAAGAGGAAGAGAGAGAAAACCTAGCAGACCACCAAGTGAAGAACCCTAATCCCATTTCCACTACATGAAAATGGGATCGTGAGGGGCTATTGTAGGGGCTTGGGCCCGTGAGACCAAGAACGACCATGTGACCAAGGCCCAGCACATTAGGGATGGTATTAGTCCACTAAGAAAACGGGCAAGAGTCTTAGGATACTATTCGGGGTAAACCGTATTGCGTTTGAGCCGAATTCGGCCCAATACTAATTAGTAATTTAAAGGGATGTTAGAAAAGGGATAGTCAAATTAAAGTCGGTAACCAAGCATTGTCAGTGCCTTTGGGGGATCCACAACCGAGCACTATTTGACCTCTAGAACAAGTTCCAAGAGAATCCTCTGAAGTTGTGAGGATTCCTTAGGATTCTGATGGACGTGGAAATACGTGTGAACTGGGAAAATGGTAATGATGATAACCCCACTAATGAGATACTATAAAAGGGGAAGAGGGTCAACAAAAGGGGGTTGGAAAAAATAGGGAGAGAGATTGAGAAGAAGAAACCCATACTAGGGAAATAGAGGGAAGCAGAGGGGATAAAGGGAGAAAGGTTAAGTTTGGACTGACCATGTGAAGTTTGGAGCTCAAATGGTAGGATTGTGAAAAAGCTCACATATAAATTAATTGGCCCAAATACTACTGGAGGAGGTTTGGGGACCAGAGAAATCATTGCCATATACACTGACATGGTTGCTTCAACAATTAAGAATCTTATTGGTATTAAATCCTAATTTTATTGTTTATATCACATTGGTCGATTAACAAACTAAAAAAAGACTCAATTGCTTTGGTATTTGTTTTGAAGAAAAAAACTCAATTTAATAAAAAGTCTTTACTTTTTCTCTTTTATGTGTATAGCATGGTACCAAAAAACAAATGAACATGGATGAACATAATATTTTTTCAATAGCTTGCATGTGTTACAAGTTTATGTTTAGATAAATGTTTGTTGTAATATTTTCATCAATTTCTATAAGTTGAACATTATCATTATTTATACTAGTTTTGGCGGCTATAGCAAACCTAAGTGGCTTGGCTATAGCCGTCATAACCTCTGAAATCTCACTAAACGGGAAGTTTGGAAATGAACAGCACAAGAATGCAACTACCTTCATGAATTTACAACTCCTCTCCACATTTGCAGGCACACTTTTGACGGCAAGGATGCAACTACCTTTAAGAATTTACAACTCCTCACCACATTTGAAGGCACCCTTTTGACGGGAGTGCTTTTTGAAAAAATGGGAGGCACATGCTCAATCCTTTTAATGAATCTCATATTCATAGTTGGGTACGTAGGTGAACTAAAAATTCCAGTTAATTTTGGAATCGGCATGGGGAGCACACTAATCCCCTCTTTGTTGCAGCTAGCTGCCCCTTAAAGATTAGGGGAACAATTATCAAAAAGTAATAAAAAGTCTTTACATTTGGTTGATTAACAAAGTAAAAAGAGACTCAATTTCATTGGTATTGGTTTTGAAAAAAAAAAAAAAAGACACAATTTCATTGGTATTGGTTTTGAAAAAAAAAAAAAAAGACACAATTTAATGAAAAGTCTTTACATTTTCTCTTTTATGTGTATAGCATGGTACCCAAATGAAAAATGACCATGTATGAACATAATTATTTTTTTAATAGCTTGCATGTGTTACAAGTTTATGTTTAGATAAAATGTTTGTTGTAATATTTGCATCAATTTCTATAAGTTGAACATTATTTGTTTTATTCAGTTTTAATTGTGATTTGTTCCCCTCAAACAGTCAACTTAAAAGAATTTCAAACTTTTTAATATAGGATCAAAAGTAATCCGATCAAATATTCGGGTTTTAGTCCAAATCAACACTCACAAAAGTTTGACCGTTCAAACCATATAAATGCTTAATTTAAGACTCAAATTTCGATCAAAATCAAAGGGCAGACAAAAATTTAGTATCTAAACTTCTTAATTCCTAATACAAACTAAATACAAGACTTTATTTGGAAAAAAAAAAGAAAAAAGAAAAAAAAGAACCAATGTTTGTTGTAATATTTTCGTCAATTTCTGTAAGTGAACATTATCTTGCTATTGCTATCATTACTTCTGAAATCTCGTTGAAGAGGAAGTCTAAAATGAAAAGCATAAGTATGCTGCTACTTTCATGTATTTACAATTCCTCTCCACATTTGTAGGCATCCTTTTGACGGGAGTGCTTTTTGAAAAAATGAGATGCACATACTCAATCCTTTTAATAGATCTCGTATTCATAGTTGGTTACGTAGGCGAACTACAAATTCTAGTTAGCTTTGAAATCGGCATGGGGAGCACACTAATCCCCCTCTTTGTTGATGCTAGCTGCCCCCCAAAGATTAGGGGAATATCATAAAAAAGTACTCCCTCCGTCCCATTTTTTTTGTCCTCTATTCCATTTTGAGATGTCCCAAAATATTATCCTATTTCTAAAAATAAAGGTCATTAATTTACTAATGTTCCTATTATACCCTTATTAATTTACTAATTCAATTTTTTAATAAATTTTTTTAAGGGTAGTTTTGGAAACTTATACATTTTTAAAATGTAGACAAGACAATAAATGATGTTCCCTTAAAAAGTTTGACTTTTCAAACAGGACAAAAAAATTGGGACGGAGGGAGTAATAAAAAGTCTTTAAATTTGGTCAATTAACAAAGTAAAAAGAGACTTAATTGCATTGGTATTGGCTTTTTTTTTTTTTTTTTTTAAAGACAATTTAATAAAAAGTCTTTACATTTTCTTTTTTATGTGTATAGCATGGTACCCAAAGAAAAAATGAACATATATTTTATTTTTTCAATAGCTTGCATGTGTTACAAGTTTATGTTTAGATAAATGTTTGTTGTAATATTTGCATCAATTTCTATAAGTTGAACATTATTTGTTTTACTCAATTTTAAGTGTGATTTATTCTCTATAAATAGTTAACTTAAAAAGAATTTCAAGCTTTTCAATATAGGATCAAAATTAATCTGATCAAATAGTCGGGTTTTAGTTAAAGCTTGCCCAAATTCGAGAAATCCAATAAAAAATTATCAAAATCAACGCACACAAAAGTTTGACAGTTCAAACCATATAAATGCTTAATTTAAGACTCGAGTTTCCATCAAAATCAAAGACAAAAATTCAGTATCTAAATCTCTTAATCCCTAATGCATACTAAATACAAGACTTTATTTGGAAAAAAGAATCAATTTTATTAAAATAATTTCATTAACTATAATTTTTAGAAATTGACGCAAACATTATAACAAATAATATTCAACTTATAATACACAGAATTTAAACTCTTACAAGTAACATCAAATAAAAAAAGTATCAACTTGCATTTAATTATTTGCCAAAATTTGAATATATTTAACAAAAAAATTTATAAATATAAACATAATTCTATACATAAACACGTTGTTAAACACAAACTGTAGTAACAATTGGGCTTGATCTTCTTTCTAAAGAGATTCTATTCAAAATTATTTTATGTCCAAGGTCTAATATTGAAATAATTTCATAGGTTTGCCTTGATTTTGTCTTTATTAACAAACAAATAGATTGATAGGTTAAATAAAAGATTTATCACGCGATATTGCATATGCCTTTTGAATCTATTTTCGAAATTGAATAATATCAATTCTTCCTCTTATAGACAGAGTATGATAAAAAGAGCCACTGCTTTTCTTATTAATATTGAAATATAATTTTTTTGCATGCAAAGCGACACCTCTTACCCTTCCAAATAAAACATTCCTAACACCGCACCAACCCATTCAGTCAAAACAAAACAACATATTTCCCTTTCAGTTAACTTCTACAATTCCATCTTCTTCCACTTTTGTACTGTTCCTTTCCTTGCAACAACAAAGATTCCATTCTTAATTTATGCTCTTTCGTTCTTTATGTCTTATTCTTTCTATTCCATTCACTATTATTTAGATTTCAACTTCCATTTTTTTTTTCCTTCTATTTTTCTCTACAATTACAAAATGATGTTTCTCTATGACAGATAAAGCGTCTTCTGCAATAAGAGAATTAAAAGGTCTATTTAGATGTTGCCCTAATTTTCATACTTCAATGTGTTTGGCTGGCTTAGTATAGGGCTATCTTTTTGTCTATATTCATCTAAATATTGTAGTGCTCTCTTTACATTTGAACTCATTGGGATCAATTTGGATTGTGAATTACGAAAAATCTATTTTGAATTGTACGCAATCAATATTTGGATTCACTGTTACTATTTGTCTTTCACTATATGCCGATTGATGTTTCTAAATTCGTGTGTTTTTGTTGGTCCATTGGTATGCTTTTGTGACCCAACATTTGTGCTTTTTAAATCAAGTGGAACTGAATAAGGCTTTACGGTAAGGTGTTTTAAAGGCATACTGGAGATGGAATGCGATAAAATACAACATAAAATCACACAAAGTTGGGTTGTGGCAAGAGAAAAGTTTACACAACATTGCTAAGCATTTTGATATCTATCATTAATGATGCCGAAAATATCACCAGTGAGTCACACGATTCTCGCACACTCAAAACAGCACCTGCACAACACAAAAGCTGAAGACCTTAAGAGAAGTACCGGTGTGGTACCGGCCAAATACCCTTCGACGGTCAAGTTAGAGAATTCTCTTGTTCACAACTCTAGAGTACCAGAGCTAGGGTGAATAAGCGTACCTTGGTTTATGAGGGTATTGAGGCTTTTATAGTAGTAGAGGGTTGACCTCTCTTCCTTGGGCTAGAAGTCTTTTCCTTATAGGAACCCTCATGAGCGTATATTGTGGAATCCTTTCCTTGTAGGAGATTAACACTAAGCGTGGGATACAAGACATTTCCTTATATACTTATGCGTGGTGGCTAAGTCAAGGGTACATTGGAGCCGTCAGCTTTAGGGTCGTCAGCTTTGCCTACTCCCTCGTTAGGGTCGTCAGTTTCGACTACTCCCTTCAGCTTAGTCGGGGTCGTCAGCTTCGCCCACTCCCTCGTCGGGGTTGTCAACTTCGCCTACTCCCTCATCGGGTTCATCAGCTTCACTTACTCCCTTCAGCTTAGTCGGGGTCGTCAGTTTCGCCTACTCCCTCGTCGGGGTCGTCAGTTTCGCCTACTACCTCGTTAGGGTCGTTAGCTTTGCCTACGACCTCGTCGGGGTCGTCAACTTCGCCTACTGCCTCGTTAGGGTCGTCAGCTTCCTCTTATGCTTACTGCCTTCAGCTTACCGTCTTCAGCCTACTACCTTCAGCTTAGAGACTGACAGCTTCATCTTGCGTTATGTCTTCAGTATGCATAATAGAGCTGACGGGTCTTTGGAGATCAATAACTTTTATTTTTCCAATTAAAAATTCCCCTTATTAGTTGCCCCCCACTCCATAACCTCGTCAACTTTAGCTAATGGGTTATGGAGTTAACATTGTCAGAAAGGTCACTCATGTGTGACACCTCGAGCCGCCTTTATTAAATGCTTGAGCACGTGGCGCGAACTGATCGGTTCCGTTTTCGGATGAGCCTCTACAGTCAACACCCGTGAGCGACACTATTTTTGAGGAAGGTGACGATCTTACCAAGTCCGTGGCAGACTAAAAGATGATAGCGTCGTCCTTGCCTAGCCTGTTGTAGACCAGCCCGTTACTTTTTATTTGGCATGTGTGTCTATCCTTGGCATGTGATGCTCGTACTTGGTAATTTAAGGCGAATCCATCTGCTTAAGGTGTCTTTTAGACATGTCTTCTTTAACGGTTTCAAACCATCTTCTTCTTTGAATGCGTCCTTTTTGTGGACTGGTGGATTTGTTCACGAATCCATCCATTTGTGGATAATGGCGTCAACTTGCTTTTACTTGATGGACTCGTCCACTTGTGGGACAAGTCATACATTCATCCACTTTGTGGATAAGTTCATTCATTTTTTAGGGGTCATTCGCTTTGTGGACTTAGGCTGATTTGCTTTGTAGACTTTGGTCAAGTTTGTGGATTTATATTAAACTCGTCTACTTTGTGGACTTGGTAATAGGCTCATCCACTTTGTGGACTTACGCTCGTCTACTTTGTAGACTTGGTAATAAATTTGTCCACTTTGTGGACTTAGCAATAGACTCAATGATAAACTCGTCCACTTTGTGGATTTAATAATTTTTCATTCTCTCAGGGTGAGGTCGTCCACTTTGGACTCATCAATGTTGTCCACTTTGTGGATTTAATAGGGTCGTCCACTTTGTGGACTTATTGAGGTGACTAAGTGTTGGTACCTCGTCACCATTTTGGTCGTCCACTTGTAGGTGACTTAGTATGTTGATCATCTACCCATAGTTAACTTCAGTCCTGCGTCTACCCGTAGGTGATTTAACGTAATGACTATTCACTCGTAGGCAACTTTGACCACGCATCTACCCGTAAGTTGCTTAGCGTAGTGACCGTCTACCCGTAGGTGACTTAGCGTAGTGACCGTCTACCCGTAGGCGACTTTGGCCATGCGTCTACCCGTAGGTGACTTAGCGTAGTGACTGTCCACCCGTAGGCGACTTAGCGTAGTGACCGTCCACCCGTAGGCTACTTTGGCCATGCGTCTACCCGTAGGCGACTTAGCGTAGTGACCGTCCACCTGTAGGCGACTTTGGCCATGCGTCTACCCGTAGGCGACTTAGAGTAGTGACCGTCCACCCGTAAGCGACTTTGGCCATGTGTCTACCCGTAGGCAACTTAGCGTAGTGACCGTCCACCTGTAGGCGACTTTGGCCATGCGTCTACCCGTAGGCGACTTAGCCATGTCTAAATAAACTCCTCTTATTATAATAAACCATGCATTCATAGAAAAAGTAGTTCTTAAAAAGAAAACGAAGACCTGCCATTTGGGTTTTGTAGCAAAAACTAAAGTAAATAGAAAAACTGAGGAGTATAACTAAAATTCACTAAGGTAAACTAGAAATAAAGGGGTGCCGCTCTTCATGCCATCTTTTTTACTAGTAGTACTTCCGTAGGTGCTTGGTGTTCCATGGGTGGTGTAGCTTCTATCCGTCCAGCGTCTCCAGTTCTTGCCATCTTTCACCCTTTGTCCTGTCGCGTATCCTCCTGCCTCTCTCTCTTCTCTCGAGTCAGAAGCGCGTCTTCAGCATTCATGTACTTGGTGGCCCTGTAGAGTACTTCTGACATGGTCTTGGGGTCGTTTTTGTATAGTGAGAACAAAAACTTACCCTTTCGCAACCCATTTGTGAAGGCTGCTACAAGTATTTTGTCGTTGGCTTCGTCGATCGATAGCGCTTCCTTATTGAAGCGCGTTATGTAGGATCTCATCGTCTCGTCCTCTCGTTGCTTGATACTCATCAAGCATGCTGTGGACTTCTTATACCTGTGTCCCCCAATAAAGTGTGTAGTGAACTGAGCGCTTAGCTCCTTGAAAGTGCTGATGGAGTTCGGCGTCAGTCGGCTGAACCATACCCTTGCGGGGCCCTTCAGCGTTGGAGGGAATGCCCTACACATGATTTCGTCCGCTACCCCTTGAAGGTGCATCAAGGTCTTGAAGGTCTCTAGGTGATCCAAAGGGTCCTTCACTCCATCGTAACTGTCTATATGCGGTATGCGAAATTTATGTGTAGGGGGAAGGAATTGACAGCTACAGTGAACGGCGAGTCAGTGCGATTTACCAGATCGTCAAGGTCACTGGATACCCGTCCTTTGAGGGCATTCATCATAGCCTCCATTTGTTCCTTTATTGCCTGTATCTTCGTGGCAATGTGTGGTTGAGTTGCATCCGTGAGGGATGGCATGCTCAGATTTTGATGCTCCGGTCTACTAGGAGCATTACTGCCCTCCAGCCCTTCTCGTTCTCTTCTATCGGCACTGGTGCCTTCTTGGTCCTGCTCTTGAGTGTCATGACCTGCATTTTTCTAGCGTAATTGTTCCTCTAGATCGTTGTTTTGCTTAGTGAGGTGTTCCACGGCTGTAGTGAGAGTCTGCACCTGTCTCTCGAGTGTAGTTAGGCGTGGTTCATCTCCTTGAACGTTGTTGGTGGTCGCCATCGAGCGAGTAAGTACCATGCAACTCTTTGTCCAGAAAGCGATAATATGGCTTACAAGTCGTAAAAATCTTTCCCACAGATGGCGCCAACTGATGATGCCGAAAATATCACCAGTGAGTCACACGATTCTCGCACACTCGAAACAACACCTGCACAACACAAAAGCTGAAGACCTTAAGAGAAGTACCGGTGTGGTATCGGCCAAATGCCCTTCGACGGTCAAGTTAGAGAATTCTCTTGTTCACAACTCTAGAGTACTAGAGCTAGGGTGAATTATGGGTACCTTGGTTTATGAGGTTATTGAGGCTTTTATAGTAGTAGAGGGTTGACCTCTCTTCCTTGGGCTAGAAATCTTTTCCTTATAGGAATCCCCATGAGCATATATTGCGGAATCCTTTCCTTGTAGGAGACTAACACTAAGCGTGGGATACAAGACATTTCCTTATATACTTATGCGTGGTGGCCAAGTCAAGGGTACATTGGAGCCGTCAGCTTTAGGGTCGTCAGCTTTGCCTACTCTCTCGTTAGGGTCATCAGTTTCGACTACTCCCTTCAGCTTAGTCGGGGTCGTCAGCTTCGCCTACTCCCTCGTAGGGGTCGTCAGCTTCGCCTACTCCCTCGTCGGGGTCGTCAGCTTCGCCTACTACCTCGTTAGGGTCGTCAGCTTCGACTACTCCCTTCAGCTTAGTCGGGGTCATCAGCTTGGCCTACGACCTCGTCAGGGTCGTCAACTTCGCCTACTGCCTCGTTAGGGTCGTCAGCTTCCTCTTATGCTTACTGCCTTCAGCTTACCGTCTTTAGCTTACTATCTTCAGCCTACTACCTTCAGCTTAGAGACTGACAGCTTTATCTTGCGTGATGTCTTCAGTATGCATAATAGAGCTGATGAGTCTTTAAAGATCAATAACTTTTATTTTTCCAATTAAAAATTCCCCTTATCAATCATTATACTGAGAATTCTAGGATGTTTGAATTCTCAATACAATTCTTCATGAAAACAAAATTTTTACAAACTTATTTCAAATAAAAGAAAAACTGAAAATGTCATCCTTAAAAATAGTCCTTCTCACTATCAAAAATCATTAAGAATGATTTCCAGCATACATATTAATTGTCTTTTGCTTTGTTAAATCTCATTAATTCTTTAGGCTTTCACAATTTTTTGTACTGCTTAACTCTTACTTTCTTTAAAAAATATTAAAATATTACATTTGCAGCTCCCCTGTCCTTGCCATCTTTGGTCCCCTGTCCTACCGTATATCATCCTGTCTTTCCCTCTTCTTGGGCTTTTCTTTTCGGGCTAGGAATGCGTCTTTCGCGTTCATGTACTTGGTTGCCCTGTAAAGCACATCTGACATAGTTTTTGGATCATTCTTATATAGAGAAAATAGGAACTTACCCTTTTGTAGCCCATTGGTGAATGCTGCCACGAGTATCTTATCGTTCGCTTCATCAATCGAAAGAGCCTCCTTGTTAAAGCGGGTTATGTAAGATCTCAGCGTCTTGTTCTCTCGTTTCTTGATGTTCATCAAGCATGCAGTGGACTTCTTGTACCTGTGTCCACCGATGAAGTGTGAGGTGAATTGGGCACTTAACTCCTTGAAGGTACTGATGGAGTTAGGCGTCAACCTACTGAACCAGATCCTCGCGAATCCTTTCAGCGTTGTGGGAAAGGCTCTGCACATGATCTTATCTGGTATTCCCTATAGGTGCATTAGGGTCTTGAAAGACTCCAAGTGATCTAAGGGGTCCTTGGATCTGTCGTAGTTTTCCACCTGCGGCATACGAAACTTCGGTGGGAGGGGGAACGAAGTAACGGATGCTGTGAACGGTGAGTCCATCCGGTGGACTAAGTCATTGAGGTCGTTAGACACCCGTCCTCTGAGGGCATTCATCATAAGGTCTATCCGTTCCTTCATCATTTGCATCTCGGCGACTATGTGAGATGGGACCGTATCAGTGATGGAGGGCCGGCTTGTGTCTTGTCGTTCTGGCCTACTTGGGGCGTTGCTTCCTTTCGGCCCTTCATGGTTCCTTCACTTAGCGTTGGTGCCTTCTTGGTCTTTCTCTTGGGTATCCATCACTGCATTCTTCTGGCACAGCTGTTCCTCTAGGTCATGATTCTGTTTGGTGAGACGTTCCAATGCTGCTGTGAGGGTTTGGACTTGCCTTTGCAAGGCAGTGGGTCGCGGCTCGTGGCCTTGATTTTTGGTGGTGGTTGCCATTAATCGGGTGAGTACCATGCAACTTTTTTGTCCGGGAGGCGATGTTATGGCTTACAAATCACAATATATTTCCCACAGACGGCGCCAACTGATGATGCCGAAAAATCAACAGTAAGCCACACGGTCCTTGAACTATATAATTAATATATGCATTTACTTTATTAGTTATGTAAAGTTGTAATTTACAACTATTTTGTGTTGGCTTTAATTCCGTGCCAAATTTGATTGTAATTTCTTCAATCATATTTCCCTGTATGTATGTGGGTTTTCAATTGTAAAGGATGATTGTGAGAGTGTGAAGACTCAAGTTTAAAAGAATGAACAAGTGGATTTCGCGAATGTCTCGCGAGAAGCCTACACGCGAAAGAGCCACGTGTAGAGCACATGACTGGAAGATGAAGAGTCATGCCAACTTGGATGTTTTCATGAGTGTCTCACGGGAAAGGCCATCCTGTGAAATACTCGCGAAACTTTCTCTTTGGAAAAGTTATGTTTTACTTTACCAAGTCTTTACCCACACTATATATATACTCTCATTACCCACAAATTGTAAGGAGTGCTTTTCAGAAAGAAAACTCTAGAAAATACACTTGAGAGTTAGAGATTGTTATATCCACAATCGTCTACACATTTCCTTGTGGTTTTTCTTAACTCCTACCTCTCAATCTCCATATCCTTGAGAGGTTGATAGCCTAAGCACTAAAAGGAGCCATTCACTGGTGGATGCAATCGGGCTGAATTGCGGGATCTAGAAAGCTAGAGAAGACAAGATTCCGAGAAGCCAGTTGGTAGTAGGAGCTTGGAGGGCTCAAGTACACGGGGTAGAATAGGCTTGGAGGGTCTTTTGTTATTCATGTACTCCAACTTTATCCTTTAGTGGATCGATTTCGACTTGGAGGGTCGTGGAGAGGTTTTTCGCCAAGTTCTTCGGTTTCCTCTTCGATAACACGTCTCGGTGTTATTTTGTGCTTGCATCTTTCTTCCCTACTCTTAGTCTTTCCTTTTATTGTTGATAATTGATGAATATGGCTTAGGGTAGTGGTATTGGTTGTTTGCGCTCATTTACTCTTGTTCCGCACTTAGTCTAAGTTTGAGTAAAAGCAATCTAGTTGTAATTTTTAATTGGGGGTCTGAACAAGCTCTTCTGTTTTTACACAAATCCGAGCTTTCAAGTTAATTCAATGAACTAATACTATGATGTAAATACAAACGTTATTGACGTGTAAGCCTAAATAAAGAAAATTCCAAGAAATGCACCACATGGTAGAACCTTATGCTCTCTCGAATGATGTCTCCACTTTGCATAGCAGATAGATGACAACTAACTGAACCATTTAACAAGTACATAACATTTTAGCATTAATAATCCCTAATAAACTTTTTACAACTTTTTTGTAGGTGACTATCAACTATCATCCACTTTTGCAACAAAACTCCACGTCAATCTTGACATTCCAGAAGTCACAAAAATTGAAGACAAGTAATTACTACCATACTATTTTTTAAAAATTTATTTGTAGCTACTTTGCGATACTTCTTACAGGATAGATGCCATAAAATTGTGTAAAACAAATGTTAATGAAGATTAAAATAGGGAGCAATTAGTATATTTAGAAAATACATGTTTGTTTCAGTGTGTTTTGATATATATATATATATATATATATTTATGTATAATATGATGAGGCAAAAAAGTATTGAAGGCAATACTTGATATCAATAATTAAATATGAAGAAATAGTTCTAATAAAAGCATCATATATAGGGAAAAAAAACAGATCAAGCATGGAAAAAGAGTAAGAAAGAAAATAACCTGGAGAACATTAATAGAACAAATTTAAAGGGATAAAGCCTTGTTCACAATTGTCTTTGCCAAAGATCATATACATTGCCCCTTACCTTATCATTCCACAGTTGCCACAATACAATGAAATTTTCAATGTCATACATATAAAGTCAATGTATATGTCAATATGGATGCCCTCCAAAAGCCAAATACAAACAGAGAAACTAAAGATATTGAACCAGAAATTTTACAAAAAAGCAAAAGACACTATCCAATATTGATTCAATCTACTCTCTACGAAGATTGCAAAATTACCTCAAAAAAAAAAAAATCATCCAAATATCGAAACCAAAACCAAAGCTGAGCAAAAACAAATTATAACCAAAATACCTTTATTGAAACCATATTTAAGCAAAGGTTTATATATATATATATATATTGTTAGCATTCTATTTCATTGATTCATTGAAAACTTTATTTTATTTCAATTGAGTTTTGTGACAAGAGATTTGTTATCCTTAAATTTTAAATATTTAACTTTAGCCTTTAACATAGAATGTTTCTAATTGCTTTCAAAGATATTTGTTTAGTCTGCCTGATAGGTATGGAGTCCCATTTTCTTTTCTTTCAATTATGATTTATCAAAAAGAATAACAACCCAAAGCCTCTATTCTATCTGTCTTTATCCACCACCTTGTGAAAAACAATTTTATTTATTTATTTTTTATGGTTTAATCCGAATATGAATTTTTCTCTATTATTATCAAAATGCGATTTTTATTGTAAATTTCAAGATAACTCATATGATGTTCTTTGCTCTTGCTAAAAGTCATGAATTGACATATAATAGGGAATATTTGAAAATTATTGGATATTCTAAGGCTAACTTATCTTGTGACATAAATGATGGAAAATGCACATTAGGTATTATTATATATTCCTCCTGGGAGGATGAGCTATTCCTGGTATTGTAGAAAACAGAGTTGTATAACTAAAAGCCACTATGGAAGCAATAGATATGTATGTAATAATATAGCATAGTATTATAAAATTGTATATATAATACAATACATAGATATGTGAGTTTAAAATAATTTTTTTTTGTTAAAATTTGTATTTTTATTTGAGTATAGCAAGTCATTAGACTTGTTTTCAATACAAAATTATTGTGCTAGTTGATTGAGCCCAAGGAATAACATATCCATGAAGGTTTTTCACTTTCATATTTACAAATTTCTTTTCTAAACTATAAAGAAGGTATTAAATGACAATATAATTATTGATGATAAAGAAGAAAATGTCATTGAAGATATAATTTGAATGTGTATGTTGTTTGAAGAAAATGTCATGTATTATTTGTTTTTAGTTCAATTAATTTGAATGTGTATATTGTTAATTTGATTTATTTAGTTAGCATTGTTAAATATTATTACGTAAGTGATGATTAAATTAGTCATTAGTTGAATATATTTCAAATTTATAATAAATATAGTGTATATATAAAAAAAAAAATTTATAATAAATATAGTGTATAATAAATTATTCATGAGTTGAATATATTCCAAAAAATATAATTTACTAGGTACATTTAATTTAAGATCATGTTACTGACATTTGTCTTCAATTCAGTTTAGGAGAAGGTTGGGCTAGGTTTGCCCCTTTATTCAAAATTCAAAAAAGCCCAGCCCAGCTCGAAAATATACACCCAGCACTTATTTAAAGTGCCAAAGCTCTTTTTTTTTTCTCTGCAATTACTTTGCTTCTCTTGTTTGGTTGCTGAGAAAAACCTTTCTATTTTTTCTCAACCAAATAGAGTTATGGCTATCTGTTGCCCTTCAAATTGATTTTGCTTTTGCTTCAGATTCAATTAATTTACTCTTTCTATCTTGTTCTTAAAACTTTGGGTTTCCTTCTATATTTCACTCTCCCTTCAAATTCATTAACTATTAACAAATGTTCATACTCTGTTTGTTTATGTGTTTATATTTGGTGTATTGTTTATAGTTGAGATTGTAGAGGCATAGGCATGGAATTGAAGAGGTCAAAGGCGTACTTGAAGTCATTGCATCTAATGGTGAAATAGGAATTGATGAACTCCAAACTCGTCCATAAGATTCGTCCAGGTCAGGAAGACAAAGGCAGCTATGCTTAATGATACAGTCGTCCATAGCCTTATGGTCGTCTATGAAGGATTGAACCAGGACGATCCTCAGGACTCGGAACAATTCCAAATGAGTTTATCTACATAAACTAGTAAATTGAACCACGTGTTATTGTTCCAAGGCATGAATAAGGCCCCGGTTCATCACTATAACTTCCTACGGAATACTTAACTGCCAATAACAGTTATAGAAAATGAAATATAATAACTCTCATAGCGGTTGTGAAAGTTATCTTTGAACCCTCAGACTTCCTCAAATACAGGGGAAATTACGAGTCAAATAACCACTCCAAGAGCATGTTATATAAAGACCCCATTCGGACCAGACAGAGGTAAGTCAAAAACATTTCCCAAAAAGTTGGAACTCCAAAATTTGAGAGAGAAACTAACTTAAACATCAGAGGGTTCTTGGCCGATCACCATTGGTCTCCTTTGATTGTTTATTTTCCTTTTCAGGCCTTCTAGATCATTGAAGCCCAGAGCATTCAGCCTACTGATTTCCTGTGCATCATCAGTTGGTGCCGTCTGTGGGAAAGAATATTGTGTTTTGCAATTTATCTTTCTTCGACAAAAAGCTGTATGGTTCGGACAAGATTAAAGGCCACCAGCCCAGGCCACCAAGAGAGTAGGGATGCCTTTAGTAATCCCCATCGTGATCAACAATCAGCGCCTGTCACGCAACCGCCTTCTATCCAACATATACAGTCCATGGCAGCAGCCATGGCAAAGTTAACCCATTAGAATCAAGAGTTGACCAGAGAAATCAGTTTGCGGAGGTAGCACCATGAAAGATACGAGGAAGGACAAGCCTAGAGTCAAGAAGATAGGGGGAACGCTGAGCCCGAAAGCCAGTCAAAGGGTATCGCTTCATGAAGGGTACCACACTTGGAGAAGGAAATGGACTAGATGAGGGAGAACATGAGAAGGGCGAATCCCGTTGAAGATTTAGTTCATCGAACAGACTCCCCTTTCACGGCTTCCATCAATGGTCACCCCTTGCCTCCGAAGTTCAAGATGCCTTCCTTGGACTCGTATGATGGAATGCATGATCCTTTCGATCATATTGCTACTTTCAAGACTATGATGCATCTTTAAGGGGTTCCAGACGAAATTATGTGCAGGGCCTTCCTTACTACCCTCAAAGGACCAGCACGAGTATGGTTCAGCAAGATACCTCCGAATGCCGTGAGTTCCTTCTAAGAATTGAGTAAGCTGTTTGTCAACAACTTTATCGGAGGACAAAGGCACAAACGTTCCTTGTCTAGCCTACTAACCATAGAGCCAGGGGAAAATGAAAGCTTGTGGTCCTTCATTACTCGTTTTAATAGGGAAGCCCTAACGGTGGATGAGATGGATGACAAATTGTTATTGGTAGCCTTCCATAATGGAGTTAACTCTGATTTATTCATCCATAAGCTTTATGAACAAGAGCCTTAGACCATGGCTGAACTCGTCCATTTAGCCCAGAACTTCATGAATGTAGAAGACGCAATTATAGCTAAGAAGAGGAAGAGAGCTGAACACGTGAAGGCAGACCTCCCACGTCATCCTGAGCAGGGTCCTCGTCCAAAGAAGGCACGGATGGGATAGAAGAAAGATCAAGACAACAAGAAGGCAGGCTCTTCAGCATGGAATCAACAATACACGCCCTTGAACATGCCGCTTGAACAAGTTCTTATGCAAATCAAGGACGATCCTTCCTTGAAGTGGCTGGAAAAAATGAAGGGAGATCCCAATAAGCGCAATAGGAACATGTATTGCCACTTCCACAGTGACCATGGGCATGATATGGACAAGTGTTTTAATTTGAAGCAATAGATAGAAAATCTCATCAGGCAAGGGAAGTTGAGAAATTTCCTTGGACGAGATCACAAAGACGAGAAGATGAAGGCAAAGATAGAAGATCCATCACGACCCTTACTTGGAGAAATAAGAGTTATCATAGGAGGGACCTTGGCAGGGCAATCTTCCAAGTCAAGGAAGACATACCTAAAGGTAGTGCAAAACATCCAACTCTCAGGACGGTCCTTGAAAACGAGGACCACGGACGAGCAAGCCATTACATTCACAGACGAAGATGCTGAAAGGGTTCACCACCCACATGATGATACGATCGTCATTACTTTGCTTATTGCTGATTATATGACTAGAAGGGTGTTAGTGCGCAATGGTAGTTCGGCAGACATTTTGTACTACCCTGCTTTCTAGCAAATGAGGCTTGGATGAGACTAACTTAGTCTAGTGAACTCCCCCTTAGTGGGATTTGGAGGTATGAAGGTACAACCCGTGGGTATTGTTACGTTGCCTGTGGTGGTAGGAGCATATCTGCAACAAATAACCAAGGAAGTAAACTTTCTTGTGGTGGACTGTTCGTCGTCATACAATGCCATCATTGGAAGACCAACTTTGAACAGTTGGAAGGCAGTATCGTCTACCTACCACCTGTCAGTCAAGTTACCAATAGAGTACGGGGTAGGGCAAGCGCAAGGAGACCAGTTAGCAGCGAGAGAATGTTATTTAGCCTTGTTGGCTATGGACGAGCAAGTTCAGACAATGAGCATTGAGGAGAGGAGAGTTGTTGCAGAGTCCACCGAAGCGTTGGAAGACATTCCTTTGGACGAGAATAATCCTGAGAAGTACACGAGGGTTGGAACAGGTATGAAGGAAAAGACGAAGCAAGACCTCGTCCAATTCTTAAGGAAGAGTATCGATGTTTTTGCATGGAGTCATGAAAACATGCTAGGAATTGACCCAAGTGTTATCTCTCATTGGTTGAATGTATACCCATCTTCCAAGCCTGTTTGTTAGAAGAAAAGGGTCTTTGCTCCTGAGCGAGACAATGCTATTAAGGAAGAGGTCCAGAAGTTAACCACAACGCAATTTATTTGGGAAGTCTATTACCCAGATTGGTTAGCTAATGTGGTGATGGTCAAGAAGACAAATGGCAAGTGGAAAATGTGTGTAGACTTCACTGATTTGAATAAAGCTTGTCTTAAGGATAGTTATCCTTTGCAGCGCATTGATTAGTTGGTGGACTCAACAGCAGGTCATCAGTTGTTAAGCTTCATGGACGCCTTCTCAGGGTATAATCAAATAAAGATGGATGAGTCATATCAAGAAAAAACGTCTTTCATCACTAGTCAAGGTTTATTTTGTTATAAAGTGATGCCCTTTGGTTTAAAGAACGCGGGGGCAACTTATTAGATGTTGGTTAATCATATGTTCTGCCCATAGACAGGACAGAACGTGGAGGTTTATGTGGACGATACATTAGTGAAGAGCTTGGACGAGTGAAAGCATCTGGACGACCTCTAAGAAACCTTTGACATGCTTAGACGGTATAACATGAAGTTGAATCCGAGCAAATGCGCTTTCGGAGTTTCGTCGGGAAAATTCCTTGGGTTCATGGTTTCACATAGTGGAATTGAAGTGAATCCCAACAAAATTCAGGCAATCCTGGATATGAAGCCACCAAGAAGTGTCAAAGAAGTCCAATCTCTCACTGGGCGAGTTGTTGCCCTTAACAGGTTTGTCTCTAAAGCTACTGACAAATGTTTACCATTTTTCAAGGTTCTTAAGAAGGCATTTGAATGGACGGATGAGTGTTAGAAAGCCTTCCAAGACCTCAAGACCTACCTCACTACAGCTCCTCTGTTAAGCCGGTTCGTACCTGGTGAAGAATTATATTTGTACTTGGCAGTGTCCCCACATGCAGTGAGCTCAGCGTTGATTAGGGAAGAAGGAAAGGTACAGAAGCTAGTCTACTATACAAGCCGAGCACTGAGAGGGGTGGAAGGACGATATCATATGATGGAAAAACTAGCCTTTGATTTGGTTACAGCTTTGAGGAAGTTAAGGCATTATTTTCAAGTTCATGTCATCAATGTCTTGACAGATCATTCATTAAAGAAGGCAATGAATAAGTTGAAGGCCGCAGGACAACTAACCCAATGGGCCATAGAACTTAGTGAGTTCGATGTCAGGTACTAACCAAGAAGTGCAATAAAAGCACAAGTGTTGACAGATTTCATTGCAAAGTTCACTCCAAGTCAAAGGGAGTTAGACAAGCTGGATAAAGCTCAGAGATGGGTCTTCCATGTGGATGGCTCATCTACACTACATACAAGAGGGATAGGAGTTGTTTTGCAGTCCCTAGAAGGAGGCGAGTTGAAGTACAAAGTTTGCCTGCAATATTCGGCAACCAATAAGGAAGTGGAGTATGAAGCCCTTCTTAAGGGTCTAGAGTTGGCGAAGTTCTTAGGGGCAGAATCACTACTCGTCCATGGAGACTCTTAGCTGGTTATAGGTCAAGTGAATGGAACGTATGAAGCAAAGGAAGAGCAAATGAAAAAGTATCTTAATAAGGTAAGACGCCTTGTGAAAAGATTTAAAGACGCTAGTTTCATTCAAGTCCTAAGAGAAGAAAACATGAAATCAGACACCTTAGCGAAGGAAGCCTCAACAAATGACTCAGTGGACGAGTTTGATGAAATTCAGTATATGCCGAGCATAGATCTTACAGAGGTACAGCAGATAGAAGAAGAAGAAAGTTGGATGGCCCCAATAGTGGCTTACCTAAAGGATGGAAGGCTTCCAGAAGGGAGAGACGAGGCTAGAGAGTTGAGAATCAGATTAGCTAGATATGTCCTTATAGATGAGGTGTTGTATAAAAGAGGCTTTTCTTAGCCTTATCTAAGATGCTTGGCCCTGGACGAGGCAAACTATGTGTTGAGGGAAATTCATGAAGGGGCATGTGGAAACCACTCAGGAGTAAGGGCATTGGTCCATAAAGTCGTCCGTGCAGGTTATTATTGGCCAACCATTCAAGCAGACGCAAAAGCTTACGTCAAGGTATGTGACAAATGTCAACGCTTCAGTAATATCCCTAGGCAACCGTCAAAGTATCTCACCCTAGTGACAACCCCGTGGCCCTTTGCACAATGGGGATTAGATATTTTGGACCCCTTTCCACTTGGAACTAGGCAGATGAAGTTCTTAGTAGTAGGAATTGACTACTTCAGTAAATGGGTGGAAGTAGAACCCCTAGCAAAAATCACGCAACAGAATGTTAAGAACTTCGTCTAGAAGAACATTGTATGCAGGTTTGGGGTGCCTAGAGTATTGATATCAAACAATGGATGGCAATTTGATAACACACTTTTCAGGGATTTCTGTGAACACTTCGAAATTCAAAATCATTATTCCTTACCCACCCATCCCCAAGCAAATGGTCAAGTAGAAGTGGCAAACCGATCCTTGTTGAAAATCATCAAGAGTCATCTTGAGGGGGTAAAGGGAGTGTGGCCAGACAAGTTACCAGGAGTATTATGGGCCTACAGGACGACTGTGAGAACCCCTACGAGGGAAACTCCTTTCAAGCTAGCCTATGGAAGCGAAGTAGTGATACCTGCAGAAGTGCATATGGCTAACCACAGGGTGATGAAATATGAAAAGGAAGATAACGAAGAGCAACTCTGCCTTAACCTTAACCTAATAGATGAGGTAAGAATGAACGCGGAGCAAAGGAAAGCAAGGTATAAAAACCTTATGGCCAAGCAATATGATGCAATGGTGAAACCCAGGCACTTCAACATAGGGGACCTTGTCTTGAAAATGGTCTATTTGGCAACCAAAAACCCAGCTTACAGGAAATTGGGACCTAATTGGGAAGGACCCTATAGGGTTATCAATTGCAAATGACAAGGATCGTATTACTTGGAGACCCTGGATGGGAGAAAGTTAGAGCAACCTTGGAATGTTGAGCACCTAAGAAGGTATTATCAGTAAGATATCAGATTGGACGAGCGTCATCCTGGAGGAGCTAAAGATAGTGTTGTTTTCTATTACTTGCATGGGAGTGTTAGTATTATATTATGTTTTAACTCCTTAAGGGTGTATTAGTTTTTGAACTAAGTGTTATGTGTATGGACGAAGTCATGAACTTAGGCCATATTTATTTGTATTTTTAATTCCCTAAAGGCACCAACTCTTAAGCATGTGCCATGCTTGTGGACGATGTTTGTGTTATGTATATACACTTTGGATTCCCAATATATGTAATGTTGTGTGAACTCCCAATTTTCATGATGTATTCATTTAAACTAATCCACAAGAAGGCTAAGGCTTAAAGACGAATAGAAATCTCTGGACACAGGGATGAAATGTCTATAAGCTTCCATTGAAATAAGGGTAAAGCAAAAGGCATTTTTGTCCGAACAATGGACGAAGTAAAGCTTTAAACGTGTTAGTCTAGCCCATGGACGAAGAAATGCGCGTGCAGGAATATATAGTCCATAAGACAACGCCAACTGAAACAATCCAATCTTTGGACGAGTAAAAGTTGTACCTTAAAAATAAACCTTATGGACAAAAAATAAAACCAGCTGCTAAATCAAATGACGAGCAAAGCTGAAAAAACTAGTGCCATTCACAAGATGAGTTATACTTGGAAATTTGTTGAATGCTAAGGATATTAAACATGAAGAAACCCTTGTCACAAACGAGCCATACTTGAGACCAATATATTGGATGATGAAAAAACGCTCGTCCATACAACAACATGTTTAATTGTAAATGAAAGTAATGAAAATAAAACATTCATTCATAAAGTTTAAAAAGGGTAGACGACCACCATCCAAAAACCCTTATAAAATTAAAAAAAAAAAAAAAAAAGAGGGCCTGAAAGGCAATTGTTTAAAGGCTCTTCCTAAGTGATGTGGACGAGTGAAATGTACTTGACATAATTTTAAATGGTCCTAAACAATGGAACTCATAAAAAAAAAGAGCAAACACAAAGACGAAAACTAAAACTAAAGTGTTCACTGTGGGGGATCATTTTTAGCGTCTTGGGTGGGTTGAGTAGTGGCATCGTCTTCAATATTGACGTCCTCGAAGCTAGTCTGAATGAGAGAGCTTGCAGCAGTAGCAAGGTTAAGTTTGATGGAGCTAAAGTCAACTTCAGGGAAGTTTTCTATAGCGTCCATTTGAAAATCCTCAAAACCTGCTGCATAGTTAGTGTCCAGCAAATTAGTGAAATGTTTGGACCCTCTGAACTCTGCTACTACATCTTCTTTTGCTTTGGTAAGAAGGGTACTTAACTCGTCACACTTCTTTTGAAGGTGGTCAAGATGAGTATCCTTTTCAACCACATCAGCTCTCAGCTCTTCAATCAGATTTTGCAGACCCTTGGCCTCGTCTTTGGCTTTGGCTGCCACCTCAACCCAACCCTTGCAGTCGTCCTTGACCTCTTGGATCCTCTTCTCAAGCAGGATCCTCGTCTTTTCCATCTCCGTAGCCTGCCTGGACGCAGCAATGAACTTTGACATGGCCTGCACAAGTGGTCAAAGAGTTATGTTAACAATATATATATATATATACATACATGTTACTAAAACAAGACGAGATAAAAAGAGATTACCTTGAAAAGATCATGGACACCAGAGTGCTCAAATTCTTTCAAGGACATGTCATAGCACGTAGCCACGTCCTCGCCAGTTACAGCCTTCTCAAACCTCTCACAAGCCAAGTCTTCATTCTCTAGAAGGTTCATAGGGACCCTCTGGGGAGGTTGGGATGAGGTGGGAGTAGTGGTCTTGGCTGGAGTGACATCAACGGGAATGGATGAGTCAACATCAACAACTTGAATGGACGGCTGGGAGGAAGGAGGATTAGGCCTAGCAATCTCAGGCCTGGATGATCCGTGCTTCGCCTTCTTCCCTCGACGATTGGGAAGGTTTCCGAAGTCCAAAATCTTGGGAAAAGTTTTTCTCTTGTCTCTAGCAGAAGGACGAGGTTGGGATTGAGCCTTAGGCTTGGTTGCCCTGTCCACAACCTCTTTCCCTTTGTTCTCTTTCATGGTGGCCATCCCTAAGAGGAAAACATAAAAAGTTGGTCAAAAAGCATAAGTCAAATAGTACTTAGGAAATTTCGAAGTATAAAAAAGAAGAGAGACTCACGTCTATCAACAGTAAGTTCGTGGGCAAGGGCTTCAATGGACGGCTTAGGACCAAGTCCCCACGTAGCTAGACGCTGAAGGCTCACCAACGAGTGGAAACTCCTATCAACGTGTAGACGAGCCCTGTGGACGCGGTCACGGTGAAATTTACTTAAAGAGGGTCGTCCAATAGCTACATAAAAAAAAGAAGAGAAAGAAAATAAGGTTAGATAAGCAAAAAGTAAAGACACATAAAACAAACAATAAATCAAAACATAAACATACCTTCAGGATGAAGGTTTCCTAATTCTCCTGTGTATGGGGCAAATGTATCACTGCTAACCTCAACAGGGTGCCCAGACCAGAAACCGAAGACGAAGAAAAACTCCGTCTTCCAGTTTCTGTCAGATGTAACCAGTGACTTGATTAATCTATAGTCATTACCCCTGGCTGTAAATTGATAAAAGCCTAGGGATTGATTGATCTCTGAGGGTTTGTAATAATAGAGGAACTTGTCCACAGTGAGAGGACAACCCCCTTCGAATACTTCCCTCCACAAAACTTGCATAGAGACAATCAGTCTCCATGTGTTAGGGTTAAGCTGGCACACTCCTAAACCTAACCTAGTGAGTAACTCTCTAGCAAAAGCATTTAAAGGTAACCTAAGCCCCCCTAGAAGATAAGCTTCATCCTATCCCAAAATAGGGTTGGTAGCACCATTCTCCACGGACGGCTAACCTAAGGTTGAGGTCGTTTGGGATTTGGTACCAACTTCTAAGTGCAGTAAGCCTCCTCTCGTCTGTCTTAGAAGGAATACCTACAGCATAACTGTACACAGTTTCTACCTCATCTAAAGGAGGAGATGAAGGAATAGTCATCGAGGTGCCAGCCCCAAAAGCTGCCCTCGTCCTAAGATGTTCCTAAAGAACCTCAAGAGGAACTCCAGGAACACCAGAGGTGTATTCCTCGTCCATGGTGTTACCACTACTACTATTGTTACTGCTAGAGTCACTATAACTGGTGGAGTCACGGTACTTGACTATGGCTTTATCTACACTATTACTAGATGAGGAGACAACAACTTCAGACATGTTAAAATTTGAAGGAAAACCTAAGAATGAGGATGAGGAGAATACTTGGCTCTAGACGAAGGAGAACTAAGGACGAGGAAACATTTCTAGACGAGGCGCTAAGACGACAAGTGTTAAAGAAGAAAATCTCAGAAATGTGAGGGGTAGGAGAGGGATTCTACTATTTATAGGCAGCAGAATTTGGCATCTGAAACGACGTGACCAACCAAGAGATGACACGTGGCATATTCCTTGAAAAAATAAATCGACACGACTGATCACCAGTAAGATCATGACACGTGGCATACATCACCCTTGATATAAGGGCACACGTCCCAAGAAGTAGCGTTAGATTATACAGTACCTAGGACGACCCATGGACAAGGGGGCAACTGATGGTGAACTAGGAATTGATGAACTCCAGACTCGTCTATAGGCTCGTCCATAAGAGTCGTCTAGGTCAGGAAGACAATGGCAGCTATGCTTAATGATACAGTCGTCCATAGGCTTATGGTCGTCCGTGAAGGATTGAACCAGGACAATCCTCAGGACTCGGAACAATTCCAGATGAGTTTATCTACATAAACTAGTAAATTGAACCATGTGTTATTGTTCCAAGGCATGAATAAGGCCCCGATTCATCACTATAACTTCCTATGGAATACTTAATTGCCAATAACAGTTATAGAAAATGAAATATAATAACTCCCATAGCGGTTGTGGAAGTTATCTTTGAACCCTCAGACTTCCTCAAATACAGGGGAAGTTACAAGTCAAATAACCGCTCCAAGAGCATGTTATATAAAGACCCCATTCGGACTAGATAGAGGTAAGTTAAAAACATTTCCCAAAAAGTTGGAACTCCAGAATTTGAGAGAGAAACTAACTTAAGCATTGGAGGGTTCTTGGCTGGTCACCACCAGTCTCCTTTGATTGTTTGTTTTCTTTTCAGGCCTTCTAGATCATTGAAGCCAGGAGCATTCAGCTTACTGATTTCCTGTGCATCATCAGCATCCACTGGCAAATTTTGGTATAATGCTTTTGTATCGAAATTTCAATTCCTTGTTGATGCATTTCTCTGAATTTTAAAGCAAATTAAGAATTACAATAAACTATGCTTTTTTTTTTCTCTTGAAAACTTCATTGCAGCAAATAAAAGCACTTTTTTGTTTGGAGAATTTTAGCATTGGTGCTTGCCAATTGTTTTGTGAATTAGCTAATATAGCTTATGTTTCTTTGTGCATAGGGAATTTATGAATTATAAGAATTCTTGTGTTAGTGTCGTGAGGGGTATTCAGTTGAATTCTTTTAGGTGGTGTTGTTGTTGATGCTGGTATTGGTGTTGGTGGGTCCGTGTTCTGCCCCATCCCTGATGTGCTTCATAGCTAGGCTCCATGATGGTTGGAGGCTTGAGAAGGTGAATTCCATGAGAGAGAAGCAAAAGATAGGCCAGCAGGGCCCATTAAGTGGTACAGTAAAGAACTAAAGATTTGAAGGGATGGGGTTATGATTGTGTTTTTTTATCACCTTTTGGAACCCATGGAAGAAGATTGGAGTTTGAATTGCGATTTGCATTGTTTAATTTCTTTTTTAATTGTGTTAAATGGGGTATGTATAGGTTAAGGTTATGCCTTTGGTTGAGTTTCTTGTGATGGTGGCTGAGACACAACTACTGGCTTTGGTTCTTGCTCAGATACAAATGATGGGGATTGAGTAGAAGTGCTAGTAGGCTGAGAGGTTTCTTGAATTGTAGGTTGTGATAACTGATAAGTGTGATCTGTAACATGTTAAAAATTGACTGCGTGTTAAAAATTGACTGCTTTCACTCTCTCCTCCGTTAGTAAATACTAATGAAATAATGGGAATTGTGAAGTGCGCAACTGGGCACTCTTTAAATTGAGTTGAGTGGTCATAGACTAGTAGTGTATATATATACATATATATATCTAGATATGCTGCTAATGTTGTTCAGGAACACAGATGGGATGATTTAAGTCCACCTTTCCTTCGTGTAAACCAAGATTACTCTTATGTTAATGAAAAAATCTGATTTCCATTATTAAAAGAAAAGACTAGTATATATAGGATAATCTTGGCTACAGATAGGGCTCCATTAAAACTGGCTCTGTTACCTCTGTATAAACTTGGTTACAAATAGGGCTCCATTAACTTAAAGTGCTTCTCCCACTCAACTTCGAAACTATCGTGATTAGGGTGGAAGGAAAAGCATAGAACACAGAAGAGAAACTTTAATACAACAAATTCATTCCTTTCAGTTTTTTTGGCTTTTTTAATTTAAAATTGAATAAATAAATAATGGAATAAAAAATTTGAAAGAAGTCTCAAGGAAGACATAAGTAAGGTCTGGTAGATCTGTGGACAAAACCCTCATATCTTTTTTTCTAATAGTTCATAGATTCCATATTTATTTAGATGTTGTATGGTTTACAAATCATGTAAGAAAAATATAATCCACTCTAATCAAATGTGGACATCTTCTATGTTTTCTTTATGGAAATCCAGAATTTATATGTCAAGAGCTATATAGTGTTTATCATTTGATTTTCTCTTTCTGAGCTTTGGATAGGATTTGATATGGGTTTCTTAATTTTCTTTCTATTAACCTCTTATAATTCTATTGTAGATTTTTCTGAACTTCCTTTTGGAAGTTGCTTGCCTTTGTTTCCCTCTCTCTCTTGGTAAAATATAATATGATTTTTTAGAGTAGAGCTGCAATTACTCCCTTTCTTTGACTATTAATTTGTCCCTTCAAATGATGAACATACCAATACTTTAGGCTCTTCACTGATTCTGTTGATTTTCCACCCATATGCATAGCACCTGTAATCTAGAAAAGAGTAGCCTTTTTTATTGTAGCTTATTGTGTCAATTGTTATAACAAGTTTTCAGTTTATTGTAGAAGTTTATCATCGTCCTTGCATTCTCTTTTCCCACTTTTCTTTTATGGGGCCAGATGAATTACTATTGGCAAAGAAATTCTTACACTCTCATCGGGACAACTTCCAACAATTTTTAAAATATTTTTTATTTTAAGTGAGGAGATAGGTTGTAACAGACATGAATTAGTTTAATTGTTAATGTTTGCAGACAAAGAGAAGAAATTTAAAGACACGCATTTATGGAAGATTTCACGACTTTAGTTATGGAAGTCAATCAGATGATCTACCTCCACCTGATCATCCTAACACTGTCTCATATTAACAATGAAATGATATATAAGGTAATGAGAGACTGATATAGCAGCCTTTTGGGCATTCATTACCATGTTAGATTTTCTTTTATTCTCCCATTTTCTCTCACACGATCTTAATTTGCCTTGCACTATTTGGTTCTATAATAACATTTTGCTCATAATGTCTTTGCATGTTTATATCCTAAAAAATCTCATCCATCTTGCCAAGACAACCAAGAGCAGGCAAAAGGATTAAGGTACCTGAGAAAGATTTTTACTTGCTATTCTCTAAAAGTTGTCATGGCCTACTTTTTTTAACCTGGCCACTCTCATTACACCATCTTTACTAATTTTCATTTGAACTCCTTCATTTTTTATTTGTGTGTGTATGTGTGTGTGGGTGGATGGTAGGTTTTCGAGCCCACCAAGAAAGAAGATGAGGATTTGGTAGTTGGTTCCTGATGAGTTTAGGTAGGTCTCTTCTTTTTAATTTTTAATTTTTTTTTAATGCTCCTTCTTTATATTTTGCAGATTTCATCTTTTAGGTCTTAGATATACCATACTTACTATGATTGCGATTAGAAGTCTGCTTGCAACGGAGCATTTGTAGTTTTCTTAATTCCTTTTATCAAACGTCTACTTTTTTTTATCAACATACACCATTGGGTGTGCATACATTATTTCAAAAAAAAGAAAAGAAGAAGACATGTTTGAGTTGTCTTTTCCTTTTGTTAGACAGATTTATGGAAGTAAACCAAAATATATAAAATCTATTTGCACAAGGGCAGTGTAATGCAGTAGCGGCGTAAGAGGAAACCAACATGATAGATATAGTTTGGTTATGTTAGTTTTAAGAATGTAATTTTTTCTTGCTATGTATAGTGTTTGGGTTCTGAAACACATGCAAAGTTGTGGTGTGCTATCATAAATTTCTACTGTTAATATAAAAATAATAATGGAGGACTTGAATTCATGGTTCTTCTTTTTATCTTATATGAATAGTTTATATCTTTAACATGTTATTGATAAATCCAAATCCAATTCACAACAGTCCTTGTACTACTGCCGATGCATTCTCCACTGTTAAACACATACAATACATTAGGTAATTGCATGCTTTTGGGGCTTTGGCATTGTAACTACAAAAAACATTATTGACCTATTGGTTGAATGACAGTAAGAACCTAAACACCATCTTAATTTTATGAAATTTTTTCCTTTTTACTTTATGTATAGGCTTTGTGGATTGATGATCTCATAAATTATTCCAAATGGTTACTTATAGAAAGTTTGCTGTCAATTAGTTATGTATTTAGAAGCAGGTAAGGTTAAGATATAAATCACAATATTGGAGGAAACAGTCCACCAGAAGAAGAGAGGTATGTAATAAGTTGTTATTGAAATTATGCTGTTGAAGCAACAACATATAACTTCTTGTTATATGCCTAGTGGAAACTAACCAGGATGATCTTCTCAAACAACCAGATATAGTAAAATGTGAACTTGCTTTGGAAGGAGCAGTATCTTGAGAATTCCTTAATCATGTAGCTATGATTATGGATGATGAAGAGGCGGAGCTACAAGAGTTACAAGCAGGACCAAACCCACTGAGGTGTTCAGATCATTTTGCTGCTAACAGTAGACATGGTTGTTCAATTTGCAAAGGTTGCTTTTGGAGGAAGACTCCTACAAAGTTCTATATCATGTTGAATGCATGTATTATTTTTAGATTTATAGTATTTGAAGTTGTTAATATCTGTTACTTCATTTGATTTGCAGATTTGGTAAGCTTATGGTGGATGGGGTGATGTCTTCCGACCAGGGATCCATTGTGGAATGTATTACTCATTTTTATAGAAGGCTTTACTCTGAAAATGAGGTTCATCGCCGTGTTCTAGATGATGTGGAGTTTGGAAGAATTTCTGAGGAAGATGCTTTTTGGTTGGATAGAACTTTTGAAGAGGATGAAGTGTTTGGGGTGGTTAGTGGATTCAATGGTGATAAGTCACTAGGTCCAGATGGTTTCTCCATGGCTTTTTTTCAATCTTGCTGGAGCATTCTAAAATAAGATATTATGGCCGTCTTTCATAATTTCCATGAGCAAGTTGTGTTTGAAAAGAGTCTTAATGTTTCTTTCCTAGCCCTCATTCCCAAGAAATCTGATGCTGTGAAAGTGAAGGATTTTCATCCTATCAGTTTGGTGGGAGGGATGTATAAGATTATATTTGAGGTTTTGGCCAATCATTTGCGAAGGGTGGCGCATAGTCTTATCTCAGATTCTCAAAATGCCTTTGTTGAAGGTAGGCAGATTTTGGATTCTGTTTTAATTGCTTCTGAATGTATAGATAGTAGGATGAAGACGGAGTGCTAGGGGTTATTTGCAAGTTGGATGTTGAGAAAGCTTTATGTATTTGTTTAAGTGGTGTGGCTTTTCAGAAAAATGGAGAAGGTGGATTATGTGGTGTATATCAACTGTCAAATTTTCTATTCTAATCAATGGTACTCCGGTTGATTTTTTTGGAAGCCCTAGGGGTGTTTGTCAGGGGGACCCATTATCTTCGCTCCTTTTTGATATTGTCATGGAGGCTTTGAGTTGTATGTTGGATGTAGCTGCTATGTTGGGACAGTTTTCGGGCTTCTCAGTAGGTAATTCAGCTGGTACTTTGCCAACAATGTCTCATATCTTATTTGCAGATGATACACTTATTTTTTGTGATACTAACTCACATCATTTAGTTGCTTTGCGTGGGATTCTGGCCAGATTTGAAGTGGTATCAGGTTAAAAATTAACTTGTTGAAGTCAGAATTGGTACCAATTGGTAACGTGCCTAATACGGAGGAATTAGTAGAGATTTTGGGTTGTCAGCAGTCTTCACTTCCTTTGAAATATTTGGGCCTTCCGTTGGGTGCTTCCCATAAAGAGGAGACAATTTGGAACCTTGTTTTGGAGAAGATGGAGCGGCGTCTAGCTGGGTGGAAGAGGTTGTATTTATCTAAGGAGGGCAAAGTAACTTTTATTAAGAGTACTTTGTCTAGTTTACCTACTTATTTGCTTTCTCTCCTTTCTATTCTAGTAAAGGTGGCTAATTGTATGAAGAAAATACAGAGAGACTTTCTTTGGAGTGGTATTGATGCTCCTAAGGTTCCTCTGGTGGAATGGGCTAAGGTTTGTATGCCGGTGCAGAATGGTGGTTTAGGGATTCGATGGTTGAGAAGATTTAATTCTGCTTTGTTAGGCAAATGGTTGTGGAGATATGGAATAGAGAGAGATGCCCTTTGGAGGAAGGTCATTGAGGCTAAAAATGGGGATGAAGGGGGTGATTGGTGTACCAAACTGGTGTTAGGGACCTAAGGTGTTAGAGTGTGGAAATCCATTAGAAGTGGTTGGTTAGACTTTCTAAATTTCTTCAGTTTGATGTGGGTGATGGTACTAGGATAAAGTTTTGGGAGGATGTATGGTGTAGGGATTGTTCTCTTAAGGAAGCATTTCCAAAATTGTATAGTATTAGTTGGGCAAGAGAGTTTTTTGTGTCAGAGGTGATGCATTTCTCTAATGGGAGGCTTCATTGGGACATTTGGTTCCGTTGTCCACCACAAGATTGCGAGTCAAAATCGTTTGGTCTTTTTTGGGTTGTGCTTTATTCCACGAATGTGCGGGGTGTTGGTGATGACAAACTTTGCTGGAAGCCAGCAATGAGGAGAGGTTTAGAGGTTCGAGGCTTCTATCACTCTTTATCTCCTTCTTCTGTCATTGATTTTCCTTGGAAAATGGTGTGACAATCAAACGTTCCTCCTAGAGTAGTGTTCTTTTCTTGGACTGTTGCCTTAGGTAAGATCTTAACTATGGATAATCTTTGGAAGAGGTATATTGCAGTGTTAGAGTGGTGCTTTATGTGTAAAAGGTGTGGGGAATCGGTGGATCATCTTCTTCTTCATTGTCCTATAGCATATGAGTTGTGGTCTATTGTTTTTTGTTTGTTTGGAATACATTGGGTTATGCCATATAAAGTTAGTGAGGTGTTAGCTTCTTGGCAGGGGAAGTTTGGTAGACATTGAAATATAGGTTTATGGAGGTTTGTACCGCATGGTTTGTTTTGGTGCTTATGGTGGGAGCGGAATGTTAGATGCTTTGAGGATTGTAAACGGTCTATTCTTGACATTAAGTTTTTCTTTTTCCCTACTCTCCTTAAGTGGAGTTTAGTTTTTCCTTCCTATTCTTGTTTTTCTCTCCCTGATCTTATAGATCGTTGTAATCTGGGCTTTTTTAACAACATAAATCCCTAATGCAAGATATACGTTATACAGTGTGCCACTGTAGTACACTTCTAGTGTACTTGGTTGGTTTTTTATAATAAAATTTCTTAAGTTACTTATCAAAAAAAAAAAAAAAAAAAGGTTTCCTCCAAATTCTGTTAAGAACTTAAGATGAAGCAGGCCATTTTGTACTCAACCTTGGGATTCTTCTCCAGAGATTCTCAAGAAATTGTTTGAGGTGCAGAGTTTGCAAAATTTATTATCATACTGAATTTTTTAAATTAGTCTTCTACCAAGATATGTCATATGTAAAACATGCTGCTTACTGTCTTTCTGTTGCATTGGCTTTTATAATGCATGTGCTCGAAGTTCTTAATCATGAATAATTTTACCTAGCAAATGCAAGATATACATTATCTGCTATCCCTTATGATTTTTAAGACTTAGATATGGTTATTGACTATTTTGTATACTTACGAGGACTAGTTTCCCTGCTATATGCCGAAATAATTCAGTGACTCCCTACCCCTTATTTGATCTTTTGATTAGCATGTCCATTGGAATATAAAAAATGCTAACAGTATGCTTCTATATATATAAGCTTTTGTTAATTATTATTCTAATTTAGAAATCTGTCATGTTTATGTCTCGAAATTAAGAACATGTAATTTATAGAGCCTGTTTGGATAAGCGTTTTTGTGGAACTGCTATCAGTAAAGTTTTTTTCTTGTCCCTTTTTTATTATGTGTTAAATGTGATTTAGGTTTGGGTATTGTGGGTGGATTGGTTTTGATATTTCAGAATTTTGTTTTTCTTTTCATTTGTGGTTGAGATTTTCTACTTCACTCCCCGTAGAATTTTGACTACCCAATTGAACTTTTTCATTGAATTTGCTTCTTGGTTGACGTTTTTTGCTTTGAATGATGTTGGATTAATCCGGATGAACTACTTTTTTCTTTCAAGTTAATCGTGATAAGTGGCCAAGTATTATTCCTTAATATTGCTTTGTTCAAGCATGAATTATTTTGCCCTCCTAATTTGGGGACAAAATGGGCTTTTGCCCTTTTCGGGCAAATTAATTAGCTTTATACCCATTTTCCCAAATTAAGTAGGGAAATACCCTTCTTTTAAAACTCGATTTATGATAAATCGAGTTAGAAAATTTTTTTTTTTTTTTTTTCTGAATTCCTATAGTGGTGTTTTAATGAGCCTATAGTGACGTTTTTAAGACCTATAGTGACGTTTTTTAACTCGACTTCAATGAAATCGAGTTATAGGCAATTTTTTTTACCTATAACTCGATTTCATTGAGGTCGAGTTAATAAACGTCACTATAGATCTTAAAAAACGTCAGTATAGGCTTCTTAAAACTCCACTATAGGGCCTAACTCGATTTATCATAAATCGAGTTTTAAAAGAGGGACATTTCCCTACTTAGTTTGGAAAATGGGGTATAAAGCTAATTAATTTGCCCGAAAAGGGCAAAAGCCCATTTTGCCCCTTGATTTGGTGTTGTCATTTGAATAAAAGCTATGTGTAAACCTTGACATTGTGTTGGGTTCTGATACCAATCTAAGATATAACATGTTAATTTTGTAGCATTACCTGCACTGTTAACTAACAGGGAAAAAAAAGACAAAAGTTATGATAGTTAACTTTCTCTTCCAAATTATTTTCTTATGGTGATTTTTATATTCTATTTGAGTTCATAACAGTAGGAACTTGACATATGCACGTTTACTTGGTTGTGAGGCATAGCTTCCGTTTCATTGAAACAGTAAAATGTTGGGAGATATTTTCTAATACAAATATGATACATGATGGTGGGGTCGTTGCGGTTGAGCTTTCTAGAGTGTTTGCAGGTGCTCCACAGCTTATTATCATTGGTGCAGTTGAGACTAGTGGAAATAACAAAGATTCTCATTATTTATACATATGTCCACTTGCTTATGCCTTAGCTCACATAGTAAGCAAAAACATTTCTTGTCATATACATATTTGTCATTAGCATAGATATTTTGTGCTATTTCAAAATTGGGTTGCCTTGCAACCATATCTTCTAATCTGTGCTGCTCTTTTATTTATAGTGGTGTTCAAATTACCTATTTATTTTCCTAATTATTTTTTCTCCATCTTCTATGACATTATTCTATCTGCCCTTTTTTTTTTTTCAATTTATTTATAAATGTGCAGGGTTAGAAGGGAGACCTTACAAATTTGAAATAACAGGGCATGGACTTATTCAATCTATATTGCCACTGTGAAAATTGTTTGTTCAATCTCTGAAGGAAGCTAGAAGCTTTAGTGGTTTATTTACCATCTGAGCTATGCGGTTAGCATAAAAAGCTATGACAGGTTTTATCTGCATTTTCTGTTTCCTTTTTTTTTTTTTTTTAGGAATTTTTTACTAGTTAATTGGTATGTTTTTCTCTATCTTTACAGTTCCATACTTACTTAGCATATAATAACTTTTATTTCCAGAGTTTTCTTCTTTGACTCTAAAACTGTACAACAAATTGACTCCCTTAATCTGTAGAATGGACTTTGTTGGACTTTCTTGTTCTAGATGATTTTGGTGCCTTTGTGGTACCAAGTAAGAGAGAATTTATTTTAAACTAGACAAATCATATTTTTCAAAGAAATCATGTCAATACATTCCTTTTCTTTTTCTTTCTTTTTCTCAGATATTCAGCGCTCAACTCTCTAAAGTAAAATTATTGGGCTATGCTGATATGAAATTATCTCTTGATATATATTATTTTTACACCCATGTAGACTGTAGTCATTGTCTTCCTATGAATTGATTGTTTAGAAACTTTTTGAGTACTAATGACACATGATGCTTCTTGAACTTGAAAGAAAATCAAAGCCAATCTACCCATGTTTTACTTTATACATGTGCTGCATTAGAACGAAACTCCTTAAAGGCATGGACCTATCAAGCTACACTGCTATGTGTTAATAGTCTGTTCAATTTTTGAAGGAAGCGAGAAGCTCTAGTAGTTGATTTATTGTTTGAGTTATGTGCTTTGTGTAAGCTAAGATAGCTTTGATCTGTGTTACCTAATAATAGAATTCTGATCTATTTTTTTTCAATTTATTTATAAATGTGCAGGACTAGAAGGGAACTCCTTACAACTTTGAAGGAATAGGGCATGCACTTATTCAATCTACATTATGCCATTGTGCCACTGTGTAAATTGTTTGTTCAATCACTGAAGGAAGCTAGAAGCTTGAATGGTTTATTTACCATCTGAGCTATGCGGTTAGCATAAGCTATGAAAGATTTCATCTGCGCTTTCTGTTTCCTTTATTTATGAATTTCTTTACTCTAGTTAATTGGTTTTTTATTTATTTTTTATCTTTACAGTTTTACACTTTCACTTAGCATAGAGTAGCTTTTGAGATATATTATCTACAAGGTGTAAATTTGATAGTTGATGTAATAGTGCTTATGTGTTTTTTCATCTCAGTTGTCAGAGTTATTTCAATATTTTGCATTGTGATGCTGATTTTGTTTGTCAGAACAGATTTTGGTGGAGCCTTCTGGTTGTAGTTGATTGGTGGGATGCTGTTGGCTGTACACAGAGTGCAGCAGAGGATGGCATTGGTAAGAATATTTTTGCCACTGTTTGGTGTGACTGATAGATAATAGTGTAAAACAAATTAGAAGATAAATATTATGAAATGATATATACAGAAATGCATATATGAGAATGTGGATGAAAATATAGTAATTTTTTGGTGAAATTTTGCCCTTCTAGTTTTTCGTTGTAATTTTATTGTTTTGCATAAACAACAAACTTATAACTGACATATTTCTTGCAAACAAGAATATTTCATTTAAGCATAAAATAAAGAGATTTTACATTTATTTTTATTTTTATTAAATATTATTTTTAAATCTCTATTAAATGTCAGGAGTTTGAATTTTATTACATGCTTAATTTTATGTAATGAAATCATTATCAAATATGCTGACATGGCTGCTTCAACAAGAATCTTATTGGTATTAACCTTTAATTGCACTATTTATATCATCATGGTAAATTGAGAAAGTAAAACAGACTCAATTGAATTGGTATTGGTTTTGGGGAAAAAAAAAACTAAATTTAAAAGATCTTTACATTTTCTCTTTTATTGTGTATAGCATAGTACAATAAAAAAAATGTATATGGAATGAATAATTAAAAAAAAAAAATGAATTGGTCAATAGCTTGCATGTTGTTGCAAGTTTATTTTTAACTACATGTTCATGTATAAAATTATGTTTATGTTTAGAAATATGTTTGATAAATACATTAAAAAAATTTCAAATAAGTAAATGCATTTTTTTAAAGATACAATTAAATGCAAGTTGAAAATCTTGTTGTTTAATGTTACTTTTAAGAGTTCAAATTTAGTGGAGTATAAGTGAACATTATATGTTGTAATATTTTCGTCAATTTCTAAAAAGTGTAGTTAATGATTTTTTTATTGAATTATCTTTTTTATAAAAAAATAGTAACATATTTTGTATGCATTACAAATTAAGATTTGTAGATATTAAATTTTGACTACACCGAAATTTTGACTACACCGCCAAGATTTGTTTTTTAAAAAATTGAGTATTAAATTAAACGTTTACATGGTTTTAATGGAAGATCCTTATTTTTTGGTGATTTTTTTAGGACTTTCCAAATTTGGGTGAGCTTTAACTAAAACCCATCCATTTGATTTTATTAATTTTGATCCTATAATAAAAGGCCTGAATTTCCTTTTTATTTTACTATTCAAAAATCACTATTAAAATCAAGTGAAATATTGTGAAAATAGGAAAACTTATCTAACTAAAGTTTATTCTATTATTTTTTCCAAAAAAATCAACTTTGTTAATAGACCACAATGATATAAGTATTGCAACTAGTAGTTAATGCCAATAAGATTCTTATTTGTTGAAACAACCATATTGATGCATCTGGTAATTTTCATTACATAAAATTGATCTAGTAGTAAAATTCAAATTCCTGACATCTAATAGAGATTTAAAATTAGAGTTCAATAAATCTAAGAAAAAACTCTTTTTATTTTATAAAATTAGTAGAGAGAGAGAGAGAGAGAGAGAGAGAGAGAGAGAGGTCATCTATACTACTATTAAAGGGGTTTCCCCTATTTGGGGTGGACATGTAATTGGTTCAAAAATATCCCTATACCCTAAGTTTAAGTAGAGACAAAATTGAAGGCTAACCCAATAAAAATAGATCTCTAACTCTCACGTACAATATTGCCTCCAAAATAAGATCACTCTTTCGTTGGTTTTAGAATTCAAATTGAGCTTCAAATTTATTTGGTCAACAATTTAAAAAAAAAAATTAATACAATTTTGAGCAAAATAAATCCTAAATTTTAGGATTTTAGAATCCTCTACTAGTAGCCTACTAACCACAAATAACTTCTCCTAAACTCAAGCCGTCAAGTATGACTTTTCATTTAAAATAAAAAATAAAAAACCCCACATTTTAGGGTAATGGAAATTGAATGTAACACTATAGCACCCTCACATTCTCCTTATTAAAGCTGAAAAAAGTGTCAAAAATATAGGGTCAATTGAGTAATTACCTAGTTTCAAAATCCAAAAGTTTAAGGTTTTTTTTTTTTAAAATTAAAAATACCAATTGTTTCGTTCATTCCATTCCTTCATAAAGATACACACATTCACATTCTTTTCCTAAAAGTTAGCCCATTATTTAGAAATAGTTTTCTCATTAATTTTATATAATTTTGTCTTTAAAGATAACTTCCCCAAGTATCATTTTTCTTTTTCAAAATTTACGTTATGTAGCAATTGCTTACACTAATAATACGATGTAGAAAAATAAAGAATTAATGATTAACCTAGTATCCATATTAAAAAAGTCCTATAACTATTCTATTTTGAAATTATAGGATTTAATCCAACGTCATAGATTCCAATCCTATCATATTTATTATGTAAAAAAATTTTATGATTTAATTAAAAATCACTCTTACAATATACTGTATGATTTAAAGTGTAGTTTATCCATTAATCTTTTTTAAGGTTTGAAGACCATCAAATACGGTGAGCTTAGGGCACACAATATTAGAAAGTCCAGAGACATATTCATCCACACATCCAAACTTACAACATACTTAAGTATAATTGTGATTGGTGCACCTCACACAAACCAATGCCCTAATGGCCAGAGGGATAGAGCATTTGCATCAGACTAGCCTGGTGCTAAAAAAAAAAATAGCTAGGGACCTTTTAAAACTACACGTACCAACTTCAGCAAACCAACCCAAAGCCCTTAGCAATGAATAGTGATACGCCACATGTAGCGATTATACTATTCATCGCCAAAGCTTTTTTTATTCTTTTCTTCTCTCTCTTTCTCTTGTCTCATTGTCTGTCCTCTCTCTCTCTCTCTCTCTCTCACGTAAAATCAACCCAATTTAATCCCCCACCAGGTCACCATAACAACCCAAGCAATATTCAAGCTGGAGAATGGGTCATGGTGGTGCTTGGCAATGCAAGCTTGAAGGTGGGTTTAGCTGGTAATGGGTTTGGTAGGTTTGGCGGTGCTTGGTGGGTTTGGTTGTTGAAGGTGGTTTCTTGTTGAAGTGGGGCGAGCAAGGAGAAAGCTAAAACTTAAAGTTAGAGAGGGCAGCTCTACAACTTCTTAGCTTTTGAGGTTTTTTTTTTTTTTTTTTTTTTTTTTTTAGTTTTTTATGCGTGCGTCTTCTGCTAGGTAAAAGACACAATTATTTTGTTTCAAACTTTTTATAGGGCTGATTGTTTGTTTTGACTAAAATTGGTTAATTAGGCTTAATTATAATTAACTTTACCATTGGTAATTTTTGTTATTGCGCTAATTTTTTGGGACTTGTATATTTTGTTTTAAATTTTAGATCTATAAATTTTCTAATGGCCTTCAAATGAGGAAAATACTAGTGCTACAAACTTTTTTACAAATTACTGATATGGTGAGTGGTTTTTGGCAAGTAAAAAAGTGATGTAAATGATGGACCCAAATGCGAACCAATAAGAATTTGTTCCTCAACAGTTTAATTGGCAAATATAATACATTAGGTAAATCCATAAAATTCAACTCCACTTGAACATAATTTATCTTTTTCAACCCACGAGGTCATTGTGGCTCACAAAGCCTCCTCGCACCACTGACCCTCGCATATGATATATCTCTCTTCTCTCTCTCACTCTCTCTCTGCTGTATTTGTGTCGCTACTCTGAGTGTGTGTGTGTGTGAATATTTTATTATTGTAGTCTTGTGTGGGAAAGTGATGTGTAATGAGGACAAAATTTTCACGCCACATAGCTTTATTTCATTGGCAACCCACAACACATCAACATTATCATGGATTTTGGGCCCAAAAGAGCCCATATTTACACAAAATGATGCTAAAGCCCATGGTCCAAAACCCATGGCGATATTATCTCATCAAAGTCCATGGTTCAAGCTCATGGCACATCATTTCATTTTTCAGTTCATGATCCAAGCTCATGTGTCTCATTGGGGGAATTTTGGAAGTTGTGGTTTGGAGGGCCAATAAGTATGTTCAGTAAAACTTCAGCGATTCAAAGTTGATAAAGGAAAACATGTTGTTTGGCATGTTTTCCCCAATTGCTTGAACTTTGACGAGTCAGCTTTTCATATCATATAACACTTAAAATGATAAAATTCCTCATGCCTCTTTACATAAAAATTAATGTTCATCATATAATATAAGTTTAAAAATGTAATTATATTATTTCATATAAATTATGTTAGTTTTTAGACCCCTTAACACAATATGTTTAACCTAATATTAAGCCAAATTGATTAACAAGTTTGTTAATTAGATCTAGGTTAAACCAATATGTGTAAAACAGATATAATGCGGAAAAAATAAAGAACACACAGATCTGATGACCCAGGAAAACCTAACTGGTAAAAAATCTAGGGAGGACTTAACCTAGCTATCCTCAAGGTAAAAACAAATCCACTATGAAAGAATTGAAGTTTGTATAATAAGACTTAGACCACTAACATTCTATTGCTACCTCGTATAGAAAACTTACTACCACGACCACGTGACAGCTCCGAGTCCACGGACTACTTTTTTCCTTGATCTGCAGCAACCACAAGTTCTCCTACTTGTGACTTTGAGACTCTACTCAAAGGTTTCAGATCTTCTTTAAAGTTTTTTATGCAGCAACTGAAACAATCATCAAGTTCTTGACGTGAATCTTGATCTTGATAATTCTATGTGTTTATATGAACGTAAACACCTCTCAAATGTCACAAAAGAATCAATACACAACTTAAAAAAGACTTCTAAAACGTAGCTAGGGTTTTTTCTTTTGAAGTGAAACACTTAACCCTACACGTCATATAGGCTTGGGGTGGTTTAATAATTCTATAGAAAATTACTGATGCACGTGTTTTGATCAATCGAGTCTAATTTTCAATCGATCGAGAATTGCAGATTTTGAATAGTAATTTCTGCAATTACTCGATACCAACTTTACATTAAACCACACTTTGAGCAAGCCTAAACCTAGACTTTATGTTTTGATCATGGTTTGCCAACAAATACATATTAAAGTTCTAATACATTAGTTCCTAAAGTCTTAGAACCTAACAAATTATATTATTATTTTCATTTAAATCAATCCCAAGCACATGGCTAAATATATATTAATATCTCATATCTAGCATTAAATGCTCTCCTTGCTCTCCAAGATTTGGTCAAAACACAAAGAGACCATAATTACATCTCTAGTTTATTACTTACCAAAATTATATTGTAATAAAACCATGGACTAAACATATAATTTTTCAAAAGGGGAAACTTAGCCAAAAAGTACCAATAGCCACTTCAGCAGAAGCTGCAGTAGCTCCAGCAGCAACTGTAATAGCTCCAGCAGCAACTTAGACAATTGACACATGTCCAAAGTGACATCATCAACCATTTAATTCCCATTCCCAGTAGCTTGCTACCATACCTAAAGAAGCAAATATCCTATAAAAGAAATCCTACTATTTTAAGCTAAAATCCTTAGCCTCTAGCTACAATACTAGAAATAGGAAGATCCCATCAAAGTTATCTTACCATTTTTAGCCAAAGCCATGAATTTAATGCAAAATATTTTCTCTAGCAGAAGACCTCACACAGCTAACATCATCTAGCTGTGTTAGGACAACTACTACTGTAAAGCTGTCAGCTGCAACAACTACTGCTGTACTACTGTACAGCTGCAGCAGTAGCCTTAAAGTTTCAAACTTTCTTCTTTTGGCTAAAAACCAAAAACCCATTAATGAAATCACTTATTTTGTCAAATACTTTTCCTTATTTGCTAAACTTCCCTTCAACTAATTATAATCTAATTACATACTTGCTCTATATAAAGAGGACCAAGCTACATACTAACACACCCCACTATCCATCTCTCTCCCACTCTCTTATTCTGAAATTTCATCATTTGGCTACCCATAAACACATCTCCATATCTTTCTCCATTTTCTCTTACAAAACCTCTCTTCTTAGATAAGACCATTACAACACACCTATTACACAACACCATTACCCATCATGTACTTACTCTCTCATCCTCAATATTCTAAAACTTCATCATTTTGCTGCCTATAAACACATCTTCATCTCCTTCTCCATCTATCTCACAAAATCTCTCTTCTTTGAAGGCAACATAGCCCATGATATAATATAAAAAAACCACTTAAGCAGCAGCTATAATCTCATGTATTTACTATATTTAACCTCAATATCTCTCATACTTCCCTATATTCTACAAACACATTCCTCACAAACTATCCATACATACTTCCCACATATATTTCTAATATATCTTACAAACACCAAATCTCACAAAACATTTATATTTCTTACCATCTCCATACATCCTAAAAGCTATCAAACATTCTTCCAAGAACATGTTACAAAGCCCTTCTCATGGAAGACATAATTATAATGCTAAAAATCCTTCGTATGAAAGGTACAAACTTATAATACTAAAAGCCCTTCTCATGGAAGGCAATATCACTCATATTTGACTAAAAACTAAAAGAGCATTACATGGGGAAGATCATTTAAGTGCATGATAAAGGGGATAAACTTAACCAACCTATGCACATGGCTAGACATATTCTCTTTCCCTCTAGTTGCACCCATTTTTCCCTTTCAATTGTGAAGTCACCATGAAAGGACTCATAATATCACATTGTACCGCTAGACTCATTTTATCATGCTGCTGAAATGTTATGTCCACAACCGTTAGAGCCATAAACTATGAAGTTATATTTTTATCTCCAAAATTATACTATCAAGTATATTTTAATTCATTATCGTTGAACCGCTGTACTTATATTAATATGTCACTAGAATGTTATCAGCTCATCAATGATATACAGCTAGAGTCACAAATCATATAAAGAATAAAGTGATGTTATACGGCTAGAGTCAGAAACATACAAGATAAGTCAATATTTCTCTATCTTCAATATTACATTATTAAATATATGTTAACTCATCACCATTGCACCGCTAGATGCAAACTACTTTAATATTGTCTTACTATTTAATAAGCATGGATTCACTAATGCTTCATTAATGAACATATATAATGATAAATTGAATCTATCTCACCACCGAACATATATTATTTGGACATTAACCACTGTTAGACATATATCATTTGGACATGAACCACCACTGGACATATATTATTCGGACATGAACCACCGCTGGACATATATTATTTGGACATGAACCATGACTGGATATAAACTATTTGACATACATTATTTGGACATAGACCATTACTAGACATACCTTATTATGTTGAACATGAACCATGAACCATGACCACAATTGGATATGGACTATTTTGGACTCATCCCATTACTAGACATATGACACTTAATTAATTACTTTCCAATATTGGACATCACTTAATAAACATAATAATGATATTCAACTAATCATTTAATCAAAGCTATTCAATTAAATATATTATTTATTTATTTCAACCATTATCATGATTCTAAAACTATGGGCTTTATCTATTTCGTAGGTTTAAAAATGCATCGGAAGCCATTGGTCTATGCAGCTATTAAGTCAAGTTTCAGATTGAACTCTTCAAAAGAAATCTGGGTCTAGTAGAGTCATACCTCTAATAGAAGACACGTGGCTACACGCAAAAACTGCCCCCAACAATGTGTATTGAAATACATGGGGAGTAAAGCTTGAGCTGTAGCAGTTAGAGCACATACTAGTACTCACACAATCCTCTATGATGATGCCAAAAATCGTCAGTAAGCTGCACAATCCTCATGTGCACTAGACAAAACCTGCGCAACAAAGAAGAAGAAAACCTTACAGAGAGTACCGGTGTGATACCGGTCAAATACCCTCCGAAGGTTAAGTTAGAGAATGTTCACAACTCTAGAGTGCCAGAGTTGGGAGAAATTATCCGTACCTTATTTTCTGAGGGTTTTGGGTTTTTATAGTAATGTAGAACCGACCTTCGTTTCTTGGCTAAGAAGATGTTTCCTTGTGGAGAAGATCCTCATAAATGTACATATTTTTGCGAGATTTTTCCCATTTTGGGATTCCATTGACTAGGGTTAATCATAGGGTGCAAGACATTTCCATTTAAGGTTCCTTGGAGACCACTTAAGCCATGTAAATGCCACGTGGCCTTGATATTTGTCCCCCTTGTGTCCGTTTAGCTAGAATCCGTCCACTATGGAGGATCAATCCGTCTTATATATTCTCCGTCCGGTGCATTAATCTGTCGTCTTCTCCTTATGTTTTGATCATCCATTATCCCAGTATCGTCACCTATGGTAGGTTTTATTGAACAAGTCCGCCTACCTTGATTTTATCCTCTTCACTCTACATGAGGATGAAGCTACAAGAGCTAGAACAATTGGAAGGAGCTACAAGAGCTAAAACAATTCGAAGGTTATCTAGGGTCCGTTTGGATACAACTTATTTTGTTGAAAACTGAAAACACTGTAGCAAAATAATTTTTAAATGTGTGAATAGTATCATGAGACCCATTTTTAATATTTTTTTTTCTGAATAAAGTGCTTGTGGGTTCTATGAAGAGTGCGTGAACAGTGCTAAACAGTGCACTCTGTTAGAGAAAATCTGAAACGCGTGAACAGTGCATGGGTGGAAAAGTCAAACTTTGCAGCAAAAACAAAAAAAAAAAACTGAAAACGTAAACGCAATAGACGTGGACGCGAATCCAAACAGATACCTAAAGTTACAATAGTCTACATGAGGATGAAGCCACAAGAGCTGAAGCAATTGGAAAGTTACCTAAAGATACTGTTGTCTAGAATTAAGCTACAATTGGCTAGCCACTGATTCCTTATTAATTAGTTGGATAGTTAGTGAGTTTGTTATTTAGTTGGAAGCTACAAGAGCACCCGTTAATACGACAATAAAAGAACCATATCAATATTTGTTACATCAGTCATAATTTACCACCCAATAAGTTATAAATTTAGTGGAAATGGTTCGGAAACGGAAAACATAATTAATATATTTTTGGCATTTCCTAACTTGGCTCATGGCTATTGCACGGGTCCACATTGAAATTTCAGCCTTTCTTTCAAATTTTGCACCTATTTCATGAAGCCCAAATGGGCTTTTTATTGGGCCTAATGGTAACCAACCTATCTATTTACTAAAATGGTTAGGTTAATGGGATAATGGGATCACCCATTTCATTTATGGGCCTATTGGTGGACTACTATATATACTAGGTTTTGGAGTCTATAAAAAACTGAAATATAATGAAAATGAATGATATATTCATTTCGTAATGTTTTTGGAAATTGGAGTGGCGAAAGACCATGTACAAAGAATATAAGCTCTACTTGTGCTTATCCTACAAATCTAGATTGGAAAAGAATAAAAAAGACAATTCAAGTTGGAAGTAGATTTGTAAAGAATAAAAAAGACAATTCAAGTTGGAAGGTGCATATGGGCGTCATGCAGGGTACGTATAAAAGAATCTGCTTTAAGCTCTGTAAAAAATGTGGTCTCATTGGTCATAAAAAAGAATTCTGTGTATAATTGAAAGAGCTTGGATTAAAATGGGTAGAATTGCCAAATGGAGAGCAATGCTTGACAAATGCATGCAATTATAGGAGAGTAACGTATAGGTTGCAGAGAAAAAATTGGAGCAAGATGTAAAATCATAACATGCTAGAGTAGAGCAGGTTGATGAAGATAAATACGACTTGTTAGACAAGGAACCACACTCGAGAAAACCAGCGAAAGTGGAGTAGGAGTTGAACAAAAAATAATGGAGAAGATGCATGATGCTCTTTTGGCTGGTATACTAACAAGTCAGGTGTGGCAAGAGAACCAAGTCAAGTGGACCTATCAAATAATGGTGAGGAGAATTCCAAGCCCAATGGTTAACATTCCTAAGGGACATGGGTCTTTTATTACACCGAGTATCACAATCACTCCACATTCCAACCCTTTTGCAGAAAGCATAGAATGGCTCACAAGTCATAACCACACTTTTGGACTCTGATATCTCAAGTCTCAAAACTTCTTTACAACCTCACCATCTTTAATACTTAGTAATGCCCAACTAACTCAACCTACAACCCAAGCCCAATTTCATGTCCACTCCCTGCAAAGGACCTATCTAATATTGTCAGTATCTCTGTCTAAACCATCCCTAGAGCCAACTCAGTAACTCACAGATCCAAATGATCACACACACTACCAACCCTCCACAACTTCAATAAACTACTGAGCTCTACTCGTCACCTCATTCCAATCCTATCTCTCAAAACATGATACTAACAATCTCAAACCTTGTATGTGTCTATATATACACACACACACACACACACACATATTGATTAATTTGCAAAAAAGTATAATAAATTCAAATATTAATAAAATAAATTCATTTTCATTTTTTCTACCATTTATATTTATAAATAGAAAAAAATGTTTATGAGTAGAAAATTATTCTCTTGTTTGTATATTATATATTTATATTTATGTTTATGGTTATTTTACTTTATTTAAATGTTATCTTGAAAAATAATTCTAAAGTTGATATACCTATAACATTTTAAATTTTTTTTAATATTATATAGAAAAAGAACACTAGTTATTATATAGCATGAGCAAGATTAATTTTTCCAATTACGTTTAATACACTTTTTAGTAGCTAAATGTAAAATAAACATAACCTATTTTTGACCTGCTTATATAATTATATGTAGCTAAATTGCTAAGTTATTACTTACTAATTGTGAAGCTACTAGCAACATTTGCATGATAGTAATTGGATAATTTATGTATTTCAGTCTTGCCATTTGCAACAATCTGGAAACTTGATGAAGCTAAGAGCTCTGAGGTACCGGTCAACATAAAAGAAGCTGAAATTTTGGTTAAAGTAGCTCTTCTATGCACAAATGCATCCCCATCACTAAGGCCCATCATGTCTAAAGTCGTAAGTATGCTTGAAGGGCGAATGACTGTTCTGGACATGAGTCCTAAACCATGTACCTATAGTGATGATCTAAGGTTTAAGGCTATGAGAGACCTTCGTCGACAAAGGGAAAATCAGAGTTTGAATAGAAGCCAAACCCAAAATTCAACAAAAGTCCATACACCTATCAAAAAAAAAAAAAGTCCATACATTCTCCTCTCCCACTATATCTATCCAAGATTATTTTGAAATCAATCCAGAATTTATTCCTACTTAGAGTGATGAGCATTCCGACTAGTTCCTCATTGAGCATAGTGTTCATTCTTTAACTCTATTAGTGTATAATTCATGCATATGCACGATATAATTAAAAACAATCACAATTACACACATATTAGAGTTCAAATTATACTTGGTGTAAAAGTTACACATTTTTTAAGTCATAGATATATGCTTGAGTTTTACTCTTTTTTTTTCTTTTTTCTTTTTTCTTTTTTATGGTTGAGAAACTACTCTTTTTTTATTGGGTTTTTAATGATTTATTTTGTCTTTCGTACACCATTAACCCACCTAGAACAAAAATTAAAAAAAAAAAAAAAACTTAATCAAAACACATGACACAAAATTAGACAACAATTGGAATCCAAATTAGAATCTAATTGGATTTTTTTTTTTTAACTTTAACTTTAATTTATAATCATCAATCATCAATGTATATATATATATATATAAAAGGGCAAGGATTTGCTACAACCTTGATTGTAGCAAGTCCTGCATAAAGTGTGAACGTGTGAGAGAGAGAGGGTGAGTGTTAATAGAGAGAGGAGTGAGAAACACTAACTGGACAGTTGTCATTTCAACATATTGCCACATCCACCTTTATGCAGGACTTGTTGCATGGTTGCAGCAAATCCTTACCCTATATATAAAATCAGAGACCTCACACGGGAAAGCATGAAGTCCTGCTATGTGGCGCATTGTTAGAGTAGTTTTCTATTTAACCTTCCACCTCACCTAAATATTTAATAAGTGTCATGTGGTCATTTCTCTCTCTCTCGTTTAAAATAATGGTGAATGTCCTTCTCTTAAAAAGAATTAGAATGCTTTCCATTTACCCGGCCTTGATATTAGATTTAGACTTTTCGTCTCCACCCACATATGACTCTTGCACTGTCAACTTCTCCCATTCTCATTCTTCTTCTATAAGTACTAGAAACTAGAATACGAATGCAAAAGCAATAATGTGAAGAAGGCAACGTGAAAAGTATATTGAACCTTGTGGGATGTGAACAGTCTCTTCCGTCTCAAATTGGGACCACTATTCGTATTTTCATCCTCAACTTGCTAGATGGCACTTGCTCTGGTATTCTCTCTTTAGATTTTTAAAAGCATGTATACGACTGTAACTAAAATTATATAGAAAGCTAATACTCATTTTGACAAGATAATAGTTGTTTTCTTTCTTTCTTTTTATTGGTGTGAGGATACGAAGCTGATGAATCACAACAGTCAAAGATGCGTGAAGCTTGCATTGAAGAAGAAAGTGAATGTCATGGATGGAGCAATCCAAGATGGATCATGGTGATATCACATGGAAAATTTTCTCTTTTTTGGGTTAATTACGGAGTACATGAATTGGCAATCTATAGTGTTATTTCTATATTCCTTAAAAAAATTTCTTGTGTTAAGATCAATTTACCACAATATGCACTTTGTACAATAAAAAACACACATCGAGGATTAGCAGACAATATTGGAGATTTGGTATTTGCTAAATAAATCTAATATGGCATGTGTCCTAGATATTATTACGAGTAATGGACCATTTATTCTAGACTGATTGGAGTTGGATAATTGAAGTCAGAATATGCCCAAATAAAACGAAATTCAAAACATATAAATTGTGCAAGGGAGCTTAATTGTATGCATTAAAAAAATCGTTTGTCCTTAATTGACTGGACTTGGCGTGGAATGAAGAAACCTATAATGGGAGAGAACTCTTATCACATTTAATATCATTAGTTGGAAAAAAAATGGTTGGAGGAAAATTCGAATATTAAAATTTTCTGCTTTACAGTTTCATAAATTTTAAAAAAAAAATTTAAAAATCTTTCGATAGTTTCTCTTACTCTGTGATTTTTTTTTTTTTTTTTTTTTTGCTTTAGAGAAACAAGTTTTTTTCTTCTCCAATTCTTCACATACCAAAATAAAAGGGGAGAGCGAGATGTTGATTTTATACAAGCTCCGAAAGACTCATCAATGGAGGAGTGTAAACAGATTGAGAGAGAAAGGAATTGAACAACACGAATCTTGTATGAAATGAATTCAGTATATTAAGCTTAACACACTCTGTTCCTTATATAGTGTGAACAGAGGAAAGGAAAGTAAAACAGAAATAACCAACTAACTATCCAATACCTACTGTACACGTGTAATAAGATTGTAACTAACTCTCCTATCTGTAGACTATAAACGGCAGTCGTTCTATGACTTCTTATTCTAAGCTACAGCTATGCAATTGTAGTTTTACTTATATACAAAATTACAAGTAACAGATACAAAACTATACAAATCAATTACAAAATATCTCAATACTCCCCCTCAAGATGAACCATAGATGTTAATGAGATTCATCTTGGACAAAAGGAAGTAAAATTGTTTGTATCCGAGTGCCTTTGTGAAGCAATCAGCAATCTGGTGTCTAGTAGGAACATGAAAGGTTTTTATTACTCCATCCTGAAGCTTACTTCGAATAAAGTGACAGTCCACTTCTATATGTTTTGTGCGTTCATGGAACACTGGATTTGCAGCAATATAAAGAGCTGCCTTGCTATCACAGTACAATGAGGCAGGCTGAGTGTGATTAAAACCAAAAGTCTTAAGCAATGCCAATAACCAAACAACTTCACTTGTGACAGTAGCCATTGCTCGATATTCTGATTCTGCAGATGATCTGGACACCACTTGTTGCTTCTTGCATTTCCAGGATATAAGGGAGTCACCAAGGAAGACACAGAAGCCTGAGACTGACCTTCTGGTATCTGGACAAGCTGCCCAGTCAGCATCACAGTAGGCCTTTAACTTCAATTCAGAACTTGCTAATAAAAATAAGCCTTGTCCTGGTGTCTTCTTAAGATACTTAAGTACCTTATAAGCTGCTTGGAGGTGTGGAGTTTTAGGGGAATTCATAAACTGACTCAACTTATGCACTGAGTAGCAAATATCAGGCCTAGTTAGAGTTAAATAAAGCAGCTTGCCAATAAGTCTTCTGTATAAGGATGGATCAGGAACATCTTCCCCCATTGAGCTCCTATACTTAGCTGATTGATCCATGGGCACATTAACAGGTTTGCTTGCTAGCATAGCAGCATCAGAAAGTAACTCTAAAATGAACTTCCTTTGACATAAGTTGATCCCTTTTTCAGTCCTTGCAACTTCAAGACCCAAGAAATACTTCAAGGTACCAAGATCTTTGAGTTTAAACTTGGTATCTAGAAAAACCTTGAAAGTGTTGACTGCCTCCACATCATTGCTTGCTATTAGGATGTCATCCACATAGACCAACAAGATGAGAATGGAGCACTTGCTGACCTTAGTGAAGACAGAATAGTCTGACTTAGATTGGAGAAAACCATGATCAAGGAGAGTGGATGAAAGCTTGGCAAACCACTGTCTACTTGCCTGCTTCAAACCATAAAGTGATTTAGTGAGTTTGCACACCTCCCCCTTGCTGCCAAAACCAGGAGGAGGAACCATATACACTTCCTCATGTAACTCTCCATGCAAAAAAGCATTATTGACATCTAATTGAGACAAGTGCCAACCAAGCACAGCAGCCATAGCCAAGAGTGTCCTGACTGTCACAAACTTCACCACAGGAGAGAAAGTCTCATAGTAATCAATCCCTTCGGTTTGAGTAAAACCTTTAGCAACCAGTCTAGCCTTGTATCTCTCTACAGACCCATCAGCCTTAAGTTTGATTTTATAGACCCACTTGCATCCAATTGGCACTTTACCAGGGGGCAGCTTGGTCAAGACCCAAGTTCTATTAGCCTGAAGAGCATCAATCTCAGCCTTCATGGCAGCTTGCCATAATGGATCATGGAAGGCTTCAGCATAAGAAGTAGGTTCTTTGGTAATGGACAAAGCAACAGAGAAAGCTTTGTGGGCAATAGACAACTTAGAATAGGAAAGAGTTGAGGAAATGGGGTAGAGAATACCTGGACTGGCAGTGGAATCATGAGAAGGTATGAGTGGAGCTGAGACCAAATTGCAGTGATGATTAAGATTGGTGGTGGAAGCCAAGTGACAGTGATAATCATGGAGATATGAGGGAGGTTGATGAGAGCTATTGGACCTCCTAACAACAGGTAAATCAGTGGAGGGGACAGGACAAACAGGAATGTCAAGTGGTGCAGAAAGAGCAGATGAAGAAGGGGCTAAATCAGGATGGACAAGGTCAGGGAATTCATCAGGAGGTACAGCAGTGTTAATATGGTTGAAAGGAAGAGAAAATTCAGCAGAAATAGAAGAAGTGGTTTCTGGAATTGAAGGTTGAGATGGAAAGATATTGTGAGAAGTGGAAGAAGAGAGAGGGACAGGTTTAGGCAGCCAATGTTTAAAAGGAAAGATTGACTTTTTGAAGATAACATCTCTAGAGATAAAAACAGTTTTGGTGGACAAATCATACAACTTATAACCCTTGGTACCAAAAGGATATCCAAGGAGTATGCATGTCTTTGCTCTAGGATCAAACTTGGACCTATTCCTAGTTAAGGTAGAGGCATGACAAAGGCAACCAAAGGATCTAAGGTGTTGATATGATGGAGAATGACCCAAAATTTTCTGATAAGGAGTAAGATTACCTAGAAGAGGGCTAGGAAGCCTATTGATAAGGTATGTGGCTGTAAGGACACAATCCCCCAGAATTTCAAAGGTAAGTTGGCATGAAATCTTAAGGCCCTAGCAACATTCGACAAATGCTGATGTTTTCTTTCAACAACAGCATTTTGTTGTGGGGTTTCAACACAAGAAAGCTGATGTAGAATGCCATTAGATGCATAAAAGGAAGAAAGAGCAAACTCAGGACCATTGTCACTCCTAAGCACCTTAATGGACACCTTAAATTGATTAAGAACCATTTGAAAAAAGGTTTGAATCAGTGAAGAAGCATCAGATTTAAGTTTCATTAAATAAACCCAAGTACATCTACTATGATCATCAACCAAAGTAAGAAAGTATCTTGAGCCATTTAATGATGAAGTGGAATAAGGGCCCCAAATATCAGCATGAACCAAGTCAAAACAAGAGGAAGAAACACTTGTTGATTTAGGAAAAGGTAATTTGTGTTGTTTAGCTAGTGGGCAAACAAAACAGTCAAAAGAATTGGTATTATTGCAAGGAATCAAATCAGGTACAAGGTGTTTCAACAAAGCTAATCTTTGTGAAGATGGGTGACCCAATCTATAATGCCACAATCTAACAACATTATTTGAAGTATTGACAACATAAGAAGAGTCAAGATTACATAAATTGACTCTTTTATTACAAAGGAGAGAAGATAAACTGGATAGAACCTCTGAAACAGAAGTAGGCAATGTGAAGGAATCAGTGCACTACAAAATGTATAAACCTCCATGTCTCTTACCCAGCCCAATCATCTTCCAATGCAGTAAGTCCTGAAGGAAAAAAAATGAGAAAGAAAAATACAGCAGCAAGAAGGATTCTGGGTTAGCTTACTGATGGAGATAAGATTGAAAGTAAAGTTTGGAATGCAAAGAACATGTTCTAAAGTTAAAGTGGCAGAGACTTTGACAGTTCCAATGTGAGTAACTTTAACCATATCACCATTAGGAAGTCTAACTGAAATCTGAACAGAGGAAGTGATAGAAGTAAAGAAATGGATAGAATGTACCATGTGGTCTGTTGCACCACTGTCAAGAATCCAGTCAGATGGACTGATGTGAGAAGTGTTGACACTAGAAGAAAAAACTGAGTGTTCAAGGGAAGGAGAGAAACAGATACCTGAAATGTTTTAGGCATTGAGATCCAATGAAGTCTGAGAAGGCTGAGTAATGATGGTGGCAGCTTGGTGAGCATTATCCAAACACATTTCTGGTGGTGCTTGAGTGCCAAAATGACATTGGGAGTTCAATAACCCAATCAGCTGCTGGTATTGAACCTTGGTGAGAGTGACAGGTTCACTAGAATGATCTTCAGCAGTGATTACACTGTGTACAAAGGACTGACCAGGTTGACTATCTTTGTTCTTGAACTTATACCCAGGGGGGTATCCATGCAGCTTATAACATTTATCAACTACATGTCCCATGGCTCCACAATGAGTACATTGTGGTCTGCCATTCTTGGATTTAACAAAGTTCTTGATGTTCCCAGACTTCGACCCAAATGCTGCTAAAGCTGATGAGGCATCAACCAAAATTTTCTTCCCAGCACCCACCTTTCTCTGCTTCTCATCTTGAAGCAAAAGAGAGAACACTTTGCTAAGAGGAGGCAAAGGTTCCAAAAGAAGAATTTGGCCTCTGACAGCTGCATATGTCTCATTCAGCCCCATCAGAAAAGATATAGTACAATCTTCAACTTGATGACCACATGTACATGTTCTATAATCCGAAAATTCATCCCAAAGGCCCTTGAATTTTGTGTAGTAAGCATTGATGGTTAAGTCTTCCTGTGTCAAGGAACTAATTTCTTTCCTTAAGTCAAAGATTGTAGGTCCATTCCCTTGCCCAAACCTGTATTGTAAGTCAATCCATACATCCCTGGCAGTCTTGAAGTAAACAATGCTTGATTGCAAATCCTTAGAAACTGAATTAAACAACCAGGCTAGCACAGTGCTGTTGCATTTACACCAGGCTGTGTAATGTGGGTGATCAGATTGAGGTTTAGGGATAGAACCATCAACAAAGCCCAATTTTGTTTTGGCATCTAAAGAGATAAGAATGGCCCTACTCCAGGTGTTATAGTTCTCTTCAGTGAGAAGTTGAACCACCAAAGAAACTCCTAGATTATCTCCATTAGACAAGAAATAAGGACTAGATATGCTTTCCCAAGGCTGAGTAGTGGGAGCAGTAGCAGTAGCTGTACTCTCAGTCATACTAAAGCAGATTATCGAAGAAAAGATGAAGACTCAAAAAATCCTAATCAGAGAAAATCAAGAATTGATTCTCTAAAGAATCTTTCAAGAAACAAGAAATGGATTCTAAGAATGATATAAGGATCTTTTATATGCAATGCACAATTTTGTTGAAATTTCAACAGGAAATTGCATATTAGGAACGAAGAGACTTCAAATTCGAAGAAGAAATTGAAACCCTAAAAAATTGAAGATTTCAATTTCAACTATGAATCGGAGAACGAAGATCAAGATTTCAATAGATTAAGAAAATCAAGACCTAGGTGACGATGATTTTAATGCAAGAATCAACAGAAAAAAAAATGAAACAAATTTCTAGTTGATCTGGAAAAGCACTAAATCAAGAAGGAAAACACAATTGAACTAGTAAGAATCAGAGAATGCCAGAACGAAATGGTCTCTGAACTAGTTCTCGCTCTGATACCATGTTGATTTTATACAAGCTCCGAAAGACTCATCAATGGAGGAGTGTAAACAGATTGAGAGAGAAAGGAATTGAACAACACGAATCTTGTATGAAATGAATTCAGTATATTAAGCTTAACACACTCTGTTCCTTATATAGTGTGAACAGAGGAAAGGAAAGTAAAACAGAAATAACCAACTAACTATCCAATACCTACTATACACGTGTAATAAGATTGTAACTAACTCTCCTATCTGTAGACTATAAACGGCAGTCGTTCTATGACTTCTTATTCTAAGCTACAGCTATGCAATTGTAGTTTTACTTATATACAAAATTACAAGTAACAGATACAAAACTATACAAATCAATTACAAAATATCTCAATACGAGAGATACAATTTTTTTTTTCAAACCTTATATGTATATGTATTATAATATATACCATAATATATAAAAATTAAGCTCTATAATGACAATGAAAAAAAAAAAAAAAGGTTTCGTTGAGCATGCAAATGTGTATGATTGCTTATGGAATTGGAATTTAGAATTTGATTGATATTTATTTGGAATTTCTTTTTATTTATTTGTTTTATTTCATTATTTTGGAATTGATACTGATTTTTGCAGAGTAGAATCACAGGAGATCCTGATTCACATTTCATATTTGGTTTTTCTTATATCATAATGGTTTTGGAAGTTAACTTTAAACATTTTCAACCCTAGCTTTCGTACACTTTTGAAATAATATATAGGAAAGAGAAGCTGAAAATGGGAGCATATATAGTGGACCAACATAATTCCAAGGTACCGACAGTCAATTCACTTTGATCTCATTCGGTCCAATTTGGTCCACTGATCAGCCAGTTTCAATTCCTTTTAGACAAATTAAGACTTAAATTGATTCTTTTGTAGGTGGCCTTTTCAAGTTTAGCTGAAAAAATCATTTTTTTTCCTTAAATTTTGGGTTGAAAAGTATGGGATTTTATTATATCTGGGCTAAACTCTTTAGTTTTGAATTAAAAAATACAAACAAAATAAACATTAGAAATTAGAAATATAAGCCCTAAAAATGCAATAAAAATGATAAATATTCAAAAGTATATTCAGTCCATATCGGTCCTATTTGGTCCACGTTGGTTCATTCTGCCCACTTTGGTTCTACTCGGTTCACATTGGTCCTATTCAGTCTACATTGGTCCAATTCAGTCCAATTTGTCCACTTGGTCCTATTCACATCGGTCCTATTCGGTCCAGTACGATCCAATTCGGTCCTATTTGTTCCTACTCGGTCCACATTGGTCCACTCTATCCTATTCAATTCACTTTGGTCCTATTCAGTCCTCCTGGTTCCCATTTAGTCCTATTTTGTCCATTTGGTCCACTTTGTTCCATTTGGTCCATTTGTGTTCCCTTTAGTTCATTTAGACCACTTCAATTCATTTTAGTTCACTTCAGTCCATTTTGTACACTTGCATACAAGGAAAAGACATGTTTAGGCTGAGGTTGAGAGTACCTATTCTAAATCCAAATTTATTTTATATATATATATATATATATATATATATATCTCAAACGCATAATATCCAAAATTTTAAGCATAGCATGTATTGTTTCTACACTTTTGTTGAGTCACATTAACATAGCATTTCAGTCTTGCTAAATTTAAATAAAAGTCTTTCTAAACATTAAGGTTATGAATATACAAATCTAATATTTATGGCAGTTACTCATTTATTTTAACATCATTACTTTTAAATGAATTGCATGAGGTTGATTATACATTCAAGCAAAAAATAATAAAATAAATAAATAAACAAATACGTGTGTGTAATTGGACTGAATTGACCGTATGGACCAAATTGGATTGAATAGACCTAATTGGATCAAACTGACCAAATTGGACCAAATAGATCAAAGTAGACTAAATGGACTGTATGGACTGAATGGATCATATGGACTCGATAGGACTGAATGGACCAAACAAGATTGAATTGACCAAAGTAGACCGAATTGGACTGAATGGACCAACTGGACTGAATAGACCTAACTGGACCGAATTGTCCAAAGTGGACCGAATAGATCTAGGTGGACCGAATATACCTGATTGGACCAAATAGACCTAAGTGGACCGTATGGACTGAATAGACCTAATTGAATCGAATTGGCCAAATTGGACCGAATAAACCTAGGTGAATTGTATGGACCAAATAGATTGAAGTGGATAGAATGGACTGGATTAGACCGAATGGATCGAATATGATCGAATTGACCAAAGTAGACCGAAAGGACCGAACTGGACTGGGTCAAGTGGACCATATGGACCAAATTGGACGGAATAGACCTAACTGGACCGAATTGGACAAATTGGACCGAATAGACCTAGGTGGATTGAATGGACCATATTAGATCGAATAGACCTAAGTGGACTGTAGGGACCAAATTGGACCTAATAGACCTAACTGGATCAAATAGACCTAGGTTGACCGTATGGACCAAATTGGACCGAATAGATCAAAGTGAACTGAATGGATCGTATGGACCGGATTGCACCGAATAGGACCAAATGGACCAAAGTAGATCGAATGGATTGAATAGACCAAATAGACCGAATTGGACTGAATTGACCAAAGTAGACCAAATGGACCTAATTGAATTGAATTGGGTTGAAGTAGACCGAATTGGACCAAAATTGAAAAAGTGGACTGAAGTAGACCGAATTGACCGAACTGATGAAGTGGACCGAATGTTGATCTGTTATTAGCATAGCCAAGATTGTGTTTTGATATAAATTCAAATTCTTACTTCCAAAATAATCAAATATTAACTCAAACAAAAATCAAACCAAAACTATAAGAGAGAAAATATGCGACTTGTAATGGGAAACTAAAAAATATAACACCAAAACGTATGAACTCAAAATAGAGTTTTAAAAAACACAATAATTCATCAATATATAGAAGAGTTGTAAGAAAGAATAAAAAAAATGAAGAGAGAGAGAGAGAGAGAGAGAGAGAGAGAATAACCACGTTTCAAGAGAGAATGTGAGAGAATAATAAGAAATTTATAGAAAATAATAAGAGAAGAAAAAAAGTAAAAATAAAAAATATTGTAATAAACGCCAAATTATCCAAGTCATGTTATGTTATGTAATAAAATAATATTATATTCTTATATACTATCTTTATATATAATGCAATAAGATAATATCTATGAAATCAAAGAGAAGAAAAAAGATAAAAACTTAAAAACATAACTTAATCACATCAATCCAAACTCCAAAGTAGAATTTCAAATAATACAAAAACTTATCAACTTAAAGTAGAAATGCAAGAAAAATAATTAAAAAATCCAATAAAAAAAAAATTTGAGAGAGAGAAATAATCTTACATGTGTGGGAAAACTATGTATTTAAATTGAGAATTGTAAATTTATAGTAAGAGGGGGAATAAGAAAAACCAAAAATAAAGGAAGATAAAGGGATTGAAGAAAAGTGATATTAAGATAGATAGTAGTGAGAAGATGAAAAGATAAAAGTAAGGGGAAAAGTTGGTGAAAGTAGAACATTAAGTTGGGAAATTAATAAGAGAAAAAAAAAAAGAGTTAAAAAAAAGAAGAAGAGAGAGAACGTTGGAAATTGGTGGATAATATGGCTGCTGATGTGACTCAACAGGATCATAATAATAATAAATACTACGTTTTAACTTTTAGATATATATATATAAATATAAATGGGGTTAGTATTTGAGAGTGGGTTGGAACTCGAGTTTATTAAACTCGAGTTCCACGCTGTTATTTATTTATTTATTTTAATCCACGTTAGACTACTAATTGGAACTCAAGTTTGCTAAACTCGATTTTGGGTTGAAGCAAACTCGAGTTTCGAAAACAGTCTACATAACTAAATAACTTCAAACACGTGTTATTCACTTAAATTTTTTTTTTTTAAAATACTATTCAGCAAATTCTGCCGTGGTGGGGGGTTCCCTTTAACCCAAGGACAAGGGGGTACGCTAAAAATTGACTCCTCGGTGGACAAACTTTGACTAATCACATCTACCTTAACCAATTATAATATACATTTAACTACTTTAATGACCAAACTCGGTTACGAAGAAATAAGGAGGCTTCCTCCCTCACCAGTCAACACACACAAAAAGGAGAGGACCTGGCAGAGAAAACAAAGCTATAGAAAGAATTTTGAGGCATCCATTTATCTCGAAGATGACTTGACTTGTGGACTTTTATATTATGATATTTAACCTCAATTAACCTCTCTTTCTTTCCCACATGTCGGTGGTCTTTGTTTTATGATCCATTTGTCGTCCTTTTCCACGACGCGGTTACTACTTTTTTTGCTACACATAAGAAAACAAATGAAAAATAGAATTCTGGTTTTCTCTGCAATTAATGAGCACAGGCTTTCCAAGACTAAAAACATATATATCTTTACAACTTTAATTACAACTGTAATACATTTTTCAGCAAAAAAAAAAAATATATATATATATATATATTACAACTGTAATCCACATGGAGGTTCGTCGGCAACGTACACATATATATGCATGATTTATTTATCTTGCCAATTTTCTCTTTGTTTTATTTATTGAATTTTTTTTCATTCAATTTAATTATTATATATATATATATATAATATTTTTTTTGTTAGTTTTACACTTTAATTTATTCTTAAAAATATTTTTGCACATCTGGACTTAAATCTTCCACATCTTAATTATAAGTACTTCCGATTCTAAGAGTAAAAAGTAAGTATTTGTGAATCATAAGTGTCACTTTTTATTATAAATTTATATTATATGTGTGTGAGTGTGTTTAATATTGACTGTGTGCATTACTTTTTATTATAATGTTATTTGTGTGAATTATGACATGTGTTGATGTTTGTGTGTACAGTATAAATATAATATAACTTTATATAATTTAATAATTAGGAAATAAAGAGGGTTTGTTACATGTTTGTATATTGTTATCATATAATAACTTTTTCTTATAAAATTAGTAAAATTCAAGAAAAAATTTGTAAATTTAGTGATTGTTCAAGCATTTGATTGATTAAGTAGACACGTAGTTTATAATTTTATGTATGAATGAGTGTAGTCGTGTGTGTCAATAATTAATACAGAGTCAATGAGTTGAGATTAGTCATTTAGTTTAAAATATTTTTATAAAAAAAGACAAATAGATAATAACAGTTACATAAAGATAAAAATGTTAGACAAACTTAACAAAATAAAATGGTCATAGGCTCATAGCTTCCCATATTAGCAATAAATACTCATAATGAACTACCATGTAACAATTCAAAATTTGAAAACTTGTAAGAGGAAATTGTAAAACCTCATGTATTATTATTATTATTATTATTATTTTGGTTGATAATTTGATATATTCAAGTTCTCTTTTTATTAAAAAAATTTTAATTCAAGTTTTTTAATAATCCCCTTAAACAAAATTCCTAGAGCCACCACTATTTCAGTTATTTTAATTGGGAAAATTTATTGTTGTCGAACAATTAAAAGATCTAAATTCTGTCTACACCTTGTTATAGGGTTTGAACTCCGCCTAACACCAAAAATTAATTAGTTTATTAACCTGATAATAAATAGTAATTATGATAGAGTGAAAGTAATAGATTGAATTTTTACCATATTTAAAAAAATACCTCTAGAAAAGTCAACAATAAATCAAAAAATGATTTCAAACCCAAAAAAGAAGGAATGAATGTATCACTGTACCACGCCACCATTATTATCTCTATTAATATTTATAATTAGAATATATATATATAATTAGAATATATATATATATATATATTCAACAACAAAAAATTAAAAAGCTTTAAAACTTGAAAATGTTATTTTCTTTTTATAAAAATAATAATGACGTGTTTTTTTTTTTTGAGAAACTAATAATGACTTGTTTGAAGAAACTAATTATTGTTATTTTTATTATTATAACTAGCTTCTAGTTTACACAGTTAATATCACATATGTTTAAAGTTAGTCTTAATGGTGGGTTAGAATTGAATCTCATCAAAGAACTTAGACCATTTTGCATATGTCGAGCAGCGAGTCTTGATTGCACGTCTCATAAGTCATAATGATTGTATATGCATAATGATATATTTGGGTAGCAAAATAGTAGATGGATAGCAGCCATAAAAGGAGAAGGAAACAAATTACTAGGTGTAGCACTAGCAGGGGAATTTCAAATGGTATTAAGTACCATTTATACAACAAATTGAATACTTTTAAAAGTTTTGATGTTATATAATTAACCCAAACTTAGAGTAATTTTTATATTTTACCTGAACTTATATAAGAAGGTAAGGAGAGAATGCTCAGCGTCACGTACAAGTTAATTTCATATATAATTTCAGCTGGCATCGAAAAGCAAAAGTAGTACATGATTGATTTGAAAGCGAGGTCTTTTTCATCAATGGACGTAAACAACAAATCTTTATAGATTATAAATGTTACAACAATTATATATTATTGCCACTCAACTTTACAAAACCAAGTCCATTCATTCATTCATTCATCAAAAAAAAAAAAGTCCCTATTCATTAATCTCTTTCTGTCAAAAGAAAAGCTGCCCCTTCATCCTCTTCATAAAAGTCCTGCACACGTACAAACAAACCTCAAGGAACACCAATTAAGTCTTTGAAGTAGAAGATGCCAAGGCAAGCTCAAAATTCAAGAATCAGTTTGACACTCATTAAGCTCCTCCTTCTATGCATGGTAGTAATCGAAGTCAAAGCACAAGTAGGGTATCTTGCTGGTGATGAATGTAAGAAGACTCTTCTTCTTTCATTTTCTCGTTTCTATAGCAGTAAATTGAGGCTATATATAATGTATTAATATTGACGAAAAGGCATGTCTATATAATGCACTGATGGTCTCAAATTAGTGCAAGTTATTTAAGCGTGGGAGCATGATTAGTTTCTTTTTCTTTTCTTTTTTCTTTTTTTGAGATAGTTTCAACTTATGACGACCGCTCTTGATATTATCTTTTTATCATTAAACCAAAACACCAACCAAGATTCCATTAATTACATGTCCATGAATTAACTTATTACTTGTAAAAAAATAAGATTAAAAAAAGGGTCAAATAATTGAGAACCTTTTTCTTCTGTTAAAAACGGTTTGAATTTTTTTTCTTTTTAAATGGCTAATTAGGGAGATAATGTTATCCTTGATAACTTACAATTAAGTTGTAACACTCATAGTAGGTTCGAGTTAGCTTAATTGGTAAAATCTCTATGGTTGAATAAAAGATTTGGGGTTTAATCCTTGCCTACGATAAAAACTGATTGGTGTTTTGGTCTAATGATAAAAAACTATCATTATCGAGAGTAAGTTCGAGTTAATGATAATGTTATCCCTGAGAACTTACAATTAAGTTGTAACACTTATAGTAGGTTCGAGTTAGTTTAATTGGTAAAGTCTCTGATGGTTGAATAAGAGATTTGGGGTTCAATCCCCGCTTACGCTAAAAACTGATTGGTGTCTTGATCTAATGATAAAGAGCTATCATTATTGAGAGCAGACGTCAAATGTTGAAACTCTCTCTAAAAAAAAAGTTGTAACACTCTAAATAATAAATATTTTCCTTGCAAGTGGATATGAGCTAAGTTTCTATACTCCACAATCCCATCCAGGATAGGATATTCCGAGGTAAAAGAATTTATAAGAGTGTCAAAACACCGAATATCAGTGGTTTTATTTTAGCATTCAACACAATAAAATAATATACAACACAATAAAAATAATATATCTACTACAATAATCATTTAATAATTTGAGCTACAGTGGAGGACCTAATAAAATAATTTTTTTTTTGGTTTAACATCTGAGCTATAGTACACACGAGAAGATGACTATGCACTGTAGTTCAACAACAAAAATTTTGGCTTTTCCTCCACTAATGCAGCCAAAAATCTTGGCTTTTTCCTCCATTGATGTAGCCCACTTTTGTTATATTTGGTAGGTAAATTTAACATTTTAGCAATTTGCCTCCACTGCTACTAATGCTCTAAAACATGGTTGAAGAAGTGCAACCGCAGGGATGGGCCCAAAGGGGCCCAAGGCGGCCTGGGCCCCCTAGCCCAAAGAATTAAAAGAAAAAAAAAATTTGGGCCCCTTTGGCCCAAAGAAAAAAATGAAAAAAAAAAAATTGATGGTTATATTTTTTTATTTCTAGAGTTGTCTCCCTCTTCCAAAAACTTAGACCTCCTCCATTTTAATCAGCTTAGCCCAACTAGTAACTACTCAACTAAAAAACTTAACAAAAGCAAAACTTCAAAATAAAAAATCATAATTAGCTTCGTATTAGAGTACGAGCATCAAGTGTTCTAAATGCTAAATATTTAGTATTTAGAACATCAAATACCAAAAATACTACTGTATGAAATATTTCAAATGCTATATTAAAGTAGCAAAAGTAAGTTTTGATATGTGAAAAATATATATATATATATATATATATTTTTGGCAACAGTTGATTTTCTTAATAAACAATATTATTGTGCAATATTTTTTTGTCGTTGTTGGTAGATGATTGCATCTTAATGCATTAAGAAATAATGATTTTGTGTATTTATCTTGATTGATATTTTTTTAATACTACTATATGAATACCTATTTGTTTCCCCCCCCCCCCCCCCCCCTTATACTTCGGCTCCCTAACTTGAAATCCTAGGTCCACCCCTCCCTGAGTGCAGCTAGTCTAATTTCACCCATTATTTGGTTTTAAAATATCAGACTCATTGCAATCTTGTAAAAGATGAACAATTGATTTCATGTGTCCATTACACTTGGGCAAATCAGATAACTTCTCTCCTTTTTATTTTATTTTTATAATTAATATTTTTAATGTGAAGATTGAAATTGCATTTTGAGAAGGATAAAAACTGTACAAATTTAATTTAAAGCATGCTAAATAATTTTGAATTCTAGAAATGTATGCTTTATAGTTGATACAATACTTTCATGTGTATCTAGAAAAGGAAAAAAAACAAAAAGTATAAGTTGTTTGTCATATTCATTAGTATTGTATTTTATTAGTTCTTTTGGGGACATTTGAGAATGTGTCCTATTCTCAAATGTTTCAAATTTCACCCACAACATTATTGATCTACATGAGTTTCAAGGTGTTTTATGGACAGAAAATAGAATATATATTCACACACTGCACCCAACTTAACATAAAGTATTAAAATTTATAAATTAAAATATTACAATTTTTTTTTGAGAGAGTTCAAACTATGACGTCTATTTCTGATAATGACTCTTTATCATCAGACCAAGACTCCAATTAGTTTTTAGTGTAGACAAAAATTGAACTCCAGGTCTCTTATTCAACCAACCATTAGAGACTTTACTAGTTAAGTTTCATACATATGCGATACATTCACTTGACTTGTTGTAGCACCAAAAAAAAAAAAAAAAAAATCCCTAATAATCATTTATCAGCACTCCAATCTCCAACCATAATGCCAAAGATAATTTTTCTAATGATTAGTACTATATAATCTTAATTAGATAGACAGTAAATTTACAATTATTTTAAAAAGTTATAGGTTGATGTTCTGACTCATAGGATTATAGGAGGAAAAATATACATGATACAAGATATGGATATGTTTCATTTAATTAAAGATTTTAAATGGGAAAAAAAAGAGATTTATATGTGAATTACAAACTTAAACAATTAAAAGAACTATCTATGTTAAGTTATTTATTTTATTTATTTATATTCCATTTTTTATTTAGAAACATTTATATTCCAACTTAGTACGTAGCTTGTTTATATAATCTCAATATAATTTGATAAGATATAATCAAAGATCTAGTAATTAAGTATTTAGTTAAAAGTTTTGTAGTCCAACTAGTTGACACTTCTTAGTATTTAAAAAAAAAAAAAAAAAAAAATTCAGAGTTTAAATCTTCACTCTCCAACTATCGAGTTATCAAAATAATAATAATATCTCTAAAATGTACTTATGTGTAATATATGATATAATATGTGTATTTTAGTATTTAACTAACTTTTTTCAGCCTTTTGATCCCACTGAAAGTTATATGAAGAAAAAGACAGGTGTAAGATTATAGCATTTTGAAAGTATTGGTCCAGTTAGTTTTTTAAATTTGCATTGAGACTTACATTTTGGGAGCAGAGCATGCAAAATCGAGTAATGGATCTTAGAAAAATGAAATTTTGAACGGTTGGAAGCAACTTACAATCTATCGCTATGCGAGAACAAAATGCTATTGGTAGTTTTGTCTATCTATTCTATTATGACTGGCTTGTGGGGGGGTTTATTTAGATAATTGAGACGTTAACAATATTTTTACAACAAATCCTAGGTAGTAAGATGTTATTAGTTCTAATTTGAATTCATCAGATAAATTATTATTTTTGTCTACTAGTAACAACCTATCACTTAAAAATTGTTGTAAAAATATTTTGTACATAACATTTTTAATTTATTTATCAACTTTATAATCTCAAATTTGTCTTAACAATTATTTTCAAGGAATTTTTTTTTTGAAATTTAATACTAAAAATAAAAAAATAATAATAAAAAAAGTCAGGTTTGATACTTTAGTAACGAAAAATTTCGAAATTTGATTGTGAGAAACTATTCTCTATCCCTTATTTGTGTTTGTTTCTAAAAAGAAATGAAATAAGTGTCGTTAATGTGACTGGTTTAGATAACTGGGCTGGCTCTACCAATAGGCCCAATTAAAAAGCCCAATGAAAAATACATAAGTCCAAAGCGCCAGATTATCAAAACAAAATTTGTGGCGCTTGAGCGGTATAAGGACGGCGGTGATCGGCTGCGAACGACAGCACCGTGAGCCCGCTCAATTACAATCGCACTCTTTTTGTTTGATTAAAATTTCAGAGATTCTACACTGCTTGATCACAATTAGTTTAACTTTATGCAGTGACAGCCCTTGGTGAAATTGCTGATCAATTGGGAAAGAAAGACTGGAATTTCAAAGTGAACCCGTGCACTAGTAATGACCAAAGCTGGACAACAACACAAGTCAATTCAAATCAGCCGTTCTACTACAACAATACTCTCATCTGCGATTGCATCCTCACTAACGATGGTGTATGCCACGTTGTTCAAATGTACGTACTGCTACCTTTTTTTTTTTTTTTTGGCTAAATAAAAAAAAAAAACAATTTTCCTGATTAATTTAATCCTTAAAGCAATAGGGGACAAGAAAGATGGGGTCAAGGCTCGATTATTATGTATTACTCGACATGATGGTTGTCTTTGATATCAAATAGAGTGCAGATTACGTCCGGTACTTCTAGTTCTAGTGCACTGGATCCGTTACGACCATAACATGTGCCAAATGAACACGTGTCATGATCACAACGGATCCAGTGTAATGGAGATGTGTTGTGATCACAGCAGGTCTAGTGGACGCACTGGACATCAGCTGCACCCTATCAAATAATACAAGAATTCATCGTTGAAAACCAGTTTGCAAGAGAAGGGTGCCTAAGACTAGGATGATAACACTCCTACACACACATATGGGTTCTGGTTATAGTATGCATTGGCATTGTGAAGGTGCTCAAGCTAGAGAGCTAGACATTTGTAGTATTCTAATCTATGCACTTTCACCTAGCTTCGAGTTCGTATTTCAAATGTGAATCAAATGTTTCACATTTGGTTGGATTCTGATATACTTTGGAGCTAGCAAAATTTTTTCTTTAGGCATAAATACGTGAAGTTGACTCGTGTTCTAGTGGATTTAAGTTTGAAGGTTGGTGTTGCAGGTCTGAAAATTCAGATTGTATTTAATTTTTCTCCTGTAAAAATCCTTGTCATGCAGATTTCTTAGAGTGCAGGGTCTTGCTGGTATACTTCCTCCAGCTCTTGCAAAACTACCCCACCTCAAGACTATGTAAGGAGAGTAACTGTTATTTGTTTTACTTTGTACCTGAAAATGGGATTAAGTTTCTTTGAACAATTTCCTCTTGATTGTAGTGATCTCAATGCTAACTACCTCAGTGGTAATATACCACAAGAATGGGCTTCTATGCAGTTGGAATATCTGTAAGTGACTTCGGAGTTCAAGTCCAAATCAGCCAATAAGTGCTCATTCTTACTGATTTAAATGAATTCACGGCAGGTCCATCTCCACGAACAACTTATCAGGACCAATTCCAACCTACTTGGGAAAAATTACCACTCTTAAAATATTGTATGCTCTTTTTGTATCTTTCTTTCTCCCAATCATTTAGACAGTAAAATTATATCATCATTTGCTCTGGCTATAATATTTAAGATTATATTCAGGAGCATAGAGAGCAATCAGTTTTATGGAAATGTTCCCACTGAGCTTGGAAATTTGGTTAACTTGGAGTACCTGTTAGTGTTTCTTTCTTTTCTTTTATTTAATTTTTCAAATCACATTTGATTGGCCAACTCTAAATTCTCACTGATTTTCTTAATTACTTAACAACTGAAATGGTCTGAAGTTTCCTTTTGGTGACTGCAGCGTTCTTAGTGCTAACAATCTCACAGGAGAGTTGCCAAGCACTCTCACCAATCTAAACAAATTAACAGAATTGTAAGTTAGTGGTATTGATTCCATAGGTGTTCTAACAGTAATTTTGGTGTTTTCATTGAAAGCTAAACTTTGGGGTTTGTATTTTGTTCAATCTTGTTTCCATTTTGGGCCATGTGCAGTAGAATTAGTAGTAACAACTTCACTGGAAGGATACCTGACTTTTTTCAAACTCGGAAACAACTTCAGAAATTGTAAGGGCTTTTCTTCTACATTGTTTTGTAAATCGCTTTTTTAAGTAAAGGTTTCAGGTGTGATCTCAATCTGTTTGAGCTATTTTGTTAACAGAGAGATCCAAGCTAGTGGTCTTGAGGGGCCCATTCCTCCTAGCATTTCTGCCTTGAGTACTTTAATTGAGCTGTGAGTTCTACCTTCTAAGTTAACAGTTTTTGAGTTGCTTAACCTTCAAGATACATTCATGTGATTTTAAATTTATAGTATTTATATCTGAAGAGCCTGACAGTTATTGATGATGCAACTCTATTCAGACGAATTAGTGATTTATTTGGAGAAGGTTCAAAATTTCCGTCCTTGCCTGGCATGACAAACATGAACAGATTGTATGTCATTATTTTTTTGTAGACCGTATAAATTTGAATAATACACTGTTCAGATAAATTTTCCTTACATCAATTCTGTATAAATTTCAGGTTGTTGAGGAGTTGTAATATCTACGGACCAATCCCTCCTAATATTTCAGATTTGGAACAACTTCAGATTTTGTACTTCTCCTGTCCTTTATCTTTTTCCCTTTTTATTTTGCATCTTTTACTGAAAAATGTGTGAAGTGCAAAGTGCAGATCCCTATGATTGGATAGAAGCTAGTTATATGACGCTTATTAGAGCATGATATTAAGTTGAGTTGAAAAAAATGAAATATTAGGGTGAAGAGAGAACAAAGAGGAAGAAAAAAAAAAAATAAAGAGAGAGAGAGAGAGAGTGGAAAGTTTTAGGGTTTAATCAATCAGTCCCTAGAATTGAAAAACATCAAAAATTTTCAACCAAAAAAAGGGGAAAAATCACCAAAGTAATCAGGGGCTGACAATCAAACTCTGTGATCATCGAAGTTTGGTGACTGTGCCTGTGCTGGTGTCAGTGTTGATGTCATCAACGGATGCTGAAGTAATGATGCGCGCTTTTACCCATTGCATTAGCTACCATAAGATACCTATGAATGATGCCCACTTTGGTCACTTGTCTGTTTGTGTGGCATTATCTTCACTAGATAAAGAAAAGTAATGGTTATTAAAATATTTTTGGAGTATGAATGATGCATCTACAATGTTTAATGAACATTTTTGGAGTATCTCTAATTGGTTATTAAAATATTTTATCTTTTTTCAAAAAAAAAATTATTCATGCTTGTTTTACATGTGCACATTTGTTGTTCAGCAGAACAGTCATATTGTAAACCTTCTTCTCTGCTATGATGACATCTACATTGTTACCTTCTTGCAGAGATCTCAGCTTCAACAGATTGGAGGGAAATGTTCCAGATTTAGGTGGTCTAGCAAAGTTGGAGCTTGTGTAAGCTTCACAACCAAACCCTTAATTAGGTTCAATTATAGAGTAAATTCAAGCTAACAATTAATAAGGAGCTAAAACATTAACAGATTACAGATACGTAACACAACTTGGCTTTTGGCTAATATCCACGGGTTAATGTGCAAGGTCCTACGTATTATTAGCATTTATCTCTATCACAACCCCTAATCACCAAATAAACCTAAAACTAGAATCCTCTCCATCCGCTATATCCTTTTATGTAAACCTAAAAGGACCCTTATATAACCAGGACGTTACAACAGAAAGTAGAGTATGACCTTTTAATATCGTAATGCTATAATAGTTATTGCTGGCTGCTTCCTGCTATAGTAGTGGATAGCTTGACTTTTTTGGTAGTCTAGGCTGTTAAGCCTATTGTGTTCACATTGTTCAATTCTTTGTTTTCACTAATATAAATTCTTATTTTGATTCATCCAAAAATATATATATATATCTTTATGCTTTAGGTGCTTAACTAATGATATTGTCTTGTTTGCTAAATAGGTTTTTGACAAGCAACTTGCTCACTGGGAGTATTCCAGAGTGGATCAAGAACAGTACCTAGTATGGGTTTTCCTCCTCAATTCTTGATGAATTTTGCATAGTGTGCAGAACATATTTTTTAAAATTGTTTTAACATGATGTTATATACATTACTCTAGACACTGATTTTGAGCTGGCCAGAAAAGCTCGGAGGAAAGAGCTTGAATTGACGCTGGATTAAAATTGACAAACCAGTTGTGTTGTTTTAGGAATAATGCAATATGGAAGATAGCTTAGAATGCTGATTCAGAATGCATGATTCATGCATTCAATCATACCACTAGCGAAGAAAGACTTGAACGATGGCATTAAATGACAGTAAATTAATTAAATTCTAAAAAGGCCATGTTTTCAATGTTGTTGTTTCCAGAATTTTGAAATGATTTCTTTTAAAAATTCTGTGTCCATAATAAATTGTTTCTAGTATAAAAAAATTGATCAAAATGCTCTTAAAAATTACCTTTTGTACTTGTTCAAATTTATGTTGAGCTATAATAATTATGTTTTACTTACAGCAAAATAGATATTTCTTACAATAACTTTTCAGAGAGTTCTGCTCCTGCATCACTTTGCCGAGATGATCTGTAAGTATCTGCCTTCTTGAGTGTTATACACTTCTATCTTTATAACCTTTCCAGTTTTCCCAAACTAAGTTTTTTTTTTTTTTTTTTTCTCTAATGCATCAGAAATTTGTTCAAAAGCTCTTCTGGCATAGACAACTTGTAAGCTTCAAACTTATGAAATTTTAAGGAGAAAGTTTTTTTTTTTTTTCCTTTCTCACTTTGATTTTGGATAACTGACACTATTTATCTACTGCACTAATTAAGAGAACTTCTTGAGTGCTTGGGTGAATCTCCATGTTCACAAGGTAATTATTTATATATATATATATTCGGATCAAATTATGACGTATATGCTCCAGTTATCTTGTTGGGGCCTCCTCTTTTGGTACTTTATTTCTAAAATGAAAAAAAGAACTTGGTTAGATAATTCATCTTGCACAAGACAGCTACATAAATGAATTCACAAGACAATGGAAATTTTATTTTTGTTCTATTGTGGTTTGCCTGTATTTGATTGTCATTAATGTGGTGCTGCTTCTATGTAGATTGGTATTCATTGCATATAAATTGTGGTGGGAAAGAAACCACCGTTGGACACATAAAATATGAAGGGGATGAAGATGCAGCTGGTCCGACTAAATATTTTCACATGAAACCTAATTGGGGATTCAGTAACACTGGTCATTTTTGGGATATAAAAATTACCCCAAATGACTATTTAGCAAATAATGTATCCATACTTACAGTGGAAAATTCTGAACTATACACAAGTGCACGACTCTCTCCTCTTTCAATAACGTATTATGCCCGCTGCCTAGTGAATGGAAATTATACCGTGAAACTTCACTTTGTAGATATAGTATTCAAAAGTACTATATCTTCTTACAATCTTGGGAGGCGGATATTTGATGTGTATATCCAGGTAATCCGTCATATTTATTTTTCTCTATAGGTTATAGTAGAGGATTTGATTGAATTAATTTGCTACAGGAAAAACTGGCATTGAAAGATTTTAATATTGAAAATGAAGCACAAGGGCTTGATAAAGCAGTCATTAAGAATTTTACAGCTGTTGTTACAAATAAAGTTCTGATGATTCGGTTTCATTGGGCTGGGAAAGGGACAACAGTTGCCCCAAACAGAGGGATCTATGGTCCACTTGTGTCAGCTATCTCTGTGGAATCTGGTAAATGTATTGGGGTTTGATAATCTTATTGTTGTCCGGCTTCTTTCATGCTTGGATTTGATTGACATACAATGTAATCATAGCAATTTGGTGGAAGTGGAGCCACATAATTATCTACAGTTAGAATTTAAAAAGAAAGACTAAAAATAAGCTTATAGTGCATTTAGATGGAAGACATCCAAAGATTTTATCATCTTCTTTTTAGCACCATTCTCCACTAGTTTGTCTTTGAACCATAGATTGCAATCTTGCCTTTTAGTTTTTGTATTGTGCTACATATATTTCAGAATGCAGAATTTTAATCAATGTTCTTAGCTATTTTTCTTTTTTTGTAGATTTTAGTCAGCCTGTTGATAGCAAGATTGTGGTTGCAGTTGTAGTTTCGGTCCTACTCCTCATTTTTATGATTTTAGGCATTCTTTGGTGGAAGGGCTGTACGGGAGGGAGGATATCAAGGGAAAAAGGTAATCAATTGTGAAATCTTGATATATAAATTATAAAGGATAGTATTCATTTTCTCCAACTATGGTTGGAAGTTGGAACAATGTGAAGAAAAATTTCCCAAGGGCTCATAATTTGTTGCAGTTCAATATTTTATTTTATTTTTCTATCTACTTCCATAGATGAATCAGCATTCAACAGTACACCATGCAAAGCAACTGAATGATTGTTGGATTATGAGCATATGTCTTATCTTGGGATAATGCATGATGATTGGAGTGATTTAGTTCTAAGAATGGCGATAATTGAGCTTATGTAACCACGAAAAAACTCATATCGTTGCTATTTTGTAAAATCTACTGAAAATGGATGGCTTAAGCTAACCGTAGTTGAGTGAATGTCTAATTATCTGCAAAATATCTTGGCTATTTATTTAGTTTTTATTCCTAATAAAATTTTTGTGAAGAAGTATGAAAAGAAACAAAAGACAAGATGTTGTGACAACTTGGGTTTGAGTTCCATTTCATATATTTGAACAACCCCCCCCCCCTCTCTCTCTCTCTCTCTCTCTTAAAGCTTCTGTGTGATCAACTGCATAGGGCCTTCTAAAGGCTTTTGCTTGTCTTCTCATTATATAAGAAGATACCTAACTACTCAAGAGGCATGCATCTATTTGGTTAAAAATTTGTCTTGTTATACTGTAAGATGCAGCCTGATGTCTAGCCTGATGCCTTTGACAGAGTTAAGAGGATTAGACTTGCAAACTGGTTTTTTTACATATAGACAAATAAAAGCTACGACTAATAACTTCAATGCTGCAAAAAAGATCGGGGAAGGTGGTTTTGGATCAGTTTACAAGGTATCTGACGGCTATTTATCTATTATAGAATGTGTGTGTGTTTCATCTTTTGCCTTTTATTCTCCTTCTGATCCTTGAGATTTGGAGACATTTATTATGAAATACATACCCGAAAATATATATTTCTCAATTCCCAATGCAGGGTATTCTATTAGATGGTACTACAATTGCAGTTAAGCAACTTTCTTCAAAATCAAAGCAAGGAAGTCGTGAATTTGTGACTGAGATAGGCATGGTATCTGGTTTACAGCATCTGAATCTTGTTAGATTGTTTGGATGTTGTATTGAAAGAGAACAATTATTGCTGGTGTATGAGTATATGGAAAACAATAGCCTTGCACGTGCCTTGTTTGGTAAGCTAATGTTTTATACCTACAATGCATTTTATGTTTATAATAGAAGAATGAGAAGAAAATGCTTTTGATGAATTTTATTGATTGGGTTTTGAACATCAATTTCAGGTCCTGCAGGTGGCCGATTAAAATTGGACTGGCCTGCAAGGCAAAAAATATGTGCTGGCATAGCAAGGGGTCTAGCTTTCTTACATGAGGAATCAACACTGAAAATTGTTCATAGAGACATCAAATCTACTAATATATTACTTGATGGTGACCTTAACCCTAAGATCTCTGACTTTGGTTTGGCCAAACTTTATGAAGAGGAGAATACCCACATCAGCACCAGAATTGCTGGAACCATGTGAGCTACCTTTCTTTCTTTTGCTCTCTATTTATTATCTTTTGAGTTTTTTTTTTCCTATTCTTTTCTGTTTCATCACCTCTGCAAATCTTGATTATGAGTTCATGTGAATAGATATTGATCTTATGGTCTCTAGTGCTGTGTTGTTGCACAGAATATGGTAGTAATTTTTTCAATGAAGTCTTTGCACATAGACAAGTATGTAAAATACTATGAGATAAGTATTGGCCAAAGTACATTTGACACTTTAATTTGTATGTGTTTGGTATCTACATGTGATACATAACCATGCTCATAGAAATTCTTTGCAGCATGGTTTCACATTGATCAGATAGGGTTCATGCTTTTTTATCTAAAAGACAAAGTGACACCCTTTAATTTATAGTGTTGAATATTTTTCATACCACATTACTCATGCAATATAAATTCATGTCAAGTTTCTTGTAGAAGAGAAAATTTTCAGGTTACAATGAAGCATGAAGAAAATATATAGAGTTGCCCCCGAAACGTTGCTCCTGCTCTGCCTCCATATGCAAGAAAAACTATTTTACAACATTCCTTTTTTTTTTTTTTAAATATGCTGGCCTAGTTACAACATTCCTTGAGAAAGCTCAAATCTTAACAAAGTACATATTTTTTGGGGAATTTCCCAATTATCAAAGAACAACCTGTATCAACATAATAAATGACTAGGAAAAGTCTTGATTTTTTTTTTTTTTTTTAAATTAAACCATTTATTTTATACTCTTTTCTGGAAATCATTTTCCAAAATGGGGAGTAAGGCTCCCTATCAACCATCTCTCCCAAACCTCACACTAGTGGGAACCTTGTGCACCAGATACAACTTTTCTTTTGCATACTCAGATATAAGATCTTTGCTGTTTGCTCAATTGCATGGCTCCTAGTCCATGTAACTCAAGCACTTTGATCTACTTTACCAAGTTTAGAAAACTTAATTTTTCTATTTTAATTTACTTGTTACTGTTGCTTTTACTGTCTTGCCATAATTTGTAGTACAATGAAGTTAAACTCAATTATGGTGGCTTTGTTAATTGCATGATTGCATGCATAACCATAAATTGGATAAACTGGTGCTTGGAAACTTGACAGTTATGCACTTGTTGATTTAGAAGTTCATAGGATCATACTAGCGAACCAAGTATCATAGCTTAACTTAACGTATGTTTTGCAGAGGTTATATGGCACCAGAGTATGCATTATGGGGGATTTTAACCTATAAAGCAGATGTTTACAGTTTTGGAGTTGTTGCATTGGAAATTATTACTGGGAAGAACAACATGAAATATAGACCTAACGAGAACTGTGTGTGTCTTCTAGATTGGGTAAGTTACATCCTTCTCATGTTCTTCTAAGTAAAGTTTGCTTCTTTTGGAACTTCTCCATTTGACTAGGTCAACCTACTTTATGTCACCCTAGGCTCAAGCCTCATGAAAACATATTTCAGTTGAAAATTGTTTGACTATGGGAGGCAAGAGTTTGGCCAAATAAGTAGTATATTTTTGCTTGCGTGTTAAACGTACAAGTTGCATAACTAATGTCTTCATTGAAATTAAAGTGATATGCGGATGATACCTTAATGTCTTTTTAAAATGATTTTCACCACTGAAAAAGAATTACTTTTGGTAAATATGTGAAAAAGATGAAACTGCAGAAAATGTTATAAAAGAATTGCATTATCAATATTTCAATTTTTTTTTTTTTTTTTTAAAAAAAAAGCTATTCTTTTATTAAATTTTTTTTTCATCATTTAAATTGGTAGCCTACTGTATGCTCAGTGCTCATTCGAGAAACATCATTAATATACTAAAGGGAATTAATTTTTTTTCTTCTTTTTGGTTCTCATTCACTTCCAAAACTCTATTTTTTTCACTTCAGGCCATGGTTTTACAACAAAATGGGAATTTGATGGAGTTGGTGGATCCAGAATTGGGGTCTGAGTTCAGTAAAGAAGAGGCAACTATAATTATTAAATTAGCTTTATTATGCTTTAATCCATCACCAGCACTTAGGCCCACCATGACTGCCGTAGTGAGCATGCTTGAAGGACGAACAGTTGTTCCAGAATTGACCATGGAAGCAAGTATTTATGCTAATGATGTGAGGTTTGAATCCTTTAGAGGCCATTGTCAGACCCTACGAGCAAGCTCAAGTGATAGACAGAGCCTCCTTCAGTCATCAAATGCAACATGGATTGGCTCTTCTTCTACATCTGCCCATGATTTCTATTCGATTAATCTCGACTCTCAGTAAAATGAAGAGAATGCTACCTATCTCCAGCTATGGTTAATGATAAAATTTAAAAGAATGAGCAGTGTGATTTTAATTCCATCACGACAACTTCTCCCTATTTTGTTACTTCCCTTCCTATAATGAGTTACTAGATTTATGATTTAAATATCTCCAGATTTCGCGTATGTAAAGAAATGGATAGTGTCATAATTGTTCAGATTCATTATATCTTTCATAGTTTCATTTCCTTGGATCATAAAAATGACAATAACCAGTGGAGCCTTGGGAAATTGTTGATCTGCCTACTTGGAATTAAAACCAAATAAAAGAATGAAAGTGAACCCAATTTGTGATTACAAATATTCGTTTGTATCTGTTACATTTCTTTTTTAATATTCAATTTTTTACAATAAACACCGTCTCTTAGGCAGATTGGTGCCTCCCGTGGTTTTTGTCGCATATAAATGCCACTAATCAATGCTTAGGTTCTTCCATTAACACTTACCTAAGGTGATATATCCAAATCGCATCACCAAAAATTTAAGAAGAGATGGTCTGCAATATCATTGCAATGTATGGACATAGATATGCATAAAGTAGCTTATGAATTTTGTCAAGCAATCTTTTCTTCCTAAATCATTCTTGCTGTAAGTGTTGTGGATGGTTTAATTTAATTCACAACGTTGTTAGTTTTGAAGTTGTCTTCTCTTGGGAACAAATACTGAAGATTTATGTAAAAATCTCAAAAAACTTCAAAACTTTGAATTGATACCTCAACTTGATGATTTCATACTATCTGATTTTTAAAAAACTTGTTCCATTAATGTATAATCATTTTGTCAGGATGAACTAGTGTTAGTTAATTATTCTTTTCTAACAATTAAGTTATACTACAGAATTACTATTCAAGATTACATATTCTTAACATAATGTTCAAATATAATTCTCTATATGAAATTAATATTTGTTTTGTTAATACTTTGGTATTAATTTGTCAAAATTAATATTGGTTTGATTAGTAATAAATAAATGCATTTAATATTTAAATATAACAGACACTACTAAAATTTATCAATTTAAACCTCAGACAATATTGAGCTGGCCTTGTTTATAAACCCCCCAACGCATTACAAAAGGAATATATCATTCATTTTTGTTACATTTCAATTTTGATATGGACACCAAAACCTTGTATAAAAGTCTACCAATAGGCCCATAAATGTAATGGTGAGCCCATAATCCCATTAACCAAACATTTTAAATAGCTAGTTTGATTACCACAAGGTCCAATACAAAAGCCCAATTGAGAAGTGCTTCGTGTAATAGGATCACAATTGGGAAAGAAAGACTAGGCTTTCAATATGGACCCATGCAGTAGCAATGACCTTAAGTTGGGCAACGCCAAAATATTAGTTTTGACTAAGCCACTCAAGAACAATTCTCTCGTCTGCAATTGATCTCATTATCATGGCTAGAATTCAAGACCCATTAGGAATAAGTTGAATTTATTTTCTTTTATAGCTTTTGGATTTTGACGCTCTTAAGTTTAAAATAATTTATTTTCTCATTATCATGCTCTTAGCCTCCCATATATATAATTATAAACCGATCCAATTCACTAATTTAAAAAAAGTTTAAAAGAAAAAAGAAAAAGAAAAAGGGAATCAAGAGCAAACAAACAAAACTACAAAACCATATAGAAAAAAAATGAAAGATACGTGTAGAGGGAGAAGGAAAGAGGTTCAATAGAAAATCTACAAATTTGATAAGGTTACTAAAGCTAAGGATACGACAAATTTTACTATAAGCTTACAAATTAATGTCACTGATCACAAAAAAATAATTTTAACATTCATTAATTAGGTTGTTGAAGTTCATTAATCATAGTCATTGTCACATCATATTGTGAATATTTTGTAGTATATTTGGTGCATTTTTGCTTTTCATTTCTATCAAGACGTCCAAAATATGAGACCAACTAAAACCCTAAAAATTTTCAAAAAACAAAATTTGTTGTAAATGTGTTAAATCATCAATTATAGATTAATCTCCTCAAATAGTTTGAGACTTTAATTTTTGTAAACGGATATCCTACAAAACCACACACCAAATAATATCCATCTCTCTCTCTCTCTCTCTCTCTCTCTCTCTTAAAAATAAGATATAAAATTAAAAATTAAATTACAACTTTACTTAACTATGCATCATCATATATCCAAAATAAAGTATCTTTTTTAATCATAATATATTTTTATTTCATTTTATTAAAATTTATGGTTCAACTATGATATTCAATTATCTATATGAAATTAACATTAGTTCAGTTAGTATTATTGATCAAAATATGTATTTAATGTATCAAATTAATCTTGGTTTAATTTGTATTAAATCATTTTATTTAATTAATATTTACATTTACAATTTAAAAGATTAATCTCGATTCGATTAATCTCGACTCTCAGTAACATAAGGAGAATGCTACTTCACTCCAGCTATGGTTAATAATAAAATTTAAAAGAATGAGCAGTGTGATTTTAATTCCAACATTGACAACTTTGCTTGTGATTTGGTTAATAGTGAGATATCGCTATGCCAAGGACACACATTTAGAAGCTCATTGTCAACTTGTGGACAAAATTTTGCTCTAAGATGAAGCTAAAAGATACTTTGCATTAGATGATATTGTCTATAGCTGTTATTGTATAAATAAATAAATAAAAGTCTAGAGATTCTAAAATTGTTTCATTGATATTTTTGCCAAAACAAACATACCATTAATTTTCTCAATTAACAGAAAATGTAATTAATTGAGCTACCCTTTAATCTGACCATCCAGAGTCCTAAGAGTGCTTCAACCAAGTTTTGAGGCAAGCCGAAGATTCATGGTCTGTTTGGATTAAAGAAGAGTATAATTAGTCGAAAATTAGCCTATTTTCCGTCAATTTTACTCTACTCTACTCCTCTTCCTCGTTCCTCCCTCAATCCAAACAAGCGCTAAATGTTAGATATCTTTATTAGGTAATCTTAGATCTTCCCATAAATTGTTTTAGCCTTTCAACCATTCAACAAAACTGTAATAACATAATCTTAATCCAGCTTCACTGGTCACATCAACCATGCATATATACCTAATAGAAAATTAATGTACCTGCTCTCTCTTGTGGCCTACGTACTCAAATAAGCTGTATATTAACCTCAATATCAACCTCACAGCCCTTTTTCACAAATAGCTTTAGTGTTTCGCATAGCCTTGATAAGTCCTCCATTATCCCCTACTGCTTTGAAAAGTAAGATAATCACACCCGTTTCTACAATTAGGATAAAATAATAATAATAATAATAATAATAATAAAAACCTTGCTCACAGCAAGCGCCATTTTTCACCTCATAGGGTTTTCAACGAAAACCTAGAGAGAAAATTGTGCTCAACGGTTGCTATTTTTGACTTTTATGGTCCACTTTGAGTTTGATGGTCTGTTTGACCCTCCAATTATGACTAAAGCTTACCATTAGTAACAGTTGTTGAAGTTGAACAGATGTCGCATTGTTAGAATTTTCTTGTTGGTATGTGTAGTTTGGGCCACCGTGTAAGCTTGTTCATTTAAGTTCCTCCAATACCGATACTAGAAAAAGGGGGTGACAGTCACACCAAACTAATCCAATACGACAAAAGAAGGACGATTCACTTTTTTTTTTTTTTTTTTTTTCCTTTTATATATGTTAAAGATGTATTAGCCTAATGTTACAAGTCCAAACCTAATCCTGCCTTGTATGTAAAACTAGTTGCCTTCTTGCACTACAAGTATATTAACCATAGTTAGTGTATAGTTAATCTAGGGTTTCACCTACTATATATATCTATGTTATAGTTCCTTATTCGTATTACACTCTCATATAATAAAGATGTAGACCTTAAAAGTTTCCTTTATGAATGTAGGCCATTAGGCTGAACTACGTAATTCTCGTGTTTCTGTGTTCCTATTTTATATTCTCTCTTCCACATCTATTCTAGCATATTTAACATTATATATCAAAACTAATAATCAATACTAAAGTAAATCTAAAGGGATAAAAATATCACCGTTCAAAGGAATCTATCCAATGGATAAGAGTTTAATTAAAAAAAAATCCATTTTCTAAAAAGCACAAATGCTAGTTTTTTGAAACACACTTTCTACTTTATTCATTTTAGCTGACTAGCTTATATAGTGCTTAGAATAGCCCTATAAGTAAAGGAGAAGGAAATTACAACTCAGGCTGCGTTTGTTTTGGTGTAAAACCATTTTAGGAAATGGTTTTCCGTAAATGCGGGTGTTTGGTTACGCATGGAAAATAAATTTTCCGAAAATGCTTTTCAGTTGACCGTGTGACCGGGTGTAAATTCATTTCCCTTTTTATTTTACCTTCAAATCCCATTTTTCGGAAAACAGAGAGAGAGAGAGTGTAAGAGTGAGATCGCGCTCGCGCACAAAGAGAGAGAGAGAGAGAGAGAGAGAGAGAGAAGAGAGAGCCCATCGCCGACGACCCACGAGCCGTCGACTTCGCCGGCGACCCAGAGCCTTCGCTCCACGAACCAATCTTCGACTTCGCCGGCGAACCCAGAGCCTAGATCACGCCACAAACCTTCGACCCACGAAACCAAAGCCCAAAGCCTTCGACCCACCAATCTTCGACCCAGAGCCTTCGACCCACGAGCCTTCAACTTCGCCAGAAACCCACGAATCGATCTCTCTCTCTTTATGATTTTGATTTCTATGTGATTTTGATTTTTGTTGTTGTTGTGGTGGTATGGGTGGTGGTGTTTTGGTGGTTTTCCTGTTGTGTGGTGGTGGGTTTTGCTTGCTTACCTTCGGTTGTGGCTTTTGATTGCCGGAGTTTGCTGCCGTGAGTTGAATTGGAGTTTCGGTGGTGTGTGGTGTTGTTTCGGTGGTGGGTATAAATTTCGGTGGTTGTGGGTTGTTGTTGGTGGTTGCAATTGATGGGTATTTGGCTGTGATTTGTTCTGTGGATTGAGATTTGGCTGCGATTTTGAAATTTTATGTAATAAAATTTGTTTGAATGCTGAGAAAATAACTGAGAAAATGTGAAAATTTTGTAAGAAAATAGCATTTTCAAAATAGAACCGAACACATGAAAATATTTTCTACAACAATCTTCATAATGCGACCAAACACTTGAAAATATTTTCATTTCCCAAAAATAGCATTTTTGAAAAATATTTATTTTCCGGAAAATATTTTACAAGAACCAAACACAGCCTTAATTCCTTATATTTTCAAGACTAAAGTCATGATAGAATCATAGAAACTAGAATTAATAGAAAGGATATGTCTGTCTATGACAACTGAAACATAAAAACTGAATATTTCTTAGGAAATCCAAAATAAATGCTTTTTGACTTCTTTGAGAAAATAACTTATCAATCTTCAAATTCTTCTGAATTGGCGGGATTTTTTTCAAAATAATATTCCTTGTTTGCTAGATTGAAAATCAACTTGAATGGGCTTTTGAATAAGATTGGATTGGGCTACAGGCTTTTCTGGACACCCCCCTTTTCACCATACTTATGGGTGCCACCTATTTTAATCAAAGTTACCAGCATTCTAAACAAAATTTTATTCAATATTATTGTCTTAAATCACAATATGAAATGTCTTGAAAATATGCAAGTATGTGTGTGTGTCTATATATATGTGTGTGTATCAATTATTATGTTTATTTTTTTTATTTTTAGTAGTTGTTATGATTTTTTTTCAAAATATATAAGATTTATGTTTATGTATATATTTATACATAACAATTATTACTTTTATTCTCACAAATCCATTAGAATAAGTTTTTCAACAAAGAAATATAACAAACATAAGTAAGTTTTTATTTGTTTAAAATATTTATTTTATATTAACATTGCTATTAGTATTTTTATTTTCATAATAATAATAATAATAACAATAGAACATTAGGATTATTTGAGTTCAAATAGAATTTCAATATTATTTGAATTTTGAACAAATTCAAAGGAAACGTGAGTCTTTTTTTTTATATATATAACAAGAAAAAAAAAACGTGGGGTTGTGATTCGTGGTAAGAAAATGTTTAAGAGTATTTTTTTTATAAAGAAAAGATAATGATATGTCTACATTTTATTTTTTTTGATAACGATGTCTACATTTTAAAAAGAAAACCCTAAAATTTTGCTAAAAGAAAAAATTAGTTCCGGTATCATATTCCATTTCACGTTAAGAGTGGGATAGTTATTTACTCTCTTTTTTTTTTTTCTTTTTTTTTTTTTATAGGAAGGTCGGGGTAGTTTTTTGTTTTCTTGATAGAACATGTGGGCAATGGGAAGCTATAAACGTTGGTAGGTTGGCTATCTAATGGGGATTGGGGAGTTGATAACAGGTAGGGTTTTTTTTTTTTTTTTTTTTCTCCTCCATTTACTGTTTTAACCTTTTTTTTAATTTTTTTTTTTTAAGAATAAGTTAATTAAATTAGGGGTATTTTTGGAAGTGAAAAAGGCAATGACTAACTTTCTGAATTCTCTTAACTAATTAATTAATTACAATCGTATAAATCTCACTAGCAGTTTCTTTCTCCGCTGGTTTCATGCCTCATTGTCTTTGCATCTTCTCTTGTTATGGCCCAACACCCCACATTGACTGCATCTAATCTGTGTATTGGATAACTATTGCTTTGAGGCCACAAGTTACTACCACAAATAGGATATACACAGCACCTATGCAGCAGCTAAGAATTCCATCCTATAGTAGCGGTGCACATAATTCTCAATTTGCTCACCCTTGGATCCTAATGCCGCTATAAAATGAATACAAGGAATCCTAGACGCATATCTATCATGTGTTTTTCTCACCTCAAGCCTAGAGACCTTTCATCCCCACACCATACTACAACCCATAGCCTACCATTGTGCTCTCCTTGAGATTATATTGATAAGTGGTGATTATATTTGTACCAAGAAAAATTAAACTTATTTTTGTACAGTATAGGCTTTTTAGAGTCTCATTAGAATTGGTTGTGAAATTTACTTTCTGAGATTAAGATGATGGAATCTGCGTTGTCACAAATTGCCAACTTGAGAGATTGTTAGTATCATGTATCGAGAGATAGGATTGGAGTGAGGTGGTGAGTAGAGCTCAATAGCTAATTGTAGTTGTGGAGGGTTGGTAGTGTATGTGAATCATTTGGGTCTGTGAGTTACTAAGTTGGCTCTAGGGATGGTTTAGACGGGGATATGCACAATATTAGATAGGTTCTTCGCAGGGAGTGGATATGAAATTGGGCTTGGGTTTTGGGTTGAATGTTCGGTTTGAGTAAGAGCATTCATATCAGTCTCCTTAAATATTTAGCTAAACTAACCCAAAAATACTCTACTTTCTCTAGTTTAACTATCCATGTTTTTTTAGGCATACATCAAACTCAATCTTCTATTTTTTACTTCATTTAATTATTTATTTTTTCTCTCTCCTCTCTCATTTCTTTCCTCTTACTTCATTTAAATATTTATTTTTCTCTCTCCTCTCTCCTTTCTCTCCTCTCACCACCCTAACAACCACAATGTTGCTCTTCAATCTCAACCCCTGAAACTGTATTTTTTATTTGATTACCCAATATTTTTTTTTTTAATGCCCAAATCCATTTAAATAGTCAAGCATTTGTAAAATTTTAAAAGAGAAAAAATTACAAAGCTGGAGGAGTGGCGGAAATTGGTTTGTCTACCCATTAAAAAATTGATTAAATTCAAATACAAATCCAAATAAATCTAAAAAAAAAGGTGGTTGATTGATGCCAGAGAAACCTGAAGAAAGCACACACAATGCTCTCTTTGATAAACAGAAACTAAACTATTAGTTTCTGGATAGTAAACCTCATATTCACAAGGTATTCCTTAAATCCACGAGAGATTCTTTGAATTTACAAGGTGATAAACTAGAATCCACCAGAGAAAGAATTCGACAAAGACTGTATTTTATTAATAATAATCTGATTTGTCTCTGACGGCTATAAAACATATAAATACTGAGAAATTAAAACTCTAGGACAATTAGGAAACGTTTGAAACCTTAATTCACACTAATTACGTGATTAGGTGACAAAATACTGAAATTTACCAAAAATGGAAAAATTGAGTTAAATGAAAAATTATAAACTACTGACCTTAAGAGTTGTCCCAAAATACGCAAGACCTTATTCTGACTTTTGAGCAAAAAGTTATTAAGAAAACAAAAATTACTATAAATGGCAAAAACACAGTTTTTGGGGCCTAAATGAAGGAATTCGCTATTTTCAAAAGGTACCACGTGACAAAGCCATGAATATTGCTCAGAAGGCCATTTCGCTTTAGCCTAACAAATTTCATGCGATTCGGACTTCTTCACCCAAATAATTTCTACTAGTGCCTTTTTGTCTTACACGATTTTAGGCGCGCTTGGGAGTCCAAAAAGGCCATGGCAATCTATTCTACATCATTGACAGCTTGCAAGCATTTAGTACAATATATAAAACAAAGTGTTTGATAGCCAAACATTTAGCGGGTCAAGCTCAAGTCATCCCAAGGGCGGCTACACTTGTAAGTCAAGGGGTTCAAATGAACCCCCTGACTTGAAAATAAAAATTTATATATATAAAATATTTTTTTATTAATTTAATTACCCTTAAAAAATTTTTGCTCAACTTAGCTTAAATCTTGCACACCCTGATCACAAATCAATTTAGCACAAAAATCAAACAACATAGATCAGCTCATCCCAAAACTAATTAACAACCCAAATCACTCTCCCTTTCTCTCATGAATCACATTTCATCTTTATTAATCTCTATTTGACTTTCTATATATCTCCGACTCTAAAAGTAAAATGTGAGTATTTTTGAGTTTTAAATATCTCTTTTTATTATAAATATATATTATATACATGTGTGCGACTCTAAGAGTAAAATGTGAGATTTTTGAGTTTTGAATGTCTCTCTTTATTATAAATATATATTATATACGTGTGTGTGTGTAGTGTGTACACGGGCGTGCGTGTGTGTGTTTGATACTAATTTTATGCATTATTTTTTTATTTTTTGATATAATGTTATTTGTGTGAATTGTGATGTGTGTGAAGACGTACATGTATAGTATAAATATACTATAACTTTATATAATTTAATAACCAAGAAATACAGAGGATTTGTTGCATGTGTATATTATTATGATGTTATAATAATTTTTTGTTATAAAACAAGAGATTCAATAAATAAATAAAAGTACGCTTAGTGATTGTTAAATGTATTATTTATGTATGGATGAGTGTGGCTATGTGGATCAATAATTAATATAAGGTCAATAATTTATGAAATAACTAATAGATAATGACAACTACACAAAAATAAAAATGTTATACAAACTTAACAAAATAAAATGGTTACATCTACATTGACAATAGATAATGACAATAGATAATAAACTATCATGTGACGATTTCAAAATATGAAAACTTGTAAATGCAGAGAGGGAGTGAAAGAGACAAAGAAAGATGGAGAGTATGATGATTTTTTTCCTATTTTATTTTCTGGCGAGGAACAAAGCATCGCCAGGACTGGTGAGGGTACTCTCTAATGTTAAAATTGTGGGACAAAATATTGAGTCTAATGCGTGAGTATTTTGTATGACCAATGAGACCACATTTTTTACATAGCTTAAAGCAGATTCTTTCATACATACCCTGCACGATGCCCATATACACCTTCCAACTCGAATTGTCTTTTTTATTCTTATCCAATTTGGATTTGTAGGATAGGCATGAGTAGAGCTTATATTCTTTTGCATGGTCTTTTGCCACTCTAATTTCCAAACACATTACGAAAGGAATATATCATTCATTTTCATTATATTTCAGTATTTTATAGACTCCAAAGCCTAGTATAAATAGTAGTCCACCAATAGGCCAATAAATGTGCCCGTTGAGCCCATAATCCCATTAAGCTAACCATTTTGGTAAATAGATAAGCTAGTTACCATTAAGCCTAATAAAAGGCAAAGTCTGAAATTTCAATGTGGACCCACGCAGTAGCAACGAGCCAAGTTGGGTAATGCCGAAATTATAGGTTTTGACTGAGGCCACTCTGCAACAATTCTCTCGTATACTTCTACCTACCCGAATTCAAATCTTCTAGATTTTCTAGGGTACGCTATTAGTAGATTTTCTTGAATCCTAACTACTCTTTAATGATTTAATGGTCAAGATTCTGTCATGTCAGCATTTCACTAACAATATTCTTAAAATAATAAAATAATGTTGCAAACAAAACAATTAAGATTATTATTAGTGGAATGCTGACATGGCAGAATCTAGACCATTAAATCATTAAAAAATAGTTAAGATTTAAAGAAATCTATTTGGTAGAGTACCATAGGAAATCTAGAGGATCTGAATCCCTACCTACCCTGATGGTCAATTAAAAAGTCCAAAAGATTTCTTATACAAAGCTATAACCATTTTTAAATTCAAAGAAAAAAAAAACTATAACCATTTTTATTTGTTTTTCTTTTTTTCCCAAAAATGTTGTTTTAAATTACCAATTAAATTATGTGATGAGTTGAACTCTATGTGCGCCAGATTTTGGTGGGGACAGGTGGGGAATGAAAGGAAGATTCATTGGAGAAGCTGGGAGAAGCTGACTAGTGCAAAGAAGGATGGTGGGATGGGATTCCGAGATTTGAGAACTGTCAATTTGGCTATGTTGACTAAACAGGGATGGAGGTTGCTGCAACAAAAGGACTCGCTTTTGTACAAATGTTTTTCAGCCCGATACTTTCCTCGGTCTCATTTCTTAGATGCTGTTGAGTCACCTAATTGCTCTTATGTTTGGAGAAGTATTATGGCTGCCCTTCCTATTCTAAAGGCAGGTTGCTGTTGGAGGGTAAGGGATGGGACATCAATAAAAATTCTAACAGATAAATGGATACCAAAACACCCTACAAATAGGGTTATGTACTCGGCTATTGTGGATGTGGGAGAGTGGTTTGTGGCAAATCTGATTGAACCGGGTTTAAACTGTTGGAAGCATGATCTTATCATGACTACCTTTCATAGGGAGGATGTCCATTTGTCGAATCCCCTTGAGTCGAAGGCGAGTGGATGACTCAATAATTTGGCTGCATAATAGGAATGGGAGATACTCTGTGAAAGCTGGATATTATATGGCTAGGCAGGTCATGAGCAGTGAGAATTGGGCAGAGTGTTCAAAGGGGAATGATGAGCAGGAAGTGTGGAAGGCCTTATGGAAGATGAAAGTGCCTAACAAAATCAAAATCTTCGGATGGAGAGCTTGCCATGGAATCTTGCCAACCCATCTCAACTTAGCTAAAAGAAATATTATTGCAGAAACCTTCTGTCCGATTTGCTTGCAAAGCCCAGAAAATGAGGTGCATGTGATATGGGAATGCCTTGTTGCACAGGACGTGTGGGCTAGTAGTCGAATGAAGTTGCAGAAATGCCCACTTGGACAGCTCGATATGGTTCAACTTTTTCTCTATTTACTGCATAGATTAGAACCAGAGGAGATGGAGCTATTTTTAGTGCAGGCCTGGATGTTATGGGGTCAACAAAACAATGTTTTGCATGAGGGGGAAGCTCAAGGATCCGGGATGGCTGAACAAACATGTTGTGGAATGGCTAGAGGAGTTTGCACAAGTGCAAGAACAGCTTGCTGTCACGCCGCCAAAGGAAACTGGAGGTAATGTATGGCGTCACCACCTCATCCTTTCTTCAAAATGAATTTTGATGCTACCATATTCAGCGAGAGCAGAAGGTCGAGATTTGGGGCTGTAATACGGAATGAACATGGGGAAGTTATGGCTGCACTCTATGCTATTGGGCCATCTGTATCGGATAGTGATGAAGCTGAAACTCTAGCATGTAAAAAAGCCATGGAATTTGCTGTTGATGCAGGTTTCAATGAGCTAATAATTGAAGGTGATAGCGTTAATGTACTGAGAGCTTTGTCCTCTTCAAGTTCGGACCTATCTGTTGTTGGGAATGTGGTTGCTGATATTCAATGCCTCATGAGTGGTTTAAGGAGGGTATCATTTAGTTGGGTTAAAAGAGATTGTAATCAGGTTGCCCATGTTTTAGCTAGATTTGCCAGTAACTTAGAGGAAGATATATATGTACTGGATGGAGGATGCTCCTCCAATTGCTTTGGAAGCTATGTACCTGGATTCTATTTCAATGAATATATGAAAGCTTGTTTCGTTCTCAAAAAAAAAAAAAAAAAAAGATTGAAATTTTGGTCCCTCAAGTTTTAAAGTACTTTAAATTTATCCGAAAGGATAACACATATTAATTATGTTTTTCGTTTCCAAACCATTTCCATTAAATTTATAAGCAATACTATGGAAATAAAATATTTCATTTTTTTCAGAACTTGTTAGGTAGTAAATTATGATTGATGTAACATATATTGATATGGGTCATTTATTGTTGTATTAATGGGTGCTCTTGTAGCTTCTAACTAAATAACCAACTCACCAATTAACTATCCAACTAATAAGGAACCAGTGGCTAGACAACTGTAGTTTAATTCTTGACGACAGTATCTTTAGGTAACTTTCCAGTTGCTTCAGCTCTTGTAGCTTCATCCTCATGTAGACGATTGTAGCTTTAGATAATCTTCCAATTGTTTTAGATCTTGTAGCTCCTTCCATTTGTTCTAGCTCTTGTAGCTTCATCCTCATGTAGAGGATTAACATTAAGAACTAGCATTTTAAACAAAATAAAATAACAGCACGGTATCTTCCATAATTAAATGTACACATTTTCAAGCAATAATACCCTTACCTTCAATGATAGCAACCTCAGCAAGAACCCATTGTATGAAGTTTGGCTTCTCTAGGGATTGAATTATGAGAGCAGTACAATAAGCCACTAATAGAGTTTGTGAATTAATAAATTATGATCTTCATGGAAGGAACCACAACTTCATTCACCAGCTATTCCTACTCCATCGAGAGGATGTTGTTGCTATTCTTTGGTTACCCTTGAGCTACAACTATTCACCGAATGTTCTGTTTTGGCTCCATACCAAGCACGTCTACTTGGTTAGGTCTGGTTATCATGTAGCTAGGCAATTAACGAAGGAAGATCGTTGGGTGGGGTTCTCAAACAAAGTGAAGGTTTTCCTAGGGAAGGCTTGCCAAAATTTGTTGCCCACTCGGGATAACCATGAGATGACAAGTAATTGATGATGCTCTCTATTGGCGATCTACAGAAACATGCCTCCATGCCTTATGGGAATGTGGTTTGCAGAAATTTGGAACTTATCAAAAAGACTTGCCTAAGCTTGTGGAAAAATTGCTGGATCGACTGAGCATTGATGATTTTGAACTCTTTAATTACAGTAGAAGCATCGACGATGTGGCATAAACGAAACGGGGTAGTACCCTATGGTGGCCACTGGCCAACTTCTTGTCTAGGTCATATTATTGGCAATATACAGTCCTTACTTTAACTTACAGAAGACATTTAGACACATATATACTTTCAAATACTAATCATATATAGTTTACGAAATGGCACTTTACTCATATAAGGCTTAATTGTATTTGTTTTTTAATTGATAAATTCATTATGTTCGTATGGTATTTACTCATATAAGGTTTAATTAATTGTATTTTTATATTATCAATAAGGTTACTCGTATAAGGTTACTGCATGTGTTCATAGCGTGATGAGGTTGTTATTGTTTTTTCAGTTCACTTCTCTAAAAACGATGATTTAAACATGCAATTTTTCTCAAGCTTCTTGGGATAATTTTTATTAAGGAATTATACCTCATGAAGTTAAAGTGTAACATTTTAAAACTACAAATAATTAAAGTGTGATTATCTCTGATGATTATCTTTTCAAGAATTTTTAATTCAGTAACGGGACCGCTCCATTCAATGTTTTATACAATTATACATTGTTTGAAATTCCATTTAATGTAGCCTGTACTTAACAGGCATTTGGTTCTCTATGATGTTACTTTAAACCGTAATATTGCATTATTATAATCTCAATACAAGAATACAATATTACATTGTTTAGAAAGGTGATGAGATTACTTCGCACCCTTGGCGCAATAGTCACTCCACAAGAATAAGTGCTTGTGAGACGGGGGGCAAAGGCCAGAATTCAAGTATCTAAAATGGAGTTTCACAAACAGTCCCATGACAAGGCGAAGGAGGCAGCTTGGTAGTCGAAGGCGTCTCCCCGATAGTTGGACCAATCACCACCTTTGGCTTCTTTGTAGGACGATCAACTTTGCCCGTTGTTTTCCTTTTGATGAACGGTTTTAGTGGACCCGTCCCTCCAGTAGGGGGCACGCCCTCTTCCTGCTTTTTTTTCGCTTGCGCGGCGGCTTGTTGGCTAATGTAAGCCATCTTCTTACCGTCTTCCATTTATGCGCCAAAGGGGATGGAAAGAAAGAGTTAGACAGAAATTAATAAAAAGTTAAAAAAGTTACAAAAAAAGGTAAGGAATAAGCGACAGACTCACGTTGGCGTGCTTGTGCGTCATAATGACGGGTAGTGGCTGTAGGCTCGAGACCTTCACAGTACCAGTGTAGGGTGTCCAAGGTGACGAGCTTCTTCCATGTTCTCTCTTTTAATGAAATTTTGAAGATCTTCTCCAAGAAGCTCCACTGTTCAAGGTTAAACTCTGGACGGTCCTAAGCTACAATAAGAGATAGTTAAACTAACAAGTAAAATGGACAAAATAGATAAACGAGCAAATTTAAGCAAACGGACGCCTACCAAACGAAGGCATTATGCCCAAAGTACTATCAACAAGGGGCATGTTCTCCCATTCATCAGGGTGGCACATCCAACTGTCTCCCTTGATGAAGAAATACCGATTCTTCCAGTTCTGGTTGGAATCAGGGGTCTCGTACACTAGCCTGAGCGCCGGTTTCCTCAGCAAGAAGCTATATATCCCCTTAGACTTGACAATCTCAGAGCGATGGTAACAATGGAAGAACTCCTCCACGATTAGTTGACGTCTCCCTTTGCTTAGAACCCCGTATAACACCTCTGCACCAAGGAAGATTCTCCAAGCATTCGAAGCAATCTGGGTGACGATTAGTCCTAAGTACTGGAGTAAGCGACGGTGGAGAGCACTCAAAGGTAGTCTAAATCCTGCCTTAAACATTTGCTCATACACCCCAACGTCATCAGCACCACGGTAATAACACTTCTCAAACTTAAAAGGTAGACGGAAGGGGATGTCAACAGGAATCTAATATCTTTCCCATAAGGTGTTGAAATTTTTTCTTTTAATTATGGCCGAGTTATAATCGTTGACCGTCCACATGAGGGGAAGAACGAACTTCCTAAGGTCGTCAGGGCCAATGACAGATCTAATAGGAGATTCAACGTTCTCCTTGCTGTTTGAGTCTCCATTTGTATCACTCTCTAACCCATCCACATCCGAACCCTCATCCTCCTCCTCGGAAGGTGAGTTGGCAGACAGAACCCTTTCTAAATAAGAGGTGTCGGGGTCATCTTGACCTGACGGGTACACCTCATCATAGCCCGCTCCTTCCGCACACACGATTGCTCACTCGATGCTTCACTAGACATCTATTACACCTACACGTGACAGATAAACTCCTAAGACTCTATAGGTTTGCATATGCGATGGACATACAATACTTAAGAAAACAAGAAAATAAAAAAATATGTGTATAGGACAGAGAGCATTTACAGGTGAATGATGCAAAAAAGGGACGCACTGAGGTGATGAAGTAACAGATTCCTGCAGGTGACGGTGGCTCTCTGACACTGGAAAATGGTTGCAAAAAGTAGAAATGGAGGGGAGAAGCAATATATATATATATATAAAGGAAACGACACGAAAGACGAAGAGACGCTTTGGTCCGAGTTACCAACCACTGAAATTGTGCCACATGTCCCCCCAGCATTTATGACTTTCAACTAACCTGTCAATCGAAACACGACTCCTTAGAACTAGGTGAGACCGTCACTCCACATGTCTGTCTAGGATACCAGGCAACGGACCCATAAAGTGAGGGGGTAGCTGATAGGGATAAATTCCAAGGTAGACGAATCCAATCAACAGATTTAGTCATAAGCGACGGTGTTGCCAAAAGAGACAATTTAGATGGCCTAACAGTCAAAGAACTGGTAGAGGGAATCGTGTCTTGGACAAAAAGGCAGAAAGACAGACGGACCCTTTGAAGTGGACGGACTCAAGTAAGACGGGAAGATTCTTTCTAGTGAACGGATTCCAATGAGATGGATGGACGCAAGGGAGATGGGTAGTAAAGTCACGTGGCACCCACGTGGCCTAAGTGGTCTCCAAGAAACCTAATATGGAAATGTCTTACATCTCACGCCTAGAATTCTTACAAGGAAAAAATCCCACAATATATGAGCACTGAAGAGGATCTTTTCTACAAGGAAATACATTTTCCATCAAGAAACAGAGGTCAGCTCTATACCACTATAAAAACCCCAAATCCCTCACAAACTGAGGTACGCGTAATTTTTCCCAGCTCTGGCACTCTAAAGTTGTAGAAATTCTCTCTAACTTAACCTTCGGAGGGTATTTGGCCGATACTATACCGGTACTCTCTGTAGGGTTTTCTTTGTTTCTATTTCGCAGGTTTTGTCTAGAGCACGTTAGGAATGCGCAACTTACTGACGATTTTTGCATCATCAGCAATATTTTCGTCAATTTCTATAAGTTGAACATTATCATTATTCATACTAATTTTGGTGGCTATATGATCATATTATTAATACTTCTAAGTTAATTTATTTTTAAACCTTACTCTTAAGTATTCAGAAAAATTGTTTACATTTAAATATCTTATATTTAGATCAATCGTTTAACTTCATATATTAACAATTATATATTGATTATTTTTATATTTATTTGTTACTTCTTTGAAATATATGTTTATAATCAGTTTAAATTATGAATACATAGCGTAAGCAGAGCAATAATTATATAACTCTAATATTAGGCTCGAAAAAATAAATCTAAGACCAACAAAAAAAAGGAAAATTTGATTAAGTTTGATTTATCATGTAGTGAAAGTCCTTAGTGAAATAGCTACACAATTAGGAAAGAAAGATTGGAATGCCAACGTGGACCCATGCATAAATTAGTCAAGTTGGTTAACGCCTTTATCAAAATTGGAATCAAGGCCATTGTACAACAATTCTCTCGTCTTTTTTTTTTTGCTGAATCAACAATTCTCTCATCTGTAATTGCTATCATATCCTGAGTCCTGACAGTATATGCCACGTCAAAACTTTCATTTTGCTACTACAATGATGGATTTTTTTTTTTTTTTTGGGATGATTTTTTTTGGTAAAAAGAGAATAGTTTAATTTATTCAATCAGAAAATTACATAAGATGTCTAGGTGGCACCCTTAGCGGATGCCTAGTTTCAAAATATTTTAGAGAGCACTAGATATGTGGGAGTGCTTAATTATTTGCAAAAGATCCTATTAATAAGGTTTGTTAACTTTACGGAAGATGAATTAGATTTGTTAATCAACCAAAAAGAGCAAACTTCATAGTGCGTATATGTAATATATTGACATTCAAATATTAAACATAATTTATTAATTGATATTTTGCAAGTTATATAAGCAAGAACTTTTATTTGACAATCGCAATTGTGGTTAAGACTGTCTACAAAGACTTCTTTTTTTTTCTCTCGATTTGATAGTTATAATTTATGATGGGTTGGGAGAATTCAAACCCTGAATTTTTTTATTGAGAACAGCAAGAGGTAGTAACCGGTTGATCTACAAGGCTCTTAACAGTTACGACGACTCTTGAGACCATATTTTTGTTTAACTTATTAAGTGACGCATCTTGGATGTATAAGGTACTTTCTCCTTCAACGACTCCATACTCTGTGTACTCTTCAATGATTCCATGTCTTATCCATCGTGAAATCTTTGTCATTTCATCTTCAATTGAACTGTTCACCTTCAACTCAAGATAGCTTCCTCCACCCTCTATGAGTTTCAGGAGAGATGTTAATATATTCCATATGTTATTTAGCACATTTCAAATCATTGATATTAATGGCACCACTCAAATCACCCAAGAAAATCTTAGTCAAACCCACACCATCAAAATAAAGAATTCTCACAAGCCAATAAACCAACCTCAATTATCATTTTGTACAATCTAAAAGGATAAAACATAACAAATATAAGATCACTCATCAAAATTTAACCATGGAAATTTTGTGGTCGATTAGCAATAAAAAAAAGTGTTGATTTGCAATTTGAGGGGATCTTTGGTTCTCTATATAAATTATTCTTGCATTAATCTGAGATGACTTTGTTTAATTTATTGCGGCTGGACAGTTTCAAAGTTGAATAGAGTTTCATAAAAAATAAAAATAAAAATAAAATTAAAATTAATGATGTGGAAAATTGTGGAGCTAGCAAAGCTGATGTGGCGTTCTATTATGAAGTCAATAAAAAGTTAAAGGCTTTAATTTTAAAGTATATATAGATAATAAATTATTACTATTATTATTATTATTATTATTATTATTATTATTATTATTTTTGGAGAAAAAGGTTAGACAATTTAAATTAAATAAAATCAGTTTGGAATACAATTTCCAAATTAGAAGATAGTTCTTCTACCCAAACATCATAATCTGCAGATAAAACTGCTCTTCTGGCGAGGTCGTTAGCTAACGTATTCCCTCTTCATCGCACATGTTGAAACTGACAATGCTGAAGCTGACGACCCTGTCTGCATGTCTCCTCAACCACATTCCCTTACAATGTATTACAACAAACAAAAGCATTCAAAGCCGAAACCACCCAAAGACAATCACCTTCAACCACAACCTTAGATAGACTCAATTCCTGCGCAAAAACTACTGCTCTGGAGCTGCCATTGCTTCTGCCATCTCCACTAAATGAGGAAGAGGAATTCTCTAGGACAAAGCTGTAATAATCTCCCCAACTGAGTCCCATATAGCCACCCCAATACCTACATAGCAAAAGTTCACCTTGTAGAAACTCTCCGGTGGGCGAGACCAACACACAGGTACAAAAGGGGCACTCGGACCTGCATTAGACTTACATGCTTCAAAGAACTCCATCACTAGAGCTCTCGCTCTATCTCCAACTTCCTTCAACAGCCAGGTGGGTTGATTTTCTCTCAAGTGATTGCACCTTTACCATAGACACCAAGCAATAGTAGAAAACAGAGCCACATGGTACCCCGATCCGTTACTCGTCACCTCCTCCAGTAACTCGAAAAAACTCCTATATTGCTTCTTGTAGTACCTGGCAAAGCTTATATCAGATTTCCACACGACTTGGGCATGATTGCATTACCAAACACAATGGATTAAAGACTCTATATGCTTATCACACAAAGCACTTCAACAGGGACATGTCATTGTCTGGGGTTCTATTTTGTAGGCAGGAAGTCTCTTGTAACCTGCCAAATAAAATGAAGAATTCTATTCGGTGTCTTAATTTTCCAAATCCCCTTCCACACCTTACTCCCCCAATCCCTGGAAGAAGTGCAGGGACTTAAGTCTTGCATTTGTCTCCAACATTTGATAAGCGCTCCACACACTATAATTCCCATCTGGAGTTAGAGGCCAAATTAATAGGTCTTCAACATACCCTTCACTCACTGGAATCTGTTGTATCATCTCAGCTTTCCATGACAGAAAAATACTCTCTACCAAACCCTGGATCCCGTATTCTCCTATCTGTAAAAAACAACTCCTTCACATAAAGGACATCAGTGTTATTTCGTGGAGAAACAACCCTATTGTTTGAAGGATCCATTAGCCAATTATGCTCCCATATTTTAATAGACCCTCCATCCCCCACTCTCCAAACAACACCTTTATTAATGACATCCCTTGCCTGTAAAATACTTCTCCAAGCAAAAGAACTTCGTGGATGAACCGGAACCTCAAGAATGCTGCCATTTGGAAAATATTTTGCACTAAAAACCTTATATAGTAGAGAATCTTTGTGATGGAATAGACGCCAAACCTGTTTAGCAAGAAAAGCATTATTAAAATTCTGAATGTCTCTAAAACCCATCCCACCCACCAATTTAGATGAACGAAGAGTGCTCCACTTGACCCAATGGATCTTTTTTGACTCCCCTTGCCCCCACCAAAACTTTCGAATCATTGCTTCAATATCTTTACATAAGGCAATAGGTAATTTGAACACACTCTTTGAATAGGTAGGATAGATTGTACCACCTCTTTTATCATGACTTCCTTACCAGCCTGGGACAAAAGCATCTCCTTCCACCCTTCCATTTTTGCCCAAATCCTTTCCTTAATATGGATAAAGCAAGCTTTTTTCTCTCTACCAACAAAGAAGGCAGCCCCAAATATTTCTCATAATGTTGAATGGCAAGAACATTCAAAGACAACTTTATATCCTCCATGGTTCGTGCATCAGTATTCTTGCTAAAAAATAGAGTAGTTTTACCCTTATTGATCATTTGTCCCGAAGCCTTTTCATAAAATCCAAGCAACTCTTGGATCTTTTCACACTCTAACAATGATGCTCTACAAAACAATAGACAATTATCTGCAAAAAAGAGATGGGTGAGTTTTGGACCATTCCTGCAAATAGAGAAACCATGAATTTCTCCTTTCGATGTTGCCTCTCTCAAAATTCCAAAAGGAATAAGACGATAGGGGGTACCCTTGTCTCAAACCCCTAGATGGCCTGAACAGACCCTTACGCTCACCATTAACAAGTATAGAATATGACACTGTCGTAATACAGTCCATTAACAAAGCCACCCAATCTTCATGAAAGACCAATTTTAGAAGGATCTATTCAAGAAAAGACCACTCCAACCTATCATAAGCTTTGCTTAAATCTAGCTTAAGAGCCATAAAGCCTTGCTTGCCTGTACAATTATTCTTCATATGGTGCAAAGATTCAAAAGCAATTAGAATATTATCCGTGATTAATCTATTAGCAATGAAGGCACCTTGAGTTTCTGATATGATAGAATCAAGTAATGGTTTAAGACGGTTTGCAATAGCCTTACTAACAATCTTATATATCACATTACAAAGACTAATAAGCCTAAAATCAGACACCCTATCTGGATTTTGAACTTTAGGAATTATAGTGATAAAAGTATGGTTAATAGATTTCAGGATGGATCTAAAGTTTAAGCATGATAGAACAGCCTGAGAGATATCCATACCTACATCAGTCCAATAAGTCTGATAGAACAAAGGAGGCATCCCATTTGGTCCCAGGGCTTTTAATGGGGCCATGTCCTTGATTGCACATTCCACCTCCTCCACCGTGAAGGGCTTAGCCAAGCCAGTCCTTATATCTTCTATCACCACTGGTTAAACCCCCTCCAAGATCCGCTCTAAATTACCTGGATCGGAAGAAGTAAACAAATTTGCATAAAACTCTATCAACATACCTAAAACCACCTCCTCATTATCGTGCCAAATTCCGTTCACGTCTCACAGCCCCTTAATAAAGTTTCTTCTCTTCTGTTGAGTCGATACACCATGGAAAAATTTAGTGTTTTGATCATTGATTTTTATGAGAATCAAAGTATGAATAGTTATGTATAAGCATATACATAAACCTAAACCCGTGTATTTTGAAAACAAATCATAACAATTACTTAAAAAAATATAGAGTAAATTGCAAATTACACCCCTAAAGTTTGAGGGTGATTGGATTTTACACTGAAGTTTCAGAATTTGGATTTTACCCCCTAAAGTTTGGGGTGTTTGGATTTATATCCTGACATTTCAGAACTTGGATTTTACTTCCTTAATGGCTTGTTTGGAAGTTTAGAGAGGGAGGAGAGTAGAGGGGAGTAGAGGGAAGGGGAGTAGTGGGGAGGAGAGTAGAGGAGAATGATTCACCTCCACCTTATTTGGATGTTTTTAAAATTAGTAAGGGGGAATGGAGTAATTAGCCATTCCCCTTGTGTAATTTTATTAATATAATAAGGGTAAATTAGGTAATTTACTTGGTCAATAGTTTATGTACTTTACTACCCCTCCAAATCTCTCCAATTTGGGGGAATTAAAATTGGGGGGCTAGAGGGAGTCCAAACCCCTCCAAACTCCTCCAAACTCCTCCCCCTCATTCTTTAAAAAACTTCCAAATAAGGTAATTGCATTACTCTCCCTCCCTCTACTCTACTCCCCCTCCTTTTTTAAACATCCAAACATGCCATAAGTTTAGGGTTATTTGGATTTTACACCCCAAAATTCTAAAACTTTAGGACGTAAAATTCAATCACTCCAAAACTTGAGGAAGTAAAATCCAAACGCTCCTAAAATATAGGGAGTAAAATCCAAATTCTAAAACGTTAAGGTATAAAATCCAAGCATCACCAAACTTCAGGGGGCAAAATTCAAAATCTGAAACTTCAAGGTGTAAAATCCAATCACTCCCAAACTTTAGGGCTGTAATTTGCAATTTATCCAAAAATAAATAATAAACATATCTGTATATAAACTTGCAAATTTTCAAGAGATTTCAAATTGGTCCAAGTAACGCGCAACTTGCACAACTACTGGGAAGAGCCTAACCTAGTCTCCCTTTGAAGCCATATTATCACAAAGAAGTTGAAAATAAAAAGTGACTCTAAACACGTTCTAGTTATATTGTTTTAACTGATTAGCCTGAGTACCACGCAATTTGCGTAACTATTGAATCATAACACGCAACTACTGGGATGAGCTTAACCTTTAATCTCCCTTTGAAGTCCTATTCTCACGAAGAAGATGAAAATAAAAAATGACTCTAAACACATTTCTAGTTATATTGTTTTAACCGATTTTGTGATAATTGATCAGTTATCTATATATAATTTTAGTTATTTAGATAAATAATACACATAAATAATTTATTATTTTTCACGTAATAGATTAGAAAATATAAGCGCCATTTCAACCCGAACTTTGTTTAATATGAAATACCAATTTAAACACAATTAGATTAATTAGTAACTTTAATCATATATTTAAGAGCATCATAGCCACTTAAGTAACACCAGCTGCTTTTATAGTATATATAGATATTAAATTATAATTGTAGGGTCAGGATTTGTAACTCAATCCCAAGAGATATGGATTATGAGCTCGCTGAACCTAGAACAATAAATTTGTAGAGAGTGGGTGAAAGAGCTAGGCTAGTTGTGAATCACACAGTGACTAACGAAGACGGTTAAAGATGAATTAACATGCAAGCAGGCTTGAACAATTGACCTAATGAACGTCCGAAGAGATTTATATTGAATAAAGATAATTACAATGCTTAGAGTTACAGTAAAATTGTATTTCTCTGCTTTGTCTCCTTTTTTTTCTCCCCCCTTTCATCAGAGGCTTCTTCCCTTTATATAGCATCCTCACCCCTCATCTTCATCGTCCACTTGGTCTTCATCTAAACATCCACTCGAGTATATGTCATGTCAAGTCTTCTTTTTAGTTTTCTGTGAGTGGTGGTAGCTAAGATTACACTGTTCAGGAGTCTTCTCCACATAAATGCGGCTAGAAAAGTAGATGTAATGCATTAAACACGGTTGTAGCAGCTTTTCCCTTTAGATATTTCTTCGTTCTTATCATCCCCAGACACGCTCAAAATTTATCTTCGTTATTGGAACCAGTAGGAAGATCATTCTGACTCTCCACACATTTGATTGATCAAGAATATTCGTATCCGATGAGGAAGACCTCTTCGGACAACTTACGAACTCTTCGGAATGCATCCCTCATTCATTTCCAGGTATGATTCTTCCACATGGACCTTTTCCCAGATATTCTCTTTTCTTCAGACATCTAGTAGTCTTCGAATAAGGCTCCAGACCCAATACATTAGGCTGGACTTTCACACCCTACAATTATTATTATTATTATTATTATTATTATTATTATGAAAATGAAATTATTAATACCAATGTTAATAACATAAAAAATATTTTAAAAATAAAAACTTATTTTTATTATATTTCTTTATTGAAAAACTTATTTGAATTGATTTTTATGAGAATAGAAGTATTAATTGTTATGTATAAACACATACATAAACCTAAACCTGTGTATTTTGAAAAACAAATCACAACAATTATTTAATAAATAAATAATAAACATATATGTATATAAACTTGTATATTTCCAGAGATTTCATATTGTGATTAAGACAATAATATTGTATAAATTGTTTTTTAGAATGCTGATAACTTTTGGTTAAAATAAGTGGCAACCACAAGTATGGTAGAAAGAGGGATATTCAAAAAAGTCTTTAGTCCAATCCAAGTTGAGTTTCAAGCCCAAAAAATAAGGCCCATTATTTTGAACAAATTTCCCACCAATTCAAATAAAAATTGAAGATTTATGAGTCATTTTCTACACGAAGTCAAAATATATTTATTTTGGATTTCCTAAGAAATATTCAGCCTTTATGTTTTATCCTAAGCATATAGGTTTTTTATTTTGATTCTAGTTTCTTTGAGTCTATTATGACTTTAGTTTTAAAAAGGTAAGGAACTAAATCGTAATTTTGTTCTCCTATGCTTATAAGGCTATTCTAAGCACTATATAAGCTAGTTGACAAGAATGAATAAAGCAGAAAGTGTATTTCAAAAAAATAGTCTTTGTGCTTTTTAGAAGATGAATTTCTTTTAGGCGGAAATACATTTTTGACGCCTATATCTTGACCATAGTCCCATTTTGGTCAATACCTTTTAATTTTATCGCATTTAAACCCTAAAATTATATATATATATATATATATATATCTCGCTTTGGTCCCTACCATTATCTCACTAATAAAAATAGTCTACGTGGCAAACAGAATGCACCGTTGGCAAACTAAATGCTGACGTGACCATTAAAATAATAATAAGATTTTTTATTTAGCAATTTAAAAATGCCACATTATCTTTTAAATATAAAAAATTAATTTATCAATTTTAATTAAATAAAAAATAAAGGAAAAAACAGAACAAAAAACCAAAAATCATATAAATTGAGATCTAGCTTTATCTTGATGAAAAACAGACAAGAACACAAACCAAGAAAATTCAAAACCCAAAAACATCTAGCTTTATCAATTTTATCTTGACGTTAAATTTTTTTTTTTTTTTAAAGATAACTAACTAGATGTTTTTGATTTTTAAATTTTTTTGGGTTTGTGTTCAGATAAAGCTAGATCTCAATTTATATGATTTTTGGTTTTTATTTCAGTTTTTTCCTTTTTTTTTATTTAGTTAAAATTGATAAATTAATTTTTTTATATTTAAAAGATGATGTGGCATCTTTAAAATGATAAATAAAAAAATTTATTAGTATTTTAATACTTTATATATATATATATATATATACATGATAGAATTTCTACTCTAACTTAATCTAAGTATATATGTGTGTGAAACTCCCTATTGGAGACTTGAACCCCGGCCTTTTCCCCCCACACCCCAAAAGCACTTATACTTATGGAGTGACCACCACACCAAGGGTGCAAAGTGGTAGTATTTTAATACTCATGTCAACATTTAGTGTGCTAGCAGTGTGCTCCATTTGCCACGTAGACTATTTCCGTTAATGAGATAATGGTAGGGATCAAAATGAGTTCGCTTTTTTATTTTAGGAACTAAATACAGTCAAATTAAAAAGTATAGATTAAAATGAGAATAGGGTCAAAATTTAGGGACCAAAAAAGTATATCCGCCTTTCTTTTATTAAACTCTAATGCCTTGGGTGGATTCCTTTCGGTGGTAATATTTGTATCCATTTGAATTTTTCTTTGGTAATGAACTTATTTATCCCTTTTAATACTTGCATGTTGTTCCACATATATATATATATATATATATATATATATATATATATATATATATATATAAAAGAAAAAAAATAAAAAAAATAAATGAAGTCACCCCCTTTTGTCATATCAGATTAGTTTAGTGTCACCCTCTTTTTTGGTATTAGTATTAAAGGAACTTACGAGAATAAGCTTACATGCAGGTCCAAACTACACGTACCAATAGGCAAAATCTAACAATGCAACCCATTAGGCTTTTTTAGGCAATATACTTTAACATTTTTTGAATGTACAACTTATTTGAGTACATAAGCCACAAGAGAGAGTATGTCTATTTTCTATCTTATCTATGCTACTGTATAAGAGGATTACACTGTTTGGGATTCTCATTTTCATAATTCAAAAATATCCCTACACCTTACGTTTAAGTAAAAACAAAATTTAGGGACAACCTTGTAAAAATACATCTCTAACTCAACCCAAAACACTACCTGCAAAATAAAACCACTATTAAGTTGTTAACCTACTCAAACTTATCCACTAATAAACAGTTACAACAATTTACCATCCTTTGCATAAACAAAAAACTAGCATCATCACAAGTGTTTCGCGCATGCAATGAGACTTTTTATTTTTTATTTTTTGAGTTACACGTTTTACTCATGACAGTTTTATTTTATTTTTTTATTTTAAGAAGTTGTATTAGTACTTGACTATTAATGTGAGAGAGAAATGTGGAGGTGGGAAAAAAACAGTTTAGTAATAATAAAAAATGGCACATTTGTGGGAAAAAAAAGTTTTATTTTTTATATTTTTTCAAAAAGAAGAAGTTGTATTAATACTTGACAATTAACATGAAAGAGAAATGTAGAGGTGTGAGAAAAAAAAATTAATTTAGCTTAAAATTAGGAGTTTTTAAATTATTGATTTTACGTGTCTAACCCTATGATTTTACATCATCATAATGTACATCACATTAAGGATACATCACAGTGAACCAAACACCTCCTTAATGTAATGCCACTATATTTATATTTATACATACATAGTAAAATTTCCTCTTGTTTTAATGTATAAATCATTCAATAATCAACTAATTGTTACAAATACAACAAAATAATAAGATTAGTAACACAAAAAAAAAATCATCTTTATTTGCTTACATGTTGTGATTGATGTTTAAAAAAATTGGTATTAGTGATAGAGTACTTATATATATGTAAGATATATTGTACAAATTACAATTCGTCACATCAACCTTTTTTGCTTCTTTCCACTTACTCCAAGTTGGTAGTGGAATTCAAATCCAAGTTCTCTTCCAAAACTAAACAACAAATATTGAATCACAAATTTCTTTCCTTATCATATCAACAAGTTGTGAAATTTTTTTTTTTAACTTGAACAAGTTTGTAACCAAATCGGTAGCAACAAAATTATGCCACTTTATTTGGAAAAAAAAAAAGACTCAATTTAATTGAAAAAAATCATTAAATTTTATCCTCACCCACCTTGAAATTTGAAATCTGCATGTTGGGACCATTTTTAACCCCTTGGTTATTATGATCTCTCTCTCTCATAGTGTGCTAATTTTCGTAGAAAATGAAGACAGTATTTTTAGTTTTATTAAACATTATTAATTTTTAAATCTCTATTAGATGTTAGGAGTTTGAATTTTATTATTCACTCAATTTTATGTAATGAAATCATTGCCATATACACTGACATGGTTGCTTCAACAATTAATAATCTTATTGGTATTAAATTTTAATTTCATCATTTATATAAACTTGGTCGATTAACAAACTAAAAAACGACTCAATTGCTCTGGTATTGCTTTTGAAAAAAAAGACTCAATTTAATAAAAGTCTTTACATTTTCTCTTTTATGTGTATAGCATGGTGTAGACGACTAAATTTCTAGTTTGAAATAAATCAAACAAGTAAAAATAGTTTCACAAATGCGAATTTGTATTGATAATTGTGTGGTACAATTCTCTGTGATTACAAAAGAGTGATCCTTTGATTCGATCTCCTTGTACTTATTGATTTGGATTTGTGGTAATGTGATTTTGACTTGAACACAAAGTATCCTTCAATTTGGTTGAGGAATGGATCGAAGATTGTTGAAACAGAATTACAATGAATCTCTGGCTATGAGCTTGTTAGAAATTCTTTGTTCTTCACGTTCTTTGTATGTTCTTCGTGTTCTTGGTGTGTTCTTCGCCTTTGAAGGTTTGTGGTGGAAGTTCTTCGGTGCTTTAGAGGCTTGAATCCGTAGAGCTTTGTTGATTTATGATTTGTTGATGTTTTCGGACACTTTAGGCTTGATTCCCGCAAACTTTTGGATCTAGGCGGATGATTTGGATGATTTCTCTTCGAATGTTCTTCGTATTCGAAGGTTGAAGTTCTTGAAGTTCTTGGAGGCTTTAGAGCTTGGTTCCGGCAGAGCTTCTGGACTTCTGAATCTTCTCTGATGTTGCTTGTGCTTCAGATGGCTTGATATCCCCCTAAATGTCTTAGGAAGGCTTCTATTTATAGGAGTTTTGGGGTGGATGAGCGACACGTGGCGGAGTTTGATTGGTGACACATGTCACAGTCTGATTGGTCCGCTTATGTCATCGCTTACACGTGCGAGGTTGCTTAGGTCATCGCTTACACGTGCGAGGTTGCTTAGGTCATCGCTTACACGAGCAAGGCTGCTTGTGTCATCACTTGCACGAGCTGATGCATGATTGGTTCTTGCATGACACTTGGCAAATTTCTGTTGGCTTCTGAATGGCAATAGTAAAACCTAGCAGCAGTATGTGGCGCTTTGTAATTGACTGTGTTTTGTGGTCTTGGTAGTGTGACGTGTCAGCTTGTGATAGGTCGGGAATTTTCCCTCTCTACACATGGTACCCAAAAAAAATGAACATGGATGAACATAATATTTTTTTCAATAGCTTGCATGTGTTACAAGTTTATGTTTAGATAAATGTTTGTTGTAATAATTTGGTCAATTTCTATAAGTTGAACATTATCATTATTTATACTAGTTTTGGCGGCTATAGCCAATATAAGTGGCTTGTCTATACCCGTCATAACCTCTGAAATCTAGTTGAAAGGGAAGTCTGGATATGAATAGCACAAGGATACTATTACCTTCATGAATTTATAACTCCTCTCCACATTTGCAGGCACCCTTTTAACGAGAGTGCTTTTTGAAAAAATGGGATGCACGTGCTCAATCCTTTTAATGGATCTCATATTCATAGTTGGGTACATAGGCGAATTACAAATTCCAATTAGCTTTGGAGTCGGCGTGGGGAGCACACTAATCCCCCTCTTTGTGGCGACTAGCTGCCCCACAAAGATTAGGGGAATAATCATCAAAAAGTAATCAAAAGTCTTTACATTTGGTTCGATTAACAAAGTAAAAAGAGACTCAATTGCATTGGTATTGGTTTTGAAAAAAAAAAAGACTCAATTTAATAAAATTTTTTTACATTTTCTCTTTTATGTGTATAGCTTGGTACCCAAAAAAAATGAATATGAATGAACATAATTTTTTTTTTCAAAAGCTTGCATGTGTTTCAAGTTTATGTTTAGATAAATGTTTGTTGCAATATTTGCGTCAATTTCTATAAGTTGAACATTATTATTTTTTTACTCAATTTTAAGTGTGATTTGTTCCCCATAAACAGTCAACTTAAAAAGATTTTCAAACTTTTTAATATAGGATCAAAATTAATCCGATCAAATAGTCAAGTTTTAGTTAAAACTCACCCAAATTTGAGAAATCCAATAAAAAAAAATTATCAAAATCAACACACACAAAAGTTTGACCGCTCAAACCAAACAAATGCTTAATTTAAGACTTGAATTTCCGTCAAAATCAAAGGGCAGACAAAAATTCAATATCTAAACCTCTTAATCCCTAATTGGTACTAAATACAAGACTTTATTTGGAAAAAAAAGAATTAATGTTTGTTGTAATATTTTCATCAATTTCTATAAGTTGAACATTATCATTATTTATATTATTTTTGGCAGCTATAGTTTGCGCGAGTGGCTTAGCTATAACCATAATTATTGCTGAAATCCTGACGAAGAGGAATTGAGGAAACAAATAGTGCAAAAATGCTACTACCACTCCTCTCCACATTTGTAGGTACCTTTTTGACGGGAGTGCTTTTTCAAAAAATGGGACACACGTGCTCAATCCTTATAATGGATCTCATATTCATAGTTTATGTTTATATAAATGTTTTTTGTAATATTTGCGTCAATTTTTATAAGTTGAACATTATTTGTTTTACTCAATTTTAAATCTATATATTGATTTGCAAAAAGTCTAATAAAATAATTTTTATTTTCATTTTTTCTACAATTTAGATTTATAAAAAGAAAAAAAAAAAAGGTTTATGATTAGAAAATCATTATCCTGTATGTATATATGTTTATGTTTATGGTTGTGGTTATGTTACTTCATTTAAATGTTATCTTAACAAAATAATTCAAAAGTCGATATACCTATAACATTTTAATTTTTTATTATTATTATTATATATGAAAAGAACACTAGTTATGATATAGCATGAGCAAGATTAATTTTACCAATTAAGTTTAATATACTTTTTAGTAGCTAGAAAGTAAATAACTATAAACTATTTTAGACCTACTTATATGTAGCTAAATCGCTAACTAATATTTAATTAAGCCAAGTATGTAACATAAGTCTAAGTTTTTTAAATGCCAAATTATAAAAAATCAAGACCATCAAGCCAACAATTTGTGACAAGGCGGATTCCATCATCTTAATCTCAGAAAGTAAATTTCACAACTTATTGTAATGGGATTCCTAAGAAATCTATACTATACCAAAAAAAAAAAAAATTCTGCACACCAATTATCTCCCACAACTATTATTATTATTATTATTATTATTATTATTATTATTATGAAAATGAAATTATTAATACCAATGTTAATAACATAAAAAAGATTTTAAAAATAAAAACTTACATTTATTATATTTCTTTGTTGACAAACTTATTTTAATTGATTTTTATGAGAATAAAAGTATTAAATTGCTGTGTAGAAACATACACATAAACCTAAACCTGTGTATTTTGAAAAACAAATCATAACGATTACTTAAAAAAAAAATAATAAACATATATGTATATAAACTTGCATATTTTCAAGAGATTTTATATTGTGATTCAAGAAATAATAATTCTCTAAAAAAGAAAAGAAATAATATTGTATAAATATTTTTTTAGAATGCCGATAACCTTTGATTAAAATAAGTGGCAACCACAAGTATAGTGGAAAGAGGGATATTCAAAAAAGTCTGTAGTCCCATCCAAGTTGAGTTTCAAGCCCAAAAAATAAGGCCCATTATTTTGAACAAATTTACCTCCAATTCAAATGAAATTTGAAGATTGGTAAGTCATTTTCTACGTGAAGTCAAAAAATATTTATTTTGAGTTTCCTAAGAAATATTCAGCCTTTATGTTTTAGCTATCCTAACTCCTAAGTAGACAGGTTTTTTATTTTGATTATAGTTTCTATGAGTCTATTATGACTTTAGTCTTGAAAATGTTGGGAACTAAATCGTAATTTCGTTCTCTTGTGCTTATAAGGCTATTCTAAGCACTATATAAGCTAATTGACTAAAATGAATAAAACAGAAATTGTATTTCAAAAACTAGCCTTTGTGCTTTTTAGAAGATGAATTTCTTTTATTAAACTCTTATGCCTTGGGTGGATTCCTTTTGGTGGTGATATTTGTATCCCTTTGGATTTTTCTTTGATAATGAACTTATTTTAATACTTACGTGTTGTTCCATATAATCAAATATATATATATATATGTGTGTGTGTGTGTGTGTGTGTGTAAAAGGAAAAAAGAAAATATACATGTCAAGTCACCCCCTTTTGTCATATCAAATTAGTTTGTTGTCACCCCTTTTTTTGGTAGAGAGATGATACGCCCACAATATTTTTACAATATTTTCACAACAAATCACAGGTAGTTAATTATTATTAGTTCAAATTTGAACCTAACACTAAGATTATTTTTTTACCCCAACAATAACAACCAATAACAACTTGCCACTTAGAATTTGTTGTGAAAATGTTGTGAACATATCATTTCTCTTTTTGGTATTAGTATTTGAGGAAATTACGAGAATAAGGTTACCCGCAGGTCCAAACTACACATACCAATAGGCAAAATCTAACAATACAACACATTAGCCTTTTTTAGGCAATACATTAACAATTTTTTTCATGTACAACTTATTTGAGTACATAAGCTTATTTATTTATACTATTATTTAAGGGGATTCCCTTGTTTGGATTCCTCAATTTTGATACCCAAAATATCCTCAAATTTACTAGTTTGTAAAGCTTAAATAGTAGGGTTAGGCATGAAAAATTACCAATTTAAGAAATCCTAAATTTTAGATAAATTTGAAAAAATATTTCCTATAAAATAGGAATACTCCCACTAACCCACTAATTCTAACGCACATTTCTAATTTTTTATTCTAAAAAAAAAAAAACTCACGTTCAGTAAAAAAAAAAAAAAAAAACGAAATACCCTTAATTTAATATAAACTTATCTTTATCTCTAAATCATAAGAAATGGTTTAAAATCTTAAATTGATAAAAATTAAAAACAAATAAACCTAATGAAAAAAGCCACGTTGTATCAAAAAAATTATCTACCATATTCCTATTTTGAAAAAAAAAAAAAAAAAAAATCCTACCCCAGCAACTCTTTTTCTTTTTTCTTTTTTTCAAATTCAAAATTTAAAAATAGTACAAGTTTTAGATAACTTCACGATTATAAACTCAAGTAAAATATGCCAACCACTGCACACCCTTGGTGCGATGGTCACTCCACAAGTATAAGTGTCTGTGGGGTGTGAGGGGTAAGAGTCAGAATTCAAGTCTCCAGGAGGGAATTTCACACACATATACACTTAGATTAGGCTAGAATAGAATTCTATCTTGTATCAAAAAAAAAAAAAACACAAGTAAAACTCAAGTAAATTTAATTGTTCCAAATTCTTTCTTATTCCTTAACTAACCACCAATATTGCCAACACCAAAAAAGAAAAAAAAAAGTTAACAATTGGATAAGAGGCTAGTGCTATCGCTTTAAAAAAAATCCACCTACAAATTCTCACAAACACAATTTCAAACTTCAACTCATTATCATTAAGCAGTTATAATGTTCTCCCTCCATCCCTATCCTCCATAGAAACAACTATTTTTGTATGTAGCCTCTGTAATCTATACTATTATTTAAGCGGCTTCCCTTGTTTGGATTCCTCAATTTTGATACCCAAAATATCCTCAAATTTACCAGTTTATAAAACTTAAATAGTAGGGTTAGGCATGTAAAATTACCAATTTAAAAAATCCTAAATTTTAGATAAATTTGAAAAAATATTTCCTATAAAATAGGAATACTCCCACTAACCCACTAATTCTAACGCACGTTTCTAATATTTTATTCTAAAAAAAAACTCACGATCAATTAAAAAAAAATAATAATAACGAAATACCCTTAATTTAATATAAACTTATCTTTATCTCTAAATCATAAGAAATGGTTTAAAATCTTAAATTGATAAAAATTAAAAACAAATAAACCTAATGAAAAAAGCCACGTTGTATCAAAAAAATTATCTACCATATTCCCTATTTTGAAAAAAAAAAAAACCTACCCCAGCCACTCTTTTTCTTTTTCTTTTTTTCAAATTCAAAATTTAAAAATAGTACAAGTCTTAGATAACTTCACGATTATAAACTCAAGTAAAATATGCTAACCACCGATATTGTTTAACTTCACGTTTAAAAACACAAGTAAAACTCAAGTAAATTTAATTGTTCAAAATTCTTTCTTCTTCCTTAACTAACCACCAATATTGCCAGCACCATAAAAAAAATAAAAATATAAAAAAAAAAAAAAATTAACAGTTGGATAAGAGGCTAGTGCTATCGCTTTAAAAAAAATCCACCTACAAATTCTCACAAACACAATTTCAAACTTCAACCCATTATCATTAAGCAGTTATAATGTTCTCCCTCCATCCCTATCCTCCATAGCAACAACTATTTTTGTATGTAGCCTCTGTAATGAACATTGTTTTATGTTTTCAGGATAAAAGTTTGCAATCAACAGGTAGGGGATGTGAAGTCTATGCTACAAATGATATGCCACCATTTTGAAGTCCCTTCATGTTGACAACCCGGCTGCTAAAGTTCATTATGGAGTCTACATTCCTAACAAAGCAACATCATCTCTAGAGGTAATTATTTCATGTTGTCTGGATCTAAATATATGTTAGAATGTATTGTGGGAGTTGGATTTGGGAAGTGCCTTCCTAAGTTTAGTAAGCCCAAAGTCACATGTTTAATTAATTTTTTAGTACATTCTGTGTAAAAGATCAAAAAATTATCAAAATTTATCCAAAAAATAGAAGAGCCTCTATAAGAGGCTAATGCTACTATATAAGAGGCTTCCACTATTTGGGGTCCTCATTTTCATGGTTCAAAAATATCCCTACACCTTATGTTTAAGTGAAAACAGAATTTAGGAACAACCTTGTAATAATACATCTCTAACTCAACCCAAAACACTACCTGCAAAATAGAACCACTATTAAATTGTTAACTAACTCATATCCACTAATAAACGGTTACAACAATTTACTACTCTTTGTATAAATAAAAAATAAATAAATAACAATTTACTACTCTTAAGTATACCAAGAGAGCAAGCACGCCTTTCTCCAAAAAAAAAGAAAAATAAGAGAGCAAGTACGCAACCAAAAAGATTTTGGTTCTCTCCCCCAGACTTCCTACAAGGAACAAGAAGATGAGGCGGTTGGTTCCTCATGTGTTTTAGTAGGTCATTTTATTGGGATATTTTTTCTTTTATTTCCGCTTTTTAATTCTTTTATCAGTTTCATATTGAATTTGTATTTATATCTCTAATAAAAAAATATTGAATTTGTATTTATTGGATTTTTTTAATGGTTTTTCAATCTATGCCGGAAAAATAACTGCTTAAATGACATTGCATTTCAGATTGGAAAGATACAAGAGAATATTTTTGGGCAATGAAATTTAGAAATGGGAAATGTGGCAAATGAACAATTATAGGAAGAGAGTAAAAATTCTCAAGGTTTAGTATTGTAGGGTCAGTTTTTGTAGCCCAAGCCCAAAAAGGGTGGGTTAGAGGCCCAACAAACCCAGCACAATGAATTTGTAGAGAGTGGGTGAAAAAGCTGGGCTGGATCTGAATTAAATAATGGTTGGCTAGGTTACGTGAGACGGAAATAACATAAAATAATGACAAAGAGGCTTCTTAGGTGAATGTCCGACGAGGCGTTTTATTGAATGAACAGTAATTACAACATTCAGAACTACAGTAAAACTTTTCTCCTTTCTTTTTCCCTCTTTTTCCTCCCCCTTTTATCAAGGATCGACCTTCTTTATATAGCACCTTTCTCCATCATCTTCATCGTCCACCTGTTCCTCATCTGGGTATCCACTTGAGTGCATGTCACGTCATGCGCCTACTTTAGTTCTTTGTGAGTGGCGGTAGCTGAGGTTTCACTGTTCAGGGGCCTTCTCCACATAAATGCGGCCAGAAAAGCTGTTGCAGTACATTAAATACGGTGGTAGCAGCTTTTCCTTTAGATATTTCTTCATTCTTATCATCTCCAAACATACCTAGGGCTTATCCTTATCACCGGGCTTGCTAGGAGAATCATTCGGACCGTCCACACGTCTGATTGGCGAAGGCTACTTGTATCCAAGGGAGAAGACCTCTTCGGACCAATAATATGCTCCTCGGAATGATCGTAACCTCTTCGGACCACAACCCTCATTCGTCTCAGGCTTCCCTGTCCTCAGATGGGCCTTCCCATCCAGCTATTGCTATTTAGAAATAAAATACCCCTCGACATGGTACCCCAGGCCCACTAAGAAGTTTTGGGCTTTCATCCCCCACAATAGCCCCTCAAAATCTTAATTTTTCCTTCACATCCGAAGAGAAAAAGTGGGATTTTGACTTGCCACGGAGCAAAAGCTTGAGAACGGACAAAAATTCAAACTGGCACGTGTGTAGATATGGATGTGCACGTTCCATCATTGCTGCAGTTGTTTTCCGTATTCCCAAAGCGCTATATTAATTACTCCAGGCGGCGTCTTGTCCTTTGCATCCAACGGCGAACTGTTGATCCAACGGACAGGGTTCTTTCTTGGGATTTGGGCGAAATAACTTCTGCCCCTTCGTTCGACCTCGTATAAAATCTCAGAGATTAGCATTTCCTCTTTACCTTGCAATTCTCAGACTATCCAACAAGAACAAGCATCCAAACGCTCCGAGCTCTCTCAATCGCTGACCCCAATCCTTTCTAGAGCCTTCAAGAATCTTCCTGCGAGTTCAAAGATCGATCCCTAGTTCCGTTTCTGTAAGTTTTCATCGCCCCAAGCCTCTTGTTTTCTCTTCGGCTGTCTTCTACATCGTGTTTTCATTTTTCCGTTTAAGAAAGATGGGCAAACTCGAGTGCATGGTAGACAGTCCTGCCCAGTTGGAGAAGTTTAGGGCTACATACCGTATACCCCCAAACGTGGGGGTGAGGTATTGTCCTCCAGAGAAAATACTGACTGATCGGAAAACCGGGGAAGTTGTGATCCCTCTCATCGCTTTCTTGGAGGGAGGAATGACAATTCCTATGGGTCCCATCACCACTAGTTACCTCCGAAACCATAGGATTACCCCTTGGCAGTGCGTGCCTAACATGTTTAGGATCCTAGGAGCAATTGAAGACCTTAATCATCACCTAGGATTGGGACTCACTTGGCTCGACGTGGTGCACATGTACGAGTTCCACAGCCAACAAGGGGCGGGATATTATTTAAAATCCCGGTCCAACATTGTTCGGCTGATTTCCTGCCTCCCCAAGTCTAACAAAGGGCTGAAGGACGACTATGTGATCGTCTCGGGCACGTGGTATAACGGCCCTCACTGTCCGACCAAGCCAGGAGAGCCAGGTGGGACATTAGATTTAGGCACTCTGACCGTAGGCTTAGGATCCGTGTTTTTTAACAGTTTCTAATTCTCTGTGTTGCTGCTTTCGATTTTCTAACCAAACTCTCCTGTGACTTGTAACAGATAAAGAACGCATTTCTCCTCGGCTTCACCAACGTTGCTGCGTTGAACTTTTTATTACGGTCGGAGATCTTCGTTAGTGAGGACGGACAACTTCGATCGGCTCCCCTCATCCTAGGGTACACAGCGAAACCAAAAGACTTCCAACCGGTGGGCAACGCGATAACCCAGGGAGATCGCCGCCTCAACCGTATTGACGTATCTTGGAAGGGTTTTTTGGCACCGCACGAACTTCCACCCGTGCCACATCCAAACCCTCGGAATATACCTCCTCTCGTCCAACCGCTCCAACAAGTTCCCCTCGGACAAGAGGTTGAGGGTGAAAGAGTTGGCTCCTCTACCTCTTCGCTTGAGGAGCAAATAGACAAGTTCCATTTCGAGGGGGAAGCTCCAGGGGGAAAAACAAGTAGTAGAGGTCTCGGACGCTGAGGAAAAGATCGACAGGCATTCAAGCATTCACCCTGTTCTGATCCTTGCCAGTCCTGAAGACTCGTCGGACGAAGATATGGACTTAAAGAGTCTAATGAAGAAGAGGGGCCAAAAGACCGAGCACAAAGATGCTGGGACGTCTAAACCAGTGGTGACCCTGCCCCCAGTGCCTACCCAGGTCCCTGACCCAGGTTTGAAGCCCGTGCCAAACCTGCAGAAGAAGAGGCCCCACGAGCCTGAAGAGAGGGAGGTGGTTGTGCCACCCAAGACGAATAAACAACAAAAAGTGGTATGAGACCATCGAAGCAGGAGGGCCTCCTCCACCGAGAGCCGAGACGACGTGGTTATGGCTGACGTCCGCCGAGGAGGGGGAACTGGCATTTGGTCCCCAAGGCTAAAGCTAGATGGCGCTCCCTTTCCTTGGGACACCTCCCTCCGGAACTATGATGGGGGAAGGGCAGGGTACGTTGCTGAGGCCCTGCAGCAGCCACTCCTTCTCCCTCATGACATGGACTCCTACAAGCGCTTCAACCAGAATGAGCTCTTCTTGTCCCTTAAGAGGGACGTGGCCATGGTAAATAAACTCTTTCTTAATTCAGGTTTTATCCTTAATTAGCTTTGCTTCCCTTTTTCACCCAATGTTGAAAATGTTGTCATGCAGATTACTCAGCAAATTTACGTAGCCGAGGAATGGAATAAGAAGTACTACCTCGAGGCTCAAGCAGTAGCTTAGTCTCAATCCGAGACGGAGAGATCTCTGGGTCAGTTGAAGGAGGACTATGCTCACATGTCAGAGCAACTCAAAGACATGACCAATCAGAGGAACAGCCTCAGAGCCGGCCTAAAGAACGCCGAGACTCAAGCCGAGGAGCAGCGCAAACAGCTGAATATGTCAGAGATCAACCTGGCGACCGAAAGGGAGCTAGTGAAGGGTCTCAGAGCTGAGCTCCAAAAGGCCAAAGAGAGCGCCAAGGCAGCTGAACAGAAGGCTCAACTAGCCAAGGAATCAGTTGAAGCTGAGAGGAAGGCGGCGTATCAGTTGGGGGTAAATGAGACCGGGCAGCAGCTTACTGAGCAATTTGCCTCGGTTAGTTGTGATTACTGCGACATAACCTGGCAAAAGGCACTGGACGCTGCTGGGGTCCCCTCGGACTCTCCCCTGAGGTTACCTGGGAGCACGTACTATGATTCCGAAATCCGAGAGCTCCCAGGTCCTGACCCTCCTACTGCTCCACAGCTTCCAGAGGTTTCAGAGCAAAACTTGGTCAGTCAAGCTCCCCCCTCCACCCTTGATGCCCCTAAAGAGATTGGTCAGCCAGGTGATAAGGGTAAACCGGCTGAACCAGGAAAAGACAAAGGCAAAGGGTTAGAGGGAGAGAAGACTTCTGCTGAGCCCGAGGGTCAAGGCCCAGAAGCTGCTGCTCGGATGGGCCAGGCTGCTGACAATGTGATCCCTCCAGCAAAAGAATAGATAGGATTTTTTTTTTTTTTTTTTTGGAAAGAGATTGTAAGTTACTTTTTCTTAATCAATGAAGTAGTTTTTCTTTTACTTTTGTTATAAAGTCTTGTACTTTAATATTATGGGAATATAGGTGATCGTGATCCTAATATTATGTTAACAACGTGCATGACTATGATTGTTACTAAAAATGAGCAGAATGTATAGGAACTATTAATAAGAGGCAACATGAGCCAGGGATAATTTAAACACATTTAGGAGTTTCAATCATGGCTTATCAGAGAACGATATTTCAGCAATAGCAGTTGCATTAGATTTAGATTTAAACACTCAGAGGGCTATAATGAAGTGTAAACTAACCCAAACCATCTGGTCCGAGGACTACAGGCATGATTGGATTTAAGTTTAAACACTTAAAGAACTGTAATGGAGTGTTAACTAACCCAAATCATCTGGTCCGAGGACTACAGGCATGATTGGATTTAAGTTTAAACACTCAGAGGGCTATAATGAAGTGTAAACTAACCCAAATCATCTGGTCCGAGGACTACAGGCATGATTGGATTTAAGTTTAAACACTCAAAGAACTGTAATGGAGTGTTAACTAACCCAAATCATCTAGTCCGAGGACTACAGGCATGATTGGATTTAAGTTTAAACACTCAAAGAACTGTAATGGAGTGTTAACTAACCCAAATCATCTGGTCCGAGGACTACAGGCATGATTGGATTTAAGTTTAAACACTCAGAGGGCTATAATGAAGTGTAAACTAACCCAAATCATCTGGTCCGAGGACTACAGGCATGATTGGATTTAAGTTTAAACACTTAAAGAACTGTAACAGAGTGTTAACTAACCCAAATCATCTGGTCCGAGGACTACAGGCATAATTGGATTTAAGTTTTATATGACATGTTGTTATGTTGATTATAAGGAAAATTCGATTAATAATAATACCTTTTGAGGTTATTTACATTCCAAGGGCGCGGTATCACATGACTATCCAAGTCTTCAAGGAAATACGCCACAATGCCAGCCCCTGAAGTAATACGATATGGCCCTTCCCAATTAGGCCCTAATTTTTCCCAAGCTGGGTTCTTCGCAGTGCCGACCACTTTTCTTAACACCAGATCACTAGGTTCCAGAGGCCTGAGCCTTACGTTGACGTCGTAACCCAGTATGAGCTTTTGCTGGTAATGCGCCAATCGGACCATTGCATTTTCCCTCCTTTCATCAATTAGGTCCAAACTCCTCTCTAGCTGCTCATTGTTGCCCGTCAGGTTGAACGGGCTAGTTTTCAACGTTGGGAATCCAGTTTCCAGGGGTATGACAGCTTCAGCCCCATAGGTCATCGAGAAAGGAGTCTCTCCAGTAGACCTGCGTGGAGTAGTTCTGTAAGCCCAAAGCACATGTGGCAATTCTTCCACCCATTTGCCATTCGCGTCGTCAAGTCTCTTTTTCAGGCCACTCACAATGACCTTGTTGACAGCTTCTACTTGGCCATTACCCTGGGGATACGCTGGGGTGGAATATCTGTTCATGATTCCCAGTTCGCTACAATAACTCCTAAATGCTTTGCTATCAAACTGAAGGCCATTGTCCGAGATAAGACTATGTGGAACTCCAAATCGAGTAACTATACTCTTCCACACAAACTTCTGCACATCTACGTCTCGGATGTTGGCCAAAGGTTCTGCTTCAACCCACTTGGTGAAGTAGTCAGTGCCGACCAGCAGATATCTCTTGTTTCCTGCAGCCTTAGGGAATGGCCCCACGATGTCCAAGCCCCACTAGGCAAAAGGCCATGGGCTGGTTAGCGGGTTAAGAGTTCCTCCGGGCTGATGAATGCGTGGGGCAAATCGCTGGCACTGATCACATTTTTTAACATAATCCAGGGCTTCTTTTTGCATGTTGGGCCACCAATAACCCTGAGTAAGAGCTCGGTGAGCCAAAGACCTACCCCCAGTGTGGCTTCCACAGATTCCTTCATGCAGTTCTTCTAATAATAGCTCAGCCGCTTCAGGATGCATGCACAACAAGTAAGGTCCTGAATAGGAACGTTTATATAGCTTCTGATCTTCGGATAACCAGAACCTGGTTGCTTTCCTCCGAATTTTGTCGGCCTCCCCCTTTTCTTCAGGCAAGACATCTTCCTTTAGAAATTTAACTAAAGGGTCCATCCAACTAAGTCCAGCCCTGACTTGATGTACTTGGATTACTTCTCCTCTTGCGTCGGTAGGCTTATGCAAGTCTTCGACGAGGATAACTCTCGGCAAATCTTGTGCCGAAGAGGTGGCTAGAGTGGCCAAGGAGTCAGCGTGTGTGTTACCACTCCTGGGTACATGCACCAGGCTGAAAGATTCGAACCCCGTTTGCAGATGTTTAACTCGGCTCAAGTACCCCTGCATTCTTTCATCTTTTGCCTCAAACTCCCCCTGTACTTGACCCACAATCAACCTTGAATCCGAGAATAGCTTTACTGCCATTCCTCCCATCTTCTGGACCATACTCATCCCCATCAGTAGGGCTTCGTATTCCGCCTCATTATTTGTTGCCGAAAAGCCCAGCCTTAGTGCTTTTTCAATAATGATTCCCTCGGGGGATATCAACACTAACCCCACTCCAGAACCTTTTTGGTTCGCAGCACCATCCACGTACGCCTCCCAAAGGGAAGGGCCTTGTTGAGAAATCATGCCAACTGATTTTTCATCCATGTCTGATGTCGGCTTTACCTCTTCTAATTGGGGCTCCGTGAACTCAGCTACCAAATCAGCAATCACCTGACCCTTGATCGAGGTGCGTGGCATGTACTTGATATCAAAAGCCCCTAGGATCGTCCCCCATTTAGCAATTCTTCCAGTATAATCCGCACTTCGGAGTATTGCCCTGAGCGGAAGCTGGGTGAGAACAATGACTGTATGGGCTTGGAAATAATGTGGGAGTTTTCGTGTACCAAGCACCACTGCTAGAATAGCCTTTTCTAATGGTAAATAACGGATCTCGGCTTCATGCAGCGATTTGCTTACACAGTAAACTGGTTTTTGTACACCACCATCTGCTCGGATCAGCACCAAGCTTACAGCATGGGGAGCTACAGCGATGTACGCAAACAAGACTTCGTCTGGCTCAGGGCTGGACATAATTGGCGGTCGAGCTAAATAATCCTTTAATTGCTGGAAAGCCATAGCACACTCTTCTGTCCACTCGAACCCTTTCCACTTATTAATCAAGGAAAAGAAAGGCCGACACCTATCTGCTGATCGTAAGATAAATCGATTTAGGGCTGCGGTCATCCTAGTCAGTTTCTAAACTTCCTTGGGATTCCGAGGAGCTTGTAGCTCATTGATGGCCTTTATCTGATCGGGGTTGACCTCAATTCCTCTGTGAGTCACCATATATCCTAGGAACTTGCCTGATCCCACACCAAATGAGCACTTAGAAGCATTCAAGCGCAGCTTGTATTTCCTGAGAACTCCAAAAGTAATTTCTAGATCCTTCACATGCTCGGCCACCACTTTACTCTTCACCACCATGTCGTCTATGTAAATCTCGATATTTTTGCCTAGCTGTGGTTCAAACATCCTCGTCATCATCCTTTGGTAAGTGGAACCCGCATTTTTCAAGCCGAATGGCATCACCTTATAATGGTAATTACCAATGGGAGTTACAAAAGCAGTCTTCTCCTGGCCATCCAGGGCTAAGGGTATCTGGTGATAGCCTTGAAATGCGTCCAAGAAGCTCATCCGGAGGTGTCCGACAGTGGCATCTACAAGCTGATCGATTTTTGGCATAGGAAATGGATCTTTAGGGCACGCCCTATTTAAGTCAGTGAAGTCCACACATACTCGCCATTTCCCGTTCTTCTTCTTTACCACCACAATATTTGCCAACCACTCTGGGTAGAAAATCTCTTTAATAGCTCCAACCTACTTGAGCTTTGCTACTTCTTCTCTAACTGCTTCAACATGTTCTTTAGATGGATGCCGAGGAGGCTGCTTCTTAGGGGTAACCATGGGATTTACTTTCAAACAGTGGCATATGAATTCCGGATCCACCCCAGGGGCTTCATAAGCGTTCCAGGCGAATACGTCGAGGTTTTCCTTAAGAAGTTGCACTAACTTCTCCTTTTCCTGTAAAGGTAACTAGGATCCGACCCGAAAGAATTTTTCAGGATCATCCCCAATGATGACTTTTGTTAAATCTTCGCACCCTGCGCCCTTATCCGGATCTTTAGTGGGCGATAACTGATGCTTTCGTTGCTATAAGCCCTCTTCGGCTTTTGCTGGTGACTCGGCTTCTAGCTCATGTTGAATGGCAACCACCAAGCATTGTCTAGCCACGAATTGGTCCCCGCGAATTTCGCAAACCTGGCCTTCGAATGGGTATTTGATTTTCTGATGTAAGGTGGAAGAAACTGCCCCCAAAGCATGAAGCCAAGGTCTGGCTACAATTGCCGTATAGGGCGAAAAGACGTCTACAACTATGAAATCCACCTCCACCACCTCTGAGCCAGTCTGCACAGGTAATCGTATTTGGCCCTTAGGGGTCACGGCCCTTCCTTCGAAACTAATCAATGGAGAACTATACGGCGTTAAGTCACTGAGTTTGAGGTTCAGCCCCCTGTAGAGATCAAGGTACATAATTTCTGCAGCACTGCCTTGGTCAACCATCACCCGCTTCACATCGTACCCTCCGATTCTGAGGGTTATGACCAACGCATCATCATGAGGCTGGACAGTCCCCACCTTGTCAGCATCCGAGAACCCTAAAACTGGATGACCATCTAATTTGCATCTCTTCGAACCCTGGCCAAAGTCCCCCGCAGGCAACCGATCTACTGACATGACCTTAGATGGCCAGGATCCTGTTCTTCTTGGGGTTGCAAAGATAACGTTGATAGTTCCCAGAGGGGGTTTTAAAGGATCGTCCCTCCTGGACTCTGAGTTCATCTGGCCCCCTCGACCACTGGAGTGATGCAAGAGATGCCTCAATTTCCCTTCACCGACCAACTGATCCAAATGATCCCACAAACTTCTGCAGTCCTCGGTCGTGTGTCCATGATCCTGGTGGTACTGGCAATAGAGATTGCGATTGCGCCTATCAGGATTCCCTACCATTTTATTCGGCCACTTGAAGAATGGCTCGTTCCTGACCTTTTCCAAAACTTGGTGGACTGGATCTCTGAATACGGTGTTGACTACCTGGGGATTGGCTGATCCTGACTGCGCAGGAAAATCCCTCCTCGGTTTGTTATTGTGGTATCGATCCGACCTGAAGTCCCTCCTCTCCTGGGGGGTAACCTTGTCCTTGCCTTTTCCTTGTTGCTGATCTTCTTCGACTCTCTTATACTTCTCAATGCGATCCATTAGCTGACGCATGCTAGTAACAGGTTTGCCAGACAAAGATGTCCTTAAATCATGGTCGGTAGGAAGACCGAGCTTAAATGTTTCTAGGGCCATTACATCAAAATTGCCCTCCATGTCGTTGAACATCTCCCAATATCTATCCGAATACATCTTCAGGGTTTCTCCTTCCTGCATGCTTAAAGACAGCAATGACGACAAAGGTCAGGCCACTCTTCGGCAGGTGACAAAACGCGAACCAAAGGCTTGGGTGAGCTCTTTGAAAGAGCTGATGGAATTTGGGATTAGTCCATCGAACCACCTCATCGCGACTGGTCCAAGACTGGAGGGGAAAACCTTGCACATCAGTGCCTCGTCCCTGGAGTAGACAGCCATCTTCTGGTTAAAATGACTCACGTGTTCCACGGGGTCCGTCTTACCATTGTAGACGGTGAACGTTTGTTGGTTAAAGCGTCGAGGAAGTCTCGCCTCCTCAATCCTGCGCGTGAAGGGTGACCTAGAAATCTGATTTAGAGCCTTGCTCATGGCGTCATTTCCCACGTCTTCATGTGATGGACTTCTACGTTGCCCCTTACGATGGGATTCTTCTTCATAAGAATAGGACTCACTGGCTGGTGTCCTGGATTTATGTTGATAAGTAATGTCTGGCTCGTCATCAGGGTCCTCATCGGAATACGAGGAAGCCCGTTTCTTCTTTGCATGGCGCAACTCCCTTTTTAGCTTTTCAACCTCTCGCTGCAAATCTCGGTTCTTTTCCGCATGGGATATGTGACTCCCACTGTGTGATTGGCTCTAGTCAAGGGGCACGGTGTGTACACTACCTTCGCGGTCTTGTCTTCTCTCCAAGTTGAAAAAAGGGTCCACGTGCTGAGATGCCCTAGATTCTGCTTCTTGCTGACTTGGTTCAGCCATCACCTACTGTTGTTTTCTCCCCTGCACCAGCTTTTCCCACAGACGGCGCCAATTGTAGGGTCAGTTTTTGTAGCCCAAGCCCAAAAAGGGTGGGTTAGAGGCCCAACGAACCCAGCACAATGAATTTGTAGAGAGTGGGTGAAAAAGCTGGGCTAGATCTGAATTAAACAATGGTTGGCTAGGTTACGTGAGGCGGAAATAACATAAAATAATGACAAAGAGGCTTCTTAGGTGAATGTCCGAAGAGGCGTTTTATTGAATGAACAGTAATTACAACATTCAGAACTACAGTAAAGCTTTTCTCCTTTCTTTTTCCCTCTTTTTCCTCCCCCTTTTATTAGGGATCGACCTTCTTTATATAGCACCTTTCTCCATCATCTCCATCGTCCACCTGTTCCTCATCTGGGTATCCACTTGAGTGCATGTCATGTCATGCGCCTACTTTAGTTCTTTGTGAGTGGCGGTAGCTGAGGTTTCACTGTTCAGGGGTCTTCTCCACATAAATGCGGCCAGAAAAGCTGTTGCAGTACATTAAATACGGTGGTAGCAGCTTTTCCTTTAGATATTTCTTCATTCTTATCATCTCCAAACATACCTAGGCCTTATCCTTATCACCGGGCTTGCTAGGAGAATCATTCGGACCGTCCACACGTCTGATTGGCGAAGGCTACTTGTATCCGAGGGAGAAGACCTCTTCGGACCAATAATATGCTCCTCGGAATGATCGTAACCTCTTCGGACCACAACCCTCATTTGTCTCAGGCTTCCCTGTCCTCAGATGGGCCCTCCCATCCAGCTATTGCTATTTAGAAATAAAATACCCCTCGACATGGTACCCTAGGCCCACTAAGAAGTTTTGGGCTTTCATCCCCCACAAGTATTATGTAATTATTTTATATATATATATATATATATATATATATATATATTTTTTTTTATGAACTGAAAAACGTAATTATTTGTTATCTAGGGATAACAACTACTAGATATCCATAAGCGAGAAAAGTTGCCTGTAAGACTACTGTTGGTTTCCATGGCTATCTCAAGCCTTGCACCGATCCACCGAATGTATATCATCACTAGGTAAGTTTAAATATATCATTCTAAAAGTATATGCTTGATTTGTATTGTACTTATCATTGTTGTGCACATTTTAAAATGTCTATTAATAACACAAAAGTGACACATTTTGTATAAAGCACTTAGAATGGAGAACAAAAAAGCATTGCTCCACCAACTTCTCCACCATAGCTTGCATATTTTTAATAAGATGACCTATTCCATGTTTCTAATGTAGTGAATTATTTTACAATTTGACCTGATGTAAATATTTCAAGTTTCTACATTGATCCATCAACTTCTTTCAAGTTTCTACATTGATCCATCAACTACTTCGTAATAGCTTTTGTAAATAGTTTTATAGTTATAATTTAATTATGCATTTTTACTTTATGTAAATTTATAAGATCTACTGAGACGATCTTTTTTTTTTCCTCACCCTAAAGGTTAATATTGAATTATAGTATCATTTTTCAATTATTAAAACATTGATTACTACATTAAAAAAAATTGCCAAAAACAAATGATGATTACTATATACTAGCCTCTAAACCCGCGCTCAATGGCTCTTCTATTTTTGAGGGTAAAGATTAATAATTTGCATCCATTATAATTTAGGATTACTACATTTTTTAATCCAAAAAAAAAAATCTAGGGAGTGATGAAAAAATTATTTCACTAACAAACGCATAATACTCATCACACCCTTAGGTTGTTTTTTTTTTTTTTTTTTTTTTTGTGATTGAAAAATGTAATGATCCTAAATTATAATAGATGCAAATTATTAACTTTTACCCAAAAAATTGAAGAACCTTTGAGTACGCACATGAACGTGTGCTCAGAGGCTAGTTTCTATTAGGTATATATGAATGGATGATGTGACTAGTGAAGCTAGATTAAGATTAATGTAATTAAAGTTTTGATGAATGATTGCCGAGGGTAAAACAATTGATGGGAAGATCTAAGATTACCTAATAGAGATAACTAACATTAAATCTTCGCTTGCCTCAAAACTTAGTTGAAGCACTCATAGACTCTGGATGATCAGATAAAAGGACAGCTCAATTAATGCAAAATATCTTTCAGCTTCATCTTAGAGCAAAATTTAGTCCACAAGTTGACAATGGGTTACTAAATAATTGAGTGCGCCCTTGGCATAGCCATATCACTTGAACTTGCTCCTAGGGTCGGTTTGTCCTTCAGGCATGCTCCCCCACGGCAGTCATGGTGAGCCTAAGCGCTGGTGATGGACTAGTGCATAATAAAGCAACTTTAATCAAGTACCTCTTCTTTACTGAACTCAAATTCCCTTGATGTTGTAAAGCTATGGCCTGAAGTGAAAAACGAAGAAAGTTTTGGTCCTTTCGGAAGTGAATGAGAACCAAAAAGAAGAAAAACAAAAAATTCTGATTTCTTTTTCCTTTAATGTTGTCTCTCAACTCCCAAGTGAGCACCAGCAAACGGTAGTAGGCTACCAATTTAATAAAAGAATAGTTTTTTTCAATTGAAATATTGATAAAGCAATTAGTTAACAACAATTTCTGTAATTTCAATTTTTTCATATACTTACCAAAAGAAATTCTTTTCCAGTGTTAGAAAATCATTTTAACAAGATATCATCCACATGTCACTTTGATTTCAATGAAGACATATTAGTTATGCAACTTCAACGGTGAACATGCAAGCAAAAATATACTATTTATTTGGCCAAACTCTTGCCTCCCATGACTAGGTCAAACAAGTTTCAACTTAAATATGTTTCTAAGAGGCTTGAGCCTAGTAGATTGACCTAGTCAAACGAAGAAGTTCCAAAAGAAGCAACCTAGGTTCCAAAATGTGCTTTAACCACAAGTTTCAAAAGAACATGAGAAGGATGTAACTTCACAATCTAGAAGACACCCAATTCTTGTTTGGTCTATATTTCATGTTGTTCTTTCCTGTAATAATTTCCAATGCAACAACTCCAAACCAGTAAACATATGCTTTATAGGTTAAAAACCCCCCATAATGCATATTCTAGATCCGTATAACCTCCGCAAGACATACTTTAAGTTGAGCTATGGTAATTGGTTCACTAGTACAAATTGTACAATCCTATGAACTTCTAAATCAACAAGTGCAATATCTGTCAAGTTTCCAAGCACCAGATTATCCAATTTATGGTTATGCATGCAATCATGCAATTAACAAAGCCACCATAACTGAGTTTAACTTCATTGTACTACAAATTATGACAAGACAACAAAAGCAACAATAACTAGTAAATTAAAATAAAGAAATTATGTTTCTAAACTTGGTAAAGTAAATCAGAGTGCTTGAGTTTCATGAACCAGGAGCCATGCAATTGAGCAAATAGCAAAGAGAGGTTGTATCTGGTGCAGCAGCTCCCACTTTTGCAAGGTTTGGGAGAGATGGTTGATAGGCAACCTTACTCTCCATTTTGGAAAATGATTTCCCGAGAAGTGTATACAATACATAGTATGGTTTTTTTTTTAAGTACTTTGTTAAGATTTTAGCTTACTCAAGGAATGTTTTAACTAGGTCAGCATGTTAAAAAAAAAAAAAAGGAATGTTGTAAAATAATTTTTCCTTCTTGCATACAGAGGGGAGCAGGGAAACAGTTTAGGGGGTAACTTTATATATTTTCTTCACGCTTCATTGCAACCTGGAAATTTTATCTTCTACAAGAAACTTCACATGAATTTATATTGCATGAGTAATGTGGTATAGAAAATCTTCAACACTATAAATTAAAGGGTGCCACTTTGTCTTATAGATAATATATATATATATATATATATATATATATAAAGCATGAACCCTATCTGATCAATGTGAAACCATGCTGCAAAGAATTTCTTATGTGCATGGTTATGTATCACATGTAGATACCAAACACATACGATTTAAAGTGTCACATGTACTTTGGACAATACATATCTCAAAGTACTTTGCATACTTTTCTTTGTGCAAAGACTTCATTGAAGTAATTACTACCCTATTTTGTGCAGCAACACAACACTAGAGACCATAACCGATATATATTCACATGAACTCATAATCAAGGTCTACGAGGGTGACAAAACAGAAAAGAATAGGAAAAAAAAATACTCAAAAGATAGTAAATAGGAAGCAAAAGAAAGGAAGGCAACTCACATGGTTCCAGCAATTCTGGTGCTGATGTTGGTGTTCTCCTCTTCATAAAGCTTGGTCAAACCAAAGTTAGAGATCTTGGGGTTAAGGTCACCATCGTGTAATATAATAGTAGATTTGATGTCTCTATGAACAATTTTCAATGTTGATTCCTCATGCAAGAAAGCTAGACCTCTTGCTATGCCAACACATATTTTCTGTCTTGCAAGCCAGTCCAATTAAAATTGGACACCTACAGGACCTGAAATTGATGTTTAGAACTCAATCAATAAAATTCATCAAAAGCATTATCTCCTCATTCTTCTATCATGAACATAAAATGCCTTGTAGGTATAAAATATTAGCTAACCAAACAAGACACATGCAAGGCTATTGTTTTCCATAAACTCATACAACAACGATAATTGTTCTCTTTTAGTACAACATCCAAACAATCTAACAAGATTCGGATGTTGTAAACCAGATACCATACCTATTTTGAACCACATATTGTTGAACCATGTAAAATTCTATGTCTATTTTTCTTCGCTCTTCTTTAATCTTGCATAAATGGATAATTTCCCCAACATGATTCTATCCATGTTAAGAGCTTGGATAAGAATTGGGAGTTTTAGTAGGTCACTTCAAGGGGACCTGACCTCCATAATAGAGAAGAAGAGAAAATAGAGAGTAATAGAGAGAAGTAGAGAGAGATAGAGTTCAATCACAAGATTATTCACATATTTTCAATTACAACGACCTAATCCCTATTATATCTATCTCTGTAACTAACAACTTCAGGATTATCAGCTAATTTATGCTGACTAAACCAACTGCCACTTATCTGCCTGTTATACATGTCAAGTATAATGAAAATATTACCCCAAGTCAACCATAAGCCAATAGCAAAGGTGCCTAACATTACCCTTCCCAATTACAACACCTTGCCTACAAGGTGAGGGAAAATGAGTTGAAGCTGCTACAACGATTCCCAAGTAGCATCTTCTGAAGGAGAACCCAGCCATTGTACCAGAACTTCACTGATAACCCGAGTCCTTAAAGTCTTAGTCCTTAACTGTAAAACAACAATAGGCTTTGAAGTCTCTTGGTCATCCTCATCCAAAGGTGGTAAAGTTGAAAAAGGGATTACATGCTGACCAAGCTTCAGCTTCAAGCAAGAAACATGAAAAATAGGATGCACCTTGGAATCTTCTGCAGTACGTGAAATGGACCAAAATACCTTGGGGACAACTTCCACTTCCGCTTATAAGCCAAAGTCTTCTGCCTACAGGGCTTCAACCTCAAGTGTTGCCTGTGTTTATTAGCTTGAGACTTGAGCAGCAGTCAAATGACCCTTCAAAGTAGACAACACTTCCTCTCTCTATCTTAAAAGAGAATCTAAGGCATCCACTATAGCAGTACTAGGAATATAAGTGTGCAGCTTAGGAGGAGAAAATCCATACAGGGCTTCAAAGGGAGTCAGCTTCAAACTAGTATGGAAATTAGAGTTGAACCAAAACTCGGCTAATGGGAGCCAGTCCGCCCATTTGTGTGGTCTATCACTAGTGAAAGCCCTTAAGTACTACTCCAAGCTTAAAAATCTCAGTTTGGTCATCTAACTGAGGGTGATAGGCTGTAAACATAGCCAACTCATACCTTGCAGCCTAAACAACTCAAACCAAAGTAGTGAAGTAAAGGTTGCATGCCTAACACTGACTATAGAAGCAAGCATTCCATAGAGCTTGAAAATGTAATGCATGTACATATTTTGTCAACCTATCTACCACTACCAAAACCACTTCAAACCCTTAAGACTTGGGAAGACCCTCAACAAAATCAAGACTTACATCAGTTTAAGGAGCAGTTAGAATGGACAATGGTTAAGTAACCCATCTGGAACAGATGTATCGGACTTGATTCTTTGACACACGTCACATTCTCTATCAAAGCTCTTGAGATCAGCTTTCATGCCTTGCCAATAAAAATCTCTTTTAGCCTTGTGATAAGATTTCAGAAAACAAGAATGGGCAGCCAAAAGGCTGCTATGAATAAAATGTAAGATTTGTGATTTCAAGGACAATGAAGCTCCAAATAGAACCTGCCCATGTAGAAGAACAAACCATTCTGAAAAATAAACCCTTTGGGAGGAACACTAGCTTGAATGGAGTGGAGAATTTGTTGGATAAACTGATCCAGAGCAAAGCTGTCCTAAAGAATAATAGCTAACCAAGTGGGATCAAGAACTAAGAGAAGAAACAAGCAACTAATTCCTCCATTTGATGTAGTGCAGGATCAAGATCAACAAGAGTAGGCCTTCTAGAAAGTGCATCAACCGCTTTGTTGTCAACACCCTTCTTGTACTCAACTATAAAGTCATGTCCCAAAAGCTTGGCAAGCCATTTCTGCTATGCAGGTGTAGCAATCCTTTGCTCCAGCAAAACTTTCAAGCTCTAGTGGTCAGTCCTAACAATTAAGCCCCTACCCAGTAAATAGGGTCTCCACTTTTTTACAGCAGTGGCTAAGGCTAATAGCTCAATCTCATAAGTAGACAAATGCAAATGTTTATCTTTCAAGACTTGGTTGTGGAAAGCAATGGGCCTATTGTCATGCATCAAAACAGCCCCCATGCATCAGAACAGCCCCCAAGCCAACCCCTGAGGCATCGCACTCAATAACAAAGGGTTTTCAGAAAATTGGGAAAGCCAACACTGAAGGTTGAGCAATCGCCTTGTCAAACCACTGGAAACTATCTTTCTTAAGAAGATCAGTTAAAGGTTGTGCAATGGCACCATAACCCTGAATGAACGTCCTATGATACCTTGTAAGACCCAAAAAACCCCTCAAAAGCAGTCTTTTTAGGGTCTGCTTTAAGTCCTCCACCAGAGATGATATGACCAAGGTACTCAACTTCAGCACAACCAAACACACACTTGGACCTTTTGGCATAAAGCTGATGAGATAGTAGCACATCCAAGACAATTCTCAAGTGTTCCAAATGATCAGCCAAACATTGTCTGAAAACCAGAATGTCATCAAAAGATACCAAAACAAATTTTCACAAATAGGATCTAAAAATTGAATTCATAGGAGCTTGAAATGTAGAGGGGGCATTAGTTAAACCAAAGGGCATCACAAAACTCATAATGACTCTCATGAGTTTTGAAGGCTGTCTTAGGAATGTCTTCACCTTCATACGGAGTTGAAGCTAGCCTGATCTTAAATCAAGCTTTAAAAAAATAGTAGCCCCTGAAAGTTCATCCAACAACTCATCTACTACAAGAATTGGAAATTTATCCTTAACAATACACCTATTCACAGCCCTATAGTCTATGCACATCCTCCAACTCTGATCAGCCTTTCTAACAAGCAAAACAGGTGAAGGAAAAAGACTTTGACTAGGCTGAATAGAATTGACTTCAAGCAATTCATGAACAATTTATTCAATCTCAGACTTTTGGAAACAGGTGGCAGTGTTTTTTGTGGTGGTGGTTGTACTAGTGGTCTTGGTGTCATGAAGTTAAAGGTTGTGCAATGGCACCATAACCCTAAATGAACTTCCTATGATACCTTGTAAGACCCAAAAAACCCCCCAAAATTAGTCTTTTTAGGGTTTGCTTTAAGTCCTTCACCAAAGATGATACGACTTAGGCACTCAACTTCAGCACAACCAAACACACACTTGGACCTTTTGGCATAAAGATGATGAGATAGTAGCACATCCAAGACAATTCTCAAGTGTTCCAAATGATCTACCAAACATTGACTAAAAACCAGAATGTCATCAAAGGATACCAAAACAAATTTTCTCAAATAGGATCTAAAAATTGAATTCATAAGAGCTTGAAATGTAAAGGGGGCATTAGTTAAACCAAAGGGCATCACAAGAAACTCATAATGACTCTCATGAGTTTTGAAGGCTGTCTTAGGAATGTCTTCATTTCATATGGAGTTGAAGCTAGCCTGATCTTAAATCAAGCTTTAAAAAAATAGTAGCCCCTGAAAGTTCATCCAACAACTCATCTATTACAAGAATTGGAAATTTATCCTTAACAGTAGACCTATTCACAGTCCTATAGTCTATGCACATCATCCAATTCCCATCGGCCTTTCTAACAAGCAAAACAAGTGAAGGAAAAGGGCTTTGACTAGGCTGAATAGAACTGACTTCAAGCAATTCATGAACAATTTTTTCAATCTCAGACTTTTGGAAGCAGGTGGCCATGTTTTTCATGGTGGTGGTTGTACTAGTGGTCGTGGTGTCATGAAGTGTGACCATTGTGGTGCTCTTAATCATACTAAACCTTATTGTTGGGTGAAGTATGGGAAGCCAAATTATGTGAATCAGGTCGTTGATGGTGGTGCTCAGCCACAACCTAGTTCTACTCCACTTGGGCATATAACTTCTAGGTCTGATTCTCGTGATGCACTTACTACTTAGCTTAGCAAGCTTGTTCAAGAATTGCGCGCTACTTCTTTTGTTGCTACAGTAATTAATTTAGGTAATGTTGCATGTGTGGCTAGTTCCTCTCCATCTTGGGCCATTGACTCTGGTGCTAATAAACATATATATCTGGTATATCATCTCTCTTCTCTGATTTACTTCCGTTAAACATCATATTGTTTTAGCTGATGGTTCTTCTCAACCTGTGCCTGGGAAATGTGTTCTTCATCCTACTAAGTCATTATCTTTACCATCTAGTATTTTTGTCCCTTTAATTTACTTTCTGTCAGTCAATTGACTAAAGCATTACAATGTTCCATCACCTTTGATCCTACTTCGTGTGTTTTACAGGACCTCAAGACCAAGATGATGATTGGTTTAGGGCATGAGAAAGACGGTTTATATTTTCTGGTTCTTGATGATTCTGTCTCCCACACCTTCTCAGCTTTGAGTGCTACCATGTCTCCTCTCCAGTGGCATTTTTGCTTGGGTCACCCCTTTTTGGCCAAGCTTAAGTCTGCCACTCCAGCATTAAGTAATGGGCCCAGTCTAGAATGTGAAGCTTGTCAATTAGAGAAGCATTGTCGTAGTTCTTTTTCGAGTAATAATCATAGTCGTCAATTTGAGTCTTTTGATGTAGCCCATGCAGACATATGGGGTCCTCTTCCTGCGTTTCTACTTTGAATGGATATCATTATTTTGTTATTTTTGTGGATGATTATTCTCAAATGACATAGTTTTTTTTTTAATGAAAGAAGTTCTAAATTGCCTCAAATTATTTCTACATTCTATAATGAAATCTTTGTTCATTTTAATTAACGTATTAAGATTCTTCGATGTGATAATGCATTAGAGTATACACAGTCTATTATGCATTCCTTTTGTACTGATCATGGTATCATTCATCAGACTAGTTATCCTTACACCTCCCAACAAAATGGTGTGGCTGAGAGAACAAATCTTCATTTACTCGATATTGCTCGTATATTGTTATTCTATATGAAGGTATCAAAACATTTTTAGGGTGATGCTGTTCTTACTGCTTGTCATCTTTCCCAACAAAATGGTGTGGCTGAGAGAAAACATCTTCATTTACTCGATGTTGCTCGTATATTGTTATTCTATATGAAGGTATCAAAACATTTTTAGGGTGATGCTGTTCTTACTGCTTGTCATCTTATTAATCATATGCCTTTTGATATCTTGGATAATAAGTCCCCTTTTCCTATTTTATATCCTACTCGTTCTCCTTTCCCACTTACTTCTTCTGTTTTTGGTTGTGTTGCCTTTGTTCAAATTCTTAATACTAGTCGAGATAAACTATCTTCTCGGGCCCGTAAGTGTATTTTCCTAGGATACTATCGTACTCAGAAGGGCTACCGTTGTTATATTCTTGAGTTTCATCGCTCCTTTGTGAGTGCTGATATTACCTTTTTTGAGTCCACTCCATTTTTTTCCCTTGCCTAGTCAAGGTATGTCATCTGATCTCATCTCTAGTCATAAGGAGATTTCCTTCCCATCTCTTACACTTCCACTACCCTTGTCTTCTCCTACTCCTCCAGGATCTTTGAATTCCCACTCTAATCCTCCCTTGCAGGTTTATCAGCGAGCTCGAGATAGGCGTGTTGTATCTTATGGCCCCAATGCTACATCTTCTTCGTTTGAGGTTCCTGCTCCATCTGTTCCCATTCCAAAGACTGGTAATTTACCTATTGCTTTAAGATGAGGTAAACGCACTTGTACTCAACACCCAAATGCAAATTTTGTGTCTTATCATCGTGTTTCACCTTGTCTGCATTCATTTGCCTGTACTATGTCCTCTATTTCCATTCCTTCATCTTATAAGCAAGTCTTGTCTTCACCTAGGAGCTCACTACTCTTCCCCCGAAAAAAAAACTATAGGTTGTCATCGGGTGTACACCATCAATTACCTCCCTGATGGCTCTGTTGAGCGCCTTAAGGCATGGTTGGTTGCCAAAGGATGCATACAAACGTATGGTATTGACATATGGTATACACCTTCAAGTACCTCCTTGTAGCTCGTCTCAGCTTTGTTCAAATCCTCCTCTCTATTGAAGTTAGTCATTCTTGGCCTTTGTATCAACTTGATATCAAGAACAATTTCCTTCATGGAGACCATAAGGAGGAGGTATACATGGATCAACCTCGTGGGTATTTTGATTTTGATAGTAAACACCTTGTTTGTCGATTAAGAAAGGTGCCATATGGTTTGAAGCAATCTCCTTGTGCATGGTTTGACTGATTTAGTGTTGTTGTACTTGGGTATGGTTTCCAGCATTCTTATTATGATCATTCTGTCTTTGTTCGTCACTTTGCTAGCATTGTTGTTTTGATTGTTTGTGGATGATATTATTATATCTGGCAGTGATTCTGTTGGTATCGCAGACTTAATAAGATATTTGGGTTCGCAATTTTATACTAAGGACTTGGGTTCTCTTCGCTATTTTTTGGGTATTGAAGTTGCTCGTGCCTCTCAAGGTATTTTTCTATCTGAACAGAAGTATGTTCTTGATCTTTTGTCTAAAACTGGTCACTTGGGTGCTTGTCCTGCTAATACTCCTATGGATTCTACTATCAAACTTGATGGCAAGAAAGGTGAACTATTTAGTGATGTTGGTCGATGCCACCGCTTGGCTGGGAAGTTAATTTATCTTACTGTGACTCTTCCTGACAATACTAATGCGGTTGGTGTGGTTAGTCGATATATGCATGCTCCTTGACAGCCTCACTTTAATGTTGTTTGTCATATCTTATATTATCTAAAAAGGGCACCTAGACGAGGACTTTTGTATAAGCCCTCTTCTTCTCGTCTGTGACAGGTTTTAGTGATGTGACTGGGCTGGTAGTCATTCTGATCGACGGTCCACATCGGGCTATTGCACCTTTGTTGGTGACAATCTAGTTACTTCGCACAGTAAAAAGCAGAATGTTGTTGCTCGTTCTAATGCTGAAGCCAAGTATCGAGCTATGGCTCATACTGCTTTTGAGACGTTATGGGTTCAATTTCTTCTTCGTGACTTGGGTGTTGGTGTTCCTACTCCTATGCAGATGTATTGTGACAATCAGGCTGCTATTGCTAGCAATCCTGTGTTCCATTAACATACCAAACATATTGAGGCTGATAGTCACTTCATCTGGGATTTATTGATGAAGAAACAAATTGTCACCCCCTTTGTTAGTTCGGATGATCAGTTGGGTGATATTTTCACCAAGTCTTTAGCTCGTGCCTCCTTTCAATGACTATCATTCAAACTGGGCATGTTTAATCTGTATGCTCCAGCTTAAGGGGGAGTGTTGGAGTTATTTACTAGTTACTTGTTCTATTAGCATATTAATAAGGGTATTTGTGTGAAGGTTGACAGATTAATGCCTAAACCTTATTTTCTTCATTGTCTCTCTCTCCTTCTATTTTCCCCTTCTTCTTAATTCTCTAACCTAAATTTCTATTGTTTACAATTTAACTACCTCTAAGAGGATGTAAACCTGAAGGAACATCAAACACCTTTAAAAATTGGTCCAATAAGTCAAACAAGGTTGGAGGCAGAAGTGGTAGATCTGCTGTTGAGGTGCTGACAACTGAAATCTGAAGCACCAGACCCTTTTTACAGAGCCAAAAAAGAACCTGTCACCCTCTAAGAAGCTAGACCCTGTAGGATGTAACCCTTTCAACAACACCCTCTTTCTCAGGTAAAGGAACTTCATGGTTAATAACTTGGAAGTCCCAACTAATTTCCCCCATAGTACACAACTATTGAGTTCCAAGAACCACTGCACAGCCTCCAAGATGTAAGACATTCAAATCTACCACAAACTTATACCCACTGACAGAGTAACCTCATCACACACCCTTAAAGTCTTAATGATACTACCATCAGCTATCTTGACTTCCAAAATCTGGGAAGTATCAAGCTATAATTTCATTTTATCCAATTCTACAGCATCTAAGAAATTGTGTGTACTCCTAGAATCAATGAGAGAAACCACTTCTTGATTCCTAATTCTTCTTTTAACTCTCATAGTATGAGATGAAGGATTCCCTACCAAAGCATATAGAGTGACTTCAACAGGGGAACCACATCTGCATTGACTTGAACCTGATTCTGATGTCCCACTACCACCCCATCATCATCTAACTCAACAAATTGAACCCTAGATTTATGTTCAACTTCCCCAACTCACCCATAAGCCAATAGCATAGGTGCCTAACAATCCAATTATAGGACCTCACAAATTTTAAAGCAAAAGATGCAAAAATAAAAAGGGAAAAAGAGAAAGGACAGGAAAAATACAAATTTTGAAGTTGTTACATTTCTGAAATATATGGAGGGATTGGTCCAGAGATATTACAGCTCCTCAACAACCTGAAATTTATACAAAACTCATGTAAGGAAAACTGATCTAAGCAGTGAATTATTCTAATTTATACCATCCTACAACAAAATAAAGACTTATAGTTTGCTCATGTTTTGTCATGCCACGCTACTATGGAAATTTTGAACCTTCTCCAAAAAAATCACAAATTCGTCTAAATAGAGTTGCATCATCAATTGATGTCAGGTTCTTCAGAAATGCTAGGAGGAATGGGCCCCTGAAGACCAATAGCTTAGATCTCTCTGTTAACAACACAGCTCAAATGGATTGAGATCAAACCTGAATCATTTACTTAAAAAAGAGATTTGGAAAACAATGTAGAAGAAAAGTGTGTACAATTTCTTAAGTTGTTTCCAAGTTTGAAAAAAGTCAGGCAGGCATCCTTCCAGTGAAGTTGTTACTACTAATTTTGTTGCACATGGCCCAAAATGGAAAGAAGATTGAACAAAATACAAACCCCAAAGATTACCTTTAAATGAAAATACTAAAATTACTGTTAGAACATCTATGGAATCAATACCGCCAACTTACAATTCTTTTGATTTGGTTAGATTAGTAAGAGTGTCTGGCAACTCTCCTCTGAGATTGTTAGAACTAAGAATGCTGCAGTCACCAAAAGGAAAGTTCAGACCAATTCAATTGTTAAGTGATTAAGAAGATCATTGAAAATTTAGAGATGATCAATCAAATGTGATTTGAAAAATTAAATAAAAGAAAAGAAAGAAACATAGATAGATACTCCAATTTAACCAATTTCCAAGCTCAGGAGGGAACAATTCCAGAAAACTGATTGCTCTCTATGCTCCTGAATATAATCTTAAACAATATAGCTACAACAAATGAAAAAATGACATAATTTTACTGTCTAAATGATTGGTGAGAAAGAAAGATACAACAAGAGCATATATTATTTTAAGAGAGGTAATATTTCCCAAGTAGGTTGGAATTGGTCCTGATAAGTTGTTCATAAATGTGAACCCGCAGTGAATTCATTTAAAACAGTAAGAATGAGCAATTATTGACTAACTTGGACTTGAATTCAGAAGTCACTTACAGATATTCCAACTGCACAGAAGCCCATTAATGCAATCTGATTATTCAGACCTGTAATAGAAACCTTCAAACTAAAATATACCAGAACACACGAGTCATCTTCACATATTTATGCCTCAAGAATAAATGAGAAATAAAAAATTTACTAGCTCAAAAGTAAACCTGAATCCAACAAAATGTGAAACTTTTGAAATATGTACATGGAGAGCTCTCTAGCTTGAGTGCCTACACAATAGAGGAGGAGGGATTTGAACCCTAGACATCTTTGTCAGAAAGATTAGGGGATGCCACTTTAAGTACATCATAATCAAAACAGCATATGTTGTCATATTTCTCACTTGCTTGACTACTATTTGGTCATCATCTTGTCCTCATGGTTTTTTCCAATAAAACCTTCTCATTGCTTGCTGTGACAAACTTCTGGTAATAACTAACTTCCCTTAATGACAAATCTATTCATTTTTATTTTAAAAAAATTTCATGGTCCCTCATTTATCCAAAAATTCTATTATAGTTACATTCCTTCATTCAACATGATTCTTTCTTCATCATATTTTTGTATAAAAAAAACTTCTTTTTCAGTACTCTTATTCTTTTTATTGAAGTTAAAATTAAAACTGAATCTACAAGAACACGAGTCATTTTTTCTAGTTATTTTTTATTCTTCTTAATGTCAAGTCACACATGCTAGTAAAATAGTAACATCAGTGGTAGACCCAAATGAAAACCAGTGACCATATCACTATGCACTATTTCCTTAGTTTGGATTTTAAACAAATCAATCAATCAATAAATAAGAATAAGCTTAGTACGTACAATTCAAGGACGTGGAATGCACCATCAGTGTAGTTGCAGTAGTAGATGAGAGTTTTGTTGTTGTAGAGTGGCCTAGAATTCACTTGTGTTGTCATCCAGCTTTGGCCATTACCAGTGCATGGGTCCACATTGAAACTCGAGTCTTCCTTTCCTAATTGTTCAGCTATTTCAACAAGGGCATTCACTGCACAAATTAATTGTCATAAAGTAGTGTAGTACACTAGTACGTCAAAAATTTTAATCAACAAGAGTGGGATTGGAATTGAGGGGGTTCATGATGCTGTTGTCGCAGCCGATCACCGCCCTCCTTCCTTGAGCAATTGAATCCCGTAGAGGGCTTTTTAATTGGGCCCATTGGGATTTAGCCAACCCAATACTGGTCAAATTAACGACATATTTAAATAAATAAATAAATAAAAACACACACACACACACGTGATGGATTGGAACGGGTTCTAACACCATAATCTTAGTTTTTTATTAAGATTTACCAATAATTTAAATTATTAATCTTATTTCCATATATATGTAAGAATATTTAGTTTTTTTTTGGAATGAAGGTAGCTCACATGGTTCCACCAATCCTGGTGCTGATGTGGGTGTTCTCCTCTTCATAAAGCATGGCCAAACCAGAGTAGAGATCTTAGGGTTAAGGTCACCAACAAGTAATACATTAGTAGATTTGAAGTCTCTAAGAACAATTTTCAGTGTTGATTCCTCATGTAAGAAAGCTAGACCTCTTGCTATGCCAACACATATTTTCTGCCTTGCAAGCCAGTCCAATTTTAATCGGCCACCTACAGGAGCTAAATTAGACCAGATGTAATGAATAATTTCATGGGAGGTGGGGACATTATGTTCTGCACATAGAATTAGACCTATAATGATAATTGATTTTGTTGGACTCAATTGATTGTGATTGGTGTTGATGGTAGTTTCAAGGAGGCTAAAGTGTGTAGTGTTATTTTGAATGGCGAATGGCAACGGAGATCACCTAGAAGTGATGCTGTAAGTGCTGTCTAGTTAGAATGCTTGCTGGATCAGTTGCATGATGAAGATAAGGTGAGGTGGACTCCTAACATAAGTTGTGTTTTTTCCTGCCATTATGCTTGGGAAGCCATTAGTGTAAGGAGTAGTGATGGGGATTGGTGGAAATTGGTGTTGGATGCTGCTGTCATCCTTAAGCAGGGCTTTATCTTGTAGTTGGCTATTAAAAACAGGCTATCTACTTGAGATAGGATTACTGCATGGGGTTGGCATGGTAGTTTACTTAGTGTTTTCTGCAGGAGCAGGGCAGAATGCAGGGACCATTTCTTTCAAAGTGTTTGGAAGCAGGTGAATTGGTTTTGTCTTGGCGGAAGTGTCGCTTGTGACTGGTTGGAGTTGATGCAATGGGGGTGTTCCCAGCTGGTTAGTAAGAAATTTGCAGTAATAGTGGGTAAAGTTGTTGTGCAGCAATGGTATACCACATTTGGAGGTTTAGAAATCAGATACCACATTAGTGAAGAATATCTTGAATGATGTGAGATAGGGGCCTGGGGCCTTTCTTCCTTCTAAACTTTCAGTCAGTGATCAAGCTCTCTGCTCTAAGATGAGAATTCAGCTGTGAATGGGCCCTGTTATGTGCTGCCAGATTTTCTTTCCTGCTTCTTGTTGTTTGTAGTAGTCTACTGGCAGGGGTTGTCATTGTGTCTGGGGTTTGGGAGGTTCATCTGTTGTCCCATCTGTTGTCACAAATTCACAGCTTCCTTGCCTTGATTTTGATGAGAGCTGCTTAACCGCAATTACAGTACCATCAGATAGTATTCCCTGCATCAATATACATTTTCAGGCATGTATTTCATCGTGTCTCTCTTCAAATGTCCAGGATTAATAAGGAAATAAAAATAAAAGGATGAAACGAAAAATCATTCTAGAATAGAAAAAGAGTTGTCAGATACCATGTAAACTAATCCAAAACCACACTCCCCCAGTGTTTGCAGCATTGAAGTTATTAGTGGCAGCTTTTATTGGTCTATATGTTAAAAAAAGGCAGCTTGCAGGTATATATGTATAACAAGACCAATTTATTAACTGACTTACTAAACGCGTGCCTCTTGACTAGTTAGATGAATCTTAAAGAAGAGAAGAAAATTAAATGCCTTTGTAAGGAACTATATTGTAGTTGCGCACACAGAAGCTGTAAGAGGGGGGGGGGAGGGGGTGGAGAAAGATATATGAAGTACAAAAAACCCCCAAGTTTTTAGATTTTGTCTTTGCTTCTTCTCAATCACAAGTACTTTATAAGGAATATAAAAAACTAAATGAAAAGGTGAATATTCCATTCATTTATCATAGAATAAGATGTGTTTAACATTTGTCACAAGACCATTTTTAAACTAAAATAAGAACAAAAAACAGACAAACCAGTTTCGTGTGACTGTGTGGACAAGTTGAAAGTGAATTGTTTCAAAATTTATAATCTTCTCTCTATCAGAAAATTGGCTTATGCAAATCTTTATACATCACTCAACTACAGTGAAATTAAGCCAACCATGCAACATTCATTTGAAAAGAATTACTTTATTTTAAAAAAAGAACCTATGATAATAGTTTTTTTTTTTTTTTTTTTTGTTGTTGCATGATTCCATAGGCTCATTATCATCAAAATTGGAACTAAATGACATGATTCATCATGCATCATCCCAAAGAAAAGTTCATATGCTCTGAGCCCTGCAATCATGCAGTTTCTTTTGAGGTGTAATTTGGAACGCTGATCATCTAGGGAAAGATAAAGGAAAATAAAAATTGTCATTTTCTATACATTGTTCCAACTTCCTGGCATAGTTGGAGAAAATGAATACTGTCTTTTCCAATTTCCACATAAGATTTGCAAATATTACCATTTTCCTGTGATAACCTCCCCCCCAAACAGCATTTCCCCCAAAGAATGCCCAAGATCATTAAAATGAGTAGCACCATAACTACAGCTCCGACCATGAGATGAAGCACTATGCAAAGTGAAAAATATAATTGCACACTCTACACACTGGCTTTTGGAATTGTGTTTTTAAAACACAATTTTAGTTAAAATTGTGAAATCGTGTTTTAAAAACAATTTCAATCATGTTGCAATGTGTGTACGGTGAATGTGTAATAAGGAGAGTGTAACTATCATTACTCATAATATTATGGTAGTAACTTTAAAAATCTGTTTCTTTATACTCACAAGTCAATGCAAAATTGAAGTAGAATTTAAGATGTTAAACCCTTACTAATGAATCTTTGCCCTTGATCCATTCTGGAATAGGCCCAGCGAGCAAGTCACTTATCAGACACCTATTTGGTAAACAAACAAAAATATCACTAGTTAAAAACTTAATAGCATGACCATTAGTGAGTTTGGCAGAATTTTCCAGTAGCTGATTTGTTGAAAGGTGAGACCAAATATATATATATATAAACACACACACAAGCTTATTTTAATTTTTTTTAAAGCTAGTTCATTTGTTGCTAAAAATGGATATAATAAAATATTCTTGCTAAAATAAGAGGATGTCAATCGGACACTATATCAAAGGGTCCAACTCTATTTTCTCTAGTAAAGACCTAGTTATTTAAGGTCATTTTAGGATTATTATAAAGGGCAAAACTTAGGTGGAATTCCTTAGGAGTAATATATTTGTGATTCTCTAATTAAATTCAACTAGATAGTTGTATTAATCAATAAAGCACAAACGGTGTTATTTTTTCTAAGAACACTTAAATTCAAACAATGTAACTCTATGTGGTTTACCCTAATGTACTCCATTTAAAGAACTGTACCTAAGTTTTACCTTATTCTAAAAGACAAAGCAAATGGATAGGATTCTAATTTTGGGTGTATACAGAGAGAAGCCCCTGGCAGATTCACCCGTGAATTTTGGCCAAAAGGCCAAGTTATTGATGATGATGGCTGACACCACTCGGCAGGGTGGTGTAGAGCTCTCTAACAAATTAGTTTAAGAAAGATCTGTTTGGCTGCACAAAAAAAAACATAATCATCATAACTCAACATAACTCTAAACAAGAACAAAAAGGTACCTTTTAAGAGTATTTTAATAAAATATTTAATATGGACAGAAAATTGTTTAAAGAAATCATTTCAATATTCAACTGTCACTCAACGCCTTCATTGTAGACTTTCTTCACTAAAGTAGCTTCAAAATGAAGGATTTTGGCTGATTGATATAGTCTTTAAAAGTGGTAGCATTATTTAAAACATGAAACATGTAATCTAAATCAGCATTCTAAGCAATCTTCCATATTGCACTATTCCTTAAAATACATATCTGACTTGTCAATGTTAATGCAACATCAATTCAAGCTCATTCCACTAAACTTATGTAGCAAGCTGTCAGAACAATCTTCCTAATTATTAGACAACCAATATAACTTGGAAAGTAATATTTTCCGCAACTGCTTTTTAATAGAGCCACAGGCAATAAGATGAAAATAAAGGCTTCAAGCAAAATTTGGTGAAATAGCACATGCCAATCAATCATCCACAGAGAGAGAGAGAGAGAGAGAGAGAGAGAGATGTGCAACTATCCCCTAAAGAAATCATGAGATCAATCACTGTCCAGAGAAATATATATAACATCATGTTAAAATATTGACTATATACATAAATACATACATACATACATATATATATTGACTATATACATACATACATACATACATATATATATATATCCAGACTATGCAATATTCATCTAGAATTAAGGATGAAAACCCATACAGGCGACTATCTTTGTCCTTGATCCACCCTGGAATATGCCCAGTGAGCAAGTTGCTTGTCAGATACCTATTTAGTAAACAAGACAATAACATTGGTTAAACACTTATAGCATGACTAGATTAAAAGGTCCCACTCTACTTCCTGTTGCAAGGAAATGGTTACATAAGGAGTACTTGGGGCAGATAGAGAGGGTTTTAGTTTTAGGTGTACTTGGGGCTTAGTGGTTGTGTGAGACAAAATGCCAATTATATTAGTAGTGAAGCTCCTTGCACACTAACCCATGGGTGTCATCCAAAAGCCAAACCATGTTACATATCTTTGTGTCTGTAGCTACTTATAAGTTGTTTATTTGAACTTAATCTACAATTGAACCCACTTAGTGGTTTGGTTGTGAAGCTTACAAGAACTCCCAAGTGTTTCAGACCACCTAAATCTGGAATATTTCCCTCCAATCTGTTGAAGCTGAGATCTCTGCAAGAATGTAACAATATAGATGTCATAATAACAGAGTAGAAGGTTTACAAAATGACTGTACTGCTGAAGATCAAAACACTTAAAACACCAACTGTGCAAAAGTAAAAGGCATTAATCAGAAAATAAAACTGAAAAACATAATATATCACAACAAATACTCCAAAAATGGTAATTTAATCAGTGAAGATGTCTCTTATAATAGGTCCTATTAACAACTTTAGGATTTCCATTATTTTTCTTACCAGGTCTAGATAATTAGTGACCAAAGTGGGCATCATTCACCAAGTGCCTTGTAGCTCAACTTTAGAATTCCCATTATTTTTTGAAAAGTGGGCATCATTCATAGGTATCTGATGCAAAGCATACGGAAGAGGACTTGTTACAAACACTTGATCATCCAAAGAGGAATACTAAAAGGAAGCCTAGACATCCATAAGTTCAATTATGTGATCAATCTTGGTTGATTTTAATTGCTTTTTTGTGTCTTAAACTTAAGTACTTTCTTATGTTATGTCTCATAATTTTATGTATTATTTCATCTGACTTTTTATTTAGTCTTGTCACATCGTAAGCCAGATATAGAACCTTTAGATTAGATGAATTAGTGGTTTTGATCGCATCTAAGCTAAGGTGGCAACTTATTGTCTTATTTAAGAGTTTTATGAAGCTGTAACAATGGCTTTTTCTAGATAATTGGAAGAAAAAAAAAATCAGCCAACGTTTGTGGCTTTTCCTCCCCCTTTCACTTAGGGATTGATTTTGGGTGTTCTTGCTAATTTGATAGCTTGAACTAGCTCTTGGATTTTCCTTTAAACTCTCTTTTTCTCTCATTAATATTCGGAAATACATCAGTTGGTAAGAGTAAGTTCTGATCCAGGAATTGAGTAGGGATTTGAGGTATTTCCTTAAAGGATTTGCAAGATGCCACCAAGGAGAAAGAATCAGTTTGTGGATTAGCTCCTCCACCAAATCAGAATGCTGTATTTGATCAACAACTAGTGATTGGTATGATTGAAGATTTAACAAGGAAAATTGAAGCTGATACCAATTGTCCCAAAGCTTCAACTAATCAGAAATGGTGAATTTAATCACTCAACCAATATTCTTTAGTCCAACTCATTTTTTCAAAGAGAGAATCTCTCTCAAGATGGCAAAGAATCTGAGGGGGGGTCACTCTCAATATGAGAAGGGCTATGAAAATCCTTTTTATGCGGACGCTCCAAGGAGACCAGCACCTATTCCCTTTGATGATGGCATTAGAATGGCGTACTTAATTAAGGTGGGGATTCCTAATTTCAGAGGCGACCTGAACAGTGAAGGGTTTATTGACTGTTTGTGCACTGTTGAAAGAGTGTTTGATCTTAAAAACGTAACAGAAATAAGAAATCTCACATGTTGGACCCCCACTTATTAAGGGGAAGTTTAGGCCCACACGTGATGGGGAGTGTTAGAATTATGGTAAAGTGATTAGATTCACCATTTCCTAATAGCTTAAACTTTTGGGAGAATCAGTAGTTTGACAGTGAAATTAGTTGCAGTGAAACTATGAGGGACTGACTTTGGGATCAGCATAATATGACACATCAAAAGCAAGGCAAACAAAAACATCTAATTGGGAAAAGATGCCTAAGAAGCTTAGGGAGACATTTCTGCCATATAATTACACAAAGCTAATGTATTGAAGATTGTAAAATTGTCAACAAAGGGGCAGAACTGTTAATGAGTAGTGACAACTGAAGAATTATATGAGATTGTTGTTAGAAATGAGTTGAATGAAAGTGACGAGGAAAAAATGGCAGGTATATTTGTGGCCTGTGGACTAGCTTGCAAGACTTGTTAATCCAACAAGATGTTGGAATGTTTCATAAGCATACCAACGTGCTAAGTAGCTCAGTTGACATTTAAGGTGCCCAATGGGCCAATTCAGAGAATGGAAAAACTTACCTGTAATGTTCTTCAGCAGAACTATAATTTTTTTTTTTTTGTTGCAAGTAAGCCCAGGCCAAGTTCCCATGTATTCTGCACTAATAAGAGTATCAAAATCATGTAAGCGTCTTGGAATATATAAAAAGTATTAAAGCAGAAAAAGAAAAGATGCAACATCCACCTTGAAATTTCCCGTTCAACAGTTATTTGAACCTTCTTCCCTTGAGATCTAGCTGTCTTGCCCTCATCAATATGCTTCAGCTTGAGCTGAAGCATTTCAATCTCTTCTTCAACCCTTCTAGATCTCTGTAAAATATAAGAAATGTTTACACACAAATACATGCATGTAATATCCATAAATGTTCAGCAGAATAACAATACATGAGTTAAACAGCCTCATAGCAACTAGTTGATACCAAGATATGTAACCAAAATCCTTCAACATAAATAGGAGTTTAGAAGCAAATACATTATTAAGCATGACATGCTTTTTAGTCCCATAAAACTCCTAGCATCTTGTTGTGCATATACAAAACTAATTTGATGCATGCTAAATTAAATTCTTACCATTATCCTAGATATCAAAGGCAATAAAATGCTTACAAATAAAATAAAATTCTTCCAGATGCTACATAGAACATGGTAATATGCATACAACGATATAGGCCGACCTTGCCTTTGTCACTCCTAACATTTTACTAGATACTAAAACTTACGCATGTTATTAGGAGTAGAACATTTTTCTGGACTATATATTTCAACAAGGTCTTATTATGGGTAAACATAAATGAAATAAGACCTTTATATCGAAGTTCCCATCACTACTGCAACAAGACCTAGTAACTTATCCCTAAACCTTTATAGTTGATACAAGCATTGCACCCAACTAACCTTTTCTAAGGTGATGAAATGTATGTAACTAGCTAAATGGCAAATGATAAAGAATGGCAAGTAAAATATAAGAAACTATTTATTGGATAAAACTGGTTTTAGTTTTACCTTGTAGAGTTCAACTAACACATTGCCAAGAGATTCCTGAGAATCATAAGGGCAGAGATGACAAAAAGATTTAATAGCCTCAGTTGCCTCATCAGATCAATCCAATTGTTTCATCACAATTGCAATGTCTTTCAAGGCACTATCAACCCGTATACATTTGAAAGGATATTCCAAGAATAAAAAACCAATGGGGTACAGCTAAGACTATGAAGAAAGGCATTTAAAATTATACAAAATTTAAAGGTCTAATTAATAAAAATCAATAACATTCAAGAACCAGGAAATTCCAAAAAGCAAGAGACCAAAGAAAATCCAAAAAGAAGTTTTTCATTACAAACAAGAACCAAATCAACAGGAACTTGCAATTCAATTCATACAAATCAGAATCCAGAAAAAAAACCCATTAGTCTAAACCATATGAAAGCACAAAAAAATCTCTGACCCGAACATGTTTAGCCCTGACATAGGGAAAATCACCAGCAGGCACCGGAAGGAGTTTGGCATGGGTGGTAGGCATCAACTCAGGGGGCTGTATATATGGAATCCTTGTGTTGGAAATGTTCACCGGAAGGAGGCCCACTGCTGATATGTTTAAAGATGGTCTCAATCTTTATAACTTTGTTAAGATGGCATTACCAAAGAGACTCATTCAGGTTGTTAACCCAATGCTTTTGCCTAGAGAACCTGAAAAAATGAGAGCAATAACTACAGCAATAGTGGAAACAGAAGAAGATAGATGACGATGGCAGTGAAGTTGAACCAATAGAAGAAGCTAATAACACTGAGTGTTTAAGGCAGATGAATGTTGACATGCAAACATGACTACTCTCAATTCTTAACATTTGGACTCATGTTCAATGAAATCTCCAAAAGATAGAATGAGTATGAAGGAAGTCATTGAGGAACAACAATTGATAAAAAAAAATACTTTTGTTGATTTGAGGATCCACAGAGTTAGATTAAATGGAGCCCAACTAAGAGGTAAATATATTTTATATTATAGGACTATCATAGTCATGAACTTTCCTTTTTTTTTTTTCAATTTCTAAATTCTTTTAAATTATATAGCCCAGAAAGATATTGCATTTATCTTTTATCAGTTCCAGTATATCCTAACTAATTTGACAATTAGATTTTAAGTTCTCATTCACAATCAAAATGTTGTACTAAAATTTTCAACTTATTTAAATGCACAGCCTTCCTATAATAATACTTGTCCATTTTCTTTTTCCATTTATCGCATGCAATAGCTATTACTGTTGATGCTATCAAGGTATACAATGGTAAGCTAATGAACTTTTTTGTTAAATGCAAGAGCGTGAAACTACTGAAAGAAACTAAATCTCTTTAACAATTCCTTGATGAAGTATGCAATTTGGGATTGCTAAGTGTGTTATAAATCTCGTGCAAGTTTAGTCTCACCTGTTGAAATGTTTAATGGGAGATTTTCTTTCTCTTTTGCTTTAGGAATCACCTTCATGTACTTGATTCTACTACTGTAATTTGTGTTTACTAATAATCAATGCAATTTCTGAAAGCCATTATGTTAAGACAGCGTATGGTGTCAAAGATGTCAACTTAGTTTAGAATTTGAATGTTTTTATGCAGCACTATTATAGGGTTCAAATAAAAGTAGACATCCAAACATTCTGTATTACCCAACCCACATCAGGAGGCCTCCACCTTGGAGCTGTCCCCACAGATTGCAAGGGGTCAAAGTGATCTGCATCCAAGAATCCCAACACATACTTGGTAGCTCAATTGAAGATGATTTCAGGAGTTTTCTTGAGCTCTTTGTGCCTATAAATTGATATTACAGCTCCTCAACAACCTTAAATTTATACAAAACTCATGTAAGGAAAACTGATCTGAGCAGTGTATTATTCTAATTTATAGCATCTTACAACAAAATAATTGTTGACAGATTCTATGTATGGTATGTGTGGAAAGCTATATATGGTATAATCTTGGGCGTGAAGGTGAAGGAAATATTCAGAGAAGGAAATATTCAAAGAAGGAAACTGAGTAATTAGAGATTATTTGATTTCCTATTTCTGCTATTGTATTCCTATTATAAGTTTAGGGTTTCTCTATTTAATCAGAGTTGTACATAGTGGAATAAGCAAGTAATAATACAATTATTTTATTCCTCTCTTCTGTAGTTACTAGTTTCTTTTGTTTCTTCATGGCATCAGAACAGGAGATCCTGAGTTCGATCCTTAGTTTTACTCTACCTCCCATTTAAAATGTTAAATTCCCACTTGATGGGCCCTCACTTATTAAGGGGAAGTTTAGGCCCACAAGTGAGGGGGAGTGTTAGACTTATGGTTAAGTGATTAAATTCATCATTTCCTAACAGCTTAAACTTTTGGGAAAATCAGTAGTTTAACAATAATGACTTACAATTTGCTCATGTTTGTCACGCCACGCAAGGACACAAATTTTGAACCTTCTTCAAATAAATCATTAATTATTCTGAATAGAGTTGCATCATCAATTACTGTCAGGCTCTTCAGAAATAAATACAATAAATTTAAAATCACATGAATGTATCTTAGAGGTTAAGAAACTATAGAACTGTTAACTTAGAAGGCAAAACTCACAGCTCAGTTAAATTCCTCAAGGCAGAAATGCTAGGAGGAATGGGCCCCTAAAAACCACTAGCTAAGATCTCTCTATTAACAACGCAGCTCAAAAGGATTGAGATCAGACTTGAATCCTTTACTTAAAAAAGATACTTGGAAAACAATGTAGAAGAAAAGCCCATACAATAAATTTAAAATCACATGAATGTATCTTAGAGGTTAAGAAACTATAGAACTGTTAACTTAGAAGGCAGAACTCACAGCTCAGTTAAATACCTCAAGGCAGATATGCTAGGAGGAATGGGCCCCTAAAGACCACTAGCTCAGATCTCTCTGTTAACAACGCAACTCAAAAGGATTGAGATCAGACCTGAATCCTTTACTTAAAAGAGATACTTGGAAAACAATGTAGAAGAAAAGCCCATACAATTTCTATAGTTGTTTCCAAGTTTGAAAAAAGTCAGGCATCCGTCCAGTGAAGTCATTACTACTAATTCTACTGCACATGGCCCAAAATGGAAAGAAGATTGAACAAAATACAAACCCCAAAGATTACCCTTCAATGAAAATACTAAAATTACTGTTAGAACACCTATGGCATCAATACCACCAACTTACAATAGTTTTAATTTGGTTAGATTGTAAGAGTGCCTGGCAACTCTCCTGTGAGATTGTTAGCACTAAGAATGCTGCAGTCACCAAAAGGAAAGTTCAGACCATTTCAATTGTTAAGTGATTAAGAAGATCAGTAAGAATTTAAAAATTACCAATCAAATGAAAAAAAAAAAAATGACATAATTTTACTGTCTAAATGATTGGTGAGAAAGAAAGATACAACAAGAGCATACATTATATTAAGAGAGGTAATATTTCCCAAGTAGGTTGGAATTCATTTAAATCAGTAAGAATGAGCAATTATTGACTAACTTGGACTTAACTCAGGAGTCACTTACAGATATTCCAACTGCATAGAACCCCATTCATGTGGTATGCTACCACTAAGGTAGTTAGCATTGAGATCACTACAATCAAGAGGAAATTGATCAAAGAAACTTAAATTGATTTTCAGTTGCTAATAAGTAAAAAAAAAAAATAATGGCAACTCTTTGTACACGGTGTTCAGTTTGGGTAGCTTTGCTTGAGCTGGTGGAAGTATACCAGCAAGACCCTGCCCTCTAAGAAATCTTTATGAAAAGGATTTTTACTAGAGAAAAAAATTTAATGCAAAATGAGTAGGATTTTCCCCTACTAATTTACAAGTTAAACAAGACATTCGGCCAGGAATTACCCTGTTTTTAGTTTTCATTTTAAACAAAAAAGTTCAAATGTTGGTCTCAAAAGCACTAAAATTATACTTACTAAATGCGTATTTTTTTATGACTTAAAGCTACATTAGTCATATAATTATCAAATTATATGAGCAATTATATAATTATGAAGTCAGTTTCACAATTTCAATTCCTTAGCCAAGCTGAGATTAAAGGTATAGTTCTTAAAGACTACTTTATTTCTGTGCTTAACTACAGAAGTTGGGCTTATGCCTAGATTCTTATCAGAGAAGCCCAATGAGCCAAGTTCTAAGAATAGATATAACTTACCTGTAATGTACTTCGGCAGAACTATTATTGTTTTGCTGCAAGTAAGCCCAAGCCAAGTTCCCAAGTATTCTGCATTGATAAGAGTATCAAAATCATATAGGCGCTTTGGAATATATAACAAGTATGAAAGCAGAAAAAGAAAAGATGCAACATCCACCTTGAAATTTCCTGTTCGACAATTATTTGAACCTTCTTCCCTTGAGATCTAGCTGTCTTTGCCCTCCTTCCACTGAAAGCTATACCTTCTTCAATATGCTTCAGCTTGAGCTAAAGCATTTCAATCTCTTCTTCAACCCTTCCAGATCTCTGTTAAATATAAGAAATGCTTACACACAAATACATGCATGTAATATCCATAAATGCTCAGCAGAAAAACAATACATGACTTAAACAGCCTCATAGCAACTAGTTGATACCAAGATATATAACCAAAATCCTTCAACATAAATAGGAGTTTAGAAGTAAATACATTATTATGCATGACATGCTCTTTAGTCCTATAAAGTTCCTAGCAACTTGCTGTGCATATACAAAACTAATTTGATGCTTACTAAATTAAATTCTTGCCATTATCCTAGATATCAAAGGCAATGAAAAGCTTACAAGTAAAATAAAATTCTTCCAAATGCTACATAGAACATAATAATGTGCATACACCAATATAGGTTAGCCTTGCCTCTGTCACTCCTAACATTTTACTAGATACTAAAACTTATGCATATTATTAGGAGTAGAACATTTTTCCAGACTAATATTTCAGCAAGGTCTTATTAGGGGTAAACTAAATGAAATTAGACCTTTGTATCAAAGTTCCCATCTCTACTGCAACAAGATCTAGTAACTTAACCCTAAACCTTTATAGTTGATACAAGCATTTTACCCTTCTAACCTTTTCTAAGGTGATGAAATATATGTAACTAGCTAAACAGCATCACAATACAAGAGATATAAGAAACTATTTTCTAGCAGAAGGCAAGACATCACAAGTGCCTTGCCATGCCTTCCCTTCTGCCAGAAAGCAAAGGTCCATATATCATATAGAATACAAGAGATGTATCAAAAATGATCAAATTACTTCAAAGGTGGACAGTTCAAAAGGAACACAAGTCACAAGCAGAAAGAGCATTGCACAAGCAAAGATTTATTTTAATTTATTCTTATTCAATTTTATTAGTCAACTGTATTTTTCTTGGTCAATTGTATTTTATTCTAGGCCCTAGTGGTTAATTGGGTTTATTAGTATTTTATTGAAAGTCAAGGGAATTTTTGTAATTCAATAATGGAGATTTCCCAAGTTATTTAGTATTAGAGTTTCCTACTTCAATTAAAATTAGGGTTCAGTAGTCTTATAAGCAAAGTATTGGTACTCCTTTGGTGGAGGGGATTATTTTGATTAATAAATGAAAATGTCCCAATGGTCTAGAGCCCACTTAAACAAATCCTAAATGCCGACTCCTAGAGGTTTTCTCTTGCTCTGTGCTGACTCAAGGCAAACCTAAGTGTTGACTCCAAGGTTATCTATCCTTTATTTTACTGTTATTCTATTTTTGTGTCGCAATGTTATGGTTTGTCCTATGTCGCTCGAATATTATGATACAGTGGAAACACAAGAATGTACATTAGTTAGTAGTAGCATCATAAAATTACCTTATTTTCCGGATATATAAAGTTAGCTATTTCCAAATGAGAAAAAGGATATCTTTCAAATTCTTTTAAGAATAACAGGAAGGCCAAAAATGTAGCTAATGACTATTAGCCAAAAGAATAGCATATGATTCCCTAAATAAAGATATTAAAAACAAATCCATATTCATAACCAAAAGGAAAGTTTAGACCAAATCAATTGTTAACTGATTAAGAAGATCAGTGAGAATTTAAAAATTTCCAATCAAATGTGATTTGAAAAATTAAATAAAATAAAAGAAAGAAACACTGACAGATTCTCCAAGCTCAGGGGGAACAATTCCAGAAAATTGATTGCTCTCTATGCTCCTGAATATAATCTTAAAGATTATATTAAGCAAATGAAAAAATGACATAATTTTACTTTCTAAATGATTGGTAAGAAAGAAAGATACAAAGAGAATCCAAAAAGAAGTTTTTCATTACAAACAAGAACCAAATCAACAGGAACTTGCAAATCAATTCAAACAAATCAGAATCCAAAAAAAAAAAACCCATTAGTCTAAACCATATGAAAGCACAAAAAAAATCTCTGACCTGAACATGTTTAGCCCTGACATAGGTGGAATCACCAGCAGGCACTTTATGTATAAAGTGATTTTTGTGTCGCAAAGTTATGGCTTTTCCTACATCACTCAAATGTTATGATAAAGTGGAAACACAAGGATTTACATTAGTTAGTAGTAGCATCATAAAATTACTTGATTTTCCGGATATATAAAATTAGCTATTTCAAAATGAGAAAAAGGATATCTTTCAAATTATTTTAAGAAAAACAGGAAGGCCAAAAATATAGCTAATGACTATTAGCCAGAAGAATAGCATACGATTCCCTAAATAAAGATATGAAAAACAAATCCAGATTCATAACCACAAGAAAGTAATGTCAGTGTTTGTTGGCTTTGTAAGTCCACACTTTCTAAATGACAGTTAAAATATTAACACCAACCTTCAAAAGTGTAAATGTGAGTGGTCTGACACAATCAGCCATCTCAAAAATATAAACCTACATGGGTAAAAGGTTTTAATAAGTTTTGGCCCCAAAGGGGGGATGACCAATAAAATAGACATCTCAAAGCAAGTATATTTAGACCCCCATTGCAAAATTAAGTGTTTCACTACTTTCCCTCTACTATAGTTAATCTGTTAATGTGCTTGTCAAACATGTGACAGTAGGCATGTCTTGACACAATGACAAAAGAGTCCGATATGCACTCCATATAGGCATGTCTTGATACTAGTCCATGTTATCAAATAAATGCAGTAATAAATTCATAAATGTAAACAACAGAATCAATTCCAAAAACTTTTCTCTTTTGTGGAGGAACAAAAGTAAATCATAAAAGGCTCAGACTCAGAATTGATACAAACCATGGTTTCCAGGAATAACAAAACACTGAGGTCCCTCATATTGCTTCAGTTCAGACACCCCAAAAGGTACCTCAGGCTTGTTTACAGCTACGTGCTCTGGCTTATACAACAGAGGGGGCTGGAGAGCATACTCAAAAGGACGGAAGAAGCGCCTTTCATATGTGAATGCTGACAGATTAGGGTACCTATAATAGAACCAGACAATATGATATTCAGCTTCTTCTTTTTTTAATATAATTAGAACTCAAAATCTATATGATCATCACACTTCAGATATATTTTCTTTGGCTATTCTTAAAATTTTTTGATAAATATTTTTAAGATAAGCTTCCATAACAGAAACATGAAAATTAATTCAAGTCTGTATACATTTGAAAGGATATTTCACACCAAATAGAATAAAAAACCAAATGGGTACAGCTAAGACTACCAAGAAAAGCATTCAAAATTATACAAAATTTAAGAGTCTAGTAAATAAAAATCAATAGCATTCAAGAACCAGGAAATTCCAAAAAGCAAGAGACCAAAAAGAAGTTTTTCATTACAAACAAGAACCAAATCAATAACATTCAAAAACCAGGAAATTCCAAAAAGCAACAGAAACTTGCAATTCAATTCAAACAAATCAGAATCCATAAAAATAAAATAAAATAAAATAATAATAAAATAAATAATAATAAATAAATAAAAACCCATTAGTCTAAACCATATGGAAAGCACAAAAAAATCTCAGGGGCGGCAACATCTGCCTCGACTTCTGTGCCAGCGGCAGCATGTAAAACTCCATCTTGTTGTTGTTCCACTAGCCTGTTCTTAAAATTCAAATCTGGCAGTCACTTTCCCGAGAAAATCTTCAAACCCTTTTCTTGAATTTCCAAGAAAAGTGGTTTTTTTTTTTTTTTTTTCCAGTTGTTGGAGAACCACTTTCTATTTTAAGAATAGCTTAGAGCATTCAGGAAGAGAGAAAGAGAGAGAGGATCAAATTTTCTGGGGAAAATCATACCCCTGGCACAGAAAAATATCAGGTCACAGACTGCATATGAGGAAGAAAAGATTGTGAATTCAATAGATTACAAGACTACATAGGCAATCCCAGAAAATTCAAGCTCCTACCCTAGATAAGACCCTAATTGAACCACAAACAATCAGCCTCAAATCGCTATCCTATCAATGTCTAAATTCAAACTCCACTCAAAAAATATGCTCTATCAACTATTTGTGCATCTATATAGAGCATACTAAGAACAAAGTTTTCATTTTTCAATTACGCTGTCCATATTGGGAAAGTAGAGAACATCCCAACAATTCAGAATTATCAAAATAAGGGAGTAGAAGACTGAAATGTCAAAAGTCAAACATTAAAAAAAGGCAGTAATAATAATAATCATAAATAGACAATTTAAACCTAATGTAATTACAAGCAGTTGCATACCAAGAAACCTTGCTGATCTGGAAAGGCAGCAACACATCTTGTCTGGTACTTTAGAGGCGAAGTGATTCTCTTGAACTCAATCTGTTGGCATTTGGACCGTGATTAGACTTGAAAATTGAAAGCAAAATAAAGGGAAGATAAGACAATGAGCACTCTCAATGACTTAAACACAATTTACATTTGAAATTTCACAGTATCTCAACCATTTGCTCATTATTATGTACATATATACTTCCTAATAACAATACAAGTACAAAACAAGGATATTTGTAAATCCCATGAAGAGGCATTAGAAAGCCATTGTAAAATTCAACTCCTTTTCTACTGAAGCTTGGAGTTCTACTTGTGCTTATTGAAACAACAAAGAAGTTACTCAACTCATATCACCATGATGCAAACCACAAAATACTCGTGTAGTTTAGTTTGTGGTATAAAGAGACAGTAAACTAATAGAAATGAGAAACGGCAAAAAAACCTATTCATTCCTAAAAGGGACACGCATAAGGGAAGAAGAAGAAGAAAAAAAACTGGCCATACCCAGTTCACAAAGCTTCCAAATACACACACACACACACACACACACACACACATACATATATACATATATGTATGTATGTATATTTTTTATAAATTACAAAGCTTCCATATATTTATCAAAGATGTAAACCAATACCAGGTATATATGTTTATGTCAACAAAATATACATATTTCCAGAATCACACTTGTGCAGTGATTAGATGATAAAGCCACCCATTTGTTGAACCATACAAGCAAACAAAGAAACATGCCAACCAAAATAATGTATCATACTTTGTCTGTCAGACGCACAAGAGAATCCTTAGCAACAAGAAATGAGGAAGCACTTGTGAGTCATGCTGCTAGCATCCGCAAAAAAATATGTAAGGAGTCATGGTCATAAGATTAAAATTCCACATCCAACTTCTGGTGGTTATGAAAAAAAAAATACTCTAACCTTTTAGGGTGTTGATACAAAAAGGTCTCTATGCTGCATAGAAACCATTTCTCTTGCTCCAGCACTTGTGAGCATCTCTCTTAGTAGCTACAGACCACTTGGGTTTTTCCTGTGTTTTGCAGTAACAGCTAAAGAAAGTACTGAATAATGACTATCATCAGATTCATCACTGCCTTAAATGTATTCGTATAAAATAAATAAATGAAGTAGTCAATTGCAAAAAGTTAAAGTCATATATAGTGAATCAATTAGCAGCTGATAAATTTATAATAATAACAAGTTGGAAATACAAATTTGAAGCCAAGACCCTCCACCCTATCATGTTTTCTATCAAGTCCAAACACATGCACACAGAATCAATTATTCATTGGGGAACGGGGTGTGGAGAAGAATCAATGATTCATTAAAACACTTAAAAGCAACAGCAAATTGAATTTTAAGGGTCAGAAAAACCAAAAATAAGATTATCCAAATAAGCTAAAGCTAGAAGTTGATATCCCTTAATACTGTGCAGATACCCTTACATGATCACATTCTAGAAGCCTAGATCTACATATCAAAAGTAGACAAAAAAAAGTTCTCAATCTTGATCAAACTTTAAGTGCAGAACATTACTGCCAGACTTACAAAATGTTGTTTTGTAATAATGAAGCAGCTGATTATCAAAGAAAGATGCAAGAAAATCATTATTGGTTCATTTCATTAGATGAGACTGTTACCTGAGGGCTCTGCAAGTTGAAAACTATCAGATTGCGATCTGCAGTGCCAACAACCATCAAGGGATGCCGCATTGTAAAAGAATAACAGTAGTTAGGGAGTATGCACCGGATTTGACTGCCTTGTATCCCAGTGCCTAATAATTGGAAGGAAACCAACAGAACAATTAGCAGTCAAGGGCACAAAAGCATCAAGTTTCAAACATAATAGATCAAGAGCATGCAAAACGATATATAGTGCAAAAGAAACCATAATTATGTCATAGCTAGTGAGTGCCAAAATATGTTCAAGTATATAGAATAAATAAAAAAATTCACAATTAGCAACAAAATCAGCAAAAACCACACCTATGAAAGCACACCCAAAAAAAAAAAAAAATCCATTAGTCTAAACCATATGAAAGCAAAAAAAAAAAACCACTAGTCTAAATCATCAGCCTCGCCCGGAAAAATCTTGTTGTTGTTCATGCCACAAATTTCAGAGGAGAAACATAGAAAATAAATGAAAAATCTTTTAAAACATCAAGAACATGAAAATCAATTCAAGTCCGTATACATTTGAAAGGATATTCCCCACTAATTAGAATAAAAAACCAAGAAAGGCATTCAAAATTATACAAAATTTAAAAGTCTAGTTAATAACCAACAGGCTATTAACACTAAAATAATTCTCAAATCAGTAACACCCACAAGCACAAATCTGACTCCACCTCACTCTTTCTCTATATATTTATATTTTTTCCCTTCACTTGCTGATCACTTTGTTACATTTGTTTTCCATTTTTTTAAGGATTCATACCACTAGACCCTTTGTGACCTTTAAAGCTTCAAGTTCCAAACACAACAATATAAAAATCAACTTTTTTGTATGAATTATTTAACCGTTGAAGTTTGAAAAACAAAAACCTGCAACAGAAAACAGCATCTCGGTATCAGTTGAAGAAACCACCAAAAACGGTAGACAACAAGCATCTCTCTTTATTTTTGCACAGAATGGGAATAAATATGTAAGGAGAGTGAGAGATCAGAGAAAAAATTAAAAATAAAAAGAAAGTTGATTATTGTATTGAACAACTAAACATTAACTACCAACAACAAAATCACCTACAAAATTTAACTGAAAAATCTGAGGAATCCATCAGAATATATCACAGAAAATCTAGTAAAATATTGAAGCTGAAGATCATGTTTATGTTGTCAATAATTGTAAGACTCTAAAACCCCACAATAAAGAAACATGCCTAATATCAAGATGAAAACCAAAGACAAAGCCCCAAAAGCCACTCTCCGTGTAAAGCCCAACAAAACCCAATACCCATACATCAAATCCACAAAGCTGTATGTATAGAGTACTAGTATTGGAAAAATATTGTTGTTGTTCATGCCACAAATTTCAGAGGAGAAACATAGAAAATAAATGAAAAATCTTTTAATACATCAGGAACATGAAAATTAATTCAAGTCCGTATACATTTGAAAGGATATTCCACACCAGTTAAAAACCAAGAAAGGCATTCAAAATTATACAAAATTTAAAAGTCTAGTTAATAAAAATCAATAACATTCAAGAACCAGGAAATTCCAAAAAGCTAGAGACCAAAGAAAATCCAAAAAGAAGTTTTTCATTACAAACAAGAACCAAATCAACAGGAACTTGCAAACAAATCAGAATAAAAAATAAATAAATAAATCATTCGTCTAAACCATATGAAAGCACAAAAAAACCCATTATTCTTCGGTCTTCCTCTCTGACATAGGCATCATCGGCCTCGACTTCCAAGAAAACCCATTACCCTTTCTATTTAAGGAGACCTTAGAGCATTCAGGAAGATTTGAGAAGATTGGAAACTTTCTAGATAAATTTTTCATCACCGTAGTCTGCGGAAACAGAAAAAATAAATTAATTAAGCATTTCAAAATTAAAAACCCGTTTGAAGAGAGAGAGAGGATCAGATTTTCTGGGGAAAATTTTTGAACCAGTTTCTTGAATTGAATCTGTCTGTCTTTGTGGTAAGGAAAAACCACTTTCTTGAAGGAAAATTTTCTGCTTTTGAAGATGGGTTGGGTTATCTGGGAATGTGTGAGAAAAATGTGAGAATTTTTTCAGAAAGAAAAGTGAAGAAAGGGTGAGGGAAGAAAGTGAGAGAGAGAGAAATTGAAAAGACTAGCCGTTTTTATAAATTAGTACATTTACTAGCCGTTGCACGTGCGACTTTCTTTGATACAAACCAAATTAAAATGCTGATTTAAAAAAAAAAAATACTGATTTTCAAATATTTTTTGGTAAATAAAAAATCATTGTTCTTTTTTTCACCCCTTTTTCTTTATGCTTTCAAAATACCAATTGATGAAATAACTATTTAAAATTTCTTTTAGAAAGTAATGAAAATAATTCATTAAAGAATCTTTGTTATTGTAAGGACCTATTTTGAGCTTGTAGCCTACTATGTGGAATGGCTTAATCTCAAAAAGCCCAAAAGCAATGAATTTATAAAAAATGGGTTGAAGAACTAGGCTGTAGTTGATCAAGTAAATCTAGGAATAAATCTAACAATAAAATAATGAAACGACATAGGATTATTTTGAAGAAAAGTTATCCTCGGCAAGATCCAAGGTGCATTATTCTTTTATATTATCTTTCAATTGGGTTACAAGTATGATTCTTCAATACTATCTCCTTTTTTCTCCTGATTTTTCCGATCCCTTCCTTCATGAAGGGTCTCATTTCTTATATAGTTCCTTTCACAGCATCTTCATCCTACATTTGTTAAGCATCTGAGTCATCACTTGAGTGCCTATCCCATCAGACACCCTCTCTAGTCTTATACGTCTTAGAGTAACCAATTTCCCACTGTTCAGAAGTCTTCTCCACATTAATGCAGACAGGAAAGTAGTTACAGAACATTAAATGCGGTAATGACAACTTTGTTCCTAAGATATCTTAGGATTTCCTTTGGTTTAATGTCCATTCAGTGATTATCTATACTGACAGAACCTCCTGGGAGGTTCTTCTACATTAGTAAGCCATTTCTTCTGACCTCGGCTCCAGTCTGACAAGGAGATATTATCCTTGGCTAATACCCCCATTGAGCCTCTATGACCAAAACCAAACATTTTTCTTACTAACAAGGTCTTCTTTAATGAAAATTACTCCTATTCAGAATAATTCTTATCCTCAGCTCGGGCTATGGGCCCACTATAATAAATTTACACTAAACTTCTGGGCCTAGGGCCTAACATCCCTACAGTTATTATGTTTTAAAAAATTAAAATGGTTTATTTTTTATATAGTTTTTCTCTCAATGATATATTATCATTTAGTCAAAAACATAAATCGTTTTATTTTTGTGTCTTAATATCTCATATTTTGTATTGATATTTTGAATTTTAATACTACTTTTCTTTTTAAATTTATAATATTCAATCTGAATCATAAAATTAATTCATTTCAAATAAATAATATTCATGATGAATAGACTCACTTAATCCTAAGAAGTAAAAAATTACTATAACTTTTTTAAGCTTTGATTCATTTATAAGTTGTAAATAACACACATTCAATTAAAAATTTTCACATTCCAAGTAATTCTTATAAGTGAAATTGTTATTGCATGGAACTCATGTGCAAGTCAACAAGTGATTAGGACAAGAAAAAAATATTGATTTTTCTTTCTAAAAAAATACTAATTTTCAAATATATTTTTGGTGAATAAAAAATTATTTTTCTTTTTTTCACCCCATTTTTCTTTGTGCTTTCAAAATACCAATTGATGGAAGAAGCATTTAAAAGAATTTATGTTTTTATGTTATAAAAAATTAAAAGGGTTGGTTTATTTGTTTGTGTGTTTTTCCTCTCAATGATATTATCATTTAGCCCAAAAAGAGAAAAAAAAATCATTTATATATTTTTGTCTCAATATCTCATGTTTTGTATTGGTATTTTAAATTTTAATACTACATTTTCTTTTTACACTTCCTTCTATTTTAAGTTGTAATGGAATAACTAATAGCAAAGTCATTTTCTTTTGGGATTATAAATCCACATTATGTTATTAAATGTGTAACATAAGACATCAATTTACAAATATAGAACCACTTAATTATAATGCTTTTTTGAGAATGCACTTAATTATAATGCTAGTTACAAGCTTTGTGTTCAGGTACCTTAAAAATCCTTTTATCATTTAAGCAAGACTAAAAGTTTCTTAAAATTTTGTAAATTAATGAAGCTATTGCTCATATTTCATATAACCTAATATTCTATAGCTATAGTGAACTATGCATATTAACTCAACATTTATTTTATCTTCCCTTAAAAGCAACCATGGCTTTTGAGCAAAGTTTGTGATGTATTTTTTTGTTAAAACTTAGAACTTCTTTTCCCCTCCCTTGTGAGTGTGTGTGTGTGTTACTATGTTTGTTTGTTTCTAAAAAAAAGTAATTATCTCACATTATTCAAGAAAGTATGTTATATGTAGAATAAATTGTCACTTTAAATGAGTTCGTAGTGTGTCTTTGCGCTATAACTCATTTTCCCTCTCCTTTGTATGTGTGTTTGTTTCTTTAAAAAAAAAAAAAAAAACTCAATATTTATTAACTAATTTGTAACTTGTATTCCCTTATCAATAAATGTGATAGTGAACTATGCATATTTGCGCAATATATATCAGCTAATTGTTAACTTTTATTACTTTGTCAATAAAACATGAATGGTCAAAGATTAATTATTATTCAAATAAGTGATTAAATATCAATTCTAAAAGTTTTCATAACTTCCCTTAAAATTATTTCTACTTTTGTCAAGGATAATATGGATACACAACCATTGTTTTAGTGGAAGCTTGTTTCAAATGCATATCTGATCATTATCATACTTAGGTTGTGTTTGACATTGGCCTAAAAAGCCAGTTTTTTTTTACTGTTTAGCTTATTTTTGCTACTATTCATAAGTCTCATTATACTTTTTGGTACTATTAATGGATCTCTTTGTACTATTTTAGCTACCTTTTAGCTTCATTTATAATATTTTCAGTAAAAAATTTTCAGTTTCAGCTAAATAAGCTGTTCTCAAACGGACTCTTAACTTTTGCTCAAAAAAAAGTCTAATAATTATCAAAGAAAGAGTTTTTGATTAATATTAAAAATTTAGAGATGTTTCTACTACCATTTTATTCAAATTTTTAATTGAAATAATATTTTATATATTATTAAATTCAAAAAATAAAATTTATATAGTAAATTAGACTCAACCTAGTTCAACTAAACTAAAATGGATGGGATTTTATTTCCTCTTAGGAGGCCTTCATTGGGCTATTAGTGAAGCCCAATTAGACCACTTTAATCAAGTGGGCCCTGGTCCATTCACTTAACACTAGTCCAGGTTGTCCAGTAGATTACTTCATAAAATAGGCTTTAGTATGAATTAGGCTTTATTGCCCATTTTACCTAGACATGGCAAAATAGGCGGGTCGGGTCGGGTCAATTGGGTCACGGGTCAAAACGGATGATTTTTAAACGGGTCAATCGGGTTACTGGTCAATCGGGTCGCGGGACGGGTCAAGTTGACCTGTATTTTTTAAACAAGTTTTTTTTTTATTTTTTTTGGAAAATAGATGCAATTTGTCAATTGTTTTTTAGTTCCTTAACTGTGATTAGATTCTTACTGGTAATATTATTACCACTTACCAATTACCACTAAACACATGATACCCAAATTTGATGCAACTCTTGTTCCAGCTTTCTAGAAGCTAATCTTAGTATAATTTTCAATCTGTTTAAAGTAGGAAGAGAAAATAAAGGTGGCAAGTAAAGAATGACAAACTATAATAGAGTACATAACATATTAAGCGAAGAAGAATAAGTAAATATTTTATAAAAATTACACCTCAATCTCAATCTACTCAACGTTGGTAGATGTGGCAAAACGGGCGGGTCGTGTCAAGTTCGGGTCGGGTCAATCGGGTTGCGGGTCAAAACGGGTCATTTTTAAGATGGTCAAACGGGTCGGGTTAGAAAATTCTGACCCATTTTGCTATGTCTAATTTTACCTCTCTATTTGGACCAATCTTTACAATCAATGCATCATTATTTACACTTAATGGGCATATACAAAGAGAAGTACTCGAAGGCCATGATATTAAGGGTCTATATGGAAACAGTTTATTTAGTTGAAATTAAAATTTTTTTACTGAAAGTATGTTAAAGTATACTTGTATCTTGAAAAAAAATTGAAAATATGAGAAAATGTGAGAAAAAGTGAGGTTTTAAAAAGTTGTACATAAAAGCTAAAAAAAAACTAAAAACTAAAAGTTGAGCTTATAAATTCATGCCAAACACACTCTAAGAGTGTCTCTAACCACTTTTTCAACTTTTTTTATTGTTTATAGAGTGAACTATTGCATTTATCTTTTACTTACTTGCTTTTCAAATACGCATTTAGCCCAAAAAAAAAAAACTTTAACATTAACATGCATTATGTGGCGATGTCCTTCAAAAATAAATAAATAAAAGAAAGAAAATAAGAAACTAAAGAATATTGCAGAATAAAAAGAGAAAATGCCTGTTTGGTTAGAGATTTTTAATATCGTTCTTTAAGTATTGTGAAAATATATTGGTTAAAAAGTGTTATAGAAATACATGTTGTGATGTTTAAACACTAAAAACTATTATTTAAACACCCCTAACAAACACCCCTAAATTACCTTCAAAATGAGCAAGGGAGATATGACATTCTCTGTTGACAGTATGGCAACGAGCCAAGTTTGGGGTGGGTTTATCTATGACTGAACCTAACCCATGGCTCGCCCCTATGACCCGAACTTGGCCCGTTTAATAAATAGGTTTTTTTTTTCACCCCAAACCCACACCGTCGGGCCTCATCCCATCATGACTGGCCCAAAATCAAATACACAAATGACAAACACACATTTCAGATTTATGACTTTTCGACCCAAAATCAGAAACACAAACACAAACATAAACAAAGAAATCATAAACACAAATTTCAGATTTATGACTTTCCCTTTCAAAATCAGAAACATAAACACAAATTTCAAGTTTATGATTTTCCCTTTCAAAATCACAAACACAAACACAAATCCTAACACAAACAAACACACAGAAATCGTAAACACAAACACAAACTCACATGATTGAGACGAACTGAACCTAGAAAGAAGAAAAAAAAAATGGAGAACGAGGTGGAGCGAGCCTGTGAGAAGGTAGCTAAGCGAGGCCGTGAGGGGGGGCGATTGAGTGAGGTCATGAAAGGGTGGTTGCCTGGCAGGGTATCGGTGCGAGATGGGTGAGGAATATGGCCATATGGGTTGTGTGAGATGGGTGAGGGAGATGAGAGGGTTATGCGAGATTGGCGAGGGTGAACCAGAGATAAGAGAGTCAGAGAGTTGTGTTTGACTGCTTGTGGCCATGTGAGTGAGAGAGTTGAGAGATGAAGAAGAGTTTAGAAGATATTTATACTTAGGGTTAGGGTTTTTAAATTGTTTTTAATATTTATATAAGTATACAGGTTAGGTTTGGGTCGGGTTTGCATAATCCCTAAATCCAACCCGAACTCGTTTTGGATTTTTTTTTTAAAATTAAAACCCAAACCCGCCGCCATTTGCTTCACATATCGAGTAAAACCTACCCCATTGGGGTTGGGTACTCGCAAGTCGGGCATATTTTGCCATCCCTAGTTGACACTACATGTAAAGACAAGGTTCATCTTGGAAGCATCAAACTTTGCCATGGAAGTAACAAAATGGTACATTCACAACTGGACCTACTTCCATTTCCTCAGTTCCAATATACAAAGAAACAATGCCAAGACAGTTGACATAAATGACACCTTGGTTTAAAGTTTAAACCCCACTGGTATTCATGTCAAATACAATTTTGAAAAATCTGGAGAGTAAAAGAAATACTAGCTCTTGTGACAGTACTGTGGCAATTCCAAGTTTCCAACCAGCTGCACAAGCGGCAAAGAAAAATTTTAGGAACACAAAATTTTTCATAATTTTTTGTTACAGTTATGATGTCGCAAAAAATAACATTCTTATATATAACCTTACTTAAAATTTTGACATATTGTCAAAGTATCTCCTAATCAATGTGTCAAATTTTATATGTTGATTTTTCTTTAAAAAAAGCTAAAGTAATTCTTGAGCACCCACACTAGATGTGGGATATGTGCCAAATGCTAAATATTTGGCACATATCCCACACCAAACCCAATTTTAGCTCATTTAGTAGATGTGGCATATGTTATTTTTTTTGCAACATTGAACAAGTACCGTGGCAAATTTGCCACGGTACGGAATGCATGTGGCAAAATTTTTTTTCTTTTAATGTGTAGATTGTGTTGATGAGTTGTAATAAATATTATTTTAATGTGTAGTAAATATTATTTTAATGTATAGAATTGAATTATAAAACATCTGATAAATGGGATGTTGTAAAATGATGTGGTAAAATAATAAAGTAAGCCTTTGATGTGGTAAAATGGCATAATTTTTAGAACATCTGCTACGGATGCTTATATATTTTAAGGTCTTTTGCAATCAACTCACCTTCTGACAATTCAAAATGAAATATAAGAGAGAAAGAATAAATATTGATACTTTTTAAGTTAATTAAAAATAAAAAGTAATCATACATTATCTTTAAAAAAATCAAGATCTACATAAAACATTTCTAAGTTTTCAAGTATACGATCATACATGTTAATTTATTTTTTAATTTTACTCTTAAGTATTTAAAAATGTTGTTTAAATTTAAATATCTTATATTTAGATCAATCTTTTAATTTCATATATTAATGATTATGAATAAATAGCTTAAGCATATCAATAATTATACTAACTCTAATACTAGGCTCGAAAAAATAAATCTAAGACCAACAAAAAAAGGAAAATTTGATTAAGTTTGATTTATCATGCAGTGAAAGCCCTTGGTAATTAAAATGGCTACGCAATTGGGAAAGAATTAAAGAATGGAATGTTAATGTGGACCCATGCATAAATGAGTCAAGTTGGTTAATGCCTTTATCTAAATCAGATTCAAGGCCACTGTACAATAATTCTCTCATCTGTAATTGCTCATACCTTGATAGTGAATGCCACGTCGTCGGATTGTATGTAAAACTTTCATTTTGCTACCACAATGATAGATTAATTATTTATAGGAGTAGCAATTCGTATTCATGTGTCGGGTTCGTGTCGTGTCAAGTCATAAGTATTCAACTACATAGGTCAACACTAACTCGACATGTTTATTAAACGGGTTAAGATTCCTCAACCCTAACACGACCCATTTATTAAACAGGTCAGTCTTGTCGATCTGTTTATCAGATTTTATCAAAATGAAAAAAAAAATTATGAAAAAACAAACAAACAAATATTTTTAATATAAAATTTAGAATTAACGAGTAGCTGCATCACAAATAATCATTCAAAACTAAAGTATATCTCAATATCACAAATAATCAATCATAATATGTCAAAGAAAATAAATCACAACAACTAATAAGTTTATATACAAGTTTGAAGGGTATATTAGTAAAATGTCATTTAATTAAACGGGTCAGACGGGTTAAACAGGTTTTATATGTTCAATACTAACCCAACCTGTTTATTAAACGGGTCAACCGTGGCAACCCGAATATGACACAAATCCGTTAAGTTTCAAAATATTTTAGAGAGCATTGGATATGTGGGGGTGCTTAATTATTTGCAAAAGATCCTATTAATAAGGGTTTGTTACAAAAGATGGACATTGCATGCATCCTTGAAGTCTACCTCTTTACTTCGTTCCTCTCTTGACTAGACCATACTCAACACTATTAACTTCACGCAAGATGAATTAGATTTGTTAATCAACCAAAAGAGCAAATTCATAGTGCGTATATATTATTGACATTCAAAAATTAAACATAATTTATTAATTAATATTTTGCAAGTTATGTAATCAAGAAATTTTATTTGACAATCGTAATTGTGATCAAGACTGTCTATGAAGACTTTTTCTTTCTCCATTTGATAATTAGAACTTATGATGGGTTAGGTGAATTTAAACCCTAAATATTTTTCATTGAGAATACCAAGAGGTAGAAACTGGTTGAGTTATGAGGCTTTTAACATTTACGACGACTCTTGAGACCATATTTTTGTTTAACTTATTAAGTGACACATCTTGGACGTATAGGGTACTTTCTCCTTCAACAATTCCATACTCCTTGTACTCTTCAACAATTCCATGTCTTATCCATCATGACATCTTTGTCATTTCATCTTCAACTAAAGTGCTCACCTTTAACTCAAGATAGCTTCCTCCACCCTCTATAAGTTTCAAGGGAGATGTTAATATATTAGATATGTTATTTAGCACATTTCAAATCTTTAATATTAGTCTTCATTTGTCAATGTCAAGAGTTTTATAGTTCAATTGGCATTAACAACTCTAGGCATTTCCAATTGAGCCCATTTACGGTTTCAAACTAGATAGATACATGGAGGTTTTATAATTTTATCTCTCTCTCTCTCTCTTAACAATTCAAATTACATGTAAACTTTCTTCTGTAAATATCCTTGTTACACAGGTTCCTTAAAGCACAAGATTTTGCCTAGGGGTGTCAATGTTTGACCTAACCCACGAATATGGCACAATAAAAAACATGTCATAAGTGGGTCAACCCACGTACAAATAACTTTTTAAAAAATCATATAGAGAAAGATTCTAAAAATTATGACACTATCTTTATCTTACTTTTAAACATTATAATACTAAACCCAAAAAAAAAAAAAAAAACACTTGTGATGAGATTAGTGTGTGTATCAAATTTGGTTTTTTTTCCCCCCTAATATTGACACAAACTTTTAAAACCCCAATTTTTTTATTATTCTAATTTTGGTTAATTTGATATTTAGAGTTACCAATAACGATAAATTATGTAACTTAAAACTAACTAGAACTCACTCAATTTTTGGATAAATCAACCTAACAATAAACAAAGATTAAATTAGGTATGATCTTTTATAAACAAGTTCAAATCATGTTTTTTCTAATGTTGGCTCATAAAATTTTGAATATTCATATTTTTCTATATCGTTATTTTAATATAAAATTTTGAATTTGGTTCCTAGAGTGAAATAAAAAACTCTGTGACCTAACTATTACGAAAACTAAAAGTGACTTTTTTTAAACAGATCCATGTTGATATTGACAATTCAAATGAATGTATGGAAGCCTTACTCCTGCTTAAATGATAAAAAGGATTTTTAAAGGTATCTGAACACAATGTTTGTAACTATAACATTATAATTAAGTGATTCTATATTTGTAAATTGATAAGTTATATGTTACACATATAATAACATAATATGGATTTATAATCCCAAGCGAAAATGGCTTTACTATTAATTATTCTTTGTACAACTTAAAATAGAGAGAATTATAAGAATAAAAAGTAATATTAAAATTTAAAATACCAATAAAAAATATAAGATTTTGAGACACAAAAATGAAAAGATATTTTTTCTTATTTTGGGCTAAATGATAATATCATTGAGAGGAAAACTACACAAACAAATAAATCAACCCATTTAATTTTTTAAAATATAAGAACATAGATTCTTTAATGAATTATTTTCATTACTTTAATTTTAAATGGTTTTTTCCATCAATTGGTATTTTGAAAGAACAAAGAAGGAGGGGGTAAAAAAAAAGAACACTGATTTTTTATTCAAAAAAATATTTGAAAATCAGTATTTTTTTGGGGGAAAATCAGCATTTTATTTTGGGTTTATATAAAGAACACGTGCAACGGCTAGTTTATATATAAAACGGCTAGTATTTTCAATTTTTTTCTCTCACTTTCCTTTCCTCACTTTTCTCTCTGAAAAAATTCTCATTTTTTTCTCACACTTTCCCAGATAACCCAACCCATCTTCAAAAGCAGAAAATTTTTTCCCATAAGAAAGTGGTTTTCCTTTCCACAAAAATAGACAGATTCAATTCAAGAAACGGACGGGTTCAAAGATTTTCCCCGGAAGATCTGATCCTCTCTCTCTCCAAACGGGTTTTTAATTTTGAAATGCTTAATATTCTTAATTTTAATTTTTTGTTTTTTGTTTTTGCAGACAACTGAGAAAAAAATCTGTCGGTGATGAAGAAGAAAAGGGTTTGAAGATTTTCTCTGGTGAGGGTTTTTTTTTTTGTGCTTTCATATGGTTTAGACTTTTAAATTTTGGATAATTTTGAATACCTTTCTTGGTTTTTTATTCTAATTGGTGTGGAATATCCTTTCAAATGTATGTGGGTCTCGGGTTTTGTTGGGGTTTACACGGAGAGTGGCTTTTGGGGCTTTGTCTTTGTGTTTTCATCTTGATATTAGGCATATTTCTTCATTGTGGGGTTTTAGAGTCTTACCATTATTGACAACATAAACATGATCTTCACTGTGGACTTGAATTAATTTTCATGTTCCTGTTGTTTTAAAAGATTTTTCGTTTATTTTCTATGTTTCTCCTCTGAAATTTGTGGCATATGAAGTTTATTGATTAATATGATCTTTCGTGGGAAAAATATTGTGAGAAAAGAGAAGTAGTAATCAAGGAAACATTTTTCAAAAAATTTTAAGAATAGCCAAAGAAAATGTATATGAAGTGTGCTGATCATATAGATTTTAGAGATCAAAACCTTTCTCCCATCAAAATTTGATAGTTTTCATGTTTGAAGATTACCCATCTGGAATTCTTGTTATTTTCCATCCTGTATTGATTATATATATTATTAAATGTTTGTTTCAACACCGCCATCACCATTGTTACATGTTTCAACTCACCATAATACTATCAGCCATACCACTGTGGCCCCTACTGCCTTTATCATATGTTGTACACCACCTCATAACTGACACATCAACTCCCCACTGACACATCAACTCCCTTTTGCCACCACTGCCTCTGCCTACTTTGTAGTGCCAACCACTCGGGCATCAATTTATAAGTGCTGGATTTAAGGTTTGTTCTCTTTAGAGCGCAACTCCATGCTGGCTATTCCAGTTATGTTAGAAGTTCGTCCTGCTTGTGACTTTTCCCTTTTCAACTGTCCACTTTTGAAGTAATTTTATCATTTTTGATACATCTCCTGTATGGACCTTCTTCATGGCCTGCTCCATATTTTCTTTCTGGCAGAAGGCAAGGCACTTGTGATGCCTTGCTTTCTGCTAGAAAATAGTTTCTTATATTTTACTTGCCATTCTTTGTCATTTGCTGGTAGCTAGTTACATATATTTCGTCACCTTAGAAAAGGTTTGTTGGGTGAAATGCTTGTACCAACTATAAAGGTTTAGGGATAAGTTACTAGATCTTGTTGCAGTAGTGATGGGAACTTTGATATAAAGGTCTTATTTCATTTAGTTTACCCCTAATAAGACCTTGCTGAAATATATAGTCCAGAAAAATATTCTACTCCTAACAACATGTGTAAATTTTAGTATCAGTATCTAGTAAAATGTTAGGAGTGACAGAGGCAAGGCTAGCCTATATTGTTGTATGCATATTATTATGTTCTATGTAGATCTGGAAGAATTTTATTTTATTTGTAAGCTTTTCATTGCCTTTGATATCTGGGATAATGGTAAGGATTTAATTTAGTATGCATCAAATTAGTTTTGTATATGCACAGATTTCTGCTGAACATTTATGGATATTACGTGCATGTAAGCATTTCTTATATTTTACAGAGATCTGGAAGGGTTGAAGAAGAGATTGAAATGCTTTAGCTCAAGCTGAAGCATATTGACGAAGTTATAGCTTTCAGTGGAAGGGGGGAAAGACAGCTAGATCTCAAGGGAAGAAGGTTCAAATAACTGTCAAACAGGAAATTTCAAGGTGGATGTTGCATCTTTCATTTTTCTGCTTTTATACTTGTTATATACCAAGGCGCTTACATGATTTTGATACTCTTATCAATGCAGAATACCTGGGAACTTGGCCTGGGCTTACTTGCAGCAAAAACTGAAGAACATTACAGGTAAGGTTTTCCATTCTCTAAACTTGGCTCATTGGGCACCTTGAATGTCAACTGAGCTACTTAGCAATCTGTTTAAATCTCTTAGCATGTTATCATTGATCTACTTTTCATGATAATAGTTGCCAAGACTCAATATTTTATTTCTCATGTGTATAGAGTGCTAAAGGATTAAAATCTTCCTACATGCTTCCACCTCAACTTGTCAAACTTCCTCACCTCTGAGAAATGTAAGATCATTTTGAAATGCTTCAATTACATGTTTGATGGTAATATTTTGCAGCACTAATTTCTAGCACAATTCACAAGGTTTGATTAAAGACTTTCCCCCAGTGCTTTTCAATTTACACCAGTCTTCCTCTAAATGTAGTGTTTTTGCATACAACTATCTCAACGGAACAATACCACTGGAATGGGCTTCAACACAATTAACTTTTATGTGAGCTTTTGTAAAATTATATTGATAAAATTGATATTTATTTGCTTTTATCTTAAATTAACCAGCAAGTGATGTGCAGCTCTGTTCTTGTGAATTGCTTATCAGGGGAAATTCCAAAGGAGTTGGGAAATATTACTACTCTCACATACCTGTACGTTTTGAACTTTGGTTTAACTCAATCATGTATATCTTGGACAAAGGACATTTATGGTGATTGAAGTCTTTATGAGTGGGATAAAGTTGTGAAATGAAGTAGAAAGGCTTCGGTTTTCTTGTTAAATGTATTGTCATGACCTCAAAACCTGTGGAACTTTCCATCCTTTCTATTACATAATGGTTTTGATATCCCTGCACTCCATAGTGACCTCTTGGAGGGTTTAATCATGTTTTTTCCATTAAGCTTTCTTAGTAATCTCAATATTTTTTTTTTTAATTTTGGTTTTTTCCCCCTTTTCAAACAGGTGCCTTGAAGCAAACCAATTCTCTAGCATTGTTCCTCCCGAGCTTGGGGATTTGACCAACCTGCAGACTTTGTGAGACGCCTCAGTTCTTCATATTGGTGTTCTATAATTCTTAATTTTTCTTGTCACTTTAAACACTTTTCTGAAGGATTTCAGTGGTTCATTGCTTCAATGTTGTAATTGCAGGATGCTCTCCTTCAATAGTTTGACAGGGAACTTGCCATTGGCTTTTGCTGGGCTGAGAAACCTAACAGATTTGTGAGAGTTTGTTATATCCTCCTCTTTTTATATATTTGCCTCTTTTTAAAGCATAAATATCCACCTCTATTTATATTTGCCTTTGAAGCATAAATATCAACTTATGCCTGATCAAAAATCATTTTATTGCTCAATGTAGTAGGATAAATGATAACAACTTTAGAGGAATTATACCTGATTTTGTACAGAATTGGAAACAACTGACAAGATTGTGAGATCTTTGTTCTTTTGAAAAATATCGCAAGTTCTTTGAGTTTTAATGGTAGATGAGTCTAAATTTAGCGTATATTCTTATTCAAATTTAAATTCTTGAAGAGAAATGCACGCAAGTGGACTCGAGGGACCTATTCCACCAAATATATCTCTTCTGAATAATCTACTTCAGTTGTGAGTAATAAGCCTTTTCATATCCATCTAGTAGCTTGATATGATGTGAGTTTGTTTTTGTATGTTAATCAATGGTTTTGGCTTATGGTTTGCATCCTTTATACAGGAGGATTTGTGATAAGGATGGGCCAAATCAGGATATTCCTATGTTGAGAAACATGACAGGCATAGTAAGATTGTACGTTTGGTACTTACGTTGGCAAATGATATAAATGTTTGACTTGATGATGGTCAATTTGATATAATTCAGTTATGTATTTTAGGGTTTTGAGAAACTGTAAGATTTCTGGGGAGATCCCCGCATACATCTGGACAATCTGGAGATGTTGTAAGTAAAGCATCTCAAGTATTGGAGCATGGTGTTTCCTTAGGTAGCAATGTTTGAGTTATCTTTATTATAAGTATATATGCCTTTGATTTGGATGGTATTTGAAGATACAAAGTAAACATGCTTTTATTTCAATGAACAAGAAAAATGGAGGCCATTTAAATGAATAGAAAAACATAACTTTTCTTTCACCTATAAGGGTGAATTACTGTTTAGTATTATTTCACTTATACAACGTAGACATTTAATCGATGTTTTGCATTTAATCGATGAATAAAGCTTGGGTAGATATCATTGTAGATAGTTGCCAGTATGGGTTTTCATCCTAAATTCTAGATGAATATATCATAATCTGGGCGTATATATATATTTTCTAATATTTAACATGATGTAATATATATATATATATATTACTCTGGAGCCTGGACAGTGATTTATTTCAAGATTTCTTTAGGGGGGTAGTTGCACATATCTCTCTCTCGCTCTCTTTGGATGATTAATTGCCATGTGCTATGAAGAAATAACAAATTTTACTGGCAGCTTTTATTTTCATTTTGTTGCCTGTGGCTCTAGTAAAAATCAGTTGCCGGAAAAATTACTTTCCAAGTTATGTTGGTTGTTTGATATTTGGGAAGGTCATTCTGACAGATAAATTTCGAGCTGGCTACAGAAGCTCAGTGGAATGAGCTTGAATTGATCTTGCATTAACATTGACAAGCCAGATTTGTATTTTAAGGAATAGTGCAATATGGAAGATAGCTTAGAATGCTGATTTAGACTACATGTTTCATGTTTTCAATAATACTACTACTTTAAGGACGATATGAATTAGCCAAAATCCTTAATTTTTAAGCTAATTTAGGGAAGAAAGCCTAGAACGAAGGCATTGAATGACAATTAAAGTAGTTAAAATATCTAAAGGCCTTATTTCAAGGTTGTTTATGGAATATTGAAGTGATTTATTTTAACAATTTTCTGTATATATCAAATTGTTTCTATTGAACTTTTTATATTAAAATACTCTTAAAAGGTACCTTTTTGTTCTTGTTCAGAGTTATGCTGAGTTATGATAATTATGTTTTTTGTGCAGCCAAATAGGTCTTTCTTACAATAATTTGTTAGAGAGCTCTGCACCACCTTGCCGAGACTCTTTGTAAGTCTGCCTACTTGAGTTTTACAAACTTTTCTGTCTTTGTAACTCTTATTAGAGTGTATAGGGCAGGGGAAAAGAAGTAATTCCATCCAAATCACACATTTATATATAAATAATGGTTATGTGTGTTAGAGTAATTAATGTAAATAAACCCTAAAAACACTTGTTGAAATAACAATAACCTTTCCTGTTTTCTGAAACTAATTGCTTTTCATCATTGTGTCAGAAATTTGTTCAAAAGCTTCTCTAGAAGGGACATTTTCCCCCCTTTTTCACTTTGGTTTCTTATAACTAAACTGACGCTCTTTATCTACGTCACTAATTAAGAAGACTTCATGAGTGGTCGAATGAATCTTCATGTTCAAAAGGTGAATTATATATCTATTCAAATCAAATTATGAGGTATATGCTGGAGTTATGTTGTTGGGCCCTCTTCTTGTACTTTATCTTTAAAAATGAAGAAAAAAAATTGTTAAATAATTCATCTTGTGCAAGATTACAACATAAATGAATAAACAAGATGATGTCAAACTCATTTTTGTTTTATTGTGTTTGCTTGTATTTGATTGTCATTAATGTATTGCTACTTCTATGTAGATTGGTATTCATTACACATAAATTGTGGTGGGAAAAAACCACTGTTGCAAATGTAGAGGATGAAGACGTAGCTGGTCCAGCGAAATTTTATTATGTGGAGAATTGGGGATTCAGTAGCATTGGATGTTTTTGGGATGTTGACATTACCTCAAATGACTATTTAGCAACTAATGAATCCATACTTACAATGGACAATTCCCAAATATACGCAAGTGCATGACTATCTCCTCTTTCGATCACATATTATGCCCGCTGCTTAGTAAATGGAAATTATATCGTGAAACTTCACTTTGCAGATGATTTGATTACACAAGTTCACAAGCAATAGATCTTCTTACAGTCTTGGGAAGCGGATATTTGATATTTATATCCACTTACTCTCACATTTATTTTTCTTTTTAGGTTATAGTAGAGGCTTTGATTGATTTAATTTGCTGCAGGAAAACTGGCATTGAAAGATTTTAATATTGAAAATGATGCCCAAGGGCTTGATCAAGCAGCCATTAAGAATTTTACAGCTGTTGTAATGAATAAAATTCAGATGATTCGTTTCATTGGGCTGGGAAAGGAACAACAACTGCCCCAAAGAGAGGGATATATGGTCCTCTTGTGTCAGCTATCTTTGTTGAATTTGGTAAATGTATTGGAGTTTGATAATCTTATTATTTTCCAGCTTCTTCCATGCTTGGATTAGATTGACATACAATATAATCATAGCAATTTAACGGAAGCAGAACCACATAATTATCTACAATTAAAATTTAAAAAGAACAACTAAAAACGAGGTTATAATGCATATAGATGGAAGACATCCAAACATTTTGTCATCTTCTTTTTAATCACTGTTCTTAGCTATTTTTCTTTTTTGTAGATTTCAGTCCCCCTGTTGATGGCAAAGATTGTGGTTGGAGCTGTAGTTCTGGTGCTACTCCTCATTTTTATGATTTTAGGCATTCTTTGGTGGAAGGGCTGTATGGGAGGGAGGATATCAAGGGAAAAAGGTAACCAGTTGTGAAATCTTGATATATAAATTATAAAGGACAATATTCATTTTCTCCAACTATGGTGGGAAGTAGGGCTCATAAATTGTTGCAGTTCAATATTTTATTTTATTTTTCTATCTGCTTCCATAGATGAATCAGCATTCCAAAGTACACCATGCAAAAGCAACTGAATAATTGCTGGAATATGAGCATATGACTTATCTTGGGATGATGCATGATGATTGTAGTGATTTAGTTCTAAGAATGGTGATAATTGAGCTTATGTAGTTGCTATCTTGTAAAATCAGCATAAAATGGATGACTTAAGCTAATTGTAGTTGAGTGAATGTCTAATTATCTGCAAAATATCTTGGCTAATTATTCAGTTTTTCACTCCTAATAAACTTTTTGTGCAGAAGTATGAAAAGAAACAAAAGACAAGATTTTGTGACAACTTGGGTTTGAGTTCCATTTCATATATTTGAATAACCTCTCTCTCTTACAGCTTCTGTGTGATCAAATGCATAGTGCCTTCTAAAGGCTTTTGCTTGTCTTCTCATTCTTTAAGAAGATACCTAACTACTCAAGAGGCATGCATCTATTTGGTTAAAAATTTGTCTTGTTATACGGTAAGATGCATCTTGACGTCTAGCCTGATGCCTTTGACGTTAAGAGGATTAGACCTGCAAACTGGTTTTTTTACATATAGACAAATAAAAGCTGCCACTAATAAGTTCAACGCTGCAAATAAGATCGGGGAAGGTGGTTTTGGATCTGTTTACAAGGCATCTGACTGCTATTTTTCTATTATAGAATGTGTGTTTCATCTTTTGCCTTTTATTCTCCTCCTGATCCTTGAGATTTGGATACACATTATGAAATACATACCTAAAATATATATTTTTGAATTCCCAATGCAGGGTCTACTATTAGATGGTACTACAATTGCAGTTAAGCTGCTTTCTTCAAAATCAAAGCAAGGAAGTCGTTATTTGGTGACTGAAACAGGCATGGTATCTGGTTTTCAACATTTGAATCTTGTTAGATTGTTTGGATGTTGTATTGAAAGAGACCAATTATTGTTGGTGTATGAGTATGTGGAAAACAATAGCCTTGCACGTGCCTTGTTTGGTAAGCTAATGTTTTATACCTACAATGCATTTTTTATGTTCATAATAGAAGAATGAGGAGAAAATACTTTTGCTGAATTTTATTGATTGGGTTCTGAACATCAATTTCAGGTACTGCAGGCGGCTGATTAAAATTGAATTGGCCTGCAAGGCAGAAAATATGTGCTGGCGTAGCAAGAGGTTTAGCTCTCTTACATGAGGAATCGATACTGAAAATTGTTCACAGAGACATCAAATCTGCTAATCTATTTCTTGATGGTGACTTTATTCCTAAGATCTCTGACTTTGGTTTGGGCAAGCTTTATGAAGAGGAGAACATCCACATCAGCACCAAAATTTCTGGAACCATGTGAGCTACCTTCCTTTCTTTTGCTCTCTATTTACTATCTTTTGTCTTTTTTTTTCCTATTCTTTTCTTTTTCATCACCTCAGCAGATCTTGATTATGAATTCATGTGAATAGATATTGATCTTATGGTCTCTAGTGTTGTGTTGTTGCACATAATATGGTAGTAATTATTTCAATGAAGTTTTTGCACAAAGACAAGTACGTAAAGTACTATGAGATAAGTATTGGCCAAAGTACATTTGACACTTTAATTTGTATGTGTTTGGTATCTACATGTGATACATAACCATGCTCATAGAAACTCTTTGCAGCATGGTTTCACATCAGATAGGGTTCATGCTTTTTTATCTATAAAACAAAGTAACACCCTTTAATTTGTAGTGCTATAGATTTTCTATTCCACATTACTCATGCAATATAAATTCATGTCAAGTTTCTTGTAGAAGAGAAAAATTTCAGGTTACAATGAAGCATGAGAAAAATATATAAAGTTACCCCTTAAACGTTGCTCCTGCTCTGCCTTCGTATGCAAGAAGGAAAAACTACTTACAACATTCCTTTTTTTTTTTTAATGTGCTGGCTTTGTTATAACATTCCTTGAGTAAGCTCAAATTTACTCAAATCTTAACAAAGTACATTTTTTTGGAAAATCTTACCAATTATCAAAGAACCACCTGTATCAACATAATAAATGATTGGGAAAAGTCTTGATTATTTTTTTATTTTAAAAATTTTACTATTTGTTATTGTATACTCTTTTCTGGAAATCATTTTCCAAAATGGGGAGTAAGGCTCCCTATCAACCATCTCTCCCAAGCCTCACAAAAGTGGGAACCTTGTGTACCAGATACAACCTTTCTATTGCATACTCAGATATAAGATCTTTGCTGTTTGCTCAATTGCATGGCTCCTGGTCCATGTAACTGAAGCACTTTGATCTACTTTACCAAGTTTAGAAAACATAATATTTCTATTTTAATTTAGTTGTTATTGTTGCTTTTATTGTCTTGTCATAATTTGTAGTACAATGAAGTTAAACTCAATTATGGTGGCTTTGTTAATTGCATGATTGCATGCATAACCATAAATTGGATAATCTGGTTCTTGGAAACTTGATAGATATTGCACTTGCTGATTTAGAAGTTCATAGGATCATACTAGCAAACCAATTATCATAGCTTAACTTAACGTATGTCTTGGAGATGCTATATGGCACCAGAATATGCACCATTCAGATCAGTTTTCCTTAGATGAATTTTGTATAAATTTCAGGTTGTTGAGGAGCTGTAATATCTATGGACCAATCCCTCCTAATATTTCAGAAATGAAACAACTTCAGATTTTGTATTTCTCCTGTCCTTTCTTGTTTTCCCTTTTTAATTTTTGCATCTTTTATTGAAAAATGTGAAAAGTCCTATAATTGGATAGAACCCACTTTTATGACCCATATTAGAGCATTATATATAGTTGAGTTGTAAAATATGAAAGATTAGGGTTAAGAGAGAACAAAGAGGAAGAAAAAAAAAAAAAAAAAAATATATATATATATATAGAGAGAGAGAGAGAGTAGAAAAAAGGTTTGGGTTTAATCAATCAGTCCCTCACATTAGCACATTTACATTCAAGCTGGTGCATACACATCAAACATGCCCAGCTTGGAAGCAATTATTGAAAGAAGGCATGATCTAACACTTTCATGAGAATGTCAGCCAGGGGGAGTGATAATTCGTTGCTGCAGCAACCAATCCTGAATATTTCATAAAAAATAACCATGCAATTCAAGACTAATCATTAATGAATATGACAAAAGAAAGTAATCCATTTAAAGCAGAAATCCAGAAGAATCTCATTTATTCATGTGGACTACCTTAAAGACCCAGACTGATGACTATGACAAACAATCGAAAATGAACTATGATGATGCTTCCTTAACTGACATGCTTCACATTCTAAAGTCTAGACCGATCACATGACCGACAATGTAAGAATGGGCAGGCCTGAGTTTGGCCAAATGAAAATTTGCCTATAAAAAAATAAATATAAGAAAAGTTAGGCTGAAATGGGTCCTATTTGATGCGGTGTTAAAATCATAGCAATATTTATTTGCAAAAGTTCTGGCCCTTTTGGGTAGACATCGCTCTTCTGTAGAGTAGCAAATAATTATATGCTTTGTAGCTTAGTTGGCCAACAATAATTTTAATCTCTACAGGCTAAACCTTGTAGTTTTAAAACTGCGAATTGTAAGCATGACAGCTGACATCTGTAAATGATTCCCACTTTGGCCCATTGCATCAGCTGCTATAAGATACCTATGAATGCTGCCCACTTTGGTCACATTGTTTGTGTGTCATTGTCTTGACTAGATATAGAAAAATAGTGGAAAATTTATAAAGTTGTTAATAAAACCTGTTACAAGATGCACTGCCAATGATTAAATGAAAAATTTAGGAGTATCTCTACCCATTGGTTATTAAACTATATTATCTATTTTCAATTTTTATTCTTTATTAACACCTTCTACTTGTGCACATCTGGTGTTACAAGTTTTTTGGTGTTCAGCAGTACAGTCATTTTGTAAACCTTCTTCTCTGTTATGATGACATCTATATTGTCACATTCTTACAAGTTTCTCTGGCTGCTAGGGTTAGGTCTCCTCACCCACGCTGCCTGTAGAATTTCAGGATTCATGGAATGGGCAGATGGGAGCAAGTCTGGCGTGGGGACTCAACCACAAGATTAACACGTGTCAGGCAAATCTGAGAAGTTGGAATCGTACCTCATTTGGTCATGTACATAATCTTTTATCCAAAAAACTCAGGGAGTTAAAGTTGGCTGAGGAACTAGATGGGTACCGAACCAATCCCACCTGTATCTATCAGCTTCAGGATGATATTGAAATGCTCAAGTCAAAAGAAGAGTGTATGTGGAAGCAAAGGTCCCGAAGTACTTGGCTGAAAGAAGGTGATCACAACACAAGAGGAATTATATTCTGGGTTTGAATGATGAAACTGGTGTTTGGATAGAGGAGGAAGATCAGTTGGGAAATTTGGTGGAAAAATATTTTCAGGATATGTCACCACTTCAAATCCATTGGCTTTGATGATTCTCAATGGTAGCCAATATTGACAGCAGAGATGAATGAGGCATTGACCCGTGAGTTTAGAGTTGAGGAAGTGCAGCAAGCTCTAAAACAAATGGCTCCTCTCACTGCACCTGGACTTGACGCGATGTCGCCAATTTTCTACAAATCTTTTTGGCACATAGTGGGTGAAAATGTTACTTCCACAGTCCTTCATGCTCTAAATACAGGTTCTGTCCATGAATCTCTCTTTTTTGCACATAGTGGGTGAAGATGTTACTTCCATAGTCCTTCATGCTCTGAATATAGGTACTGTCCATGAATCTCTCAACTATACTTTCATTTCCCTTATCCCCAAAATTAAGAATCCCAAGAGAGTAGTAGATTTTAGACCCATTAGTCTATGCAATGTAATTTACAAGTTAATTGCTAAGGTGTTGGTAAACCGGATGAAATCAATCCTACCACATGTTGTTCATGATTCTCAAAGTGCTTTCTTGTCTGGGAGGCTTATCACTGATAATGTTCTTGTAGCATTTGAGACCCAGCACTTTTTAAAAAGAAAGACCCAAGGAAAATTAGGTTTCATGGTCCTTAAACTTGACATGAGTAAAGCCTATGACCGGGTGGAATGGGTTTTCTTGGAAAAATCATTCGACATTTGGGTTTTGCAGATGTACATGTTATACTGATCATGTCTTGTCTCTCTTTAGTTTCCTATTCTGTATTGCTTAATGGTCAACTTGTAGGAAATATAAAACCCAACAGAGGACTCAAACAAGGTGATCAGTTGTCTTCTTACAAGTTTTTACTATTTGCTATGGGTTTGCAAGGTTTATTGAAAAAAGTTGAGGTAGATGATGATTTGCAATGGGCCTCGGGTTTCACACTTGTTCTTTTGTAGATGATAGTGTCCTATTTTGTCGGGCAAAAGAGACGGAATGCTAGAAAATCTTGGAGATTTTAGAGGTCTATGAAAGAGGGTCGAGGCAGAAAATAAACAGAGGTAAGACCAATATTTTTTTTAGTTCAAACACTCAACATGACTTGTAGGTTCAAATCCAACATCTACTTGGTGTCCCAACTATTCGTCAATATGAAAAATATCTGGGGTTTCCAGCTTTGGTGGGGTGAGCGAGGAAACAAAACTTCTTCTATCTCAAAGAAAGGGTTTGGAGGAAGCTATAACATTGGAAGGAAAAACATATTTCTCAACTAGGTAGGGAGGTTCTCATTAAATCAGTAATACAAGGTTCTCACTAAATCAGTAATACAAACCACACCAACCTATACCATGAGTTGTTTCAAACTCCCTAAGGGTTTAGTGAAGGAGTTGGAAGTATTAATTCGCAAGTTTTGGTGGGTTATAATGGAGCTAATAGAAAAATCCATTGGATGAGGTGGGAGAGGCTGTGTGAAGCAAAGCAAGTGGGTGGAATGGGTTTTAAGGAAATTGATAAGTTTAATGATGCGTTGCTGGCTAAACAAGTGTGGCGTATGATTAATAACCCTGAATCTCTTTGTTATCGAGTTTTTAAAGCTAGATTTTTTTCCGGATTGCTCCATACTTGATGCTAAAGAGTCTACTGTTGGTTCATATGCTTGGAAGAGTATTTTAAGTGCACGAGATGTTATTCAAAAAGGCATGATATGGTGGATAGGGAATGGTCAATCGATTCAATTGAGAGAAGGTATAGATGGATTCCAATACAATGTAACACAGTTTCTGTATCGTAGCTGCCTTCAATCCAAACCGAAACTAAACCGAAACCAAGGTTAGTTCTCTCATTATTTCTGATCTTGGTATCTGGAAATTGGAATTGGTAGAGCAGCTATTTTTGCCCCATGAAGCTTCTTGTATCTTGAATATTCCACTAAGCCCAATATTACCCCCTGACAGAATTATATGGGTTCCCACCTCAACTGGTTGTTACTCGGCTAGCATGCAGTGCTTACAAATTACTGGTTTCTTGCGATTCCTCTAACATTGCAAGTAGCTCAAATCTAGCATCAAGTAAGCAGTTTTGGAAAGGGTTATGAAATTTGATAGTTCCCAATAAGATTAAGCACTTTGCCTGGCGTGCATGTAACAATGCTTTGCCAACAATGGCTAATCTTCATCGACGACATATTATCCCGAATGATATCTTTGAGATTTGCAAGGTTCAACCTGAAGACCAGATTCATGCTCTATGGTCATGTAAAGAAGTTAAAGCCGTATGGGGCTCTTTCCAAGGCGGAGCGGGGGGGCCAAAATTTTTAAATTTTTTTTTTACTATATAGAAATATTTAATATTTTAATAATTAGCCCTCAAAAATGGGACTTGGCCCCCCCAACTATTTGAGTTGGTCCAATAATGTTCTTAAAAAAAATTGTCCAATTTGTCTAGTAGTTATAGAGAACGTATTGTTTCTCAAATTTATTTTTTATGGTAAAATGTGTTCTTATTTTTTAAAATTTTGGATCATTTATGTCTATGAACACTTCATTAATTCAATTGAAATTTTTTTGCTCACAACGGTAGAAAATTTGGTAACTTATATTGAAAATGAAAATTGTAAGGATTTCACTATGGAAGATGGTGAAAGATTAATTTAATTCTATGAAGTATTTAAATTTAAGGATTCATTATAAAAAATACTAATTTTTTGTGTATGTGTATAGATACATGTGTTTGTGTATGTGTATAAAAGTTTGTATAAACTAATAAATTAGCAACACAAATTGGCCCCCCAAACAAAAATTTCTGACTCCGCTCCTGCCAATGGGCTCACCATGCTGCCTCCCCACCCTCTGTGAATTTTGCAGGTCTACTAGCTAACTTTATGCAGGTTCATGAGGAATTCAAGAAAGAAATATTCACTCTTTGTGCGTGGTGTTTATGGAATCGTCAAAACTCCCTACCGCTTGGCCTCCCTGTGCAACCATTGTCTAGCATTAGTTCTGTGCGGGTCGCAAATAAGGCTGATTGACCCAGCCCCACTTGGGCTCACAACTTATTTGTGTGCTGGGCTAGAATTTCCTACTATGAGTCGTCCTTCAGTTAAAGGCTCAATGAGATCCCTTTATTTCTTTTCAGCCGTGCACTACTTCCTCCTTCTTCCTTAAGACTCTCTCTCTCTCTCTATTTGACCTTATTACTCTCTATTTACTCCTCATTTTTCCAACCACCCTTTCTCTCCTCAAGCTTCTCATATTTATAGTTCAGCATTAGTGGTGGAGTTATGATTACTTTCTGGTTTAGTGCAACAGGCGGTCCAGTGTTATTGGACATAAGTGATTGGTTAGGTGGGGGTGGGAAACGGTGAGGATGGCCTTGGAACTTGGTTCACACTTCCACAGATATGCTCGGTGGAGGCGCGCCGAATGGAACTGCCGGGCATACCCTACACATCATGCTCGGTAGCCGCCCGCGACCGTGATCGGTGAGGATTCACCGAGCACTGGACGTGAGGAGAACCTTGGGCCATCGTTCTATAGAACTTTGGGATGGGCCAGCAGAGTGGGAGGATAGGCGTATGGGCTATATTTTCACGTGTGCTTAACTGTCCCAAGGGGGAATGGGTACGCGTGCCGTACATTAGCCCCCCCTTGAATCATGTAAGGCGAGTTGGGCAATGTGGGTTTTTTAGTGGGATGGGCTGAAGGCGGTAAAGAAGAAGAAACTTATGAAATCTGGACAAAATAAAAGATCCCCAAGGGGTCAAATGATGCTGGCAGAACTAATGGAATTGACCCCATAAAAGAGCACAAAAAAGGTACGTGGACTAGGCTTCCTTGTAGGCCCAACAATGAGCAGATGGGGATGGATAATACGAAGGATTTAGGCCTAAAAAGAAAGGCTGAGGGAAGAGGTTGTTTTGAGGAGGGGGTTCCTGAATTTGAAAAAAAGAAAAAAGTTAATGATGAGACTAAAAAACTTAGTATGTTATTTGCTACACATTTAGGATCGGCGGAGGTTGCTGGGCAACCCTCCAGGTCCAATGAGTCTCTTAAGCTGGAACTGTCGAGGGCTTGGGAACCCTCAGACAGTTAATACCTTGAAAAAGGTCATTAGGGTAGAAGATCCCAACTTGGTTTTCTTAATGGAAACTAAGTCCAATGAAGAGTGGGTAAAAATTGTACGCAACCAGTGTGGTTTTAAGGACAGTTTTGTTGTTCCAAGTGATGGTTTAAAAGGAGGGTTGGCTTTATTTTGGAAGTTTGATTGTAAAGTGGATGTTCTGAATTCTTTGCTCTCTTTTATTGATGCACTGATCGAGGGGGGTGATAGGATTGGGTGTTGGCGTTTGACAGGTTTCTATGGTCATCCTGAGACCTTACAAAGAGTTGAATCATGGCGCTTGCTTAATTCCTTAAGGGATGTTTCACAGGTGCCGTGGCTAGTGATTGGGGACTTCAATAAAATTAGGTGTCAGGCTGAGAAGGAGGGAGGTGTTTCTAGACCTGTTCAGCAAATGGCCCATTTTAATATTTCTATTAATTATTGTGGTCTAAAGGAAGTTGGGTTTGAGGGACCGAAATTCACATGGCTTTATCAGAGGAGGGATGGCACTCAGATCAGAGAGCGTTTAGACAGGGCTCTAGCTTCTACGGATTGGCTTTTGTTATTTCCTTCTGCTAAGCTTCATCACAAATCCTCTTCTGTTTCGAATCAAAATCCTTTGATGTTGCAACTGTTCTCAAAGAAAAAATGACAGAAGTTTAAGAAACTCTTCAGGTTCGAATCTATATGGTTGAAAGATGAGAGATGTGAGAAAATTGTGACAGAGGCATAGGGGGAAAGGCTGTGTTCGGCATTAGATTTTCCTATTCTAACTTGCATGGAGTCTTGTTGAAATAAATTGGAGGTATGGAATATGACTGAGTACGGGCATGTGGGGAAAAAGATTGCTTCGTTGCAGAAAAGATTGGAGTGGTTGGAATTGCAAGCTACTTCACCGGATGTCATCAAAGATCTTAGAGAAACTAGAGTGGAGCTGAATTGCTGGCTTGATAAAGAAGATGCCATGTGGAAACAAAGGGCAAGGCTGAATTGGTTCTAGGAAGGAGACAGAAACACCCGTTTCTTCCATGCTAGGGCTTCATCTAGGTTTTAGAAGAATTTAATTGAGGGGATATTTGATGCAAATGACGTGTGGCATATTGATCATGAGGAAATTGAGAAGGTTTTCATTGAGTACTATTCGGACCTGTTTACATCTTCTGAACCTTCAGAGTTTGTAGAAATTGTGGAGGCCATGCAACCAAAGGTGACCCAATCCATGAATGCTATGCTAGTAAAGGAATTCCAAGCAGGTGAAGTGCACAAAGCTCTAAAATAGATGTACCCGTTAAAAGCTCCAGGCCCTGATGGAATGCCCCATCTTTTCTTTCAAAAATTTTGGTCTACAGTAGGTGGTTTAGTGACTAAGACAGTTTTGGATTTCTTAAATTTGGGTATTACCCCGCCTAAATTTAATGAAACCCATATTGTTTTGATCCCTAAAACTAAATCACCTAAAAGAGTGACTGAATTTAGACCAATAAGTTTATGTAATGTCATTTATAAATTGGCATCTAAAACTTTAGCCAATAAACTTAAAAAAAATCCTTCCTGCTATTATCAGTGATACTCAGAGTACTTTTGTGAATGATAGATTAATTATTGATAATGTTTTAGTGGCTTTTGAGACGACGCATCACATAAATTTGAAGAAAACAGGGGCTACGGGAGAGATGGCTCTTAAGCTTGATATGAGTAAGGCTTATGACAGAGTGGAGTGGGCATGCCTAGACAAAATTATGGAGAAACTGGGGTTCCATTCAAGATGGAGAAGCTTAATGATGCAGTGCATTTCTTCAGTCAATTATGCTGTCTGTATTAATGGTAAACCTAGTGGTCCCATCATCCCTACCAGAGGCCTTTGTCAAGGTGATCCGCTTTCTCCATATTTATTTCTGCTATGTGCTGAGGGTCTTTCTGCACTAATCAAAAAAGCCACAACTGATGGTATGATGGAAGGCATATCTGTGAATAGGGGAGGTCTTTACCTGTCTCATTTATTTTTTGTAGATGATAGTTTAATTTTTTGCAAAGCTACTATTGATGAGTGTGAAGTGTTACAGAAGGTACTAAGCACGTATGAGAAAGCTTCTGGCTAACAACTGAACTGATCCAAAACTTCTCTATTTTTTAGCCCTAACACAGCTAAGGAGATCCAGGATGACATAAGAATCTGGTTTGGTGCTCAAGTGATCTGCCAGCATGAGAAGTATTTGGGTCTTCCATCTTTGGTGGGAAGGAATAAGAAGGACACCTTCAAGGAACTGAAGGCAAAATTGGCAAGCTGGAAGGAGAAACTGTTGTCCAAAGCTGGAAAAGAAGTCCTAATTAAAGCTGTAGCCCAAGCTATTCCAACGTACACTATGAGTTGCTTTAAAATTCCTAACTATCTTTGTGATGAGATGACAAGCTTGATCAGGAATTTCTGGTGGGGACAGTGCAAAGAGGAACGGAAAATGGCATGGATTAGCTGGGAAAAACTTTGTGCTCCAAAGGCTTGTGGGGGTATGGGTTTTAAGCAACTAAAACAATTTAATCTGGCTATGTTGGCAAAACAAGGTTGGTGACTCCAGACTGGGACTGATTCTCTATTGTATAGGGTTTTTAAGTCCAAATATTTTCCCAATTGTGAGTTTGTTGATGCTAGTCTTGGTAGAAATCCTTCCTTCGCCTGGAGGAGTATAATGGCTGCCCAAGCTTTAGTTCAAAAAGGCAGAAGGTGGCAAGTTGGTAATGGTCGTAGCATAATGGTTTGGAAGGATAAATGGTTGCCCTCTCCCTCTACTTATGAAGTTGTCTCTCTGGTAAACAACATACCTGAGGATTCTAAAGTTGCAAATCTGATTGATGAAGAGAAGGGTGCTTGGAAAATTGATTTGGTGCGTAATGTTTTCCTCCCTTATGAAGCAGATATGATCTGTGGTATTGCTTTGTGTGCCAATCTGCCAGAAGACAAGCAAGTGTGGGCGTTGACAAACAATGGTCTTTTTAGCATTCGTAGTGCTTATAAAATGGCTATAGAGTTGAGATCAAATGCACAAGTGGAATCCAGGTCTGATGGGAGTCATTTGAGGAGGTTTTGGAGGGCCATTTGGAGCTACAATATCCCATACAAGATCCGCCACTTTGCATGGAGAGCTTGCAGAGATGTGCTACTCATGAAAGAGAACCTGGTTAGACGGAAAGTACTTTCGGACAGTTGCTGTGAAGAATGCAAACTGGCTGAAGAAACATCGGGCCACCTCTTTTGGAGTTGTCAAAGAGCCCGTGAAATTTGGTGTTTGTCTGCGTTGTTTCAGGATTCTCGGGTCCAACACTTTGGGTCATCCATGGACATGTTACGGTACGTGGTTATGGTGGCAAAGTGGGAGCACAGCGACGTGGAGAAGCTTATCGTGGTGGCTTGGGTTCTCTGGTTAAATAGAAATGAGTGCAGGAATGGAGGGGCGAAGAAATCTGGTCAGGCATTGTTGCAAGGGGCGTTGGAGTACTTAGATGCTTACCAAGCATGTGTGGAAGAGAACGGAAGCCCGAAGCAACCAGCTATACCTGTGAAATGGACGCCTCCCTATCCGAACTAGTACAAAGTTAATGTGGACAGTGCTGTGTTCAAGGAGTAACGCATGGCAGGTGTGGGGATCTTGATTAGGGACGCTGAGGGTCAGTTGATCGGTGCATGTAGCAGGAAGCTTGAAGCTCCTTTGGGTGCCATCGAAGCTGAAGTTAAGGCCGTGGAGTTGGGTCTTCTGTTTGCAAGGGATATGTCCATTCAAGATTTCACTCTTGAGAGTGACTTGTTGATGTTGATTAATGCTCTTCAAGACTTGTCTCCTCCTCCATCATTAGTAGCAGCGCTAGTCTATAGTTCAGTTGCCGTGTCCCATTGTTTCAGATGTGTTGATTTTTCACATGTTGGTCGTAATGGCAATAGGCCAGCCCATTTACTTGCAAGACATGCCTTAGGCATTGTAGACCTGTCTATTTGGGTTGAAGAGATTCCTTGTTTCCTTGAACAAGCTCTCAACCAGGATGTAGTTGTTATCTCTTCTGCTTAATAAAGTTTTTGACGTATTTCCCATCAAAAAAGAAAAAGAAAAAAGGGCAGCTCTGCTTGAAGCCCTCGGGATTCAAACTCCCTAAATTGGCAAACAGGATACTATATATAATTTTTTTTTTGACCCCTAAAATAAAAATTTAAACATCTTGACCCTAAATTTTTTAAGCTCCATTTAAATAAGCTTGAATAGGATCCTATTAATATCTTGATATTTTTAAACACAAAAAACCCAATAACAAACTAATTTGATCTAAAATTTGAAAAAATAAATAAATAAATAAAAAGCCTAACAACAAAAATAGAGATTTGTTAATTTTAAACTTTAGAAAAAGCCCATTTAGATCTTAAAAAAATTGAAATAAATCAATCAAATGGGAGACAATATACATTGAAAGAGATGTAACTTGTAGGATTGATAATGAAAATATCATGCAATGATTTCAAAATATGAAGCCTCAAAGAAGACAATTGTCAAACTTATATTTGGGTTTTTGCCTTTTTGTTTTTGTTTTTGTTTTTTTTTTATATTTTTATATTGATATATTCAAGTTCTCTTTTGTTTTAAATTTTGTATAATTTATGTTTCTTATTGACCTTAAAAAAAATCTTGAAGCCACCATTGAACGGACAAATCTCTCTCATGGCAGCTAGTGTCACAAGCGATGAGGTTGTGGGTTTCAGTGGAAGAGGAGGCAGCCAACTTTGGTAGCGATGGAGTGGTAAGAGGAGGTGCGGGTCTTCAACTTCAATGTTAAGAGAGTGGAGACTGGATACAGAGGGTGTCCTTTAGGGTGCAACAAAAGAAGTTGACTCTAGCTATGATTTTGAGGGCCTCAATTTTGGGATTGATTGTGGTGGATCAGCCATGGTGGTAGTGGTGATGTGAAGGAGGGAGAGTGAGAAGTGAAGAATCTTAGGTGCTTAGATGTACGATGTAAAATAATATTTAGATAGAATAGAGAAAAAAAAAATAGAGAGCTTGTTGAGGAGTGAATCCAAAATGATAGGTAGTTAAAATAGAAAGATGACTTTCTAGTAAAAACTATATTGTGAATGCTCTTAGGAGTTAGGACTTAGGAATCTAGCTAGCTAGCCAATAGGTTGCATATTTCCTTTCTCAACCTAAGTTGAGATGACTATAAGTTTGGGAAAATCCAAAGTGGAGAAGGTTTGCTATATGAGCCATATGGTTTTTAGGGTTTGATGGGCTGTTTGGCTCTCTAAACAAAGCCTTATTTGCCAATTATCCTAAGCGTTTTCAAAATGAGTTTCCAAAACAAAGACACTTCCATAATCATGTATATAAGCTACACTTGTAATTGTAAGTTGGTCTTGTGAAATGTTTTAAAGACAAATATTAAAGCTAATAAAAAAATCACGTGGTAACAATAAACTTATACGGTAAAGTTTTTTCCTTTTTGTTGTAAAATAAAGGAATTTGGTTCAAATCTCACTTTTTTTTTTTAACAAAAAAGTTATTCATCAATATCTTTTAACCTCATGACGTAATGAAATAAATTCCCAAACACAAAAGTAGAAAAAGTCATTGTATTAGACTATTAGTTGGATAGATAATCTAAAACGGAACAATATTTTAGGGTTCTAAGGATTTTTTCCCCCTATGAAAGGAAGTTTAATTAAACAAGCATAAGCATAGATAATACAAGAGTAGTAAATCTAACAACTACCAACATATAATTATAATAGATATATTTTTTAATAATTCGGTTGTCGGGGAGGGTTGATTTCAATTAATTACAAAACTTTGATGCATTGCTTTTTAGCAATGGAACATACAAATATCTATTTTGCATCTACAAGATTCTCAAAAAAAAAAAAAAAAAAAAAATTGCTTCTACAATAATAAAGTAAATTTCTGTCATAGACCAAATTAGCAAACCTTTTTACGTGTTGATCCTATCTTTGATTTCCAACCAACGAATATATAGAAGATTGAGACCTAACCCGATTACATCTTGGAGGTTAGTAATACAACGACTATATATATATTCAAAGTTATTCAGCAAAAAAAGAAAAAGAAAAAGAAAAAAGACTATATTCAAAGTTAACTAACTATTTCCTATTCTAACTCGAGTACGATCTTAAGGCATAAACATACTACCGCTGCCAAAATTGTTAACTTATGCTCCATATAAAATCCTTTTTGTTTTTTTTAATGGGAGAATACTCCATATAAATCTAATGATTGCAACTTTGAGTTTGGACTTTGGACTAACTGTCCACTAATTCAAAAGCAACCTTAAACAAGAATTTAGTTAAAATGAAAAGCAAACTAAACACTAAACCCAACATTTTTTTTCCTTTTAATGATAGGATTAAAAAAAATAAAAATAAAAATGACTTTTTTTTAGAAAGAAATAAAAATGACTTGGAATGAAACAAAAAAAAGAAAAGAAAAAAAAGAGTCACAGTGTCTTTACTCTTTAGAATCAGGTTTGCCTAAGTCTTGCCCAATAAAGATTATGCTACATACAATTTCTATTGGGTTAGAATAATAGTGTGTGGATGATTTTTTTTATTTTTTTTGTGGCTGAAATAACGTGTGAATGATTGTGATAATAAAAATAATATCCAGTAATAATGACAAGACTAAATCTTTAGAGGGTTTTTTTTTTTTTTTTTTTTTTTTTTTTTTGAGAAGCAAATCTTTAGAGATAAGATCAAAAATTGAAATTCTAATATTTTATTTTTAGCACGTTTCTTAAAATGTGTGAAGGGATCAATAGACATTAGACAATAATAGCTTCCAAGAAATTGTATAGTGCTTTTAATATACTAAGCACTCGTTATATAAAGGTAATCACTCTACCTATCAATCTCACACATGGGCTATTCAGCTAAAAAAAAATTCTCACAGATGGGCTCACCCAATGTAATGCACAATTATTTCTTGCATTTATCTTATCTAAACATAATCATAATAAAATATCTAATAATAATAAGGTATTGCAATCAATAAATTTAGGGATATTACATTATTAACAACTTTTTTTTCATAACGATTGATATAGTTTGTTGTAATTAGTGCATAATAAAAGTGGTATCATATTGAAGAAACTATAAATTGATATTATGAGTGGATTGAAACCAAGGCCGGCCCAAGGCCTAGGCAAGTTAGGCCTAGGCCTAAGGCCCCACCAAAAAATAAAAATTTCCTTGGGAAAAAAGGCCCCACTTTTCATTGTTAAAAGCCCAAATTTTTATAAAATTATATACATATTTTAAAGGTTGTACATTTTTTTTATTAGTAATGTTAAGAATATTACAAATTTTATTATTGGCTTACAAATTGCCATGTTATTAATCACAAAAAAGTGATATAAACATTTATTAGTTAAATTGATGAAGTTTATCAATGAGAGATAATGTCACATTATATTTTGAACATTTTATAGTGTTTTTAATTAGCGCATTTTTCTTTTTTATTTCTATTAAGACTCTCAAAGTACGAGACCAATAGAACCTTAACTCAATTGAAACCCTAAAATATTTCAAAAAAGATGTTGCAAATGTGTTAAATCATCAATTATATATTAATCTCCCCTAATAGTTTGAGATTGATTTTTGTAAACTAATATCCTACAAAGTCACACACCAAATAATATCTATCTCTCTCTCTCTCTAAATCAAAATATAAAATTAAAAATTAGATTACAACTTTATTTAACAATGCATAGTCTTATATCCAAAATAAAATATTTTTTTCAATCGCAATATATTTTTATTTCTTTTTATTAATATTTATAGTTCAACTATGATATTCAATTCTCTATATGAAATTAACATTAGTCTAGTTGGTATTATTTATATATTTAATGTACCAAATTAACCTTAATTTGATTAGTATTAAATAATTTTGTTTAATTAATATTTATATATTCAAGGCCCCACATAAATTTTTCGCCTTAGGTCCCAAGTTATGTTGGGCCGTCCTTGATTGAAACTTTTGAGTTTATGCCACGCCTCAAATTAATGAGCCCATCACCTGAATTCGATTGTGAGGGAAAAAACAAATATTACTCTGATTTCAACTTTATCATATTAATAATGATGAAAAAAAATTGCGGAAGATGTGCATTTAGCCATTGCTCTAATACAATTCTTGGAAGAGAAATTGTGAAACTTTTTGTTATTACTTTGTGTTATTTAAATTTTAAGAATTTTAGTGGAACAAAACAGTTGCTTTTAACCGTATTACCTACCGAATGGTTGGACTGAAACAACATTGTCATGTGAAAGAGAAATGAGCTTCAGTCTCTTACTCCCATTACCATTACCAAACCAACCAAACCATTCCTCGTACCAAAACTCAAATCTCAACGCAAACCCATCTCTCTTTCCCATTCCACATTCACTCCCTTTCTTCTCTCTCACTCGTACATCTCCAACTCGTTCCAACTCAGTCCACGAAGGACGAGTCCACTGGACCCAGAAGTCCTTCAAGAACCACCGCATTGTTCCCGAAACACTTGTTGTACTCACATTTTCCACGCTCCTTCTCTGCCTTAGGCTCTTCTCCAATGCCCTTTTGCCCGATTTCCCTCGTCGTTGGCGAAACCTCATTGCATTTTCCGCCGAGGCTGAACTCAGAGCCAGCTCTTATCCTTGGCATTTATGGCAAGCCATTGTGGCTTACGAGGATCGCCGCTTCTTCATGCATCATGGGGTTGACCCCGTCGGCATTGCCCGTGCTGTGCTGTCTTTTTCATCTCGTGGAGGTGGTAGCACCATTACCCAACAGGTGAGGTTGTATTTTGGTTGACTTGTTTGTTACGCGTACCATGTGTTTGATGGTTTTATCAATCAGGTTGGTTTTGTTTGTTTGACTTGTGGGCGTTGTATATTTAATCAATTATTATTATGTTTATTAATGAAGTCATTGATTTCTAAAGAGAGGTATTCATTAATGGTGTTCGGGTCTTAGCTGGGATGGTAAGGTGGCAAGGTGGAGATGGGGTAGGCTGTTCAAGGTATATTTTAGTGATTAATGATTGAGTGCATCTAACATATTGTAAATGGTAATAGTGCACGATACAGCATTCATCTTAGAATAAAGAAACACCAAGTTAGGTCCTAACTGCACAGAAATCTTTAAATCTTAGATCCACTTTATTGGTATACAAGAGAGCAGCTGGTTGATGATTGTGTATGCGTGTAGCATTTATGGAAATCAATCTTAGAATAAATAAATGTTCATTCAGGTTTGACTTGTTTTAAAAATTCTTATATCTTGCATCGGCAGCTGATGTTAGCACTGAATAAATATAATCTTGGCCTCCAATAAGAATCAAGTTGTTGAGGAGAAAGTTTCATAGTCAACGCATAACCCTATTGGATTTGGGAGGAAAGAAATGGAAGTAACTGGAGGAAGTCATTTACAATCTCACCATTATGCTTTTCATGAAACCCTCTACCAACTTCTCTTCATTCTTCATTTCATCAAACCTCAACATGGGACACTTTTTATTGTTCCTCACCATCTTCTTAGTCTTTCCTCCTGCCTCGAGTTTGTCATCCTTAGAGTACATATACCCAAATTTCACTGCTTCGGAATTTCAACATATTGACAGCAGTGGTGTTTTTTTGTCCTCCCGTAATGGCACATTCGCAGCTGCTATCTTTAACCCTGGTGCTCAACAAACCAACTTCTACTTGTGCGTCATCCATATGGCATCCAACGCCATCATCTGGTCTGCTAACCGTGACGCTCCCATCTCAAATTCTGGTATAATGAATCTTACGACCAAAGGGATTACAATTTCTGATCAATATGGCAATCTCAGATGGTCAACTCCTCCATTACAGTCATCGGTATATGCACTATTGTTAACTGAGATGGGTAATCTTGTCTTACTTGATCATTCCAATAGTTCTCTTTGGGAGAGTTTCCACTATCCAACAGACACAATTGTGATTGGACAACACTTACCTGTTGGGATGTATCTGTCTAGTGCTGCATCAGATTATGACTTATCATCTAGTATTTACAACTTCACAATAAGTACTTCTGATGCCTTACTGCAGTGGTATGGACAGACATACTGGAAATTGTCAATGGATACAAAGGCTTTTATTATCTCGAATTATGTTGTGAAATACATGGCAATTAACAGAACGGGTCTTTTTCTCCTTGGCCATGATGCATCAGAAGTTGTTATACAGGTCAGCTTGCCACCAGCCGACTTCCGAATTGGCAAGTTGGGTCCGTTAGGGCGCTTTACTGTCCATAGCTTTTCTGATGCCCAATGGGAGCAGGAATTTTCCAGGCCAGATTCTTCTTGTAGAACCCCGTCTATTTGTGGCCAAATGGGATTGTGTGCTGACAACTCTCCATCCATTACCCCAATATGTTCATGTCCATCAGGCTTCCGTGCAGGTTCACAGAATATGAGTGGCTGTGTGCCAAGTGATGATTCTCAATCTTTGCCACTTGCTTGTAACTCAACCAATAATGGCAGTCAGTTAAACTCATCCATTGTTTCATTTTTGGGGCTTGGCTATGGTATAGATTATTTTTCCAATGATTTCTCCCAGCCTCTAAAATATGGTGTGAATTTGACAGTTTGTCAAGATCTCTGCTCAGGGGACTGTTCTTGCTTGGGAATTTTCTATGGAAACTCATCTGGTTCTTGCTACATGCTTGAAAATGAGTTGGGGTCCTTTACATCAAGCAATTCTGGTGGAATGAACCTGCTGGGCTACATCAAAGTCTCTGGATCAAATACAACAACAAATGACAATGGTCCTCCCCCTAACAGTTCTAGTAATCATAGAAAAAGGCTTCGTGTAGTTGTTCTGGTGCTTTTACTGTCCACTTCAATTTTACTGTTAGTGGCACTAGGTTTTCTCATTTGGATGAGATGGAAACTCTCCAAAACTAAGGAAATTAAATTAGGTGGCTTCAACTCACAGTCTTCTGAAGACCTGGACGCATTCTACATCCCAGGCTTACCTAAAAGGTTTGACTATGAAGAGCTTGAGGTGGCAACTGATAAATTTAGCACTCAGATTGGATCAGGAGGGTTTGGTTCTGTATACAAGGGGACACTGCCTGATAAAAGTGTTGTGGCCATAAAGAAGATAACCAATTTAGGCATTCAAGGGAGAAAAGAATTCTGCACTGAGATTGCGGTTATTGGAAATGTTCACCATGTCAATTTGGTTCGATTGAAAGGGTTTTGTGTCCATGGAAGACAGCGCCTATTGGTTTATGAGTATATGAATCATGGTTCATTGGACAGGACTCTGTTTGGTAGTGGACCTGTATTAGAATGGCAAGAGAGGTTTGATGTTGCGCTCGGATCAGCACGTGGGCTTGCATACTTGCATAGTGGGTGCGAACACAAGATCATCCATTGTGATGTCAAACCAGAGAACATTCTTTTGGATGACCACCTTCAGGCAAAAATTTCTGATTTTGGACTCTCCAAGCTTCTAAGTCCTGAACAATCTGGTCTGTTCACTACCATGAGAGGTACTCGTGGCTATCTTGCACCTGAATGGCTTACCACCTCTGCAATCTCGGAAAAAACTGATGTCTATAGTTTTGGAATGGTACTGCTTGAACTTGTGAGTGGAAGAAAAAATTGCTCATTACGATCACAAAGCCATAGCATAGAGGATAGTGGTAGTGGTGGTGGTCACTTTTCATCATCATCAGGGTCAGGACTTGTTTATTATCCTCTATTTGCATTAGAGATGCATGAACAAGGTAAGTACTTGGAGCTTGTTGACCCAAGGCTAGAAGGACGGGTGACAAGGGAAGATGCGGAGAAATTAGTGTGTGTAGCTTTGTGTTGTCTTTACGAGGAACCAGCACTTAGGCCAAATATGATTAGTGTTGTTGGCATGTTGGAGGGTGGGATTCCTTTAGGTCAGCCAAGAACAGAATCTCTAAACTTCTTGCGCTTTTATGGGCGTAGGTTTATCGAGGCTTCCACAATAATGGACCCAAATGGTTCTCTATCATATCCACAAGCAAATAGCTTACAGACTGGTTTTTCTTATATATCTTCACAGCAGATCTCTGGCCCAAGATAGTATTGAATGGCATTTTGTTTTTGCAGCTCATGTATAGTTTTCTGTGAATGACTATGAAATGTATGTTTTCAGGAATTCTAGTTGTTGCCTACTTTAGAAAACTGAAATCTACTGTATCATTCTTACGTTTTGCAACAAAGCTCAAGGTGGATTGAGTGGCTGTGACCTTCTACACTTGTGAAAGTGTTCTTTTGAATGTACAATATGATTCAATTCTATGTAAAGGTCCATTTGATCTTTGTATTTTATAGTAAACATCTGAGTTATGTTATTATATCTTGTTATAGTAGATTGGCAGAATGAGAGACATTGAAATTTTGCTATGGAATGTCTTTTTACACACACACACACACACACACACATATATTTTACGTAGCTGACACAGAATGTATCTAGGTAATTTTGCATTCCTATATATATTTTTTTTTCCTGAACAGGGAGCCCCTTTCTGGCTACCTTGCAGTCAAATTATTTTCCTTTATCCTTGCCTATTTAATGGAAATTTATTTTAATATCTTCTTCATATGTTTTGTATTAATCTAGAGAAAGCATATGATAGAGTCCCTAGAGAGGTTATCTAGTGGCTTTTGGAATAGAAAGGAGTTTCTCTAAAGCATATTAATTTAATTAAGGATATGTATGACGGAGTGGTAACTAGTGTGAGAACAAGTGGAGGCATCACAGGTGACCTTTCTAACTATCAGTTTGCATCAATGATTAATATTAAGTTCATATCTCTTTGCAATAGTGATGGATGAGCTCACTGAAATGATCCAAGCAAAAGTTCCTTCGTTTATGATTTTTGTAGATGATACAGGTTTAGTAAATGAAACTAGATGTGGAGTTAATGCCAAGCTAGAAATATGAATACACACTTTAGAATCTATAGGCTTTCAATTAGTTAGGACTAAAATAGAGTACATGGAATGTAAGTTTAGTAAAAGTATAAAAAGAGACGTTGTAAGACTTGATGGCCAAAAGATACTAAAGAGTGGGAGGTTTTGATATCTTGGATCAATAATCCAAAAAGATGGAGAGATTGAAGATTATGGAAATCATAGGATAAGTGCATGGTAGATGAATTGGAGAAATGCATTAGGAGTATTGTGTGATTGTAGAATACCTATTAAGTTAAAGGGAAATATTTATAAGGCTGCTAATAGACCAGCTATGCTTGATGGTATTGAATGTTGTGTTGTTAAAAAGCGATATATTCATAACATGAGTATAGCTGAAATGAGAATGTTACGATAGATAAGTGAAAATACACAAAAAGATAGGATTTGAAACAAGGAAATTCACTTAAAGATAGGGCTGGCTCTTTTAAGCTGCCTGATTGACTCGATTTGGCCATAGCTCTTTTAAGTAAACTGCTAACCATCTTAGTTGGCCTAACATCTTTGGTTGTAAATCTGTAAAGTTATTTGATTGCCTAATTTACTTCATTAGTATAGCTAGACAACAACAAAGCTTTATTCCCAAAATTTTGTGGTCAGGTTTCATTAGGATAGTGAAAGCTAATAAAAAATTTCAGTTTCTTTGATTGGTTATTTGATTTATTCATTTGTTAGCCATTGAAGCCGATGACAATAGTTAAAGCTGCAGAAATTATGAGAGTTCTCATATAGGAACTTTTTTTCCAAATATAGTGGTAATAGTATATTGAAAACACAAACTGACAAATTTGTATCATGTTTACCATTAGCAGTCTCCACTTGGAAGCTCGCTAAGCTAATGTAACATTTTTACAAATTGATATTTAAATTAAAAAGTCTTATGATCTGATATCTATTCTGGTTCTAGAGTAGGACCCAATGCATGAAAAGGAAAAAAAAAGGACACTAGAGATGGGAACATTTTTTTGTTCTTGGCCAATTGTATGGGAGTATTCTGTAACACATTTGACTTCCATCAAGGCCTAATAGATATTGATGGAAAATTAATGTCTTAATATGATAGTTGAAGTAATTGAAATAGAAAATAGGAAAAAACCTAGGATTTTTAAAACTAAATCAAAAGAAAATTCGGGTAGCTGCTTTTCAAAATTTTAGGATATATTTTACATGGAGAATGCTGTGAAGAAATATATTGCCATGTTTTTATTTTGATCAAATATCTTATGCAAAAAGACAAACATTTGATTACTTCACTATGCATTTATATTGGCTTTCTTTTAAGGGCCTGAGACCTGGCCTTACAGTTGTTCTTGGCTTGAATCATCCAGTACCTTTGAAACCCACCCTTTATGTGGAGTCAAATATGAAGCTTGTTTTTGAATTCTTTTCATCTTTTGGTTTATTTCAACATCATGTGTTTTAATTAATCTTATTTTCTTTCTGTTCTTGAAACACATTGCAGCTTGTCAAAAACACCTTCCTAAAAAATGAACGCACTCTTTCAAGAAAAGTAGTCGAGATGGTGTTGGCACTAGCATTGGAGAGGACAATGTCAAAAAGGAGAATTCTGAGCTGCTATATGAATAAGGTTTGGTCAACTATAGTTCTTTTTAATTAGGTGATGCTGTGTATTCTATTCCTCATGCGTTGTGTCGGGAGGGGCACCGGGGGGGAGTAGGGGTGATTTGAGAAGTTCATGTGAGATTGTATTTAATGTGCTTATGTCTGCAGATGAAAAGTTTTAAGGAGATGTTGACAGGATTTATTATAGTTGCATCTTAAATTTAGTGTGTATTTGGAAGCATGTTTCCTGCCCCCACTCACCCACAGATTCCAGGAAGCTCAATTAATTGGATACATTAGGCATATAATGTTATCATTCTATTTGTTTTGAAGTTTAATATGTGTCACGGTGGTTTAATTTTCTAGCTGGTTGTGTGGGCAGAGACATATTAGCTTAAATCAGTATTGTGAGTCATTTCCTCCCTCCCTCCTTTCAAATTCCACGTTATTACAAAATCATGTTTGTCGCAAGTTATTAAATTTTCTGGAATTGTTGGTGTTTTCTTGTCTTATTCATGTAATCATCATTTCATAGTACATAAAGGTTTCACTTTCAGAATGTTAGAGATGAAAATTTTAGAGAATGAAGAGGATGTGGAGGAAAGAAAAGTAGACAAGGATCAAGGATTCAAGGTTTATATAAAGGTTGTAATCCAGGTAGTGACTGGATCATGGTTGTAGCTCAAATACATATCTTAATTAATCAGAAAAATAGGTTGCAATGCAAGACTTCTTAGTTGGGTTTCATTCCATGACAGGCTAGAAAATTAGCATTTAGTTTTCAGAATGACTTTATTTTATTTCCTTTTAATATATGGTTGGAGAATTTTTCATTTTATAGAAGTGACTACGAATATTATAATGAGCAAGATGTGCTGTAATGACATTCGTTTTGAGAATTTAGGTTGCAAAAGGAGGGTTTGGTTATGTCCTCTAAAACAAAGATTTAGGGAAGGAAAGATGTTAGTAAAGTTTGACTCTTCAAATTTAATCCAATTGTTAGAATTGTGGTTAAATGATTCAATTTTCCATTTCTTAACCATTTAAGCTTCTGGGACAAGTGGTAATTTATCGCCAATATATGTGAGCTCAATTAAGCATAAACTTATCTATCCCTTCTTTTTGGAAGGGGGGATAGATAAGTTTTTTTTTTTTTTTTTTCATTGGTAAGTTACATGCACAAAGTGGGACTTGAATCCATGAGTTCACCATTTATCCTATTCTTACAGGTAAAGGAGGCTCTGTTTGAGCTAGGGCTCATTGGCCTGGAGAGGGGCTAGAAGTTTAGCTCAAGTTTTGTTGATAGAACTAACAAGCTCAAAATTCCTACACAAGCTTGGCTTGTCTTTATTAATAACTGAGGTTGAAGTCTGAAGATCTGTAAAAAAAAGTCTAGTTTAAGCTACATGATTGTTCTGCTTGCGGCCTAAGCCTATTGTGAATGTTGGAGTCTATTTAGCTGCTTGATTTTATATAAAAAATTAATCAAATTGCTCTTTCACCTAAATAAGTTATGTGGCATCTCGTCAATTAATGTTGTAAGGTCACTATAAATTTAAGACAAAGATCTCACTCCTTATGCCAGTGGCATATGTCGACTTCGCTGGCACAAATCCTCAGGTTTGTAATTTTTGGACCCTGTTCTTCCTACACTTCTATAATTGATCTGATAAGTTGATTTCTTTGGAGGTAGCATTGTTTCTTTTTAGAAAATATTTTGCTTAGCCCATTTGGAAATTATTTTAATTTCGTGCAGCCCTCCATTTTGTACTAAATTCATGCACTCACCATGTGAAGTGAAAGCACCTAAAACTTTAAGGGTTAATATGACAGCCTTACTTTTTTTCACATATTTCATATGATCCTTACAGGTTGTCAGCTTGTAATGGAGGTATTTTTAAATTACAGATTTACTGGGGACATGGTATATATGGCATTAAATCAGCATCAATTTTCTACTTTGGAAAGCATCCATCTCTTCTTAGTTTGGGGGAGTCTGCAATGCTTGCTGGGATTATACCTGCCCCAGAACTTCGTTCTCCACTCAGGGATCCTAGCAGGTCTGTGCTACTATATATGTATTAATCCTACTTCTGGTAACCATTCCTTTCTGGAATTGTATTTATTGTATTGCATTGATTTTTGCACTATGTTCTTGATTCCTTCTATGTTTATTATGAATAATTACATACAAACCAAAATCTGGCATCTCACGTTTTCTAATAGGGGGAAGAGCTTCCAAGCAAGAGTCTTAAGGAGGATGGTGGAAGTTGGTTTTCTTGATATTGAAACGGCACTTTTGGTTGTGAAACAAGGTCTTCATCTGCATGTTTTTCTGTCAGAATATGCCGATGGATTGTTGCACCTATTACCCTTGCCTAAGGATGTAAGTTAACTCTTTCTATGCCTATTTTCAGAAGTTGGTTTCCTTCAAATTCATGCAATGCCTCTGCTTTATGACTGTATTGAGGGTGGCCACTTTTTTTTTTTTTTTTTTTCCTTCATATTTTAGTGATTTTGGTAGTGAATTTATTTGACATGATGAATTATAAACAATTTATTTATTTATTATTACATATTTATAGATAAATCTACAACTGCTCTCTGATTTGTAGATGCATCTGCCCAGAATCCCACTGGTTATGGCTTTGTATTATCATGAACCTTAATAGTTCCTTTTCTGTTTTACTTTTTAGAAATGCTATGCCACAACATTTTCACAACAAATCATAAGTGATAGGTCGTTACGGGTTGTTATTGGTGGGCAAAAAAGTAATTTAAGTAAGAGGTTTAAATTTGAACCAATAACAACTTACCACTTATGATTTGTGGTGAAAATATTGTGGATGTAGTACTTCTCTTTACTTTTTGGTTTTTTAAAAATGAGTTCTCTTAATTCTTGGGATTTTACTACAAGCAGGAGGGTCAGGATTTCGCTACAAAGGTAAGAAGAAGAAGAGCAAGGGGGATAATGCACTTCTGGCCTTGTTTGAATGGCCCATGATTTTTTTTTTTCCATGAAATTTAGTTGGTTTGATCTGTTTTGTATATAATATGAGCAGAATTCATAATTATAAACACGATGGTCCAAGATTGGCATCCATCGTCTTATATTACAAAAAGAACGGAAAACTAATGACATCGCATTTTGTGAATTCTTTTAATTTGATGCTATCTCATTATTTATAGTGTCTAAAATTTTTTTTGGATGATCCAATATAAGTTGATGAAATAGTACCTTAGGGGAAAAAAAAAAAAATTACAAATGCATCAATTTAAATTTTCATACCCTTGATAATTTTTCTTTTCCCATTTTTTTTTTCTTTGGTGTCTGGTTATGCATAAGAAATTTACGAAGTTATGCTGGACTTGTTAAAAAACTTGTTTGATTTGTTCACTAGGGACCGGGAGTATCCAACAAATTGAAGCGAGGAACTGACTCAGCTTTTAAGGTTGTGTGGGACTGGGAAAAAGAGAGCGTGACATGGGAAGCCTGGGAAGATATGGAAAGATGGTCCATCAAGTTGCAGGCCATTGATCACATAAAACTTCAGAAAAACATTCTGGTTGTAGTGACAAAATGGATTTTTTGTAATAAGTAGTGAGGATTGTCTTTTAATTTTTATGGTGCCTCTTAGAGCTTCATTAAACTAAACTCAATAACTTGGATGTCTTCGGCTGCATTATTGCTAATTCAGCATGCCCTCTTTCACCATTTTATTAGGCACCAAACCGTAGAAAAATTGTTTGTGTGTGAATGTGTCTATAAGTGTTGTGATAACTTTGCTCTCATATGGTTACTGTCAAATCCGGTCTTATTTGGAAGGGCTTCTAGGCTTTTGCAAAAGTTTCATGTTGATAATTACTGACATCCAAGCCTTATTCCAAGTATTTTTTTTTTTTAGTGGTGATCAAGTTTTTTACTTAGCAATGTTGGTATATGATTGATTTAAAATCATATTCAATAACAATGATCATTTTTAAATATATGATAACAAATGTAATAATCCTAAAACTACAGCCCGTGCTATTATATAAAATCACGGTTCAATGTATCCATGGTATTTTTATAGTGTTCTGATATTCCTCTCAAACTCAAATTGTAAGCATTGGAGTAAAAGTATGACCGCTGAAGAGGTCGGTGGATGTGTATTTTGCTGTGTGTGTGTATAGTCATATAGACTATAGAGCATGTGAGGTAGTGAACTTAAAGGAGCGGAAGATTCTAATGATGTGTCTTTTGGCATTGTGCAAAACAAGGCCCAAGTCGTTCGTAACTTAAAATGGTGGTATGAACTATGAAGGAGGGGATGAGTGAATCTTAAAAAGTTATGCTACATGGTGGTGAAATCACTAGTAGAGAAGGAATAAAGCTATATGAGAGGATGCTCAGGATTAAGTAGTGTTATGTAGCACTGAAATCACTAATAGGAAAGGGCAATGCTGAAGAGGACGCCAGAGTTGGATAAAGAAAATATGGTTTACTAATTCCAAACCCCAAGTTCTAAACCTCAACTCTAAGATACTAGATATAATAGTAGAGTAGAGTTGGCTAATATCGAGCCAACTCTACTCTACTCCCCATCAATCCAAACTAGCGGTCTTAGGATACATTTTTTCTTACATATGAAGAAAGTTTTGTATCTTAGGATTCTTTCATATAAAGCTAATTACTGTTTTACACTCCCAGATGTATCATATATGCATTAGGATTAATAGGGACTTGGTATTTTCGCCACAATCAAATAGTTGAGTTATCAAATTACAAATGTTTTCATGCTAAAATACTTATGTAAAACCTAGTACAAAATGTCATAAATACAAGTATTATAACTTCTTTAATACCTCTACAACACGCCAACACTCTTCTTTAAGTTCTTTTGGCATGGCCTTCCAATTAAGATATCTAATTGGGCACATGTGGGGTTTCCACGCAATCGTACCCAAGAAACCAGTGAAAGTCCTCACCCCCTCATCAACCGGCTGATGCATACTATTTAGCGGCAACTCAATTCTTGGTCATTGGGAAAATCCCAAATATCCAAGTACTTGCTTGGCCCGCGAGTGACACGTATAGCTGGCTACACATCTGATCCTAAAAGGAGACAATATCAACCAATGTCAAACAACAAAGCATGCAAAGCTAAGGATGAGTCTAAATATTCTATTAAACAAGTGGTCATTATACGCTAAAGAATATAAAATATTAGAAACATGCTAACAAACTAATATATTTCAAGAAACAAACAAATAAATTTGCATGCAATTTATAGCAATTTGCTCCCAGTGGCACTTCATACCAATTTGCTCATTGTACATGCAAACAAACATGAAAAATCTATTTTTAAATAAATTATGTTATGCACATGATGAAGCTAATTATGCAAGTAATATTATTGCAAAATGCCTTATAAGATGTGCTATGGGTGCAACCTGTACCTGTGCATACAAAACTTTGGTGGGTTAAACCTAGAACTTGACATTGAGGATCTATGTCATAACTAGTCAAACAAAGCTCTACCAAATTTGGCCACTCAGTGACTTTTAGGTTCTTAGAGAGCAATGTTAGTAAAATAGTGATCCACATGGACATGGACATGGACTGCCCCACCAGCCCATAATATCATTTTGGGACATGCCTCTTTTGGGACATGCATAAACATTAGACATAAACATGGAATTTGAGAAGAAAAAAAACCAAAATAAGGACAATTTATAAGGACCTTAAAAGCCCAGTCTTGATTTATTTTATCAAGGCTTGCATTGGGTTTCAATACTAATGGAGTCTTTGTCACAGCCTTGATCAAGGCCCGACCAAAACCACTGACCCATGTCTACTGAATACATCTATAGTGTATGGAAAAAAACACCTTTTTTATCATATCTATTTATCAAAATTATCAATTTCCACAACATTATCAAAATTATCAATTTCGTCCACTTCTTAACATGGAATTGGGCTTCAACAATTAAGGACCTAAATTAGGAATATAAACTACTGAAGCAAACTTCTATTTTAGGACAGAGTATGGAAGCAATCTTAATTTTTTTTAGGATAAAGAACAAGTCTATATAATGTATTGACGTATGATCACAACTTCAATCATGACATAACTGAGATGCATGGACAGTTAAGTGCATCATGGTGATTCAACTCTATGTTAAAAATAATGTCATACCAATACCATCATGGTGTTCACTATCCCCAAGATGGTTATGGCCCACAACAAATCAAGCCCCTTAGGGTTAACATGGTGAGCCCATTCACATAAAGAGGTTTTTGGCTCTTGTAGGGAACATATTTTTGATGAGTACGATAAAAAATAATTCCATTAAAATCCAGAATATGGGGTGCTACCCATGTACACAGGATGTATACAAAGTAGAACGCAAGAAAGTTAATGCTAAATTATACCCAAGTTCTTTAGAGTTCTACACGCAAGAAAGTTAATGGAATTCAACCCCTCCATACATACAATTTCAAGCATTTTAATACACCCAATTAGTTTCAAAGCTTGTAAGAGATAATTTCACAAAACCTTTCACGCAATAAAAATCAACATTTGAACTAACTTAAAACAGACACCTACTGCCAAGCCCATACAAATTCTTGAATTTTATGTCCAAATAAAGCAGTAACACACATGACACACCCATAAGCATAAAAGAAGACTAGCAAATGGAACCGACAAGAACGAAAGGAGAGAGAAAAAAGAATGTTACTTGCTTTTAAGAAGTTGAAGATGGGTTGCTGGAAACGATGGCTTTGGGCGAGGTGAAGGCTTGGGGCTGATGGAAAGGGTGTGGCTTGAGAGAGGGAGACAGAACAGAGAAACTGATGCTTACTGGAGATTGGCGGTGGCGTGAGTAGTAGTGAGTCTCCATTGAGTTCGATCCCCGGCATGAGTAGCAGTGGGTCTCCGGTGAGCTAAGGTCTGGAGATTTTGACTGTGAAAGAGATTTTGACAGAGAGAAAGTGTGTGTGTGGGTTTTTCCTTAGAGCAAAATGGAGGGAAAATGAATAGAGCTAACGGAGGGAAAATGAAAAGCCGCTAAAATGAAAGGGCGAAGTCGGGTTGCTGGCAACAAATTTCTTTTTCTTTTTCTTTTTCTTTCATTCCTTCACCTTTTTTTTTCTTCAATTCATTCCTTCACTTGTTTATAGTAAATATTGTATTTTTTTTTTCCTGAATGTAAAAAAAAAAAAAAATTCACTTTATTAGATGGACATGTATTTTTTTATAACCACATTTTTTTTTCCTGCTTATAACTTATCAATTTTGGGTGTTTGGTTAGTATCTAACGCTATTTTTTTATTCAAAATTTAAAACTAAATACTATTTTTGAAAAAGTGGAAAGGGTGATGATTTTTCAGAAAGTAAATTTGAGTGTGTGTATATATATATATATATATATATATATATCTCCATCTATATATACCACATAAATTCATTATTTAGTAAAACGTGAGTATTTTGAAAACCATTGACTTTTCATTGACCTATTCTTATACTACCACACAAGTTTTAAAAACCTTTCTTTTAAATTAAACCAAATTAACATTAATATTTATTGGGTTCTAATTGGGTACCCAATTCGACCTAATTATAATTTTAGATGTTTTAGGTTGTTTGTGGGTATTTTGGTCATTTTTTAGGTTTAAGGGGTATTTTGGTCATTTTTTTGGGTTTTTAGTCATTTTTAGGTTTCAGGGGTATTTTGATCAATTTTTAGGCTTTGGGGTTATTTTGGTCAATTTTAGGCATCGGCGTTATTTTGGTCATTTTTTAGGTTTCGAGGGAATTTTGTTCATTTTTTGATTTTCAGGGGTATTTTGGTCATTTTATGGGTTTTGGTAATATTGAGGTTTTGTGGGGCGGGGGCGACAGCCCCCGGGGGGGGGGGGGGTGATATTTTGTTCATTTTTTGGGTTTGGGGGGAATTTTGGTCATTTTTTGGGTTTGGGGGGAATTTTGGTCATTTTGAAGATTTTGAGGGTATTTTGGTAATTTTAAGGTTTTGAGAGTATTTTAATCATTTTTAGGCTTTGAGGGTATTTACGTTTTATTAAGCATTTTCTCGCACAATCATACACTCAAAAAAACTTCACCCCTAAAACCTCCATCTTAAACTAATTCTCCAACTCGTCTAGCTAAGACATTCGCAATCCTTCCTTTCTCCCTCTCTCTGTTTTCCAAAATTATTATAACTCTCTCTAACTCCATGACTAAGCATTGCCATCTTTGCTCTTTGCTATTCGCTCTTTGCACATATCGCTTATCGATCCGCTCTCTTTATCTCACACTTTTACTCAAAATCAGACCCAAATATGTCTCAAAGTCCTCCACTCTCATACTAACTTTCTTTCTCTCTCTCTCTCTCTCTCTCTTAGATCGATGTCTCTCTCTCAAATATCGATGCTTCACTCTCTCTTTCACTCAAATCAATATCTCTCTTTTAGTGGGTCGCTCTCTCGATGGGTCTCTCTCTTTCTGCCTCGTGCCTCCATGGTGGACCGTGGTGATTGGTGGTTGTGGAAGTGGTGGTTAGTTGGGTTCGGTGATGAGTCGTGGGGTGGGTTGTGGACGTGTTGTTGAGAGTCACTCCTATATTCCCAATCAAGCCTCGATGGCTATTTTTGGGGCTTGAATTGGCTAGTGGTGGTAGTGAGTGCTAATAGAGTAAGACCCAATCTAGAGTTTAAGAGTGAGAATGGGTGGTAGTGGTGAGAAGATCGATTGTTGGGTTTTGAGATCAATGACGTGAGATTTTAATTTGAGAGAGAGAGAGAGAGAGAGATAGATAGAGTTTTTTTTTAGAGGGAGACAAATATATGAGAAATGAAAAGATTGGGGTCTAAATTGATAAGTTTATGTGAGGGAAAGGGAAAAAAAAGGGGGGAAAAATTGGCCTTTTGGGCAATTAACAGGTCTATTGCGGCGGTCGCTTAAACCATCACTATAACTAAATCAAACACCACTAAAACTTATCTATTGCGGTGGTTTTATATACGGCTGCTATAGCATGCCGCAAATGGTATATTTATTGCAGTGGGATTATGGAATGCTGCTATAGCTATGTCTAACGCCACTAAAACACGTATATTGCGGCGGGTTAGATAGCGCCGCTTTAGTTCTTCGCAAAAGGCTAGATTTATTGCAGCGGTCCAATGAAATGCCACAATATATCTCATCTATAGCGGCGGGCCAAAAAAAGGCCGCAATATGTGCCATATAGCGGTAGTTTTTGAACCCGTTGCAAAAAACTTGCCGCAATAGCTCGATTTTCTTGTAGTGATTTTACTAATCGAGCTAATTAGAACACACTTCATTAAATTATTTTTACATCTTTATTTCTTTTTAGATTTGGTGATTGATAATTGTGATGGACTATCTATTTGTGTGGAATCAATCAATAACTTGTTCACTGATTAATTAATCTATTGCTTAGGTTTTTTTGGGTCTAAATAACAGTTTATTAATTGGTAGCAGAGGTTTTAGAACGAGAACTACAAACTCCCCCTATATCTTTTTATTAGATGTGAATTTTGATAAATTAATTCACCATTCGATTGTATTTTATTATTATATCCTGTTAGGTTCTAAAGATTTAGGATTTTATGTATTTAGAACTCTAATGTGTAATGTTGGCAAACCATGATCAAAACAGGTTGTTTAGTCTTGTTTAGGCTTACTCAAAGTTGTGTCTTTTATGTAAAGTTGGAATCAAGCTGATGCAGAAGTTATTATGCATTTCGGCCTGGCTCGATCGATCGAAGCTTAAGCTCGATCAATCGAATTTTGGGCAGAATGTGTTTTTCTGCAGAATTCCAACTCAGCCCTAGCTCACTAAAACGTTTAAGGTTTTATGTTTTGTCCTAGGTATATAAGGCAAACCCTAGCCACGTTTTTATGTTGCTCATATTGCTGTTTGTGTAAATCTCTTGTGAGATCTGTGGGGAGCTTTCCTTTACACAAGCTTAGGATTATCAAGAAGGAGATTCGTTCAAGAACTTGATGATCATTCAGTTGCTGCCATAAGAGCTTAAAGATACGCAAGCGGGAGTGCTTGTACTTGTTGGAGAATCCAAGAAAGAAGGAGTCCGTGGTCTCGGAGCTTGCACGTGGTCGTGTCAGTAAGTTTCTACTGGTGGGTAGCAATAGGATGTTAGTGGTCTAAGTCGCTATTGTAAAACTTCGATTCTTTTATAGTGAATTCAGGTTTACCTTAAGGACAGTTAGGTTAAATCCTCCCCAGGTGTTTTACCGGTTTGGTTTTCCTGGGTGATCATATTTTGTGCTATTTATTTTTCCGTTGCTATGCATGATATGATTGTTTGATTGTGATAACCTAGATCTGGAATTTGGACTAAGTAATAACTTGGCTAATTAACTAGGTTAATCCGGTTGTTTTTAAGGGGTCTAAAAACAAACATATCCTTTTTGCATGTAACATTTCAAGACGATTAAAGATCAATAGTTGTGTCATCAATCAAATGTTTAAATTTCAAGTTTTTTTATCGTTAAATTATGCATAAAAAATAAGTTTATTAATCGAATAGTAAATAATATCCAATTTGAAATAAGTTTAAAGTTAAATCTATGAAATCAACTATTTATAATTTGGATTTGGCTTGCTTTCAGTACTTTTTTAACTGGACTTCCTCTATTATTTTAAATATATAATGGCAAGTGATAATGGTTTTTAATCTTCACCCTTTATTTAGTTAGTGAATAACGCGTCAATTTCTTATTAAAACAAAAAAAAAAGAAAAAGAAAAAGAAAAAAGTTTCAGTTAAAAAAAAATATTAGAAGTAAGCCAAACCCCTGTGACTCAATGCGTGCAAGACCATTTTTTGGAAATAAGAGACAATATTTCCCTTTTGGGTCTGTCTTGTGTTAAAGATGATGAAGTCAATGATACGTTGTCTAGCTGGAAGTCTTAGCTCCAACATGTCTTATTTCTCAATTGTTAGTAAAAAATTGTAAAGAATTAGTTAGTAGTTCAATGGAATCTTCCCAAAAAAAAAAAAAAAAAAAAAAAAGGTTAGTTGAATGCAATCAGTTTCTTCACCAAACTGCACTCATATTCTTAATGAGTGCATGTTCTCTATGTTAGCATTTTATTAGAAAGTGAATATAATATCTCATTTAATCCCAAATTTTATTACACCTCTGTTACACGTCATTTTATAATGGCAAATTGGTGATTAGGTTGACTGGATTTTGGGTGTGGCTGAAGTGGGTATTTGGAGTTTGATGCGGTGGTTGATGGCAATTTTGTGTTAGAGGTTAGGTCCTTGGCCGATGCGTTTGAATCAAGGCCATTGGGTGTTTTTTGGGTTTTTTTTTGTGAAGAACATGAGGATTTTCCTTTTGATTTTCTTGGCTACCAAACACTAAATGAAGATGAAACTTTGTTTGGCTTTTCCTTCTAATTTTCTAAGCTATCAAACACAGAATGGAGAAGATTTATGTGGCTTTTTCCTAATGATTTACTCAGCTACCAAACACAATCATTAATAATTTTTATTTCAGAAAACAAAAATCAAAGAAAATCTTTGTGGTGTGAACCGTGGAAGCTGGAATTTTTTTTAGTTTTTTACCCATAAAAAAATAAATGATAACACACACTACCACTCCCTCTCAAATACCAAATTTAATAAAAAAATAAAACCAAAAATCTGCAGAAAATCAAAACTCATTCAAAACGTAGCAGTTTAGTAAGATTGGGTTTTGATTTTCTGTAGATTTTGGGTTTTATTTTTTTATATATTAAATTTGGTATTTGAGAGAGTTTTCACCAACTCACGTGTGACAGAAGTATAATAAAATTTGAGATTAAATGAGATGTTATATGAAATTAAATTGGGTCAGGAGTTGGGCAGTGCCCGCAGCGGCGTCTGTGGCAGGGTGGAGCTCCAGTGCTAAGAGGAGTGGAGGAGATGAGATTTGGGTTTAGCTCACCAAGTCTAAATGTGTTGTGTTTGAAAGGGTTTGGTGTTTTTAATTGGGTTATAGTTTTGCGTAGTAAGTGTATTAAATTTAAATTATTTTGCTGACATGGCGGATTAGGATTGGCTGACGTAAAACACATCTTTTACGCCAACTCCTGACCCAATTTAATCCCATTCTTAATATAGCTTGTTTCAAATTTATATTTACTAGCCATGGACCTGCACATTGCGCGTGATAATATGTTTAAGGAAGTGTCATTAAATTTTTTTTTTTGGACAAATTTAATAAATAGAAATGTATTTTATTATCATATTTTCATTTATTATAGTGACAATCATAAATATAATCATATATATATATATATATATATATATAAAGGCAAAGACCTCATATGAGAGTGTATAAGGTCTTGCCACGTGGCACTCTAATGTTACATTTAATATTTTTTATCTCTTTTCGTTAAGTGTTTTTTACTGTTACCCAATAGATCATAATAACTTATTTTTACTATTATATAAATTTAGCATTTTTTACCTTTTTTTATTAAATTTTTTTTTTTTACTGTTACCCAATAGATCATAATAACTCCTTTTTACTATTATATCAAATATGAGTTGTTCTTGACAATTAGACCAGAAGTTATTCACTACAAAATGAACTACCATTTAAAAGTAGACTAAACCTTACGAAAAACTCAAGCCCAGTTATTACCTTACATATTACGACCAAAGTTTGACCCTTCCTACGTGTAAATCAAAGCAAAAACTCTTACCCTCTTGCAAACTCTCTTCTTCCTCCTCCACGTATAGATAATACTTCTAGAAAATCTCATTTTCATGAAATCATGTCTCAATTTTTCCCCAATTTCAATTCAATATGCTTTTGTCTATTAATAATGTTTTATGCAATTTATGCAGACAAATTCTCTGTCATCGACTAGTGCAACAAAAATATATATAAATCTTGAGATCCTTGAGGTTGTTGAAATAATTTACAAGTGCATATTTCTAAAATTTATAATAACAAAAAGTCTAATAAATAACATATACTATCTCACAAAATGCCATTAACTTAATATTTTCTTTAAAAAAATTCAATGATAGGAATAGTAAAAAAACATGATCCTACACAAGAAATACCAAAAATACATGGAAAACAATTTTCATAGGTGGATTTATCTTTAAATAATATGAAGACAATAGTAAAGATAAAATGTATTGAATGAGATCCTACGAAACAGGGTTGGTAATCATTTCAAATTATACTCATCATTGACGTAAAAATAATAATAATACATCATATTATTTACATTAAAAAAAATAATACATATTAATTTCAAAGTTCATTGCAAGATGTGAATTGTTAGGGTATTGCAACAATAAGTAACAATGATACAACAATGGGTTGGTATTACATTTTGTGCATACTTTGTGAAAGGAATGTCAAACCACAAGTAAAATCATTTTGGTGAGCAAAATGTGAAACAAAAACAAATCTTTCTATCCCAAAGTTAGAGGCACTCACATTAACTACATATTTTCCAAATATTTATAATATATTTATCTTACTCTATATATATATATATACACACAATTGCAAACTACTTCAGATACAAGATTCAAATTGAATTTTTTGATGCAACTAGCAAAATAAATTTTGTGATATTTGATCGAGATGCCAAAAAAATCCTAAATAAATCTATAAGAGATCTTGCTTAAAAATAAACTGAGGTATAACTTATTTAAATTATTGTAAAATTATTGATATTGGAGAAGGAATTACACATGATTTAAAAAAAAAAAAGGATTTTCCTACTTCATTTGAATAAATTCAATCTAAAGGATGGTTTTGAAAATTACATAGTTGCTAAGATTTTTGATACACCTTCAAATGACAAAAAGGTATAGAAGAAAAAAAATATATACACAATCCAATATGCTATATTAATTCTTTTTGCTGCACTATTCCAAAATTAGCGACAAAGTCCAAACTTTATAAGATCCAATCAAGAAACTCCCCATGCCAATTCATTAGTGATTAACACAAATGATGCAACAAAAGGAAAAAGTAATGAAAGCTCAAAAATTGAACAAATATGGACGGAGTAAACTTCAAACGTTGAAGATGAAGAAACTGATGATGATAACAAGTGTCACCATACCACAATAACAAAGCATTGAAGAAAAAAAAAATCATAATGAAGCTTTTTATTACATCATATAATAACAATCAATAATATAGAATGAATTAACATGCTTTTAATTATCAACTTTTATTATACAATATTACTCCAAAGTTGTTTTAATTATTGCTCATTACTTGAACAAAATAATTATAATAGATATATGTGTGTTATTTATAATTGTTACTTTTTCTAATAAACTCATTACTATAACAAAGTTTTATAATAAATAGGCTATAATATATGTATAATATTTTCTAAAAAAAAATTTACAGAAAACATTACAACATTTTCTGTGCATCACACGGGCAACTTACTAGTATATATAATTTTTGTTACACCAAAATGAAAACAATATAATTTTTCCTCAAGAATTTAAAAGGTAGTAAAAATATTAGTTTTTTAATAAAAAATATTTATAACATTTTGTGTATCATTAAAAAGTATATAAAATTTGGAAATTATTTTTTAAGTTTTAAACAAACTTTTTCAAATCCATTTTTTCTACAATAAAATCGAAAAACCTAAAAACGTATAAAAAAATTAATAAAATTCAACAAATATACAATTCAAATAAAAAAATGAGGAAAAAATAAAACTTACATCAAAGTCAAACTCTTTCTTCTGAGTATGTAAAATATTTGAAACGTGATGTGTTTAAGCCAAATATCCAATGCACAATCAAATTCAAAAACTTTAATAAGGTTTTGAAGTTATGCAATAGAAATATGTCACTATTGCCAAGAGAAAGTGTTGGTTATAGATTTATACATAATGATTGTAACTCTTTTTCTTAATAAAAATAAAAAATAAAAACCAAGAGTACAATGGGGGAAAAATTAAAGAAAATTTTTTGAAAAAAGAAGAAGTGTTGTGTTAATATTGTCATAATCTAATCTAACATCTAATCCAACATATGAAAAATGAATAGATAAATAAATAATTTTAAATACAAAATTGAAATTGTTTTATTAAAAATCTTAAAGAACACATAAGTGAGACAAGGAATACGAGCAACACAAAATATTCGTAAATGCTTAAAATAATTACTCAAGCATCTAGAAATATCATATAATAAAGACGTAACAATTTGTTGCTAATTTGTTAATCAAAATATTTACAAACAGTGAAAGAAAACTGCACAAAGACCATCTTCTTTAGCTGCACTAACTATTCTTCATCATATTGTCCAAACTATTTTGCTGCATATGGCTCTAAGAAAAATAAAAAGCAGTTGCAAACACATTTACATTCCAAATTATTTGGTTGTTTGATATATGGGAAGATAATTCCGACAGCTAAATAAGTTGCGAGATGAGTCACGAAACTCACTGACTCTTCAGCTTCTGGCATGTGCTCCTCATGTATCTTTCATGGGTTGCACCACTCGCGAGCCAAGTCGCGAGATCAAATTCTTGGGAAAATCTTCACCAACTTAATACTAAATCCAGTACAATAAAATCCCACAAAATATAAGGAAATAAATTAATGCAATTGCAACACTTTTTGTTATGGAATAAGTCAATACAAATGTTATGTGAAAAACCATAACAGTATCCATGGTATTTTTATAGTGTTCTGATGTTCCTCTCAAACTCAAATTGTAAGCTTGATAACAATTTGAGATTGGAGTAAAAGTATGACCACTGAAGAGGTCGGTGGATGTGTATTTTGGTGTGTGTGTGTGTGTGTGTAGTCATATAGACTATAGAGCATGTGAGGTAGTGAACTAAAAGGAGCGGAAGATTCTAATGATGAGTCTTTCGGCATTGTGCAAAACAAGACCCAGTCGTTCGTAACTTAAAATGGTGGTATGAACTATGAAGGAGGGGATGAGTGAATCTTAAAAAGTTATGCTACATGGTGGTGAAATCAGTAGTTGAGAAGGAATAAAGCTATATGAGAGGATGCTCAGGATTAGGTAGTGTTATGTAGCACTGAAATCATTAATAGGAAAGGGCAATGCTAAAAGAGGACGTAGAGTTGGATAAAGAAAATATGGTTTACTAATTCTAAACCTCAAGTTCTAAACCTCAACTCTAATTTACTAGATATATTAGTAGAGTTATCTAGTATATTAGAGTTGGCTAATTTCTGGCCAACTCTACTCTACTCTCCCTCAATCTAAATTAGCAGTCTTAGGATCAGGGGCGGCACTAAAGCATCTTGAACCCCCTAACTTCAAAAGAAAAAACTATATATATATATATATATATATTGTTAGCTTAATACTTTAATTTATTTTTAAAAATATTTTTTTTGCATACCCTAACTTAAATTTTGCACATCTTTATTACAAGTATTTTCAACTTTAAGAATAAAGAGTAAGTGTTTGTGAATTGTAAGTATAAATCTTTTTTATAAATTTATATTATATGTACGTGATTGTGTTTAATACTAATTGTGTACATTACTTTTTGTTATAATGTTACGTATTTGTGTAAATTATGATGTGTGTGGATGTTTGTATGTACAATATAAATATAATATAACTTCATATAATTTAATAGTTAAGAAACAGAGAGGGGTTTTTTTTACATGTGTGTGTATTGTTATCATATTATAATAACTCTTTGTAATAAAGTTATTAAAATTCAAGAAAACAATTGTAAAGTTAGTGGTTGTTCAAACATTTATTTGGTAAAATAGACACGTAGTGTATAATTTATGTATTAATGACTGTGATTGTGTGTGTCAATAATTAATATGGAATCAATGAGTTAAAATTAGTCATTTAGTCTAAAATATTTTTATAAAAAAAAAAGTCAAATAGATAATAACAATTGTAAAAAGATAAAAATGTTATATAGACTTAACAAAATAAAATGATCATAGACTCATAGCTACCCACATTGGTAATAGATATTCATAATGAACTATCATGTAACATTCAAAATTTGAAAACTTGTAGAATAAAATTGTAAAACTTTACGTATTATTATTATTATTTTGGATAACTCGATATATTCAAGTTCTCTTTTTATTAAAATTTTGTAATGACCCTCCTAAACAAAATTCCTAAAGTCGCCACTGCTTCGGATACCTTTTTTCTTACATATGAAGAAAGTTTTGTATCTTAGGATTCTTTCATATAAAGCTAATTAATGTTTTACACTTCTGGATGTATAATATTTCACACAATATCCACACTTTTATATTAGGTGTCCATATTTTACATATATGATAGAAAGAGTGTTGACATTGTTGGATGTGAAACAATCAAAGCTCTTGAATAAATTTGTTGACAGCTGCCTCTCAAGTAAAGTTAACGATGAATAAAACTCCATTAGAAATATCTATTGATGACTTGAAAATTAAATAATTAAAGTATAACAATGCCCAATTGTAGAGTATTTTATCATCTAATATATAGAGAAGTACATTCTTCCAACATTGTTGGCAACAATTTCTAGAACGATTATAAGTTGAATGGACATAGAGATGATAGTTGAAAGAGACGATTTCTTTATGTAATTTACACTAGATGAGATCCAGCCAAACTAAAATTCATATGATTAAGTTTCTTATAATTGGTGCCCCTAAAAATTAAAAGATGAGGAATCAAATAACGAGGGAATTAGTCTAGGCTTCAAAGGAATGGATAGACAAAGATGATAGTGCACATGATAAGGTCAAATGAGAGAAAATAATTAAGGTGATGTATTACATCGGGCTATGCATGGTAATATGGATGCATAGGGGCACTTTAAGTGAAAAAGGTTATGAATTATTAAAATGAGATGGGGGGTTTGTGTAGACATTTAAGGTTGGAAAAACCAACACAATTGTCCATGTAAATCCCAGTAGTTTATCTTCTACTTAATTTAGTTAGGAAAAAGGGAAATAAGAAGGGGGAGATAGAGAGAGAGCAAGAGAATTGTGTGTGTGTGTGTGAGAGAGATAATAGGGTAGCCAAAGAATAGAATTTAATAAAAATCCCTTGTGAGAGTATGATTGTAGTCAAACAATCAATGAAATACACGAATAATGGAAACCTTATTCTAAGTCAAATACTTAGAGTCTGTTTGGTTAAAGATTTCAAACAATATTTTTCAGTGTATATTGAAAACTGTGAGCCCTAAAACAAATTGTTTGGAAGGAGAGTTTAACAAAGAATATTTGAGTCACAGTGTTTAATTTAGAGTGTTTAAAGACTGTATTTTGAGAACACTTAAAGAGGTGTTTTCAGTTTTCAAGTAACAGTTTTGAGCAATATTGTTGTAATTGTTTTGAAAATTGTAGGACCTAGATGATGTTGGCAACACATAATAAAACACAATTTTCTTTTTAAAAGCAAACACGTACTCATACCAAACACTCAATTGAATTTTTTTTATTTTTGAAAATATGTTATTAGAAACATGGTACCACACACATTTTTGCATTATGAGTACTTTAAACACGTATTTTTATTATACTTTTTTAAACCACAATTTTTACATTATTTTGAAAACCAATACCTACACTCTCTTACCAAACAAATCCTTAAGGACTTTGATACGGCACCCAAAGTATTGTCATAACTTATTGCATATCTTTCATCGGAGTGTGACTGTAGTCAAATAATCAAATGAAATAAACAAACAATTGGCAACCTTGTTCCATGGCAACATAAGGCTATATGAAACTATTATCATTGTGGGAGCTTATTGAATTTGCGGTGTCGGTACTCAGCATAAGTTTTAGTTGAATATTTGGCTTGGTTTTGATCATTCACAAGCTCTGAAAGTGGTCCAATGTTCGCCTCATGTGGAGGCGCAATAAACACTGCCCATGACATGCGTGTGCATTCCTTGTTCACCAAACTCCTATGAAGAACACTCTTGTACTTCCCGTTGCTTAGCACCTATAACAAAATTCTCATAAATTGGACATTTACAAAAACAACTATTTGTTGCTTCTAAAGCTATAATTTAGCCTCTATAGTGGCTTAAACATCTCATTGGACGCTTGAACGTTTATTTTTTGCAAAAAAATTTCATTTAAATTATATTAGAAAAAAATTGTTGTCATATTTCATCGCACAAGATGGGGAGTACCATACCTCAATTTGATCACCAACATGGACAAAAAGTGCATTTCCCAAGAGATTTACGGCAACCCAATTATCGTCTTTCCACACTTGAAGGCCTGGAACATCGTTTGGAACAAGTATTGTGAGTGCAGACATGTCCGTATGAGGTTCAACTCCTAAAGCCAATTCAGGTTGTGGGCAAGGTGGGTACATGTTTATTTTCATCTCCAGCTCTAGTTCTTCATCACCCAAACAATACTTCAAAACCTTCCCTTCCAAATCTAACCCCTCTGACAATAGTTGCAGTAGGTTATCGGTTATTCTCAATATTTCTTTGCTATATTCTGCTGTGACTTCTCTGTGTTAAGTGTACACGAGGTAAGCACTAACAAAGTCAGATTTTATTAACGCAAAGATAAATATTAAAAAAAAAGTCAACAAATAACTTTTTTTTAATACTAAAATTGTGTGTATATATCGTATCAAGTATGTCTTTTAACATTATACAACATTTGTTATTGTTTCATAGATAGTAAAATTGTTGTCAAATAATCTTTATATTATTAACAGTAAATACTTTCTTTCAAAAATGAGCTTAAACTTATCAAAGTTATGCTCTAATGATTTTGAACTAAATTTCATAACAATCTCTCTTTCTATGTACAAAATGAACAATTATTCATAAACTCATTTTTTTTAATTGTTCTAAAAATTTGTTTTAACAATCTTAACGACTAAAATACATGATGATTTGAATAAATTATTTTGTTAAATGAAGATAAGATCTATTCTCTTATGTTCAAATCTATTAGCATTTATAAAGGGTTAGATTCTAAAGTTTTGGAATAGAGGATTGAGTAACTTTTGGATTTTGAAATTTTTTTCTTAAACTATATATCAAGTGGGGATGGTTTCTAGGGTTTATAGATATGTTTGAAAATCCTAATCCTAAAACATATAAAATTTAGGTTTATCAAGAAATTTGTATTAGGTTTGAGTTTAGGACGAAAGCTGGTTAAAGACACCAATGTTTTAATCTAATCAAAGATAATAAGTTAATAATCTTTTGCTCATATCTTTTACACCATAAAATAATTTTGAGTGAACTTATTTCATTGGAAAATAGATATATGGAGCTTCAACACAAATACAAATTTGACTCAATTTGGATTTGAAATGGGTGAGATTTCATATAACTATTTATAAGTTAGTACAATTGTGTTTTCCCCAAGAGTTTGCTTGACTCGCTAGATACTCACTCTAACAAAATTGCGGTAAATAATCAATTGGTTTTGACCACATGCCGACTTAACCTATTAATTTCCTATATAAAACAACCCTTATTGCATAAATTGAGAAGGGAGAGGTTATTACATAAAGATTAGCCTAAGGAAAAACCTTCTTAAGCCTTCTAAATTCCTCTCCATAGAATGTTTCTCCTTATGAGATATTTTTTAGAGTTTTTCCTTGAGCCTAAATTGTTAATTCGTTAGTTCCACAACAATGAGTTGTTGTTATTGTCCAAAGTTTTGGCATTACAAATGAGGTTTGTTTGTGAAAGAAGTTCACGTAGAAGATTTTCAGAGTTGTAGGGCATTCAGAGGGAATGCAAGTAAGGCATTTGTTGAGGTTACAATAGAGTTTGGTTATAAGGATTTTATAAATAGATTGTCTTAACTCTTAATTACGGGATTTGATGCTTAAAGTGGTTTTACCTTCGAAGAGGTTCTTCATTGGTTTATTTCACTTTGTTACCAAATTTGTGTTCATTAAACTACTTTTTCTTTTATATGAATTTAATCTACCTATGGAGTTCACTCCGTGAGAATTACTCTTATCGTCAGGCTAAGATATCAATCGTTTTTTGGTATACATAGGGTTTGAATCCTAATTAATCTCTTATTCAATAATAATAAATTTTACTAGTTGAGCTGACTAAAACCCACTTCCTTAAACTACTTTACATCTTTATTTCTTTTTAGATTTGGTGATTGATAATTGTGATGGACTATCTATTTGTGTGGAATCAATCAATAACTTGTTCACTGATTAATTAATCTATTGCTTAGGTTTTTTTGGGTCTAAATAACAGTTTATTAATTGGAAGCAGAGGTTTTAGAACGCGAACTACAAACTCCCCCTATATCTTTATATTAGATGTGAATTTTGATAAATTAATTCACCATTTGATTGCATTTTATTATTATATCTTTTATACTTACAACATTTCAAGAAGATTAAAGATTAATAGTTGTGTCATCAATCAAATATTTAAATTTTAAGTATTTGTAGCCTTAAATTATGTATAAAAAATAAGTTTACTAATTGAATGATAAATAATATCCGATTTAAAATAAATTTAACGTGCATGTTAAGAATGTAAAGAACATGTAATCCAGCAGTTAAATTTTCAAAATATGTAACCATATTAATTAATTGTTTAGTGGGAGTTTGTATTTATTTTCTACAAAGTGGTTTGTAGATAAACTTTTTCCCTATAGGGATTTGCTGATCTGTTTGTGGAGAAACATTTTTTCTATGCATCTTTTTTTTTTTTCATCTTATTTGAGTGACGTACATTAAAACATTAAAAGGTGACTAAATGATAAATTAAACCTTTAAATGGGTGGTAGTATAATTCTTCTTTTCTCGTTACGTAAATTTAAAATATACTGTATTTTATAATTTTAAGAGAAATAGGACGGAGGAATTTAAAAAGCCACGTAGCCATGGCCTCATATATATACCCTTCCTCCACTGTTGGATAAGGGATTTTTCCTTTTTTTTTTTTTTTTTTTGGTTTTCCCCCTTCGGGTTAAATAATTTGAGAAAGAATATGAACGGTCTCTCCATGTACTATATATATCTAATTCATAACGAATCATTATTTTTTGATGGAATCATAACGAATTATTAAGCATAAAAGTTATAGGTAACCTATGAACCGACGTATATATCTTTGGATTAATTCAAAATGAATTAAAAATAAGAAATTGGTTTTCTAACTTTAATAAATAAAGCCAAAGGCTTTGTAGCTGAATTAGCACCTCCCCATGCACAAAGTGCTTGGGGGTTTAGGGGAGAAAGGATTCGAGCTGCGGGGTTAGCAGTATGTTGTAATTATTTCTCAAAAAAACAAAATTTAATAAATAAAAATTGGTGGGTTATTATCACTTATCAATGAAACAGATGAATGGAAGAGGGTCAAAAGTTCTCAAAAAAAAAAAAAAAAACAAAAAAAAAAAAAAAAAAAAACAAAAACAACAACAACAACAACAGAAGAGGATTTAGATTCGAAGGGATCCTAAGTCAATTAGGTGGTAAAATATATATATTTTTAGTTTGGTGGTAGTATTATATATTAATGAGTCATGTTAACGTGTGCCTTTAGGGTAATTATTAATAAACTATATTAGGAGAATTTTGACACAACTTTTATGAGAAATATAAAAAAAGTTGTCAATACAATTAATTGTTTTATCATTTTTTCATAAAAATATTTTTTAAAAATAGTTCCTAAACCAATGCTATTAGGGCATTTGTTAACGCTTCTCTATATTAATAAAGTTTTGGGAGAAAACAATATCTTTAAAAAAATATATATAATAATGAGTCATGGGATCCTTAAAAAAATATCTTTTAAAATTTGCACGATTACGATAAAACATATATATAGAGAGAGAGAGAGAGAGAGAGAGAGAGAGAGAGAGAGAGAGAGAGAGAGAGAGAGAGAGAGAGAGAGAGAGGGGGGTTAGGTTCAAGTTATACATAGCGGAATTCTAAATTATGTTACGCAACTCAATATTTTTTTATTGGATGCGAGTTCTAACAAATTTACTGTTTGATTAAATTTTCTTCATGTACACCATATGCTTGCAAAATTTCAAAATGATTTGAAATCGAAAATCATGTTATTGATCAAAATATTTAAATTTAATTTTTTTTAATTTAAAGTTTTGCATAAAATATGAGTTTCTAAATTGAATAGTAAATAGTATCCAATTAACAAGAAACTTGGTATACATATATATATATATATATATATATATATATTAATAACCAAAGTTGAGAAAAAATTCAATTAGATTTCAAATTGGAATTTAATTAGAGTCTAATTTTGTGCCAAGTTAATTAATTTAATGTAAAAATCAGAATTCAATTAGAGTTTAATTTTGTGTTATGTGTCTCATCTAATCTAAGTTTTTAAATTTTTATGTCAAGTGAGTTAATCAGTATAGAAAACGAGGAATTTAATATAAATAAACCATAAAAAACCAAATCATATATCTAACTTTGTATATAAAAAAATTTAGGAGATATTATTGGACCAATTTATTCTTTTATTTTATATTGTATTTAGTAGAATTTCAAGGACAGTGATTGTAAATTGATATTGTATATGTAGTATCTAATAGTGATTTTCAAAATTATATACATAATAGTAGTGTAATGAGAAACTTGGTGTAACCAATATTATGAAAATTGCAAGTAAAAACTATTTTAGTACCTTCAAATGTCCTGGTCGAACTAATATTCTATATGTTTTATAACCCAAGCTAACCTCAATAGCACCACTAAAATTCATCATTTCCATGCGCAAGCATGGGTTATATAATACGCAAGCACGGGTTATATACTAGTTTTAATAACATAGAGAAAATGTAATTGAACAATGAGATTTTTGAAATATTAATCCAATTAATAGTTATTAGTTAATGTAACATTTTTTAAAGTTACACTAAGTGTAATTTGAATCTAGTTAAAAAAAAAAGAGTGGGGTTTCAATAAAAGGTTAAGTTAATCTACTTTGATTCTATCCCAAATGTACCAAATTAGATTTCAAATCCATTCTAGTTTTGTGTCAAGGCCGGCCCTCCAATTCAAAACTTTTTCAATCATATTTTTGCATTTGAAAATAATCGAAATTCTCTGCTCATATATATATAAACTTCAAAGAAAAATTTAGCATCACCTAAAAAATTTGTTACGCCTTTTAAATAGATATTTATAATAACTAATTTTTCATGAATCATTTAAATAATAATAAACATGAAACGAATATCATTAGTAGTAAAATTGCCTAGAAATATTTTATATGTATCTAATTATAATTATTTTTAAACATATATTCCCATACATATGTTAAGAGTTTCAAATTAATTTCTAATTATGTTCAATTGCAATGCGCAAAAAAGAATAGGCTAGTATTAATTATATTCCCATACAATCTGCTACTTATTTGAATCAAGGGATATTGAGAAAAATAAAGGTGGCATTGTTTGACATGACCTACTTGGAGAACACAAATTTTTGCTGGTTAATGTTTAGTAAATTAGTTTATATCAAACCGAGTAAACCTGAATATTTAATTTAGATGAATGACAATGGATTAATTTAGGAAATCCAATGAATCTTTTTTTTATTATAAAAATAGTAGTTTTAGAATTTGAACTTATGACGATTTCCACTTCATCATGATTACTTTTATTAATAAACTAAAGTATCAATTAGTTTTTTTAGTTTTTTTTTTATGTAAACAGAATTCAAGCTTAGCTACCTTGTTTGACAACCCTTAAGCTAATATAGCAGTATTCTTCTTTCGTTTTCAGTTATGAAATCAAACCAAAAGAAGAATAGATGCTATCAAGCATCTAAACCAACCAATTCCATGTCCACCAGCTTCATGTAAGACTTATATATATATATGATCGATGGTTAAAATATTTTTATATATGCGACTGCATAGATTACCGATAAAGTAAAGAAGACACGTATTAGCCAAAAAAAAAATCGTAAAGAAGACATGTACTGCTCACCTGTAAGCAGGAGGATTTTTGGGCCATACATCGTAGTTAACCTTAGAAGCAGGAGCCATGAGATGAAAGTAATAGTCAATCCACTCCACCTTTTCTTCTAGGTTCTTTGTCATCTTGGTACCATAGCCTTCAAACTTGCCACAAGCTGCGTCATTTGCATAGGCTTCCTTTTCCTCTTGTGGGAGCTCAAAGAACTCTTGCCCCACCTCTTTTAGCCTTTGGATTAATGAAGGTAATATACCATGATCGGTGATGAGGAAGAATCCCCACTCCTGGCAAGCCTCTGCAACTTCTTTGACGACCACATCATGCGGCTGAGAGAGAGATATGACGGGCACCGTGACCCCGTCAACGGCCACAGTGTTCTCGGGCCGTTCATGGGCCGGGCGGATGAATTGAGCCGGAAGTTTGTTGAGCCCACCCAAAGCCAAGGCCTGTACTCTTTCTGCAGTCATTTTGTATTTTCTTTAGGTTGTTTCAAACTTGCAATCGTGCACAGGTGTCTTTTGGCTGCTGGAAATTGGGATGACATTCACACATATAAATAATACTTTCTAGGTTGGTTTGTGGGGGGTTTTTTTTATTTATTTATTGCAGAAACTAGTTTACAAGTTACAGCAACGTTTGGAATGGTAGATACACCAACTGAAAACGCGTGGCTTGTCCTCCCTTTAAATGCATCTAACAGTCAATCAACAAATAGGTAGCGTTCAATGCTATAAACAAATATGGATTGAAAACGTGTAGCTAGTCCTCGGCAAGAAACGCTTGGTCTGGGACGTGTTCAATGTTATAAATTTCATGTTGTGCAATGAATTATTAGTGACGAGTAGTAAGTTACAGGCTCACTATATAGCTGACGAGCATTCAATCTATAGTGTCGTCAATAAGATGGACGATCATACAACATTAATGGTGCAGTCTGTAAAGTTGTTATTTACAACTATATGTTTTGTTGGCTTATATTCCGTGCCAAATTTGATTGTAATTTTATTCAATCTTATGTACCCTGTATTTATTACGGGATTCCATTGTAAGAGTTGTGTGATAGAGAGAGTGGTGTGAAGATTCAAGCATTTGAAGACTGAAGAAGGTTTCATGGGTATCTCGCGACTTAGCATCCTGCGAAGTATATCATGTGCCCTGCATATGCTGAAATGCAAAGAGTCAGGCTAGATGGAGACAGCTGTGTCTCGCGAGTATCTCGCAGGTAAGGCCTTCCCACGAGACACCCGCGAGACATTCTGTTCTGCCAGCCTGTCCAACCTGATACACACTTTTTGTGCCTACACTATTTATACCCACATTACCCACAAATGTAAAAGAGAGCTTCTGAGAGAAAACCCTAGCCAAACACCTTGAGAGTTAGAGATTGTCATACCCATAATTCTCTACACATTTGTTTTGGGAATTTTCTCATCTCCTACCTCTCCATTTCCATACCATTGAGAGGTTGATAACCCAAATACTTAACACACCCTGTCAAAGTGTCAAGTGGAGTTTTGGTGCTGCTGGGAAGCATTGGAAGAAGCCTAGAATGGTAGATGCAACAAGGAGCTTGTTGCGGGATCCGGAGAATTAGACAAGACACGGTTCCAATAAGCCTTGTTGGAGTAGGAGCTTGAAGGGCTTAGGTACAGAGGGTAGATTAGGCTTGGAGGGTCTCTTACTCACCCTTGTATCCCAACTGATTGTCTAGTTGATCGATTTCCGCTTGGAGGGCGGCGGAGAGGTTTTTTGCCAAGTTCTTCAGTTTCCTCTTTGATAACACATCTCGGTGTTATCTGTGTTTGCATCTCTCTTCCCTACTCTTGTTCATTTCATTTTTACTGCTATGTTGCTTTAAATATGGATTAGAGTAGTTGTCTTACTTATACGCTTGTGTTTACACTATTGCGCACTTAGTATTAAGTTAGTATAAAATTAACCAAGCCGTAATTTTAATTTGAGGGTCTAAACAGCTCTTATGTTTTTGACACATTTTTGAGCTTTCAATTGGTATCAAAGCGGGTACACTCATTGTGGTGTTAATACCTGAGTGTGATCCTTGACCCCGTTTCAGATGGACCGGCATCAATCTTTAAATGTTCCACCATATTTTGATGGTAATAATTATGCTTTTTGGAAAGTCCAAATGAGGGCATTCTTGTGTTCCATTGATGATACTGTTTGGGATGCGGTTGAAATAAGTTGGACTAGACCGGAGGCCGCTAAATCCACTTGGGATAAAGCAGCTCTTGCAACAGCTAACACTAACAGTAAAGCTTTGAATGCTATATTTTGTGGTGTGTCTCCAGACAAGTTTCACAGGATCTTTCACATGACAGTAGCCAAGGAAGCTTGGGAAATATTGGAGACTACGTATGAAGAAACAAAGAAAGTGAAGGACACAAAGCTTCAAATGCTTACCACAAAATTCGAAGAGCTTAAGATGGGAGATGATGAGTCCTTTGATTCATTTTATGGAAAGCTCAACGAAATTGTAATTGCTAAGCTCAATCTTGGTGAGAAGATTGAAGATGCTAAGGTGGTAAGAAAAATTTTGAGGTCCCTACCGGAGAGCTTCCGAGCGAAAGTCACAGCCATAGAGGAAAGCAAAGATTTGGATGAAATTAAGATCCAAGAGCTCATTGGGTCTCTTCAAACGTATGAGCTTGGACTGCACTCTCACAAGACAAGTAAATCACTTGCTCTTAAAACCATCACTGAAAGAATGGATGATTCCTCCGAAGAAGATGGAGTGGAAAAGGATGTAGCATTCCTTGCAAAGAACTTCCGGAAATTTCTGAAGATGAAGAACAGTGGGAAACCATTCAGCAGAGGGAAGTTCTCATCCTCCAAAAGTGATAGGAAAGAGTTTAAGAAGAAAGATGGAAAGGATTCCCAGTCTCCTCAAGGCATTGTTTGTTATGAATGCAATGGCCATGGACATCTCAAGAAGGAGTGTCCCAACTATCTAAGAAAGGGCAAGGCATATGCTACAACTCTGAGTGATTCAAATTCATCCAACTCTGATTCGGAAGAGAGCTGTGATGGAGAAGGGAACTACTCCGCCTTTATGATTATTGCTCATGTTGAGTCCTCGGAGGACTTGAGTCTACTAGTGCAAGAACTTGGGGAGCATAGTGATGAGGAATCCATAGGAATTATAGAAGAATCAGATGCTGAAGAAGATGAAGATTCAACCGGTATTCAAGAAAACTACAATTCTCTACTTGAAAAGTCAGGAGAATATACAAGAGTGGCCAAGGCAGCCGTAAAGAAGATGAAAAAGGTAGAAGAGGACTATAAAAGTCTTCTAGTGCGTTATAAAGAGGCCAAGTGTGAAATTGAGACGCTAAATGGTGATCTGATTGAAGCCTATTCAAAAATCAGATTTCTTAAGCTAGAAGTAGTGCAAGCCAATGCCAAGATAGAGAGAGTATCCATGAAGAAGTTAGATGATGTTATTTCATCTCAAAAAAAATTTCTGACAAGTCCGGGTTGGGATATACCGGAGGGAGTAGCTCATCGGCCAATGCCACCAAAGATGTGAAATTTGTGAAAGCCAGAGAGCCGGTTGTAGCTGTCCCTATTCCTGAGAAAATAAAGGATGAAAAGAAGAAAAATGTAGTTGACCAACGGGTGTTGAATAAGTCTCGTAATCAAACTGTGGTCAAGCCTAAGGTTCAAGGGAAATCACCTCCAAACTTGCAAAGAAGTACAAGAATTCAACATTTCTGTCATTTCTGTGGATTCCAAGGACACACCAGACCAAATTGCCATAAGCTGAAGGCCTTGAAGAATGCTAGTGTTCAGTGGTCAAAAAGCCCTAGAAATGACAAAAAAAATTGGGCTGGTGATCAGTCAAGAGGTCAAAATGGTGACTCTAGCGTGATGGACTTGATGAAAATGATTGGCGCCTTCACCACTTGCCTGGAGAACTTCACTAGACGGTTTGAAAGTCCTAACTCTCATACCCAATCCTTTAAGGATATCACCCCAAACGCACGTGCCGTGTGGGTGAGAAGCGGTACTCATGCATAAGCATTTTGATATGTCCATGCATTAATTCTTTCAATGTTTAGAGACATTTGCTCATGCATATATACATGCTTAATTTGATTTGTATCATTTGCTTCTGGTTTTAGCATGTTTCTTTTACAAGCTTTTGCTTTGTTTTTGTTTTTATTCTGTTTTTGGGTGTGTTCAAAAAATTCAAAAACCCATAAAAAGTTGAAAAATCTCCAAAAAGTTTGATCGCTTGTTTTGTGCATATCTCATGTGAGTTTAGTCTAGTACCTTCGTACTAATAGCGTAGTGCATTTATGAGCTTAGCTTGTTTTTATATGCACTTTTATCTGTGTGGGAGATATGTTGAAAACTATGTGTGATTGTTGTAAATAAATCTTCAAGCTTGTCATGAATGATTGGTTAATAGTCTTGATGGTCTTGATACTTGCATAGACTTGTGCCTATATATCTTCCCACTTTATTTTTATGTTTTTGCAAAAGAGCTCACCAAATGTAAATCTCTAAATAAAAAGAGATATCGAGCTGTAAAAACCTGTCGCACATACTAGTATTTGACTAGAAAAAAGGGAAAGCGACTTTTATTTTGAAATGTATGGTGCTCAAAAAGAAGCCAAAGGCTAATTCTCAAAGTAGAAATATCAAAAATTTCAAGCACCAATCTCAAAATGAGATGTATTATCCAAAAAGGATCAAATGTTATGATTTATGCAAAAACCAAATGAAAAGCTTCTAAGTTGTGTAATCATTTTGTGGGAGGTCATATATGTTCATTTCTATAATTGAGAAAGACCACTTGACCTAGTATCAGTTGTCTATGACTTGATTGAATTGATTATTGAAGTTTCACTCTGGTCCGAGGACTATTTCACACTTGATACTCACTCACAACATACAAGACTTTGATTCAATGAAAGCTTATATCATTTGTGTGATTGTATATGTTCAAATGTGATGTGTATGCTCAAATACTTGATGATCAAACCCAAAAAGATTTTTGAGTGTTTTATTTGTTTTTAAAAGTGATTTTATACTTTCATGTTCTTTGTTTTTATTTAAAATGCACTTTTGTGTTTTTCTTCAAAAACTGGTTCAAAGGGTGTTTCGCGAGAAGCTCGCGACTTAGAGCTTCCCGCGAAATGAGCTTAAGGGAAATAAATGTTTCATATTTTTACACAGAAACTCTCGTGACTATCTCACGACCAACAGCTTCTCACGAAATGCTGTTTGGCCAAAATTAGATTTTTCCAAAATCAGACAGAAGCTATAGCGACTGTCTCGCTACTGTCTCGCGACTTAAAGCTTATCGCGAAAGTTTTTGTGTATCAGATGTCCTTCTCGCGACTATCTCGCAACTGCGTCGCTACTATCTAACCTGCAAAAAACGCGTGTTTTCAGTTTTTATATAGCTAATGTAATAGTTTTTCAAAACTTTCTCATTTCCCTCGCATAGCTCTCTCGAACCATTTTCAACCCAAATCACTATTTCATTCAAACCCCATCATTTTCAAGCAAAATTTCTACTCAATCCTTTCAAGGTATGCATTTCTTACATTATCGTCATCTTTCATTTCCGGATTATGCAGTTTTTGGGCTTAGGGTTTTGAAAATTGGGAATTTTTGAAAATTGGGTTAGGTTTCTTTTTTTTGTGAATTTTTTTTATTCTTTGTTTGGGCTGATTCTCTTTTACTGTTTGTGCATCTGTGTTGACCCCTTATGGCGATTTTAACATGTATTGAGGTAGATTTTCATTGTGTTCATGCATTTTTCATAAGTGTTTTGCATTATTGCATGTCATGTGTTTGACAGATTGTCTAAGTGACATTTCTGTGTTGTATTGGACTCAACTGAGTTCCAATCTTTGGTGTTGGTCTTGTTTGATCATATGTATCATATTTTGATCATCTTGTGTGTGTTTTACACACTTTGTTCAGTTTGTGCCTCAATGCCATGCCATGTACATCCTAGGCACCCTCTAGGCACACCCTTATGCATCAGCACATGCACTATCATGCATTAGAACATGCACTATCATGCATCAGTACACGCACACGTGCTGCACACACATGCACACCTACTTATCTTCATGCAATGTGTCTTTGTGTTCTTGGTTTGATTGTTTTAGCATGCTGTTTTGAGTTTGTTGTTCTTTGTATTAGGTTATTTTACCTTGTTTTGAACTAACTTGAATCTAATGAAGTTTTTGTGTTCTGTTGTGTGTTTTTGCATTTGTTTCCTTGCTGTGTGCTCATCTATGCAGATGCTTCACCGTTCTTCTCAAGGTAAAGATCCAGTTATTAACACTCCTTCATCCCCAGTGTCAAAAAGGACATGGCACTCATCTGAGGTTCCAAACAGTGAGAGGTTTAAGACTCCCCTTAACTCTCAGACATTTTCTAGCATATTTCAGGACACCCCTCCTGTGGTGGAGCGTATTGTTCAGTTTGACACTCTAGGATCCACTTTTATCCCGAGAATTTTTGCAGACAGGGATTGGACTGAGTTATTTGGAAACTTCGAAGATCCGGTTGATAAATTTATTAAAGAGTTTTATTTGAATGCAAGTTTCACAGGTGTAGAACTACAATGTTGGATTCGGGGAAAAGAATTCACCATCAATCTGAATTATATTGCAAAGCTTCTTCGTATCACTCGACCCGTAAATGTAGACAGGTCTCCCTATGATGATAGACAACCAGCTGTGTCAGACATCCTTTGTATTCTTGGAGAAGAACATGAAGTTTCTGCAAAAGGCACCTCCATCGGAATAGCGAAGAAGCCTAGAATGGCAGATGCAATATGGAGCTTGTTGCGAGATCCGGAGAACTAGATAAGACACGGTTCCGAGAAGCCTTGTTGGAGTAGAAACTTGAAGGGCTTAGGTACAGAGGTTAGATTAGGCTTGGAGGGTCTCATACTCACCCATGTATCCCAACTGATTGTCTAGTTGATCGATTTCTGCTTGGAGGGTGGCAGAGAGGTTTTTCGCCGAGTTATTCGGTTTCCTCTTCGATAACACGTCTCAGTGTTATCTGTATTTGCATCTCTCTTCCTTACTCTTGTTCATTTCATTTTTACTGCTGTGTTGCTTTAAATATGGATTAGAGTAGTTGTTTTGCTTATACGCTTGTGTTTACACTATTCCGCACTTAGTATTAAGTTAGTATAAAATCAACCAAGCCGTAATTTTAATTTGGGGGTCTATATAGCTCGTGTTTTCGACACATTTTCGAGCTTTCACAATCATTAATGATTTCGTAATTGACTAACTCCAATGGTCAGAAAGGCCAATCATGAGCCAGTTAAACCTCCATTTAAGCTTAGATAGACGTTACTCAAAACAGCCAAGAGAGCCATTAAGAGGCTGCCATCAGTTATACTTATAATGAGCCTCCCAGCAGTTGTATTAAGGTTATAAACAAGCCACCAAGCACTAGGAGAAATGTGTGCACATTCAAACACACAGAATTACATTGTAATTTTTTGAGAGATATTGAGAACTTTACTAACTTAGTCATTTGAGAACCATTGGTTAACGTCACTCCGGTGCCTTTCTCTCTCATCTTTGCAGGGAACATAGCCTCATCAAAGCCTTGACGAGGTCTTTGACTGACGACAATTTTTGGTTTTATTAGTTTGGCACCATCTGTGGGGATGTAGATCTAAATCATATAGATTTTCATAGCCCTACCATTCAAACGACGCGATGGATCCAAATTCATCAACCCCACTTGATCCAATGCAAATAACCCAGCAAATTCAAACGCTAGTAGCAAGTGTTAAAGAATTGACCAAACAAAATGAAGAGTTGAGGCAGCACCTCTCTCAGGAGAATAGCAACGTGCATCCTTGCCAACGTAACCAGAACAACGACGACGAGGAAGGTTATAGTCCACGAACCAGTAATAGGAAAGAAAGTTCCAGGGAAACAAAGTAGTCCAATTCTAGGCGAACAAGATAGTCTAGTTCCAGGTAAACAGAACAGCCTGATCGAAACAATGATGAGCTCTTGAAGAGCATGAGAAAAGTGATGGACAAAATGCAAAATGCCCTGAAAGGAAAGTTGTCCAGGAACCTAGATGGGATGATTAAAAGAACAGACTCTCCATTCACCAGCGAGGTCCTGGAATGCCCTCTCCCATCGAAGTTTTGACTCCCCCAATTGGAGACTTATGAAGGGCATACAGATCCACTAGACCACATAGAGTCTTTCAAGATATTTCTGAACCTTCAGCGGACACTTGATGAAGTGATGTGTAGATCCTTCTTGACAACTCTCAAAGGAGTTGCTCGAGTTTGGTTTAAAAAGTTAGCATCACCTTCGATAGTAAATTTTGAACAATTAAGTGACACCTTTGTACTGCATTTTATCGGTGGCCAGAGACACAAAAGGCCAACTTCACATCTATTAATGATAAAACAACAAGAAGAGGAAACTTTGAAGGCTTATGTGAAGTGTTTCAACCGAACAATCCTTGAGGTAGATGAAGCTGACGACCGAGTTCAACTGACAGCCTTCCAAGCTAGCTTGACGACCAAGGACTTCATTTTTTCGTTAGTCAAGACCCTGCCAACTACAATGACAGACCTTCTATTCAAAGCCTAGAAGTACATGAACGAAGAGGATGCATTAATGACAAAGGGGATAGATGGCAAGCGAAAGATGGAAGAAATTGACAAGAAAATCACATCGACGACAAAAAAATTCACAATACGAGAGTAAGTCATGTAATCAAACTCGTAAGATCTTACCAATGAACAAAATCATATAAACGACTCAATTCTTAGAGAAGCAAGCAAGATCAACAATATCAACGAATCAAAAATTCTACCTAATTATCAAGATTAGCAAGAAGCATGTGATATAAATGGAATCCAAAATAGGAGTCTTCGTTAAAATAGGTGTAAACCATCAATATTCCTACAGTCGTCCAAAAGGTTGATGCAAGAATGAGGGGACAACTGACAAGTACTAAAATTACAAGCTTGTCATACAGCTGACGAGCATTCAATCTACAGTGTCGTCAATAAGATGGACGATCTTACAACATTAATGGCACAGTCATTAATGATTTCGTAACTGACGAGTTCCAACGGTCAGAAATGCCAATCATGAGCTAGTTAAACCTCCATTTAAGCTCAGACAAATGTTACTCAAAATAGACAAGAGAGTCATTAAGAGGCTACCATTAATTACACTCGTAATGAGCCTCCTAATAGCTATACTAAGACTATAAATAAGCCACCAAGCACCAGGAGAAATGTATGCACATTCAAACACACAGAATTGCATTTTGATTTTCTGAGAGATATTGAGAACTCTACTAACTTAGTCATCGGAACTATTGGCTAACGCCACTCCGGTGCCTTTCTCTCATCTTTGCAGGGAATATAACCTTGTCAAAGCCTTGACGAGGTCTTCGACTGATGACCACTTTTGGCTTCATCAATTAGTATTAGTATTCTTATGTTTTGTGGGGCATGTTTATTTGTCTTTTTAGTTTGAGACTAATTTTTGTAGTGGCATGTTTTGAATTTGGGTGTATAGATGAGTGTGTCCTTACTCCTTAGCATTATTCAAAGAAAAAATCTATATTTATTTATATCTAAAATCTACATATACTCCTTAGGCTGGTTTGTGGGGGGTTTTTTATTGGAGAATCTAAGTTTACAAGTTATAGCTACGTTTGGAATTGTAGAAACACCAACCGAAAACATGCGGCTTGTCCTCGCTTTAAATGCATCTAACATTCAATCAACAAATAGATTTTTTTTTTAATATATAATCTCGGCAAGAGAGGCTTGGTCTAGGAAGTGTTCAATGTTTGAGTTAGAGAACCTAGGAGCTTCTTAAAAGAATAGAAGTCTTAGAGAATGTAGGAGGGACGGGAGCCCCAAATCTCCTGTTCCTAGGGTCAGTTATTTATTGGGTTGTCGTGCATTACAAGAAATTCATTATTTAGAGAAGTGACAGTTATACATTGTGCGTACATGACAATTTATTAAAATTGTGTTTTGAAAATAAATTTAAGTAAACCATTTATAACTCAGATTTGACTTACTTTTATTACTTAATTGAACATTTTTTTATTTTAAATTTATAATAACAAGTACTAATATGTTTTACGTGACGTAACCGTTTCTCAATAAAATAAAAAGAAATTTTAATTAAAAAAATAATGAAAGTCGGCCAAATTCTTATGACTGAACGTGGGCAATACCATTTTCTCGCGATAAGATATTTCCCTGGTCGGTCTGTCTTGTGTTAAGATAATAAAGTCAATGACATGTTGTCCAGCTGGAAGTCTCAGCTCCAACCTGTCGTATTTCTCAATACATGAGCTTGCCAACACGAAAAGATTACAATTTTTCAAGTATTGGCAGTAGTTTGAATGATCACGCAAGCTACACCTGTATTAATTATTTGTTCAGATGTCAGACCGTTATTACAGTCTCCGTACGTGGGTGGATTTTGTTACTTTTAATGGTGATTCGTTGGTTAATGTTAAGAGTTAACGGTTAGATTTGTTGTTAGTAAAAGATTATAAAGAATTAGACAGTAGTTCAATGGAATCTTCCAAAAAATTAAAAAAAAAAAAAGGTTAGTTGAATGCAATCAGTTTCTTCAGACACACTTCACTCATATTCGTGCATGTTCTGTCCGGTTGGCGGCGTCAAACATGTAAAAACCATGTTTTAAGCCCACCAATAATGGATCTCTATGTCAGCATTGTATTAAAAAGTGAATATAATATTTCATTAAATCCCAAATTTGATTACACCTATGTTACATGTGAGCTGCTGAGTCTCTCTCTCTCTCTCTCTCTTCTTTTTGTTTTTCCTTGCATCTATCCTTGTAATGGCAAATTGGGGATTGGGTTAACTGGATTTTGGGTGTAGCTGAAGTAGACATTTGGAGTTTGATATGGTGGTTCATAGAAAGAACACCCTTCTTTGACAAGAACGGATAGTCCATTAAGTGGGTTAATGGCTCTTTATTTTCCATAGTAAAAATGGAGTATTAATTCGGGCCATTTACTCACCAACGGATATGGTAATTGTTCTGAATGGGCTGTCAAGTAGGAGGATCCAAGAGGCTGATTCATTTCCAATTTTGATACCTCCACTCTTCACCTCTCCCTTGCGCACGTATCTAGCCCAATATCTGAGTCAATACATTTTAGCCCATTAATCACCACAATTAAAAAGAATAAAATAGTTTCTCTCCTTTTCAATGTGGGATTAAACATTTTCACTAACTCCTCATCTTCCATATTCACTCCCACATCTTTACATTTATGTTATTACATTTATTCATTTTTATTCATTTAATATTAAAATGCTCCAACAATCCCCCACTCATTTTAATATTAAATTTTTAGTTAAAGAGAGATTACCAGGCAAAGACAGGTCACTATGCATCATGAAGGTGTGCTCTGCATTGAACCTTCACTTAGTAAAACAGCGATCTCAACTCCAGAGTCGTAGTGGTCTCCGACTTGAACTAGGACTGCTTTAGGGAAATTAAGCGTCACTGCTTACACATAACAACCCAGGTGTTGACATGAGCTTTTATAGCTAGCACTTTACGGCCGTGTGCTGATCCCGGTTTCATGAGTGTATTTGAGATTAAGTCCAAATCTCATAGGGAGCGGCCCCACCCCCACACTTACATAGGTGAAATTTGTCAAGGGTGCTCCTGTAATTCTGACACCCCACTCATATGAGCTACAAATTTCATTAAGAGTTTTTTACTCAACCTCTTCACATTACAGGATAAATGCACTTACATCATAGTGATGAACAATTAAATAATTATTTACAAAATAAATAATTAAAAATAAATAAAAATGTGCATTTCTTACTACCATCGTATGATTCGTTTTTCCCATTGAACCCAATTCTCAGGATCTCTGGTCCTTGGGTTGGGTATCCTCATACATGGCTTATAATTCTATGGACTTTAGTCCCATCCCCCTCGATGTATTCCAGACTCTATCTTTTGCCAAGGCCTTGGTAAATGGATCTGCAAGATTATCGTTAGATTTAATATAATCCACAGTTATGATGCCACCACTCAAATAAGATCGCACGGTACTGTGCTTTCTTCTTATAGGTCTGGATTTACCGTTATAGTAACGGTTTTTAACTCTACCAATTGCGGCAGTGCTATCACAATGAATTAATATAGGTGGAATTGGCTTTTCCCATAGTGGAATTTCAAATAACAAATCTCTAAGCCAATTTGCCTCTTCACTAGCTGAAGCTAATGCTATTAATTCAGCTTCCATTGTTGAATTAGCAATTATTGTTTGCTTTTTAGATTTCCAACAAATAGCACCACTACCTAAGGTAAAAATATAACTAGTGGTAGAGAGAGAATCACCTGACAAAGTATTCCAATCGGCATCACTAAAACCTTCAATTACAGCAGGGTACTTTTTATATAATAAGCCATAGTTTTTGGTACCAATTAAATATCTCATGACTCGCTCAATAGCTAGCCAATGATCTTTACTAGGCTTGCTAGTAAATCTGCTAAGCATTTCTACTGCATATGCAATGTCAGGCCTAGTACAATCAGTAGCATAACGCAAACTACCAATGATACTAGCATAATCCTTTTGATTAAAAATCTCATCATCATTATTCACGGGAAATAAATGAACACTAGAATCAAAAGGAGTAGCTACACTTTTGTGATCATGAAAATTATATTTTCTCAATATTTTCTCAACATAATGTGATTGATCAAGATATATTCCATCACATACTTTTGTAATTTTCATGCCCAAAATAAAATTAGCCTCACCAAGATCTTTCATATCAAAATGGCTTTTAAGCATATTTTTTGTCTCATTTATAACATGCATATTTGAGCCAAAAATCAACATATCATCCACATAGATGCTAATAATAGCATGTAGATTATTCCATGATTTAGAATAAATACATTTATCACATTCATTTGATTTATAACCATTCTCAATCATGCAGGAATCAAACTTTTCATGCCATTGCTTAGGTGCTTGTTTTAAGCCATATAGGGATTTAGTTAGCTTACATACCTTGCTTTCTTGTCCAGGCTCTACAAAGCCTTCGGGTTGATCCATATAAATCTCTTCCTCTAGGTCCCCATTTAGAAAAGCAGTTTTTACATCCATTTGATGAATTTTCAAATCAAAAATTGCAGCAATAGCAATTAACAATCTAATAGATGTAATTCTTGTTACCGGAGAAAAAGTATCAAAGAAATCAAGATCAACTTTTTGTTTAAAGTCTTTTGCAACAAGTCTAGCTTTAAACTTATCTATTGATCCATCCGGTTTCAATTTTTTTCTAAGGACCCATTTACAACCTATGGTCTTACAACCTGGTGGAAGATCTACTAATTTCCAAGTTCTATTAGAAATTAGAGATTTCATCTCATCATTTACAGCCTCTTTCCAAAATATAGCATCAGGTGATGTTAAAGCCTCTTTTAAATTTTGGGGATTTTCCTCAATGTTAAAAACATAATAATCAAGACCAAAATCCTTTTCAACTCTAGCTCTTTTACTCCTTCTAGGTTCCATTTCAAAATTTTCTTGACTTTGTAAATGTGAAGTAGAAGAACTAGGTTGTGACAAAATATTTTCTTCACCCCCACTATTTTTCAATTTAAAAGGAAATTTTTCTTCATGAAAAATTGCATCACCAGATTCAAAAATTATTTTGTTTTCAAAATCAAAAAATCTATAGGCTGTACTATTAATTGCATAACCAAGAAAAGCACAGGTAGTAGCTCTAATTCCCAATTTAGGTATTTTAGGGTTAGTAAGCCTTACATAAGCAAGACAACCCCATACTCTCAAATATCCCAAATTTGGCTTATGTCCTTTCCACATCTCAAAAGGTGTGGTGTGTGACTTTTTATGTGGCACCCTATTCAAAACATGACATGCAGTTAAAATAGCTTCACCCCAAAAATGCAAAGGTGCACCAGATTCAATTAACAAGGCATTTGTTAACTCAATTAGAGTTCTATTTTTCCTTTCAGCCACACCATTAGAAGCGGGTGAATATGGTGCAGTAGTTTCATGGATAATTCCCAAAGACTGAACAAATGAGTTGAATGCACTTGATTCATACTCACGGCCTCTATCACTTCTTATTCTTTTTATTTTTCTACCGAATTGATTTTCAACTTCTTTTAAAAAATCTTGAAATTTTTCAAAAGCATCACTTTTATTTTTCAACAAATAAATAATTGTATATTTTGAGAAATCATCAATAAAAGTGATAATATATCTATTTCCTCCACGAGTTAAAATTCCCTCAAATTCACATAAATCAGAGTGAATTAACTCAAGCAATTCGGTATTTCTTACAACATTTTTATGAGGCCTTTTTGTAATCTTAGCTTGACTACAAGTTTCACATTTTTCAAACTCTTTTGACAGTCTTGGAATTAATCCTAAACTACTCATGATTCCCACATATCTACTATTTATATGACACAAACGAGCATGCCAAAAATTAATAGAAGAAAGCATATAAACTGAACTAGTAGATGCTTTATTATTCTCAATATTCAATTTAAACATTCCATCACAAGCATAACCCTTGCCCACAAATAATCTCTTTTTAGTGATTACATAATTATCAGATTCCATAGTTTGCTTGAAGCCAGCCTTGTTAAGCAAAAAACTTGACATCAAATTCTTCCTCATGGACGGAGTATAAAGAACATCTTTCAATGTTAGCACGCGTCCAGAAGTGAATTTCAATTCAACCTCACCACTCCCAAGAACCTTGGTTTTGCTAGAGTCACCAAGCATAACAGTTTTTTCTTCTTCAAAAGGAGTGTACAACTTGAACCAATTTTTGTCATAGCAGACGTGCCTATTAGCACCAGAATCTGCCCACCACCCTTCAACATATTGCACCATATTAATGTCTGTAATCATAGCCACTAAAGGCTCTTCGGTTACGTTAGCCTTCGGGACAGATTCACGTTTCCGAAATTTGCAAAATCGAGCAATATGCCCACTCTTGCCACAGACAAAACAGGATCTATTAAATTGATCTTGTGAAGGGGGTCCTTGGTTCTTATTGTAATTTTTATTCGGGTTTCCCCTTCCTTGAGGTCTATTATTATTTTTAAAGGCTCTCTTTTTAGGCTTCAATTGACTATTTCTAGGAAAATGATTTTTAGGCATATTATTATTGGCTGAAATAAGGTTTACCTTTGTGGTGGAATTACCATTGCTCTCTTGTGTCATGAGTGCATCTTGTCCTCTAGCCTCCTCCTCCACACGGATGCGTGTGATCAAAGTCTCCAACGATGTCTCCTTTTGTTTGTGCCGCAAAGTCTTTTGGAACTCCCTCCAAGATTGTGGTAGTTTGTCAATTATGCCAGCTACCACCAAATTGTCTCCAATCTTTATGCCTTCGGATCTCAATTCTGCCACAATCATTTGGAAGTCTTGTGCTTGATCCACCACCGATTTTCCATCCACCATTTGGTAACGGAAAAATTTGCTAGCAGCATACTTCTTTGCACCTGCCTCCTCGGTATCATACTTGTTTTGTAAAGCTTTCCAAATTTTCTTAGCAGAATTGTAAGTTGTATCATAATAATCATAGAAATGATCGGCAAGACAATTCAATAGATAAGAGCGACAGTTATACTCATCTTTTGTATACTTATCTATTTTTTCTTGATGGAGAACATATTCTTCATCACTCATCTCATCGGTAGGAACTTTTGATGGATTCTTGTCAGTGAGGATGTAGGAGACTTTGAGAAGGCTCAAGTAGAAGAGGACCTTTCCTTTCCACCTCTTGAAGTGGGCTCCCTTAAAGCGAAAGGGCTTGTTAAGATCTCCAACAGGCTCATTTGGTTTCTCTTGTGTAGGCTCCATGTGCTGAATCTCCTTAAAATTGTTGGTGCAAATACAATGATAATAGAAATAATACAAAGAGAAACTGAATAATACTTCTGAATTTTATTAATTTAAATAGAGAAATTACACAACACTATTTGGACTGAGGCGCGGTACTCGCTCTCTTTAAGGAGATTCAAGCCCTTGGTTGGCTAATCTTTGTAATCGGTGCAGACCTTCTCTGACTTGTCTCCCCCAGGATACAACAGCCCAACAAGTGTCGTATGGCTAGAACAACTTCTGCACAAAGTGTTCAAGCCCAAAGCTCCACCAGAAAGAACACCCTTCTTTGACAAGAATCTCTCTATTTTGTGTGTGTATATTGTATTTGCAGTAACTTGAATTGAGTCTGAATGAGTCTATTTATAGGCTCAATGGGCCTCACGAAATTATTACCCAATTTATTCTGATTAATTAGGTCCATTATTCTGATGTAGTGGGTGTTACAAGATTAATTGTTGGATATTAATCTGATGGGCTGGAGTTACACAATTAATGGTCTGATAAGGAGTTTCTGAAGAATGAAAAGGCCCAAACGGATAGTCCATTAAGTGGGTTAATGACTCTTTATTTTCCATAGTAAAAATGGAGTATTAATTCGGGCCATTTACTCACCAACGGATATGGTAATTGCTCTAAATGGGATGTCAAGTAGGAGGATCCAAGAGGCTGATTCATTTCCAATTTTGATACCTCCACTCTTCACCTCCCCCTTGCGCACGTATCTAGCCCAATATCTGAGTCAATACATTTTAGCCCATTAATCACCACAATTAAAAAGAATAAAATAGTCTCTCTCCTTTTCAATGTGGGATTAAACATTTTCACTAACTCCTCATCTTCCATATTCACTCCCACATCTTTACATTTATGTTATTACATTTATTCATTTTTATTCATTTAATATTAAAATGCTCCAATACTTTGTGAAGAACATGAGGATTTTCCTTTTGGTTTTCTTGGCTACCAAACACTAAATGAAGATGAAACTTTGTTTAGCTTTTCTTTCTAATTTTCTAGGCTACCAAACACCGAGTGGAGAAGATTTATGTTGCTTTTTCTTAATGATTTACTCAGCTACCAAACACAATCATTAATAATTTTTATTTTAAGAAAAAAAATCAAAGAAAATCTTTGTAGTGTGGACTGTAAAGCTGAATTTTTTTTAGTTTTTTACCCATAAAAAAATAAATGATAACACACACTACCACTCCCTCTCCAATACCAAATTTAATAAAATAAATTAAACCCAAAATCTATAGAAAATCAAAACCCATTCAAAACCCGAAGTTTAGTAAGATTGGGTTTTGATTTTCTACAGATTTTGGGTTTTATTTATTTTATTTATTAAATTTGGTATTTGAGAGAGTGTTCAGCAACTCATGTGTGACAGAGGTATAATAAATTTTGTGATTAAATGAAATGTTATATGAGATTAAATTGGGTCGGGGGTTGGGCGGTGCCTGCGGCGGTGTTTGTGGAGAGGTGGAGCTCCAGTGCAAAAAGGAGGGGAGGAGATGAGATTTGGATTTAGGTCTCCAAGTCTGAACGTGTTGTGTTTGAAAGGGTATGGTGTTTTAATTGGGTTATAGTTTTGTGTAGTGAGTGTATTGAATTTAAATTATTTTGCTGAGATGGTGAGTTAGGATTGGATAGCGTAAAACACATCTTTTACGCCAGTTCCTGACCAATTTAATCTCATTCTTAATATAGCTTGTTTCAAATTTATATCTACTAGTGGTGGACCCACGCATAATATTTATAAGGTGGTCTCATTAAATTTATTTTTTGAAGTTTGGACTAATTTAATAAATAGTAATGTATTTTATAATCATCTTTTCAGTTATTATAGGGACAATCATTAATATAATATATATATATATATATATAATTTTTGTCGCACCATAATAAAAACAATATAATTTTTCCTCAAGAACTCAAAAGGAAGCAAAAATATTAGTTTTTTAATAAAAATATTTATAACATTTTGTGTATCATCAAAAAGTATATAAAATTTGAAAATTAGTTTTTAAGTTTTAAACAAACTTTTTCAAATACATTTTTTCTACCGTACAATCAAAAAAAAAAAAAAACCAAAAAACGTATAAAAAAATTAATAAAATTAAACAAATCTACAATTCAAATAAAAAAGAAAGGGAAAAATAAAACTTACATCAATGTCAAACTATTTCTTCCGAATATGTAAAATATTTCAAATGTGATGTGATCAAGCAAAATATCCAATGCATAATCAAATTCAAATTTTTTAATAAAGTTTTGAAGTTATGCAATAGAAATATGTCATTATTCCCAAGAAAAAGTGTTGGTTATAGAATGGCTCATAACCAAACAAATTTCCTTGTTTATTCAAATTCATGATGGGAAACGTTCTGATCAATTCCCATTAATTTCCTTGTCTATTGAAATCCTTACCCATTTGGCTTAGTGCTTTCATCTTCACAATTCAGTCCAAACGTATTCTCCATCATATCCATTAGGAGAGTTATTTGTGTGTCTCTCAATGCTTCACTTTCTTTCATAGACTACATTAATTCTTCTAAAGTCTAAACTATAGTCGAGACTTGTTCCTCCAGAGATGTTGTGTTAGTCATCATGACTGGCATGGCAAATGAACTAACAGAGTAAGGAGAGTCCCTAAGCTTGGAAGTAGGAAAATTTTCTGAAAAAGAGAACTTAGAGCCATCGGGTGACTTGTTTTCTTCTTCAGCTATTGGAACTTCTTGGATTGGTTCCAAAGTTTGAGACAAAGCTGGCTGAGATAACATTTCTTTGACAAGACCAGCTACATCTTTGCTTTCCCTCTGTGTAGATGAATCCGTTTGCGACTTCTGAGCTTTAGAAGTGTTGAAAACAGGTGACGACTGGGGTATGGGTGTTGTTTGAGCATAGACCTCTACAAGAGCTTTTGTTCTTCCCTTTGTCATGGGTCCAACATAGGAAGTGTCAGAACTTGACAAAGAGTTTGAATCCATTGTAGGATCAACTTCACTTGTTCCGAAAAGAGGATTGTTGATTTGAATCTTCTTTGAAGCCATCGGACTTCAAAAGATATGACAAATTGATGAAGAAGAGATGAGAGGCAGAGATGGTCCCATCGGGCGTGCCAAAAATTTATAAACACAAAATTTCTCAATTGTAGAAAATCAAACAATTAAAAAGAAATATTGTTTGCAAATATAAATTTGTGTTGATAAATAATGAGTACAATCTCTATTTCAATACTTTTACAAAAGAATACCCTCTGATTCTATCTTCTTTGAACTTGACTCAAACAAGAGATCTTCTTGACTTTGGTTGGAGGATGGATTGAACGGTCTTCACAACAAATCTCTAGCTTTGAGCTTGTTAGAGATTCATTGTTCTTCAAGTCTTCAAATGTGAAGGATCTTAGGTTAAAGTTCTTTAGGGCTTTAGAGGCTTGATCCGTTGAGCTTCAAAGATTTGGGTTTGTTGAGGTTTATGGAGGCTTTTTTGCTTAATTCCAATAGAAATTCAAAGAACTCGAACAAGAGATCTTCTTGACTTTTGTTGGAAGATGGATTGAATGGTCTTCACAACAAATCTCTAGCCTTGAGCTTGTTAGAGATTTGTTGTCCTTCAAGTTCTTCAAGCCTTTTGAATGTTCTTCAAAGATGCTTCAAGTTCTTCAAAGATTCTTGAGACAGAATTTCTCCAGAGCTTGGGCCTCTTGGAAACTTGGTGTTGAAAATGAGAGGGGATGACCTCTATTTATAGTAACTTCAGAGGATAAACTCCACTTTGAATTGATATGCTTGAAAGTATGTAGTAGACTTTTGATTTGCCCAAATTCTTCTTAGAGATAATTATCTCTATTTATCTATTTTGATAAAGATAATTATCTCTATTTAATTTATTTATTTTAATAAAGATAATTATCTATCAATTTTGAATAGAAAATTTATCTTTATTTTATTTATTTATTTATTTTAATAAAGATAATTATCCATAAATTTTGAATATGAAATTTATCTTTATCTTCTGGACTAAATGACACGTGGCAAATTTTGATTTGCTAATGTGGTGTCAATTTGGATGACCCATGTCATCATCTAATTTAAATAATTTATTGACATTAATTTAGAATTTGCCACTAAATTTTGATGTGGCATTTTATGATTGGCTTAAAATTTTGCCTCCTACAACCCTATGAAGTAATTCGTCACTCTACAGAAGGATCATACCATTTGAAGACCTTGGATGGCTAAGAACTATCTCGTCCATGGAACATAGAACACCTAAAGAGATACTATCAGTAAGAATCCTCGTGTATTCCAAAATGCTTATTTTTATTTAGATGTACTTTCCCTTTTTATTATTGATTACCGTCCATAGACGAAGGAATATTTTGTCTCTCTATCAATAAAACATGAGCAGAAGTACTATTCAGGGATTATTTTCCCAGATTCTTCCATTACGAACTATTGGCCAAGTTGTCATTGATACATGACTTAGAAAAAGTATTAATACGTAACAACGTCATCATTCATGTATGAATAAGAAAGGTTATTAATACATATGGACATCGTCATTTATCTATGACTTAATAAAAGTTATTAATACATAACGATATCGTCATTTATACATGACTTAATAAAAGTTATGAATACATAACAACATCGTCATTTATACATGACTTAATAGAAGTTATTAATACATAACAAGCATCATCATGACTTAAGAAAAGTTGTTAATTCATAGCAACATCAACATTCAGGATATTAATATTGTCATTCATACATGACTTAGAAATAAAGTTATTAATACATAACCAAACCGTCATTCATACATAGCCGCATTGTCATCGATACATGGCTTAGAAAAATTGTTAACACACAACTAAGACGTCATTCATACATGATGCAGAAATATCATATGCAACAATGTCGCCACTCATACATGGCACAAAAACAGTTATTAAACCTACTTAAGGATGAAAATATGTAGAAAATACTCGAAGTAAATTATATGCTCAAAAGAAATGAGCTTAAAGGATTGTTCAAAGGAGAAAAATAAGTAGACATGCTCAAAACAACGAGCCTTAAAAATAACAATGTTTTTGCCTTACCAAAAAAAAAGAAAAAAAAAAAGAGGAACAAGTAATAAAAATTCTCAAGGAAGATTGGAAGGGGAAGGATCAGTAGGGATGCTTTCAGCTGAACTTGGCACAACCTCGTTTTCCGCTACAACCTCAGAAGGACGATTCGCCAAAATTTTCTTCTCCACTTCTTCCATATCAAGTTGGGAGAAGTCTAGCTCAGGGTGATGCTTGGCCAAGTACTTACGAAAGAGGTCGAAACCATTCATGTAATAATGGTAGAGCTTGTTCGAGAACTCATCTGAAGCCTTAAACTTCTCCACTGCTTCAAAATCCACCTTCTCGACCTTCATGAGGGCCTTGTCAATTTTCTTATCCTTTAGCTTCGAAAACGCCTTCTCGATGTCGATGTTCTTCTCCAAAGTCTTCAAACGATCCTTGTCCTTCTTGGCCTCATCAGCAACAGCGGAGATCTGAATCGGCAGTGACTCATTCTCGGCAGAAAGAGAAGCAACCTTAGACTGAGCCTCAGCCAACTTTCTGTCATAGTCCAAGTATTTTCCTAAGATGTACAAGGACTCCCAGCACCTGCAATGACAAATAGGTGTCAATTAAAAAGAGAAAGAGAGACAGAGAGAGAAGAAGAAGAAGAAGAAGAAGAAGAAGAAGAAAGAAGAAAACAAAGGTGTTTATAAGAAAAAGAGACAAGGGCGCATACTTACATAAGCTTATGAACATGTGACGACATCAGCTAAAAATGAAGTTTTCCCATCAAAGGCTCTAATTCCTCCACAGAGATTGCATCGTGAGCCTTTTGCACTGCAGTCTCTGCATCTTCCCAAAAAGAGGCAATCTAGGCGTTACTCGTGGCTTTGGCCTTACAGCCACCACCTGGAGAGACAATCAGCTCCAAGGAAGAAGTAGGCGAGGCAGGGCAACGATCTTGAGACTTGGCCACAGAGGAAGTCACCATAACATTGTCCTTGGGAGGCTCACTCTCCCTCTGATGTTTCCTCAACTGAAGACCACCAGTCAGACCTGCCTTAGCTTTCTTCTCCTGAGCCTCGGCAAGTTTTGCTTCACTTAACCTGGTTGTCATTCTTGAAAAAGAAAAAAGGGATAGTGATCCTTGGCAAACATAAAAAGCGTAAAATAGAAACTGAAGGATGGAGGGTCAACATACTTTTCCTGATGATTTCGATATTCTTTCGAACTTTGTTGGAAGCTTCGGGACCAAGAAAATGAAGAAATAGAGATTGGGGAGAGATGGGCTCATTAAAGTCCTTAACAGTCCTCAAATACTCCTTAACTTTCTCTAAATGAGCGTGATATCACCTCTTTAATCGGGGGTGAACTTTATATACACCAAAAATAGTAGACAACGAATTCAGAAAGCAATAAAAATACACGAGCATAGAAACACGTAAACACGAGTACGAATAAAAAACGCACCAGACACAGGAGTCTGCTAACTGCGAAGCAACTTGGGAGCTTCACTCAGATCCTCATGAGGGATGGTTTCCCAACCTTCACCAGAGACGAAGAAAAAAGCTCATCTTCCAGTTTCGAAGAGAAGAAGGGGAGTCAAGAATCAGCCTTGAACTCCTATCCTAGGGTTTGAACTCCCAATAACCAGGATCCTTGGAGCGTCTCAGGTGGAACAAATGCAGAAATTCATCTATCCTAATGGTGTCTCCGTCATTAGCTGACATCCACACCACCATACAGCAAATAACTATCCTCCACGAATTGGGGACTAGTTGGGCAGGAGCAAGCAACAAATGACTAAAGAGCTCCCTAAGAAAGGGATGGATGGGAAAGCGAAGACCACTGATGAAGTTAGCCTCGTAGAAGCACACCTCATCGGCGTAAGAATGGCAAGCTCTATCCTCGTCATCAGGGATCCTAATTCTCCCCTTGTCTTTCCCTTTCAAAGCACAGCAAATATCTCAAGCTTTGTAATGAGTTGATGGAGAAGTAACCTCAAGAGCCCTACAGTCCTTAGACGAGGACAAACTTGTCTCAAGTTCGCTAGACCTAAAGGGACAATTTCTACCCAAGAAAAGCCCAACCTTGGCATCGTCTACCTACAACTTCAAGCAAACTACACAAGCGAGCAAAGAAAAAAGAAAATGAGGGACAATCCGACCTAACCATAGAATACTCTACCATTAAAGAACAAAAACAGAGAAAGAAACACGAAAACTTACCAAAAAATAAAAGAGGAATAAGGGAGGATCCAAAGTAGTTGAAATGCCATGAAGAAGGAAAGAATGAAGCAAAAATGGAAAAAAAGAAAAGGAGGGAAAAAGGCGGAATAAATAGAAGATCGTGCGAGGGAAAATCAAGATTTCCTGACACAAAGAAGACATCTTGATCGTACACGTGGCGCGCGGTAGACAAGACATCAATTCGCAATAAATGCACCGAACACGGAACAAAAAGCGACGAACAGTTATGTTCTTACCTCGTCCCATAGATGAGGATATGAACCGGGGGGGGGGGGGGCAGCTGATGAGTCAAAAAATGACACGAGATCATCATTCCCATTAATGACGATTTAAGCAAGCGTTATACATTTATTGCGCGCATTGATGATGAAACTTAACAGACAGAGCAATGGTAACAAGTGAGATGTGCACTTTAGAGCTCCCATTGATAACATACTAACCGTCGAGCATAAATACAGACATTCATTGTCCATAAAGGCGAGGAACAACTATAAAAGAAAGAAGCAATAGAATCCAAAGGTACACACAAATATTCATCCAAAAATCACTCCAAGTCAATTTCTCTCTAAACAACTTTCTCCCTTTCTGACTTAATTAAGCATCAGAGTGTTTTTGGCAAACACCACACCGGTGTATTCCACATCTTTCCCAAGCTTTCTTGCAGGTTTGCATCAGAGACACGACCAACCGCAGCATTGTCCATCAACTGAGACGAGGTCCTCAACTTGGTGATTTTCCGCATCATCAGTTTGTATGATTGCTCATATCTTGATTAGATGCAATGGCTTGATTATGAGTTACTTTATGTTCAGTTTGTCAATAAATCTTATAATCTGGATCGTGGTAGAGCTTTTAGGATTGTACAATGTAAACAAGGCAACATATTTTTGCAATAGGAAATATGATACTTTCTTAACATATTGTCTCTTTCTTTCTTCTTATTTTTTCCTTGGAATGAAAACTATAAGTATGGTCAATGAGGCTGTCCTTTTATGCATTGGTTTCTAGTTAACTAGACCTAGCAAAATTATATTCTCTCTATTTGTGCATTGTGCTACTGAAAAGCCAAAACAAACAAATATGACCCAACCTGGGGAAAATGGATTTGGTAACATGTCAACCCATTTTACTTCAGGTAAAAAATTTTGGGTTCGGGTTGGGTCCAATTTTGCCACGTCTAAACTTTTAGTGCTTTTAAGTTTTGAGGGTTTGTGGATGTGTGTGTGTCCTCTATTAAATTATTTTACTTCTTGTTGTTGGATATCTCGTTCATACACAAGAATTAGACCATTATCTCAGCAATAATGATACAAGCTAGTGTTTTGAATAACTCAATTTCTTTCATTATTATGATATTACAACCTAGTTGTATATCAGATAAATAAATGGATTCATACAATTTATCTATTTATTTTTATATATTATGTCCCTGCCTTTTTATATGGAAGATATTGGTTCACAGACTTTTTTTTATATATATTTTCGGAGAACAAGAATTAGATTTTGATAATGAAAAAGTTTTCAATACTACCCAATTGCCCTCAATTTTTCAAATATTTTTATGAATTCGTTTTTTTTTCCTCATTTTTATTTTTATTTTTTATGTTCAATCCCAATAGGTGGTTTATCGAATTGTTTTATTTTGTTTAGTTACTAATTAAAAAATCCAACTATTGAGTGATTGGTTCTTGCTTCACTTTGTATTGAAAATTTATTACTCTATTTCGAATTATTTCAAAATGTGTGGAGAGAATAGTGCTTTTGAGTTTTGTTTGTGTGACATTGCACTTTCTGTGTCCCAAGCTCACCGGATTTGATGGTCTTCAAACTGTAAAAAAGAAGAATGGATAAACTACACTTTAAAGAATGATTTTAAATTAAATCATATAATTATTTTACACAATAAATATAATAGGATTGGAACCTACAACACAGGCTTAAATCCTATAATTTTAAAACATAATAGTCACAGGATTTATTTTTTCTTAATATAGATATTGCGGTATTATTATTATTATTATTTTCTACATCGTATTATTGGTGTACTAGTACTTTTTTTGCTACCCATTTGATTAAAAACTTGTTAAGAGTTAAAAACTTTTACAACAGATTGATGTGATAAAGTAAGAGATTTGCAATTCAGTGTTGTTGTCCAATTCTCCCATGTAAGAGAACTTGGATTTGAACTCCACTACCCAACTTGTTGTATAAGCGCAAAAATTGAAAAAAATTTTGAATCGACAAATTGTAATTTGTACAATATTTCTTACATATAGCTCCACAATTAATTAATATCAACTAGTGTGTAGTCCCGTGCATATGCACGGATACAATTTAAAAAAAAAAAAAAAATTTGTACTGTTCAAATTATACATTTTTTTAGAAGAAGTTCGAATTATACATGGTATTAGCACTACAAAAAAAAAAAAAAAAAAAAGTCCTATTGCGGTGGGTGCGATAACTGCCACTATAAGGCGCCTATTGTGGCGCGTTTTGACCCCTGCCGCTGTACATGAGATCTATTGCAGCGTTCTATTGGCCCGCCACAATAGCTCTAGTATTTTACAGTATACTTCAGCAGTGGGCCAATGACCTACCGTAATAGGCCTGTTTTAGCGGCCCCAAACTTAGATATAGCGGCGTGTCAATGACCCGCCGCAATAGACCCTTACATTTCCCCCACCTGGACCTAAATTTTCCCTCTGTTCTTTTTTGCCCCTTTTCATTTTTAGCACCTTTTCGTTTTTAGCTAGTCTCCCACGCACACAGTCTCTCACACACACACACAGTCTTTCTCACAGACCCTTCGAAAATCTCCTCACTGTCTCGTCTCTACCACTACCTACAGCCACAACCACCACCACCACCTCTTTCTGCTATTTCATCCGACAGAAACCCATGGCTTGAGCTACCTGATCTCAAATCGGCACCGCCACCACAAGAGGCGGCTTGCTCCTCATCAAAAACCCTTACCAAGATCTCTCTAATCTAGGTTCGAGCTCTCTCTCTCTCTCTCCCTCTAGACCTTGATCTCCCTCTCATGTAGAGCTTCTCTCTCATTCTCGTTCATCGCTCTCTATCCTTTCCTCTCTCCAACCGCTCCTGCATCTGCATTCTCCATTGGCATTTGCACGCACAACTCTTTTGCATTCATCGATTCCTATTTCTTTTCTCTGGTTATTGTTATTGAAATCCTAATTTCTTGTTTGGTTCATAGCGGGACCGAAAGACTGGTCGAACGAGCAAAAGAGGAAGTCCTCGAGGTTCATCTTGGCACCGATTAATGCTGCACGAGAAATTCTTCGCTCTGTCTATCTCTCACTCAGTCTAATTCTCTATTTTTCTTTGATTCTTTGCTATTATTATTATTATTATTTTGGTTTGATTTGTTTGGTTTTTGAATAGCGGCTAGGAAGGTGATTGTTTGGTTTTTGAACCATATGATTGTGATTATTTTTAATTATACCGGTGCATATGAATGGGGTTACACACTAGTAATAATATAAAAATACAATCAAACCTTACAGAGGCACTTTAACCACATCCAAAAAAAAAAAAAAAAAAAACCTTACATGAGCAAATACATGATGAAACAATGAATTTATGAATTAATTAAACAAATACAATTTAGCCTTACATGATTAAAGTTCAGCTTCTTAAACTATATGATTAGAATTAGAGAGTATATATATGTCTATCATGTCTTCTGAAGTAGAAAATGCCTACCTTTATCGTAATGAAAAGTAATGGTTGTATATATTCAATTATTATACGTCTATCAAAAAAAAAAAAAAAGTATAATCTATATATATATATATATATATAAATAATAGGTGAAACTGAGAGAAACTCAAATTAAAATTTCAAATTGGAGTTCTAATTTTGCACCATGTGTCATAAATTATTTATTTTTAAAGAATTTTATTTCTTAATTTTAGAATCAAATTTGAGACCATATCATAAATATTCATCCAAATGAGTTATTAAGTACAAAAATCAAAGAGATTAAAATAAACGAATCGTAAAAAAAAAAAAAAGTGATTCACAATCATTTTTAAAAAAAATGACAATTTACATTTTATATTTAATATTATCCTTACAAATTTTTTTAAAGAGTTAACAAAATATAAAAATGACTATTAAGAGTATTTAAATTATATATATATATATATATAGAGGAATTATATTATGCATCTTATTGTATATTTTTAAGTATATCCATACATATACATGAGGTTATAAGCTAGTAGTATTAATGTATTATACAATTCATAGTTCCAAGTGTGTCCTTGTACGGACATTCTCACAAAAAAAAAAGCGTGTCCTTGTACGAAATTAAGAATTTTATTTTAAACTCATTTTAGAATGTTGAGAACCAAATCTTATTTTCAATTTTAAAAAAAAAATCGTCAAAAGTAAAAATAACTTAAATTAATATAAAACTTCTATTTTGGTGTAAAACATTTTAGCCACCCTGCTATGGCTAAGGCATGCCTCCACAACCGTAAGCCCCTATTCCCAAATGAGTTATTAAGTACAAAAATCAAAGAGTTTAGCATAAATTAATCGTAAAAAATAAAAATAATAATAATAATTCACAATAGAATATGTCACTATTCCCAAGAAAAAGTGTTGGTTATAGATTTATACATAATAATTGTAACTCTTTTTTCTTAATAAAAAAAATAAAAACCAGGAGTACAGAGGGGAAAAAAGTAATGAATTTTTTTTGAAAAAAGAAGAAGTATTATGTTAATGCTGTCATAATCTAATCTAACATTTAACCCAACATATGAAGAATGAATAGATAAATAAAAAATTTTAAACACAAAATTGAATTTGTTTTCTTATATATCTCAAAGAACACATAAGTGAGATAAGGAATATGAACAATACAAAATATTCATAAATACTTAAAACAATTACTCAAGCATCTTAAAATATCATGTAATAAAGACATAACAATTTGCTGCTAATTTGTTAAACAAAAAATTTATAAACAGTGAAAGGAAACTGCACAAAGACCATCTTGTTCAGCTGCACTAACTACTCTTCATTATATTGTCCAGACTATCTTGCTGCACGTGGCTCTAGTAAAACTAAAAAGTAGTTGTGAACATATTTAAATTCTAAGCTATTTGGTTGTTTGATATATGGGAAGATCATTCCGACAGCTAAATTTCTAGCTGGCCAGAGAAGCTCAGTAGAATGAACTTAAATTGATGTTGGATTAACATTGGCAAACCAGTTGTGTAGTTTTAGGAATTGTGCAATATGGAAGATAGCTTAGAATGCTGATATAAACTACATGTTTCATGCATTGAGTCATGCTACTACTTATCAATTAGCCAAAATCCATCATTTTGTAGCTAATTTAATTGTCATTTTTAATGACAAAAAATTAATTACGATCTCAAAAGGCAATATTTTGAATATTATTATTTTTGGAATATTGAAATGATTTTATGTTGAGTTATAATAATTTTTTTTTTTTTTTTGGTACAGCCATATAGATCTTTCTTACAATAATTTTTCAGAGAGCTCTCGGTCAGATTGCCAACCAACTCAGTAAGTTTCTGCCTACTTGAGCTTTACACACTTTGCTTTCTTCATAACCTCTCCAATTTCCTAAATTTTTTTTTTTCCTTTGGTTGCATCAGAAATTTGTTCAAAAGTTTTCTGGAATAGACAACTTGTAAGCTTAAAATTTATAAAAAGAAGAGCCTTTTTTTTTTTTTTTTTTTTTTTTCGCTTTGATTTTAGAGATATGACACTCTTTATCTGCTTCACTAATTAAGATAAATTCATAAGTGCCTGGATGAATCTAAATGTTCAAAACGTAATTATATAACTACTCAAATCAAATTATGAGGTATATGCTGCAGTTATCTTGTTAGGACCTCCTCTTTTGGTAGTTTATTTCTAAAATGAAAATAAAAGTGTTATTTGCGTAAAAGTGTTTAGGGATTAATTAGTTAACCCTAACACATAAAATATTATTCACATATAAAGAAGTACAATTATATTACTATTTTGACCCTAACTTGTACGTATAACACTCCCCCTTAAACTGGAGAATACATATCATACAATCCTAGTTTATTACATAATAAACCCAAACGAGTCTTATATAAAACTTTAGTAAAACATATTAGCAAGTTGGACTCTTGTAGAAACATATGGAGTATCAATTACACCATCTTCTACTTTTTCTTGAGTAATATGAAAATTTACTTCTATATGCTTGGTTTGCTCATGAAACACAAGATTGGAAGTAATGTGAATTGCTGCTTGATTATCACAATATATTATTATGCATGTCATGCATAATAATGTATATTTGCTTCTAAACTCCTATTCATGTTGAAGGATTTTGGTTACATATCTCGGTATCAACTAGTTGCTATGAGGCTGTTTAACTCATGTATTGCATTTTTGTCGAACATTTATGGATAGTACATGCATGTATTTGCATGTAAGCGTTTCTTATATTTAACATAGATCTGGAAGGGTTGAAGAAGGGATTGAAATGCTTCAACTCAAGCTGAAGCATATTGAAGAAGGTATAGCTTTCAGTGGAACAATCTCAAGGGAAGAAGTTTCAAATAACTGTCGAACAGGAAATTTCAAGGTGGATGTCGCATCTTTTCTTTTTCTACTTCCATACTGGTTATATATTCCAAGGCACTTACATAATTTTGATACTCTTATCAATGCTGAATACATGGGAACCTTGCCTGGGCTTATTTGATTCAAAACAATTATAGTTCTGCCGAAGAACATTACAGGTAAGTTTTTCCCTTCTCTGAACCTGGCTCATTGGGCTTATCTGATAAAAATCTAGGCATCAGCGCAACTTATGTAGTTAAGCATAGAAACAAAGTAGTCTTTAAGAACTCTACCTTTAATCTCAGCTTGGCTAAAGAAGTGAAAGCGTGAAACTGACTTCATAATTATATAATTGCTCATATAATTTACTTGATAATTATATGACTATTGTAGCTTTAAGTCATAAAAAAATGCATTTAGTAAATATAATTTTAGTGCTTTTGAGACCAAAATTTGAATTTATTTATTTATTTTTGTTTAGAATGAAAACTAAAAACAGGGTAATTTCTGGCCGAATATCTTGTTTTAACTTGTAAATGTCATGGCCTTTAAGTACTTCTCTATGTATCTGACCATTTTGTGTAAATAATGGTTATTGATTGTGGAAATTGATTTGTGTAAAGAATAAAAATGGGCTATGAAGCCCAATTCATGAAGTAAAGTAATCTATAGGACCCGTGAAAGTAGGGAAAAATATATCTTGTGGAGGCGAAACATATACACAATACAAGGGCAAAATCAACCCAAGGGAAATGTACTTCTCTTTATTTATTTTATTATTGTCTTGTGTTCTTTTTATTTGTTGTTTTTTTATATAACCTGTGATATTTTGTTCTTGAGTGATAACATGTTGGTTATTTGTGCTTTTTTATTTTATTTTATAGTTTTTTAGTGCATGACACAAATCTGATAATCAGGTTGAAACCCTAGATACGTACATGGACATAATGGTGTGTGCGTATCCATTTTGCTACGTATGAATTTTTGGACAGAACTTAGATTTCATTTTTATTTTTATTTTTTTTATTTACTTGTTTTATTTTACAGATGTTGTATAGTTTTTATTTCTTTTTTCATGTAGCTGAATTTGCTTTTTGTATGTAAATATCTCCTTATTTGGTTTCTTTTTTTTTAGTTAATAAATACAAAAAATATGAAAAAGTTAATTTCATTTCAAATAAAGTGGCTTAGAATTTCATTTTAATTTGATTAGGATCTGTCACAGCTTTTGATTAACTTTTCTCTAGCATGTTACTTGAATTCATTGATGTACAATAGATTAGAATTTATTGCGTGTGAGATATTGCATATTTTGGTGCTTAGGGCTATTTCCTCCTAAAGTGTCTTTAGAATCAAATGGGTAAGGATTTGAATAGACAAGGAAATTAATGGGAATTGATCAGAATGCTTCCCATCATGGTCCACGGATTTGAATAGACAAGAAAATCTGTTTGGCTGTGAGCCATTCTATGCTGTTTGGAAATTAAAGGGTTGGGATGTGGAGTGATTGTGATACTTGGTGTGGTAAAAGGCCCATGTCCCTTAAGAATGTTAACCATTGGGCTTGGAGTTCTCCTCTCCATTATTTGATAGGCCCACTTGAATTGGTTCTCCTGCCACACGTACGTCTTATTGAACTAGCCCACTAGAGCATCCTGCATCTTCATTATATTTTCACGTCTAAGCCGAACACCACTGGAATGCATTGTTGTACTTGTTGAATTTGTTCATGCAAGATGCAGCAATTCATCCACATTTGGCATTGCAATTATACACTGAAGTCTTTTTATATGATTCATGAGACCACATTTTTTATATAGCTTAGAGCAGATTATTTCATACGTACCTTGCATGACGCTTATATATACCTTCCGACTTGAATTGTCATTTTATTCTTATCCAATTTGGATTTGTAGGATAAGCCCGAGTAGAGCTTATATTCTTTTTGCATGGTCTTTCACCGCTCTAATTTTCGAACATATTGTTGGCAGGGACGGAAGCCATTCATTGGCTAGGAGGGGCAATGGCCCCCCTAAATTTTGAAAAAAAATCAATAGTATATATATAGCTACCTAATTATTAGCAATTTGACTCAATAAAATTAAACTTGCCCCTTTAAACCAAAGAAAAGACTCATAAAAAAAAAAAAAAAAAAAAGGCACATAAAAAATTACTGATCTAAAATTCAAAAAAGAAATTAGAAATCCCAAAAATATTAACTCAACAACAAAATCAATAATAAAAAGTTAAAGAAAACTTGGCCCAATCAACAAATTTTACCAAAAGATTAGCCCAGCCCTTAAAAATATTTGAAACAAAATCAATGTGAATCTTACATACCAAAGCATTCCATCAAATTGCAAAAAAAAAAAAGAAAACCTAAACTAAACTAAACGTGAGAGACAGAGAGAGTGAAAGATGCAGCAGCTGTGAGCTTGAGTGTTGAGACTTGAGCTCTTGACAATGAGTGTCGAACCTGATGAGCTTCTGAGATCGAGCAGAGTATGGATGCAACAACGGTGAACTTCTTAGATCTAACAGTTAAGGAGGTAAATTCCGGCCGGTACAGGATTTGGTCTGTTATTAAAAAAAAAAAAAAAAAGTAAAGGTCCAAACGACGCCGGCCCGCCGTTTGGTTGAATGAACCCAGCGTCCCAGCCTACTTCTTCATCTTCTTCTTCTTCTTTATCTTCTTCTTCTCCGTTTTGTATACACTAGTTAGTGGGATTGGTCTTTTGTTCTTTTATTTTCTATTTTCTTGACTCTTGTGTGACTTGGTGTCTTCTAGAGTCTAGTTCAGTTTTATCCTCTTTTATTGATTTCAAATTTCAACTTTTTTTTTTTTTTACTCAGCAAAAAAAAAAAAAAAAAAAAAAATTTCAACTTTTTTGAGCCTATCACGTGAGTAACTTTGAAAATGACAAAGAAAGTTTAAAAAAATTCAAAAACAAATGTCAGTCAAAGGTATTATTTTTATTTTCCTTGTGTACAACGGTTTATATCTTTATATTAATATTTTTTTTAAATATTATTAAAAAAATATTATATTGATAATATTTTTATAATACTTACACAATAAATGGTAAGTAATAAATTGATATTAGCTATCATTAGTAAATCAAAAAGTAATTTTAAGCCGAAAAGCACATTTTAGTCCATATATTTTCAAGCAATTCCTATTTTAGTCCCTACATTTTATTTTTACCGTTTTTAGTCCCTATCTTGAAAAATACTTCTCGTTTTAGTCCCTGCCGTTATATTAGAAACAGATAAAGCTGACGTGGCAAACGACAGTAATAAATAATACTAAATTAATATCCATGTGGCCTAAATTAATAATAAAAAATGTTTTTTGGCATTAAAAAATGCCACGTCAGCATCTAAATTAAAAAAAATTAATTTATTAATTTTAACTAAATAAAAAAATTAAAAACAGAATTAAAAACTAAAAATCATATGAATTGAGATCTAAGTGTGTCTTGAACAAGAACAATAAGAACACAATCTCAGATCCAAGAACACAAACCCAGAAATTTAAAAAAAAAAATTACAGATCTAAGCAGATTGCAACAAAATACAAATTAGATCTGGAAAAATCAACAAATCAGAGAACTCAAGTCTCACAAAAATAAATAAATAAATAATAAATCAAAAGGACTGAAATGCTCACCACCTCCATTCACGAAGAGCAAAACCTTCCTCTAGCTCCATTTCGGTCGGTGGCGAAAGCACCAAACCATCGGAGCTGAAAACGCCATCGTTGATGCCGATGTCGATGTCGATGCCGTTTTCACCGAAACCATCATAACTGTTCTCATTCCCATTTCCATTATCCACGTGGATCGGGTTGAATGGAGATTGGGAGTGGCCAGGGTTTGGATCGTCGAATATGTAGATCTTAGGCAATGTAGAGGCGTGGTCGACGGCCACGTTACCATCAGCTGGAAATCCCCCGGATGGGAAGCTGGAGTAAGAAGCATAGCCTTCGCTGGCGGCAGTGAAGCTTTGTTCATCTTCATCGTCAATGAAATGACTATTCGATGCGTTCACGTTAATCTCCTCCTCGCCATTGATGCTGTTCACGTTAAGCTCTGGGTTTGTGTTCTTGGATTTGAGTTTGTGTTCTTGTTGTTCTTGTTCAAGACACACTTAGATCTCAATTCATATGATTTTTAGTTTTTAATTCTGTTTTTAATTTTTTTTTATTTAGTTAAAATTAATAAATTAATTTTTTTAATTTAGATGCTGACGTGGCATTTTTTTAATGCCAAAATACATTTTTTATTATTAATTTAGGCCACGTGGATATTAATTTAGTATTATTTATTCCTGCCGTTTGTCACATCAGCTTTCTCCGTTTCTGATGTAACGGCAGGAAAAAAAACAAGAAGCATTTTTCAAGATAGGGACTAAAAGCGATAAAAATAAAATGTAAGGACTAAAATGAGAATCGCCTAAAAATGTAGTGACTAAAAGGTTCTTTTCGCCTAATTTTAATTGTGAACACAACCAAAGATGATTTAATTGTGATTTGATTTCTAGACTTTCAAATAAGAAAGAAGAAATTTTTTTAATTGTGATTTGATTTATAACTGAGATAGCACGTGAAAAGCTTTGAAAAGGTTGTATAAAAAAATGATTTTTTTTTTCTAAAACCAAGATAATGGGTAATGGTTGTAACCCACTAACTGTAAATAACATGTTTTCATCAAAAAACTATAAATAACATGTTTTTTTTATTTGACACTATTTTTTATTTGTTAACTTTAAACTTTATTTACATTTTTTGTTTTGGTTCGTGGGCCATATTTATTTGGTTTTTTTGGTTAGGGATTAATTTCTAGTAAAGTATATTTGTAAGACATGAAAATAACAAAGCATCTTAAAAATAAATAAATAATGGTTTTACTTTAATGAAATTGGTAATACTTCATTGTAGCGTTATAATGAAAGTGAATGAGCTTACATTAAGCTTGTCTCCCAAGATTTGATTCCTAGCTCCATCCTTGATTGTTGGCAGTTTAACCTTATGAGCTTCCCAGAAGAGTATGTCATGTGCAAGTGATTATGGGAAAAAAAGAAAAATTTGATTTAAAAAAAAAGTCGAGGCAAAGAGTTAGGAACCATGTAACAGTAGATGTGATGTAGACCCCTTGGTATTATTGTTGTTAGGTTTTAAGAAATTAGGAACTAATGTATTAGAACTTCATTTTGTAATGTTGGCAAACTATGATCAAAACGTTTTAGTTTTGTTTATACTTGCTCAAAGTGTAATTATATGTAAAGTTGGAATCGAGTGTTCTGCAGGATTTATTGTGTAAATTTGCCTTGCTTGATTGATCAAAAATTAGGCTCGATCGATTGAAACTCGTGCAAATTGTTTTTTTGCAGAATTTTCCAACTCAGCCCAAGCCCGTTTGATGTGTAGGGTTTTATGTTTTGTCTTAAGTATAAAAGGGAAAACCCTAGCCACGTTTAGAGGTTGCTCTTTATGCTGTGTGTGTGAATCTTTTGTGAGATCTAGAGGTGTTTGCCTTCACATATACTTAGGGTTATCAAGAATCAAGACTATGTCAAGAACATGGTGATCAATTCAGTTGCAAATTCAAGAGCTTAAAGATACACAAGTAGGAGTGCTTATACTTGTTGGGAATCCAAGAAAGAAGTAGTCCGTTAACTCGGAGCTGTCACGTGGTCGTGGTAGTAAGTTTCCTACTCGAAGTAGCAATAGAATGTTAGTGGCCTAAGTTGCTATTGTGTAAACTTTAATTCTTTCATAGTGGATTCGGTTTACCTTGAGGATAGATAAGTTAAATCCTCCCCAGGTTTTTCACCAGTTTGGTTTTCCTAGGTCATCATATCTTTATGTTCTATACTTTCTGCACTTTACATTGATATGATATATTTGTGTTAACCTAGATCTGATAATTTGACTAAGTAATCACTTGGCTAACTAACTAGGTTAATTTGGTTGTATTTTAAGGGATCTAAAAACGTACAAGTGGTATCAGAGTGGGTAGCTCTCTTGTTGAAGATCCTTTGATCTTAGAGTTGATCCTTGACCCCGGTTGTCATGGAACACAAACTCTCTCTGTTTATTCCACCTCACTTTGATGGGAATAACTATGCTTATTGGAAAGTAAGGATGAAAGCATTCCTAAAATCCATTGATGAGAGAGTCTGGAACTCCATTGAATACAGATGGGAGAAGCCCACTACTCTTGTGAGTGAGTGGCAAACTTCTTAAAAAGAAGCAGCCACTTTTAATAGCAAAGCTATGAATTCTATCTTTAATGCTATTTCTATGGAGGAATTTAAGAGAATTTCTAATGTTGAGATTGCTCATACTGCTTGGAATATTCTTCAGACTGTGCATGAAGGCACAAAGGCAGTTAGAATCAATAAGTTGCAGCAATTAACAACTAGATTTAAAAGCGTTAGGATGTCTGATGATGAATATTTTGATGAATTCTATGCTAAGTTTAATGATATTGTTAATTCTGCATATAATTTGGGTAAAATCTATGATCAACCTAAAATTGTTAAGAAGATTTTTAGATCTTTGACTGAGGATTTTAGGCCCAGAGTGACTGTCATCACTGAAAGTAAGGATGTGGACTCTATCCCTGTTGATGAACTTATAGGATCTCTTCTATTGGGAAATTTAGACCCCGATTGATAGAATTAACAAGTTTTAAACCCAAGTTGTTAATTAGATTTATTATGAATAAAACTTATTAAAACAAACAAACATCAATATCATGTCAAAATCATACAGTGGAAAAATAAATAAGACAAGATATGATGACTTAGGAAAACCAATGAAACAAACTAGTTTCACAGTAAAAAAACCTGGGGGGAACCTTCCCAAAAAGCAATCCACTATAGTAAAGAGATGTGCGCACCTAAGATGAGACTCCTTGGGATGGGCCTCACTCAGATTCACAACTTATTTGTTTGGTGGGTATGGATTTCCTACTATGGGTCGTTCTCGGCACAGAGACTCAATGAGATCACTTTTCTCTTTCTATGTTACCACCCTTTTTCTCTCTCTTTCAACTTTCCAACCCCCTCCCCTTTCCCCCACCTCTCTTATTTATAGCACTCTGATTAGTGGGGTATTATGATTGTTCTTGCAGTTAGTGTAATGAGAGGTCCAATATCATCAGTTTTAAGTGGGTGGTTAGGTGGGAATGGGATGGGGTGAAGGTGGCTTTGGAACTTGGCTCCCACTTCAGTGATCATGCCTGGTAGAGATGCTTCTGGGTATTGTCGGTCACGTTCATGATGGGATGTTCGGACGTTATTCTTGCCATACTGTCCGGTAGTGGCCTCCCGAGCAAAGATAGAGTGACGAAACCTAGGCCTACACTTCATGTGGGCTTAGGCTGAGATCCCGGGTAAAAGGGGGACGGAAACCATGGGCCGCACTGTTTGTGTTTGAACTTAAGGCCCAAATGTGTTTGGACATCTCGAGGCCGTACAAGAGAAGTTTTAGAATCTAGTACAAAATCGTTGTCCTTAGACTCCATAATCTCTGTAGATGAACTTACAGCAGAAACCTTCTACCGCTTCAAAACCTCTGAACTTTTCAATATTTGAAAGCCATTCTTTTTAATGCATGGATCCCAGTACGTGACTAACCAATAATGCACGCTCCCAGTACGTGGCTAACATACCAACTTGAAGAAGATGTTGGCTACAAAGTTCTTCACTTCATCAACAATGAAGATCAAGAAGCACTTGATTACAAAACCTTAAGGCGCAAAAGACGCAGTGGCTTCTTTCAGAGAAAATAAGGCATCGGTCACATTTTGCATATGTTCTCCTTGTATTCTCTTATATGACGGCCTCTAAAATAAGCCTTATATATATATATATATATATATATATATATATATATATATCTATGATTGTGAGAAAATAAACCTTACACAAATACAAAAGCATGGGCCGAAAATCAGATATGAAAATCTGAATTCCCGTAACCTCGATAGATACCTCGATAGATAGTATCTATCGAGCCTCAATAGATAGTATCTATCGAGCCTCAATAAACTCCAATAGATAGCTATATGTCGAGCAGCTGTCGAGCTTTAATGAATCAGCACTTCTTCACTTGTTTCTTGGATAGACTTGCATGGGTTCAATACTAGACTTGAACTCTTGTTCTTTGAAGTATTAAACACATCCTAGATCTGCCCAAATACAAGTAAAGTGCGTTTTTGTCAAAGGATTAGCTAATTACATAAAATAGTGACATATGTTCCTAACAAGTGAATCACATATGTCCTAACAATCTCCCCCTTTAGCAATCAGTGACAAAACCACAACAAATAAATGAACATGTGAGAGAAATCATAAATCACTAAACTCATACTCATTTGTTGAATACAATAAAATCTATCCTAACACAAACTCTTGAAAAATTTTGTAAGAAGAGAGTTTATGACAAGTAGACTTTGACAACCCGTATTTTTGAAATACTTTAAACAAAACTCGTCAAGGCATCTTTGTGTGAAACAAAAATAATAGATTGCATACAAGTAATAAGAAACATGTGCATACGAGAGAAAAGAAACAACACATGTAGAGGTAGGTGAAAGAAAACATATATCATATATATATATATATATATTAAAGATAAATACAATGTATGTAAACATGGTCACAAGACCAGTGTACAAGAAGAAGGAAGTAAAACTCCCCCTAACAAGATGAAACACATCTCCCCATTACAAGGGCATGTATTTCTCCCCCTAACATGTAGAATCTTGTAAAAAGAAACCACATTTTCTCCTCCTTTTTGTCATGATTGACAAGGGATACAAGAAGCTAGAAAGTTTCACCCGAGAAATATAAAGATGATCAAAGATGATCAAAGAATCCATAAAAATACATGAATGTAATGAAACAAGATGCAATGGATGACAAGATAAAAGAAAAATGCAAAACATGTGAAAAACAATGCATGCAAGAGGATCTCGATCGATCGATAGGTGTCGAGAAGCTATTGAGGGGACAGGAGCATTCTCGATCGATCCATCTAGCTGTCGAGAGGCTATCGAGGGTCCAGAAAATTTGTCGATCGATCCACCTAGCTGTCGAGAAGCTATCAAGATTGCGATAAGAAGAAGTTGAGAAGCTCAATAGATAGCCAAGTATCGAGAAGCTGTCGAGATTGCTTAAAAATAGTTTTTCAAGAAGGAAAAAACATAGACATGAATGCAATCAAGCATGCAACTCAACCAAAGATCCAATCAAAATTTTAGACTCTCAAAATCATCTCTCAACAACAATTTTAAGCATATGGATCCCAAAAACACACACACACACACACACACTAAACAAGTCTAACCAATTTTATATTTCAAAAAATTAGTCGAGACAGTTTAGTGAGCATACATTAACACATGTAACACCTTGTGATGGCCAAATCTCATTATACTTGCACATGTATCAAGAGTAGCAAAGAATATTGCGTGTTGTGTGTGAAAAACATCGCAAGATTACATAAGTGTATACATGTTATGACAATATGAGGTATGAGAAAATCACTTTAACTTATACACAATCATAACTGTTTGATGGAGACTATCACATTCGAGGTATATCCTATAACTCTCACATCTCCTAGAATACACGCTTGCAATCATATAAAACATTTTTTTTTTTTGCTTTTTATTTTCTTTGCATATTTTTCTTTTTGAGCAAATCATACATGGGCACATAAGAGATAGAAAAGAAATACCCAATGATGTTAAGCATCTGACATTCCAATTTTGCTATGCCGAAGCCATACAAATGTCATTAACATTGCACTTTTGCTATGTCGAAATATACAGATGTCATTTCATGATTGGCGGGTAACAGTGGTGAGATGGTTATTTATGCCTTTCTATTAGGATTTTCTAGTCCTTTCCGTTAAAAAGAGTGATACAAGTGTTAAGTACAAGAGATTACTTAATCTTACTCATCACAAACACGAGCCACAAAGCTCACTTACTTAATTGTGCATAGAGACACTGATCTAAGCTATAAGAGATACAAAGTTTAGAAAACTTTGTTTCAATGGCCATCCAAGGTACACAAATACCAATGTACACAAACACACACTGTTTTTGTATTTTTCTGATTTTTCCTTTTTATTTTTATTTTGAAAACAAAATAAAATAAAAACTAAACAACCAAACAAAAACAGACAAACAATATGAAAGCATGAAAGAAAGATGCATATGCATATAGGCATGATAGAAAGGTGCAGATGTATGAAAGCATGATTTCAAAAACAGATAAGAAATCAAGCAAAAAGAGTCCTACTTTAGATAGAAAGAATTAAAGCAAAGGACAAACAAAATAGACAATTAAGTCTTAGGTTCCTTTCTCACCTATACAGCATGAGTCTTTGATCGTAAAGATGAAAAGGCACGTATCCTAGTATGTCTACTAAAGAAAATAGAAGAATTAGAATTCTCCTGAAATTGAATTAAAAAACTCAAAACTTTTAATAACTCTCCAAACAAAGGTGTAGGTCCTTGAGAGGAAACCTATGACCGTTTGGACAATTACTTATGAGGATACAACTTAAAGCAATTAGGACGAATGTGTCCAAGAACACCACAATGGTGACAAACATGAGGTCTAACAAAGGATTTAAAATTAGCCAAATTAGTTTTGGATTTCATACCTTTATCACCTTTTTTAGATTGGAGCACAAAGACAGTCTTTGATCCAGAAGCCGTGGAAGAGGAGGGGCTAGAGGAAATAACATATCCTAAGCCAGTTTTATTAGAAATAGGGATTTGAGCACTCAATACCTCATCAAGCTTTGCACTAGATATTCTCTCTATTTGAGTTCTAACCTGACTAAGCTCAACCTCAAGATTCTTGACCTTCTCTTCTAATAAGGTGTTCTCCACAACAAGAGTATCAACTAACCTTGTAGTCTCATCTAGTTTGACTAACAGATCTGCTTTTTCAGTTTTTACCTTATTAAGCTCTTTTCTACAAAGATAAGAAGTCTTTTTAGATTTTATAAATTCAGTGCATAGCTTATTATAAGCTTCCTGAATGGCCAACTTCTTGGGTACTTCATCATCAAAAGAATCCTCATTGTCATTAGCATTCTCCACAATCACCTTATCGATTGAGGCAGCAAAGGCCATTACGTGACTACATTCATCCACATACTCATCAGAAGAGTCATTCTCAGTATCACTCCAAGTAGTAACCAATCCTTTATCTTTTGACTCCTTGGTCTTTCCTTCATAAGGTAGTTTGGGTACTCTATCCTCATATGACCAAAACCTTTGCACTCATGGCATTAGATGAGAGGTTTCTCATTCTTGCTCTTCCTAGAGGATTTAGATTTCCTAGGAGGTTTGCCATTATCCTTTTTCCTAAATTGAAGAAGCTTGATAATCTCATCAGTTATGAAGGTTAGATCCTCATCCTCAACATCATCTTCATCTTCAGAGTCCTCAATCTCTTCCTCTATACCCGCAAGAGCCAAGTTTCTACTCTTTTCATTTTTTCCCATTAAACCTAATCCCATCTCATAGGTTTTCCTTACAAGCTCAATCAAAGGAATTTGATCAATGTCCTTTGCTTCTTCAATGGCAGTGATCTTGGCATGAAATCTTTTAGGTAAGGACCTAAGGATTTTCCTAACAATTTTGGATTCTGCAATAAATTCTCCAAGATTGAAAGTAGAATTCACAATATCCTTGAGTTTAGCATAGAACTCATTAAAGGTCTGATCCTCCTCCATCCTTATTTGTTTAAAACTACTAATGAGTCTTTAAAGCTTCACAGTCTTTACTGCTTTGGTACCTTTATAGGTGGTCTCAAGAATAGTTCATGCTTCCTTGACAACTTCTGTGGATGATATTCTCTTGAATTTCTCATTGGTCACCCCACAAAACAAAGCATTCAGGGCTCTACTGTTGAAATTTGCCCGCTTTGATTGTTTCTTCATCCCAATCAACCGGCACTTCCTCTGACTTAATCCAGCCAACTTCAACAGCTTGCCACACCTATTCACCTAGAACTTGCAAAAAAACTTTCATACGGACTTTCCAATATGCATAATTAGTACCATCAAATAAAGGAGGAATCAAAAGAGATTGTCCACGATCCATGACAATGGAGGTCAAGAATCACACTCAAGAAATTAATCAAATCAAAGTGTACCCACTCTGATACCACTTGTTGAAAAATTTAGACCCCGATTGATAGAATTAATAAGTTTTAAACCCAAGTCATTAATTAGATTTATTATGAATAAAACTTGTTCAAACAAACAAATATCAATATCATGTAGCAAAAAAATAAATAAGACAAGATATGTTGACCCAGGAAAACCAATGAAACAAACTAGTTTCACAGTAAAAAACCTGGGGGGAAACCTTCCCGAAAAGCAATCTACTATAGTAAAGAGAAGTTTCAGATCTAGTACAAAACTTTTGTCCCTAGACTCTACAATCCCCATAGATGAACTTACAGCAGAAGCCTTCTATCGCTTTAGAACCTCTAAACTCTTCAATATACGAATGCTACCCTTTTTAATACACGGATCTTAGTATGTGACTAACCAATAATGCACGGCTCCCAATACGTGAATAACAAACCAACTTGAAGAAGAGGTTGGCTGCAAAATTCTTCACTTCATCAATAATGAAGATCAAGAAGCACTTTGTTACAAAACCCTAAGGCGCAAAAGATGCAGTGGCTTCTTTCAGAGAGAATAAGGCATCGGTTACCTTTTGCATATGTTCTCCTTGTATTCTCTTATGTGATAACCTTTAAAATAAGCCTTATATATGTCTAGGGTTGTGAGAAAAGAAACCCTACACAAATACAAAAGTATGGGCCGAAAATCAGATATGAAAATCTGAATTCCCGTAACCTCGATAGATACCTCGATAGATAGTATCTGTCGAGTCTCATTAAACCTCGATAGATAGCTATTTGTCGAGCAGCTTTCGAGTTTTAATGAATCAGCACTTCTTCACTTGTTTCTTGGATAAACTTGCATGACTTCAATACTAGACTTGAACTCTTGTTCTTTGAAGTATTAAACACATCCTAAATCTACCTAAATACAAGTAAAGTACATTTTTGTCAAAGGATTAGCCAATTACCTAAAATAGTGACATATGCAATTACATAAAATAGTGACATATGTTCCTAACAAGTGAATCACATATATCCTAACATCTTCAGTCCTATGAGTTGGACCTACCTAAGACTAGCAAATCCAAATCAATGGCTCTTAAGTTTGTTGATGATGTTGATGTGAATGAATTTGATGATGAGCTCTCTGCTACAGAGATTGCCTATCTTGCCAAGAAATTTAGAAATTTTCTTAGGAACAACAACAGAAGGGCAAGAAGTAAGAACAATGCTGAACCTAGAAACTTTAGGAGGAATGACCCCACTAAGGTGAACAACACTAAAAAACCTAAAGAGAAAGTAGGTCAACCTTCTAATAATTTTATGGGTCAACAATGTTTTGGGTGTCAAGGGTATGGTCATGTGAAATCTAAATGTTCAACATTCTTGAGGTCTAAGGTAAGTCTATGGCTGTAACCCTTAGTGATGATGAAGTTTCTAACAATGAATCTGGTAGTGATGAGGATGGAAATTTCATCGTTTTCACTGCTACTACTGTAGTTGATGAAAGTGTTGCTGTTGAAGAGAACCTTTCTGATAGGGAACTCTCTGAGGATGCAAACTTACAAGAAGCCTACAATAAACTTTGCAAATTTGCTGCAAAGAATGCTATGAGTGTTGATCTAGGCTTAAAGAAAATTGCATCTCTTGAACTTGAAAAGAAAATTTTGCTTGTGAAATTGTTTGATGCTAATGAATTATTGAATAATGTGAAGTCTGAGAACATGCTTTTACTTGATGAAGTTAAGAATTTGGAACTTGAACTATTTGTTGCTAGAGAACAAACTAATAGGTCTAGAAGCTCCAAACTTGATCACATGCTGAGTGTTCAAAAGTCTCCTTCTGACAAAACTAGCTTCGGTTTTGTAGAAAGCATCTATGTACCTGAACTCCATTCCACAAACTTCATTCCTTCTTCTGAACCCTTTGTGAGTGAGGTTGTCAAATCCTCTGTGAGTGAGGCTACTAAACCTATAGAAGTTACACCTCCTAGGAAGATTAGGGTTGATCTTCAAGAGTTTAAACCTAAGGCTCTTAACCCTCCTAAGGGTAAGTTGCATGATAAGCCTGCATGGGTTTTTCATTTTGGGGGAAAGTCTGGGCACATTCGTCCAAACTATTTCAAGTTGCAAGCTGCTAAGCGAGCAAATAAGCCAAAAGTACCTGTGCCTCAAGCACAAGATCCTATGGTACTTATTGGTGAATTGATAAAAGCTCTAAACCTTTATTCCAATCTTGGAGTTGGTCATCATTCTAATGTGAATAAGAACTCCAATGCTAGAGTTGTATCTAAAAAGTTTTGGATGCAAAAGGTTCAATCTAATTGAGTCCTTCTAACATAGTCCTTGTGCTTCATCGCTCTACTCTTTGTGACCATTCTTTTTTTTTTTTCTTTGTTTTTCTAGGATTTGCATTGCATAACATTCATGCATTTCATTCTAGGTTGTTTTTTATATTTGTTTTTAAAATTTAAAAAATAAATAAAAACAAAAAAATGGGAAAAAGGAAGCAAAATGTGTTTTGCATTATTTGTCTTGGATTTTAAATCAAGGTTGACCAATTTATTTTTACATAACATGTTTATGTACCTTATTTAGCTTTGATGAGCTTTTTTATTGCACTTTACTAGTTTGAGCTTTGTAGTGCATGTTGTGTGGGAAGATGTTTATAGTTTTTGATCACATGATCTTGATATTGAAGTCACATGCCTTTGATTGTTGGACTTGATCTTATTGAGAAATGCATAGATAACCATCTCACCACTGTTTACTGGCCAATCATGAACACCTTAGTGCATATCATATGATTTGTGCTTGAGAAAGTATAGCACATACACAAAAAGAACATAAGGTGTAGCCTCGATTTAAATGCTAAAATTGGTGTGTACATTATTGGACTTTAATTAAATCAATCAAATAAAATTGATGTGTACATTATCCCGGCTATTATTAATAAGTTTCTGAACAAATAAAATTGTTGTGTACATTATGAGGCAAATTAAGAAACTTACATGATTGCAAGCTTGTTTTCTAGGAGATGTGGGAGTTATATGATATAACTTTTTAGGTGATAGTCTCTTTCAAATTTATGTGATGAATTTTGTAGAAATTGTGGTTGATTACTATTCACATATCACCTCACATGTATCTTAAGTTTTTGCTAGTTACACACACTACACAAGTTACTCTTTGCTAAACTTTGTGCATGTTATTGTGTGTAATTTTGGTTTGACCAACTAAGTTTGAAAATTCATTGAGCTTTATGCAAAACATGTTTGTTGTTTGAGTATTTAAGGATATTTGATTGAAAATCTTATTTCTGGGAAATCTGGGTTCAAAACAAGTGTTTTTGAAAAACATTTCATCTCATACTCATGCATTTTAATCATAATAATACTATGCTTTGAGGAGTTTTTGCATAAAATTGCTTTGTTTTTCAAAAAATTAATTTTCTAGAATTTCAATCGATCGAACGTATTTCTCAACCGATCGAAATTGCGATTAAAAATTTGGTTTGGTTTTGTTTGTTTCGATCGGTGCTCAATTGCTGTTGGATCAATCGAAGGCATTTTCGATTGATCGAATATAAATTTTGATCAATCGAAAATCGCATAGAGAGTTTTTTAAAAACTTTGAGTTTTCACGTGTTCATCACTTTTTCAAAACTTTTCAAACTCTATTCTCTCTCTCTTCGATCGGTCAAGGAGTCAAAGCAAATTTTTGTCGTTTTCCTCCGATTCTTTTGCAAGGTTTTGCTCATCTAAGGCCGGTAAGACCTTTATACCCCTCCTTTTTCATTTATTTTCTTATTTTCATACATTTTTGCCATGCATTAAAGGGAAATTTCGAACCTAAGGGAAATTGGGATTTTTGTTGATTTAAGCCTTTTCTTTGGAAATTGGTCAATGGGTTTTTGTTGTGGGATGATATACAACTGTTCTATGTGAATTAATTTGATCAATTTGATGATTTGAGGAAAATTGAATTTTCTAGGGCTTGAAACTACCCGAATTGGGGATTTTGTTCAATTGTGCTTAATTTGATAAAATTGGCTTGTTAGATTGATTAATTTGATCATTATTTTGTGTTATCTATCTTGTGTGATGATTAATTTGGTCAATTTGTTGGTTTTCTAAAAGTGGGTTTTTCAAAATTTGGGATTTTTGGTATAAACTCTATGCTTAAGCCAATTTTGTGTTTTTTTAAGTAAAATTGAACTTATTTTTACTGCATTAGAGCATGCATCATATGTTGATATTGTTCATGAATCATATAGAATTGTTATTTATTTATTTTTTTTTGTGCTAACTTGCAGTCTGCCCTTGGTTTATATATATATATATATATATATATCTATCTCTCTCTCTCTCTCTCTCTCTCTCTCTCTCTCTCTCTCTCTCTTCTGTGTCTGTCCTTCTGCTTTTTAGCATCATGTCTAGGAAGACTAGAGCTAATAGGAAATCCTCTTCATTTTCTTCTGCCCCCACATTCGATAGTGAGAGATTTTTTAGTGAGAAAAACCAGGAAGCGTATGAGAAGCTTAACCTTCGTAGGAATATTTGGGCTAAGAGGACAGTTTTGTTAGATAAGTTGGATGGTGAGATTAGGAGGAACTTTAACCGTAGGGGTTGGCTTCCTTTGCTGGATGTTAATCATCCTCCTCCAGCTACCTTAATCAGAGAGTTCTACTTGAACCTCTCTGTCCACGCCTATGATTCCAACACTCTTGTGAGGAGTTGGATACGAGATGATGAGTACACCATTACTCCTTCGATAGTGGCTGATGCTCTTGGGGTGCTACTGGTTCAGCATCTTGTTTATCCGTATGATGAGTCTCCACCTCTCGATGACATCATGTCATTTATTACTGGTACTACTATCCAATAGGGTTCTAATCCTCAGATCACCTTTCATGAGTTGACCGAGACTCTATCTCTTTTTCTGGATTTCTTGTAATTCCATCTAGCCCATCTCTCATCTACACGCCATTCCTTTGGAGCGATATGCATTTTTGTATGCCCTTGTCTCTGATGCTTCTATAAGCTTTCCTCATCTTTTCATTCGTTCTTTGATTGAGGTTCGTAGGAGTAGTTCTACTGCTCATGCTTTTTTCTTTTCGGTTTTCATTCATCGGATTCTTTTGCACTTAGGGTTAGAGGACTTTCCCGCGTCTGAGCCTGTTCATATTATTGCTTCAATAGGTGCCATGTTTCTTAGGCAGAGGGCTGCTCAGATGAGAGCGAGCTCTAAACGCCCTAGGGTTGAGTTTTTTGGTGTCGCACCTTTTCCCTCCTTTTCTATAGGTGATACTTTTGCTAAGGTATCTGTTGATCCTACTACTGTTGCTGCTGCTGCTACTGTTCCCCCACCTTTTACTTCGGATGATTCAGACATTCGTCATATGTTGGAGACTGTCATGACCGTTTAGCCAGCTCATGGTCAAATTTTGGTGGATGTGCTTGATGAGCTTCGTGCTTTGCTAGCGGATTTGGAGCATGTTAGACGGTCGCCTTCGCCACCTTCTTTTGATGATGAGTTTTTATTGCCCTTTGGCAATTCGTCACAAAAAGGGGGGAGTACATTTGTAGAGGGTTTTTGTTGTTAGAGGAAGATTTTTTTTTTTTTTTTTTTTTTTTTTTGGAGCTGTGGAGCTATAGATTGTATCTAGGTGCTTCATTTTGTATTTATCATTTTTGGCTCATGATGTATTTTGTTTGGGTTTTCCATGATAGGGGGAGATACATTGGTTGTATATGTTTTTTTGTTTCACATTGCTTATTGATTTATATTTATGAGGTTATTCATGATATATGTCTTTATTTTGTGTTATGTGAAATCAAGAAGTTATAGTGTTATGCTTGTATTTTTCACACATGCGTTTATGCGTTTGTTAAGTGTTTCAGGAATATACAGGTTGATTCAGTCGTGCTGCTGTCTATACTTGCAACTAATAGATAGTAGTTAGGTTGAATTTTTTATGTTGGGCTATGTTTTTATAATGGGCTGTTTTTTTTGTCACGGATTGCCAAAAGGGGAGTTTGTTAGGTTCTAAGGAATTACTGTGTAAATCTGCCTTGCTTGATCAATCGAAAATTAGGCTCGATCGATCGAAACTCGTGCAAATTATTTTTTTGCAAAATTTTCCAACTCAGCCTAAGCCTGTTTGACGTGTAGGGTTTTATGTTTTGTCTTAAGTATAAAAGGGGAAACCCTAGCCACATTTAGAGGTTGCTCTTTATGCTCTGTGTGTGAATCTTTTGTGAGATTTAGAGGTGTTTGCCTTTACACATACTTAGGGTTATCAAGAATCAAGACTATTTCAAGAACTTGGTGATCAATTCAGTTGCAGATTTAAGAGCTTAAAGATACACAAGAGGGAGTTCTTGTACTTGCTAGGAATCCAAGAAAGAAGTAGTCCGTGGACTCGGAACTATCATGTGGTTGTGGTAGTAAGTTTCCTACTCGAGGTAGCAATAAGATGTTAGTGGTCTAAGTCGCTATTGTGTAAACTTCAATTCTTTCATAGTGGATTCGGTTTACCTTGAGGATAGATAGGTTAAATCCTCCCCAGGATTTTTACCGGTTTAGTTTTCCTGGGTCATCATATCTTTGTGTTCTATACTTTCCATACTTTACATTGATATGATATATTTGTGTTAACCTAGATTTGATAATTTAACTAAGTAATCATTTGGCTAATTAAGTAGGTTAATTTGGTTGTGTTTTAAGGGGTTTAAAAACGTACAATTGTTTCCATGCTCAGAAGCACTATTTAAATAGAGAAAGGTTTTGATTTGGAAGAGAGCTTGCCAAAGTGGGATAGCTTAAATTATATGAGATTTTCTGTGACTTTGGTGTGAAGGATTTGGGGGTGGTGGTGCTGGTTTTATTGCTAGGAAATTGGCCAAATTTACACAAATTTTGCCACAATTCACTACATAGTTCTAGCACTTACAACTTACCACTTAGTAAAAATTGTGTAAATTTTTGTGGCCTAGCATTGATATTAAATTCCGTCTCCTTTGGATCTTGAATCATACAGTCTCTGAAACAAACAAAAAGGCTATAAAGCGGAAGACATGATTAATCTCCCACTCTACACGACTCTTCTAATTCTTAGCGTGTATTTGGCAAAAATTATTTTTGCCAACTTATTTTACTATTCAGTCTTATTTTTGCTACTATTTATGGGCTCTACTACACTTTTTTGTACTATTCATGGGTCTTACTGTACTATTTTAGTTAACTTTTACTTTTATCTACAATACTTTCCACAAAAAGTTTTCAGTTTTAACAAAATAAGCAGATTTCAAATAGCCCTAATTCAAATGTAAAAACTAAAAAGTGGAAGACAACCATGACTAAGATGGGATTTGGAATACAGCTGGCACATGCTACTCAAATTAGCAATAAGCATTGCAAGACTCCTAGTCTCATACCCATTATATGAATTGAAATCATAGTGATGGAAATTTATATTGTAGTTGGCACTTAATGGGTTTGGGATTTTTGTTATTATTATTTTATGGAAAATCCAGCAACCAAATTGGTTTTATGATCTAAAACCAACCCGCGAACTTCTTTTTTGAGAATCAGCTGATCGAAATTTCATAACTTGGAAACTATGAAATATCATTCAATCGTGTTGGTTTTAGATTTCGTTGGGTTCAAGTGATTAAATGATAATTCAATATGTGGAAGAAGAATATGCAAGTGACATGAATGAAGAGCATGTAAAATAGCTCGAATTGCATGTTCGATAATTTTAAGAGAAATACTTTATTAATAATATTTTATAATAATTTCACAATAAATTTTAAGTACTAAGTTGTTACTAGTTGAAAAAAGAAATAATATCAATAATAAGTCAAGATTAAAACCAATAATAGCTTTCAAATCTAGACTTTGTTGCGAAAATATTATAATATAACATTTTTCTAATTCTAAACCTTTATTTAAGGTATTAGACAGTGACATGAGTAATGAGACAGGAAGAGAGAAAAATAAAGAAATGGAGAAGATATAGACTCAAAAAAGAGAGTCAATGAAAAGAAAAAAAAAAGAAAAAAAGAAAAAGAAAATGATGTGATGTGACAAAGAAGAGAGCGAGGAAAAGAGAAGAAGAAAGCAAGGGTACAAATCTCTGACTATTCTCACGCGCTTTTTCCCAAAAGACAATTTGATAATATTACTGGATTGCGTAATTGGATGCTGAGTGGTGGGGTGGGACTCATTTCTAGACCTAACAAAACAGGCGGGTCGGATCGGGTTTGGGTCGAGTCAATTGAATTGCAGGTCAAATGGGTTGTAGGTAAAAAATAGGTTATTTTAAGTGGGTTAAAAGGGGGTTCGGGTCAATTGGGTTTCGAGTTGGGTCGGGTTGACCCGTATTTTTCACATGAATTTTTTTTATAAAGAAAACATAATGTATTTGCCATTTGGAAAGTCATGTAACAAATTACTTGATGTAAAATGCATTACTTTGAATTCACCACTTATATCAAGAATGAACTACACTTATTAATACTTATTCAATAATTTTAAAATTATACAAATCCTAACATTGTTATCTATAACAAAATAATACAAAGATGAGTAAAACAAATACATAAGTTTTATTTCTATACAATATCATCATCCCAAAATATAAAACAAAATTACAAATGACTTATTGGTTAATTCATTTGACAAAGAATAAAAACATATAAGAAATTTATAATCTTGAAAATTAATTTTATAATCTATTATCAATTATGGTTGGCAAAAAACCGAAGAACCGAAAATACCGCTTCAAACCGACCGAAACCGAACTGAAATTCTAGTTCGATTTCGGTTTGGTTCGGTTTCAGTTTTATTATGTAAAAAACCGAAAATTTCAGTTCGGTTTTCGGTTGCAAATTTTAATACACCAAACCGACCGAACCGAACCGAAATATATTATTATATATTATTATTTTATACTTTATATTTTTGACTGAAGAAGGTAGGATAGTAAAAGTACAAAAGTTATAAAGAAGTATAAAAAGGCCCTGAGCCATACAGGCTTACAACTAACTGGGCTTCAGAACAAGGACATGCTAACCAATATAATACTCCAAGCCTGACAAGATAATATATAATATTGAAGCATTGGCAGGAAAAGGCTGCCAAAACCAAATAAATTATATCCTCTTGTCGGCCATTAGCGTTTGGTATTCATGCAGGAGAGATTTTGCACCACGTAAAACAGCCTCTGGGTGAGTTTGTATATTCTCAAAGCAGTGCTTAAATATATAATATTTTGTAAATATTGACTCTAACTCTCTGAGATCAGTGAGATATGCTTTGGCTATTCTAAAAAAAAAAAAAAATGCTTTGGCTGGCAGCTTTGTGTTGGGCAGTGGACCTTTATCAACCATCATTTCATTTTAATACAACTCGGTGATTCACAATTGGGCAGTGGGCTTCATCATTTCATTTCAAAATACAAATGATGCCGCCAAGTAAACTAAGTAAATAGAGCATTTTAAACCCCTCATTTTTCAGATTTCACTCTCACACTTTCCTCTCTCTCACATTCAAACTTCAGACAGCCTCGTTCTGGCCTCCACTCCACACTCCCTCTCACGCCAATCTGCCTTTGCCGCCTCCACTCGCCACCCTCCCTACGCCACCCTCTCTTCTTGCTGTGATTGTGGCTATGCGACGAAAATGGCATCAGCAGCGGGGTCTACACCATCACCGCCACTCTAAGACAATGTCAATGCCGAGTGCCGTCTCTGGGAAGCCGAGGACCATCTCTGCGAAGCCATAGAAGAGCTCCAAATCTACTTGATCGTCGACTTCTCATCTCAAGAGTCAAGACTCACGGTGAGTCTCTTTTGAAAATCTTGATACCCTCTCTCTGTTTTGTGTTTTGGGTTTTGTTTAATACTAAATCTGAATCAATAAAGTTATGGCTTTGAAAATAGTGAATCAAGATCAAGATGTTTATTTTTTCAAGTTTTATTTGAAAATAAAGTTAGGGATTTGAAAAAATGATAACCCATGTGCTTGGCTGAATCTCTGTTTTGTAGTAACAACATACTGAATACTGCAATTTTTTATTTTTTTATTTTTTAAAGTCCAAACTGAAATTTTTGGAAAAAAACCAAAGGCACAACTAGCCCAAACTCCAGGTCCAAAAACCGAAACCGACCGAAAAACCTACCATAACCGAAACAAACCGAAACCAACGATTTTTTGACTATTTCGATCGGTTTCGGTTAAGACTTTTACAAACTGAAAATTTCAGTTTCAGTTGGTCGGATAAAAAAAAACCGACCGAACCGAACCGATTACAGCCTTATTTGATTGTTTACTTATTTATACATTGTCTCTTTTATAAATATCATATCATTGTTAAGCAACACACACTCTAGGAAATATCATAATTTATTTTGAAAAGCCGTTTATTTTGGACATAAATTGTTAAAAAATAGGTCTAAGCATTCATAATTTATGTTAATTTGATACTTTAGCTTCACTATTTTCACACATGTCTACAATTTTAAATCTATGTTTTTAACTGTATTGTAACCAAATTATCTTAGCATGTATTTTGCTATGTGATATCTAAAAATATTTACTCATTACAGAATGCTCAACCATTCATCTTTCAATTAATTTGCATGTAGTTATGTAAATGTCTCAATTGTTTCCTTAAAACTCATAACAAACAATTAAACCTATATTGTCTTAATTTTATTAATTTTTTTTACCCAAAAAAAAAGTTTTAAAAAAAGTTTTGGGTTTGGTTCGGGTCGCAAGTCGGGTCAAGTCAGGTTGACCCCTGAAAAACACGGGTCGGGTCATGGGTCAACCCATTTTTGCTTCGGGTCAAAAAAATTAAGTTTGGGTTAGGTATTTTCCGGATCGGGTCAGAAAATTTTGACCCGTTTTGCTATGTCTACTCGTTTCCTTGCCTAGACACGGGAAAAAGTTTGGGTCAGGTCGGGTTAATCGAATTTGGGTAAAAAATAAGTTATTTTAAATAGGTTAAAAATGAGTTGGGTTGAGTTGAATTAGGATTGATCCATATTTTTTACATTTAAAATTTGGTAAGCTTTGCAACAAATTACTAGGTATAAAAATAAAGTATTAAGTGCATAAATAACTTACCCATTAAAAAAAAAAGTATTGTTATTATTTCGTGACGGATGAATTGAATGATTTGAAGTGTTGGCGCAAACTAAAAATTCTTATGCTTGAGTGAACATTATTTTAACAGTGGGTGTGAGGCATTATGATAATTGTACATAAGTGCATTTTATAAAAGAACGTGGGTGAAAAATGAAAATCCTGTTTAGTGACGTTATACAATTACAGTTGTGTTGATACTTGATACTATTGAAATAAGAAAAGTGGTCCAGAGTCATTTTTTGTATGATTGCTCATATCTTGATTAGATGCGACGGGTTGATTATGAGTTACTTTATGTTTAGTTTGTCAATAAATCTTATAATCTGGATCCTGGTAGAGCTTTTAGGATTGTATAATGTAAACAAGATGACATATTTTTGTAATAGCAAATATGATACTTTCTTAGTTAACACATTGTCTCTTTCTTTCTTTCTTATTTTTTTCGTGGAATGAAAACTATAAGTATGGTCAATGAGGCTGTCCTTTTATGCATTGGTTTCTAGTTAACTAGACCTAGCAAAATTATATTCCCTATATTTGTGCATTGTGCTAATGAAAAGCTAAAACAAACAAATCTGACCCAACCTGGGGAAAATGGGTTTGGTAAAATGTCAACCTGTTTTATTCCAGGTAAAAAATTTAGGGTTCTAGTTGGGTCCAATTTTGCCACATCTAAACTTTTAGTGCTTTTGAGTTTTGAGGGTTTGTGGGGGTGTGTGTGTCCTCTATTAAATTATTTTACTTCTTATTGTTGGATATCTTGTTCGTACACAAGAATTAGACCATTATCTCAGCAATAATGATATAAGCTAGTATTTGGAATAACTCAATTTTTACCATTATTATGATATTACAACCTAGTTGTTTATCAAAAAAATAAATGGATTTATTATGTCTTGGCCTTTTTATATGGAAGATATTGGTTCACAGACTTTTTATATATATATATATATATATATATATATATATATATATATATATTCCAGAGAACGAGAATTAGATTTTGATAATGAAAAAGTTTTTAATACTACCCAATAGCCCTCCCTTTTTCAAATATTTTTATGAATTCATTTTTTTCCTCTTTATTATTTTTATTTTTTATGTTCAATTTTTTGCCACTTGTAAATACATGACTTAGGCCCCAACTTTCTTCGGGAATGTATATTGTACATTATCTTTAAGCTCTTTGCTCTATAAATAGAGTCCTTGTAAGTCTCAGAGGGCAAAAGAGAGTGAAGGAAGCCTTCATAGCCATTATAGGTCCTTCTGAGTTTCATATGTCTAATGTAAAAAAGCTGTTGAATCTAATAATATCTCTTAGTTTGTTGTATCTTGTTTTGTGTTCTATTCCTTATGTTCATGCTATCTTTTATACTTTCTTAATAGTCTACGTTATTCACCAGTTTCTATAATTCTCCTACTCCATAATCTTCTTACACTCCCTGTGTTTGTTGTCATCTACAAAAGTTGGTATTAGAGCCATATGATCTGTTTCTCACTCTTTTGATTAGTATACTTTGATTATTGTCCTGATTAGTATGCTCTGCGATTTATAGTTGCCATAATACGTGGATCCTCTGTATTAGTCACATCAGAACACTGGATTTGATAATCAAGTAGAACACTAAGGAGTTTATTCTCAAAATCCTTAAAGAACCTTGTTTTCCATAGTTACCTGGTGGACGTTTAAGCCTGTGATGGTGTTGTAGTCCTATTAGGCCTTTGGTAAACAGTTCTTTTCAAAAGAAACTATTATGGCAAATGCATCCTCAGAAATCACTGATACCACTAATCCTGTCTTTGACCTTTCCCTTCGTAAATCTACTGCAAATAGATTAGACTAATTTTACGAAATTTCTCATGTACCTGAAGATAGTAAGATCCCTATCATTGATTTCCCTATTGTAATTCCTTTACTGTATTTGATAAACCCCAAACTTCTTTTAAACAATCCATAAAAAAGTTTTTAGGCCCCTCTCATCCTTCTACTGTAAAAGAATATGTCTAAGCTTCTATGTTTGATCAATTTAATATTCTAGCAAGAGAAATAGAAAATTTCATCACCGTTGCCCTTCCTAGAGAGTTTGTGATTCCATGGCAAAAATAAGGGTACACCCACCTTCATTTTGGTGCAATAAGATTAGCACTAACTTTCCATGGAAGAAAGGGACTCCCTATAGCTTCTAGAATTTCACTTCTTGACTCTAGATTCTTAGAATACCAGAATGCAGTTATAGGAACTGTTCAAATCACCCTAAATGCAGGAACAGTTTTTGTAACTCTTTTTCCTAACTTCAACATGTCCCTTAGAGATCCTCACTGGTCTGATGCTCTTAAGGTACAGGTTCAGATTAAGGAAATTCCCAGGTGCAAGACCCATTTGTAGTCACACTCCATTACTAGCTTGCCTATAGACTACAGAATCATGCTTTTGATATGGTGGTACCAGATCTAGCTCAATCCAATGATGCTCTACTGATTCAAGTTGATCCAAGGGTGACCCCTATGTGTACATTTGTTCCGAGACAACTTAATAGGGAACAAATGACCTCTATTTTCCTAGAATCCTGGATTGCAAGATATGAGATGCTTTATCACGCAACTAAGCCAATCCAGTCAAAGGAGCCTTTCTTTATCAGGAAAGCAAATGGTGAAGTGGAGACAAGATTTTTAACAGCCCCTCCAGAAAAGAAAGATGTAACAGTCTTTCCAACTCAAATTGCTATGCTCCAACTAGTATCATATGTTGGTGAAGGAGGTCTTAAGATCATGGGATTTCGGAAAGATGGAAAGCCTTGTTATGAAGGTAAATCACCTTCTGGTCACATCTGGTGGGATATCTGTGGTTGTGCTGAATGCCAAGAAGATGAAACCTTTGAAGAAGATCATTCAAGAAGAAAGAAAAAATCTTCTCAGCAAAAACTCAAAGAAAGATATGAAGCAGGAGATCCAGAAGTTGACCTTCTTGGAGAACCCTCTGGAAAGTTTGATTACTATGTTCTCTATCCTAAAACCAGAAATCAAACCCTTCCCTCTTCTTCACCAAGCAAAGAAAACCATGACCAAAACCAGAAACCTCGATTAATCCCATACTACCAGAAAGTTCTTCCCCAAATATCAAAATGTCAGCCCCTTCCTATTAACCAAACCCATATACAAAAGACCTTACCATGTTACATGTTTGACCAAGCTTCACCTTCCTATTCATAGAATTTTCCTCCATTATAAAGCTTTAACCATCCCCAAACCAATACCAAACATGTCTGGAAAATCAAAAATCATGTTGGAATTAATCCAGATGGAACCAAGAAGCAGGTTTCTTCAGCAGAAGCAGCTTTAAACTGGCAAGCAGAAAATGTTGTGGCACAAAACGAAGTTCTTTCAAAGATCTTGGACAATCAACAAAAGATGGCTGAGGCAATTACTTAATACCTTTTCATTCTCAAGCTCCCTTATTGAAGATTTGAAGAAAATCAAAACAATTGAATAGTTATTGGCAACCATTGCTTCTACGGTTAAAGATTTGTCTTTCTCTTTCCCTCTTATTGGAGAAAAAGAAAAAGAAAGGAAACAGTTGTTGCTACAACTTCAATCCATAGAAGGATCACAGAAAGAATCAATTCAGACTCCTCTGATACATGTTCATATGCCTTTTCAACCACGACAATCATTATATAAAGACTTTTCTATACCTTTGACTTCTCCTTTTTCCCCAATTTCTCCCTATCAAAATCTTCAACCATTAGCCGTAACACATCCTGACCATAATCCTTTTAAACCAAGTGGAATTTTACTTGCTATAACATATTTAGCTCCGCCTCAACTAGAGCCGCATGCTAGACCACAAAGTGAACCTTCTCCTATCAAAAAAGACAAAGAACCATTATACCAATCCCCAGATCCAATTGTAGGTGCTTCTTCAAGACCTCCACATATGAACATGTTGGCTATGGACCTTGACCCCCCAAACCCAATTTCATTGTTTCTTAGAACCCTCACCCTTGAGGATTCAAAAGAACCTTTTGTGCTCCCAGTAATTGAGGATTCTGAATTGGACTTGTCTGATCTTGGTCTAGAAGAAATATTTATGACAAATATTGAACCAAAGGTAGAAGAAGAAGATGATGTTCTTCGTCCTAAAAACCCTCCTCCTCCACCACCACCACCCTTTATCCCAGAATACCAAACAAGGTTGACTTACTCACCAACCACATATTCAAAGCACTTGTTCACTCTTGATAATGTTCCTCCTTCCTGATGGCATGATGAATTCTTTAACATGTACTCATGGTGCATAGCTGAACTCCAAGCTCCAAATGCCATTGTTTCCCAGATTATTGCCAAATTTGTTGCAAAGATTACAGGAAGATTAAGAGAATGGTGGATCAATCTAGGAGAATACAGGCAAAGACAGGAAGCTCAATGCAACACACTGGAAGACTTTTTCACAAATGTCCATAATGAATTTCTTGGCTCGATGACTCATTACACAGAAGTAGCACGAGAAAAATTCCTATTGATGAAATGCTGTTCATTTGAAAGGAAAGACTTGGAGAAACATTTTGATAGAATGTCAAGGAGATACTACTCTTTTAACGGTATGGATGATGTCAATTCCAAGCATACCTTTCTCAACTCCCTTCTAGAACCATTGGGAGACGAGACTTTCCGTATGATGAATCTCCAAAAAATAACATTGCAGCAAACATCCTTGGAAGAAATCTATCAACATGTGCTTATTGCTTTAGAAAAACTTTGTAACCAGAGGAAGTTTCTTTCAGAGATTGACAAGATTCATAGCAAACTCAAGGACAACTGTAAAAGAAGAGATTTGCAGATTAAGTGCTATAAGAAGAATTGTGCCTGTCCGACAAAAAGAAGGGACCATTTCAAGAAATATTCTTGGAAGAAAAGACATCATGCAAGTCAAAAGAAAAAAAATTTCAGTAAGAAAAAATGGAAATTTCTTAGAAGAAAGTAGTTCAAAGGGAAACATCAAAAGTCTGTTTTGTATGCAGAAGACCAGGTCACTTTGCAA